>OU342743.1:487865515-489114226 GCA_910589775.1 Avena eriantha | reverse complement strand
ACCGGTTGATCCATGTGTGGTTTGTGGATAGAACACACATGCAATGACTCTCGTGGGTCCATGTGTGTTTTGTGAAAAGAACACACATGCAATGACCACTGGTTGATTCATATGTGGTTTGTGGAAAGAACACACATGCAATGACCACTTGTCGATCCATGTGTGGTTTGTGGAAAGAACACACATGCAATGACTCTAGTGCTAGTTGTAGTATAAGAACACACATGCAATGACTCTAATAGATCCATGTGTGGTTTGTGGAAAAGAACACACATGCAATGACCACTTGTTGATCTATGTATGGTTTGTGGAAAGAACACACATGCAATGACAGTGGTGGATCCATGTGTGGTTTGTGAAAACAACACACATGCAATGAGTCTAGTGCTGGTTTTATTATAAGAAAACACATGCAATGACTCTAGTGGGTCCACATGTGGTTTGTGAAAAGAACACACATGCAATGAACACTAGTTGATCCATATGTGGTTTGTGGAAAAGAACACACATGCAATGAACACTGGTGGATCCATAAGTGGTTTGTGGAAAGAACACACATGCAATCACAACTGGTTGATCCATAAGTGCTTTGTGGAAAAGAACACACATGCAATGACCACTGGTTGATCCATATGTGGTTTGTGGAAAGAAAACACATGAAGTGACCACTGGTTGATCCATGTGTGGTTTGTCAAAAGAACACACATGCAATGCCACTAGTTGATCCATGTGTGGTTAGTGGAAAGAACACACATGCAATGACTCTAGTGCTAGTTTTAGTATAAAAACACACATACAATGACTCTAGTGGGTCCACATGTAGTTTGTGAAAAGAACACACATACAATAACCACTGGTTGATCCATAAGTGGTTTGTGGAAAAGAACACACATGCAATCAACACTAGTGGACCCATGTGTGGTTGTTTGGAAAGAACACACATGCAATGAGTCTAGTGCTGGTTTTAGTATAAGAACACAAATGCTTTGACTCTAGTGGGTCCACATGTGGTTTGTGAAAAGAACACACATGCAAAGACCACTGGTTGATCCAAATGTGGTTTTTGGAAAAGAACACACATGCAATGAACACTGGTGGATCCATAAGTGGTTCGTGGAAAGAACACACATGCAATGACTCTAATGCTGGTTTTAGTATAAGAACACATATGGATCCATATGTGGGTTGAGGAAAAGAACACACATGCAATGACCACTGGTTGATCCATGTGTGGTTTGTGGAAATAACATCCATGCAATAACTCTAATGCTGGTTTTAGTATAAGAACACACATGCAATGACCACTGGTTGGTCCATAAGTGGTTTGTGGAAAAGAACACACATGCAATGACCACTGGTGGGTCCATATGTGATATGTGGAAAGAACACACATGCAATTACACTATTGATCCATGTGTGGTTTGTGGAAAGAACACACATGCAATGCCATTGGTTGATCCATGTGTGGTTTGTGGAAATAACACACATGCAATGACTCTAATGGATGCATATGTGGTTTGTGGAAAAGAAATACACATGCAATGACCACTGGTTGATCCATTTGTGGTTTGTGGAAAGAACACACATGCATTGCCACTGGTTGATCCATGTGTGGTTTGTGGAAAGAACACACATGCAATGACATTGGTTGATCCATATGTGGTTTGTGTAAAGAACACACGTGCAATGACACCGGTTGATCCATGTGTGGTTTGTGAATAGAACACACATGCAATGACTCTCATGGGTCAATGTGTGTTTTGTGAAAAGAACACACATGCAATGACCACTGGTTGATCCATATGTGGTTTGTGGAAAGAAAACACATGCAATGACCACTTGTCGATCCATGTGTGGTTTGTGGAAAGACCACACATGGAATGACCACTTGTTGATCCATGTGTGGTTTGTGGAAAGAACACACATGCAATGACTCTAGTGCTAGTTTTAGTATAAGAACACACATGCAATGACTCTAATGCATCCATATGTGGTTTGTGGAAAAGAACACACGTGAAATGACCACTTGTTGATCCATGTGTGGTTTGTGGAAAGAACACACATGCAATGACAGTGGTGGATCCATGTGTGGTTTGTGAAAAGAACACACATGCAATGAGTCTTGTGCTGGTTTTAGTATAAGAACACACATGCAATGACTCTAGTGGGTCCACATGTGGTTTGTGAAAAGAACACACATGCAATGACCACTAGTTGATCCATATGTGGTTTGTGGAAAAGAACACACATACATGAACACTGGTGGATCCATAAGTGGTTCGTGGAAAGAAAACACATGCAATGACAACTGGTTGATCCATCTGTGGTTTGTGGAAATAACACACATGCAATGACTCTAATGGATGCATATGTGGTTTGTGGAAAAGAAATACACATGCAATGACCACTGGTTGATCCATTTATGGTTTGTAGAAAGAACACACATGCAATGCCACTGGTTGATCCATGTGTGGTTTGTGGAAAGAACACACATGCAATGACATTGGTTGATCCATATGTGGTTTGTGGAAAGAACACATGTGCAATGACACCGGTTGATCCATGTGTGGTTTGTGGATAGAACACACATGCAATGACTCTCGTGGGTCCATGTGTGTTTTGTGAAAAGAACACACATGCAATGACCACTGGTTGATTCATATGTGGTTTGTGGAAAGAACACACATGCAATGACCACTTGTCGATCCATGTGTGGTTTGTGGAAAGAACACACATGCAATGACTCTAGTGCTAGTTGTAGTATAAGAACACACATGCAATGACTCTAATAGATCCATGTGTGGTTTGTGGAAAAGAACACACATGCAATGACCACTTGTTGATCTATGTATGGTTTGTGGAAAGAACACACATGCAATGACAGTGGTGGATCCATGTGTGGTTTGTGAAAACAACACACATGCAATGAGTCTAGTGCTGGTTTTATTATAAGAAAACACATGCAATGACTCTAGTGGGTCCACATGTGGTTTGTGAAAAGAACACACATGCAATGAACACTAGTTGATCCATATGTGGTTTGTGGAAAAGAACACACATGCAATGAACACTGGTGGATCCATAAGTGGTTTGTGGAAAGAACACACATGCAATCACAACTGGTTGATCCATAAGTGCTTTGTGGAAAAGAACACACATGCAATGACCACTGGTTGATCCATATGTGGTTTGTGGAAAGAAAACACATGAAGTGACCACTGGTTGATCCATGTGTGGTTTGTCAAAAGAACACACATGCAATGCCACTAGTTGATCCATGTGTGGTTAGTGGAAAGAACACACATGCAATGACTCTAGTGCTAGTTTTAGTATAAAAACACACATACAATGACTCTAGTGGGTCCACATGTAGTTTGTGAAAAGAACACACATACAATAACCACTGGTTGATCCATAAGTGGTTTGTGGAAAAGAACACACATGCAATCAACACTAGTGGACCCATGTGTGGTTTTTTGGAAAGAACACACATGCAATGAGTCTAGTGCTGGTTTTAGTATAAGAACACAAATGCTTTGACTCTAGTGGGTCCACATGTGGTTTGTGAAAAGAACACACATGCAAAGACCACTGGTTGATCCAAATGTGGTTTTTGGAAAAGAACACACATGCAATGAACACTGGTGGATCCATAAGTGGTTCGTGGAAAGAACACACATGCAATGACTCTAATGCTGGTTTTAGTATAAGAACACATATGGATCCATATGTGGGTTGAGGAAAAGAACACACATGCAATGACCACTGGTTGATCCATGTGTGGTTTGTGGAAATAACATACATGCAATAACTCTAATGCTGGTTTTAGTATAAGAACACACATGCAATGACCACTGGTTGGTCCATAAGTGGTTTGTGGAAAAGAACACACATGCAATGACCACTGGTGGGTCCATATGTGATATGTGGAAAGAACACACATGCAATTACACTATTGATCCATGTGTGGTTTGTGGAAAGAACACACATGCAATGCCATTGGTTGATCCATGTGTGGTTTGTGGAAATAACACACATGCAATGACTCTAATGGATGCATATGTGGTTTGTGGAAAAGAAATACACATGCAATGACCACTGGTTGATCCATTTGTGGTTTGTGGAAAGAACACACATGCATTGCCACTGGTTGATCCATGTGTGGTTTGTGGAAAGAACACACATGCAATGACATTGGTTGATCCATATGTGGTTTGTGTAAAGAACACACGTGCAATGACACCGGTTGATCCATGTGTGGTTTGTGGATAGAACACACATGCAATGACTCTCGTGGGTCCATGTGTGTTTTGTGAAAAGAACACACATGCAATGACCACTGGTTGATCCATATGTGGTTTGTGGAAAGAACACACATGCAATGACCACTTGTCGATCCATGTGTGGTTTGTGGAAAGACCACACATGGAATGACCACTTGTTGATCCATGTGTGGTTTGTGGAAAGAACACACATGCAATGACTCTAGTGCTAGTTTTAGTATAAGAACACACATGCAATGACTCTAATGGATCCATATGTGGTTTGTGGAAAAGAACACACGTGAAATGACCACTTGTTGATCCATGTGTGGTTTGCGGAAAGAACACACATGCAATGACAGTGGTGGATCCATGTGTGGTTTGTGAAAAGAACACACATGCAATGACTCTAGTGGGTCCACACGTGGTTTGTGAAAAGAACACACATGCAATGACCACTAGTTGATCCATATGTGGTTTGTGGAAAAGAACACACATACATGAACACTGGTGGATCCATAAGTGGTTCGTGGAAAGAAAACACATGCAATGACAACTGGTTGATCCATAAGTGGTTTGTGGGAAAGAACACACATACAATGACCACTGGTTGATCCATATGTGGTTTGTGGAAAGAAAACACATGCAGTGACCACTGGTTGATCCATGTGTGGTTTGTCAAAAGAACACACATGCAATGCCACTGGTTGATCCATGTGTGGTTAGTGGAAAGAACACACATGCAATGACTCTAGTGCTAGTTTTAGTATAAAAACACACATACAATGACTCTAGTTGGTCCACATGTAGTTTGTGAAAAGAACACACATACAATAACCACTGGTTGATCCATAAGTGGTTTGTGGAAAAGAACACACATGCAATCAACACTAGTGGATCCATGTGTGGTTGTTGGAAAAGAACACACATGCAATGAGTCTTGTGCTGGTTTTAGTATAAGAACACACATGCAATGACTCTAGTGGGTCCACATGTGGTTTGTGAAAATAACACACATGCAATGACCACTGGTTGATCCAAATGTGGTTTTTGGAAAAGAACACACATGCAATGAACACTGGTGGATCCATAAGTGGTTCGTGGAAAGAACACACATGCAATGACTCTAATGCTGGTTTTAGTATAAGAACACATATGGATCCATATGTGGGTTGAGGAAAAGAACAAACGTGCAATGACCACTGGTTGATCCATGTGTGGTTTGTGGAAAGAACATACATGCAATAACTCTAATGCTGGTTTTAGTATAAGAACACACATGCAATGACCACTGGTTGGTCCATAAGTGGTTTGTGGAAAAGAACACACAAGCAATGACCACTGGTGGGTCCATATGTGATATGTGGAAAGAACACACATGCAATTACACTATTGATCCATGTGTGGTTTGTGGAAAGAACACACATGCAATGCCATTGGTTGATCCATGTGTGGTTTGTGGAAATAACACACATGCAATGACTCTAATGGATGCATATGTGGTTTGTGGAAAAGAAATACACATGCAATGACCACTGGTTGATCCATTTGTGGTTTGTGGAAAGAACACACATGCAATGCCACTGGTTGATCCATGTGTGGTTTGTGGAAAGAACACACATGCAATGACATTGGTTGATCCATATGTGGTTTGTGGAAAGAACACACGTGCAATGACACCGGTTGATCCATGTGTGGTTTGTGGATAGAACACACATGCAATGACTCTCGTGGGTCCATGTGTGTTTTGTGAAAAGAACACACATGCATGACCACTGGTTGATCCATATGTGGTTTGTGGAAAGAACACACATGCAATGACCACTTGTCGATCCATGTGTGGTTTGTGGAAAGAACACACATGCAATGACTCTAGTGCTAGTTGTAGTATAAGAACAGACATACAATGACTCTAGTGGGTCCACATGTCTTTGTGAAAAGAACACACATACAATAACCACAGGTTGATCCATAAGTGGTTTGTGGAAAAGAACACACATGCAATCAACACTACTGGATCCATGTGTGGTTGTTGGAAAAGAACACACATGCAATGAGTCTAGTGCTGGTTTTAGTATAAGAACACAAATGCTTTGACTCTAGTGGGTCCACATGTGGTTTGTGAAAAGAACACACATGCAAAGACCACTGGGTTATCCAAATGTGGTTTTTGGAAAAGAACACACATGCAATGAACACTGGTGGATCCATAAGTGGTTCGTGGAAAGAACACACATGCAATGACTCTAATGCTGGTTTTAGTATAAGAACACATATGGATCCATATGTGGGTTGTGGAAAAGAACACACATGCAATGACCACTGGTTGATCCATGTGTGGTTTGTGGAAAGAACATACACGCAATAACTCTAATGCTGGTTTTAGTATAAGAACACACATGCAATGACCACTGGTTGATCCATAAGTGGTTTGTGGAAAAGAACACACATGCAATGACCACTGGTGGGTCCATATGTGATATGTGGAAAGAACACACATGCAATTACACTATTGATCCATGTGTGGTTTGTGGAAAGAACACACATGCAATGCCATTGGTTGATCCATGTGTGGTTTGTGGAAATAACACACATGCAATGACTCTAATGGATGCATATGTGGTTTGTGGAAAAGAAATACACATGCAATGACCACTGGCTGATCCATTTGTGGTTTGTGGAAAGAACACACATGCAATGCCACTGGTTGATCCATGTGTGGTTTGTGGAAAGAACACACATGCAATGACATTGGTTGATCCATATGTGGTTTATGGAAAGAACACACGTGCAATGACACCTGTTGATCCATGTGTGGTTTGTGGATAGAACACACATGAAATGACTCTCGTGGGTCCATGTGTGTTTTGTGAAAAGAACACACATGCAATGACCATTGGTTGATCCATATGTGGTTTGTGGAAAGAACAGGCATGCAATGACCACTTGTCGATCCATGTGTGGTTTGTGGAAAGAACACACATGCAATGACTCTAGTGCTAGTTTTAGTATAAGAACAGACATGCAATGAATCTAATGGATCCATGTGTGGTTTGTGGAAAAGAACACACATGCACTGACCACTTGTTGATCCATGTATGGTTTGTGGAAAGAACACACATGCAATGACAGTGGTGGATCCATGTGTGGTTTGTGAAAAGAACACACATGCAATGAGTCTAGTGCTGGTTTTAGTATAAGAAAACACATGCAATGACTCTAGTGGGTCCACATGTGGTTTGTGAAAAGAACACACATGCAATGAACACTAGTTGATCCATATGTGGTTTGTGGAAAAGAACACACATGCAATGAACACTGGTGGATCCATAAGTGGTTTGTGGAAAGAACACACATGCAATCACAACTGGTTGATCCATAAGTGGTTTGTGGAAAAGAACACACATGCAATGACCACTGGTTGATCCATATGTGGTTTGTGGAAAGAACACACATATAGTGGCCACTGGTTGATCCATGTGTCGTTTGTGCAAAGAACACACATGCAATGCCATTGGTTGATCCATATGTGGTTTGTGGAAAGAACACACATGCAATGACTCTAGTGCTAGTTTTAGTATAAAAACACACATACAATGACTCTAGTGGGTCCACATGTAGTCTGTGAAAAGAACACACATGCAATGACCACTGGTTGATCTATAAGTGGTTTGTGGAAAAGAACACACATGCAATGAACACTAGTGGATCCATGTGTGGTTGTTGGAAAAGAACACACATGCAATGAGTCTAGTGCTGGTTTTAGTATAAGAACACACATGCAATGACTCTAGTGGGTCCACATGTGGTTTGTGAAAACAACACACATGCAATGACCACTAGTTGATCCATATGTGGTTTTTGGAAAAGAACACACATGCAATGAACACTGGTGGATCCATAAGTGGTTTGTGGAAAGAACACACATGCAATGACTCTAGTGCTAGTTTTAGTATAAGAACACACAAGCAATGACTCTAGTGGGTCCATATGTGATTTGTGGAAAGAACACACATGCAATGACACTGGTTGATCCATCTGTGGTTTGTGGAAAGAACACACATGCAATGCCATTGGTTCATCCATGTGTGGTTTGTGGAAATAACACACATGCAATGAATCTAATGGATCCATATGTGGTTTGTGGAAAAGAACAAACATGCAATGACCACTGGTTGATCCATGTGTGGTTTGTGGAAAGAACACACATGCAATGAAACTACTTGATACATGTGTGGTTTGTGGAAAGAACACACATGCAATGACACTGGTTGATCCATATGTGGTTTGTGGAAAGAACACACGTGCAATGACACCGGTTGATCCATGTCTGGTTTGGGGATAGAACACACATGAAATGACTCTAGTGGGTCCATATGTGGTTGATGTCAGGAACACACATGTAATGACACTGGTTGATCCATGTGTGGTTTGTGGAAAGAACACACATGCAATGACTCTAGTGGGTCCATATGTGGTTTGTGAAAAGAACACACATGCAATGACCATTGGTTGATCCATATGTGGTTTGTGGAAAGAACACACATGCAATGACACTGCTTGATCCATGTGTGGTTTTTGGAAAGAACACACATGCAATGACTCTAGTGCTAGTTTTAGTATAAGAACACACATCTAGTTACTCTAATGGATCCATATGTGGTTTGTGGAAAAGAACACACATGTAATGACCACTGGTTGATCCATGTGTGGTTTGTGGAAAGAACACACATGCAATGACACTGGTGGATCCATGTTTGGTTTGTGAAAAGAACACACATGCAATGAGTCTAGTGCTGGTTTTAGTATAAGAACACACATGCAATGACTCTAGTGGGTCCACATGTGGTTTGTGAAAAGAACACACATGCAATGACCACTGGTTGATCCATATGTGGTTTGTGGAAAGGAACACACATGCAATGAACACTGGTGGATCCATAAGTGGTTTGTGGAAAGAACACACATGCAATGACTCTAATGCTGGTTTTTGTATAAGAACACATATGGATCCATATGTGGTTTATGGAAAAGAACACACATGCAATGACCACTAGTTGATCCATAAGTGCTTTGTGGAAAGAACACACATGAAGTGAACACTGGTTGATGCATGTGTGGTTTGTGAAAAGAACACACATGGAATGCCATTGGTTGATCCATATGTTCTTTGTGGAAAGAACACACATGCAATGACAGTAGTTGATCCAAATGTGGTTCATGACAGGAACACACATGCAATGACTCTTGTGGATACATATGTGGTTTGTATAAATAACACACATGCAATGAACTCTAGTGGATCTATCTTGGCAACTGATCATCTACGGACCACCGGCTATACCATTTTTACTACGCAGCGTGCTTGCCCTCTCACTTCCGACAGGCCCCCACCACACCAACCTTCCATGCGGTAGCCGCAGCCGGAAGAGCTGCCAACCGGGGCCCTTGAGGAGGCCTAGATGTCCCCGCATTAAAAACCTAGCCTATTGGGTCCTCCATCGCACTCATCCACTACTCTCTCTTCCCTATCCAGCAAAACCCCCACAACCTTGAACGTACTTGCATGAACCTTCTCCATGAAACCAGTGTGTGGGGGTGAGTGTTCGGGCATCGCCGCCAGGGTGGTGCTTCACGCGGCAGATCTGGAGGAGCATCACGCAGCACAAGCCGAGGAGGACGTGCAGTTCAACCCCTTGGGGGCCCATGTGCTCGCCGGTGCTGATGACTTCGGAGGCGCTGATGAGGGCGTGGAATTCGACAAACACGCTCTGCTCGTGTACCCGGAGGTACATCTATTTCTACATGTTTCATATTTTCTGCTCGAGCTTAATCTATCCTGGCGTCATAAAAAATCTAGTCCTAATGATTAGATGCAACGTACGAACCGGTACTTGGAGATATCTAGTCTGTTCTGAATGAATCCACATTATTTATTTATTAGGAGCGAGTTGGGGAGACGGCCGTAATGAACTGCTGAACCTGTATAGAGATGTTATTGCATCGAAAGTAACTTGGAATTGTGGAAGGAATATATATTTATTATTTTGCTCATTTCAGTTTGTATTCCATACATTACAGGTGTATTCAAGTGAGATGGACTCTGACAAGGAGACCAGGGACAACAAGAGCCGCCATGTCATGAAGAAGCTCAAGAGCGAGATAATCCCTTTCCGCACTCGACTTGCGGAGCTCAAGTGCCCTTTCTACAAGAAAGGAGTCAACCCGAGGATTGCCAGCTTGATTCCGTATGCGGTTGGCATCGGTAAAAGCCCGACTAGTAAACACAAGTCGGCAACCAAGGCTAAGCACGCTGCTTATGGCAAGTTCCTGAGGGAGTATGTAAATACCGGCCTAGTGTCCCCTTACTTATGAATCAGCAACTTCTAGCCGACCAACCCCTTCACCGTGTTGGCCTGGCCACTAATAATATTTAGTTCTCTTACCGTATCTAGACCCTTAATCTATGGAGATTTCTATTTTCGTACACTTCAAAATATATTCAAGTTCATCTGTTTATGGAGTTAAAGTTCCGGTGACATACTCGTTATTTTGCATGGATAGAGGGGTGCCCCCCACAGATATAAGGGTTATCCTGTCCGCTAGATCACAGAGGATCAACGGTTGGTGGGCAAAACTGAGTAGAACTGAATGGCCATGGTTAGACACGAGGGAAAAAACGTGGCTCATGGTACACGTGTGCGGTGCACAGGGCGGTAGTGGACACGTGTGGCCGTGCACGATGCATTAGCATACGTGGTGCGCGGTAGTGCAACGAAACGTTGCTTCCCTTATCCTTTAATAGAGGCCTCCCCACCCCCACTCATCACGCACTCGCTCACTCAACCGTCTCCACTGTCCCATCACCTTCTGCAAACACCCAACAAAACCCCAACCATGCCGTCGATGGAGAAGATCGGAGCGGTGGCCATCGAAGCCTCCAAGGCCGCCGGCAAGGAGCCCCCCGTCCCCGTCCCCGCATCCGTCATAGCCGCCGACGAGGAGGCCCCAGCCGGTCTCGGATAGATCCCGCTCGGCTGGACCCCTACGAGGAGGTTGTCTACATAAGGCCGGAGAACCCCTATGACACCAGCATCGCCGTCCCATGGCCTGACGTAACCAGGGTTTTCCCCCTTTCTGTTGTTCTTCCCCCGTTCCCATCATTGGATGCTAGATCGTATATAATTAGGGCTCGGATGTTCGTATTTTTTACAGTAGCTAATCCTCTTGTGTTAGATCTCGATTTTCGATGAATCCCCCTATTCGTAGTTGGCATCAGTAGTTGATTCGGTTTGAGATTTGGGGAATAATCGGGAGATCTCATTCAGTTAGTTTATGCAAAAAATCAATCCCGATAATCAAAGTATCTCAATCATGTCCTTATTTCACTCTATTGTTTTTTCCAACAGGAGGATAGCAGCGACCTCCGCACATTACAAGAAATGTGTCAACATGTGACGTTTTGGTAGGGACCATCGACAAAATTGTCATAGATTAATGAAGATTGCGAACCAGATGGTCTCAAGCTGCTTGGGAGGGGCAAAACCTTATTAAACTATGACAATTTCTCTCAAAAACGTCGTAATTTCTGTAAGTGAAATCATCATAAAAGCTAGGCTGGTCAAATATAAGAGGAGGGCAATACAAACCGTTGGATGTGAAAAGATGGATGGATGGGATTGTGATCCGAAGGAACTTGGCATGGATCGTTGACGTGGCACACCACCCATCACGCGCAAACACACCAGATATTTTCACCCCTCACGCACGTGTGCCAGCCAAATCTAGCGACTAGACCGCTGAATGCCACGTCCCCACCCTCCCAGCCCTGCCGACCACCTCCCCCTCTCCCCAACCCTAATCCTATCGCCCGCCGCCGCACACAAGCCAGAGAGCGCCTCCTGCCCCGCTCGCTCCAGCCATTCCCCTCCTCCTCCAGCGAGATGGCCAAGGTGGACGGTGACGGTGATGATTTCATCAGCCTCACCGAATTCGCGGGGCTCGTCGAGGAGGACCTATAGCTCCTAGATCCCCTCTGACATTCACGTCGACACCATATTCCTCGGGGCCAGTGAGTGTTTTGCCAGCGGCGGGAGTGGAAGGTTGAAGGGCTCCAAGGTGGTCTGGCAGTCATCCATGGCCAGCTTCCTATTCCCCTGGCGCTTCCAAGTTTCGCCGCCAGCTAGTCAGGCCGCCCACGCCCTCCTATCGGCCGGATCCGTCGCCTCTAGAGCTCGCCGTCCACACACGCAGGAGCTCCCACTCCCTAGGTGACAACTAGCTTTGCCTCTGTCCATCCCCCCTTTTCCCTCATGTACCATTCACCCTCTCATGTGCCTCATCTCTATAGAAATCCGACAATGATGTCCTCCTCCTTACGCAGATGCGACAAAACCGACGATGCTACATGGACACTCTTCGAGAAGACCAAGTGTGCATCCTCGTCTATGGGCTCCTACTCGCTCGTGAGGTTGGTGTGCCGTGGCAGGACAGATCCATCGAGATGGCAATTGTTGTGCCATAACATTGAGAACATATATGTGTATCAGGCTGTGGATACTGTATGGTGCTCTCTGACTATTCCCTTTCAGTTCTTACTTTATAGTATGAATACTTCATGCATAATGTTTTGTTATAGTGGTTTAGTGCTTTGTTTCATCATGGAGCAGTCCATCATTCTGTGTTGCACTGCATGATGAGCCACTTGAGTTTTGAAAACATTAATGCTCCGAGGAGTAGATTATATGAGAACAATATCATTACGAGTATTACTATTGTGATTACTATTTAATTAGGAGTAGAACTTTCAGAGATGGAGTATTAGCATGGGAAGATGGAGTACTTTTAATTTGCTGATGGTTGTTGGACATTATAGACTCTGAATATTACTCCTAGTTGAAACCTAACTGAATTTTCTGAATTACTCGGAATGAGCTATTGTACTCTGAATACTCCACCAACAGGTGTTGTTATGATAGTTTGATTTAGTATTTATCCACATTTTTTCAAGGGATTATTTGGATTAAATACTAATTGTAGGAGAATTAGTAAAAATACTGTCATAGCATGAATTATGTGTGCCTATGTATTTGACTCACAATAGTAGCAGTAGATAAATTCAGCGAAAGTAAAGAAAGCAGTAAATGTACCAATTTTTCTACCTTGAGATATTTATTATGATTACACCTTTTCAGTGCTTGTTTAAGTGCATTCTGCATCTTTTCAGGGAGTGTACATATGCTGATATGCATGTACTGGAGTATCTGCTATTTTTAGAAATCACACATGTATGCCTATCCCTTAACATATAATCTCGGCAATGACGGGGCGTGCGGCGATGTGAAATCCCGGTCGACGTCGGGCTTGAGGAGGGCAGCTTCAGTGGCCATCTATTTGACTCCTACTGGTGGCGTCGTAGACCTATTGGTAGGGGACCTCATTGTGTGCTCTGGATCGATCCATGCTCTAGGGGTCGAGACCAGGTTCCTCCATGTCGTCCACAATGTCTCTGACAGCCATGACATGCTAGCGTCTACATGTTTCCTCACTACCATGGGATCCTTGAATCTGTAAGTAGCCTGTGTCATTGCACCGCCATTTCGTTGATCTTCTGGTCTCATTGCCCCTATAAATATGCCCAGATTTTGCATGTGAATCTATGCATTGTGGAGTAACAGTTGTAGATATTTGGTTACTTGGTTTAGATAAGTCTTTAGTCTATCATATTCTCCTTGTTACTTGGTTGATGATGGGCCATGATGCGATGCATTACTGTTGAGTCCAGTCCCTAGACATGGAAGCTATGGTCTGACTAGCTTTGTATTAATATCTAGTTGAGTCACTATAATTTTTGAATATGTTGGCCTTTTGCTAGTCAGTATGAGTTCACCTGCTGCTACTATGATTAAAAATCATTTAATAACCCTGTAATGCATTATTTTGATGTGTAGGAGTAGCATTCTTGATGCTTACTGACCCAAGCCATTGTTCTCGCAGACCCAATGGACCTAGCCCTGCTGCTTGTGTGCTGAAGCGCATCATCCTTTGCCATGTTACCACATTTTGCAATGTCGAGATAAGCACGCTGCAACCGCAGGGGTGTTCCCTTCTATGGATTAGATAAGTCTATGGTCTCTCCCATCCTCTTCCTTTATTACTTGGTTGATAGGCCAAGGTGCCATGACATATTATTTTGTTGAGTTCATATGTGATGTGGAAAGGTATTGTCTGAATAGCGTTTTATTAGGATCCCGTTTTTGTGGAGTAAATCTATGGAGTATTTCCTGTGCTACTCTTTTCGTGTACATGGAGTATTTCCTGGAGCTTAATATGTGTCAGTACATTTGTTCTATCTAGTACTTGTAGTGTCCAAGTCGTGCATTTGATGAACTACATGTGTATATTGTGTGCTAGTAGCGATTAGTTTGTGATCTTCTAGTCCCATGGTACTGTAATTTGTTGATTTGGAGCTGGGTTCTTGTAAATCTATTATTTATTGTGTTTTCAATTTTCTGTGTTATTGTTAGAAGATATGATTTCATTCTGACTCAATGGCCATCATTTTCAATCTTATACTGTATATAGGAGCTCAAGGATGAAGTTAGAAGAAGGGAAGATTTTATTGCATATTCAACAAAGTGTAGAGTAGACAGTCCTGTTTGCTAGCTAGTTATACATGATCTTGGGTGGTCTAATCTGTGAATGATTGTAATATACTACATACACCCAACTGTTTTGTATTCCATGTTATGTAATATGGATTGATTGAAATATATATTATAATTCCCGATGTCATTTGTGAAAATTTATTTGATTTGGGTTCTTGACTGCTCAGTCGTAAGAAATGATCCAAATAATGTTTGGGCTTTAAAATAGCCGTGGCCCAAACAAAATTAGATTGTAGCAGTGATCTATTCTAAAAAATGCAGAATAAAATTGCTGTAGAAAAAGTCCACGGCCTACAAATAAAAAGGCCAATATGCTGGGCTTTACCCATGTAGCTGAACGGAATAAATTAGAGAAGTTTGTCTGAATTATTGGGCTCAGCCCACATAAATGACCGAATGCACTGGGCTGAATTCAGACTACGACGATCTTATTTCGTCACAATTTTGCCATGTAGGATCGGCCACGTAGGATCTGACCTGGCCTGACTAGATGGTCCATGACGATATTGGCTCGTCATAGAGGTTATGACGATCCAATATCGTCATAGTTGGTTATGACGATTTTACCGAAATCGTCGTTATAGTTCATTTGCGACGCTCAACTTTCGACAATCTCAAAATCGTCATAGAATCGTCATAAACGGACTATTGTGACGATTCCGTGATGAAAATGGAGGGTCATATACAACCAGATTCCTTGTAGTGGCAGCGACGACGAGTCCAAGGACACTAAGACTCGTCATGTGCTGAGGAGGCTAAAGTCCGGCCAGTACAACAACTTCTTCGCTGGCGACGTGTACAGGTGCCCCTTCTGCCCCACCAGGAGGCTCCGCGCCACGGACTTCAACTCCCTCGTGAAGCATGCTGAGGACGTGAGGACCTGTAGCGAATCCGTGAACGTCCACGGCATAAGGGCCAAGCACCAGGCACTCGGTCATCACCTCCGCAACCTCCAGAAGGTGGCTATCGAGGAGGGTCGCATTCCCTCGATCAGACCTAAGGCGCCCAAGGTCAAGGGGCTGGGTAGCAAGAACTGGAGGAGCCACTAGACGGAGGAGGCGGGTGCCCTCCTGGCAGAGGCCACGAGGTGCCACCGATCAACTACTGCTGGTGCTGTAAATCAGCTTCTCTTGTCTTGTCTGTGTTCAAGCAGTCCACTGTTGCTGCTGAGTAGCCTAATTGTTGAACCTTGTTAAGTACCGTACTATAAAACCTATATTAGCTGCTTTCTCTACATCTGCTCTGTTTACTGAATTTATTTATGGTGCTAGTTTGTTTTGCTGCTCTAGATTTTCTACCAGTTTGGGGAAAAACGATCGCAAAAGGAACAATGAATGAAGAGAGAAGCTGCTCTAGATTCCCTAATGCTTTTCCACCGACACGTGTGTTGCAAAGTTGCTTGATCGTGCATGCTTACACAAGTGGCCTACAGAGAAACTTATAGAAGCATGGGCAAACGAGCTTCATTTTGGCAAATTCGGGACAAGCTTTGCGCAATCGGCAGGCCTGATCGGCTGGGCGGCTGCCCCGGGTGCAGGGATGCTAGGTCCATGCCTATGCTTACACTTCTTAAACTTCTTAGGAATTAATAATAACTGTACACTTCCTTTTGTCCTATCATGTTACGTCATGTCAGCACCGCGCACCCGCTGCGGATCAGCAACGGGACGGTGGTCTACGTGACCGGTCTCTGCCACGCCAAAGCCACGTCACACACCCGTCCCATCGCCTACTAGGAAATACGCCGAATTTAATCGCTAGGATTGGAAACCATCGGTGCTCGCCCGGTCAAACTTGCTTCCGCATGGGTATGAACGGAATATTGGTAAACGGAATTTAAGCATCGCCTTCCGTCTCCTCAACACATCACTGTGCAAAACTCCCCAACTTATTCCTTCCGCCACCACCGCCACCGCAAGAACCATCGACGCTGCCACAGGCACCGCCTCCGCCCGGCCATACCACCACAACAGATCACTCAACCTCCACGCCCAGTCCCAGCCACCGCTACTGACCCTAGGCCACCGCCGCCGCATTAGCTGCTGCCATGGACGCAGAGTACGGCATGTTCGGCGACGGGAGCGACTACACTGACGAGTACACCGTCACCGCCCATGGCACCACCAAGCTGACGGTCGTCCACACAAATGCGTCAGCGGAGGTCGCCAAGGTCATCTCAATGTACGAGCGGTGGCTACAGGAGCCGATGGACAAGTACAAGATCGTCGGCCTTGACCTTGAGTATACCGGAGATAGGAAGAGGACGACGCTTTTGCAGCTGTCCATGCGCAACCACTGCCTCCTATATCACGTATGTAGGGCCAAATCTGTATGCCCGGAGCTTCACGAGTTCCTACACAGGAGGGAGATCTACTTCGCCAGCGTCGACAGCAAGAACAACACTCCTGTAACATCCCAAAACTCTAATCCAAGGTTATTAAGATCCAAATCCTCAACAATTAGGGTTAACAAAAACTTTTCCTTTTAAAAATATTAAAGCTTTCATATGTGTGTGCATTTAAATTAGGAGTTGTTTGAATTGCCCTGATTAAGTGATCCATTGATTGTAAAATGATTCTAAGGTGAATTAAACATCATCTAGATCATTCCCAAACAAACCCCAAAGAAAAAAAATCAAAATGAATAAAAGAAGCAAATGGTCATTTGTGCCATTTTAATCACCATGCCTACTTTGGCTATTCCTAGAACCCAAAACCTAACAGAAAAAAATGTGGATCTTTGCACCCCTTGCAAGTACAAGTAGTGATGTACCAAGGACCACTTTGTGATCTACCAAAAACTTTCAAACACTAGTGTAGGTATCAAGATCACACTTATTCAAAAACCACTCAAATGAATTCCATATTAAAAACCCAAGCACACCTAGAAGCTCAAGCATAAGATACAACACTCCACCAAAATTCAGCCCAAAATTCGAACATTTTTCTCTTGCGACGATTTGATCGAATAGGTTGTAGACAGAATCAATTGGCCTAACTTATACTGTTTTTGATCGAATTTTGTCAAACCATTTGAACCCTAGTAGATGCCCTTGTCTACCTAGACCCAACCAAGCCATCAAGAGGCTACTCCTTAGCCATTTGCAGAAGTGCCGCGCCACCTGAGCACGAGCATGGATAGCTCGTAGCCGACCATCTCTCTCTCTCTATCTCTCGCCATGTCTAGGAGCTAGACCACACCACCGCCCTCTGTCCCCTCCTCGAGCAGAGCTGAGCCATGGACCACCCGCAGAACGCCGCGCCCAGAATGTCTGCACCATGCCGAGCTCGCGCCAGAGCGCCGTGCCCGTCAAGCGTGTACACGGCGCGCCTCGACCGCAGCCCGCGTGCACCGCTTCACCACGACCCCAGGAACCGCCAGGACATGCCTGTTCACCGCCGCTTGACCTGCAGCCCTCGTGCGCCGCATCAAGCGCCGCCTCTGCCACGCAGAGCACCTGATTCACCCGACCAAATGCCATCGCCCCGCCACGCATTTAAGACGTAGAGCACCGCCAGGACGCAGGCCACCGTCCCCTACCTCCAGCCACAACGATAGCACGCTGTACAGCCCTCGTCGGAGTCGCCATCCAATCCTGTTCGGTCGCCTCGTCGAACTATAAATAGAGGCCACCCCCAACCTCATTCTGCACACCATCTCACTCCCCTCTCTCCACTGATCCTTCCACCCCATCCCCGGAGCAAGGTGGGCTGCCGTTCGCCGGAATTTTTCCGGAGCTTGCCGTAGTAGAGGAGGAGAGGCGTTGTTGATTGCGACTGCCCCAGGAGCCGCCACGACCATGCCTAGAACCGCCATCGTCCACCAGCTCGATCACCCCCATCGCCACGTCTAGCTGGAGCCCTGGTAAGCCCCCACGTACCCCCACCGTGCCGCTAGGGTTAGCTCTCACCGGCAACCTGTTCGCCGGGGACGACGATCCTCAGCCGTTGATCCATCTTTTAATCATAGCGCTGAGAGTGCCCCGTACCGCTTGGCGTTTGATGTGTCGTTGACCTGCGGGACCCCCTGTCAGTTATCATCCGCGCCGCGGAGCGCCACTGGGCCGGCCCATTAGTTTTCCCGTGCAACCCAGTTAGTTCAAATATAGATTTTTCTATTTTAGTTTGAAGTCACTTATGTCCCTTAGTTCAAAAATCAACTCAAGAAGATCGACTTAACCAAATTGAGTGATTCAAATTTTGTTGGAGATCCACTAAAAAGATCTATCTAGGACCGTTGGATTTAATTCATTTAGAGTTAGAGATCTCTCCTAGTAAAAATAACAAGACAAAAGCTTTTGCACATTCAAACATTTTTATAAAATCAACCATAATAGCTTTTGAGTTGATTCCAACTCTCAAAAATAACATTTAACCATACCTATCTAAATATGTAATAATATTAAGGTTTGCATGCAGTGAATTTCGACTAGTACCAAAATAATGCTATATAGGCATTTCTAGTCAATTTAAATCATTAAATTTTAAACTTAAACTTATTAAAATGTGATCCAACCTTTAAATCACATTCCCATATGTTAGAATATGTGGTGATGACATGTGTCCACATGATCCCATATTTTAAGTGGAGAATATTAAATCTTAGTTATTTTTAATGAGTAGAAATTACTTTTCCCAAATAAAAAGAATGAAGCTAGTTAAATAAAACCTCATGATGCTTATGATGATAATAGATCATCAAATGTGTGCCTTAGAGTGCTAAGTAGACTAGTTAAGTATTGATTGGTGATTGTGTACTATGTATGTATTTATAGACGATAGTACCGACCAAGCTTACGAGGAGGAGGAGTTTTATCAAGAGGAGGAGGAAGAAAACTTCAACCAACCAAGGCAAGCTATTGTTAGCAAGCTAGAATTCAGTTAGATAACCTAAGCAAGATTGCAATAGGCATACTTTGGTTATACCACTTGACTAATACCTACTCCAAGTTTTTACTTTCAAGCTTTTACTTTCTTTACCTTACCAAAGTCCTTTACTTGTTGAAGGTAGAATAAAAAGTACAAAACTTGACAAATCTAGATAACTCTAGATGTCATTCTATGGCACGAGATTGAGATTAGCATCCCACCTTAGTGAACACTCTTAACTTAGTAGCCTAGAGTTAACTCAAAACTTGAGTCACTTTAGATGGGAACACTTGGTGAAAATGAATTGTGAAAACCTTGGAATGATGAGTCATTCTATTGAAATGTTTTGACATGTGTTGAGAAACACAAATGGTTGATGATGATGAAAATGCTAAGGCATGAGCCTTAACCCTTTTACAAAAACTGTCGGTTCGATTCGGATGCGATACCATTCCAATTTTACCATACAACCACAATACCTGAATTGGGTAAGGCTTAGCCAGAAGTTTATATGCATTAGTATTAGTTCCCTCGCGGGCGAGGTTTGAGCTGAGGCTACCTCTCAATATTGTCCACCTATGCAGTGCCCAAGATGACAGATGGTCATGGTTGGGAGGCCAGACTCATAGGAGAGGTGCTTATACTAGGGTGTGTAAAGGAAAGTTTATGTTTGATTATCTGCATACTAAGTATGATGATTCAGGGTTATCCCTGACAAATGTATCGAATCTGCACAGTGTCAAAGTATTCGAATAGCCGCATCCGCGGTTATGGACAGTTGGAGTGGCCATACTGTTTCATTGTCAGATGTTTTCAAAATGACTTATGAAATGAATGATGAATCTTGACTTGACCACAACAGGGTTGTGACTATGACCCTAGCTTCCCAACGTAAGTGATTCTAGAACTTTATTTTATCTTTCTTTGTTTCAGAACTGAGCTTAATTTTCAAACTTAACTTTATAGTTAAACTTAGCGTTAGCTCTTCCCACTAGCACTATATTACTTGTTAGTGGTAGTCTGTGAGTACTTAAAGCGTACTCATGTCTTTTGTCCATGGCTATTCCTATGGCCAGACTATGAAGGAGACTACCAAGATGAAGGACAGTAGGACGGCTATGATAACTAGGACTATCTGCCTTCGTCAGCATTGCCTGTGCCCTTGAAGATGGACCCCACCGCTACGCTTATTACTTATTCCGCTTCTTGTTGTATTAAGACTGGATCATGAGATCCTTTATTCGTGTAAGACCTTATACTGGTTTGTAATGGATGATGTACTATGATATCCAATCTGTTATGTCTCGCAAAAATGGTAATCCTGGGATTGCGATGTATGACATAACAGGCATCTGGGATTAAAAATCTAGGTGTTGACAAGTTGGTATCAGAGTCATCCTGACCATAGGAGACCCTAGTTATAATGGACGTCCGAACAAAAATTTAATTTCAAAACCAAAGTGAGTATTTATGAAAAAAACTATTTCCTCTCTTACCCTTGGGAATTCATTCTTTCTCAAAAATTCATGTTCCTCAAATTCTTACATTACTACATAAAATTTGACACACTTGATCACTTCACTAACTTCCTCATCCTTAATTCTTGTAGATGGAGACTCAGTTTAGCAAGTTCTACCAGTTGGGCAACGGAGGCCAGCTGAGCTACGAGAGGGGTTTGGATTCACCGTCTGAGTTATTGGGACGCCCACATCCGGAGTTTCTTGGAGCTCAACTTCCTGGACCCCCAGGAGGAGATTTATAGTGGCTAGTCACCACTGATATTCGAGGAAGCATAGAAGCACCAACGTCTGGGAGAATCTAGTTCTCTATAAGAGAGAACAACTGGCTAGATGGATTAGCCAGGGCAATGCATGAAGCTCTCGCATGTCTATGTGCCCTCATTGTCAAACAAATCCAAGGAACCCATTTTGCTCACTATGCAAGACGTGACTTCATGGGAATGCCAATGGAGATGCCAAGTCACTCGAAGTTGAAGCGTCAAGTGGAGAACCTTGACATCCTGTTGTACGACCGCCAGAAAGAATTGGAAAATGCTAGGGAGTTTGCCAACCACAACAGTGCCATTGCCGACCAGAAGGCCCAGACTTTCTCACTGCTTGTCAAGGACCGTCAGTCTCTTCGCCTCCAGCACGAGAAGAAGGATCGCACCATCGCCCGTCTTCGCAAGAAGGTGACTGATCTCGAGAAGACCGTCAAGGAGCAAGAAGCTCAGCTTGCAGCAAAGGAGGAAGAAGAGGAGGGTGAAGACATCCAGGGAGATATGGATTCTTACCTCAGCAATGATGATGACTTTCTGGAGGAGGATGTCGTGGACTTCTACACTGACGATGAGGACTCCGACTTCATAGACGATGAGTAGATGCACTAGAGCACTGTCGTAGCATGAGATGTATCGGTCCCATTGTATCGTAGCTTACATAATGGTTCTTAAAACCATCTATTTTCCCTTGTTGTTGTGGTGTGTGTGTGTGTGTTTGTATCATGTTCTTGTTCGAAGGAATGAAATGAAGTTAGTTGCAAAACCTAAGTCAAACTCAAAGTTTTAGCTTTGAAACCAAAACCATGAACCTTAGAACTTTCCCTCTTACCCCTTTATCTATCTCAATCTTCAGATGACTCATGGAAACCTAGGAGGGAGCAGCTCATCTCAGGACCCCATGCTGCAAATTATGTAGATGTTAGTTGCAGACCGTGAAGCAAGTAGGGCAGAGCGCCAGGCCAACTGAGCAACACTGCAGCAGATAGCCCAGATGGCCCAGAACAACCAAGGCCATGGAAATCAGGATCATCAAGGATCCAAGCTGAAGAACTTCCAGAATACTAATCCCCCAATCTTTAGCACTCCGGAGAACCCATTAGATGCTGATGACTGGTTGTAGACAATGGAGAACAATTTGGAAGTAGCCAGAGTTCATGACAACGATAAAGTTCTCTTTGCCACCCACTACTTGGCAGGAGACGTAAGAGCCTGGTGGAACAACATCCGCCTGATGAACCATGGTCAAGTAATGACCTGGGAAGCCTTCAAAATCAAGTTCAGTCGCACCCACGTGCCATAGGGCCTAGTCACCAGAATGAGGGGTGAATTTAGAGAGTTAAAACAGGGCAGAATGACTGTGGTGGAGTACCGTGACAGATTCCTATCACTTGACAGGTATGCACCCGATGAGATCAACACGGAGGCAAAGAAGAAGGAGAGATTCCTGAATGGACCGCATGATGAGATGTAGACTATCCTCGTCAACATCCGCTTCGAGGATCTCGAAGAGCTAGTCGACCCTGCCATTCAGATGGAAGGGAAGATTAACCAGGCAAACGACAACCGCAAACGTCATATGATGCACCAAGCTGGATCCAACAGTCAGCAGAAGTACCGTCCCTACCCCTCACTAGGATATGCACCGAGAAACAACCGACCCCCAATGTCTCGCCCAAGCTACCCCAACCGTAGCGGAGGCAATGTGAAGTCTGGAGGAAACAACAACAACTCCAGCAACACCAGCAATTTCAACCATGCACCTCCCAGGAGCAACAACAACAACAACACTGCACCCAGAACTGGAAGCAATGATGTGCCTGTCGCAGCAAAAGACAATTCCTAGATCACCTGTTTCGAGTGTGGAGTGAAGGGTCACTATTCCAATGAGTGTCCCAAGAGGACTGCCGCCATTGCCAATGTGACTGCCCCAGCTCAACAGCAGTGTCATGTTAAACCACGAAGAAGATTTGCCCCAGGGAACCCTCACAACCGCAACGGCCATCTCTTCCACATGAACACCGAGGAAGCCCAAGAAGCGCCAGATGTAGTGCTGGGTATGTTTTCTATCAACTCAGTTTTAGCAAGAGTGTTGTTTGATTTTGGAGAATCGCATTCAGTTGTCACCAAAGAATTTGCATGCACTAGTAAGATTCACCCAACCAACTTGACGCATGTCATGACAGTTCAAATCCCTCGTTCAACTACAAAAGCTAGAGAAATTTGCAAAGCTGTGCCTATCAAAATTCATGGAATAGATTTTTATGCCAACCTAATCGTACTCGGAACCAAAGGATTGGAAGTAGTACTAGGTATGGACTGGATGTCAAAGCATAAAGGACTAATAGACTGTGCTAAGAAAGCCATCACCATGACCAGTAGCTTTGGAGTCACAGTAGAGCATATATCTGAAACCTTACCCCGTCAATTCAAGTGCAACAAGAGTCTAGCCTTGCCCACCATTGACCAAGTCAGAGTAGTCTGTGAATACCCCGACGTATTCCCAGATGAATTGCCCGGTATGCCCCGGATAGGGATATTGAGTTCATTATCGAACTAATCCCTGGAACCGGACCCATAGCCCAGAGACCCTATAGCATGAACCCCTCAGAGTTAGTAGAGTTGAAGAAGCAGTTGTATGCTATGTTAGCAACAAGCTTGATTCAACTAAGCGCTTCGCCATGGAGATCGCCAGTGTTATTCATCGACAAGAAAGATGGAGGCAACCGTCTGTGCACCGATTACAGAAAGCCGAATGACGTCACCATCAAGAACAAGTACCCCTTGGCAAAGATAGAGGATCTATTTAACCAGTTGACTGGAGACCAGGTATTCTCAAAGATTGATCTTAGGACTGGTTATCACCAACTTAAAATTCATGCAACGGATATTTCGAAGACCTCCTTTACTACTCGTTATGGTTTATACGAGTATACGGTTATGTCTTTTAGATTAACCAATGCCCCTGCTTATTTCATGAATGTCATGAATAAGATCTTTATGAATTTCCTAGATAAGTTTGTCGTTGTGTTTATCGATGATATCCTTATCTACTCCAAGTCAGAAGAAGAGCATGAGCAACATCTGAGAATCATTCTAGCAACCCTGAGACAGCATTGGTTATATGCCAAGTTCAGCAAATGTGAGTTTTGGATGAAAGAAGTAGGATTCCTAGGACATATTGTGTCTGCCGAAGGAGTCTCTATTGATCCCACCAAGATCAAAGACGTCGAAGAATGGGAAGCCCCAACCACTCAAACCCAAGTCCGTGCATTTCTCGGATTGGCGGGATATTACCGCAAGTTCATGTAAGGATTCTCGAGCATCGCCAGAACTATGACCCAATTGTTGAAGAAGGACAAGAAGTTTGAATGGACTAACAAATGTGAATCCAGTTTCCAAGAGCTGAAGAAGAGATTGATATCAGCCCCAATACTGATCATGCCAGATAGCAAGAAGCCATTTGATGTATATTATGATGCATCCAAGATTGGTCTCGGATGTGTATTAATGCAAGAAGGCAAAGTTATCGCCTATTTGTCTCGGCAACTAAAGCAGCATGAGCAGAACTATCGGACCCATGATCTTGAATTAGCAGCGGTAGTTTTGGCATTAAAGACATGGTGTCATTATCTGATGGGTAATCGCTGTGAGATTTACTCAGATCACAAAAGCTTGAAGTATATATTCACTCAGAAGGAGCTGAATATGAGGTAAAGGAGATGGATAGAGTTAATCAAGGATTATGACCTTGACATTCACTATCACCCCGGCAAAGCCAATGTGGTAGCAGATGCTCTTAGCAGATTGCCGTGTAGGCTAAACACTATGATCAAAGAGAAGCAACCAAGTTTGTATGAGGAATTGGAGTAGTTTAGAACTGAGCTAGTTAGCAAAGGATTCTTACCTAGCATTGAACTTCAACCCACTTTAATCAGCCAAATCAAGGAAGCCCAGAAGGGAAATGAAAGTATCGACGGAATCAAACATCGTATTGGTACGGGAAAGGTACCTGGATTCACCGAAGACGAAGAAGGAGTTCTATGGTACAAAGGACGTATCTGTGTGCCAGCAGATTCGGAGCTGAAGCAAGTTATCATGCAGGAAGCTCATGATACTCTTTATTCTATCCACCTCGGAGGAACGAAGATGTATCAAGATTTGAAAGAGCAATTTTGGTGGAACAAGATGAAGAGAGAAATCGGAAGCTACATCGCCAAGTGTGACATCTGTCAAAGAGTCAAAGCAGAGCATCAGAGACCTGCAGGACTGTTGCAACCATTGCAGATTCCAGAATGGAAATGGGATTCCGTCGGAATTGACTTTATCACCGGATTACCTACCTCTAGTAGGGGAATGACTCAATCTGGGTCATCGTTGATAGACTATCCAAGGTAGCTCACTTTATACCTGTCAAAACAACCTACCAGAGTTCGAAGCTAGCAGAGCTGTACATTGCTAGAATTGTTAGTCTGCATGGAACCCCCAAGACCATAGTATCAGATCGAGGAACCCAGTTTACCTCGAGATTTTGGCAAAAAGTCCAGGAAGGATTGGGAACCAAGTTGAATTTTAGCACCGCTTATCACCCGCAAACCGATGGACAGACTAAAAGAGTCAACCAAATCTTAGAAGATATGTTAAGAGCTTGTGTGTTGGAGTACGGATCAAAATGGGAAGACTACATGCCTTTCGCAGAATTCTCATATAACAACAGTTATCAAGCTAGTTTGCAAATGGCACCATTTGAGTTTCTATACAGAAGAAAGTGTCGTACCCCTCTGAATTGGTCGCAAGTAGGAGAGAGTCAGATCTTTGGACCCGACATTCTCCGAGAAGCCAAAGAGAAAGTTCACAAAGTTCGTGAGCACCTCAAGACCGCCTAGTCGAGACAGAAGAGTTATGCTGACAAGAGAAGGAGAGACCTAACTTTCAATGTTGGAGATTTCGTATATCTCAAGGTTTCGCCATTCAACAGAACCCAACACTTTAGTCTAAAAGGAAAGTTAGCCCCCAGATATGTCAGACCTTTCAAGATTCTAAATCACCGAGGAGAAGTATCGTATCAACTAGAACTGCCAGAAGAGATGCCAACAATCCACAATGTGTTCCATATCTCCTTACTTCGCAAATGCCTAGAAGTGCCCGAGAAGACTGAAGTTTTCAAGAACATAGATCATCGAGCTGTTGATATCAACAAGGACCTGACATATCGCGAAGTGCCCATCCATATCTTGGAGGAAGCCTACAGAACCACCAGGACCAGGAGTATCAAGTTTCTCAAGATTCAATGGAGCAACCATACCGAAGAGGAAGCCACTTGGGAGCGAGAAGATTACATTAGGACATTGTTCCCAGGTCACTTTAGTTCCTAGTTTTCTTTCTTAAATCTCGGGACAAGATTTTGTTTAAGAGGGGGAAGGTTTGTAACATCCCAAAACTCTAATCAAAGGTTATTAAGATCCAAATCCTCAACAATTAGGGTTAACAAAAACTTTTCATTTTAAAAATATTAAAGCTTTCATATGTATGTGCATTTAAATTAGGAGTTTTTTGAATTGCCATGTGATACGTCCATAACGTATCTATAATTTTTGATGGTTTTATGCTAATAATATGCTTTTGATACTCCTTTTTATATAAAGTTTACGATTTATTTGGATTAATCTAGTAATAGTTGCAAAAGTGCACAATATTCTTATTTTACACTTTGATATGTAGGAATTACCAACAATATAAGTGGAAACCTTGTTGGAGTCAAATTAGGATTTTGCAGAAATCTGTCTCAGAACTCTTTTTGAAGATGGTTACGTTTCAGGTCGAATACGGCTTCAAACGGAAAACTCTTCAACTACAAAGTTGTTCAAAATTTCACGACAAATGTTCTGGACATACAATTTAGCTAATTCCGAGTCTGGACGGGCCGATAGACCCGATTTACGGCAGCCCAAGATGGGATGACGGAAATCCGACAAGCGATTCTTGGGAGACACCTCCACCCACGAATTTCCAGCCACCAAAGCCACGTTTTGGCCTCCCCCATAGATCCCATCTCCATGGGAAATGGATCCCAAGAATCCATGAAGAAAGGGTGCTAAGGGGCGGTGCACCCCTATGATACCGGCGGCAGGGAAGGAGTCCTCCGCGCCGCCACCGTCGGAGCCATCTCCATCGATCTTCACCACCATCTCCATCACCGTTGCTGATTCCCATGGTGAGGAGGGAGTAGTTCTCTCTCGAGGCTAAGGGTTCTACCGGTAGCTATGTGTTCATCTCCTCTCTATGCGTGATCTTATTGAGATCATGAGCTTGTAATCTATAGATCCACTTTGCTACTCAAGTGCTTTAATAGATCTCTGATCTCCCCATGTGTATGAAAGTGACAGCGTGCACACCATGGTGGCACTTAGGCTAGAGATTACAAATATTTGTTATGAGTTATATTTGGAGTTGGATGTCTTTATGAAATTGTGGTGTTTGTTGAAACCATGTAGTGCTCAAGGTGTCAGTGTGGGGTTTTCTAGATGGGAAAGGCTTACTTTGAGGTGTGTTGTTATAGCCCTACCATCGATTAGAGTGTCCAACCGGAGAGTAGTTCAGCGTAGTATCATAAAGAAGAATATATTTATATGAGTGTTCACTAGTGAAAGTATGATCCCTAGGCCTTGTTTCTAAGCACTGAAACACCGTTTGCTACTAGATCTGTTACATGTTTGCTTGCTTCCATCTTTATTTCAGTTTTCCTTTGGTCTCTTCCACGCCATCAAGTTACTTTCTAGCACTGTTACCACCTATAATTATCCATACCACCTGTATTTCACTATCTCTTCACCGAACTAGTGCACCTATACACCTGACAAGTGTATTGGGTGTGTTGGGGACACAAGAGACTTCTTGTATCTTGATTGCAGGGTTGCTTGAGAGGAATACCTTTGACCACTTCCTCCCTGAGTTCGATAAACCTTGGGTGATCCACTTAAGGGAAAACTTGCTGCTGTTCTACAAACCTCTGCACTTGGAGGCCCAACAACTGTCTACAAGAATAGAAGTGCGTAGACATCAAGCTATTTTCTAGCGCTGTTGCCGGGGAGGAAAGGTAAAAGGTATTCACACCGAAGGATTAAAGAAGAAGAACCTCCCACGGCAAATGCCTATTTTTTGGCGCCGTTGGCAGGGAGGTAATGTAAAAGGTACTCACATCCTCTGGTGTGAGTGCTCGAAGTTATTTCCTTTAGATTCTGCAATTTTGTCTTTTTGTTTCTTGTTTTTATTTTCATTAGTTAGGCTTAATGGAAAACAACAAAAAAATTAGAGAGCTTTATAGTATCTATCTGGAGTTAGGACATGAAGTGTTTGAAGAGAAAATTAAAAAACCTATGGAACTTTATTTGCATGCTAATAGCAATGTTGTTAGTATGAATTCTTTGGACACCATTATTGCTAATGCTATGGAAAAGTCTAATCTTGGGGAAGATAGTTTTTATGAAAATGATCTTTTTAGTTCCCCAACTTTGGAAGATAGCTATTCTATTGCTTATGATGATAGCAAACCTCCAATATATGATGATTACAATGATGAATATGATATTTTCAATCCACCTACTATTAAGGAGGCAATTAATTATGACTACAATATGCCTCCTATATTTGATAATTATGGTGATGAGAATAACAATGATAGCTATTTTGTTGAATTTGCTCCTACTATGATTAATAAGAATGACTATGCTTATGTGGAGAGTATGATTATATGCATGTGGCTCATGATAAGAATGTTTCATGTGATAGTTATATTGTTACTTTTTTCATGATGCTACTTAAAGTTATTATGAGAGAGGGAAACATGGTAGTTTCCCCTCTTTATGTGGAAATTTTTGAAGCTGCACTTGTTTTGCTTTTCTATGCTTGTTACTTTGTGCGTTCATGACTTGTTTCTTTACAAGATTCCTATGCATAGGAAGTGGGTTAGACTTAAATGTGTTTTGAATTTGCTTCTTGATGCTCTCTTTTACTTCAATTCATATTTCTTATGTGAGCATCTTCTCAAACTATCATGCCTAACTTAAAGGCGTTAAAGAAAAATACTTATTGGGAGATAACCCAAAAGTTTTAGATGAGTCTTGGAAGTTATTACCTCTGTAATAACCGCTCCTTATCCTTTTTCGTTGCTTTTTGTGCCAAGAGTAACCTCTAATAAGAGAGAAGTAATGATTGGGAAAGTTGCTTTCCCGAAACAGATTTCTGTGCTTCACCGTAAAAATTCGTCAGAGAGCTCTATATGTCGGACTGAGCTGTAATTTTTTGTGCGTCTGCCCTAGGTTGTTATTTAACTTTCGTTAGTTCAACACGTTTTGATTTGAGTAACAGAAGGTCTTCGAAAAAATTCGTCTTTTACCTGCTGGTCTGTTTTGATAGATTTCTGCCATTTTCTGCATTTGCTTCTTGTTGGTTCCTTCTTGAGTTCTTTTGGGGAATTGAGCTTTTTGAGGGAAGTGCTACAGTAGATAGTGTTCTAATGGAAGTTTATTTGGTGTTATAACTGAAACTTAAGACTTATTTATTTTGATTGCACTAATGTTGCTAATAAAGATTGTGTGATGTTTTGTATGAAGGAAAATTTTCAGGTGTATGGAAGGAATGAGTAATGAGATGAAGGATGGACTAAAGCTCAAGCTTGGGGATGCCACGCGTGTCACCCCAAGAAATATCCCAGAAGTACAAGCGTCAAAGCTTGGGGATGCCTCAATGAAAATCCCAGGTTTCTTCCAAACGCTTCATTTTTATTGTTTCATGCATAATTGTGTTGTTCTTGCAGCGTCTTCCTATTCGTTTTCATTTTGGTTTTTCGTTTGCTTGGTTTGCTTAGTTTGCTGAATAAATTGGTTGTACCCCCCCCTATTTCATATATTGGTTTTCAAATAGTTTGGTTTGGTTTGGAAAAGAGTAGGAAAGTTCATACTTATGTTGTAAAAAGAGCTTGTTTTTGACTGTGGTCTATGCTTTGTCATGCCATGCTTGATATTGTTTTGGCTTTATGCTTAGTATTATTTTATATGTAGCATGACTTGTTATAAACAATTGAGATTGCTTAATGTGCCTTGGATGAATCATGCATTGTTTTAGCATATTAAAGCATAGTATAGTGGTATTCTCCTTTGATGCTTTATTTGGGTTGACTTGGCGCATGCTCACACCATGTTATGACTATCCAAAGTCACCATAGCCTTTATGATCCTTTAGTTTTCAACTTGTGTATCACTTTATGCTTTGATCATTGATGTTTTGTCGCTCTGCATGATTATGGCCATTATTGCTCTCTCAGTTTCTCGCTCCTAGTCTTTTGCTAGCCTCCACAACAAAGTATGAGTTCCACTCATGCATCCAACTCCCTAAACCAAGTTATTCCAAAGAGTCCACCATACCTACCTGCTTATGCTATTCCAAGTATATTCATGCTTTTGTTTACCTTCCAAATTAAACTTGTTATGAGAAAACTAGTGATTAAAGCTCTCACGAACTTGATGGCACACTTTACTTTTCTTGCCCTTAATAAACTTGAACCATTGTGTCTTCTATGTTGTATATGCTTGCACTTATTTGTCGGGAATTAGCAGAACCATGCTTTCATGGGGAACGCTTTGAACATTGCACTTGGTACTTTGTGGCGCCCCACAAAATCACTACTAGAAAATCGCGTTGTTTTTGTGCATTGCATCATCATGACCGCATGATCATGTCATCATGCCACATTGCATTTGAGCATCGTCATCATCTTGCATGGATTTGTCTAAAACTATTTTCGAAACACCTAGTTTTGTTTTCTAAATATTCCCATCTTAATTCAAATTAAACCCGGGTCTCCGGAATATTTTGTTTCGTCTACAAACAGATTTCAAACGCCCCGTTTTAAACAAGTAAAGTATTTAATTTATTTTTGGGAAGCAGCCCGCTAGGTCCGAAAGCCCGGCCGGCCACCTCCAAATCCTAGTCTAAAAATATCTAATCCTAATTCTACCCAATCCTACTCTACCCAGCATCCCTCCACCTCACCCTGACCAATCCCCTCCCTCCACCTCACACCTCCACCTCACTCCAGCCAACCACCAGCCGCCACCTCACCCGCCAATGCCACCTCACCCCGCGCAGCACACACACACACGCGTGTGATGCAGCCAGCAGAGCCAACCACCCGGCACACGTCCCCACCCACCTGGTCGCCACCTGCTCCCATCCCTCCTCCTTTTTCCTGCCCGTCCACCCCGACAGCGCCAGGAAAAGCCGGCCCCACACCGGCTGACGCCCCACCCCACGCACCCCACGCGGCCTTCCCATGCCCCTGTCCAACCCGGGTCCCGCCCTGCAGTAACCGTCCGCAGACGCGCCGCTCCCCACCGCTCTCCCTCTCCTTCCTCCTCCATCGCCACCTACCCCCGCCCCGTCCCCATCACCCATCCCTGCCGCGCGTTTCCCGTCCACCTCGACCGCTTCCCTGCCGCCGCCTCTCGCCTCCCTGCTCGCCTCCGTATGCTCCCGCCTCACCAACCTCTCCTTGCCGCCGTCTCTTCCTCGGGCGGTCTCCTCCTCCACCACTTCCCTCCGCTCTCCTTCCCCAACGCCGACCTTCGTCCTTCTCGAGCGCCGCCACCGGCTACGCTCTCCCACGCCCCGCTCGTCCAACTCTCCTTGCTGGAGCCCCTCTTCCCCACCTGCCGTCGCCGGTTGCGCCCCATCCCCAACCCTGCGCGAGCCGCGCCTCCTGCCCGCGTTAGCTTGCCCTCGCGCTGAGCTCGCCCCGCATCCGACCGACAGCGCCGCCCCGTGCCTACCTCCTCGTCCGCCGTCGTCGACCGCCCCGCACTCCCCTGCGAGCCGCGCGACCTCGTCGCCCTGCACGCCTCGCTCGACGTCCACTCGAGCCGCCGTCCCTGTTGCCTTCCTTGTCGCAGCCCCGCCTTCCCCAGCCATCACCGCCGTGCTTGCCTACCAAGATCCTCCCCGCCTCAGGTCCTGCTCCCCGCCACCTCACCGAACTGTTCGGTCTCCGTCGCTGTTCCGCAGCCCGTCCAGGGCCCGGGCCTCTTCTGCTCCGGTCGTGCGGCAGCCGTCACCGGCGTCTCACCCTCCTCCCGGCTCCGGCTGCCCCGCGGCTATGCACTGTCCTCCGCCATGCCCCGTGTCGTGCGGCCGCGTCCCTGGTTGCGCGTGGCCGTCTGCTCTGGCGTGGACACCGGCCTGCGCCTCCCTCTTGGTGTGCTACCCTCCATTGAGGTCCTCTCGTACAGCCTGGCTCGGCCTGCTGCCCAAGCCTGTGAGATCCGTCACTAGCGCCTCCCGTTTGGTCTGCCCCGCTACCGGCATGTGTCCTGTCGCAGCTATGCACGTCTCTATTCCGTTTTGATGTTGTCATGTTGGTGGCACTATGTTGTGGTGTTGGGCTGCTCAAGACCAAACGAGAGAACATGCGCTACAAGACCCCCTCGACAAGATCTCCGATCCGACACATCGACAAGTTCACCTCGAGGTGCCGCATGAACCCGAGGAACCATCGACAAGACCTTCGACACGAACACCGAGCTCTTCTCACCGAGTCCGAAGACCGAACCGTGGTGCGCCAAGTTCTTCGACCCCGAGGACCGATCCACAGATGTGACAAGTAATTCTTCCCGGATCCGATGCCCGAGAACCCGGACGCCAATGTCGTCGACACGGATACGCCAAGTACTTCCTCGAGGATGCCAAGTTCTTCACCCCGAACGCCAAGACCGACCCGATACGAGAATCCGACAAGATCTTCATGACGACAAGAGCGACACCGACCAGGGTGAATCCGATGTGCCCCGACGCCAAACCAAGTCCTTCTTCCCGGAATGCCAAGCTCTCCTTCCGTTGTCCAAGAGCGATCCCATCGATCCGAACCCCAGATCAGATCCCCGTCGAACCCTGCCGAACCCCCCAAACCCCCGGAACCAAGATCTTCCGAACCTAGATGTGTGAACCTTTTCCCGAGCCCCTATTTTATAAGTGCTATATATAAAACTTGTTGCATATTAATTGTTCAACTCGCATGCATATCATCTGGGTTGGGGGTATTATGCCGATTCACCTCATAATTAAATATGGAGTCTATATGCGGGATATCTTTGTCTTATTCCGGACTCCATTTAAATTGGTGTAGCGAACCGATGCCATGTTTTGCCCTGTTAATACAACATTTAAATTGCAGGGTACCTTAATAACTTGAACCATCTAATTAATTGTCGGGACCCCGGTTCCGCTTAATACCGCCTAATTGCACCGCATCTGCATCATATCTTAATCATGCCGGGTCTTCTGCCGTAGTATTAAATATTGCATCCGGTGTTTCTTCAAGTGTTTGCTTCTTCACGGATTAGGCCGATGAGTTGATGCGAGTATCAACAAGTTCTACGGTTATGATCCTCTGGCAGTGTTTCCCAGGCGAGCATTCTCCCCCTTTCTACCTATTTTGCATTTATAGTATTTATTTCCTCATGTTGATCTATTGCTATCCGTGTCGCGATGCTTTAGTTTTCGTACCCTAGTTATATTCCATGCAGCCTCTATATTGCCTTGGACACCTCCTATTACCTGTGTTTGGTAGATAGCTGGCCTTGCGAGTCGTAGTTGCGTGCTCAAGTGCGATCGCGTGTTGTCGAGTACCCCAGTTGTTGGAATGCTGGCAGATGCTTATGGTGGAGATGTTTATGGTGGATATGATCATGACTTTAAATACAACTATTAAAATGCTAGATATGACTAATGCAGAGGCATCGGTGGGCAATAGATGTTATTTGGTTCTCCCACGCTCACTTGTGTCCCGTAGGACCCCGAGTACTTGATACCTGTTTCTTGATTTTTCGCACTATCCACATCCGGGAGGCCGTGGACCCCCCTGAGCCAGAGCTTGATTCATTTCTATTTCTTGGGCCACAAAGTAGTTTGGGGCTTTATTACTATCCTGTACCTATGCCATGCTTTACTGCTTTATTTAAGATTGTGCGTGGAGCACCTGTACTGTTTAGGATTGCGGAGTGTTTTCGCGGTATCGACAAGCCCAGTCACACTTTCAGGTTCCCAGTCATTTATAGCCATTGGCGCAAACCTTGGGTCCATCTCGGAGCGGGCCAACTTCGTTGTGGGTAGCTTAATGGGGTGGCCCCCTAAAATATTCATGAATCCTGTGATTGCTTTGTCGTGAAAGCCTCGTTGGGTTTTGAGTTGGTTTTTCCGAGGTTGATCGAGTGTGTGTTGCTATTTGTGCACCCCTGCAGGGTAAAACTTTCTAAAAGCCTTGTCCGCGGTTATGGACGACTTGGAGCACAGTATCTCGATCATAGACAATCATAACTAAAGTAGTGCTATAAACTTGACTTAATATATGACTAGTAATCAGATTCAACTATAACGGAATGGATATTAAAAATGCCAACAACTGTTGGATCTGGGTTGTTTGTTATATCTGCCTAGTAAGTATTGCAACTCCAATGGAATGTGATAAAAGTGCCAACAATTGCTAGGTTTTGGGATTCCTCAGGACAATTATATCTGACTAGTAAATGTCCCAACTACAATGGATTGGTGATTAAAACTGCCCACTACTTATGCTATCAGGACGGCCCATGTTATCTATATCTGACTAGTATGTGCTTCAATTATAATGGAATGAATAAAACTGCCAACTGTGTGAGTTCCTTGGTCCGACTTCCTCGTTTGGTCTCGAGGGGAAAATACCAGGATGGGTTTGTTTGGTGTTAGCTTCCGGTTGGATCCGAATAGGTCTTTCTTACCCCTCTCTAATAGCCGCTAGTGATACCGAGTCTCTATAGGTTGTTTAGTGCCGCTGCGCTGCCGCTTCAGCCCACCATACCTATGTAGGCGAGAGCCGCCGAATTCTAGCCTCGCCCTGTACTGGCCTCAGTACTGACGCTCCTCTTTTTCCTTTGCCCTTTGTCGGCACTCCTTTTGTTGTAGCAGGTTTGAGATCGACGTCGTTAGCAGGGTTACCCTTCCGGCTTGGCCTGGGCAGGGTTATGGATGCCATTGGTTATTCTTCAGGGCTCTTAGCCCCATTTGCATCTTGTCCATAGACGGACGCTCTATCGTTTTCAAGGTGAATTGGATCTTTGTATTGTATATCTGTATTCTTGACTCGTTGAGTCGCTGTTGTATATATATCTGTTCTGTGGGTCCCATCAAGGATTGCTGTGTAATGGTATTACTTCGTTTTCCACCCGCACGAAAGTGCCTGGTGGGCGTCCTTGAATCGTTTCTATGCGGGTTCGGCAGAAAGGGCTAAAACTTGCATATGGCCGATTTGAGGGTGTTACATACTTGTACCTAGTTGATATCATGCTCTTTTGTATATGGATGTCGTCGGTGTGAACTGAAAGGGGAGCTTGTAAGTCCATGGAGTTATGTATATGTGTTACAGAAATGCCTGGGCTGCCGGTCTAATCCATGCTGACATGGTGGAAACCTGCAGCGTAACCATAATGAGCTGCCTATGAAGCATTCTTCTTATAAAAGAGTCCTATATTGAGAAAAAAGAGAAAAAGAGAAAAAAAGAGATACTATGAAAAGAGGAAAGAGAGAAAAAAGCACCATATTCCCATGGTAAATAAGAAGAATGCTGAGATGCTCGTTGTCTGCTTGCCTTGTCATTTTGATATGGGGATTCTTCCGTATCATCGGGCAAGGGGTACCCCATTGGCGGTTCTCAATGATACACATATACTTACGATGAAAAGAACTTACCGGTGACTAAACTTGAGTAGCATGAGGAGCGGCCCTCGTATATAAGGGACATGAGATTTCTGACTTATACTTCGTCAAGCATGTACACCATAGTTTGTTCACTTTAACCTTAATCACTTAAAGATGCTTATGATAGGGGCAATGAGAGCTGAAAGCTATAAGTACCATAATTTTTGGAAGCTCTATATGAGACTTGAATCCCTACTTCCTTCTATGAAGGCCTTTCTTCCACCATTATATTGAGTCTCCACCTTCTACCTTTATACACCTACTTTGAGAGCATAGTGGCCATTCTTAGTTCTATGTGCATTGTCCCAAAACTATTTGATTGATGCATACTTTGATATTGCTTGTGTTAAACTATTTGTATCTAGTCACTCTTATGAACTTTGAAGGTGTCCTATGCATTTATATTTGCTACTCTATGAGGGACAAGCTGAATACTATTATGCTATGTTTTCTTTATGTGAAACAAACAAACGTCTTGTAAAGCATTATTATTTATGAATCTTTTGTTTGGGCCTTTTCATGTTACAACATAGTTGCTATGTCTTATTGTTAGAACTCTATCTTTCATGTTCATGTTTAGAGTACCTTGATCCCGGCTATCAATGCTTTTACAATAATGATGATCAAGATTGTGTTGGCTGTGTGTCACCTCAAAAATTATATTGTGTTTGTCGTTTACCTACTCGAGGACGAGCAGGAACTAAGCTTGGGGATGTTGATACGTCCATAACGTATCTATAATTTTTGATGGTTTTATGCTAATAATATGCTTTTGATACTCCTTTTTATATAAAGTTTATGATTTATTTGGACTAATCTACTAATAGTTGCAAAACTGCACAATATTCTTGTTTTACACTTTGATGTGTAGGAATTACCAAGAATATAAGTGGAAACCTTGTTGGAGTCAAATTGGGATTTTGCAGAAATCTGTCTCAGAACTATTTTTGAAGATAGTCACGTTTCTGGTCGAATACGGCTTCAAACGGAAAACTCTTCAACTATAAAGTTGTTGGAAATTTCGCGACAAACATTCTGAACATACAATTTAGCTGATTCTGAGTCCGGACGGGTCCGATAGACCCGATTTACTGTAGTCCAAGATGGGATGAGGGAAATCCGAGAAGCTGTATAAAGGGAGGAAACCTAATTCGTGGCAGACACCTCCACCCACGAATTTCCAGCCACCAAAGCCACGTTTTGGCCTCCCCCATAGATCCCATCTCCATGGGGAAGGGCTCCCAAGAATCCATGAAGAAAGGGTGCTAAGGGGCGGTGCTCCCCTGCGATACCGGCGGCGGGGAAGGAGTCCTCCGCGCCGCCACCGCCGGAGCCATCTCTATCAATCTCCACCACCATCTCCATCACCGTTGCTGATTCCCATGATGAGGAGGGAGTAGTTCTCTCTCGAGGCTAAGGGTTCTACCGGTAGCTATGTGTTCATCTCTTCTCTATGCGTGATCTTATTGAGATCATGAGCTTGTAATCTATAGATCTACTTTGCTACTCAAGTGCTTTAATAGATCTCTGCTCTCCCCATGTGTATGAAAGTGACAGCGTGCACACCATGGTGGCACTTAGGCTAGATATTACAAATATTTGTTATGAGTTATATTTGGAGTTGGATGTCTTCATGAAATTGTGGTGTTTGTTAAAACCATCTAGTGCTCAAGGTGTCAGTGTGGGGTTTTCTAGATGGGAAAGGCTTACTTTGAGGTGTGTTGTTGTAGCCCTACCATCGATTAGAGTGTCCAACCGGAGAGTAGTTCAGCGTAGTATCATAAAGAAGAATATATTTATATGAGAGTGTTCACTAGTGAAAGTATGATCCCTAGGCCTTGTTTTTAAGCACTGAAACACCGTTTGCTACTAGATCTGTTACATGTTTTCTTGCTTCCATCTTTATTTCAGTTTGCCTTTAGTCTCTTCCATGCCATCAAGTTACTTTCTAGCACTGTTACCACTTATAATTATCCATACCACTTGTATTTTACTATCTCTTCGCCGAACTAGTGCACCTATACACCTGACAAGTGTATTGAGTGTGTTGGGGACACAAGAGACTTCTTGTATCTTGATTGCAGGGTTGCTTGAGAGGAATACCTTTGACCACTTCCTCCCTGAGTTCGATAAACCTTGGGTGATCCACTTAAGGGAAAACTTGCTGCTGTTCTACAAACCTCTGCACTTGGAGGCCCAACAACTGTCTACAAGAATAGGAGTGCGTAGACATCACCATGATTAAGTGATCCATTGATTGTAAAATGATTCTAAGGTGAATTAAACATCATCTAGTTCATTCCCAAACAAATCCCAAAGAAAAACAAATCAAACTGAATAAAAGAAGCAAATGGTCATTTGTGCCATTTTAATCACCATGCCTACTTTGGCTATTCCTAGAACCCAAAACCTAACAGAAACAAATGTGGATCTTTGCACCCCTAGCTAGTACATGTAGTGATGTACCAAGGCCCACTTTGTGATCTACCAAAAACTTTCAAACACTAATTTTAAATGGCATTTGAAAATTGAATCTAGTGTAGGTATCAAGATCACAATTATTCAAAAACCACTCAAATGAATTCCATTTTAAAAACCCAAGCACACCTAGAAGCTCAAGCATAAGATACAACACTCCACCAAAATTCAGCCCAAAATTCAAACATTTTTCTCTTGCGGCCATTTGATCGAATAGGTTGCAGACCGAATCAATTTGGCCTAACTTATACTGTTTTTGATCGAATTTTGTCAAACCATTTGAACCCTAGTAGATGCCCTTGTCTCCCCCAGACCCAACCAAGCCATCAAGAGGCTACTCCTTAGCCATTTGCAGCAGTGCCGCGCCACCTGAGCACCATGCTCGCCGGTCGAGAATGGATAGCTTGTAGCCGACCACCTCTGTCTCTCTCGCCATGTCTAGGAGCTAGACCATACCACACCACCGCCCTCTGTCCCCTCCCCGAGCGGAGCCGATCCATGGACCACCCGCAGAACGTCGTGCCTAGAATGTCTGCACCATGCGGAGCACGCGCCAGAGCACCACGCCCGACAAGCGTGCACATGCCGCGCCTCGACCGCAGCCCGCGCGGACGGCTTCACCACGACCCCAGGAACCGCCCGGACATGCCCGTTTGCCGCCGCTTGACCTACAGCCCCTGTGCGCCGCGTCGAGCACCGCCTTTGCCGCGCAGAGCACCTGCTTCACCCGACCAAATACCACCGCCCCTAGCCACGCATTTAAGCCGTAGAGCATCGCCAGGAGGCAGGCCATCGTCCCCTACCTCCAGCCACGACGACAGCATGCTGTACAGCCCTCGCCGGAGTCGCCAACCCATCATGTTCGGTCGCCTCGTCGAACTATAAATAGAGGCCACCCCAGCCTCATTCTGCACACCATCTCACTCCCCTCTCTCCACTGATCCTTCCACCCCATCCCCGGAGCAAGGCGGTCCGCCATTCACCAGAATTTTGCCGGAGCCTGCCGTAGTAGAGGAGGAGAGGTGCCATTGATTCTGACTGCCCCAGGAGCTGCCACGACCATGCCTAGAACCGCCGTCGTCCACCAGCTCGATCGCCCCGATCACCACGTCTAGCTGGAGCCCTGGTAAGCCCCCACGTACCCCCACCGTGCCACTAGGGTTAGCTCTCACCGGTGACCTGTTCGCCGGGACGACAATCCTCAGCCATTGATCCATCTTTTAATCATAGCGCTGAGAGTGCCCCGTACCGCATCGCGTTTGATGTGTCGCTGACCTGCATGACCCCCCTGCCAGTTGTCATCCGCGCAGCGGAGCGCTACTGGGCCGGCCCGTTAGTTTTCCTGTGCGACCCTGTTAGTTCAAATATAGATTTTTCTATTTTATTTGGAACTCGCTTCTGTCCCTTTGTTCAAAAATCAATTCAAGAAGATCTACTAAACCAAATTGAGTGATAGAAGCTTTTGCACGTTCAAACATTTTTATAAAATCAACCATAATAGCTTTTGAGTTGATTCCAACTCTCAAAAATCACATTTAACCATACCTATCTAAATATGCAATAATATTAAGGTTTGCATGCATTGACTTTGGACTAGTACCAAAATAATTCTATATAGGAATTTCTAGTCACTTTAAATCATTAAATTATAAACTTAAACTTATTAAAATGTGATCCGACCTTTAAATCACATTCCCATATGTTAGAATATGTGGTGATGACATGTGTCCACATGATCCCATATTTTAAGTTGAGAATATTAAACCTTAGTTATTTTTAATGAGTAGAAATTACTTTTCTCAAATAAAAAGAATGAAGCTAGTTAAATAAAACCTTGTGATGCTTGTGATGATAATAGATCATCAAATGTGTGCCTGAGAGTGCTAAGTAGACTAGTTAAGTATTGATTGGTGATTGTGTATTCCGTATGTATTTATAGACGATATTACCGACCAAGCTTACGAGGAGGAGGAGTTCTATCAAGAGGAGGAGGAAGAAAACTTCAACCACTGCACCAACCAAGGGAAGCTATTCTTAGCAAGCTAGAATTCAGTTAGATAACCTAAGCAATATTGCACTAGGCATACTTTGGTTATACCACTTGAGTAGTACCTACTCCAAGTTTTTACTTTCAAGCTTTTACTTTCTTTACCTTACCAAAGTCCTTTACTTGTTGAAGGTAGCATAAAAAGTATAAAACATGACATATCTAGATAACCCTAGATGTGATTCTATGGCATGAGATTGAGATTAGCATCCCACCTTAGTGAACACTCTTAACTTAGTAGCTTTGAGTTAACTCAAAACTTGAGTCACTTTAGATGGGAACACTTGGTGAAAATGAATTGTGAAAACCTTGGAATGATGAGTCATTCTATTGAAATGTTTTGACATGTGTTGAGAAACACAAATGGTTGATGATGATGAAAATGTTGAGGCATGAGCCTTAACCCTTTTACAAAAACTAATGGTTGAATTCGGATGCGATACCATTCCAATTTTACCGTACAAGCACAATACCTGAATTGGGTAAGGCTTAGTCAGATATTTATATGCATTAGTATTAGTTCCCTCACGGGAGAGGTTTGAGCTGAGGCTACCTCTCAATGTTGTCCACCTATGCAGTGCCTAAGATGACAGATGGTCATGGTTGGGAGGCCATACTCATAGGAGAGGTGCTTATACTAGGGTGTGTAAAGGAAAGGTTATGTTTGATTATCATCATACTAAGTATGATGATTCAGGGTTATCCCTGATAGATGTATCAAATCTTGTGGTGAAAGTGTACCACCTCTACAGTGTGTCAAACTATTCGAATAGCCGTGTCCACGGTTATGGACAGTTGGAGTGGCCATACTGTTTCGTTGTCAGATGTTTTCAAAATGACTTATGAAATGAATGATGAATCTTGACTTGACCACAACAGGGTTGTGACTATGACCCTAGCTTCCCAACTTAAGTGATTCTAGAACTTTATTTTATCTTTCTTTGTTTCAGAACTCAGCTTAAGTTTCAAACTTAACTTTATAGTTAAACTTAGCGCTAGCTTTTCCCACTAGCACTATCTTACATGTTAGTGGTAGTTTGCGAGTACTTAAAGAGTACTCATGGCTTTTGTCCCTGGCTATTCCTATGACCAGACTATGAAGGAGACTACCAAGATGAAGGACAGCAGGACATCTATGATAACTAGGACTATCTGCCTTCATCAGCATTGCCTGTGCCCCCGAAGATGGACCCCACCGCTACGCTTATTACTTATTCCGCTGCTTGTTGTATTAAGACTGGATCATGAGATCGTTTATTCGTGTAAGAACTTATATTAGTTTGTAATGGATGATGTACTGTGATATCCAATATGTTATGTCTCGCAAAAATGGTAATCCTGGGATTGCCATGTATGACATAACAGGCATCTGGGATTAAAAATCTGGGTGTTGACAACTCCGAAGCTAGAACAGGATCTCCTCATTCATGTCGTCAATCACATCGATCTCCAATGTTTGTGGAGGTACCCGGATGGCGGTACGGGGAAAGACGACATGGCTAGACTCGCTTCCGACATCATGGACTACGAGTACGTTGGCATGAAAGTCGAGTTCCCGAAGCACCTGCATGAGCGATGGGAGTGGAGGCACCTGGATTATGATGCGATCAAGTACGCAGCTAGGGACGCGTATGTCTGCTACAAGATGCTCAACAGGATCTGGCGAGTGGGTAAGTGTGTTGTTCTCCACTACTAGTTTCGCATTTCATTCCTAGTTTTATCTGGCCTGTATTTTATCTCACATGTATTTTCTAAGCATTTTGTGTGTAAGAACCAAGCTCGTACGATCCCTGTGCTATTAGCTACTTAACCTGTATGAATTACATTCCCCCTTTTGTATGCTCAACATTCATTCTTACAAATTTTGTCTGTGCCATTTGCATGCAGCAGAATCCAGGACTGACATGCATAAGGTGTGATACAGTCATAAGTCATAACCAAACCCAGATTAGAGCGAAGGATACAGTCATAACCAAACCCAGATTATAGTTTGACAAAGGTAATACACAACAGTTTGTAATTGCTCACATAGTGTACTTATGAAATAACATCTCTTCATAAACACAACAATCATGCACTAATAGTCTAAATCCCAGCCTGTTGGAGAAGACAACCGATCCCAGGATGCCTTCACTCTCTTGCCCCGGTTTGTAGGTTCATCTACACTCCGGCATCTGGGGCAAACAACCTGCCTTGGTTGTGGTTCAATGATGCGATGCCTGGAATGAGATTTTACAATCTGGCGGTATAGCTCGTGGCTAACATACCTGTCAATTGTAGTGTACTTCAGATTAGGTTTAGAAAGTGGCTTATCCTCCTAGTAATCGTGCCCTAAACGCCTCCATGAACACCTTGGCAATTTGTCCTTCATGTCAGCGTACCACAGGTCGATGAGTTCTGAGACAAGAGCGGCCATCCCGGTCTTGCCGCCCTTCGTCCCTAGGATCCAGTAAATTTCCTAGATGTCCACTCTGCACTCCTTTCGGATTCTAATGTTGACAGTCGGGGTTTCAAGTAGTTTAGTGTCATTCATGATGTCAACACTAGTAAATGTTATGTGCTGGTTCACGAGAAAGTCATGAAATAGATCCCTAATGCTTTCGCCGCACCTGCATGAAAATGAATTCAGACAAATAATATAGCAATAAATTTTGCATACAAATGGCTCAGGAACAAAAACACAGCAAAGTCTACCAGATCCCGTCAGCCCCCTTCTCACAAAAAGGATGGTATACGAGGATGTGCCCCTTCATGGAGAGTTGCACCACGACGATCCTATGGTGATCGCGGCTGTACTCGAGGTCGAGACCTACGAACCTGTTTTCTTCGAACTGGAGCAAACTCGTGTAATTATTCAGAGTGTTCCTCACTGTCCAAGGGTCGGTGGTGTAGATGACATCAATCTTCTTCCCGCCATGTACTTCAATGTTGAAGTGCACAGTTTCTTGCCTGCCGTCGTTTTGGACGTCTGGAGCATCCATGACTAGAGGCAAGAGGGAAAGGATACGAAGGAAGAGGGTTATGCAGTGGTGGAGGAAATGGATGTGGCCGTGGAGGAGAAAGACGATGAGGCTGTGGAGGGGGAAATGAGACAGAGAAGTGAAAGATTGGAACCGCCCCTACCAATATCTAGAATGGTGCACGGCCGTTCGTAGTAGGGTGAAGGTGGAGAAAAATGGCGGTTTTACACGTCGACGCTAGCGCTTCCTAAAATTTGTTCTGTGCCACTTGCATGCGGTGGAATCAATTCAAACGTAGGCACGTTTGCGCGTGCCGACCTTCATTCGCTGATAGGCGGGCCGCACATTTCTCTTTTACGATTTATTTTTTCACTTCCTCTAGACGGTTCCGGTGCCCGCCCTCAATAATTACGCCCCCTTCTTGTCTTCCGCATGGACGAGAACCGGCGGCGGCAGTGATTCCTTGCAGATTCACTCCCCACTCGAACAACTGGCCCCATCCCTGATTCCATCCCCTCTCGAATCCATCCGCCTCCTTATCACAACGCCTCCATTAATTTACCGGATTCCAGACTCCATTTGCCGCTATGGGTAGAGCTTGGGGTAGCAGCAGGCTGAAGCGAAAGGCATGCGACGACGATGCGGATGGCCAGGGCGACCGCTACCGCGAGGATTGGACCTCAATGCCACGAACATGCACAGGATCGCCTCGGGATTGGACATCATCTCAGCCGGCCGCCTCGCTCGCTGCATCCCTGGCTACCGCTTGACGATGCGGAACATGGACGAACAACCGTTCAGCATGCCAGGCCTTCTTTACCCCGATAACAGCAAATGGCCAAACGACTGCGATGGCCACGAAAGTTCCAGTATCTAGCTTATTCGTTTAGTCATATCGTTGATTCATATGTGTTGAACTCTCATCGGAATCCTATGTTCCTTTCGTCGAATGTGTTGTGTGCACACACGGTTTGAACAAATAGAACCATTTAAGACTATTCTGTACAGCGGAAGCTCTGTACCTGATATTCTGGTATTTTCGTAGTGACACAGTCTTACTTTAGGTGATAGACGAGTTGTCAATTTCGATTTTGTAATGGAATGCCTGCTAGGTGATATTCTGTTTCCTAAAATAAAAACAAACAGATTAGACGATTTAAGGCTGTTATGCCCTGAGCTGTTTATGATCATCGCTAGGAGTTTGTTCTGGGGGCTCTGCTACTCCATATATTGAGTATCTTCGTAGGGACATAGGCACAATTTAGGCGATATCTGAGGAGTCACTCATATTTAGGCGATATTTTGTGTACTTTAATCTGAAGGCCAAGTTGTCAAATTGTATTTGCAATGGAATCCATGCTAGGTGATTGTACCAACTGACAACAAACTCTGCAGAATATTCATGCAAAATTGATGCTGCTAGATAAGTGGTCTGAATTAGTAGTATTGAATATCAAGGAAGAAGAAGAGATGGAAATGGAAGATGACCATAACTGGGTGGGTGGAAACGACGAGTGGCTGGTCCTTTTATCACATGATGGCAGTACTTGGACTCTAAAAAATGGCTAAAGATTGGTGAGACTTGCAGTGCCATCTTTGAAGGGTGTCGGCATCACTACATTCAACAACGGGTGGCCGCCGCCCATTTCCAAATTCGCTTACAGGTTCAACATGGCATAACTTGACCCCGTGAAGGTACAACTCCCACATAGACCACGGGAGGGGGCATGGAAGAACTGGGAGTATGACCTCTTAGCGGTGTTCAACAAGGCAATCACATTCATTAGATGCCCAGAAGACAATGTATGGATAGTCTTGCGCGACGACTTCCTATGGCCGGAGAAGTATGTCGACACCGTCTTCACCTATGGCTATTCTTCGTACAGATTGCAACGCATTTATGCGGTCACTGAACCTAGCGGCGACGTGCGTGTTTGGGAGCCGTCCATTTGGGGTGAGTCATGGTGTCATATAGCATGTAAAATCACATTCAAAAATCTTCTTAGTGACAGTTAGTAAGACGCAGGTACCCACGCAGCCCCGCGCATCATTCCAGCTCTAGTCATCGAAGATGCAGTAGCAGATGCTGAACTTGGGACACGACGCTGGTTCCTGGCACCTCTGAGAGACAACACGGAACATGATGATGAACTCATGTGGATTCATATCAGGGGAGCACTAAACAGCGTTGGTGATACAATAGAACATATGGGGACACAACTTTCTTCATACCCATCGCTACGGTGTCACGTTTTCTTGAGGTCTGCATGCCCATCCAAAGACCCAGTAGAGCAAGTCTGGAGCAGAGTCAACAATCTAAAGGGACAATCTATGTTTCTTGGGATCAACTACCCTTTCTTTGTCGGAGCCCCTGGAGATGTTGAACCTGTAATTGCTCAGGCAACACTGGCTCCCGATGCTGCTGGTGGTGGTGGTGGTGGTGTTGGTGGTGGTCGAGCTGACGAAGAACTAGCTGCGGCTGCTCCTGGTGAAGCTGACAAAATACTTGGTGATGCTGCTACTGGTGAAGCTGATGAAATACTTGCTAATGCTGCTGCTGGTGAAGCTAACGAAATACCTCCTAAGGCTGCTGCTGGTCAATCTGATGAAATACCTGCTGAGCCTGTTGCCGGAGTCCAGGAAGAACATGATGGTGTTGTTGCTGAGGTGCCAGCACTTCTAGTGTTGATAGCAGACAGTGTGTTTGCTGCACACTCACGCGCCTATCATGTTAAAACTCCAGATCCGACCTGGAGCCGAATCCACATCGGGGGGGGGGGGGGGAGGGGCTACAATTGGCTCATCAGTGGGGTCGTCATATTTGAAGGAGAATGAAAGACGGCCAAACGCAACATTCTGGTTTGTTCCAACGATACCACTAGCTCCAGGGACCTAGTGCTCACACTGGCAGATCCGATGAACCATTTGTCTTTATCTTTATCATTATTTACGCTTATGTGTGTAAAGACTAAGCTGTGCTTATTTGTGTAAGACTAAGTTAGGCCTAACTACGTAATACTCAGTGAAGCCTAGCTTTTCTTTCCACGGCCATAACAACAGAATTGCAGCATAGAACATACAAATGTCATGTGCATACCGGGCATTTTTGCTCAGGATAAGAACCACTTCAAGAAAATGATACATCGTGTACGCATTTGAACGCATCACTAGAATGTGCCATCTATTGATGATTGATGACATGGATCTAGCTTTTCTGCGCGTATTTGCATTGAATCGCTCATTGATTTGTTCACATATTTTTGGCAATGGCTGATGAACTCCACTCTCTTGGTAACTTGCTTCGTCAACGAGCACTTGTGGATGCAATGCAAAGTACAGAACATGGTCATCATCGTCATTCCATTTAGGTTCTCTATGTTTCGTCATCACGGAGCTACTAATTTCAAATGAAATCTAGTAAACAATATATGTGTACATTGTTAGAGTATGCTACTGCCATGGTTCATACATGTTTTTCTACAATCACAAGAAGAAAACTTGATGCATTTTCACCTTGTTGGCATTGTGCCGAACTGGGTGGATGTGGCTTTGGGGTTCGGAGAGGAAGGCGCCATGGCTGGTGCGTGTGCGACCACGGCGATGGTGAGCTCAGATTCTGGAGGAGGCCAACAGGACCGAGCATGGTCGGCATGGTGACAGATCTCACCCGGGAATGAATTCCCGTCCCCGCGTCGTGCCAATGGTGAGGGCGAGCTCCGATTCAGGATGGGGAGGAGAACGGGCCGAGCAGGTTCGTCCAAGTCCTTGCTCTACGCAATGGCCACGACCACAGATTGCCGCCCCAGAGGAAGAAGAAGACGTGTAAAGGATGCATGCGCCAACGCTGCAAGCCTACATGGTAGCGACAACGACAGCGACATAACGGCGAAAGCTGACAGGGGGGGCCCAACTTGACGGACGTTAGCCTGATTTTTTGTATTGAAATGTAAAGTTGAATTCGTTTCGAAAAAGACCCTGTGAGTATTTGGCACGCCAACTGTAGTCATCGCGGCTGATTTTAGGGAACTCGGGTACCGCATTGCCTGGCCATCCCAACTTTCGGGCTGCAAAATGATATTCTCGTAATTAAGACACTTCACTGTTATACTACTTAGCACATGAAACTCTCTTACTCAATTATGCTATTTAAACATTCTAGTGTTCCTTGTTAAGCAGAGAGTTAATTTAGAAGAATTGGTTTAATTTCTACACTTCTAGTTACTTATACTTATATTAAACTTTACTTTGATTGTCTCTACTTACCGAAGATTGTATAGTACTCTTGCCATAGTGAAGGTTTTTGAGGAAGTCCACACGGCCAAGTAATTCAGAAGCTATTCCAGGGCGTCTGCATGATTAACGACCATTGGCACTAGCAGGGCCCGCCCATACCGTCGGCCCGTACCAGGTTGCAATGGCTTCGTCTCGTCAAATTGTACAACTTTCGTGAAGACGCTTATATATTTTGACGCCCGTACCAGAGAGCTGCCATTCTCAGATTACATCACAACACCACCAAAAGAGATCCACGCCATTGTTCTTCCATTGTTCATCACTTCCACCATCCATCCCATCTACTAGCCATAGCCACTTCTTTGTACTTTAGATCTCGTCATCATTTGGCGACCATTGTAAGAATATTGATTTCAATCTAAGTATTTATATAATGTTTTCTATCTCCGATCTATTTGTTATGAGTGAGTAGTCCTCACGGGCTGCGGGTTAAGGAGAAACCTCGCAACGATTATGTGCATCTAATTCATGGGAGTATTGTATTTTTTTGCAATTGAGATTTGTATCTTTTGTTTCTTTGTCTCTTGTCTCGATCTATGGACTTGTAGGAACCCAATATCCCATATATTGATAAAGGCTTGAGGTGAGATACTTGGCTAGCAGTGATCTCATAGGAACCTCAGTGACAGAAAGGGCAGTATGATCTTCGCTTAGTGACCCATTCGGGATCATAACAACATCACCACTTAAAGCTTTGATCTGTATTTTACACTTAATAATCGTTTGTATCCCATTGCTTCGGCGTGCACTCGGTTGGATTAAAAGACTATTAGGATGTGTTGCCCACAAGATATTATCTCCATTCAAACATTACACACGACTAAGCTTATTATTATTTTTTATCCCATATGATGTGCAGCTGCAGGTGGATCTTCAACCCTGGCCTATCTCCATCAATTGGTTCAACCCATTATAAAGTGAACAAGATTGGTCCAGTAAACTAAGGTAAAACAAACAAACAAGGTCTTGTAGACAAGTCCTTTTTATTTCCTTTTAGAATTGCTTTCCGAGGTTTGATTAAACCTAGGTCTTCTAGGGAAAAAGCTATTATACTATATCCGTGAATCTGGATCGAAGGTATCAACGATGGACATGGCTATTTGGATACATTATACTCTACAGAGTTTGGGCGCTTTCCCCACAAGAATCAATACGTCCGCCCGAATTCAACCACGGCCTGTTACACACGGTACATGGGGGTTCGGATAATCAAACATAACTTTTCATTTGTGGATCCTAGAATGGACACCTTTTCCTCTGGGTTTTATCTCCCCGTATTGAGTACAAATGGTGTCTCACGCCAAACTTCCTTCATTACTCCCATGAATAGAGAATCCTAGATGAGCCTATCATGTTCAACCCTCCCTTCTACACTTCCTAACCGTACCATCTACGGGAGACCCATGGTTGCTTCCTAGGTTTTTCAACCACTGGTCCACCCCAAGCCATGGCCCTTACGTTGGGTGGAGTGGATTTCGGGAATTTCTTCCTTATATAGTAGGGGTTGCCCATGCTAAGGAAAAAATTATGATCTAAGCCCCATCTCACCGGGGTAATGTGGCTGCACGTGTAAGTTGTTCTACTAAAGGCGTAGACCATTCCATCTTCTTCTCAAGTATGACATACTCACTTCTCAATATCACCTTTTCTTATTTAAAAACCTCCACTTGGAAATGATGCCCTTCCCAAGGGTTTTACCAAAATATTTTCAAACAATTTACCACAGGGTAATCCCCAAAACAGTTTTACTTCAAGATCCGAGGTTTCCAAAGAGGTAGGATGCTAACCATATTAATTTAGGTCTAAAGGGAGATGATAGGTGTCAATAGGGCTGGTGTCTCAGGGTACACCAAGTCATAACTTAGAGGATCGAGGATACTAGCATAGTAGTAGTGAAACAAAACATCCAAGTATTGATGCATTTTTAAAAAGAGATACAAAACATGTAATTAAAAGGAGTAGGGAAAGTATCGCAATTCAGGAATGGTGGCTTGCCTATGGTTAGGAATATGTCTCTGGACTTCATATTAGAAAACCAAATATAATAATAACTCCTTCTCCTTGACGTCAACATAATCACAACGATCGTCGTCACCGAGCAAACATGCAATCAAACCATATACCACAATCAATACAAGGCAAACAAACATCAATATGATACAACAAGCAAATATACAAGGCATCGCTATATTTCAATAGGTTTTGATAGTTTGAGTTCATAGCAAGTGGAATTACATTATTTACACTTATAGAACTTTTTTATGGTTTAAGGCCAAATCCACTTAATTAAGGGGTTTTAAACCAACGCTTGGTTCTCTATGATACCAATGTAAAAAATGGTATCAACAGATAGGTATTGAAATAACAAAGCCACCAAAAGTGGTTTCATTTTTTTATCAATTTTCTTTAATTAGTTATAGATTTTCTAGTGAGATCAACCCTTGTTTTGGTGAACAAATAACCAGAAAATATATGTAGGTCAAATAATTAATTCCTCTTATGGTTAGGAGGCTCTTTGAGTACCGGTTCACTAGGAGTTCGTTTCAATACAAAATATTTACTAGAATGCCATTGGGAAAATCCCAAATTCATTTCTCCAAGCAGTTTGTCTTTTGCACCAGATTAAATCTCTAGATCCCTTTTTTATGAAAAATACATAAGGTAGGTATTTCAAATACCAACCAGGAGAAATCATATTCACCATTTTTAGGGTTGTAGAACTCCTAGAATGATTTTCTTAGTGAACCAACCACATGCTGATGGGTTTAATTCACCAAAAATCACCAGAGGCTCAATAATTTATGAACTCCTAGGATTGGGTAGATATGATGCTGCATGGTAACTAGGAGTTGGGGTTAGGTCAAAAAATTATATTTTGACCTAGGGAATTTTGTAAATTCAGAGTTGGGTAGTTTTATTATTTTTACTATAGTAAACCTATAAGAAATTTTGGAGCAAAACAACGGTGACATGCAAGGTATATCAAATACCTCAGAGTACAAGGTGGTTTCAACCAAAATGAATTTTCCAAAATCCCAGAAATAAATATAAGGTGAAAAATATACATCCGGGGTATAATTTTACTAGGAAAAACTAGGCAAGATCTTGGTCATATTTTTGTACTACATGTTGTAGAAAACATGTATAGATCTAGGAAAAATTAGATATAGGAATTTGGGGGTATTTTCCATCTCGTATAGATTTAAAGCTAACTGCTAGTTCTTAGATCTAGGGAAAGAAATTAAAGGAAAAAAAGTTGGGCCAGATCTTGACAGAGCTAGGATGCACGATGGAGAATCCGGTCCACCCGACAAGCAACGCGCGTGAGAAGCCAGGGTTCTAGATCCCACGGTGGGGCCCATCCATCAATGACTCGGGAGGTCGAAGCGGTATCGAGCGACACCGATTGTCAGATCTAGTTAAGATCAACAGTCGTGGTTTATCATCTCCACCATGACATGAACATCAATGAGGAAACCCTATGCGGAGCAGATGAGATCAGGGGAGCTCACTTAGGGCTCGTCGGTGAAGGAGAGGGGTGGAGGAGAGGCGACTCGCGATGGGGAGCAGAATGGTGGGTTGCGCCAATATGTTGGACATCGGGAAGGAGCTTACGATATGGTGTCCGAGAGGGACAGTTGGAGCTTGACGGAGGTGTGCAGAGAGGAGACTAAACGGTCAGGATCTTCGTAATGGCCCAGGGTGGAGCTTCTCATTCACCAGGGCGAGATAGAGCTTGGGAGGAGCTCTAGAGCTCGGGGAAGGTAAGTGGAGGTGGGAGAGAGCAAATGAGGGTGGGAAGGAGGGCTGAGAGCTATTGTGGATTTTTATATAGAGGGGAGATTGTCCATGGTGGCCTTGGACCATGGGAGGTGCTAGTTGGACAAGGGAGGTGGTGTGTGGTCGTGTGTGATTATAGGGAGGCAGAGGAGTAGTGTGTTACAATCTCTCAGTCACTTTCTTTATGTGGACATGTGAGCAATAGGATGAAGAGAGGGGAGATAGGGAAGCTAGGGATGAACGCATTGGCCAAAGAGGGTGGTGAGTAGGGTCCTGGTTCGTGGCACAGGGGGGAGCTGCTACTACTATCAAGATTAAAATACCAAGATTTCCTTTGATATGCTTGTCTCTCTCTCACACACACTACAAACACTAAGGGACAAGAAGGAGGGTTGTGATATAGTGGTGCTACAGTGGATGCTGATTAGATAAGGGTAGGGTACTATGGTGGTTAAGCAAAGAGGTTTCAGGAAGGTTCGAGGATTTTATTAATGTGATCTTTGAATATATTCTTTGGTTTTAGTTTAAAATCATCTCAACTCTCACATGATCAAGTGGGGAGGGATGCGTGATGAGGTTGGACAAGACTAGTGGTGAGGGATAAAGTTGGTGAGAATCACTAAGTGGCCTTGAAAAGAATTCATTTTGATGAAATTAGACTTTAAGTGCTAGTATTGATTTAGGATTTTCTTAAAGAACAAGTCACAATTGCAGATCTAGTGAACCAAATTGTTTAAGATAAGTTAGTAGAAAGAGGGCTTGATGCTTAAAACAAAGATGCAAGAATATTTGCAAAAGCATCACTGAGCAGGACACCATGATGTGCTAAATTTCGAAGAAATTAAGTTGTTCAAAACAAATTATTATTTAGCCTCCAAAACCATGTGGGTTTAGGAAGCACAAAGATCCAATTGGAACAAGGAACGTATGGATTGATAAAAAATATGAGTAGATAAAAACCATCCAAGGAGTTGGTAAAAAGAAGATGGCATGGAGATGGGAGCTTCTGCCAAAGTAGGCATGTTAATAAGATTAGCAGAAATAGATTATTTTCTTGCCTGCAGAACCATCAAGAATAAGTGGGTCCAAGGATGATTTAGTCAAGGTCAAGAGTGGGATTTGTAAGTACTCATAATGTTTTACAATATGGTTCAAATGAATTTCCAAAAATGCACAAGGGTTGATATAAGAAGTGTCTCAAAAATATGATGTTGGTAACAGTTTTAGACTTGGTCATATTTGGACAGTTTTAGGGTTTTAGAGTAGGTTATGAGATGTAGTGCTCTTGGTGGGGCGAAAGGTTCCAAACTCATCATCAAGTGGATGATGTTGAATAGTATATTAAGTGTAAAGGATCCATGGCTTGATTTGGTCGTTTCTACCTTGGAAGTTACAAAAGAGAAGAGACTCAAAATTGAGTCTGATAAGGAAAATAGAGGGTCATTTGAGTGACTAGAGATCAAGACAAGCTTGGGAGAAATGTTTAATTAGTTTCTTGATGAAGGGAGAGTATAGGGATGTTAAGGAACATCCCAAGGAGGAGTTTAGAAGAGGCACATGGCCTTAGATCAAAAGTTAGGGTTTTTTCAGTAGCTTAACAGGAGGTGATCCTGATAATAGGGAAAGGGATTATCTTCCTACTATGTGTTGTTGATTTCTTCTAAAGGGATTTGGGTTGCATTGTTGGGGTAGTTTGTTACTAATGGATGAGCTCCTTGGGTAGCTCACACTAACTCCTAAGCAAGCAAGTCAAGCAGCATATCAAGGCAATTCGTCTTAACAAGCAGATCTAAACTACTGCTATGGATACTATCAAGCCTAGATTGGTAGATAGAGAGGTACTTTGAAGGTTTGGAGTTTTGAAGAAGGTAAGAGTACCTTGGTAATTCTACCATGAGTGGAAATAAAAACTTTTATAGAAGACCTTTGGAAAGACTAGGGATAAGGGGATTTAAAAGTTCTGTCTTGAAAACATAAAGAGATGATATACTATAGATCTTCACAATGTGGTAAACAGAAGCTACTAAAATATTTGTGTTTTCAAAAGTATCTTGTCTCCTAATTTGAAATGCCAGAACATTTGAGAATACGTAAAATAATCCAAGAAATCTCTTTTGTCAAATAGCTGTTGAAAACGATGAGAGGAGAAGGAAGTAATCTTAGCTACTACTTAAGTAGGAATCACATGTACGAGAAAGCAAACAATTACCACACCATTAGTAAGAAAAAGGATTTTGTTCCCCCTAATTTTTGCCTTCTAGATGATTAGGCAAGGTGGCTGGAAATGAGGTTTTATAAATTAGCTATGTCACACTTGATCTGCAGAATCTTAGTAAATGAGTAGAATTTTAGCATAAATTCTCAAATCTGTCCAACTTTTTATAGTATGTCTAGGTAAGGATTGTAACCAATCAATATCTTTATCTTTTAATGACCAAAAAAAGTTTAATAAGTACAAGCTCTTTGGTAGTCCAACTAGTTTTAGAGTATCACAAAGGTCATGAACCTTTGTCAGATGATCACTTGGATCTTCATATTCTCTTCCTGCAGAAGCAATTTCTTTCATCATATAGATTAGGTCAGGATGTATTTCAAATTCCATGCCTTCAAGATTAGGATAGAGAATAGGTACTTTCATAAGATGCCTAGAAGGACTCCCATAATCTCCCAATGATTTCTCAGGTTCTACTTCCTATGGTTGATGGTAAAATCTGCTATCAAATAACTGTTCACATCTATAGAATGTCAATTAGAAAAATTTCAATGAATTCTAGGCGTCTTTCAACTGGTACACATTCAATATAAGTAGGCAAATAATTTCTTCTGGAATGTGTAGATCATCTGTCTTCAACAGAGATCATGATTGGTTTTAACACTAACAGATGTCAAGAAACAAACACTTAGCTCCCCGGCAACAACGCTAGAAACTAGCTTGATGGCCTGCAAGAGCACAAGTTCGTCAGAGCATGTTTTCATGGAAGTTGATGACTACAAGTGCACAGATCAATTGTATCTAGTTTCTAAATAAGAGTATCAAACCCATAGAGAGCTATTTGTTTAAGGTATTTATGTCCCTTGTCACTATCTACCAAAGGATACTTGTAAGTTGCCTTTGATCCCAAGTAAAGAGTGTTTAAAGAGTGTTGTGTTTGTGTGCAAGAAAGTAATGAAAGCAAGTAAACAAAGTTAAAAAAGTGTGTTGGAATTTGTATTATAACTCAGTAAGGTTTAAATGTTCTCGGAAATGTAGGATACACCACTAGCATGTGAGAATTACTTATGATTAGGATAAACCTATATCTTTTGTCATATCATATGTGGAGAGAGTTCCATAATAAGATGTTCACCAACAAGTCTCGTGAGCAAGCCACTTCTACGGGTCCTATGATGAGGTCACCTCTATATAACTACTATGATGCATGTGAGAAAGTCACTTCTACATACCACCACAATTAAGGGTTTCCCCATGGATATTGGTATGAGCTTAGTTAATCTATATTTTATCCCCTTTGGCCGTGTAGGTTATAAGCCAATGCTTGTAGTCACAAAATAGCACTGGACATACTTCCAAACACATCCCAAGGGTAGTTCCCTCTCTTTAGTCCCGAAGGAAAATGTTATGTGGTCAACTACACATACCATCTTTTGTTTCCATACAATCCCCATAACATAGGGATCGGGTTTCACTATCATCAAATAATGGAACAACAACCACACATCCACCACACAAAAGGTATCAGGTTTTTAAGCTCCTAAAGCTTATTACTATATAAAAACAGATCTATGCAAAAAGATAGCATAGATCAGAGCGAGATGGATAGAGAGACGCAAGAGCCACCTTATAAATTCTAGTGTTTTCAAACAAGGCAGCGAAAGAACAAAGGAGGCCAGGTATGAAACCCTTCCCCACAAAAGACACCTCAAGCAGCATCATGTATAGCAAAACGCAGAGAGATCTCTAGAAACTTGTTGTTTTTTACTCCTCCCTTCTTTTTTTCTTACTTCTTGCACCCTCGATCATCATTCCTCTTACTCGGCATCTTCTGGCGATCTTGCACGTTTCCTACTAGCAGATGGCAAACCCAACAGAGGAATTGGGGCTGTATCCATGGCCTCAGCATCAGCCAGAGCATTCCTTTGCAGAACGTCAGCACCACTTCTTAGTGCCTCCCTCTCCTTCCCATTATGAAGGCCTGCCCAATATTTGATAAAGACACAAGCAAACATAATTAAATCAATAGGAGAGTTAATCAGTTTTTGTTCAAAACAGGCCCTGTTCCTGAGTTTCCAAATGGCCCAACAAATATATGCTAATGCCTTAATCTGAACATTACGACTAACACACAAATGTCTCAGAATCCACCAGAAGTACTGTGAAAAGGACCCAGGCCTATCCACAGCACCTACTGATTTCGCAACTACCCCCCATACATATTTTGCAGCTCCACAAGTAAAGAAAAGATGACCAATAGATTCCTCCTGATCACAGAATATGCAACTTGTATCTCAAGTCCACTTTCTCTTTTTCATATTATCTTTTGTGGGAATGGCATTGTGCCAGATTAGCCATAACCATATCTTGATTTTTAGTGGAATTTTAGCTTTCCACAGTTGTCTGAAACTCCTATCCACACCTCTATTGGAAATATGGTTATACATCGATTTAACAGTGAAAGTGCCACTCTTATTCCACAATCACCTGGGTCTATCCACATCAGATGACAAGGAGACTCCTCTTACAATCGTCTGCAACCTGTTATATTTTTCTTGCTTGTCACCACCTAACACCCTTCTAAAAGAACAGTTCCAATTTCTTGCAGCCATGACAGCAACTTACACATTCTGATCACAACAAACATCAAACATCTCAGGGAACATGATTTTCAAAGGAGCATCCATAGACCAAGCATCACCCGAAAAATGTGTTCTCATGCCATTTCCAACAATCATCCTTCTTCCCGGCAGGTAAATTTCCTTTACTTTCAACAGGTCTAACCAACAAGCAGAGTCAGATTGTTTATGTTTCACAGAATAAATTCCTCCACTTCCCAGATATTTCTTTCTCACAAAAATCTGCCAAGGCCCTTCCTCAGCTTCCAGTCTCCACCACCACTTACACAACAAGCTGATAATAAAAATCCTTATATTTTTATACCCAAACCACCTTTTTCTTTAGGCCTGCAAATATTTTCCATTTCACCATTTGATACTTTTCCTACCTGATTTTCCATACCAAAAGAAAGCTCTGGTGGGTTTCTCTATTTCTTCCACATTTGTTTTGTGTAGAAGAAACATAGACATAGGGTAAACTGCTATACTAGAGAGAGAGATATATAACACAATGTCATATATCAACTAAAGATCAAAAACCAAAGTTATAGATCATCTTTATTTCATTTCATAATAGGGCTAGGGTTTCACCATCTCCCCAAGAACAAAGCGAATTACTCACATATGGAGGCAATCAACATCATCATCATATTCAGATGGATGGATTGAAAGTGAAAAGGTAAAATCCAGTGCAAACCCACAATTGTATTTGGATTATAACAATATCTAATGAATGAGAGAGGGAATAATGTTCATGATGGAGATACAACTATTGATGATGAGGGGGATGATGTGTTGTCCTCTAATGATCCGTGTATAAGGAAGGATTTGCCTTTCTCCAAGTTCCTCCTCCAGATCCCTTCTTGGCATGGTGTTTCATGGCTGGAAGTGTTTGTGTATATCGGATCTCAGATTTGTATTTTCCTAGTGAAAGTATTTGACGAGGTGGACGCCCTGGCAGGAATTACGAGAAGACAGTACGGGCAAGCTCCATTCGTACTGCAGGTTGTTAAGCTTGCAGTAGTGATATCTTCGATCAAGATTTAAAGATGCAGTATAGTATCTTTTTCCCTAGTAGACCTAGGTTTAATCGAATCCTTGGGAAACAATGCTAAAGGAAAATAATAATGCACGTCTACAAGACTTGTTTCTTTGTTTTACCCTCATTCACCGGACCTTTCTAGTTTAGTTTAGAACGTGAGTTGTGTTAATGGATGGAGATAGTCCAGGGTTGAAGATTCACCTACAGCTACACATCATACCAAATGAAGATAGTAATACGCATATTCATGTGTAATGATTTAACAAACATAAAATTTTTGGGCAACACATCTGGATATACGAGAGCCCCTATGAGTCATAGGCATAGCAATGGTCATTTGATCCAACCATTGTAATCACGAAGCACCGGGCTTACAACAATTATTAATTCAAAACATAGATCAAATCCTTATGAAGTGATGTTGTTGTTGTTCCCAAATGGATCGCTGAAGGAATACCGTACTCCCCTTTCTATCACCCGGTTTCCTACGAGATCTCCGCTAACCAAGTATCTCACCTCGATCCTTTATCGATCTCTGGGATCTTGGGTACCCACAAGTCCATAGCTCAAGACAAGAGACAAAGAAACAAAGATACAAATCTCTATTCAATCAATACACAGTACTCCCTTGGATTAGATGCACATAATCACTGCAAGGTTTCACCCCAACCCACAACCTGTGAGGACTACTCAGCCATAACAATAAGATCAAGGATAGAAAACATTTGCAAAATACTTAGATTGAAATCAAATATTCTTACAATGGTCGCTGAATCACAAGGAAATCTCAAGTATAATCTCAAGCATATGGAGAGGACGGAGGGTGGAGAGGATGAACTATGGTGGAGGATCTCATTTGGTGGTGTGATGCAACCTGAGGATGGCGACGCTCTACGCGGGGACTATAACCTAAAAATATATAGGCATCTTCACAAAAGTCATACGGTTTGACAAGAAGGATCCAACGCCAAATGGTACATGTGGGCCTTCCCCATACTGGTGGTCATTAAGCCTCTAGTCGATTGGTTTTTGGTCCAGGATTCTTGGCCATGTAGACTTCCTCAAAATCTTCATTAATGCCTCATTATTTCGCCTTAAAAGCATTATTTCCTGCACACCACAATTCAAAACAATGGATTTCATATATTTTCAATAATTAGTCATTAGTAACAAGGCTAGAGAGATTCTTGGTCAATTTCTTGACTAAAAATAAAGTTTAAAGGCGGATAAAGATAGCTATTTTCATAGCCATCAACTTCCCCAAAGTTAAAACCTGGAGCATCCTCCAGCAATAAAACAACAAAACCATAAAGAACTTAGCGTTTAAACTGAGATAACAGGAGTATGATGTTGCGGATATATTTTCCGGCTATCCTCAATGTGCCTCACTGACGAGGCTGTCACACTTTGTGTTAGAGCTTTGCTTCATGGGCGACCCAGTCAGGGAGAAGACACGGAGTCCAGGCCATCTATGGGAAGGCCCAAAAGACTTACCGACATAGGCCCATAGTGTTACTTGTAGTTCAAGATGTACTCTGTAACCGACTCTTAGTTGTAGCCGGATAGATCTCTCCCGTAAACCCTAGGCCGGATATCTATATAAGCCGTCCTAGCGAGAGCCTTTAGGGCACCCTCACAATAGTCTACAATCTCAACTCGCACAGGAGAAACTAGTGTAATCCGTATTCCGGCTCTACTGTATTACTGGATTGCTAATAGGAGTTATAGTCGTCCAAAGCTGGCGGATTCGAACCTAGGTAAACTTGTGTGCTCACTGTCCTAGAACACCGTACGTCTCACACCCCTCTCTTCCACACGCCCCGAGGACCCCCTCATGGCGTACTTGTCATCAATTCGGCGACAGTTGGTGCCCACCGTGGGGCAAATGAGCTTCAGATCTGCATTCCGAGCGGAATCAGCAAGAATCGGAATCAGCGAGACTATCGCCGTCAGTATGATCCTCTACGCCAGTGACATCCCTCTCATCGTTCTCGACGAGACCTGGATTCTGGCTAGGGAAGCTGTGACCACCTACACCATCATGTCTTTCGGCGAGATCGATGTGTACATCGAATTCGCTAAACCTGCCCCACCCACCCCAACGGTTATGATAGAGGCTGAAGAAATTTCTGGGTCCCCTTGGTCCGCGGAGGCAGCAGAGTTCCAGATCCCAGATAACACTAATCCCACCCAGCCCATGATGTCTACGCACTGGTATTCTTGTAGACAATTGTTGAGCCTCCAAGTGCAGAGGTTTGTAGAACAACATCAAGTTTTCCCTTAAGTGGATCACCCAAGGTTTATCAAACTCAGGGAGGAAGTGCTCAAAGGTATCCCCTCTCAAGCAACCCTGCAATCAAGATACAAGAAGTCTCTTGTGTCACCAACACACCCAATACATTTGTCAGGTGTAGGTGCACTAGTTCAGCGAAGAGATAGTGAAATACAAGTGGTATGGATATAAGACAACGGTGCCAGAAAATACTTTGATGGCGTGGAGGAGACTAAAGGCAAATTGAAATAAAGATAGCAGCAAGCAAATATGTAACAGATCTAGTTGCAAACGCTGTTTCAATGCTTAGAAACAAGGCCTAGGGATCATACTTTCACTAGTGAACACTCTCATATAAATATCTTCTCTTCATGATACTCTGAACTACTCTCCGGTTGGGCACTCTAATCCATGGTAGAGCTGTAACAACACACCTCAAAGTTCACTTTCCCCATCTAGATAACCCCACACTGTCACCTTGAGCTCTAGATGGTTCCAACAAACACCATAATTTCATAGAAATATCCAACTCCAAATATAACTCATAACAAGTATTTGTAATCTCTAGCCTAAGACCCACCATGGTGTGCATGCTGTCACTTTCACACACATGGTGACGAGGGTTAACTCATCAATGCCCATTGTTATGGACTTGGGTTTTGGAGAAGGAGGGAGCGCTGGAAGCATCAATCGGCTAGCAAACAAGCACACAGGGATGCAAGGTTTACCCAGGTTCAGGCCTCGTAGAGGTCCCTACTCTTGGAATTAACGAAGGAATCGAAGATTACAATGGTGCGCAGATGCAATTTGGTGAGGGTTGTGGAAACTAGGGTTGCGTGTGTCCTCCTCGCTGCCCCCTCCTAGCCTTTATATAGATAGGCTAGGTCTCAGGTAGCAGGTCGAGTCGGTTACAGTTTAGGGTTTGCCCTTCAAACTTTCTATCTTTAGACTTCTTCTTGTCTCACAAGTTATCGAGAGTCCATAGGCCACTCGAATTCTTCATTGGGCCATGGTAACGCCGTGGGCTTCCATTATATCTGGACCGTATATACCAATCTCAAGTACCGGTAGGATATACCAATGTCAATAGCCCCCGAGTGTCCAGTGGAATCGCAAATTCGACTAGGGACTTTATGAAGCCTTTCGAGTGCATGACTGAGTATTTTTCGAGTGTTCTGTTTGTGTCATAGGGATTGTTGATGTGCGGGCCTGATTTAACTGATGTATTGGTATCAGTTAACTACCTTAAGGCAAAACAACGCAATCTACTCGAACTCGAGTCCCAGGACTCGAATTCGTAAAAGTGCTGGTGTAATTCGACTCAAGCCGCGAAGGTCTTACAGGAGTCGAATTCTAGTATATGGGTGTGAGCACTTGACGCGTCCGTCAAGGCATGTTCATCGCACCTGTAGGTATGGATAAATTTCTGGTAGTGCGCAACAAATGCGTTGCCAGGCCTTATGCAGGTCTTATCTTCAGGCTGCAAGCGCGACATCCAAATTTTTGTCATCACGTAGATGATTTGGGTCACCCAGGAGACACAGTCTCTTTGTAGGGAAAAATATGAGGCGGTGTCGCCATAGACTTTTAGTGTGGATATTATCGACACATAGTATGATGTACAAATAATCATAGGGTGCACGACTAGCGCTCCCTATGGGAGTATCCCCCGGGTGCCTGGTTGAGTCGAAGACTCAGGTAGGGACTAAAGAACTTTTGCCACTGCTGTCGTCTTTTGTTTGCTTGTTTCAGTCGAATTTATTTCCAGTGCTCCCTATGGGAGTAACCCATGTCCATAGTAGAATCATGGATTCGAGTGGTTGGGTATGCTTTGAATGTCCATATTCCTGCAGAAAATGAAAAAACGTAGGGTGCGCGACCAGCGCTCCCTATGGGAGTAGCCCCCAAGTGCTCGGTGGAGTCGAAGACTCGAGCAAGGACTAAAGTAGTCGAAGCCTTGTACTAATCAATCTTTGATGACATCAGTGCTATTGATGTGATGATCTTAGTTGCCCGCGTGAGCGGCTTTGACGGGACGTGACGAGCAGTGGGTCTCATTTTCTAACCCTGACTTGACCTGGCGTGCGTAATATCTTGTTTTAACCGCGCCTCCTCGATTTTCACGTGTAATGGGGGTAGTGGGGGACGGTTCGTGCTTCAGGTCCTCCACGTGTCAATCGTGATGTGCGCCACACATCAGATAGGGTTTCTGCTAGCCGTTGGATTACATCTTCCAGGGGGTTAAGTAGTAGCGCCGCTGCGGTAATTTCTCATTTGCTCCCTCTCTGCTTTGTGCCTCCATCTCCATTGCTGCTGCTCTCTGCCTCTGAGAGTTCGTTTCGTTCGCGGCGCTGGACCAACTCCGTGTTTTCCCTAGTTACTTTCTTCGCTCTCATCGCCACCGCAAGTTGGGGAAGAAGAAGGGAGGTGCTGCCGCTGAGTCCGTCAACGCCACTGCCGCTGCCAAGAAGAAGGGCGGCTCTGCCATTGCGGGCACCAGCACTGCCGTCGCCGGGAAGAAGAAGGGCACGGGAACTCGCGTCACCAATGGCGCGTGGTGCGTCTATCATCAAGTCGTCTGAGGTCCGTCTCCTGCACCAAGACAGAGTTCTGTCTCCCGCGGTCGGTGACTCACGTGTCCCAGGTGGTGAGGTAACCCCTTGTCCTCCTGCTGGTTTCCGGGTGATGTTCCTAGCGTTCATCATTCGCGGTCTTTCTCTGCCCCTGCATCCTTTCTTCAGGGGCCTCCTTTGTTTCTATGGGCTCCAGCTACACCAGCTGTCCCCCAACTCCATCCTCCACTGTGAGTGCTGGCTCAGAATCGAACCACACTTTTGTCTCTTCAAGCGTCTCTTCAAGTTGAAGCGCCAGTCGGCGTCTGGCTCCGTAGTCTATGATGTAGGAGGCTGCGGTATCCAGGTCGACTCCTCCGTCACGTACTTTGATATCAAGCTCATGGCATCCGTCCAAGGGTGGAGGGACAAGTGGTTCTACATCCGCGACCAGAAGGCCGATGGAGACCACATCGGACTCGCGCATTTGATCCCGTGGCGTCGTGCAGGAGGAGGCACTCCTGGAAGAACATGGTGATGCCCGGCGAGTCTGAGGAGACAGATGTGCTGTACGAGCGCGTCTGCGACCTCGAGAGTCGCATGGATAAAGAAGAGGGAGGCTGCGCCCTCATTCGCACATGGTTGCGCCATCGCGTCCAGCCCCTGCAAGCCAGAGTCCACCCTATGTTCCAGTGGGCTGGCACGGACGATGTCACTCGCGTATCTGCCGATGGCATTTCCGCTAGTGAAGTAGATAAGAGGGTGCAGCTGCTGACAAAGTACACTTCAAAGGATGTACTTCCTAGTGAACCAGCATGCCCCCTTTTGATGCTTCTAACCCTCCTCCTGAGGTATGATTGTGCTACGAAGTAGCTTTTATTTTGTCGAATGCTTCCTTTTCTTGACTTGCGCTGACGTCTTTTCTGTATGCAGGATTGGAAGGTGTCTCCCAGTTTGCCTCCTCTTCCTGAGGGGGTTATTCCTCGCGAAGTAGATGAGGAGGACGAGTCGGAGTCGACCGTCCCATTTGAAGAAGAGGGGGAAGCCCCCGAGTCCAGCGGTCCGGACACTCGCAAGCATTCGCGCAGCAAAGATTCGGAGGCGTCGTCTCCTTCGAGTCTGGAAGGCCCAGCTATTGGTGTAGAGTCGCCGATACCTGCCGTTCCTATGAGCGATGTGGCGCCATCTTCCGCAAGAGGATGCGGCTGCCGAAGGAGTCGTCGTCGGAGTCGGAGGGCCAAACCATTGATTTTGATAAGTTTGATTGGTAAGTATACAATTCTTCTCTTGGTTCTTTTTCGGAGTTGCATTTTCCTAATGTTGGTTTTTTTCCACAGTCAACCTGTGTCGTCATCTTCTGGCGACATCCAATTTTTGAAAGAATCTGGAGTCGCAGACTCCAATGCCAAGGAAGTGGCTAAGCGGACTCCTTCGCCTCCTTTGGCGGCCCACTCCGGGCACAATTCATCAAGTTCTCCACACGATGTAGAGCACCAGATGGTTGTCCAGACGACTGCGCGTCAATCGACTTAGGAGTCACTAGAGGATCACGTATGTGTGATGTTACTTTTTTCTTGCAGTCGAATTTATCATCTGTACTATCTTCTAACCCTTTATTGTTTCTCCTGTCGCAGCTTATTATGAAGGAATCTGCTCGCTTGGCGGAGCAAGTGCTTGCAATGGGTCACCAGCATGCAATGCTAGATAATCGCCATCGCGTGGTTGAAAGTGAGTGCTTTTTGCTTCTTCTTCTTCATCCTTGTGATATACTCGACTGGCGGTCTATCTTTGTTTGTTTCACAGCTGAGCATAATGCGCTCCTTCGCGACACTGCTTCCCTCGAAAAGATGCTCGCAGCGGCGGTGAAGGGTCATGATGAGGCAGTCACTGCGCTTGACGAATCGCGGAAACATGAAGAGGATTTGCGTGCCTACATTGCTTCTAGGGAGAAGTTGTTCGAAGAACAACTCTTCTCGATTGCCAAGGGTCTTTCAAGTATTTCTTTGTTTGGATTTCCGTCGTGTTTTTTCTTTCGAACTTGTTACTGTGTTGACCTTCTTTGCCAACACTTCGCTCTGTGTAGATGCCGGCGGTCTGAGCTTTGACCCCCAGGCGCTCCGTCATGATGATGCCTTGGCAGACGCCGTCGCAGCAGTCGAAGATCACAGTGCTTCCATCCAAGGGAAGCTGACCAAAGCCAAGGGTGTACTCAGCCACCTCCGTGAGGAGCTGGCGCCCAAAGCTGAGCTGATTGAAAATGTAGACGATCTGGTGGAGTCCCTTGCTGGAGGTATTCCTGCAGGCTTCAAGATCTCGCTTTGTGCGGCTGGCGCTTCTATGTCACTCGCAATGGTTCAAGCCCATGGAGTCGAGGTGGATCCTGCTGCGGTTTCCAAGGCGATCCCTCTCGGCGAGGATGGTCAATGGGTAGTTTTTGCTCCTTTTGCTACTACCTGTGGAAAGTATGGGCCGCAGCTCATAACACAGTCGCGAAGTACTCTGAGGAGCTGCAGCGAGCCAAGAAAGCGGCGAAGGCTACGTCGCCACGGGAAGTCTGTGGTGTCTGATACTGCCACAGACTCGATGAGGCCCCCAAAACCGAAGTCCAAGTCGAAGAAGCCAGCTGCTCCTCTGTCATATTTCTAAAAGTTAATAGTTCGACTCCTTTTGTCTAGAACATGCCGTTGGCGGGTGTATCTATTGGTACTTTGTTATGCTTGAATGCACTTGAGTTTTTGTCCATGTATTGCTTGGTCTTCTTATTATCTCCTGCTTGGCTTGTGATACGGCACATCGAGTGGTCCTTCGAGTGAGCCTCGGAATTTGCCATCCACTGATGATGCCTTAGCGCAGTCGCTCTCAAGGGTGGATGAGCTGGCTCTGCTTCCGTGACTGTGTGACCGCGTTAAGCAGCTGAAGCGCGAACTTCCCGTCCTCCGTGCTAACGCGGATGTATGGAAGTCGAGGGCAGAGAAGGCCACTGCCCGAGAGCAATATCTGCTAGGGGAGGTGGCGCAGCTGAGCGACCAATTCAAGTGTTAGCTTTCTGCTTCCTTATCTTTTCTTGTAGCCACTCGTTGTAGTTCGTTGTCTTCATACTTTTCGCCTTTGCTTGGTATAGTTGTCAACACATGTCATCCGCGGGATGAGAAGGACAGGATCGCCATTCGCATGAATGACCTGACCCAAGAGCAGCTTCAGGCGAGTGTGTACTTCTGGGTGGATCATGATCGCGCAATCGCACTGGTGACCCTGCAGGATCATGCCTCGCGAGTGCTTCATTTTATGAAGAAATCGCAATCGTGCTTAAAGAACATCTATCAGACGATGTTTCCGCTGGATGTCGTTCCCTCGAGACTGCTGGCTCTTCTTGCTAAGTTTCAAGATTTGAGTGGAGTCCGTGAGTGTGTGCAGCAACAGTTGGTGGCTGGCACCAAGGCCGCTCTATCGCTGGTGCGACTGCATATGCCTGATGTAGATGTTGCAGCGATTGCTACTGGACTGCCGACGCCACCAGCAGGTTCGACCTGGAACATGGTTCCTCATTATCAGGCTGTGGATCGCCCAGCGGAGGAAATTGTCGACTTCTTCGAGGAGGAGACAAACATTCTTTTGTTGCAACAGTAGTTTAGTTTCTATCCTGCACATAGGTATACCAGTGTTGTAAAGTTCGTATGTATGATGTATATAATTGATTAATATTGATATGAAAGGATCTTACTAGCTCGTATGTTTTGCGAGTGCGTTGCACTATGCAATTCCTTTTCGTTAGCCTGACTTGTGATTATCTCAGCACCTTGCCAACCTGTCAGGTGTGTTGCAGCTAGGTTGGTGTTCCTGAGGAGAGTGATGAACAAAAGGAGGAAGAATGGATTAGCTACCCATCCCTACCTTCTAATGAGAGTAACTCTTTGTCCCTTACATTATTTGATTGTCCTCCATGCTTACTAAAGGAGGATGAATGTTATGTTCCTGAGGATTCTTTTGAAAATGTTTATAATAAAGCTCTAGTGCTTGTAATTCATGAAAAGCATGCTTTATGTGATAGTTATGTTGTTGAGTTTATTCATGTGGCTACTGAAAATTATTATGAGAGGGGAAAATATCGTTGTAGAAGTTTTCATGGTATTGAAACACCTATCCATGTGCTAAAAGTTTTGAAGTTACTCTTGTTTTATCTTCCTATGCATGTCACTTTGTTCTTTGCGAATTTATTTGCATACACGATTCCTATGCATAGGAAGTGGGTTAGACTTAAATGTGTTTTGAATTTGCTTCTTGATCCTCTGTTTTACTTCAATTCATATTTCTTCTGTGAGCATCCTCTCAAACTATTATGCCTGAAGATGATAATATGTCTATTATTCTTGGGAGATCTTTTGTTAAATACTGCAGGAGCTATTATTAATTGTAACCAAGGTAAGGTGACTTTCAATGTGAATGACAAGGAACATACTGTCTATTTCCCCAAGAAGATTGAAAGGACTTATGGTTTGAATTCAATTGAACATGTTGAGGGTATTCAAGTTGGAGAAATATATTGTCCCATACCAAGAGACAAATTTGAAACTACTGTGATTGGGACCATTGCTATCAAGGTTGAGGTAACATAATCATTAGTGGAATACAAAGTTTTGTCTCATATGAAATTGTTTTGGTAACAAGACCTGATCAACCTTGTTAACAAAAGGATTTCATTGAACAAAACAATGTTTTCACCATGATTATCTCCGCTTACTTCTATTCTATCCATTTTAGTTTTTGCTTATGCCTAACTTAAAGGCGTTAAAGAAAAGTACTTATTGGGAGATAACCCAAAAGTTTTAGATGAGTCTTAGAAGTTATTACTTCAGTAATAACCGCTCCTTATCCTTTTTATTTGTTTTTTGTGCCAAGAGTAACCTCTAATGAGAGAGAAGTAATGGTTGGGAAAGTTGCTGCCCCGAAACAGATTTCTGTGCTTCACCGTAAAAATTCGTGTAAAATCTCTGAACGTCTTTTTGAGGCATGCATTTTGGTGCTTCCGCCCCAGGTTGTTATCTAACTTTCATTAGTTCAACACTTTTTGATTTGAGCAACAGAAGGTCTTTGAAAAAATTCGTCTTTACCTGCTGGTCTGTTTTGACAGATTTCTGCCATTTTCTACATTTGCTTCTTGTTGGTTCCTTTTTGAGTTCTTTTGGGGAATTGAGCTTTCTGAGGGAAGTGCTACAGTAGCTTGTGTTTTAATGGAAGTTTATTTGGTGTTAGAACTGAACCTTAAGGTTATTATCTTGAACGCACTAATGTTGCTAATAAATATTGTGTGAAGTTTTGTATGAAGGAAACATTTCAGGTGTATGGAAGGAATGAGTAATGAGATGAAGGATGGACTAAAGCTCAAGCTTGGGGATGTCACGCGTGTCACCCCAAGAAATATCCAAGAAGTACAAGCGTCATAGCTTGGGGATGCCCAAGGCATCCCCTTCTTCATCAATAAAAATCCCAGGTTTCTTCCAAATGCTTCATTTTTATTGTTTCATGCACAGTTGTGTTGTTCTTGGAGCGTCTTCTTTTTCGTTTTGGGTTTCGTTTGCTTGGTTTTCTTAGTTTGATTGAATAAATTGGTTGGACCCCCTCTTTCATGCATTGGTTTTCAAATAGTTTGGTTTGGATTGGAAAAGAGTAGGAAAGTTCATGCTTAAGTGGTAAAGAGAGCTTGTTTTTGACTCTGCCTATTCTTTGTCATGGCATGCTTGATATTGTTTTGGCTTTATGCTTAGTATTCTTTGCTGTACCATGACTTGTTATAAATAATTGAGATTGCTTAATGTGCCTTGGAAGAATCGTGCGTTGTTTTAGCATATTAAAGCATAGTATTGTGGTATTCTCCTTTGATGCTTTATTTGGGTTGACTTGGCACATGCTCACACCATGTTATGACTATCCCAAGTCACCATAAGCCTTTATGATCCTTTAGTTTTCAACTTGTAGTATCACTTTATGCTTTGATCAATGATGTTTTGTCGCTCTGCATTATTATGGCCATTATTGCTCTCTCGTTTGTCGCTCCCTTACTATTGCTAGCCTTCACTTTCACTGAGTATGTTTTACTCATGTTTCCAACTCCCTAAAACCAAATATTGCCAAAGTGTCCACCATACCTACCTATTAGCATCATTTTCTACTTCCGTGCATATTCAATATGCCTTGTTTTTCGTCCGAATAAAATGTTTGCTTGTTATGAGAAAGTTAGTTAGTAAAGCTCTCACAAACTTGATGGCACACTTTATTTTCTTGCATTTAATAAACCTAAACCATTGTGTCCTTCTTTGTTGCGTATATGCTTGTGCTTTATGAGTTGAAGTTAGCAGAACCATGTATCATGGTGAACATTATCAACATTTCATTGGTACTTAGTACCTCGTTGATATCATGTTCTTTTGCTTATGGATCCCGGCGGTGTGAAATAAAAGTGGAACTTGCATGATCATGGAGTTTGTATGTATGTTAGAGAAATGCCTGGGACGCTAGCCTAAGCCATGCCTAATCATGGTGGAAACTTGCAGCATAGCCATAATGAGCATTCTATGAAGCATCCTCAATAAAAATCTATGCACATAGTAAATAAAAAGATCGCTGAGATGTTCATTGTCTGCTTGCCTTGTCATTTTGATTATGGGATAGCTCATGTGTCATGTGCAAGGGGTACCCCGTTGGCAGTTCTCTATGATACGTATATACTTACATGACAAGAGCTTACTCGTGACTGAAGTTGAGTAGCATAAGGATCGGTCTTCGTAAGTAAGGGGCATGAGACTTCGATTTATAACTTGTCAAGCATATCCTCTTAGTCGTGTCACTTTAACCTTAACCATTTAAAGATGCTTATGATAGGGGCAATGAGAGCTCAAAGCTAATGAGTACCATACTTTCAGCATTTGGAAGCCTTTCAAACTTTTCAAAACCTGTTCATTTCCTTGTTGAGTCTCCACACATTCTATGAGCACTTTCTTGAGAGCATAGTGGCCATTCTTAGTTCTATGTGCATTCTCCCAAGACTTGTTGATTGATGCATACCTTGATATTGCTTGTTTTAAACTATTTGTATCTAGTCACTCTTGTAAACTTTGAAGGTGTCCTATGCATTTATATTTGCTACTCTATGAGGGACTAGCTGAATGCCACTATGCTATGTTTTCTTTATGTGAAACAAACAAACGTCTTGCAAACTATCGTTATTCATGAATCTTTTGTTTGTGCCTTTTCATGTTGCATAATAGTTTCTTTGTCTTATTGCTAGAACTTTGTCTTTCATGTTATGATTGAATTACTATGATCCCAGCTTTGAATGTTTTACAAATACTTTGATCAAGTTTATGATGGTGCATGTCACCACAAAAATTATTCTTTCTTTTTATCACTTACCTACTCGAGGACGAGCAGGAGTTAAGCTTGGGGATGTTGATACATTGCAAATATATCTATAATTTTTGATGCCCCATGCGTGGTTTTATCCACTTTCTTGTGTTTTGTCCACACTTTGGAGTACTTTTCATATGATTTCTTGGACTAACCTATTAACAAGAGCCACAGTGCTATCCATTTCAAATAAGAGTAGGATGTATGTATCCTTATTTGTTTCAGAAGGTGGACAAGAGCATACTTGTGTGTGATGCTTGCGCGTTTGGGAAGCATAGAAGGTCTACATATCCTAGCATTGGCCTTAGAAGTGATTCACCCTTCTTATTGATACATTCTGATGTTTGGGGTCCATGTTCTGTCACTTGTGTGAGTGGGTTCAAGTGGTTCAGCTTCCTGTTTTCTGCTGTTTTTGGTTCCAGGACAGTCAGAAAATGAATATTCTCGGAATTGGACGGGAAAAAAGCCAAAGTGCCTATTTTTCTAGAAGTCTCACGGAGCCAGAATAAGAGACGGAGGAGGGCTAGGGGCTGGCCACACCCCTAGGCGCGGTCCCTCCCAGGCCGCGCTAGGGCATGGTGTGGGCCCCACAGGCACCCCCTCGGTCTCCCTCTTCGCCTATAAGAAGCCTTCTGACCTAAAAACTCTAGGGGGTTCGACGTTTTTCCAGAAGGAGTTCCGCTCCGCCGCCACCACCAGATTCCACGAAATAGCACCAGAAACTCCTTTCTGGCACCCTGTCAGGACGGGGAATTGGAGGAGATCATCGCCATCATCATCACCATTGCTTCTCCATCGACCATCCATGTTTTCCCATCTATGAGTGAGTAATCCCCCGCTCTAGGCTATGGGGATGGTAGGGATTGGATGAGATCGTTCATGTAATGGCATCAGATTGTTAGGGTGTGGTGCCTAGTATCTTTTATTAGTGCTTTATGACTTTGTTGCGACTTGTTATGCTTAATGCTTGTCACTAGGGCCCGAATGCTTGTCACTAGGGCCCGAGTGTCAGATCTGAACATGTTATTGATTCATTATGATAGTATTGTTTATGGTCTTATCTGCAAGTTGTATACACACGTTGTTGTCCGGAACCAATGGCCCTGAAGTGACAGAAATCGGGATAACCGGAGGGAATGACTTTGATGTGAGGATCACATGTGTTCATGGAGTGTTAATGCTCTGCTCCGGTGCTCTATTAAAAGGAGCACCTTAATTGCCAGTAGTTCCCTTGAGGCCCCGCTGCAAACGGGCTGGCAGGACAAAAGATGTTGTGCAAGTTCTCATTGCGAGCATGTATGACTATATATGGAACACATGCCTAGGATTATCTAGTACTTGGATGCTTTATCTTATTTATCTGCAATTGCCCTATGTTCTGATTTCTATATGAATTGTCTTGTCCATGCAACACCCGTGCGTCCATCCCTATGCCTACCGCACTCGAATGCCACTGTTTACTGCTATTGTTACTGCTGTCTTTACTTTTACCTACTGTTGTTAGTTTACTATTCCTACTACAAAACGGTTGCTACTGATAAACTGCTATGAGCAAGATTGTTTCCAGGTGCAGCTGAATTGCCAACTTAGTTGTTGAGACTTATAAATATTCTTTGGCTCCCCTTGTGTCGAATCAATAAATTGGGTTTCACTTCCCTCGAAAATACTGCGATACACCCCCTATACTTGTGGGTCATCAAGGAGGTGGCTGGATTTCTTCTTGCCCTCGTGCTTGTCGATGTAGAAGTGCACGTTGCACGGCCCAGACAGTTTGTCCTCGATTGTTGTCGTGGGTGCCTCCTCGCGAGTGCGGCGTTGCCATACTTGCGTGGTTTTCCCGAAGTAGCGGTGTCCACCGCTGCGATAGCCGCTGTTGCGGTTGTCGTCGCGCCTGTCGGTGTAGCCGGCTTTGACCATGTTGACGTCGCCGCGGTCATCGTAGATGCGCATTCGATGTTTTCTTTGGCGATCGCGTCGGCGCTCGAGCTCTGCTTCGTCGTTGGAGTGGATGTGATTTTTCACCGAGTCTTCTCCATCTACCCACCGATTCGCAATTTCCATTAAGTGGTCAATGGTTTTGGGCTTCGAGCGGCCCAACTCCTCTCTGAGCTCTATGCGGCGAAAGCCACCGTTGAATTCGTCGATTGCCCGGTCCTCCAAGATATTTTCTGCGGAGTTCTTGATGATGGACCACCTCTAGATGTACGAGCGTAGCGATTTGCCCGACCTTTGCTGGCAGCATCTTAGCTCTTCGATTGATGTGGGCCTTTTGTAGGTGCCCTTGAAGTAGCACACAAAGATGTAGACCAGCTAATCCCAACTACGAATGGATCCACGTGGGAGGTTATTTAGCCATGCTCGGGCGGCGCCCTGCAGCTGCAGCTGCAGGCATTGCATGGCCATGCTTCGACTCCCACCATGGAGCCTGTAGGCCGTCAAATTTTGGGTTTTCCGAGGGGAGTTTGAACCCCATGGGAATTCGCTTCTGCCTGATGGCTCTGCTGAAGCATCAGGCGCCGCAGAGCTCCACGTCTTCGTTCACTGAATCAGTCGATCGGGCATGTCGTGCCCTTGACTTGTCGATCTTGCGCTGTGTGATGTCATCACGCGCGTCGTAGTCGTGGTCATGTCGCCGTGAGCGACGACGTCGAGACAGATCGTGACTGTCGTCACTAGACGAGGGTGAGGACTAGCATTTTGCTAGATCCTTATTTTTCTTCGGTTCTGGCGTTGGCTCTTTGTCGAGAGAAGCCTGGATTAGCCCCAAGCCTGCGATCGTAGATCGGTGCATGGCATCTCGGGGATCTCCAGCTGGCGGCTGGTTGTTGAGCAGGTACATGGTGGCCGCATTGCTCCGGGTGTTGACTATCATAGAGCTGAAGTCGAGGACTTTTGCAGCTTCTATGCGCTCCTGCTCGGTGAGATGGGCCATTCGAGATCGTATCTTGTTGGCCACGTACTCGTTTCCTTTGGAGGAGGATCCTCCGTGGGAGGAGAGCCCTGCCCTTCGAAGGCTTGACTCATCTGCCGCCTTTTACATGCTTCTAGTTGCACGATTGTTTGTAGCTGGCACCTGTATTCTTCCTTCAGCAGCCAATGATAGCCCATCAGTAGTTGGGGGTTCGACTGGGCGTGCCTAGGGGCAGAGGATTGCCTCGGAGGGCGTCTCGGCAGCGAGCCCACTCGAGATCATTGAGCTTGATCACGACATGTTCGCCAGTGTGCTCGTTCACCATGGTTGGGGGTTTAATTGCCCCTCCATTGTTGACGGGCGCGCCATTGCCACCGTTGGTGGGGCCGCCATTGGGAGGTCCACCGTTAGGTATGCCACCGTTGGGTGGGTCAGAACCATTGCCACCATTTTCGCGATTAGCGGTGGAGTCGCCAGTGTTGATGGCGGCGCACATGAAGTGGCTGGGGAAGCTGTTGCTCCCACAACTCTCGGATCCAGAGCCATAGACTCCATCTTCCGTTGCTAAGCCACCCAGATCGGATTCGCGACTGTTGTCGTTGTCCGTGTTCATAGCTGTTGCTGAGGTGTTGAGCTCGCTGAGAGTGTCGGTCGGTGGCAGGAACCACGATGCTGGAGCAATCGCGGATGCCATCGGCTGGTCAGGCATGCGAAGCGTGCCCATTTGACCAACTTGGAAGTGGAAGCTCCCTATCGCCAGGCTGATTCCGTCGCCCACAGACTCGAAAGCCGGGCCATCAGCACTCCCAATCCCACAGACGGCGCCAAATGAAGAGGGTTTAACTCATCAATGTCCATTGTTATGGACTTGGGTTTTGGAGAAGGAGGGAGCGCTGGAAGCATCAATCGGCTAGCAAACAAGCACACAGGGACACAAGGTTTACCCAGGTTCAGGCCTCGTAGAGGTCCCTACTCCTGCTTGTCTGCTCTTGGAATTAACGAAGGAATCGAAGATTACAATGGTGTGCAGATGCAATCTGGCGAGGGTTGTGTAAACTAGGGTTGCGTGTGTCCTCCTCGCCGCCCCCTCCTAGCCTTTATATAGATAGGCTAGATATCAGGTAGCAGGTCGAGTCAGTTATAGTTTAGGGTTTGCCCTTCAAACTTTCTATCTTTAGACTTCTTCTTGTCTCACAAGGTATCGAGAGTCCATAGGCCACTCGAAGTCTTCATCGGTCCGTGGTAACGCCGTGAGCTTCCACCGTATCTGAACCGTATATACCAATCTCAAGTACTAGTAGGGTATACCCATGTCACATGGGGATAGTAGAGATCCATTAAAGCACTTGAGTAGCAAATTAGATCTACTTGATTAGAAAGCTCATGATCACAATATGATCATGCATAGAGAGAGATGAACACATAGCTACCAGTAGAACCCTTAGCCTCGAGGAAGAACTACTCCCTCATCATCATGGGAATCAACAACAGTGATGGAGATGGTGGTGGAGATCGATGGAGATGGCTCCGGGGGTACTTCCCCATCCCGGCAGGGTGCCGGAACAGAGACTTTCTGTCCCCCGAATCTCCTCTTCGGTGGCGGCAGCGCTGCAGAACATTTTGTGGCTGGAGGCTGGATAATTTAGGGTTTTATCATCGGGAGGCTTGTTATAGGCAAAGTGGCGAAGCGAGGAGGCAGCCAGGGGGCCCACACCACCTGGTGGCGCCACCAGGGCTAGCCCACACCACCATATGGTGTGCCCACCCTGGTTCCCTACTCCATCTCTGCTTTGTGTTTCCGTGTTGCTCTGGGAAAATAAGCATACTGGCTTTTGTCCCCTCCAATTCCGAGAATATTCATTTTTTAGCTTTTCTGAAACCAAAAACAGCAGAAAACAGGCAACTGGCACTGTGGCATCTTGTCAATAGGTTAGTTACAGAAAGTGTATAAAAATAGCTCAAAGTGTGGACACGTGGTCACCGCAGGTGCCCGTAAACTCATTGACGCTGCATTAACCACACCTATCCCTACTACGACAAAACTTACTACTGTAGATTTGGACGAAAGGGCCCAAGCCTTAGAAGCGCATCGCCAAGTACTCCTGGATGAAGCCAAGAACATCGAGGAAGATAAGAAGCGCATGGCCAAGGCGGAGAAGCTCATCTCTCTGCAGCATCAGAAGAACCAGAAACGACACACACGTGACAATCAATTTTCGGAAGTACGCAAGGTTATTTTTGAGGGAGATCTGGGGATGCCTCGGCTTGACAGCAATGGAGATCTGGTGTATCCAACACCAGTGCAAAACACCGCTGCAGCCCGAGATATCCTGGAGAACAAACCAGGCCCGGAACAGGTTCAATTGAGCATTAAGCTACTCACCAGGGGTCTGGAGCAACAGAAGGTCGCGAAATCTGGAAGCGGAAAACTGGTCTCCTAATCCGACCAATGTCGCTTGAATCCGGCCTAGAACGACATAAGATCCCAACGGGTTCCGGAACAACATCACCGTTCCGACCGTTGAGAAGATAATCACTCAAGAACCGGGTCTTCAGGACAACACCACAGAGCTGCACGTGGCTGGCGCAACGTTACTCCAGCCGCCGAGCAAGAGGCGATTGCTGCACTGTATCTGAGAAATCCTTCCTAGTGAGAGTTGAACGATCGGAGTAAAGAAGACAAAGAGAAGCGTCGAGAGGAGGACCAACAAAGAATGCCACCTCCTAGACACACAAGCCGTCCGGCCGATTCCCACCGTGCTAGGAATGAAGGACGAAGGAACGACGGACACCATGCCGAGACAAGCCGGCAGGGGGCTCGTCGTAATGAAGACCCTACCCGAAACCAGAATAATGACGCTTTGGACGGAGACCGGCGATCAGCTGGAAACAATCCAAATGCTCCACCCTCTCCACCAAGTAGCCATCACAACGGCTCTCAAGGAGGCCAAGGAGGGTGTCGTGGCAGAGGAGGTGGTGGCAGAAGCCGAAGTCCGGCTCCAAGGCACCGCAGCCACAACCATCAATCAGGACAGCGATCTTTGTCCCCAAGTGACGCAAGACACCGGATTAACTCCAACATAGAGGCGCGATGCTACAAAAATGATGATATACTTGTGGGCCCAAAATGCTTCGGACCACGTATAAGAGCGACAAGATTCCCGAAAGGATTTGCTATCTCAAGACATATCTAGCCCTATGACTGTGTAGCTCGGGCAGATACTTGGCTCTAGGATTTCTTCCAAGTTTGCTGTATCGCCAAAGGCGGAAACATCCTGGTCGCAACCCGGTATCTCCCACTTATGTTTGGGAAGACGACACAGTCATGTCTCAATGTACTCCCGGAGAACACCATCCACAACTAGTATGACATGCAAAGCGCGTTCTAGGCATATATCGGAGGCCCTGTATGGTAGGAGACCTACAGGGTTGCATCCAGGAAGCTGGAGAAACTTGCCAAGATTATATCCGATAATGGATCGACACTAAGAACTCCTGTGAGGAAGTAAATGATCACACTGTGATTGAAGCTTTCATTGCAGGACTCCCAATTGGTTTACTATGTCATCGCTTGAAGTGTGACAAGGTCACCGATTTGGGAGAGATGATAGAAATAGTGAGCAAGTATGCAGATGTTGAAGACGGCGCAGAGGGATTACTGAACGCCCTAGCTGTGCCACAGTCGGCAAAACAACCAAAGCAGCAAGCTCAGAAGCGCAAGAATACCTCGGAAGAAAAACCCAACGTAGAAACGGTAGTGGTCACTGCTACTTTCGGATCTCGAGGACGAGGAGGGTACGACAGCGGCCGCGGACGTAGTCGTGGGACATCAAGAGTCGAAGGTAGAGGAGACCAGCAACCTGGCAAAACCTACTCCTGGGCCGACATTGCCAATAACCCATGTGTGTATCACTTAGATGCCAATGGGGGCTCGTCTCACCCAAACGCCGAGTGTCGTTTTAATGACGACATCAAGAAAGACGATACTGCTGGATATAAGGCTAAGCGGAAGAAGGGAAAGAAGAATCCCGAAAAAGATAAAGAGACCAAGGAATATTCTGACATGGAGGAAGCTGATCCTACAAATCCCAAGCCAGAGGGGAAGAAAAACTTCCCAACAAAGAAAGACACTTACTTCACCTTCCTTAGATCTCAACCAGCTAAGGTCAAGAAAGTAGTTCTGCATGAGCGCAATGCAACAGCTCCGGGTGTCCCTCAATTCCTGGGCTGATCATCCGTCTAAGTTGCACAGGCAAGGAAAATATGCCTTCGTCGTCAATCCACTTATTGATGGCTATGGTTTCTCCAAGACTCTCATGGACGGCGGCATCAGCATTAACATCCTGTATGTCGAAACACTACACCGAATGCGAATCTCGGAGACCCAGCTGAATTACAGCTTTGTGATCTTTCACGGAGTTGTCCCAGGAAGATAAGCAAATTCCCTAGGAGAAATCACTTTGGATGTTACTTTTGGAAGTCCAAAGAACTATCGAACAGAAGCACTTTCCTTCGAAGTGGTCCCGTTTAAGAGCGCGTACCACACTATATTCGGACGTCTGGCTTACTAGGATTTTATGGCTCATCCATGTTACATTTACAATATGATGAAAATTCCTGGTCCCAATGGTGTGATCACCATCAGGGAGACCCGAAGAAGGCGCGAGAGTGTGAGGATGGAAATGCCGCTTTTGCTGAAGTCGTGTTGTACGTCCAGGAGTACCAGGAAATCAAGAAGTCCATCGATCCGTCCGAGATCCCCACAACAAAGAAGGAGGTGGGAGTTCAAGGCATCAGAAGAGACGAAGAAGACGCCGTTGAAGGATGATGACCCCTCCAAGGTGACCCAGAGAGGCGTAGGCCAAGATAGCGCATAGGAATGCACGCTCGTCAAGTTCCTCCAAGCAAATCAAGATATCTTTGCATGGCAGCCATCTGACATGACCGGAGTACCTAGGGAACTTGCCGAGCACTCTATAAATGTACACCCGAACGCTAAACCCGTCAAACAGTCCCTATGATGTTTCGGCGATGAAAAGCGTAAGGCAATATCTAAGGAACTAGCCCGACTCGAGTTAGCTGGATTCATAGAAGAGGTCATCCACACTGAGTGGTCGGCCAATCCTGTAATGGTCCCTAAAAAGGACACGACTGATTTAGGGATGTGTGTTGATTATTCTGCCTTGAACAAGGCTTGTCCCAAAGATCCGTTCGCTCTTCCTAGGATTGATCAAGTTATCGATTCTACGGCAGGCTCGGAACTCCTATGTTTTCTTGACGCATATTCCGGTTATCACCAAATTTGGATGAAGGTATCTGACAAAGTCAAAACATCATTCATAACCCCCTTCCAAACCTTCTGTTTCGTTACAATGCCCTTTGGGCTCAAGAACGCAGGAGCTACGTACCAGCACACTAGGCAACGTTGCCTCCACGACCAAATCGGATGTAATGTACATGCATATGTGGATGACATTGCGGTGATGTCCAAACAGAAGGAAACCTTGATTTCCGACTTGGAGGAAACTTGCACCAATCTATGAAAATACAACATAATGCTTAACCCGAAGAAATGCTTCTTTGGAATAACAGCCGGAAAATTATTAGGTTTTATCGTGTCTCAAAGAGGCATAGAGGTAAAATGGGACAAGATTAAGGCTATACTCAATATTTCCAGGCCAACTCGCCTGAAGGACGTTCGAAGACTAACTGGTTGCATTGCTGTAGTCAGTCGGTTTGTAAGCCGGCTCAGTGAAAGAGACGCACCACCATACAAGCTCCTGAAAAAGACCAAAAAGTTTGTTTGGACCGATGAAGCTGAAGCTACACTACAAGACCTGAAAGAAGTACTCTCATCTCCTCCCATCCTTGCAGCATCGGAACCACAACAACCGATGTTTCTCTGTCTCGCTGCAACAAACAGGGTCGTCAGTATTGTCATGGTGGTGGAGATACCAGATGAAAATCAGGAACACCTGTCGCAGCGTCCGACTTACTATCTCAGCGAGGTCTTAACTGAATCAAAGCAGCGGTATCCGCACTATCAAAAGCTGGCTTATGGTTTGTTCTTAGCATCTCGTAAGTTACGACATTATTTTCAGGAATATCCAATTACCATGGTGAGCACAGCTCCCATGAGAGACATAATCAACTACAGTGATGCTACATGACACGTCGCCAAATGGGGCAGAGCTTTCAGCTTTTGACATTGAGTACAAACCTCGTACAACAATCAAATCCCAAATCCTCACTGACTTTGTCGCTGATTGGACAGAGACAACGGAGAATATGACCCTACCATAGTCGGAGTACTGGACCTTAAATTTTGACGGGTCTAAGGCGCTCGGGGGCTTGGGGGCTGGCGTGGTACTCAAATCACCCCAAGGAGAAAAACTTTTCTATGTATTGGAGATCCACTTCACGGCAACAAATAACATTGCCGAGTATGAAGCACTACTGCATGGAATCCGGATTGCTAAGGATATCATCATCCAACGGTTAATGTGTTATGGAGATTCAGATCTTGTTTCCCAATAAGTATCGGATATCGGTAACGCGAACAAACACATGGTAGCATATAGGGCTGCTGTGGACGACCTATCTAAATCATTCGAAGGGTTTGAAGTTCAACACATTCCTCGAACAGAAAATGAGCAAGCAGATGCACTATCTCGAATAGGCTCTGCACGGAAAATGGTCCCGGATGGCGCTTTTTTGGAGCACCTCAAAGTTCCCTCTATAAAGGGAGTGGACATGGAATATCCGACCAAATCCGACTCACCTTTAGTAGCAGTTTTGGCCATGATTCCTAGCTGGACTCAACCCTACCTTGATTACTTGGTAGATGGAACATTACCCGAAGAGAAAGTTCTGAGCCGGCAGATCGTCTGACGAGCAAAATCCTACACTATAATTAGTGGTGAGCTCTATAAGCGGAGTGCATCTGGGGTTTTTCAGCGCTGTGTATCTCCGGAAGAAGGAGTGGAAATCTTACGAGAGATCCACGGAGGCGAGCGTGGTCACCATACTGCATCCAAATCTCTAGTGGCAAAAACTTTCTGACACGGTTCTTTCTGTCTTACAGCCAAGTCAGATGCCGAACGGCTGGTCAAGATGTGCAAGGGCTACCAAAAATACGCCAAACAAGATCATGTTCCGGTTGATCAGCTGCGAACAATACCTATAACATGGCCTTTTGCGGTTTGGGGGCTTGACATGGTAGGAATGTTTAAACGGGCTCCAAGTGGATTTACTCATCTCTTAGTGATGGTAGATAAATTCACAAAATGGATTGAGCCTAAACCCGTCACTAGTTGTGATGGAGCCACAGCCATAAGATTTGTCGAGGATGTCATATTCCGATACGGTTATCCGCATAGCATTATCACGGACAACGGGAGTAATTTCTCCATGGGAGAGCTTGCTGAATTCTACAACGAACAAAATATCCGGCTTGACATTGTGTCAGTTGCACATCCACAAGCTAATGGAGAAGTCGAAAGAGCAAATGGTTTAATCCTAGAAGGCCTAAAACCAAGACTCGAAGTACCACTACGACGTGTTCTGGGGGCTTGGGCAGAGGAATTACCTTCTGTAATATGGAGCTTACGAACAACTCCGAACAGGTCAACCGGATACACACCTTTCTTCTTGGTCTATGGCGCAGAAGCAAAGTATTGGTTAGCTACGTCCCTTTTATTCTTAGTTTATCTTTCTTTGTAATCATATATGTGTACATGTTCAAATGAGAAATAAAGTATTGGTTGCCTCATAAATTTTCTGAGAAGGTTTTTACCATCTTATTTCCGAATGATCACATCACAGTAGAAAATCCCAGAATACTTGAAAGTACTTTATGCTCATGTTTGTTTTGGTTTAGATTTCCGATTCTAAAATTGCTACCTTCAGGTATAAATCTAAATTTTATAGTCTATACTTTGGTTATTTGTCTGATTGCCGGATGTGGGCATTTTCCGAGTAGTGAATTGTTGGTACTAGAAGCCGGCTCTGTTTTCGAGTTTAAACTGGTTTAGCAATTGAGTTCTTTTGCTCGGCAAAGTTTCCGTGCTAAAGGTTGGCGGGCTCACGAAAGAAACGAGGCAGAAAGCCAGATAAACGATAAGTATAGACAAAAAGCATAAGTGCTTATGTAAACATTTGAGGCACGAAAATTGTAAAGCCAAAAGTGCTGAGTAGATAAAATAAAACTTAGCACTAGCAAAAGTATCATACTACTGATTTACAGCCCGAATTGTTTTCAGAATAATACATTGTTTGTTCTGATTCTCTATGATGCCGGGGAGGAAGAAGGAGCTGCCGGATCACTGGAGACATCAGCCTCGCCTCGATATCTTTCCAAGACATTCAAATCCAAGATGGTTTGCTCCCCGTCGGAAGCTTCACTAGTTTCTTCGCCGGGCGGAGGCGACGTCTCTACGCAAGTGAAGAAGGGGGTATCGTAGTTGGTCAAGTCAGCTATGTGGCACCCATATCAGGCACAAGAGTCCATAATGGCTTTGATGTCCTGCTCCTGACCGTCTTGATCCACTTTACAGTACTCTCTGGTTACTAGCCAGATTTCCATGTTTCCATGGTGGCTCATAACCATGGTGAGAGCGTTCTGTGGGGCGGTGCGCGCGTACGACATGTTCCAGTCCTGGATAAGCTAGGGCATCTCCTTGGATTTGTATCGTACTTCAAAACCGGACATGCTATGCATGTCCGGAACCTTGAGAACCTTGCCAATATCTTCAATGGATTGGCAGAAGTCATGAAGAAAATTATCGACTTGTGTAAGCCGGCTAGTGTGAGATTTCGCAGAGGCTGAGTCCAGTAAGTTCAGAGGACCTACGCATGCAATGCAAAAATGTTTACAAAATAAATCTGAACTCCAAAGAGTCGGAAGATGTAGAAAAATCAGAAAGAAGGAAACATACTGAATATGACATCGTCGACTTTGGTCTTCTCCTCCCGAAGACTCTGTAGTTCATCCGGGAGTGCCTCGGCAATATCCTTCTCTCTGAACAATTCATTGTTTAGATCCGAGATTTTCTTATCCTGGAGCGCAATCTTACGATCATGCTCATCGGTGGCCATGGAGGAGGATTCGAGAACTTGAGCAATGCTCTTCTCATGATTCGCCTTAAGCTTAATCATCTGTTGGCGGATGTCCTTGTTTTCCACCTCCAGGGTTCTCAGATTCTCGGCCTCCTCAATCACAGCACATGATTGCTTTACTAGTGCTATAGTCAAAAGAACAATAGTTGAACAAAAATTCGACTATGAAATAAAAGGCAAGGTTTGAGTACTGAAATATTTACCTTCAGCCTCATCCCTTGATACTTTCAGTTGAGCATTTTCAAGACGGAGAGCTCTGACTTCTCTCCGCTTGTTACAGATATTCTTCAATAATTCCTGGTTATGTGAATTAACTTTCTGTAAGTTAGAATACCTAGAGTCAGAAGTCTACTAAAGACTCGGGCTAATATTTTTTACTAATATCAGCACGAGCCTTGGGGGCTACACGAGTTCATTCTTTGGCATCCTAAAGAAAGCATAAATCCAGATTGTCTATCCAATTCATGCTTGGGGGGTAGAGGATATGATATGGAATAAAGCAAAAGTTGGAATTCTGACTTACATGTTGTTCATGAGTGAGTTTGCTCAAACTCATGTTCACTTCTTTAGTAACCTTCTCGGCGAGGGTGAGCGGGATCACTGGTGGTGCTGGAAGCTCGCCAGTTTTCAGCCTCTCGTCGAGAAGACGGACTTGTTCAAGAAGTTCAGAGTACTTGACGTCCTTTGCTTCTTGTGCTTCTTCTTCGGCAGAGATAGTCCGGCTTTCTTAGCATTGCCGGGCCAGCCGTTAGATCTCCTCTGCATATTTCTGAGAAGGGCCAAGTTTGGCCAGACCCGGATTGCTGAGGAGATTGTCAGTAAAGACATCTGCCGAGGGATCATTACGCGAAGAGCGTTCACCCTTATCAAGACCTGAGTCACCCATGCTGACATAAGCTTGCGACCCAAGAATCGATGGCTCTGGTGAATGAGATGGATCTTATACAATGGACGGAGATGGAGTAATCTCCTGTGCTGTAGAAGGCTGGGGGCAGGAGTCGGAAGAGCTACGGCAGGAGAAGACAAGTTTAGCTTTGACTGACGCAGCGGCTTCGATGCAAGTCACTTCCCTTTGCCCTTAGAGAGCTGTTTAGCTCTGAGAAAGTAATAGAACAAAGAGCATTACATCTCGGACAAGAACTTCGAATAAAGTACAAAGGTGGAATTTTTTAGGAAAGTTACCTCTTCACGACAGGGACCTCCTTTGTGCCGATGGACACTGCGGAGCCTTATGCTTCTGAGTAAGGTTCTTCGGCAGTGGAACCAATTCTACATCATCATAAGAAATCTCAGGAGGATATTCCTCGACTTGAGCAAGTTCCGACTCCGGGAGGTCAGCAAGCTGAAAAGAGACAATATATTTCAGTATTGCAAAAAACTATGAAAAGATGAACACATGAATCGAGTTACTACTGGAAACTTACCGGCACTACAGGATCTTCTTCCGTATGCATGTACAAAGACAGCTCCGGGATTTTCCTCTCGATCCGCTCCCTTATCAACCATTTAATTTGACACACGTAGTCTTTATCCGTGTAAGGTTTGGAGCAGATTCGGAGTGAATCCTGCTTGGACGCCGTGATGGAGTGCATAAGCCGGTCTCCATGGTGTTGGAGAGGCTAGATCCGGCGTGCCACCCAGCAGTGAACTAAGTCGGACCCTTTCAGGCCCTTGTGCTTCACAAAATACTTGATCCGCCTCTTGGCAAGAAGTAGATCGTCACTGAGAGCCGGCGCATCTGCGTCCTAGGACTCTTAGGGCGTGGTGGCACCATCGATGAAAGCCGGCAAAGTAGTAGCTTTGCCGGGAGCGGGAATATACTTATGATAAAATAAGGTGGACAACCATTGCTTGATCGACTCACTTGCCATAATTCGAGGATAGACGCTCTCTCTTCTAACACAAAAGCTAATAGTACCGGTAATATAAGGATTACCGGCAGTGATGGAATTTCTCTGGACATGAAAATATAATCGGAAAAGAGTAAGGCTCGGCCTAATGCCGAGATACCCCTCTCACAAAGATGCATACGTGCTCATCTCTAAGAGAGAGTTCGGGGGAAGATGATGGAGTTGAACTCCGTAGTGATCTATAACCTCAGAAAAGAAATCTGAGGGAGGGAAGCTCAAACCTCTGTCGAGGTGGGTGCCGAAGTGCACTCGCTCGCCGTCGCTGGGGTTGGGGATGGTTTCGCTGAAGCCGCTCCGCCAGCCGCCGGTGTGGAGGAGCCCTTCGACCTCCACGACGCGGAGCTTGGCATCGTCAAGGACGCACGGGATACAGACCCCGCAATTGCTCTCCTTCTCCGCTGCCGCTGTCGTCGCCGCCATGCCGGAAGATGATGCTGAAGCAATTTTTCCTATGTGTCGGTGACCTTGGATGGGCGGCGCTGGAGGTTTATGGGGAGCAGAGGATCTGTGGGTTCATGGGGAGACGTTGGCGAGAAGGAAACGACGCAAGTTCTAGTGAAGAAGATGGGGAAAAGGATCCTCACCATTTATATCCCTCGGCCGCATCAAGATTCGTGCAAACGCAATAGTGAACGTGCCACGCGTCGTGGAAAGAACTGGGTAACCCCCGCGCGATGATTACACTGCCTAGATCTCCACACACACATTGAAACGGCGCCTCGGTTCCACGAAAGGCAGACCCACCAACGGTCGTGCTGACAGGAATGTCTGTTAGTGACATGACTTGACCATGACTAGTGTCAGGTTACGTCAGAGACCAAGTTACGGCCTAGTTTGAATTTCGAGCTGGTAACCCAAATAACATGTTCATAGGTCCGGATCATTTGAGACTCGGATCCTATCCTTTCTTTTTTGAAGTTTCAGGAGCCCTTCGCGATTCTGCAAGCCGAAGATCAAGCTAGACGATGATGAAATCCGACTTTGGATCAAGAAGGCTTCCGGGGGCTACTGTTGGGGATATACCTTTCGGGTGGCCAGCTTCGGGTTAGAGCTTTGCTTCACGGGCGGCCCAGTTAGGGAGAAGAGATTGAGTCCAGTCCGGCTATGGGAAGGCCCAGAAGACTTACCGACATAGGCCCATATTGTTACTTGTAGTTCAAGATGTACTCTATAACCGACTCATAGTCGTAGCCGGATAGATCTCTCCTGTAAACCGTAGGCCGGATATATGTAAGCCATCCTAGGGAGAGCCTTTAGGGCACCCTCACAATAGACTACAATCTCAACTCGCACAGGCGAAACCCTTGTAACCCTATTCCGGCACTGCCGTATTACTGGATTGCTAGGAGGAGTAGGATCCGTCCAAAGCCGGCGGATTCGAACCTGGGTAAAATTGTGTGCTCACCGTCTCGGAACATCATACATATCACACCCCTCTCTTCCACACGCCCTGAGGACCCCCTCATGGCGTACTTGTCATCAATCCGACGACATATGAATTAACTTATGGTTGGTAGTCATATGCGTCCAGAACTTCTTCCATTTGAAAAGCTCATAAAAGTTCGAGAGATGCCAAGAATACTATACGAGCTTCGTTAACTCAAGCCAATCAAAGTAGAGTTTAATATATGTATGGATAACTAGAAGTGTAACAATCAATCCAATTCCTCTTCTTAACTCTCAGTATGCTAAGAAACAATTGAATCTTTTATAATAGCAGAGTTAAGTAAGAGAGATCATGTCTCGAGTAGCATAACCGTGAAGCTTCTTATTGACAACCACATCAGTAAATCAAGACAATCAAAACACTACTATTCCAATCATTGTCTTTCAAGGAAATTCATAGAGTAGTAACGAGACCATGCCAAAGACAATTTTGTGTGGATCTTTATTTTTCTTCAAGGATCATTGAGTGAATATTTTAAAAAATGGTTTGCATAGACTTCAAGAGTACAATACTTTTTCCCATTACAGTGACAAGTTCCACCAATGTCTTCTACTCATATCTGAAATCAAGGGTTGTACCATTGATTGTTCGTAGGATAAAGAGTTGTTGGCATCCAAAGGTGTTCATCAAAAACATATAAAATTTTTAAATAGTATCACAGTTTGATCCACAAGGTTAGCTTTGGCATGAATCAAAATTAACACTAGACTTCAGTTCAATCAAATAACTCCTTTCAAGAGTGCCATCAAGTCTATCAAAACATCTACGGGGTTATGTATCTTCAAAGGTATACTCTTAAAACATCCACTGATCAAACAAGTCGTAAATTTGAGACTTTTTCTTGTTGTACTTGTTTGGAAATATTATTTCTAAGGAAAGAATCGGTTAGCTAAAAAACTATAACGAAAGCTTCCGTAAATAATTACTCATGAAAATGAAAATATTTATTCTAACTGTCGGGGGATGACCTCCAGGTACCCCAACCGGACAAGAAATATGGCAGTCGGATCGCGTCCGGCTGGTCAAGCGCAGCCGGACAGGGCAAGTCAAGCCAGCTAAAGTGAGGTAGCCGGAGCAGCGAGAAGTAGCCGGCTACAGTAGCATAGCCAAAACCAACCAAGGAGACAAGGCGACGTGCGAAACAGTGCGCGATACGCCCTATACGATGACAAGACTGGCAACTATTCGTCCATACCGAAGACTTTGCGGGGATGACGCGGGAACAGTGGCCCGGTGCTGACGACAGGCTCGCACAGCGTTTGCTGTGCCCACGACAGCCATACCGCTCGTACTCTGATGGGACATGGTTGTACCGGATACTGTAGATGACCAGTCGGCTGGGACCTGCTTTTGGGGGCCACTAGTCGGACTGGCCAGTGAGACCGTTGCCTCTCTGCCTATATAAGGAGAGGCAAGGCCTTAGTAGGAAGGGTTTGTCTCAGTGCATTTAAGACAGTAGCTAGAGAATACATCTTGAGGAGCACTTGTAGCTCGTATATCGCTCATAGTCAGATCGGCAGGAGTAGGAGTTTTACCTCACCATGACGGCTCCGAACCTGGGCATTTCCTGCCTCCAGATACGCTTGCTTGTATCCAATCCCGCCTGCGGACACCGTCGATAGCTTCCCTCCTAGTCCGCACACCTCTATCTAACCTTCTTAGGTACTGCCATTCTCAACACAACGACAGTTAGCGCCCACCGTGGGGCTAATGGCTTCGACCGGAGTCAAGTTTCGCACGGGACCCCACACTTCAGCCGGTGAGTGCGTGGCCTCCGGCCTGGTGCTCACACTCGCCAAGTTTGACTGCATCATCGACAATGCTTCCTGCTTCGCCGGAACCACCTTCCCGGCGAACGGCTCCATCCTGCTTTTTGGCGACCTCCCTGTCTACATCGCCACTGTTCCGGAGCGTTTCCCTAGGGAGATCGTATCCGTCGGGAGCTACCGCATCCGGGCGGCAGCGCCTACGTTGCTTTCCATGGCGTTGAGGTCATGATGGCCGGCTCCAGTTCTCACCCCTGCCAGCCGCGGGAGCGGGGCGTGGACGAGGGTGGAACCTCCACGCCTCCACAGCCTCGGAATCTGGTAGAGGAGGCCATTGATCGGCTCCTGATGCCCGTTAACCTTGGGGACAACCCGGAGGAGGCGAAATCCAACTTCCCGTGGAGAGACAAATTCTCCTCCAGGAGGCCATGGAGCTAGCGGCAACCCGCAAGCAACTCGAGATCACCCGGCGTGAGTATGACCGCACGCACTGCTTCACTCCGGCTACCGCGGACCCAAGTCGGCGCGGCCAGGTGTAGCCGCAGGGCGGCGAGCTGGGCGGAAGGATGGAAAAGGACGGGGAACTGGATCCTGTGCCCACCCTCATCCGGCCCACCTACAGCACGCCCATCAAGAGCCTGCGCGCGGCAAGAGCCACATCACAAGAGCTGCCCAACTTGGAGGGCGAGGAGCGAGCTCGCCAGCATGCTCGGGTGCAGGAGCTCCTCCGGATCGCGGACGAGCAGGCTAACGCCAACCGGCAGATGCAGGAGGACCCCAGCTACTCCAAGGGGAGCATGCCACCCGCTAACAGCAAGGGCGCACATCTTGACACCCAACGGGCGTCCTCCCCTCAGCTGGCTAAGGCCCACAGCAAGCGCCGCAGCTCTGGCAACAAAGGCCAGCCGCGCCAGGAGCAAACGGTGAACAGCAACCCACCGCCTCCCCTCCACCAACCAGAGCGCCAAGACCCGCCGGTTCCTGTCTCTCGGGCCGGCTGGTAGCGCCCAAACCGGATCGTCTGGATGACCATGACTGCATTGAGCTCCTCGCTCAAGTGCGCGTCACGGAGGAAGAAGACTCCACCGGACCAGTTTGTTTCAGACCCCCCATCCGGAATGAGCCGTTTCCGGATAAGTTCACCCTGCCCAGGGACACTCCCAAGTACGATAGCAGCATGAAGCTGGAAGATTGGCTGACCGACTATGCTACGATAGTCGGCATAGCCCATGGGAACAAGCGCACAGCTGTGCACTACGTCCCCCTGATGCTAACTGGGTCGGCAAGGACATGGCTCAACAGCCTCGCACCCAACAGCATTAACGCTTGGCCAGTCTTCGAGAAGGTGTTCGTCCGCAACTTCAACGGCACGTACAAGCGTCCGGGACACCCACGCGACATGGCCTTGTGCGTCCAGGGTGACCGTGAGACGGACCGCGAGTACCCTCGCTAAGTGGACGGAACTGCGCAACACTTGCGAGGGCATCCTTGAGAGCCAGGCCATCAGCTTCTTCATCGAGGGATGCCAAGAAGGCACCATGCTTCGCCACCGGCTACTGTGTGACGAGCCGAAAACCATGGCGGAGCTCATGACGGTAGCGGACCAGTACGCCACGGCGGATGCCGCCATGAAGTAGCCCCTCCGAGTAAATGCTGATGGGCGTCCAACTCCTACGCAGCCGGCTCGCGACCGTCCGAGCAATCCGGCTGGAGAAGCCAGATCCTCCAGGCGCCATGGCAACGACAACCGGTTCCACGGGGACCGCCAAGACAGACAGCAAAAACCCCGCTACCACGCGCGACAGGTCAATGCAGTGGAGGCCGCGCCCGACGCACCAGCTAACAATACAAGAAGGCAGAAGTCCCGGCGCACCTTCAACCAGATGTTTGACGGCCCGTGCAAGTGGCATAGCGGTCCCTTCAAACCGGGTATGCACACCACCCAGAACTACAGCTGGACTCGCCAGCTATAAGACTAGTGCAAACGACAACGTCTCCCCCCGCCACCTCTTGGTGGACCACCACCGGCTAGGGGAGCAGGCAATGATGGTAATAGCGGCAACGACAACAACGGCTACCCCCAGCCGCACGCCGACTACCACATCTTCGAGACGGAGCTAGACAACAAGCACATCCACAGGCGACGCTCCAAGGAGGTCAACGCCATCATCCCTCCGGTCCCAGTACCTAAACTGGTCAGAAACCCCCATCACCTGGAGCCGAGAAGACCAGCCAGAGCACCTGCCGACTCCTGGGGGCTACACCATGGTACTCGACCCCCTCATCGTCTCCAACGAGCGCACCTGCCGTTTCTCGCGCGTCCTCATCGACAGAGGTAGTAGCCTCAACATCCTCTACCGGTCTTCGCTGGAGAAGCTGGCATTCACGAATGCGACCTACGCCCGACTACCACAATGTTCCACGGTGTACTGTCGGGACCTTCTTGTGCCCCGCTAGGTAAAATCCAGCTGGACGTCATTTTCGGGACCGAGGAGAACTTCCGCCGTGAACCAATCTGGTTCGAGGTAGTAAACCTGACGAGCTCCTCCCACGCTTTCCTCGGGCGCCCCGCCATCGCCAAATTCATGGCCGTCCCCCACTACGCACACCTCAAGAAGAAGATGCCAGGACCCAACGGCGTGATCACCGTCGCCGGCTACTTCAGGCGGTTAATGGAGTGCACCTCAGCCGGTTCCAAACTGGCAGAGGCCCTCATCATAGCCGAGGAGAAGCACGTGATCATGCGCAACGTAGCCATGGCCTAGCAAGACATGCCGGCTAGCAGCAAGCCGGCTGGAGAAGGAGCTTTCTAGCCGGCAAAGGAGACGGAGAGGATCCTGCTCGACCCCTCCGACCCGACCAACTTCGTCACCATTGGTGCCAACTTGGATAGCAAATAGGAAGGCATGCTCGTCGACTTCCTCCATGAGAATCGGGAAATATTTGCATGGTCACCCAAGGACATGCCAGGTGTACCGAGGGAGTTCACCAAGCACTCACTTCATGTGCGGCCGGATGCCAAGCCGGTCAAGCAACCTCTGCGCCGGTTCGCAGAGGAGAAGAGGAAGATTATCGGTGACGAGATCACCTGGCTCCTTGCAGCCGGATTCATTATGGAAGTGTACCACCCAGATTGGCTGGCAAAACCAGTCCTGCCATTGAAGAAGAACAAGACCTGGCGCATGTGTATCGACTACACCAGCCTGAAAAAGGCATGCCCGAAAGATCCATCCGCATTGCCCCGTATGGATCAAGTCATCTATAACATCCCAAAACATTAATCCAAGGTTATTCAGATCCAAATCATCAAAATTAGGGTTAACAAAAACGTTTCCAATTAAAATTATTAGAGCATGCATATGTGTGTGCATTTAAAATAGGAGTTGATTTGAATTGCCATGATTAAGTGATCCATTGCTTGTAAAATGATTCTTAGGTGAAATAAACATCATCTAGATCATTCCCAAACAAATCCCAAAGAAAAACAAATCAAAATGAATAAAAGAAGAAAATGGTCATTTGGCCATTTTAATCAGGGATGTTTGCAACCCTTGCTAGTACACATAATGATGTACTAAGGCCCACTTTGTGATCTGCCAAAATCTTACAAACACTAATTTTAATTGGCATTTGAAAACTTAATCTATTTCCTATGGGAAGATCCTACTATTTTAAAAACCACTCAAATAAGCTCAATTTTCAAAACCCAAGCAACCACAGAGTCTCAAGCTTATTACTAGCACACCCACCAAAAATCTTTTCAAAATTCCAAAATAAATTTCTTGTGGTCATTTCCACAAACACATGGCAGGCAGGAATCAAACTCTAAACCTAGCTCACTATTTTCTTCAGGGTTTTGCCCCCATTTGATCTCCCTTTACTCCCTCTGTCCCCATTTGATCTAACCAGGCCATTAGCACCCCATCCCCTATCCCCTGGCAATAGTGCCACGCCACCCCGAGCACCATGTCGCTGGCTAACCTTGCCATCGCCGGAGCAGACCACCCCTCTCTCTATCGCCATGTCTATGAGCTAGCCCAGACCTCACCGCCACTCTCCATCCCCTCCCCGAGCACAGCCAAGCCGTAGACCACCAGCTAAGCACCGCGCCTAGAGTGTCTGCGCCATGCCGAGCACGCACCAGAGCACCGCGCCCAACACGTGTGCACACGCCGCCCCTCAACCGCAGCCTGCGCCCACTGTGTCGCCACCACCCAGGGAACACCCCATACATGCCCGTTCGCCACCAATCGCAGCACAGCCACCGCACGCCGTGAAGACCGCCGCCTCTGCCGCTCAGAGCGTGAGCACCGCCCGACCAAACGCCACCGCCCCTAAGCCCGCATTTAAGCCCTAGAGCACCGCCAGGAGACCATCCACCGTCCCCTACCTCGAGCCACGCCGCTAGCACGCTGTGCAGCCCTTGCCGGATCCGCCCGCCCATCACTCTCGGTCGCCTCGTCGAGCTATAAATAGAGGCCACCCCAGCACAATCCACTCACACCATTCCACTCCCTCACCTGACTGGTCCTTCCCCACCTCTAGCCGGAGTAGCACGAGCACTTGTTCGCTAGAATTTGGTTGGAGGAGCCCGCGACAGAGGAGGAGAAGGCGATGTCGATTTCGTCCACCCCCGGAGCTGCCTCGACCACCCCTGAGCTCGCCGTCGTCCACCAGTTCGTTTGCCCCCATCGCCGTTGTTGTTGGAGCCCTGGTATGCCCCCTAAGCACCCCCACCGAGCCGCTAGGGTTAGACCTCGCCAGCGACCTGTCCGTCATCGACGATGAGCCCCAGCTGTTGATCTTAGTTCTAATGCAACGGCCCACATCGCCCCGTACCGCTTCGCGTGTAATGAGCCTCTGACCGGTAGACCCCCCTGTCAGCTGTGCCCCGCGCCACGGAGTGCCACTAAGCCGGCCCGTTAGCTTTCTCGCGCGACCCATTTAGTTCAAATTAGGATTTGTCTATTTAGTTTAAACCTAGTTCTATCCCCTAGTTTCAAAATCAATTCAGAGAGATTTACAAATCCAAATGGAGTGTTTCCAATTGTGTTATAAAGCACTAAAAAGATCTACCCAAGCCCGTTGGATTTAATTCAATTAGAGTTAGAGATCTCTCCTAGTAAAAATAACAAGACAGAAGCTTTTGCACACTTAAACATTTTTATAAAATCAACCATGATAGCTTTTGAGTTGATTCCAACTCGCAAAAATCACATTTCACTATACCTATCTGAATATGTAATAATATTAGGGTTTACATGCAGTGACTTTGGGCTAGTACCAAAATAATGCTATATAGGCATTTCTAGTCACTTTAAATCATTAAATAATGAACTTAGACCAAAGTAATTGGGATCCAACCCTTCAATCACATCCCCACATGTTAGAATATGTGGTGATGACATGTGTCCACATGATCCCATATTTTAAGTGGTGAATATCAAATCTTAGTTAATTTTTCAATGTGTAGAAAATTACTTCTCTAAAATAAAAAGAATGAAACTAGTTAATAAAACTTCTGATGCTTGTGATGATAATAGATCATCAAATGTGTGCCTTAGAGTGCTAATTAGACTAGTTAAGTATTTATAGACGATAGTACTGACCAAGCTTTCGAGGAGGAGGAGTTCTAACAAGAGGAGGAGGAAAACTTCAACCACTGCACTTCACAAGGCAAGCCACCATTAACAATGCAAGATACCCTTGCAATATAGATAACCCAAGCAAAGATGCTTTAGGCATGCTTTGGTTATACCACTTTGACTATTACTTACCCCAAGTATTATTTTCCAAGATTTACTTCCTTTACTTTACCAAAGTCCTTTAATTGTTTTGAAGGTAGCATAAATAGTATAAAACTTGACCTAGTTAGATAACTTTAGATTTCATTCTATGGCATGAGATTGATCCCATCATTTCCACCTTAGTGAACACTCTTAACTTAGTAGTTTAGAGTAGATAAAAACTTTAGTCACTTTAGACAGGAATACTTGGTGAAAATGAATTATGAAAACCTTAGAATGATGAGTCATTCTATTGAGATGTTTTGACATGTGTTGAGAAACACATATGGTTTATGATGGTGAAAATGTTGAGGCATGAGCCTTAACCCCTTCACAAAACTGATGGTTGGATTCAGATGCGATACCATTCTGAATTTACCGTGCAACCACAATACCTGAATTGTGTAAGGCTTAGCCAGAAGTTTATATGCATTAGTATTAGTTCCCTCGCGGGAGAGGTTTGAGCTGAGGCTACCTCTCAATGTTGTCCACCTATGGAGTGTCCAAGATGACAGATGGTCATGGTTGGGAGGCCATGCTCATAGGAGAGGTGCTTATACTAGGGTGTGTAAAGGAAAGGTTATGTTTGATTATCTGCATACTAAGTATGATGATTCAGGGTTATCCCTGACAGATGTATGGAATCTTCTGGTGAAAGTGTACCACCTCTGCAGAGTGTCAAACTATTCTAATAGCCGCGTCCGCGGTTATGGATAGTTGGAATGGCCATACTGTTTTGTTGTCAGGTGTTTTCAAAATAACTTGTGAAATGAATCATGAATCTTGACTTGACCACAACAGGTTGTGTTTATGACACTAGCTTCCCAACTTAAGTAATTCAAGAACTTTATTTTATCTTTCTTTGTTTCAGAACTCAGCTTAGGTTTCAAACTTACCTTGATAGCTAAACTTAGAGTTAGCACTTTAACTTAGAACTATACTACTTGCTAGTGGTAGTTTGCGAGTACTTAAAGAGTACTCATGGATTTTGTCCCTGGCTATTCTCATGGCCAGACTATGAAGGAGACTACCAAGATGATGGCCAACAGGACGGCTATGATAACTAGGACTATCTGCCTTCGTCAGCATTGCCTGTGCCCCTGAAGATGGACCCCACCGCTATGCTTAGCTTTTATTCCGCTGCTTGTTGTATTAAGACTGGATCATGAGATCCTTATTTGTGTAAGACCTTATGTATGGTTTGTAATGGATGATGTACTGTGATATCCAATCTGTTATGTCTTGCAAAAATGGTAATCTTGGGATTGCGATGAATGACATAATAGGCATCTGGGATTAAAAATCCGGGTGTTGACAAGTTGGTATCAGAGCCATCCTGACCATAGGAGACCCTAGTTAGAATGGACGTCCAAACAAAAACTTAGTTTCAAAACCAAAGTGAGTATTTATGAAAAAATATCTCCTCTCTTATCCTTGGGAATTCATTCTTTCTCAAAAATTCATGTTCCTCAAAATTCTTACATTACTACTTAAAATTTGACACACTTGATCACTTCACTAATTCCCTCATCCTTAATTCTTGTAGATGGAGACTCTGTTTAGCAAGTTCTATTAGTTGGGAAACGGAGGTCAGCTGATCTTTGAGAGGGATCTGGATTCACTGTCGGAGTTACTATGGCGCCCACATCTGGAGTTTCTTGGAGCTCAACTTCTAGGACCCCCAGGAGGAGATTCAAAGTGGCTAGTCACAGCTGATCTTAGAGGAAGCATAGAAGCACCAATGTCCGGGAGAATCCAGTTCTCAGTGAGACAGAACAACTGGCTAGATGGATTAGCCAGGGCAATGCATGAAGCTCTCGCACGTCTATGTGCCCTCAGCGTCAACCAAATCCAAGGAACTCGTTTTTCTCACTATGCAAGGCGTGACTTCATGGGAATGCCGATGGAGATGCCAAGTCATCCAGAACTGAAGCGCCAAATGGAGAACCTTGACTTCCTGTTGTACGATCGTCAAAGGGAGTTTGACAATGCTAAGGAGTTCGCTAACCACAACCATGTCATTGCCGCCCAGAAGGCCTAGACTTTCTCACTACTAGTCAAGGACCATCAGTCTCTTCGCCTCCAGCGCAAGAAGAAGGATCGCACCATCGCCCGTCTTCGCAAGAAGGTGACCGACCTCGAGAAGACCGTCAAGGAGCAAGAAGCTCAGCTTGCAGCAAAGGAGGAAGAAGAGGAGGGTGAAGACATCCAGGGAGACATGGATTCTTACCTCAGCAATGATGATGACTTTCTAGAGGAGGATGTTGTGGACTTCTACACTGACGATGAGGACTCCAACTTCATCGACGACGAGTAGATGCACTAGAGCACTGTCGTAGCATGAGATGTATCGGTCCCACTGTATCATAGCTTGTAGAATGGTTCTTCAAACCATCTGTTTTCCTTTATTGTTGTGGTGTGTGTTTGTACCGTGTGCTTGTTTGAGTGAATGAAATGGAGTTAGTTGCAAAACGTGAGTCAAACTCAAAGTTTTAGCTTGAAACAAAAACCATGAACCTTAGAACTTTCCCTCTTAACCCTTTATCTACCTCAATCTTTAGATGACTCGTGGAAACCAAGGAGGGAGAAGCTCGTCGCAAGACCCAATGCTGCAGATTATGCAGATGTTAGTTGCAAACCGTGAAGCAAGTAGGGTAGAATGCCAAGCCAACTTAGCAACATTGCAGCAGATAGCTCAGATGGCCCAAAACAACCAAGGGCATGGAAATCAGGATCACCATGGATCCAAACTCAAAAACTTTCAGAATACCAATCCCCCATCTTTAACCAAGCTGAAAACCCAGTAGATGCTGATGACTGGTTGCAAACAATGGAAAATAACATAGAAGTTGTAGGAGTTGATGACAATGAGAAAGTTCTCTTCGCCACCCACTACCTGGTAGGAGATGCAAGAGCTTGGTGGACTAGTATCCGTAATATGAACCATGGTCAAGTGATGACATGGGAATCCTTCAAAACCAAGTTCAGTCGCACCCACGTGCCGCAAGGTCTAGTCACCCGACTAAGGGATGAGTTTCGCGATTTGAAGCAAGGAAGAATGACTGTGGTGGAATACCGTGACAGATTCCTGTCACTTGCAAGGTACGCCCCTGATGAGATCAACACAGAAGTCAAGAAGAAGGAGAGATTCTTGAACGGACTGCATGATGAGATGCAGACTGTCCTCGTCAACCTCCGCTTCGAGGATCATGAAGAGCTAGTCGACTCTGCCATTCAGATGGAAGGGAAGATTAATCAGGAAAACGACAAGCACAAACGTCGTATGATGCAACAATTTAGATCCAACAGTCACCAGAAGTACCGTCCCAACCCCTCACCAGGGTATGCACCAAGGAACAATCGACCCCCAATGTCTCGCCCAAGCTACCCCAACCGCAGTGGAGGCAATGTCAAGTCCGGAGGAAACAATCACAACTCCGGCAACGCCAACAACTTCAACCGTGCACCTCCCAAGAGCAATAACAACAACAACAACAGCACTGCACCCAGAACTGGCAGCAATGCTATGCCCGTCGCAGCAAAGGACAAGTCCCAGATCACTTGTTTCAAGTGTGGAGTGAAGGCCACTATTCCAATGAGTGTCCCAAGAAGACTGCCGCCACTGCCAATGTGAATTCCCTAGCTCAACAGCAGCGTCTTGTTCAACCAAGGAGAAGATTTGCCCCAGGGAACCCTCACAACCACAACGGCCGTCTCTTCCACATGAACGCCGAAGAAGCCCAAGAAGCGCCAGATGTAGTGCTGGGTATGTTTTATGTCAACTCGGTTTTGGCCATAGTATTGTTTGATTCGGGAGCATCGCATTCATTTGTCACCGAATAATTTGCATGCACTAGTAAGATTCACCCAACCAACTTGAAGCATGTCATGATAGTTCAAATCCTTGGTTCAACCACCAAAGCTAGAAAATTTTGCAAAGCTGTGCCTATCAGAATACATGAGATAGATTTTTATGCCAACCTAATTGTACTTGGAACCAAAGGATTGGAAGTAGTACTAGGTATGGACTGGATGTCAAGGAATAAAGGACTGATAGACTGTGCTAAGAAAGCCATCACCATGACAGTAGCTCTGGAGTCACAGTAGAGCATATCTCTGAAACCTTACCTCACCAATTCAAGTGCAACAAGAGTCTAGCCCTGCCCACCATAGACCAAGTCAGAGTAGTTTGTGAATACCCCGACGTATTCCCAGATTAATTGCCAAGTATGCTCCCGGATAGGGATATTGAGTTCATTATCGAACTAATCCCCGGAACCGGACCCATAGCCCAGAGACCCTATAGCATGAACCCCTCAGAGTTAGTGGAACTGAAGAAGCAGTTGGATGCCATGTTAGCAATAGGCTTGATTCAACCAAGCGCGTCGCCATGGAGATCACCAGTGTTATTCATCGACAAGAAAGATGGAGGCAACCGTTTGTGAATAGATTATAGAAAGTTGAATGACGTCACCATCAAGAACAAGTACCCCTTGCCAAAGATAGAGGATCTATTTGATCAGTTGACTGGAGCTCAGGTATTCTCAAAGATTGATCTTAGGACTGGTTATCACCAACTTAAGATTTGTGCAACAGATATTCCGAAGACCGCCTTTACTACTCGCTATGGTTTATACGAGTATATGGTTATGTCTTTTGGATTAACCAATGCCCCTGCTTATTTCATGAATCTCATGAATAAGATCTTTATGAATTTCCTAGATAAGTTTGTAGTTGTGTTTATTGACGACATCCTCATCTACTCCAAGTCGGAAGAAGAGCATGCGCAACATCTGCGAATCATCCTAGAAACCATAAGAGAGCATAGGTTATATGCCACGTTCAGTAAGTGTGAGTTTTGGCTGAAAGAAGTAGGATTCCTAGGACATATTGTGTTTGCCGGAGGAGTCTCTTTTGATCCCGCCAAGATCAAAGATGTCGAAGAATGGGAAGCCCCAACCTCTCAAACCCAAGTCCGTGCATTTCTCGGATTAGCGGGATACTACCGCAAGTTCGTAGAAGGATTCTCGCCCATCGCCAGACCCATGACCCAATTGTTGAAGAAGGACAAGAAGTTTGAATGGACAGACAAATGTGAAACCAGTTTCCAGGAGCTGAAGAAGTGATTGATATCAGCCCCAATTTGATCATGCTAGACATCAAGAAGCCGTTTGATGTATATTGTGATGCATCCAAGATTGGTCTCGGATGTGTATTTATGCAAGAAGGCAAAGTCATCGCGTATCTGTCTCGACAACTAATGCAGCATGAGCAGAACTATCTGACCCATGATCTTGAATTAGCAGCCGTAGTTTTGGCATTGAAGACATGGCGTCATTATCTGATGGGTAATCGCTGTGAAATTTACTCAGATCACAAGAGCTTGAAGTATATTTTCACTCAGAAGGAGCAAAATTTGAGGAAAAGGAGATGGATAGAGTTAATCAAGGATTATGACCTTGACATTCACTATCACCCCGGCAAAGCCAATGTGGTAGCGGATGCTCTTAGCAGATTGCCGTGTAGGCTTAACACCATGATCAAGGAGAAGCAGCCAAGTTTGTATGAGGAGTTGGAGCAGTTCAGAACTGAATTAGTTAGCAAAGGATTCTTAGCTAGCATTGAACTTCAACCCACTTTGATTAGCCAAATCAAGGAAGCCCAGAAGGGAAATGAAAGTATCGACGGAATCAAACGTCGCATTGGTATAGGAAAGGTACCTGGATTCACCGAAGACAAAGAAGGAGTTATGTGGTACAGAGAACGTATCTGTGTGCCAGCAGATTCGGAGCTGAAACAAGTTATCATGCAGGAAGCTCATGATACTATTTATTCTATCCACCCCGAAGGAACGAAGATGTATCAAGATTTGAAAGAGCAATTTTGGTGGCACAAGATGAAGAGAGAAATCAGAAGCTACATCGCCAAGTGTGACATCTGTCAAAGAGTCAAAGCAGAACGTTAGAGACCCGCAGGACTATTGCAACCATTGCAGATCCCGGAATGGAAATGGGATTCCGTCGGAATGGACTTTATCACCGGTTTGTCTACTTCTAGTAGGGGAATTGACTCAATCTGGGTCATAGTTGATAGACTATCCAAAGTAGCTCACTTTATCCCAGTCAAGACAACCTACTAGCGTTCGAAGCTAGCAGAACTTTATATTGCTAGGATTGTTAGTCTGCATGGAACCCCCCGAAACCATAGTATTAGATCGAGGAACCTAGTTTACCTCAAGATTTTGGCAGAAAGTCCAGGAAGGATTGGGAACCAAGTTGAATTTCAGCACCGCTTATCACCCGCAAACTGATGGACAGACTGAGAGAATCAACCAGATCCTAGAGGATATGTTAAGAGCTTGTGTGTTGGAATACGGATCGAAATGGGAAGACTGCCTGCCATTTGCAAAATTTTCATATAACAACAGTTATCAAGCTAGTTTGCAAATGGCACCATTTGAATTCCTATACGGAAGAAAGTGCCGTACCCCTTTGAATTGGTCGCAAGTAGGAGAGAGTCAGATCTTTGGACCCTACATTCTCTGAGAAGCCGAAGAGAAGGTTCACAAGGTCAGTGAACACCTCAAGACCTCCCAATCCTGGCAGAAGAGTTATGCTGACAGGAGAAGGAGAGAGCTCACTTTCAATGTCCGAGATTTTGTATATCTCAAGGTTTCACCATTGAAGGGAACACAACGATTTAGTTTGAAAGGAAAGTTAGCCCCCAGATATATCGGGCCCTTCAAGATTCTGAATCGTCGAGGAGAAGTATCATATCAACTGGAACTACCTGAAGAGATGTCATCCATCCACAATGTGTTCCATATTTCGTTAGTTAGAAGTGCCGGAGAAGACTGAAGTTTTCAAGAACATCGATCATCGAGCCATTGAGATCAACAATGACCAGACCTACCATGAAGTGCCCATCCGAATCTTAGAAGAAGCTTACAGAACCACCAGGACCAGGAGTATCAAGTTTCTCAAGATTCAATGGAGCAACCATACCGAAGACGAAGCCACTTGGGAGCGAGAAGATTACATTAGGACAAAGTTCCCAGATCTCTTTAGTTCCTAGTTTTCTTTGTAAATCTCGGGACGAGATTTTATTTAAGGGGGAAAGGTTTGTAACATACCAAAACTTTAATCCAAGGTTATTAAGATCCAAATCATCAAAATTAGGGTTAACAAAAACTTTTCCAATTAAAATTATTAAAGCATGCATATGTGTGTGATTTTAAAATAGGAGTTGATTTGAATTGCCATGATTAAGTGATCCATTGCTTGTAAAATGATTCTTAGGTGAAATAAACACCATCTATATCATTCCTAAACAAATCCCAAAGAAAAACAAATCAAAATGTATAAAAGAAGAGAATGGTCATTTGTGCCATTTTAATCAGCATGTCTACTTTGGCTATTCCTAGTACTCAAAACCTAACAGAAACAAATGTGGATCTTTGCACCCCTTGCTAGTACACATAATGATGTACCAAGGCCCACTTTGTGATCTGCCAAAATCTTACAAACACTAATTTGGCATTTGAAAATTTAATCTATTTCATATGGGAAGATCCCACTATTTCAAAAACCACTCAAATAAGCTCAATTTTCAAAACCCAAGCAACCACAGAGTCTCAAGCTTATTACTAGCACACCCACCAAAAATCTTTTCAAAATTCCAAAATAAATTTCTTGCGGCCATTTCCAGAAACACTTGGCAGGCAGGAATCAAACTTTAAACCTAGCTCACTGTTTTCTACAGGGTTTTGCACCCATTTGATCTCCATTTACTCCTTCTATCCCCATTTGATCTAACTAGGCCATTAGCACCCCATCCCCTATCCCCTAGCAATTGTGCCACGCCACCCTGAGCACCATGTCGCCAGCCAACCGTGCCATCGCAGGAGAAGACCACCCCTCTCTCTCTCGCCATGTCTATGAGCTAGCCTAGACCTCACCGCCACTCTCTGTCCCCTCCCAGAGCAGAGCCAAGCCATGGACCACCTGCTAAGCACCGCGCCCAGAGTGTATGCGCCATGTCAAGCACGCGCCAGAGCGCCGCGCCCGACACGCGTTCACACGCCACCCCTCGATCGCAGCCCGCGCCCACTGCGTTGCCATGACCCAGGGAACACCCCAGACATGCCCGTTAGCCGCCAATCGCACCACAGCCACCGCACGCCGTGCAGACCACCACCTCTGCCGCTTAGAGCGTGATCACCGCTCGACCAAACGCCACCGCCCCTAAGCCCGAGAGCACCGCCAGGAGACCATCCACTGTCCCCTACCTCGAGCCACGCCGCTAGCAGGCTGTGCAGCCCTCGCCGGAGCCGCTTGCCCATCACTCTCGGTTGCCTCGTCGAGCTATAAATAGAGGCCACCCCAGCACAATCCACTCACACCATTCCAGTCCCCTAACCTCACTGGTCCTTCCCCACCTCTAGCCGGAGCAGTGCGATAACTTGTTCGCCGGAATTTGGTCGGAGGAGCCTGCGGCATAGGAGGAGAAGGCGACGTCGATTTTGTCCACCCTCGGAGCTGCCTCGACCACCCCTGAGCTCGCCGACGTCCACCAGTTTGTTTGCACCATCGCCGTCGTCGCTGGAGCCCTTGTATGCCCCCTAATCACCCCCACCGATCCGCTAGGGTCAGACCTCGCCGACGACCTTTCCGTCATTGACGACGAGCCCCGGCCTTTCATCTTAGTTCTAATCTGACGGCCCACATCGCCTCGTACCGCTTCGCGTGTAATGAGCCTCTGATCAGTGGACCCCCCTGTTAGTTGTGCCCTGTGCCGTTGAGTGCCACTGGGCCGGCGCGTTAGCTTTCCCGCCCGAGCCATTTAGTTCAAATTAGGATTTGTCTATTTAGTTTAAACTTAGTTATGTCCCCTAGTTTGAAAATCAATTCAAAGAGATTTACAAATCCAAATGGAGCGATTCCAATTGGGTTAGAAAGATACTTAAAAGATCTACCCAATCCCGTTGGATTTATTTCAATTAGAGTTAGAGATCTCTCCTAGTAAAAATAACAAGACAAAAGCTTTTGCACATTCAAACATTTTTAAAAAATCAACCATGATAGCTTTTGAGTTGATTCCAACTCTCAAAAATCACATTTCACTATACCTATCTGAATATGTAATAATATTAGGGTTTACATGCAGTGACTTTGGGCAAGTACCAAAATAATGCTATATAGGCATTTCTAGTCACTTTAAATCATTAAATAATGAACTTAAACCAAAGTAATTTGGATCCAACCCTTAAATCACATTCCCACATGTTAGAATATGTGGTGATGACATGTGTCCACATGATCCCATATTTTAAGTGGTGAATATTAAATCTTAGTTAATTTTTCAATGAGTAGAAATTATTTTTCTAAAATAAAAAGAATGAAACTAGTTAATAAAACTTGTCATGCTTGTGATGATTATAAATCATGAAATGTGTGCCTTAGAGTGCTAATTAGACTAGTTAAGTATTGTTTGGTGATTGTGTACTCCGTATGTATTTATAGACGATAGTACCGACCAAGCTTTCGAGGAGGAGGATTTCTATCAAGAGGAGGAGGAAAAATTCAACCAGTGCACTACGCAAGGCAAGCCACCATTAACAATGCAAGCTACCCTTGCAATCTAGATAACCCAAACAAAGATGCTTTAGGCATGCTTTGGTTATACCACTTTGACTATTACTTACCCCAAGTATTATTTTCCAAGCTTTACTTCCTTTACTTTACCAAAGTCCTTTAATTGTTTTGAAGGTAGCATAAAGAGTATAAATCTTGAACTAGTTAGAGAAATTTAGATGTCATTTTATGGCATGAGATTGATCTCATCATTCCCACCTTAGTGAACACTCTTACCTTAGTAGTTTAGAGTAGATAAAAACTTGAGTCACTTTAGACAGGAATACTTGGTGAAAATGATTTATGAAAACCTTAGAATGATGAGTCATTCTATTGAGATGTTTTAACATGTGTTGAGAAATAAAAATGGTTTATGATGGTGAAAATGTTGAGGCATGAGCCTTAACCCCTTTACAAAACTGATGGTTGGATTCGGATGCGATACCATTCCAAATTTACCGTGCAACCACAATACCTGAATTTGGTAAGGCTTAGCCGGAAGTTTATATGCATTAGTATTAGTTCCCTCGCGGGAGAGGTTTGAGCTGAGGCTACCTCTCCATGTTGTCCACCTATGCAGTGCCAGAGATGACAGATGGTCATGGTTGGGAGGCCATGCTCATAGGAGAGGTGCTTATACTAGGGTGTGTAAAGGAAAGGTTATGTTTGATTATCTGCATACTAAGTATGATGATTCAGGGTTATCCTTGACAGATGTATCAAATCTTGTGGTGAAAGTATACCACCTCTGCAGAGTGTCAAACTATTCGAATAGCCGTGTCCGCGGTTATCGATAGTTGGAATGGCCATACTGTTTCGTTGTCAGATGTTTTCAAAATAACTTGTGAAATGAATGATGAATCTTGACTTGACCACAACAGGGTTGTGTTTATGACACTAGCTTCCCAACTTAAGTAATTCTAGAACTTTATTTTATCTTTCTTTGTTTCAGAACTCAGCTTAGGTTTGAAACTTAACTTGATAGCTAAACTTAGAGTTAGTACTTTAACTTAGAACTATACTACTTGCTAGTGGTAGTTTGCGAGTACTTAAAAAGTACTCATGGCTTTTGTGTCTGGCTATTCTCATGGCCAGACTATGAAGGAGACTACCAAGACGCTGGCCAGCAGGACGGCTATGATAACTAGGACTATCTGCCTTCTTCAGCTTTGCATGTGCCCCTAAAGATGGACCCCACCGCTACGCTTACCTTTTATTCGGCTGCTTGTTGTATTAAGACTGGATCATGAGATCCTTATTTGTGTAAGACCTTATGTATGGTTTGTAATGGATGATTTACTGTGATATCCAATCTGTTATGTCTCGCAAAAATGGTAATCCTAGGATTGTGATGAATGACATAACAGGCATCTGGGATTAAAAATCCGGGTGTTGACATCATCGATTCCATGGCCGGCTGCGATTTGTTGTCTTTTTAGATTGCTATTTCGGTTACAATCAGATCCGGTTAAACCCGGCTGACCAGATTAAGATATCATTTATCACCCCCTACGCGGCTTTTTGCTTTGTAACCATGCCTTTCCGTCTGAAGAATGCAGGAGCTACCTATCAGTGCTGCATGCAAAAATGCTTGCACTCACAGATCGGCCGAAACGTGCACGCCTACGTGGACAATGTGGTCATCAAGACCAAGGAGAAGCGCACCCTCCTCGAAGATCTGGGAGAGACATTTGGCAACCTCTAGCAGTACCAGCTGAAGCTGAACCCGAAAAATGCATCTTCGGAGTCCCATCTGGCCAACTACTCTGTTCCTCGTATCGCAACGAGGGATCAAGGTGAATCCGGAGAAGATCGCGGTCATCGAGAGGATGTAGCCACCCAGGAGCCTGCTTGGAGTCTAGAAGTTCACCGGATGCCTGGCATCCCTCAACCGTTTCGTCAGCCGGTTGGGGGAGAAGGCACTCCCGTTGTACCAGCTGAGGAAGAAGACGGACAACTCCTGGACCTCGCAAGCCGATGCCGCATTTCATGACCTCAAACGCATGCTGTCCACAGCGCCGGTTCTAGCCATGCCGGCTAGCAAGGATCCGATGTTGCTCTATATAGCAGCCATCAGCCAGGTCATCAGCGTCATCCTTGTGGTGGAGCGCCCCGAGGAAGGCAAGGCCCGTCTACTACCTCAGTGAGGTTCTCTCCCTCTCCAAGCAGAACTACCCCCACTACCAGAAGATGTGTCATAGCGTGTACCTGGCATGCAAGATGCTTAAGCACTACTTCTAGGAGAATCTGATTAAGGTCGTGTGCATGGCACACCTTTCCGAAATCATCGGCAACAAAGACGCCATCGGCCGAGTCGCTAAATGGGCCATCGAGCTCGCCGCCTACTCCATCCTGTACGAACCCTGGCTCACGATCAAGTCGCAGGCGCTGGCGGACTTCCTCGTCGACTGGGCGGAGACCCAGTACCTCCCGCCGGTTCTGGATTCGGACCACTTGAGGATGCATTTTGATGGATCGAAGATGCTCGGGGGCTTGGGAGCCGGCATCGTGCTCACCTCGCCCAAAGGAGACCGGCTGGAGTACATCCTGCAGATCCACTTCAAGGCCTCCAACAACATAGCCGAATGTGAGGCACTGGCATACGGCCTCCGGCTAGCCAGGGAGATTGGTGTCAACCGGATCCTTTGCTTCGGCGACTCGGATCTGGTGGTGCAGCAGGTATCCAGAGAGTGGGACGCCTGCGATGCAAACATGGATCTCTACCGGTTCCACATAAAAAAGCTCAGCGCCTCCTTCGACAGATGTGAATTTCATCACGTCCCTCGCACCAACAACGAGGCAGCCGATTCGCTCACACGAATCGGATCCACCTGGCAGGCGATCACACTCGGGGTCTCCTTGGAGCACCTGAGCAAGCCCTCCGTCAACCGATCACCCGAGTCGGATTCCATCATATGGGCAGGGAGGGCTCTGATTGATGAGGTGGCAGATGCTGAGCTGGCAGAACCACCAAAGAAGAAGTATCACGCCAACTCCGGCAAGTCTATACCCTCCGGCTCGCAAGACCTAGGGGCTGCCGACTCATCAAGTGGCTCGGGGGCTACCGTCCCGGGTACCTCATCCGGACGACCCCCCGACGACCATCAACCGGAAAGCGGAAGCATCCTCGTCATCCGGGAAATACCATCCTAGGCACAACCCTTCATGAACTACATCGCCAACGGGGAGCTTCCGGATGACGAGGTGGAGGCCAGGCAAATCTGGCTCCGCGCGCACACGTACAACATGATCAACAAAGAGTTGTACAAGCGCAGCGTATCCGGAATCTTCCAAAGGTGTGTCGATGTGCACACAGGCTACCGGCTACTCAAGGACATCCACCAGGGCAAGTGCGGGACCACGCTTCGTCAAGGGCGATAGTCGCCAAGGCGTGTCGCCATGGTTTCTATTGGCCCATCGCCCTCGAAGACGCCAAATAGCTAGTCCGCGCGTGCAATGGGTGTCAGCGCTTCGAGAAGCTCAGGCATATGCCGACTTCGGTACTTAAGACCATACCGATCACCTGGCCCTTTGCTGTTTGGGGCCTCAACATGGTCGGTCCCTTCAAGCGAGCACGCGCGGGCATGACCCATTTGCTGGTGGTGGTGGAAAAATTTACAAAGTGGATCGAGGCCAAGTCCATCCGGAAGCTGGACGGGGCGACAGTCGTCACCTTCTTCACCGACGTCATCAACCGGTTCGACTACCCCAATAGAATCATCACCGAAAACGGCACGGACTTCGCCAAGGGGGCCTTCGCCCGATTCTGCAGCAACAAGGGCATCCGACTGGACCTTGCTTCCATCGCGCACCCGCAGTCCAACGGGCAAGTCGAAAGGGCAAACGGCTTAGTACTAGCCGGCATCAAGCCACGCCTGGATGCTGGATCGAGGAGCTTCCGGTCGTGCTATGCAGCCTCCATACCACGCCGAATAGATCAACCAGCTACACCCCGTTCTTCCTGGTCTACGAATCGAAAGCCGTCCTCTCCACGGATGTCGAGTTCGACTCTCCGCGCAAGCTCCTCTATGATGAAAAGGCCAACCAAGAGGCACAGGAATATGGTGTGGACCTCCTCGAGCAGGCCCGTGAACTGGCATTGTCCAGATCAACCTTGTACCAGCAACGCTTACACCAATACCATTCAGGCCGGATCCGCCCTGTCGCGTTCCATGAGGGCGACCTGGTCCTCTGGCTGGTGTAGGACACGAAGAGCATGCACAAGATGTCGCCACCATGGGAGGGTCCCTTCATCGTCAGCCGGGCGCTGCCCAACGACTCCTACTACCTCATAGACACGTAGCAGCCACACAAGAACAAGATGGACAAGTCGGACGAGGAGACCGAGCGTCCCTAGAACGCGGCCTTGCTGCACCCGTTTAACACCTAGTCACCAGACAGTGTATGTATCCCGCAAACCCTATGAATGAAAATGCAGACCCCTACGAGATGCTCGGGGGCTCCTTGCTAGAAATGCGTATGCATTTGTTTTCCGGTTCAGATTTTCCGGCTCCAGAAACCCCTACCCAGGGGCTTGATGGCTGGACCGACCTGCTAAGTCAACAAATCGGCTGAGTACTGTGCGACGATGTTAGAGGCCCACACTTCGTCTCAGCTACAGACCGCAACCCGGCTATCCGGCTAGCAAGAGCAAAAGCCCGAGGCATCCCACATGAAAAACATGGAAGAGATGTGACAGATCGGGCTTCCTGGCCTCGCAACTAGCTTAAGACAATCCGGCTGCTAAGCCGTTAGTACCGTGCGCAATGTACTGTCAGCTCTCTTCGATTCTGGCTGCTGACCGCAACCCGGCTTCCCAGCAAGGACGTAGCGAAAACAGCAGAGCACACGGGAAAACTACTAAGTGTCCAAAAAGGCACAAGCTAGTTTTCAAAAAAATCCACCTTCCGGCTATAGTTTAGCAGACTAACCTATTAACGGGTGAGAATGTATGTGTGCATATATATTTTTGTATGACTACTTCGAGTTGAAATTCAGGAAGAAAAGAAGAAGAAGATTTGAAGCCCTTGCCTTCATCAAGCGCTCTGAATCTCGGGGGCTACACCCACTAGGTGCGCTCGTGTGCCCCTAGTGGTGTACTTTCCCGACCGGCTAAGGGCGTTTAGCCGGATATTTGGAGTCCAGGTGAGGGCAAGGGCAGGAGCAAGAGAAGAGAAAGATTCGAAGTACCTGGCTACGCCAGTTACTCCGAATCTCGGGGGCTACACCCAGTGGGTGAGCTTGCGCGCCCCCACTGGAATGTTAGTTCCCCGGCTAAAGGCGTTCAACCAGCGGAAGCAACCAACTAAGATGCGTCTAGTCGGATAAAGCTAGATGACTTAAGAAAAGAAAGAAGATTCCAAGTACCTGGCTACGCCAACTACTCTGAATCTCGGGGGCTACACCCAGTGGGTGCACTAACGCGCCCCAACTAGAATTGCAGTTCCCCCGGCTAAAGGCGTTCAACCGAGCGAAGTCAGCCGGATAAAGTCAGCCGGCAAAATATTGAAGAGACATGCAAAAAACACAAGTTGAAGGCAAACCAAATTTGTCCAGATTGACATTAAAAGGAAAGGGGAGACGAAGCTCCCATAAGTTTGCCTGGCACCGGAAGCTGCCGGTACAGGCAGACAAGTTTCAAACAAGACAGAATAAACAAATACACCGGGCATCCCGGGGTGATAGCTAAACGGCGGGGCCCTTGCCGTGCAGAGCACCTTGGCTGGCAACAATCTCAGGTGGTGGAGGAGGCGCTGCGGTCGATCCGGTTCCGGCATCGCCAGCCGGCTGCGTTGAGGCTTCCGCATCAGGAGTGCCGACGGACTTCGAGTCGGTGAGCACCTCATCGGGATCCACATAGTGAGCAATCTTGATGGCAGAGGACTAGAGCTCCGGATGGGCATGGCGGATGGCGGCAAGGTCGGTGCCGGCGCGGAAACCTCCGTCGATCTTCTCGACGTGGGCGTCCTTGTACCACGAGAGCATGAGGGCCAAGGCCATCTCAGCTCCGACTCGCGCAGCCAAGTCTCGCAGCCGGTCCACGGTAGCCGACACCTCTCCCACCTTCGTGGCTAGCTGCGCCATTGTCTCCAGGACCGAAGCGTTCGGCCACAGAAAGGAGAAGATGGCATGTGCCTCCTGACGAAGCTTGGAATCCCCCTCGCCAAGAAGGACGACGAGCTCCTGGGCTGTCGGCTGCGCTCCCGGCCAGTTCTCCTGCAGCCGGTTGTAGGCCAGCATGTCTATGCCGGGATAAAAAGCTGTCCGAGAAAAGAAAGTCAGATCCGGCTACCGGATCGGGAAAGACGGGAGGAGACGGAAAAGGGAACTTACCCTTAGCCATATGGCCGACTTGCATCAGCTCCTCCACCAAGGCCTTTTTCTTCGCTGCCAGCCACTTGATTTCCTTCTCTCGGTCCTTGTTCTGGGCCTCGAGAAGGTTGAAGGCGTCAATCCGGCTGGCGAGCGAGGCGTCACGCTCCTTGATGATGGTAGCGTTGGTAGCAGCAAGCTTCTGCTCCAGGGACCGATTCCCGTCGGCTGCAGCCTCGAGCAGCCAGATCTCCTTCACCGCCAGTTCGAGGGTGGCGGTGAGATCCGTCAGCGAGGCAGCGGAGGAGGCGTCGTCATCCACGGCGTTGGTGTCCAGAGACTCCTTTGCTGGAACCACAACCGTCCTCCATTCCTCCCCCGCCTCGTCCTTGGAGTTGTCGTCGCCGACAACCACGAGGTCTTTGCCGTGGCCACCCTTCGGGTTCACGTGGAGGAGCCGTCCCCGCTCCGCGAGGTAGTCTCAACCGTTTCCGGCTGGACCACCATGGTCGGTTGGGGACCCCGCGCTCTGGCTGAGGCAGCCAGTTCAGCTCGAGGCGGCGGCGGAGGTGGTGCCTCGGAGGAACGAGGGGTGGAGGCAGACGTGGCTGGCGCGCGGGGTGGCGACCCAGTCGGCGCTCGCGCCGGGCTCGTGGCCCCAAGGAGACCAGCGTGCTGAAGCAACAAAAGGAAAGAGAAGAGAGAAAGAAGCAAATAAGCCAAAGGCAAACAGAAGAAAATGAAAGAAACAGAAGACGGTAAAGGCCCCCGAAGAAAGACGTACCCCTGTACCACCGAGGCGGCCCTTTCTTCCGGCCAAGACGGCTCGGCGGAAGGGCGCCGGTCTGGCTCCTCTTGGGGGCCAGCACCTCCGTGGCAGGCCGGCTAGTGCTGGAATGGCTGGAGCCACTCCCACCAGCGCCAGACCGGCTGGAGTCACTGTCCGTCGCAAGGCGCTGTGCCGGATCGGCGGCCGGCACGGCCTCTTCCTCCTCGTCGACCTCCGTGTGGGGATCGGCGGTCGGCTCGTCGTTCCGGCTGGGGAAGGCGTCCCCGTCCCCGTCCGACTCCTCGCCAGACTGCCGAGCATGTGGCTCGAGCAAGTTAGGCGTGAACGTCTAAAGAGGGGCGTCACCCTCCTCACGGAGGATGCAAGGGAAGATCTACCGAATATGAAAGATTAGTCGGATACAATAAAAAAGAAGGGCAAGAAATACAAAAGAAAATTCCAGACAGAAGGACTTACCCGGGGCGCGCGGTTGTCTCGGCTATAAGGCGCCAGCACGAAGGCCTAGCCTTCCGGAAGCCGCTCCTTGGTGATGGTCCACACCCACTCCTTCAGGTTGTGGTAGCAGGGGTCACGGCAAGACAGCTGGGTCGGGTCCAGCCGGCCGGAGTAGAAGCACATCTTGTGCCCTCGCCGCTAAAGCGGCATCATCCACCTGGACGTCCAACTAAGGGTGATGTCCAGGCCGGTTATACCGGCAGTGACGAGGGTGCGCATGCGTTTCAGCATCTCGTCCGACTCCGCCTTCTCGTCATAGATCTTCAAGTCCTAGTGCTGCCGGCTGGACTCCACGTCCTAGAACACCGGAAGGCTGATTCGGTCCACGTCGGTGAGGTTCCTGACATAGAAGTACGACTGCTGCCAAAGTTGTACCATGTCGTGCAGCCGGAACTTCGGGTAGTCGGTCTGCGTGCGAGAGTAGATGGAGGCGCCGCCACAGACGACCAGCGGCCCCTTTGTAAGCTACACCTGCGGCCGGACTCAGAAGAGCCGGCAGAAGATCCCGAGATCCGGTTGGATCCCGAGGTAGCTTTCACAGAAAGGTATGAAGTGCGCTAACATGCCGATTGCATTGGCACCGAGATGGTGGAGGCGGAGGTCGAAGAATGCGAGGAAGGTGAGGAAGAACGGGTGCACCGGCAGTGCGAACCCGCGCGCCAGGTGCGAGAGGAAGATCACCCGTTCTCCCTCCGCCGGATGCAGCGACACCTTCCCCGTCGTCGCGAGCCGCACCTCCAGTTCCTCCTCCGACGGAAAGACGCGGGTGGCGCGGTACTTTTTGATGTGGTCCTCCGTGACGGAGGAGCCACACCAGGCTCCATGCTAGGCAGCCATTTCTAGCTCGCAGGGAGACGCGGCAGCGGATGAGTGGAGGTGGCCCGTACCGCTGCTGACGACAAACGGGCAGCGTGACGGGTTACAACAGCAACGATGATGAGATGCAGAAGGCAGGAACGCACAGGAGAAAGGAAGGCAACTGGGAGCTGGGGAAGCGAAGGAGAGGAACTTCCCTCCCCCAGGTGCCCCTTTAAAGGCCCGAAAGGGCAACCGTCCGCGGCGCCACGCGTCATCCATCAAGGCGATCTCCACCACAACCGCCACCCCAGATCCCGTGTGTAGACGCAGGGTGCACAGAAGTCCCGGAGCGAGAACCGAAGCATCGGGCGGCAGTTTCCCGAGGCAACGTGCCATGGGACGTTCCACTGCCCGCTGTAGAGCAATGATGGCGCGTGTGCACGTGGCCGGCATAGGCACTAACGTCATGGGTAGCGCAACCGCCAGGCGTAGCTGGCCAAAAATTCAAAACGAAGAAGGAGCGCGCGCACATTTCACCTAAGGGCGAAATCCACACGCGCTCGGGGGCTAGTGTCGGGGGGATAACCTCCGGGTACCCCAACCGGACATGAAATATGGCAGTCAGATCGCGTCCTGCTGGTCAAGCGCAGCCGTACAGGGCAAGTCAGGCCGGCTACAATGCGGTAGCCAGAGCAGCGAGAAGTAGCCGACTACAGCAGCGTAGCCGGAACCAATCAAGGAGACAGGGCGACGTGCGGAACAGTGTGCGGTACACCCTGTATGACGACAAGACTGGCAGCTACTCGGCCATACCGAAGACTTTGCGGGGATGACGCGGGAACAGTGGCCCGGTGCTGACAACAGGCTCGCACGACGTTCACTATGCCCACGGTAGCCATACCACTCATACTCTGATGGGACATGGTTGTACCGGATACTGTAGATGGCCAGTCGGCTGGGACCCGCTTGTGGGGGCCACCAGTAGAACTGGCCAGTGAGACCATTGCCTCTCTGCCTATTTAAGGAGAGGCAACGCCTCAGTAGAAAGGGTTGGTATCAGTTCATTTAAGATAGTAGCCATAGAATACAGATCGAGGAGCACTTGTAGCTTGTATATCGCTCATAGTCAGATCGGCTGGAGTAGGAGTTTTACCTCACCACGAGGGCTCCCAACATGGGTACTTCCTGCGTCCAGCTACGCTTGCTTGTATCCAATCCCACCAACGGACGCCGTTGATAGCTTGCCGGCTAGTCCCCACACCTCTATCTAACCTTCTTAGGTACTGCCGTTCCCAACACAACGACACTAACTATTTTGAATTACTCCCACTAGCATAGAAACTTAGCAAATAAACTAATTGAGGGGAAGAATTAAAAATTCTAAATTAGGAGACATAGGATGTGTTCCTTCAAGACCCAAGTTAAAATTACTCGCATAATAATATTGAAACAAATAGGCAATTTGGCAAATCCACTTTCGTGAAAAAGGAATAATCCTTTTGTATTTTTGAGCATGGGGATTAAAGAATAGAAAAACTTGCGACCAAGCAAGGAACTAAGAAAATAAAAAAACAAAAGAAAAACGAAAAGTGTTGGAACAAACCAAAACAAGTGTTTCAAAGCTCACAAGGGGTGTAGTACGACCTCATCATTACACAAATATAAATGTCGAGGGACAATCCCCGAGATCATGATTTTGCAAGATCTTTTGTTGCTCATTGTGGTGGCGGTGGATAATCTCCCAAGTTCCATTGGTTGGTCCAATTGGTGAATTGGGTTGAGAGGTTAGCAGTAGCATCTCGAAGGTTCATGGAGAGGTTTCTCATATTCTGGATGCTTCCTTTGAGAGAATAGATGTCATCATAGGTGATGTAGTAGTTGGGTGGTTGCTCATCATGTTCAGTTCCTTCTTGTTCTCCTTCTTCATCCAAGGGTTCTTGTTCGGGTAGTCTCACTTCAACCTGCACATCAAAATGCAAACGTCCATCCTAGATAGAGAACAAACCATTAGGCAAATGAGCTGAGATCAAGTGATCCGCTCTAGATATATCAAAAAAGTATCTACCATTGGATTTAGAAATCATACCACAAGCTCTTAGAGTAGAGAAACCTATAAGGCAGTCTCCTACCAATAGTTGGATATTACCTATGTTGATTTGAAGCGCACATGCAAGATCGGTGATAACTCCTCCTCCACATATGTGTTGGGTTTGTAGCATAGAAAAAAATTCCTACGATATGAACAACTAAGCACCAAGATCTATCTACCTAGATACAACCAACGAGTGGATATACATCCATAGATTTGATCTCATTGATGATGTAGTCGTTCACTTGCCCATCTCAAGATCGTGGTGAAGTCCTGGCACCTCAAAGAAACAATGCATCCGTGATCACACACACGTCCGGTACCCGACCACCTCCGAGTCCTTGCTCTAGCGAAGTAGCGGAATCAGCAAATCCTTCTAGAAATATCCACCGGGAACCTGTACTTCACTAATCCGAAGCCATGGGAATATTCTAGAGGGGGGAGAGATCCTTCACGAGGATGTGTGAAGTGACAGCAGGAGGAGTCCTTCCATAGGGCGAAGGGGTCAGCTCCTCCCATGGCTGGCGGCCAAGTTGGTGCCCCCGCCTCTCCCTTCATTCATGTGTGTGGAAGCTCCACTCACATGCATTAAATTTCCACCAAATTTAATGTATATCTCATTTAATACAACTCTTTTATTTATTTTATTCAGAATTATGTTAATTAATTTAATTAACAAACATTTTCATAAAACCCTTGCAACATTTTGATATCACATTGCAGAACCAATTTCAGCAATTTCACCCAAAACAATTCAGGTGTCCATCGAAATAATTCTAGCGCTTTTATTTTCTTTCTCTTGTATCTAATTTGCTACAAATGGTGTCAGTATCCCTTAAGTGTGTCACCCTATGGTTCACCAATAATCTAGACATGATTAAGACCACTCTCTAATCAATAATCAGCAACGGGACCTGGAGATCCGTACTAATTCCCACACATTCAACGATGACTCTAGTGATCGTGTGAACCTTAAACATCATAACTAAATCCCTTTGTCTTGTGATATATTACATGTCCGAGATTTTATCATCGGTATCCCCATACCTAGATTGATCTTGTTATCGACAAGTATTCTTTTCTCGTTCCCATGATATAACATTCTAGTGATCTTATCACTTGCTTGCAAACTACGCCAATGTGATATCACTGAGAGGGCCCAGAGTATATCTCTCTATCATCGGGATGGAAAAATTCCACTCTTGATCCATGAGGCTCAACATAACACTTTTAAGTACCCAAACCCATCTTTATAGTCAACCTGTTACAGTGTGCGTTTGATGTTATCAAAGTACTCTTCCGGTGTTAGAAATTAACATGATCTCATGGTCCAAGGATTTAAAGTTACTTTGTATGATGTTATAGCAATGTAAACATAATGAATTTGATCGTATTACTATACTTAGGATAAATGTTCATCACATCTTTGCACCAATGTTGTTACATCGTTATCAACAACATCCAATGTCCATGATTAGGAAACCTTGATCACCTTGTTAATAAATGAGCTAGTTTATATGAGAGGCATAAATAGGAACTCTATATATTTGTTTATTAAACACACACATATTAATGTTTCCAATTAACACGATTATAGCATGCAAAATAAACATCTATTATATGCTTGTAATAAGATAAGAACAATTTTATTATTGCCTCTCGGGCATTTTCCCTTCAGTCTCCCACTTGCACTAAAGACAATCATCTTGATTACATAGTGATGAATCTGACACCCATGGAGTTCTGGTGTTGATCAAGCTTTTCCCTAGGGAGAGTTTTAGTTAACAAATCTACAACATTCAGATCCGCATGTACTTTACAAATCTTTATATCTCTGTCCTTGCATGCTCGTGGATGGAGTGAAACCGGCGATTGATATGCTAGGAATTCTTGTGAGACCTAGGTTCTTTGGCATTGGCTATGGCTCCATTTTTGTCACAATAGATCACCATTGGGTCCAATGCACTATGAACCACACCAAGTTCTGTTATGAACTCCTTCATCCGAACCACTTCTTGCGTCGCGTCTTAAGAAGCAACATATTCCGCCGCCTTTGTTGATTCCGCCACCACGGGTTATTTGGAGATCCTTCAACTAACTTCTACTCCATTCATGAGAAACACGAACCAGAATTGATACTTAGAGTCATCTAGATTGGTGTCAAAGGTAGCATCAACATAACACTTAGCAATGATCTCTTCTTCACCTCCTTACACGAGAAACATGTCCCTAGTCCTTCTTAAGTTCATAAGGATATTTTTGACCACTATCCAGTGTTTCAAACTTGGATTAGATTGGAACCTGCTAGTCAAACTAATAGCATGTGCCACATCCGATCTTCTACACGGCATGGCATACATAATAGATCCTATGGTTGAGGCAGAGGGGGTGATATCCATTATCTCTCTTTCTCCTACCATTGCCAGACTTTGAGTCTTACTCAATGTCTTTCCTTGCAATATAGGCAAGAACCCTTTCTTACTTCCATCCATACTAAACTTCTTCAATATCTTGTCAAGGTATGTACTTTGTGATAGCCCAATTAGACGTCTCGATCTATCTCTATAGATCTTGATGCCTAGTATGTATGATGCTTCAGCAAGGTCCTTCATAAAAAATTGCTGTTTAGATAACTTTTAACATTATTTAAAAGATCTATATCATTTACCATCAATAATATCTCATCCACATATAGTATTAGAAATGCCACAAATCTCCCACTCACTTTCTTGTAAATACAAGCTTCTCTGTAATTTTGGACAAATCCAAACCCTTTGATCACCGTATCAAAGCGGAGATTCCAACTCCGGATGCTTGCTTCAGTCCATAGATGAATCGATGAAGCTTGCACACCTTGCTGGTATCCGTAAGATTTACAAAACCCTTTGGTTGTACCATATTCAACTCTTCTTCAATATTACCATTGAGGAACGCGGTTTTGACATCCATCTGGCAAATTTCATAATAAAAAAATATAGAAATTGCTAACATAATCATAACTGAGTTTAGCATTGTTACAGGAGAGAAAGTCTCATTGTATTCAACTCCTTGAATTTTTCAAAACTCCTTTGCGACAAGTCAAACTTTATAGATGGTCAGATTACCATCAGTGTCAGTTTTCTTCTTGAAAATCCATTTATTCTCAACGGCCTTTCGGTCTTGAGGTAAGTCCACCAAGGTCCAAACCTGGTTTTCATACATGGACTCCATCTCGGATTGCATGGATTCTAGACATTTGTTGGAATCCGGTCTCATCATCGCTTCTTCATACGTCGTAGGGTCATCATTTCCATCTACCATGAAATTCATGACATGATTTCTGTACAGTTCAGGAACTGCACATATCCTTCTTAACATGCGAGGTTCAGTAGTGTCCTCTTTTGGAGTTTTATGTTGTTTATCGTTAGTTCCCTCTTCATCAGGTGAAGTCAACTTCGCAACAACTTTTGGTGTTGTCCCACTTGCCATTTCATGAAGAGAAGGTTCAATAACCTCTTAGAGTTCTACCTTCTGACTACTCACACCTTTCGTGAGAAACTCCTTCCCTAGAAAGGATCCATTCTTAGCAACAAAAATCTTTCTCTCTTATCTGGGATAGAAGGTATACACAATTGTTTCTTTAGGGTATCCTATGAAGATGCATTTTTCCACTTTGGGTTCGATTTTATCAAGTTGAAGTTTCTTCACACAAACATCACATCCCCAAACTTATAGAAATGACAACTTTGGTTTGTTTCCAAACCATAATTCATACGGTGTCATTTCAATGGATTAGGCGGTGCCCTATTTAAAGTCAATGCAGCGGTTTCCAGTACATAAACCAAAAATGAAAGTGACAAGTCAGTCAGAGACATCATAGATCGGACCATATCCAATAAGGTATGGTTACGATGCTCTGAAACACCATTATGCTGTGGCGTTCCGACAGGCATGAGTTGTGAAACTATTCCACACTCTCTTTCTATTACCATTAGATCGCAAAAATTTAATCTTTCTATTACGATGATTTTCCACTTCACTCTGAAATTCTTTGAACTTTTCAAAGGTTTTAGACTTGTGTTTCATCAAATAGATATACACATATCTACTCAAATCATCCATGGAAGTAACAAAATAATGATATCCACCTTGCGCCAACACACTCATTGGACCACATACATTAGTATGTATGATTTCCAATAAATCTATCGCCCTTTCCATCGTACCAGAAAACGGGGTTTTGGTCATCTTGCCCATAAGGCATGGCTCCCATGTATCAAATGATTCAAAATCAAGTGATTCTAAAAGTCCATCAGAATGGAGCTTCTTCATGCTTTTACGCCAATATGACCTAGACGATAGTGCCACATATATGAAGATATGTCATCATTAAGTTTAATTCTTTTCGCATCTACATTATGAATATGTGTCTTACTACTATCGAGATTCAAAAGAAATAAACCATTCATCACAGGTGCATGACCATAAAATATATTATTCATATGAATCAAACAACCATTGATTTCAGATTTAAAGGAATAACCGTCTTCCAATAAACACGATCTGGATACAATGTTCATGCTCAATGCAGGCACCAAATACCAATTATTAAGGTTTAAAACTAATCTAGATGGTAAAGGGAGAATCGGCGTTTCGACAGCGATCACATGAACTCTTGATCCGTTGACGGCACTCATCGTGACCTTAGCCCTTGCTAGTGGTCGCCTATTCCGCAGCCCCTGATTCGAGTTGCATATATGAGCAACCGATCCAGTATCAAATAACCAGGTGCTACTGCGAGTACTAGTCGAGTACACATCAATAACATGTATATCAAACATACCTTTGTTCATCTTGTCGGCCTTCTTGTCTTCAAATATTTGGGACGTTGCGCTTCTAGTGGCCAGTCGCCTTACAATAGTAGCACTCGATATTAGACTTAGGGCTGATGACCCACAAGTATAGGGGTGTACCACAGTATTTTCGAGGGAAGTGAAACCCAATTTATTGATTCGACACAAGGGGAGCCAAAGAATATTTATAAGCCTTAATAACTGAGTTGTCAATTCAGCTGCACCTGGAAACAATCTTGCTCACAACAGTTTATCAGTAGCAATAGTTTTGTAGTAGGAATAGTAAAGTAACAGTAGTAGGTAAAGTAAAGACAGCAGTAACAATAGCAGTAAACAGTGGGATTCGAGTGCGGTACGCATAGGGATGGATGAACGGGCGTTGCATGGACAAGACAATTCACATAGCAATCAGAACATAGGGCAATTACAGATAAATAAGATAAAGCATCCAAGTACTCGATAATCCTAGGCATGTGTTCCATATATAGTCATACGTGCTCACAACGAGAACTTGCACAACATCTTCTGTCCTGCCAGCCCGTTTGCCACTACTAGAAAACAGCTAATCCGTGGCGCACCTATTTTCCCCTTCCGTGCCGCACTAGGGGTGCGCCACGACTTCTACGCTACGGCTAAAAAGTGCCCGTAGCGCACTGCCAGGTGCGCTACAGGTATCTCGACATAGTAGTGGTGCACAACACAGTGCGCTACCACTGTTTTTCCTGTGGCGTATGACAAGTGCATTGCTAGTATATAGTTAGTAGTAGCGCACTGGCTGGTGCGCCACTACGGTTATTCCTGTGGCGCATGACGTAGTGCGCTACTAGTAGCTGACCAGGTGCGCCATCAACGTGGTGCGCCACTAACAACGTATATGTGTGCCACGGCTTAGCTTTTCAAAAAACAAAAAAAATACTCAATACAGATGATATTCAATACCGATTATATACAATACAGCTGATATACATAGATATACAGTACAGAAATAAATACATAGATATACAATACAGAAATAAATACACAGATAAGATAGAAAAAAATACATATAGATAAGTCACATACATAAATACACAGTATAAGTTATATTATTTCGATCAAGTTACAAAGTAGCTAGTGATGACATGAATACATGTCTCAACCAAGTTAGAGCTCGCGGAAGGTCGCCTAGACATCTAAAGTAGGAATATGCATAACAGACAACCAAGGACGATAACCATCACCGCGACGGAGGTATAGGTCTTCATCCGGTTCCTCGTCCTAACTCCCGCTAGATAGCGCGCGTATCTAGCTTCCGCCTCCGTCATAGTATTGTACCCTTTGTAGCTATTGCCGCTGAAACAGTGCACCTGTCTCCGGCAGTCTTCCCAATCATCATAGACTCTAGGAACCCGTCCCTTGTACACGACGTACCATGTCATCCAAAAGGTGGCAATAATAATTAAATGATGGTGAAAAAACAAGTAAAAGTCGCATATAAAGATATACTTATCAAATAAGGTAACAAAGTAAGCAAAAAATACCAAGTAGTAACATGTACATGTCGACACACACAAGTACACGTGGGGATAAAGAACTACAAATAGACCAACACATCAAGACTTCTAGCTCGTCTCAGGGAACGGGAGGACGCCTTGTTTCGTCATGAACGCCCTATAGTCACCCTGCATCTTTAGGCGATCTACTACGTCACGGTTATTCGGGGGATTGCCTCCGTAGAAGACCCCCTGAAGTCATGACATCACGGCGGATGATTACCCCAAATTGTTGCTGGATGCGATACATCTCTCGTGTAATATCTGAATCATTGATCCTGGCCTTGACTTCGGCCCACCGTTTGAGATGATCTGGCGGCGTAGAATTCTGTTGCTCTAGTAGGAACGCCCTCATGTGATGGAGTGCATAGTAGGCTTCCTTATGACTGCCTGCCGTCTGCTTCACGCAGGGGAATTCCGTCACATGGGTGAAGACGTGCCTGCCAAACTTGACCTTCTTACGCACGAAGGTGGCGCCTTCCGCTGAGGCATAGTCGGTGAGAGCATCATCCAGAACTTCCTTGATCTTGTTGTAGTTTTTCTTCTTCACTTGACTCCCTGAGTCGAAATACGTGGCTTGCGAATGTTTTAGCGACAAGCAGATGAGTGTGCAATGTTGATCTCTGCGCAAAACAATTCAAACGGAATGTGTTGGAAAAAGAATGATGAAAATCTAAGAAAGCATGTTATGGCGGCGAGTGAATAATGACTTACTCGGGAAAGAAAGGCACGAGAATGTATTCCTTTGTCTTGTTCGCCACCAAGATGCCTTGGAGGTATGAGGCCACAAATCACCGTTCAATGGCGCTTCCCAAGCAGCCATTACGCATGTAGTAGGGGTCCACTATAGCGATGCCCGGGGTGTTCTCTCTAATGATCTGAATGGCCAGGCTGAGAGAAAACAGGCGTACCATGGTATATAGCAGCGGATACAGGTGGAACATATTGAAGATGTTGTCAAACCGCAGGAAAAACAGATCCGCGGGGACATTATCAACGAAGCCCAAGCCTCGTGGCACCTTAACCACGAACACCGGATGCGAGGGATCTTTCTCTGCAAGAAGGCGTCTCTCTATCGTCAGCACACCATCATGCACACTCCTCATTTCTGAAGTGGCGAGCCTGAGAAATTTCTTAGTTAGCATGGGCTCACCCGCCACATGCATCCTCCACATAATACCCTTTGGTCTTGGTGGCCCGTCCTGAAACCTGATCAGATTCGCAGTTGACGCCACCGGCTGGCTCGAGCTGCGAGATTTTCTTTTTCTGGTCTTCTTGCCTTTTGGGAAGTGGGTAGGCACCGCAATTTGAGCATCAATCGCCCTATGTAGTGTGTCAGGGCTTAGAACAAAGGGTCGGTTCGATGTATCCGCTGGCTCGGTGAAGGTGCAAGCTGGAGGCCTCTCCTGAGAAATAAAGAGACGTTTGTTGCAAGTGGCTTTCTCTGCGGGGCCACCAGTTGGGTCTTCGTTTAGGTCACCAGGGAAAAGATTAGTGTTGATGAAATCATCGAAGTAATCTTCGTCATCCTCGTTCGGATCCTGCGCCATGGTCATGTCAATATGACCAACCGAACAATCGCGTGGAGGTGACGGTGTGGGGGTCTTGCCATGGCTTGGCGCTGGCACGACAGGCATTGTTGTTGTTTGTGGGGTGATGGCCCCGGAAATCCCCAAACAAATCATGCTCTTTGGCCATAGCAGGAATAAGCCGAAGCAACTTCTGAGGACAGCCGGCTCTTCTTCATCCGCTCCTGGGGGTTGAATGGGAGGTTCCAGGTCATCGCAGCCCCTTAGCACCCGGATAATTTTAACCCTATGCACGTATCTGGCATCGGCTTTGAGTGGAACATGCGGTGCAAGGGTTGAATGATGGTACCCTTGGCAACATCCCTCAACTCGTTGTTCATGAAGCTTAAGAGAGTGCATGGAACATCCGTCTGCGAACAACATGTATGGCATTAAAAAGATGCCATAAGAGTAATAAATGGCAAGGCGGTAAAGTATTTGGTTTACCATGATGGCATCGAGCTCGGCTAATGTCGAGGCACCGCATACGACGATGGGCATGCAAGAGACGGAGGGGCTGCTTGATGGCATGGTGCCGGCCGCCGATGTATTCTCCCTATCGGTTGCATTAAGCTCCGGCGCCGCGGTGATGGCAGGGGTGTCACGAATGCTTCCCGCGCCGCCATGCTAGCGGGCGGAATCACCAATGCTTCCGGCACCGCCGTGCTAGCGGGCGGAGTCACGAAAACATAATTCACCGGGATCGTCGGCGCCACATTGTTTGAGTGGCTACTGACCATGCTTGGAATCGGGCACGGCCCTTGACGACCACCCGCACTCTAGTTCGCTATTGACTCCACCAAGGTAGGCAAGATGGAGGTGAGGGTGATTGCCAGGTTGTCTTGGATGATCTGCGGGATCCACGCCACTTGTTCCTTAAGTTCCCGAACCTCGCGGTTTTCCTCGTCGCTCCTTCCCTCCGCACTCGTCCTCGGGGGTGGACCAAAACGATCCACCCAATTCTTAGCCCCAAAGTTGGCCAGACGGCCAGCCGACGATGGATTCTTTGTAACCGGCGTGATTTTCTTGGCCCGGTTCATCGCCCTGTTAAAAGGATTATCCCACCAGGTGGGCGCCGTCGACCCGTGGGATGAGAAACCATGGGATCCCTGACTAGCAATTTCCTCGTCCTGCGGAAGAAATAATGTGAACCGTTTAGAAATTCGACTTGATCGATTATAATGTAATCGACTTGATCCGCGGTAATTAAATTACTTACCGCAAGAACCTCGAAGTCCTTCACCTTAGTTTCCGCGGTGAGTTCTTTGGTTTTGGGGTCCACATGGTAACGAGCCCTGATGAAGTTTCAAAGCTGCTTGTTTTCGAATTTCGAAACGGGGTTAGGTATCCCCTTAGCTCTATACTCGTCGTCCTCCTTATCCCATTTGGGCTCCGCAGCTCTATAACCACCAGATCCGAGATGGTGGTGACCTATATTCATCTCCTGCAATTCCTTTCCCCACTTACTCGAGGCCTTGGCTGCTTCGGAGGTGCACTTGGCCTTGAACTCCTGGAATTGATCTTCAGTGATCAGCGGGTCAATCTTCTGGATCTCCTCGAGACTTTTCTCTTCTTTAAATATCTTCTTCTTTATCCGGGTTCTCCAGCTGGCCAGGGCGGTGCTCATCCTCGTGAGGGCGGATTTATGTACTTCATTCCCATGATAATCTATGTTCCCATAATGAAGGGGGAACTTGTATCTTGCGTGCAGCTTCTCGAAGAGGAGTGTGCGCAAATGGCCATTATCTTTATGCCGGAGATTCTCGGTGTTGATCGAGATGGTGGTCTAGGTGATAGACGCCACTTGCCCACCGTACCCTTTGACCACATGGTCGGGCGCCAAAGGAACCCCTTTTGGGCTCACTTCGGTAATTTCCTCTCTGACGGTGCCGATCGTGTTCGGGCGGCTTTCCTTCTTTTTCTTAGGCGCATTACTACCACTTGTTGTGCCCTCGCCGCCATCAGTGGTTTCATCATCCGCCGTTCCTTCGGCCGCTTCTTCTTCCTCCGCGTCTTCCATCTCATCGGTGTCGCTCTCGGAAGGGTTGTATTCTTCATCACCCTCTGTCATTCTTTCTAGCCGCTCGACCTCCTCCCAGAATGACAAGGGTCTGTTTTGAGGTCTCACTTCTCCTTCAGCATTGATATGCTGAGAAGATCTAGCCTCGTTGTTGTCACACATGTTTGCACTAATAAAAGGCAAATAATGGTTAGTAAAGTGCACGTAAAAATCCGGCATGACCATTGCTCATTTCTGTTAAACTAGGAGTGCCCGATTTCTGCCAAAACGGAAGTTAATCAATATTTCGGCGAAAATCGGGACTTATTCCATACAAGCACCTGCATACGAATACAACTAGGCAGGGTAATTATAGCTACGAATACAACAAAGCACAGCAACCACTCTAACTGGTATTTAAAGGAGAGCATAACCAAGAATGGTGGAAGGCGGGAACATATATATAAGCAAGTGCACTTCAATAAAATTACAGCAAGTGCACTTCAATAAAATTACAGCAAGTGCATTTCAATGAAAACAAGCAAATTACAGCAAGTGCACTTCAATAAAATGATAGCAAGAACAGCAATTGACAACAAGCAAATTACAACAAATAAAATTCATTTACTAGGGTAAGATAAACCTGCAGTAAATATGCTCTTACATATAAATATATAATAACATTTGAAGCAAGTGCTTGAACATATAGTGCTATTCAGTTCTATGTGCCGGGTTATGGTCTCCAGCAAGTGTTTGAACATTTGAAGCAATCTTATGGTAATCCTCCTATCTATATTCATGAGAATGGTAAGTATTTTTCTAAATACCAATAATATGGTTGAAACTCTAGGGTATATTTTTTCTTTCCCTACATATTCTTCAGTGCTATAGGAACATGTAATTACGAGACAAATTACTAAGGTATACTACTAGCTGATTCATTATGGCTATTCATGCCTAAATACCTCTGTCACATCAAATGAAACTGCACTGAATAAACAGAGAAGCAACTAACACGGACAAAAATTCTGATGATAATAATTGGAAAATAAGAAGCCACCAATCCTAAGAGAGCAGTACAAACCCACAAAGTATTACTACAAGATTGAGCATTTCACATGTCCTTGGCAATGGCATACTATATGGGGCTACAACATTTACTACAATGCATTATATGTATTGGGGAACACATACAATCTCATGTAAAAAAAGCTTTGTAAACAGGAACATGAAACAAAAACCATTTACACATTGAAAAACTAACACAGTCTGAAATTCCAACATTTGCATATGTTCTCTAATATGTCCAACACGAAAGTGAATGAAAAGAAAACCACGCCTCAGCGGCCTAGGCAATAACACTTACTCGAGCTATACATCTACTACCCAATAGCTACAACACAAGCACTGTAACATAATCAGTTACAGTCGGGTAGGGTGGACCTCATATCTATTTGTGCTTTTATTTTTATTTTTAGTCAGAATAGATATCGACTTAACATGCTGAGGAAAAATAAATATAAATTTCTAGATTAACTAAATTTTACACGGTCTGTCCTAAACTCGGAATTGAACAATTCTAAAGACAATTTTGATTAGCTCAATAAAATCAATGACCATGGATTCTGATTTGCATATGATTTATCTATCTAATAGCTACCCAATAGCTACAACACAAGAACTAGAAATATCAAGCTAGGGTTTCAGTCTCAACTCACTGTAACATTTAGGATCAAACCTATCAGCCAGCTAGCTACACATTGCTCAGGTCCAAGAATTGATCAAGGGTTGCTAAGCTAGCTGCAAGCTTAACAACACAACACCACATCACTACCAAATTTAACATCAGATCAACTATTTTTGCCAATATAGTGATCTATCAACTGAACTGCCGTATGGATCGTGACTCCATGACTTACCTGAGCAGAGAGCCCGTGGACGCGCGGACGGAGAGCGGCGGCCTCCTTCTCCTTGGACGCGCGGACGAGAGCAGCGGACGGAGAGCGGCGGCCTCCTCCTCCTTGGACGCGCGGACGGAGAGCGGCAGACGGAGAGAAGCGGCCTCCTCCTCCTTGGACGCGCGGACGGAGAGCAGCAGCCTCCTCCTCCTTGGACGCGCGGACGGAGAGCGGTGGACGGAGAGCGGCGGCCTCCTCGGCCTCCACGGCTCCTCCTCCTTGGACGCGCGGCGGCCTCCTCTCCTCCTCCTTGGACGCGCGGCGGCCTCCTCCTCGGTAGCGGCGAGTGCAGTGACGGGCAGATCGAGCGGCGGCACGTCTCCTCTCTAACCTAGTGCCTGAGGATGATGGGGAGAGGGACGGGTCGACAGTGGTTCTGCCCTATGCTTGAAACCTGTGTGAGCACCCAGGTTCGAACCCTGGTGCCCACCCTTTTTTGTTTTTATTTTAAAACTACTTTCAAATGTTAAAAATTATCCCAAAAACTATGTAAACTATATAAAATATCTGTTATATGTTTTATATGACAAATGTGGTACATATATATATCATAAAAGTGGTACAAAAGTGATTCAAAGTAGAAAGAAATTACAAACTTTTTTGAGCTAGCGTTTTACAATCTTTTTTCCCTTCTTTGTCGCGGTTGAATAATTTAGCCCTGGCACTTTTATGTTTCTTCGCTCGAACGGGCTACCTTTTTTGGGTAAGGTTGTCCTTTTTCTTCTTGTGATTTATGTTTTTTCATCGTAGTCGTCGTCATCTTCAATCTTTGGATCACCGTATTGGTCGAAGTCTTGCTCGTTGGCGACTCCATCCATTCCGATGATGTTTCTTTTTCCTCTCCTCACGACAACACGGCTAGGCTTTGTCGGGTCAGTAATAAAAAAACATTGGTCCACTTTGCTAGCCAGTACCCACGGTTCATTTTTCGCGGCGACGTGCACACCGGCGGCCTTGGATTTTGCTGCTTCGGGTATTAACATGGTTGTGAAATACCGGTCTTCTCTTTCGACGCTCTTGGCCCATCTGACACGGAACATCGACACCTTTTCTCCACAGTAGTCGAGCTCCCAGATCTCCTCGATCCTTCCGTAAAATCTTTCCTTCATGTTGTCATCGATGTAGAATTCCGATGTTACGCCTGAGTTCTGATAGTCACACTTGTTGTCCTTTTCCTCCGTGTAGAATGTGTAGCCGTTGATATCATACACATGATAGGTCACCAGGTTGTGCATGGGTCCCTGCGACAAGGTGAATATGATGTTTTCCTCCGCAGAATGCGATTGCGGGGGATTATCTAGGAGCGTCTGCCTAAACCAACGCGTGAAATCTCAGTTGTGCTCTTTGATTATTTCTCCCTGCGTCCTCTGTATGCCCCGGTCACTATACTTCTTCTCGATTGACCTTTTGTGCTTTAGTACCCAAGGATCGACCAGTTCTAAATGTTGTAGCGCGACTAGGTTTGCTCTATCAAAGTCTGCGCGTCGACAATCATAGTCTGCATGCAGTACGCGACGACCCTCTTGGTGACCCGATCCATCGAGCTTGCCAAGGTGCCTATTGACGGGAAGACCGACAGGGTTCTCGATGCCTAGATAATTCGTGCAGAAAGAGATGCACTCTTCGGCCAGAAAGCCCTTGGCTATGCTTCCATCTGGACGGGACCTGTTGCGAATGTATCCTTTGATGTGTTCGTTCATCCTTTCGAATATCATCATGTTGCGGAGGAACATCGGCCCGAGCTGGATGATATCCTCCACGATATGGACCAGCAGATGCACCATAATGTCGAAGAATGCGGGCGGGAAGTAGATCTCAAGCTCGCATAGTATCACCACTATCTCCTCTTGTAGCCTCCCGAGCTGTTTCACGCCAATTGACTTTCGAGAGACGACGTCGAAAAACTTGCAGAGCCCAAACAATGTTTCTCGGACATGCTCGTCCATTATACCTCGTAGTGCAACCGGAAGTATCTGCGTCATTAGCACGGCACAGTCGTGAGACTTTAACCTCTGCTTAGCCTCATCTAGGTACCTGCTTATCTTGCCAGCGTAGCCGTAAGGAAATTTGACTCCTAGAAGGCACTTGAAAAACTGTTTGATCTCATCCTGGCTTAGTGTGAAGCACGAAGGGGGGCAGTAATATTCGTTCTTCTTGACCTTTTTACCCTTTCGACGACCTTGTGTCGCCTCCGACTGATGATCATCGTCATCTTCCTAATCATCAGGAGTAGGGCGTCCTCCGTGAAGATCCTTCCGGATGCCCATGAATATCAAGTCGTTCCTTGCTTTAGGACCATCTTTCGTGCTATCTGGCATGTTTATTAGGGTGGCGACTAGACTCTCGCACACGTTCTTCGTGATATGCATGATGTCAAGGCTATGAGGCGTTCGGAGAAACTTCCAGTATGGCAACTCCCAGAAAACAAACCTTGTTTTCCATACCTTCATCAACGGCTTGTCTTGCTGCCTCTTTCGCTTCTTTCCCGGTTTAGGACACTCTTTCCAGTTTTAATTCATCCACTTCTTCACTGCTCCTCCGCTCTAGGATTCCTCGGGTCTCGGATTTTCCATTGAACAGATCTCCATGTTTTATCCATGCATCATTCTTTCCAAGCCATCTTCGTTGCCCCATGAACACGGTTTTCGAAGACCCTGGATCTTTCTCTAGTTGGAGATAGGTCGTGTTATCCATGCACCTAACACATGCGTAGAATCCTTGGATAACCTGCCCCGAGAAATATCCGCAACCTGGATAGTCTTGCACCGTAGTGACCAACGCGGCTCTCATAGTGCAATAATCTTGTGCGACAGCGTCATACGTATTGGCTCCGAATTCCCATAACATGGCTAGCTCCTCTTTCAACAGCCCGAGATATAGATTGATGTCGGTACCAGGTTGTTTTGGCCCTTGAATTAGCATACTCATTTGTATGTACTTATTTTTCATGCACAACCAGGGAGGGAGGTTGTACATCCATACAAAGACGGGCCAAGTGCTGTGCGTGCTGCTCTGGCTACCGAACGGATTGAGTCCATCGGTGCTTGCACCTAGACTGATGTTTCTCGAATCTCCACCAAATTCTGGGAATTCGAGGTCTAATGCTTTCCACTGGCTACCATCTGAAGGGTGCGTCAGCAGCTCGTCCTTTTTAGTGTCATCGTCATCTGCTGGCTTCTTTCTTTCTGCATGCCAGCGCATGAGATTTGCTTCCTTACGGTCTGCAAAATAGCGCTGCAGACGAGGAGTGATAGGAAAGTACCATACCACTTTTCGAGGAGCTTTCTTCCCTTTCTTGTATCGACTAACGCCGCACACTGGGCATGTGGTTTTCTCCGCGTCCTCGTCCCGATAAATGATGCAATCGTTGATGCAGACGTGGTATCTAATGTGCGGTAGATCAAGAGGACACACGATTTTCTTGGCATCCTCGATACTAGTTGGACACGTGTTCCCCTCCGGGGGACGATCGTGCCAGAATGCCATCTTATCGTCGAAGCTTGCGTCGGTCCATTTGTGTTTTGCCTTCATCTCCATAGCCTTGAGCGTTACATTCAACCGGGTATCATCGGGCTTGCATCCTTCATACAATGGAGTAACCGCGTCTTTCTCAAGTTGCGCAGGCTTGGCTTTCTCTCTAGCGGCAGCCCTGCCGTTACTCGTTTGCTTGAGAAGTAGTTCTTGGACATAAGGGTCCTGCTCCTAGCCTGACGTTGTTCCATCATCTGCTCCGGCATCTAGATTATCATCATCCTGGTCTGCTTCCGCACCTTCACCATCTCCAGGAGACTCTTCTTCATCTCGCCCGTCCTTGCCGAGATCATGATCATGTTGCCCGCCTTCCTCATTTTCTGCCGCCCCATTTACGGCCTCATCATCTTCGTCATCACTTATCCACCGAGTGTAGCCATCCATGAAACCACGGCGGAGCAGGTGCGCCTGCAGATTTTCGGAATCTGGGTCAATCAACCAATTGAGTTTGCATCTTCTGCACGGACATCTTATCTCTGTCATGTTATTTCGCATCATGTCGACCGTCGCGCATTTCAAAAATCTAGCCACAATGCCTTCGCTCATTATGCGGACCATGGTTGCCTCTGCGGTGTACAAGGTAGAATTAGAAGTTTATTACAACCACAGAACCAATGCATGCATGCAATGGTCGATGGAAAATTTCGGCATGACCTATCCTAAAATTAGGACCTTTGCGAAATGCCAAAGTCTTGCCAAAATGGAAATAAATCAACATTTTGGCAAAACAATGCCAATATATGAGAGAGCATACAATGCATGCTCTCCAAACACATGAGAGCATCGATCCTCTCCATAGATATGTGACCATATATCATCCATACACATAAACACATCCTCTTACATAGACAACTTACCAAGATGAGACACCGAGAAGATCTCGAAGGAGAGGTAAGAGACCGAGAGATGGTGGCCGGAAGGAGAGCTTTCCTCTATTATGTATGTAGCATCCAAGGTAAGTTTTACATGCTACAAATGGTGAAAGAGTGGAGAAATTGAGGTGGAAGGAGGAGGGGGCGATATCCAAGGAGGAAGAAGGAGGGGAAAGTGAAGTGTGAGATGGTGAGATCTAGTCAAATGTGCAAAGTTGTATCTGCCAAAAAGAAGTAGTAGAACGCACATCCGTGGCGCACATGGGGGGTGCGCCACAGGAGTAAAGAACATCCATGGCGCACATACCGGCAGTGCGCCACAGACGTGTTTTCCCAGTTAACAGTACGGGTGGCCGATCTTTCCTGTAGCGCATGGAGGCCATGTGCGCCACGACTACCGGCCACACCTGTAGCGCACTTCACAGGGGTGCACTACGGCTATGTGGTCAATGGCCGATAGGGGCCTGGCCCAAACACGACCGTGGTGCACCGACCGCATGTGCGTCACTATTATGGTAGATAGCCGTAGGGCACCTGTGGCCAGTGCGCCACGCCTATTTTAGCCGTGGGGCACCACTAGCACGTGCGCCACAGATGTGCAGATTACTTATAGCCATTTTCCTAGTAGTGTACAGCGGGGCCTCAAGGGAACTAATGGCAATTAAGGTGCTCCTTTTAATAGAGCACCGGAGCAAAGCATTAACACTCCGTGAACACATGTGATCCTCACATCAAAGCCATTCCCTCCGGTTATCCCGATTTCTATCACTTCGGGGCCATTGGTTCCGGACAACAACATGTGTATACAACTTGCATATAAGACCATAAACAATAATATCATAATGAATCAATAACATGTTCAGATCTGAAATAGTGGCACTCGGGCCCTAGTGACAAGCATTAAGCATAACAAGTCGCAACAAAGTCATAAAGCACTAATAAAAGATACTAGGCACCACGCCCTAACAATTTCATGCCATTACATGAACAATCTCATCCAATCCCTACCATCCCCATAGCATACATCGGGGGATTACTCACTCATAGATGGGGGAACATGGATGGTCAATGGAGAAGCGATGGTGATGATGATGGCGATGATCTCCTCCAATTCCCCGTCCCGGCAGGGTGCCAGAACAGAGTTTTTGGTGCTGTTTCGTGGAATCTGGTGGTGGCGGCGGAGCGGAACTCCTTCTAGAAAAACATCAAACCCCCTTGAGTTTTTAGGTCAGAAGGCAACTTATAGGCGAAGAGGGAGACCGAGGGGGAGTCTAGGGCGGCTAGACCACCCCCTGGCGTGGCCAGGCCCAGCTCGAGCGGCCAGGTGGTGTGGCTGGGCCCTAGCCCTATTCTGTCTCATATTCTGGCTCCGAGAGTCTTCTGGTAAAATAGGAACTTTGGCTTTTGTCCCGTCCAATTCCAAGAATATTCATTTTCTGACTTTCCTGGTACCAAACACAGCACAAAACAGGCAGCTGGCACTGTGGCTCTTGTTAATAGGTTAGTCCAAGAAATCATATGAAAAGTACTCCAAAGTGTGGACAAAACATAAGAAAGTAGATAAAACAAAGCATGGAACATCAAAAATTATAGATACATTTTCAATGTATCAAGGGCCAACCTGGGTCTTCTTCTCAGGCACAGCAAAGGATTTGCCGCCATTGTTGAAGTTACCCTTCTTGTCCTTCTTGAAACTGGTGGTCTTATTGATCATCAACACTTGATGTTATTTCCTAATATCCACTTTAGCAGTCTTAAGCATTCATAGAAGCTCAGGGAGAGACTTCTTCATGCCCTGCATGTTATAGTCCATCGTGAAGTCTTGTAGAATGGTGGCAGAGATTATAGGACATGATGTATGCCTAAATCAATGATAATCGTTATTCCCAAGGCTACAAGCTTATCGGCGTACCTAGACATTTTTAGTACATGCTCACTAACATAGTTGTTCTCCTCCATCATGTATGTAAAGGAATTTTCTAAAGCATCAAAACTCTCTACAGAAGCATGGGTATCAAAAATCATTTTCAATTCACCCATTGTATCAAAGGCATTGCCATTCTTGAAACACTTTCGGAGTCTGGATCTAGCCCATACAAGATGTCGCAATGAACCATGTTGTGGTCCTCCTGAAGACTTAAGTAAACATTATTTACATCATTAGAAGCATCATCAGGTGGTGGGGGCATCACTAGTGGAGAATTTCTTATCAGCGGAGCATATTTTTTTGCTATCAATGGTGCATATGAAATGTGCCACTAGTGTTGTGCCACTGATAATTAAGTATCAATGGCGCATATCAAAGATACGCCATTGATAGTGGGACAACCAGTGGCGCATCTACAATATGCGCCATTGATGTTTTACAAGTGGAGCATATATCCAAATGCGCCACTGATGTTAGATGCGCTACCCTGGCTGAAAAAAGATGTGCCACTTATGTTTTGTACAAGTATATAGAATACATGGCTCTCAGGTATTTATACAGGTACATATACATGAATTTATACAAGTACATAGCAGTATATACACAGAGATAATAGTATACATAGAATTATACATCATCACATCAATTAGAACCGGACATAGTGAAAAGTGCCCAAATATTATACATGTCTTGCATACAATAAGTTGATCATCATCATGAGCCAAGTACTAAACTACTAAAGAACTGAGTAGAATACAACCGCAATGGCGGTGATAAGAAAGACCGGGAGCACGATCATCAACGGTTCTCACATTAAAAGGTTCACCTGCATCTCCACATGCTCTCATCTTAATTGGTTCCTCCAAAACAAACAACTAAAGATAACACAACAGGATCAATGTTAGTATTTAGTGCTCTTAGATTTACAGAGTAATGCACTATTTATTGTCATCACTGAGCTAATCTAAATAGGGCCAAGTTACACCAGGGGTAGTATTTGTTCTTATCATCCAAGAAAGCTTCAGCCTAAGAATCATTAGCCAAGGGGTAAATTCACCAAATCAGACATAGTTAAACGATAAATAGCTAGGAAATATCAAGTTTTCACTTGATGTGATCCTCAATTCCAACCAAGCAAAACATTAGTACTTGCACTCTACAGGTCCACCTGCAGCAGCTTAGTCACCACATACAGTTGATGTGTTCTCAACACATCAGTGAAGAAACCAGCTATAGAAAAGAAAGGTACCAACCGTAGCAGCAAAGCTAGATATTCCCTGGTCACCACACTTAGCCAAGAACTACCCCAGATCACTAGTTCATCACCAAGAACAACACCTGTTCTTGCTCATCACCACAAGATCACTCATTTAGTTGAACACCATATCTCTAACCATCATTACTTCGAGAAGCCATCCAATGGCAAGGACAAGGTGTAGAAGGACAAGCTATATGTTGTAGTCGATGAAGTAGTAGAAGGAGAGGGAAGGAGGATATCAAGATACAACAACATCTAAACTAGATTTCTGTCAAGTGCAGCCTCCACCCAACTATAGGTGATTATCTCCATAACCACATATAGCCTCTGTCCTATCAATTTATTTTAGAAAAGGTTCTTGGGGAGGTAAGGATGGTTGTTAGGTTGGAATAGTGATGCTATGCTTTGTCTCATCACAGAACATTGAAACATCCTTGGCAGGGTCATTGACCATATCTTTGTCAAGAAATAGAATGGTAGATCATGTAGGTTATCTGTGCCACTTTATACACTCTCAGGGAGGTTCCATGGTAGCATAGTCACCCTACATAAGTTATATATTCAAGCATAAGTTATATCTATTCTTTTGCATAGATGTGCCTTAGCTTTTGCATCATAGGCTAGGCTAATCCATCAAGCACAATAGCTGTTCTTATTAGTTTAGAGAGGAAGAGAGAAGCAGATAGGGGAACCAGATCAACTAGTTAAGTTGGTGATCCCTGGTATAACCAGGAGTTCATACCCTATTCACATAAAGAGAGAGCAGTAAGTTGTAGTATACAGAGCAGTACTAATATCTAAGATATCAGTAAGGTGTAGTATACAAAGCAGTACTAATATCTAAGAGTTCATAATCAATGAAGCCAGGGTATGCTCATGTAAGTAATCTAAGAGTACACCGTGTACTAAACTAATACAAGAATCATCCAGTTTCCATCTCAATACTATTAGCCAGATATCATAGCAATTAATATAGTGGATGTTCAGTAGTATAAAATAAAAGTTGGTCAGAGAATCATAAGTCTGAAGCAGTTAATAAGTTCATAGCTAAAAGGAGAGATCTAACTAGCTAAGCCATTGGAGTAAATCCACAAATCAACTAGAGCCTGATAACAAGCAGGTTATAAGGACAGGAATAGCTACTAATACTCAACAATAAATCAACATAAGTTACCGTGTATTTTTTTTACTGAAATCTAATTCAAACCAAAGGTTTAAATTCAAGCATTCATCTACCTATTATTTCTTAAACACTAGTAGAGAACAACTAAGATTATCTCCAATGAATCAATATAACTAAGGTATAGTTAGTGGGTCGACTAACATGGCCATTATAGAAGTACATTCACATAAACCAAATAAATGTAGCAAGTCTGGTCTTAATGAAGAGCAGAGAAAGAATAGAGAAGAGGGGAGATAGAAATAGCTATGCACCTGACGCTCATGGCGCAACCACAACGACAGGGCGAGATAGAGCCAGCGCGGCCGCGGTGGACGCACACGAGGACGACTTCCTGTTCTCGTCACAGCCAGCACGGCGCTAGTATCCAAATGTCCACGCCACACCACCAGGGTTGCGGATGAACCTCGCCGTCCTGCCGATGTTGGATAAAAGGAGGAGCTAGGGTTTGGAGTTAGTGATGAGCGCATAGTGACAAGGTAATCAAATCGATCTAGATGGATGGATGCAGCAGACAAAAAGCGGTTATTTGTGGACTGCCAGCGACAGCCAGGGTAACCACTCCTCGCCGAATCAAGCGATAAGCTGCAGTGGCGGGGCAGCGGCAACGCTAGAGAGAAAGGGAGAGGAGAGAACCTCGAGAAGAAGAGGTGAGGATATGGTCAGAGTCCACCGACCCAGTGGACTGGACCAAGTGGTCTAGCCCAACCCTGTGGGCTGGGCTAGGTAATAGGTTGGAGTGGCCTAGTAACTAGATCAGTTCATTTAAAGAAAAAAATCTAAATAGAATCAACTCTGGAAATTACTAAAATACCCCTAAGCATATTCTAGCTCTAGAAAAATCCTAAAAATATTTATGATATATCAAAATGATCACAAAAATAGTCTCTACCCAAGAAAAATATAAAATTTCTTATTTGAGTCAAATAAAATGCAACTAAATGTGAACACCATTAAATTCCTTAATGAAATATAAGAAAATAAGTAAAGTCCTAAAAATGAATAAAAATCATTTTAGCATCTAAAAATAAGTCTACTATTTAATAAAAATACTAACTTATTTTTTTACAAATAAAACTTGAACTAAATATTCAAAAAATAATAATACTTTGTGGAATTTTATAAACATAAGAATAATACTTAAAAATAACTAACAATAATTTCTAAGATCTTGAATAAATATATTTTACTAGAATTTTTTTAAATATATTATTAGAAAGGTTTTCATGATTTTAAAGTAATAAATCCTTAGCTATTTTATAAAATACCTATTTTGTGAATTCTTTAAAACATTTATAAGTGGCGCATTTTTTGCAATATGCGCCATTGGCAAAAAAAATATCATTGGCGCATCTCGAATATGCGCCCTTGATAATCCTATCACCTTTTTGAGTGGTGGGGTCCAAGTGGGACCCACATATTATCAATCGCACAAATTGTGGAAGATGCGCCATTGGTGAGGAGAATATCAATGGCGCATATTCCTTATGCACCATTGATGAGCATATATCAATGGCGTATATGTCCAGATGCGCCATTGACGTTTGGTCCACAGCCCTCCGGGGTGCCGGGCCCACATTGTCAGCGGTGCATTTTTTAGATGTGCGCCATTGGTTAAAAAAATATTAATGGAGCATATTTTTAAATGCGCCACTGATAATTATCAGTGGAGCATATTCAAAAAATGCTCCATTGATAATAAATCTAACCATAACCTTTTCTCTAGTATTGTGTAGTGGCGCTTCTAGCACATATTGGTTTTGTGCAGCAGTGAAAAGAATCCTCAAGTTTAGGGCCCAGTTAGTAAAGTTGCTACCATTCGTTGCAAGTTTCTCTTTCTCCATGAACACATTGAAATTAAAAGCAGTTGGTACCATCTACAACAAAATTTGCAAAGTTTATTTAAATTGAGTTCACCTAATCCAAATTAAAAATGAACTCCCACTCAAAAACAACATCCCTCGTGTATTTTTGGTGATTAGATGAACCACATCCACTACACCAAGAATGATCATCACGTGAATTGGTGTAGCTTCAAAGGCGAGCATCTAGATGGTCATCATATCAACCATATGACTCATGCTTTACCTTTCGATTCGTGTTCTGAGGCCATGTATGTACATGCTAGGCTCTCCAAATAAGAACCTTAGTACCCGTGTGTGTAAAGCTATCTTACACCCGTTTCAAACGAACGTAGAGTCTATCACACCTGATCATCACGTGGTGTCTCAAAACAACGAACTTTCTTAATAGTGCATACTAAAGAAAGAACACATTTTATCTTGAAATTTAAATGAGGGATCATCTTATAATGCTACTAAAGCACCAAGCAATATAAGATGCAAACAAACATCATATGCAAAAAGTGATATGATATGGTTCTTGCACTTGATCACTATCTTGTGCATTGTGGTATCATCTTCACCATTCCTATATGTGTAAGGCCAAGGTCTATGGAACTTACACTTTGCTATGTTATAATTTCCAAGAGTATCAAACCATACTATAAATTATAACATTACCATATCACGACCTTATCCAGCAACAACTAAACTAGACGTTTCTAATTTATCATTTGCATGCTTTTAAGTGGCTTAGGGCTTTCAAAGATGGAACTGTTCTTACCTATGAACATGGAACCACAACGATGATAATCAAATTATTAACAACACATTGTTAATAAGATATTGACTATAGTAGGAGAGACAGACACCCACTAGACACTTATGAAAAACTAGTTGCATGTGAATCATGGAACAAGTCTCATGTCTAAGGACATGTAAAGTTAGTTCGGGTCGCTTCATCCCACTATGCAACCAATATCAAAAATACATAGAAGAAGCATGTAACACCCCAGTTTCAGTTAAACCTAGTTAGGGTTCGTTGTGCATTCATAGCATCATCTTTTGCTGAGACAATTAAAAATGAATGCAAGAAAGAAAACAAAACCCTAAACCCTAGCTACTTTTACCTTTCTCTATAAAAGAAATTCAAAAGGTTTTGAATATTTTGAAAAGTATAGAAAGTGTGGAGCTCAATCTGAGTAAAAGGGCCCCCACAACATTTTATATAATTTTGTAAAGCCTCTGGTATTTTTAAATAATACAAAACAGATCTATATTTGAATTTACAAAGGGAAAAATAGTTTTACTAAAAACATTGGAGCAAAGCAGCAACCAGGCCATCCCAGACCCTTTCTCCCTACTACCTACCGCGCAGAGTATCCCAGTTGGCCTAGCTGCAGCCCACCCGTGGCCCATACTGCTTGAGCCCTTTTTTTCCCCGTTCGTCGTCTTCCCCGATGACGAGCAAACAACTTCCTGTCAGCTTCTCCACCGCTTGCTATTGCCGTGATGCTCGCCAGGCACCAGGATTCACGCTACCGGCATTGCCGGTCGTCTACATGTACCCCTTCCGTCACGGATGAACCCTAATCCCCTCTCTTTTCCCCAATTTCTTCTTTGGCCCTAACCCTAGCTCTCTGGAGCTTTAGGGCGCCGTCGTTTCCTCCCACCTCTTGACCAGCTGAGAACACCATTGTGACTGGCTGCCTATCCTTGTCCGATTGCCCCTAGCCGTGCAAGTTGGAGAGGACCGAGGCAGCGCAATTGACCCCTCCATCCCCGACGAGCCCTACCACGTTCACCATTGATTCCAACGTCTTCCGTCTTAGTTGGACACTGCTCTACAAACATGGTGAGCCACTGGTGCCTAGGGCACACTCTTATAGCTCGCTCAGTTGCTCAATCACTAACATGCCGATGACCTGCAAGCGCCACCACCACTACCAGCCGTGTGCCTTGCTCGGGTGACCATTCCGGGGCGGCGCCGCCACCTTTAGGCTCCCCGCATCATGCTGCACTGAATGCGGACCGGACGAAAAACATGCTCTCTGTTGCTGTCCCCCACCGTCTGGCCGTTTGCCGGTGACATGCCATCATGGCGACGTCACACCTATGTGGTCATGGCGTGGCTATGAGTCCCGCGTTGACTGCTGACTGCTAGCATGGCCAGCTGACCTGGCCCCGGGCCCAGTCATCAGTCGGTGCAGCTAGCCCACTCTCGGTGTAAAAGAACCCAGCAGCTATGCGGATGTCAACCTGATGTCAGCCTGACGTAGTATTTTAATTTGATTGGTTTAATACTTTCAGAAATTGAATAAATCCTATAAAATCACTATCTTTTATTCTGTAATTCAGAAAAGTATGTATAATATATCAAAATGTTCAGAAAAACAAGATCTATCTGTTAGAGTCATGCATTGTTCAACAACTTTCAAGAAAAGTTTAATTAGAGAACAAAGTGAACCTCCACAAGTGACTCTGAGGTAGCCCCTATTCTAGGGTTTCCACCCCTAGGAACCTATTTAAAATGGCCAAGCATGCCTTAGGGTTGCATTTCAATACAATTTAACTTGTCATATCATCATACTTGCTTGAGAATTGCATCAATACCATGTGTTGATTGTTTCTCTTTCTTTCCGATGTTTGGTTCTTCCTGGTAGAATACGATATCGAGATCGAGATCGAAGACCGAGATCAACATCATAGAAGATCGATGAACAATACATAATCAACTGTAATCAAGTCAAGAACAAGATATCCAAAGCTCTACTTATTGGTTATCAACAGGCAAAGGTAAGCATAGCCTCACCATATTACAACCCTATGGTTTCGACATCAGTTTAATTCTTGCCATGATGCATACGATTCTACTATGGTCTTTTGTCGATAGATAGAGTGTCCTATTTGTTGCATTACTCCCTTTGAGCTTGTATTACCTGATCCACATCTCCTAGCATAACTAGGTTTGGCTTCTACGCACTACTAGAACTATTATTTGTGTCTTGCTTAGCTATCAGTATTGGTTCATCCAGCTGATGTATCTGATGCAAAGGATCTACTATGATAGGAGAACGAGGTATGCTGATGAGGTGAGATCAGTGGTGAAGGTTAAACATGCTCAGGCTTGTATGGGAGTCCTTGGTGGGATGTGGTTTTTGTAGTCCCATGCTCGCCACTACTAGGAACCGAGTTCTTGCCTTTGGAACCGAGACGAGCGTACAGCCACACGAGGCATGGAAAAACCCATGAGTAATTAACTTGCCTAGTAGATTCCATGAGACACATAGTTTAGGCGTTCCATCAACGTATGCATAGAAAATGATTTAAAAGATTTGGCGGGTGAAGGTGCATCATAACAGGTAGGTAAGCATGGCCGGGGTTGCTTGGGGTACACAGCGCCCCTGATAAACCAACCTCGCCTCACATCTCTAGGGATCAGCTTCGGGATTTGACACGTTACGGCGGAACCCTCCTTAGGGTGTGCCTCATGGTCTCATATAAAGCAAGGTAAAGGTCATGTCTAACAACCCTCTGTCGGCGCACCAAGGAAGAGGTCTAATGATTCTGACATTAAGAGTTAGTTAGTACGTGTGGGTAAAGTTGTACACCCCTGCATGGTTAAATCTTTTCGAAAGCCATGTCCACAGTTATGGATGACTTGCGAATGAATGTGAGATCATAGAGAACATTAACCCAATCATAAAACTTCGCAACTAATGTTTGTTAAGGATGATTCCTCATCGGTATGAGGGGTGATCCTAGTGTGAGATGAGGATTACTTTGGTGGATATAGAAAGATGATGATCAATTCTCCAGAGATGTCGCTCTCTTATCCCCTTTTAAAATATTTTGAGTAGACGAGCTTTTTCTCCCCCTGTTTTATAAACAAATATGTCTTTATGCAAAATAAACCCACCAGCCATAAGTGTTGCAGAGTACACCCTGTACTCACCCATGATTTGCTGATACTTTTGTAGCAGAGTAAGTATTTCCCTGAAGACAAGTTTTGTACGACATCGACACCGACGAGTAGCTTGGGGTTCCCGGCCGGCACCCTGGAATATATGGGCTAGGACATCATCGTTATGCTACATGCCTCTTAGGCCATTTGCTAAGTTTGTTATACTTAATATCATAATTTGCCTTCCTTTGTTTGATTTTTGTGGTCTGTGACCTCTGCTTGTAGTATTTTGGTTCTTTCCTTAGTTATGAGCTTGTTGTAATAATTTTTGTGTCGCAGGGTTACTGTTATGTTACCGATTTCTCACGGGATATCCTCGAGCTCTAGGTTAAGCTTATCACAGGCTAAGGTCTGGGATTTGTTTAACCCTGATCACAGGGGTGTCACACTTCTTGGTATCAGAGCAGTACCGACAGTATAAAAACATTGCTACTGGTTGATGTTGAGTGTAGTGCTTGTGAAAACTATACTAAAGCTGAAAATTATTTGCAAAAAATCTAGTATGCTTCTTTTACTCCTTGTCTGGTATTTCTCTAACTCTGTGTCATCTTACCTTGTGTTTATTTGGAATTTTTTATATGTCTTCTAGTCTTTCCAAGTTTAGTTGCCTTCTGGGCATGTCGTTTCTCCACCAGTTGACCTAGTTTTGAGTTCTTTAGAGTTGTCTGTGTTGTGAAATGTTTGCAGCCTTTGCTCTGCATCATTTGAGAGATTACATTCCATCATGATCTCTCTGTCTTATGGAACCTATAATATAATGTTCCATAGTGTTCTGTTCTAGGCTTTGAGGTTTCCTTTTTCCATGTGTGCCTCATATTTACTTGTTTGGGTACTTGAGAAGTCGTTTCTTCTTTTGGAAGCTACCTCGGGATTACTATCTTGTGGCGCATGTTGTGTCACTAAAGTAGTAGTTACTTCTTTCTTGGGTTTTAACCCTTGGACTTGAACCGAAGATCCCGGATTGTTAGATTTTGGTGTTGTGAATCTTGTACATGAAGCTGATCTTTCACCCAAGATCCATTCTATTGACCCATGTTGTTAATGTTCACGCATTACTTTAGGATGGCTAGTACTACAATTCTAGCCTTCGAGCTTATGGTTATTGTCATGATTGAGTTGTGACAATTATGGACATCCCCTACCACTAGCTATGGCAGATGTTCTTTAACGAAACCAAATAGATCACAACAAGAGTACTCCACGTGAGTCTCGCCTCTATATTCATGACTTTGCCACACCTTCCCCTCTCTGCATTGGTTTTTGGAAGATTCATACACTATGCATCCACATCTCGGGATTCTATCTATGGGCCCCCGAATTAATCCTCCGAGAATCCCTATTATGCATACACCATGATCCCATGATCAGTCTGTCGTTGCACATAACCAAAAAGTATCAAAGTAAACATCCATTACTTAAGCGGATACATGTGATACCTTATTTGCCATTATGGGTACATCAAGCATCATTAGCGGAACTTCATCAAGCGTAGAGACCGAGCCATCCCTTAACCTACAGGTAGCTGACTGGGAGAATGTTCTAGCTCGCATAGTCGTCAACTTCACCTTCTTCTCGATATCTGACCAAGTTAATAGCTAGGGACAATGCTAGTGAGTACTTTGAATGTACTCGCAAACCACCTTAGGATAATGGTAATAACAAGAGGATATGCAATATGGATGTGGTAGTAGGAGGGCTCAAATAGAGGTTGTTTTTGAAAGTATTTTCTCTTGTAGATATAACATCTACATATCTTTGTTGAAAACTTTTGTAAAACCTTTTTGGAAAACTTTTTGAAGAGTTTTGGAAATTACTAGGATTGGGTCACCCATTTGTTTATTCCTTCCGGTCATCTCATAACTAAACTCCTTCCGTTCCTTTCCGACCATCCCATGGTCAAATCATTTCCGAAGCCTTTGCTTTTCTGAAATCCTTTTTGAAAAACAAAACCATCACCGCTCTACTGCAACCTTGCCAACTGTCCATTATTGTGGATACGGCTATGTGAACAAATTTACAATCTGCGAAGGTTGTAAACATTACCCACACCAACTGAATACCCTGCCCTGATCCTCACTGGTCGTGGGTTGAGTAACCGATCAAGACTCTCCGGATGCCACTCTAGTATAGGCCCTACCCTATGGGTTGTTCCTCTCAACACCGGGACGTCGAGGCCACAGAACAATCAAAGTGCATTCCGACTCCTCCAGAGTGGGCACTTTCAGTGAGAGGCTTATAGTATCGCTCGATCACGCGCATGGGTGATCCTGTTTCCTCCAGGTGACTGTCTAACAGTTGTCCCTTTCTATAAAGGCAAACCCGGAATTCGAGAGAGATGATCCCTTATAGACAACTGTGAGAATTTCTGCACTAGAGTAGCAAACTTCAACCCTAGCCCTGTCCCATTCCAGAGTGATGTGGTTGCACGGGTTAATTGTTCTAGCAAAACTGCAAAGAACCGGGTGTGTTTTTTAAACCTTTTTCCTCCATCTTTCAGCATTTTGTAAAAGAAGAACCTTTGTCATTTCTCGACTTCTCTTATAGGTCAAACCTCACCAAGGTTTTATCATAAAACATTTTGTAAAACTTTTTCGAGTTCTTCCCATCCAAAAGTTTTTCTTCGTCTAAAGCAGGGTCTCCAAAAGGGGTATGGTGTTATACACCAACTATTATACTAGGGACCAGTAGGTCTCATCAAGGGGGTTGTACTTAATAGTACAAAAGTGTAATGGTTTGGAGGAGCCAAGCCACTACCAGGTATAGATCATCATGTAATAAAGCAATGCAGTCTTCATAAACCATTGGTGAAACATGCACAAGTAAAATAGTAGGACAAGGCTGATGAGCAAGAAGGTGGATTTCCTAAGATCAGCAAACTAGCAATATATGTCCCTGGACTTCTTCTTAGAATACTATAATAACCAATAATAACCACTTTTTCTGGTCTCCGATATAATCGCAACTATCATCGTCAGAGATAGCACATGCAACCAAACAAGGCCACAATCAACACAATGCATACAAGCATCATTACAATACACAACAAATAGACAACATAGTAGTAACTTTAGTTTGTTTTGATGGAATGAGGTTAGAGAAGTTGGAATTACTTTAATTGCCCTTGTAGAATTTCTTTTTGATTTATTTGTCAAATACCACCTAATGAAGGAGGTTTTGAACTAAGGCTTGGGTATGTATGATATCAGTGTACAGAAATTATATCTACATATAGGTATTGAAATAACAAGGCCAACAAAAGTGGTTTCCTGATTTTATCAATTTTCTATATTTAGTTATGATTTTTCTAGTGAAATCACCTCTAGTTTAGGTTAAAAATTCACCATAAATGATCTGTAAGCCAAATAAATATATACTCAGAGTATGTAATGTGTAACTGACTTTTTGATTTTTGAGAGTTGGAATTATCTCAAAATAATGAATAAAATGCCCTTCGGAAAATCCCAAATTCAGTTCTGCAAGCTTGTTGTCCTTTTTACCAAATTAAAACTACAGACGATTTTCATATGAATCAAAATTCATCTGTTAGGTATTTGAAATACCTTTCTGTAGAAATTGGAATCACCCGTTTTGGCTTTACAGAAATACTATAGTAAATTTATTGGTGAATAAACCATGTAGAGAACAGTTTAATTCACAGTAATTCAACCAGTACTTAATAAATACCAGGCCCCTGATGTTTGGTAGATGATCTGTTTTAGCAACTACGAGGGTTGGAATTAGTTCAGTACCTATTTTTTTGACCTAGAGAATTTCCTAATTGCTGAAATGGATTGTTTTTGTTATTTTTACCGGGGGAAAATTAGGAAGACATTTTAGGTAGGGCCAAGGTGACATGCAAGGTATCTAGGATACCCTTCAGTACAAAAAGGTTTTACATCATTTAGACTTGTAAACCTCAAATAAATAATTTATTATTGAAAATAGATACTTATTTGCATTTGTTTTACTAGAAAAAGATGAATATTATTTTGAGACGAGGGTTTGTTCTTCATGTTGAGGAATACCCTAGGGGACAAGGTAAAAATGCATCTCGATGATATCATACATTTTGGAATTTCATTTGGATTTAAACTAGAAGGTATGTTGTAGATATGGAATTATACTTAAAAAGGAAAAGGAAAGGGAAACAGCTAGGCCGATTGTTGATCCAGATGGGCTAGGGTCTCGTGTGGGAACATAATTCAATGGCCCGTGGGACGGGGCCTGCTTGTCATAGGGCGCGGGGCGCCAAAGCGGTAAGAGGAGAGGTGGGCCGTCAGATTAGAGTGGATCCAACGGTTCCTCATTGTCTTCCCAACTGGAAGTAGGTGGCAGCGCTAGGAGGAGCGGGGAGAGTACCTTGGGGATCGTCGATGGTCGAGGAGGTAACAGGAAGGCACGCCTTGGCACGGGGACTCCGGATATGGGTGTCGTTAGGGTTCTTTGTGGCAGAGGTTATCTCACATGCGGTGGCCCGAGGTGGACAGCATGGTCCTCGTCGGAGATGGTCCAGGGAAGGCATGCATGTCAATGGTGAGGTTCTGGAGAGAGTTATGGGTCCATACTGGTCAGGGGCCGGTGCATGCAGGGGTGCTGGCGCTCGGGCTCGTGGGTGCTCGAGGGAGGATCTCTCTCGGACATGCATGGCCATGGCAGTCTCCGGTGTTCCTTCAGACAAAAAGGGGAGGAGGAGGGAGGTGTATCAGGGATACGGGCGTAGATCTGAGAGGAGTGAGGGAGGTGGGATGGTCGCAAATGATGGTAACCTGTATGGTGTTGCCGTTAGCACCTCCCCACCATTCTTACTCTCCTCGAGTGCATAGTAGGAGAGAGGGATGTGGCATACAGGAGGGGAGAGTAGGGAGGTGGGGGAGGAAATGAGCCAGGGGAGCAGGGTTGTCTAGCCTCTGGCCATTTATCTCGAGTTGAAATGGTTCATGGTGGAGCTTGTCCACTTAGGCCAAAAGAGAGGGAGGAGGGTCATGGTTGGGTAATGCTAGCGGTGGGGAGGTCAGGTGGGGGCTCTTTGGCGCTTTAGAAAGATGGAGAGAGGAGGATGCAGCAGTGGCAAGGAGTGAATGACAATATATGGCAAGATCTCTTTTCTCTCACATATCCAAACACTAAGGACAAGGTGGGTGTATGCTTCTACAGTGCTATGCTACAGTGGAGCACGACCAGAGGGGTGTGAGTTGTGCTGGAGAAGCTTGCTTGAGTAGGTTGGTAATGTTTTGTGGGGTTTTGAGTGAATGATTTCCTTAGATTGCAAAATTGATCAACTACATTGTTATGAAGGAAGTCTCAAAAGTTCTCTTTGGCAGTATGGTAAAGTGGCACTAATGGGTAGATATGGTCAATACATGTCCTTAGGAATTCTTTGAGATTTTTCAGAGGATTTAAAGTCCACTAAAATCCATTTATTCAAAAACTATAAAGATGGTTTCTAGAAGCTATTTTGATATTTTTACATTGGGCAAGGTTGGTTTTTGCTCTGATATGGTCCTAAATACCATATCACACATTGGATAATTTTCTTGGGATTTATTGTGGTGGAAAAGTATTTATGAGGAATTATTTCTTGTTCATGCCAATTAAGAAACCAAGCTAAATGAAATAATAAAGGATCTCATAATTATTTGAGGTGAGAAGATAGGATATGATATATAGGCATCAGATGTGCCTTGAGTTTGCCAGGTGGTTTGGAAAAAAACTTGCCTTTATGGGCAACGTTTTGAAGATTTTGCAAAGGTAGCAGATTAAATAGTTTTATGATCCAAATAATTTGTAGATTATTTGGAAATTGATTATAACCAAGGTGGATGATGTCAACTTGAAGTATCCATCATTGGCAACCTTGGGTTTTGCCAAACAAGATGGATTTTGGATGAGAATTAGGGGATCTAGGGCATTGATATTTTAATACCACCTAAACAAGGTCCGATTAGTGAGCTCGGAGCTCACCTAGATGCAATGGATATGTGGATGGTTAGACCAAATTTTATAGATGATCATTGTACTGAGGTTTAGGCTTGTTTGTATTTGAGGTGATCTAGAAGTGATGGCAAACTTTGTTGAAAATAAGGTTGCCATATTAGATAGGTCATGATGCCTCATAAACCAGGTGGGTTTAAGAAGCACAGAGCTCCAACGGAAACAAGTAAAGGTTGGATTGATAGATCATGGTTAGTAGGTCATAACCATGCAGATAGTTGGTCAAGAGAAGATAACATAAGGATGTGAGCTTCTGCCAAAGTAGGCAATATGATAAGGTTTGTTGAAAAAGTTATTTTCTTGGCTGTAAAACCATCAAGAACAAGTGGGTTAGAGGATGGTCTAGACAAGGGAAATAGTGGGCCTTGGTAATCCTTAGGATGGTCTGCAAGATGGTTCTAGTGCATTTCCGGAAATGCACAAGGGTTGAATAAGGGAGGTATTCAAAGAAGTGATGTTGAAACAGTTTCTAGACTTAGTCAAATTTGGTAGTTTTGAGGATTTGACTAGAGTACAAGGGGGAATGCTTTGGAGAGGCCACAAGGTTCCAATTTATCATCAAGTAGATGGTGATGAAGAATGTATTGAGTATGATAGATCCATGCTTGATATTTATCTTCCTTGACTTGGGAGCTTCTAGAATGGATCACTTCATAATTGATCTAGTTAGGGGTTTTAGATGATCACATAGTGGCTAGAGATCATCTCCAACTTGTATTCTTTCTTACGGTTTGGGGATCTTAAGTATCTTTATCTTAGAGGATGAGCTCCTAGAGTAGCTCATACTACTTCCTAAGCAAACAAGTCAAATAGCAGATTGAGGCAATTCATCTTAGCAGACCAAGGCAACTCATCTTTCAAGCAAAACAAATCTACTACTAGGGTTACCATCAAGCCTAGCTTGAGATATGTATGGGTATTTTGAAAGGATTGAAATTTGAAGTAGATGAGAGTCCTTGGTAAATTTACCAAGAGTATAATTCAAAAGCTTTCTAAAAAGTTTTTGGAAACCTAGAGATATGAGTACTTGAAGTTCTATCTTGAAAACATAAGGAGATTATATTATATAACTCTCCCTAATTCTGTCAATAGAAGCTACTAAAATAGTTTGGGTTACAAAGGCATCTTGGATCAGGTTTTGAATTGCCAGAACATTTGAGAATATGTAAAATGACCCAGGATAGTTTTGTTAAATAGATTTTGTCAACTAATGTTGAGGGAAGGAGTATATCATATGCTATACATTCAAATGCATGAGCATCAATAAAACAAGCAAGCAAACATTGTATCCTTAACAAGAAAAAGTTTTTTCCCCCTGATTTTTGCATTCTGGATAACTAATCAGGGTTGCTAAAACTGGGATGTTACAGACCTTTCCCCCTTAAAAGAATCTCGTCCCGAGATTCAGGAGAGTAGGGTTAGGAATTTTTTATTCAGGTTAGTTCTATGGGTCACATGTATACTATCTTACTAACTACGTCGTTCTACTAGGTTACTGCGTTGGTGCACTTGAACTTCGGTCTACTTGGATGTACGGAGAGTTGAGTAGGTTCCAGTCCTGATTATGATGGATGATCTTCCTTCTATAAGGCTTTACGACGTTTCTCTTAAGGGCTTATCACTTTTCCTAGTTCACGTATTAGGGTCTAAGTCTTGAGGTTGCTTCTGATAGATGGTTAGCATATTGTTGCGGGAAAGACGCAGTCTTTCCCCCTTAGGATTTAGCTAGGGTAGATCGAGGATATATCAACCCTTCCTTCTTAGAGTCATCGAATGATGTTTGAGAACCATCACCCATTTTCCTTCCGGAGTTGGAATCTTCAGAGGACGTCCGCCAAATGGTCCTACAAAACTCATATACTACTCTATTCGTACTCAGCCTATTCGTATCTTTTGAAGTCGCAAGTCGTCTAAATGGGTTAGAACTGAGGGGTTAGTGTTCCGGTGCTCCTTCAGAGGAGTCTTCAACTGGGGTAACTGTAGAGGATCTGCGTGGAATCTTCCTAGATATTGACTCCTTAGTCTTCTGCAAACCATTGGGAGGATAGATTTGTCGGCTTCTATAGTATTGTCGACTTCAGGTATTCTGATTTTCTTGATTCGGGGCTTCTTGGGTCCTGGGGAATTGAGTAAACTTCAGACGGCTGTGGACAAGGGTTATCCTCTGAGGTTTTGACTACTCTAGAGTTGATTTCTGGAGAAGGACATCGGATTTTGAAATCTCCCTGAAGTACCATCCGGTAGATAGTCTTCTGGGTTTGAGTGGAATGACACAGTCCCACCTTATATCTTCACTAAGGTCCTTTGAGAGTGGTACCGATCTTCCCTCTTGAAGTGTTGGCGGGATGCTGAAGAAGGCTATATCTCCTTGGGTATTTTAGTTGAGTTCTTCGGGTGATGTCCTTATGCACAAACCTTGTCGGCGTGATTTCCTAACAAAGACTGAATAAGTTTTCTCTGGGCAAGTTAGCGGTTAGCGATATTATTGTTAGACTTCAGCCTAAGTAGAGACTTCCAACTTTAGAGAAGTGGTGTTCACTTGAATTATTGGTGTTGTATCTGCTTGATGGTGGAGTAGACTCGTTGTCTTCAAGATTTTGCTGTATTCTAGCCTTCTGGTGAGGAACATCCCATTGGTTTGGGTAGGGTCAACTAATATGGTTAGTCATATGTGGTTGTCAGAATTTCTAATATACCGAAGTTTAGTATAGCCAGGTCTTCAGTCCTTGTATCTGGTAGTTAGTCTTGTTGTTTTCTAGCTCATAGTAGGGATCCTTTGGTGTTTATACTTCCGGCTTCAACGGAACTATTTTTGTTATCGACAGGTGAATGATGCTGCACAGTGTTGGTGATGAGTCTTGAGAGGTGAGTTTGACGAGGTATGTCATCCTACTAAGGTGGAGTCTTCGAGTTGCTCTGACTTGATGATGTTGAACTCCTAGTTCTTGCGATGCCTTTCATCTCATATACTCCCAAGGTTTGTATGGGACTCGCTAGCAACAACTAAACATGGGTGTTTCCTGAGTTAATAGGTGGGTTATCGCTCCTTGAGTCACATTATGGAGGTCAATGTAAACCAGAACACACATACCAGGCAACCAGAGCGAGGGGATCGCAATGTCCTTGGAAAACAACACATGATGCACTTAGGCAAGCAAACATGGACTACTGTAGGGACCAGTGAGTTAATTACTCGTGATATAGGGGATTCCTAGTCTTAGGACTATTGATCATAGAGATCACGTTATTGAGGTCTGGGTCACTATCTTGTGAATGAGGCCTTCGCCATGTCATCAGACGCTTCTTGATAGTCCAACAATTGTTTCTGCTGGTCAAGAGTACTCCTTTGGTAGGGCGATGTTGTAGTCTCCTTGTGTTTTCCGGTATTTGCTTATCTTCATCTTGTTATCATCGCCTCACCGAGTTCTAGGTCCTAGTTATTTGAAATCCGTAGGTTTGAAATTTGGACGAGAGATAGAATAAACCATTTTCAAAATCATTTAATTTAGGATAAGGTAAGAAGTAGAACTTTTCGAAAGGCATTTGGGAAAGATAGTTTTTTGAAAGCTGGTGTTTCCAAAAATAGTTTTCTTGTCTATCGACCATGCTAACTAAGGTTCTTCTACAGTTAGGATGGTTATGATACCAAGTATGTGGGCCCCCCGGATTAATCCTCCGAGAATCCGTGTTATGCATACACCATGATCCCATGATCAGTCTCTCGTGGAACATAACCAAGAAGTATCAAAGTAAGCATCCATTACTTAAGCGGATACATGTCAAACCTTATTTGACATTATGGCTGCATCAAGCATCATCAGCGGAACTACATCAAGCGTAGAGCCCGAGCCATGCCTTAACCTTCAGGCAGCTGACTGGGAGAACGTTCTAGCTTGCATAGTCATCAACTTCACCTTCTTCTCGATATCTAAAAAAGTTAATACCCAGGGACAATGCCAGTGAGTACTTTCAATGTACTCGCAAACCACCTTAGGATAATGGTAATAACAAGAGGATATGCAATATGGCAGTGGTAGTAGGAGGGCTCCAAGAGAGGTTCTTTCGAAAACATTTTCTCTTGTAGATATAGCATCTACATGTCTTTGTTGAAATTTTTTGTAAAACCTTTTTGGTAACCTTTTTTATAAGGTTTGGAAATCACTAGGATTGGGTCACCCATTTGTTTCTTCCTTCCGGTCATCTCATGACCAAACTCCTTTCCTCCCTTTTCGACCATCCCATGGTCAAATCATTTCCGAAGCCTTTGCTTTTCTGAAATCCATTTCGGAAACAAAACCAGCACCGCTCTACAACAACCTTCCCAACCGTCCATGACCGTGGACATGACTATTCGAATAGATTTACACTCTGTAGAGGTTATACACTTTACCCACACCAAGAGAGTATCCTGCCCTGATCCTCACTGATCGTGGGTCGAGTAACCAATCAAGACTGTCCAGATGCCACTCTAGTATAGGCCCTACCCTATGAGTTGTTCCTCTCAACACCGGGACGTCGGAGCCATAGACCAACCGGAGCGCATTCTGACTCCTCCAGAGTGGGCACTTTCAGTTAGAGGCTCATAGTATCGCCTGGTCACTCGCATGGGTGATCCTATTTCCTCGAGGTGACTGTCTAACAATTGACCCTTTTTGTAAAGGAAAGCCCGGAATTTGAGGGATATGATCCCTTATAGACAGTTGTGAGAATTCCCACATCAGAGTAGCAAACTTCAAGCCCAGCCTTGTTCCATTCCAGAGTGATGTGGTTGCAAAGGTTAATTGTTCTAGCAAAACTGCAAAGAACTGGGTGTGTTTTCGTAAACCTTTTTCATCCATATTTCAGCATTTTGTAAAACAAGAACCTTTTTCTTTTCTCAAAGTTCTCTTGGTAGGTCAAACCTCACCAAGGTTTTTTCATAAAACATTTTGTAAAACTTTTTCGAGGGCTTCCCATCCAAAAGTATTACTTCGGCTAAAGCGGGGTCTCCAAAAGGGGTATGGTGTTATACACCAACTACTAAACTAGGGACTAGTAGGAGTCATAAAGGGTGTTGTACTTCATAGAACAAAAGTGTAATGTTTTGGAGGAGCCAAGCCACTACTAGGTATAGATCATCATATAATAAAGCAATGCAGTCTTCATAAACAATTTGTAAAACTTGCATAATTAAAATAGTAGGTCAAGGCTTATGAGCAAGAAAGTGGCTTGCCTGATATCAGGAAACTAGCAATATATGTACCTGGACTTCTTCTTCTTAGAATACCATAATAACCAATAATAACCACTTCTTATGGTCTCCGATATAATCGCAACTATCATCGTCATAGATAGCACATGCAAGCAAATAAGGCCACAATCAACACAATGCATACACGCATCATTACAATACAGCAACAAACATACAACATAGTAGTAACTTTAGTTGGTTTTGATGGATTGAGCTTAGAGAAGTTGGAATTACATTAATTGCCCTTGTATAATTCCTTTTTGATTTATTTGTCAAATACCACCTAATGAAGGAGGTTTTGAACTAAGGCTTGGGTCTATCAGATATCAGTGTACAAAAATGATATCTATAGATAGGTATTAAAATAACAAGGCAAACAAAAGTGGTTTCATGATTTTATCAATTTTCTATATTTAGTTATGATTTTTCTACTGAAATCACCTCTAGTTTAGGTTAAAAATTCACCATAAAAGATCTGTAGACAAATAAATTTGTACTCAGAGTATGTTATGTATAACTGAGTTTGTGATTTTTTAAAGTTGAAATTATCTCAGAATAATAATGCCCTTGGGAAAATCCTAAAGTTAGTTCTGCATGCTTTTTGTCCTTTTCACCAAATTAAAACTATAGATGATTTTGATATGAATCCAAATTCACCTGTTTGGTATTTGAAATAGCTTTCTGTAGAAATTGGAACCACCCTTTTTGGCTTTACAGAACTACAGTAGTAAATTTATTGGTGAATAAACCATGCACAAAACAGTTTAATTCACAGTAATTCAACCATTTCTTACTAAATACCGGGCCCCTAGTGTTTGGTAGATGATATGTTTTAGCAACTATGAGGGTTGGAATTAGGTCAGTACCTATTTCTATTTGACCTAGAGAATTTCCTAATTGCAGAAATGGGCTGTTCTTTTTACCAGGGGCAAACTAGGAAGAAATTTTAGATGGGGCCAAGGGGACATGCAAGGTATCTAGGATACCCTTCAATACAAAAAGTGTTTACATCATTTGGACTTGTAAAACTCATAGAAATAATTTATTGGTGAAAAAAGATACTTCTTTGCATTTGTTTTACCAGAAAAAGATGAATATTATTTTGAGACGAGGTTTTGTTCTGCATGTTGAGGAAAACCCTAGGGGACAAGGTAAAAATGTCATATGGACAATATCATACATTTTCGAATTTCATTTGGAATTAACCTAGCAGATATGTTGCAAATCTAGAATTATACTTAAAAAGGAAAAGAAAAAGGGCAACAGCTAGGCCGATTGTTGACCGAGATGGGCCGCGCAGGGCAGTTCTGGCCCACCCGGTGGGGTCATGCGGGGGAACAGAATTCAAAGGCCCGCGGGATGGGCCCGCTCGTCATAGGGCGTAGGGCGCCAAAGCGGTAAGAGGAGAGGTGGGCCGTCGGATTAGAGTGGATCCGACGATTCCTCGTCGTCTTCCCAACCGGAAGTAGGTGGCGGTGTCAGGAACCCTAGGCAGCGCTAGGAGGAGCGGGGAGAGTACCTGGGGGCTCGTCGGTGGCCGAGGAGGTAATAGGAAGACACGGCTTGGCGCGAGGACTCCAAATATGGGCGGCGTCAGGGGTCTTTGCGGCAGAGGTTATGTCGCGACGGCCCGAGGTGGACGGCGTGGTGCTCGTCGGAGATGGCCTAGGGAAGGTGTGCATGTCAACAGAGAGGTTCTAGCGAGAGTTCTAGGGTCCGTACTAGTCAGGGGCCGGCGCATGCAGCGGTGCTGGTGCTCGGGCTCGCGGGTGCTCGAGGGAGGAGCTCTCTCGGACATGCATGGCTATGGCAGTCTCCGGTGTTCCTACAGACAAAAAGGGGAGGACGAGGGAGGTGTATCAGGGATACGAGAGTAGATCTGAGAGCAGAGAGGGAGTTGGGACGGCCGCAAATGATGGTAACCTGTATGGTTTTGCCGGTAGCACCTCACCACCACTCTTACTCTCCTCGGGTGCATAGTGGGAGAGAGGGATGGGGCGTGCAAAAAGGGATAGTAGGGAGGTGGGGAAGGAAATGAGGCATGGGAGCTGGGTTGTCTGGCCTCTAGCCATTTATCTCGAGTTGAAAACGTTTATGGTGTACCTTGTCCACTTAGGGCAAAAGATAGGGAGGAGGGTCGTGGTTGGGCAATGTTGGCGGTGGGGAGGTCGTGTGGGGGCTCTTTGGTGATGTAGAAAGGTGGAGATAGGAGGGTGCAGCAGTGGCAAGGATTGAATGACAATATATGGAAAGATCTCTTGTCTCTCTCATATCCAAACACTAAGGATAAGGAGGGTGTATGCTTCTATAGTGCTATGCTATAGTGGAGCACGACCAGAGGGGTGTGAGTTGTGCTGGAGAAGCTTGCTTGACTAGGTTGGTAATGTTTTATGGGGTTTTGAGTGGACGATTTCCTTAGATTGAAAAATTGATCAACTACATTGTTATAAAGGAAGTCTCAAAAGTTGTCTTTGGCAGTATGGTAAAGTGGCACTAATGGGTAGATGTCACATCCCAAATTCTGGATTTGTTAATTCATACTTGCATGGCATTGCATCATGTTCATCTTTGAGAAAATTCAGTTTTGAAAGCTTTTTGCCAAAACACCTTTTCTTTGTTAGTTCCTCTTATTTGCAAGCCTACTAGGGTTTTTACCTAGCATCTTCTTGGTTGACACTATATAGTCATTCCAGATGCTTAGTTGTGTAGAGTTTTCAATTACAAACCTGTAGGTTTTTGTCTCACACAAAACTGAGTTCTAGATCAAAAGTTATGGGCAAAACAGTTCAACTGAAATTTCAGTTTCAGGTAAATTCAGAAAAACAGACTGTTTCATAGTTACAGCACAGCAGAAAAGAATAAAGAGAAAAGAAGAAAAAAAAGAAAACCGGCAGCCCAGCCGGGCAGCCGCTAGAGGCCCACCCGGGGCCCAGATCACGCCAGCGACCGCAGCCGAGCCAGCCGGCCCGCCAGCGGCCCAACGCCCCCTGCACGGCCCTCTTCCCTTCTCCCCCTTTTCCCCTTTTTTTCTTTTTTTTTCTCTCTGACCGCGGGCCCCGCCTGCCAGTCGCATGAGCGGCATGTGCTCGGCCTGGAGATCGCCGTCGCCGAGTCCGTTGTAGGGACGAACTGCTGCCGGAGTTCTCGTCCGTTTTCTTTGGGGATTCGGTGTCGAATCTCACATCTTTTGCCCCCCCTTTAAAGCTCTCGCCGCCGCCATCTTTCCCCCTTATCCCTAGCCCACGAGCCCCTGAACCTGCCGGATTTCTCGCCGGAGTCCGTCGGCCGCCACCGCTCCGTCCGCGAATCGCCGCCACCCGAGGTCGCCGCCGTCCGCGTCGACCCAGCCCCTACACTCGCCGCACACCGCCCCACACCGCAGACCACTCCGCCGCCGCCGAGCCTCGCCGGAGCGCCGCCCGCCATCGCCGCCACCGCCGTGGCAAGGTTAGCCCCCCGTCGCGGTCACTCCCAGCCGCTCGATCACGCACGAACGGCCTGGATCGACCGTTGACTGGGCCAGTCAACCGCTGACCGTTCAAGGGTCCGGTCAGCCCCATGTCAACCGAACCCCACCAGTCAGCGGGAATATTCCCAGGAATATTCCCCTCGGGTTTTTCAGAAAATTTATAAAAAGGCAGAGAATTTGTATAACTTTAGAAAAAGATCTACTGGGCTGAAAATTGCAAATAAGGTATCGTTCGATTCACAAAATTCTGTAGAATGTTATTCTGCAATAATATCTCAGGTTTATTGTATATATTTTCCCAAGGTTATAAAAAGGTTTAAAGTGGTATTAAATTTGTAGAAAAAGATCTGTAAATCTTTTTGGAGTAAATCCTTTTGGCCTAGGCTCTAAATTGATCTATCTGTCCAGTAGTATTTTTGTCACACTTGAACAACACAATTTACAGTAATAGTTCAATGTTTTGACTAAAAGCCTATTAACTAGCCCTTTTTATGCTTAAATTATTTTCCCCTGCATTAAAAGTTTTTCCATGCTTCATTCAGTGGTAGCATTAATTAGAGACCATAACTAAAATACAGAAGTTTATTAGTGTGATGCATTCATTGTGTTGCATTTGTTGATCTCTATGTGCGGATTGTTCATTTGGTTGAATTGTTTTCGTGTAGATTGTGAGGAATGTAACTAGTGAGATTGTCCGGACTGTGCTTTTTACTCCGGCAACTACCAAGGCAAGTGGAGCTTCATAAAAGTCCTATTTACTTTCTATATGCATTGTAGCTTGTTTTTTTTCGAGTTTTATCTATTGCTAAGCTATATCCTATTATGTCGTAGCCTATTTCATTAGGTGAGTCGCCGTTAGTAGTTGTGCTTAGTTGTGCTTATGTAGACGAGGGTGGGATACACCATGACAAAGATTGTTTTGAAAGAACATGTTTGGAAAGTTTGAAAACAACTTAATTAATGAACTCTCTGGGTGGATTGGTAATTGCTTCATTCATGAATGCTGGGCCCATGTCTATGGTCTACCCGAGTAGCTCACTTGTGGATGGCCACCTAGGTTTCTGAGAAAAGATTAGTGTCTTGATTTGGTAGCTTACATGTACAGCCATATGCCAGTGAGTTATGGGTGGCTGGATGGACTTAGTAGGTCGTGGCGACCCGAGCTCTTCGTATCCAGAGATGTAGTGAATGTGATAGGTTGGTACGGTGCATGGATGGGCTTGGGGAGCTACTTCCCGAATTGTCTCTTCTTGGGCTTCTCCCTATCATGACTCAATACGCATGTCGTGATACGAGCGGGTCGACCAAGTCATATGGGTAAAGTGTGCAACCCCTGCAGGGTGTAAAACTAAGTCCTTAGCCGTGTCCCCAGTAATGGACGATTGAGTTACTGAATTGTGGGTGCTATGACATGTTCTCATTCATTCTAACTTGTAATTGCTAAAACTTGTGGTTGAAACTTAATTGGGTTGTTTGATGAAGATTAAATTCTTTACAAATGATTTACAAATGGTAGGATAAAGTATTTTGCTGCTGCAACTAAGCCTGAACCCCACAAGCCAGATATGCATATAGCTATTTTAGTCTTGTTGTTTCTCTCATTGTTCCACTTGCCTGTACATTCCAAGTGCTGACCCTTCGGGGCTGTTACGTTTCATGTTGCAGGTTACTCTTCCGGTTACTCTGAGTAGTAGTGTTGGTTGCGACCCTCCACTCAACATTTTGTTCGCCTGTGGCGTCTAATGGAGACTAGAGCTACTTTATTTATGCTATCTTTTCCTACTTGTGTACTTGTGCAAGCATTATGCTTTGCAAACTCTATAATAAATACAATATTCTGGATTATACTGTTGTAATAATGATGCACTGTTAATTCTTTGATGTCTATCGATGCTATGTATGCCAATGAACCGATCCAGGGATTGGCGTGATACATAGAGGTGCAATCCTTCCGGGCTGTACCATTTCAGATGGTATCAGAGCAGTGTGTTGACTGTAGGATCATGACCTAGGATTGGTATAGGAAGCCTTATATTTATTTAATTCTATTTTAAATTCTGTCTTTATTCTTATGCCTTTCATTCTAGTAAATTCTTTTCCTTTGCTATTCTCACTCTTTCCTCTTTACAATTGATAGATGGGAGATGCCACCAGAGTTGAGTATGTTGAGTTCCAATCACCAAGACCCTTCGCAAGATAGTTGGCGGAGCTTTGCAAGACACTAGGCATGCTAATGCCGATGTTCAAAGGGAGGAGGATGAACACCTATGTGCCTGGAGATCGCGTAGTGGAGATCACCTCTATTGTTCTTGCAGATTCCACCGTGCCTGGTATTGAGAACCCGCACCGCACCAAGAAGTACCTTACCTAGGAGCAAGGAGTGGAGTCAGCCATGCATGACACACTATCACGCATGTGCTATCTCCACCGACACCGACTGCCAGTAGGTTCACCTTTCCTTGCATTTGGAAATCGGAATGAGGATGGGAACATGATGGTACCACAGGTAATCAGAACAACATGTTGCCCCATGAGAAGCAATTAGAAGACATGGAGATTAAAGCTTGGGAGAGGGAAGAGATGTTGATGCAGCAAAAGGAGGAGTTGGATTATTATCAGGGCACTGTGCATTTGCAAGGGTATGAGATGGAAACCTTGCACACTGCTATGAATACAATGGAGCAAGCCCACATTGGTAGAGATGCCACGATTGCAGCGCTGAACCAAACTATTGTGTAAAGGAATCAAGTGGTGGTTGAGCGTGATCAAACCATTGTGGATATGGCTGCCCAGATTGCTGCCCTTCAAGCACAGCAGAATCCACCACCAAATAATAGTAATGGTGATGATGGGAATGATGCTGATGATGATAGTGATGATGATGATGATGATGATGAGGACAATGGTGATGGAGGTAACAATGGTGGTGGAGGTAACAATGATGATGATGGAGGTAGTGACGATGAAGGAAGCGATGAAGATGATGGAGGAGATGCAGCGGGCGCTTTTGTTGAAGAAAGCGAGGAGGAGGACCCCGAAGAGGTGGAGTTCGAGGACTCAAGTGAAGAAGACTCTGGAGAGGTGTACACGCCACCACCATGGCATGCACGAGGATCGAAGCGTCAGCGCATGGACTCCAGAACCTATTGCATCCTATTCATCAGATAGCTAGATATGGTCGTCCAGAACTAGTATTCGTTAGGGATATTCGTTAGTCTTAGACATCGATCAATGTAATCTTCTGCACTATTAGTTTATTGTGTTTAGAATGCTTAGTTAAGTACCTTGACGTTCCAGGATTTTTCGTGAGATTTATTAGATGATATTTGGACAAGTTTGGGTAAAATTCGTGTTTTTATTGTTGTTGTTTTCTGCTGAATCTGCTGTACTGTTCGATTTTTCATGTTTTATTGGTAACTGCAAAAAATCTGAGAAATTGGAATCTTTTGCGTAATTATCTGTAGTATCTGCACAAAAATCAGCAAAAATTCCGGACGCTTTTAAGTCAGGAAAACAATTCGTGAACAGGACATAACTGTTCTACCAGATTTCTGGTTTTGCTTATTTTGCTGTTTTGCTTTACCAAATGTTGTTACCAGCATTTCTAAATTATTTTGTTGCTATATACTGTTAAGGAAAACCTGGAACAATGTTTGTGTGTGTGATTGTTCATGTGGTGATTGCTTATGGTTGTTGTGGATGAATTGTTGTTGCATTGAGCATGTTGTATGGGTAGAAGAATGTTGCTTATCTTTAGTTGCTTCTTTCTGATGTTACCTGTGTTGAACCGCAGGTGGCTCCTCACCGAGTACCTGATGAGATAGCCCAGCTCATGGCCGCTGAGACACAGTTGACTCAAGTGATGACGCAGTTCATGGCAAATCACAACAACAACAACAACAGGAATTATCAGCCATAGGGAGATGCTCTCACCCGGTTCCTGAGGCTGAGGCCAGCTAAGTTCTCCTCTGCACCTGAGCCCATGGTTGCTCTCGACTAGCTCCGTTCTATGAACAAGGACTTGGTGACCGTTGGTTGCACTGATGCTGAAAAGGTGAGGTTTGCTGCTCCCTTGCTGGAAGGATCAGCTGCTTCCTGGTGGGATGCCTTCCAAATCACCCACCCGCTGGACACAGTTACCTGGGCCATGTTTGAGGAAGGGTTCAGGACGAACCACGTATCTGCCGGGACCATGAGCCTAAAGAGGAAGGAATTCCGCAACCTGCACCAAACCAACCGCACTGTGGCAAATTACATAGAAGAATTCAACAATCTCTCTCGTTATGCCCCTGAGGATGTGGACACTGATGCCAAGAGGAGGGCGAGCTTCCTAGATGGTCTCAGTGAAGAGCTTTCACTTCAGCTATCTGTGGTTTATTGTCCGACATTTCAGGAACTGATGGACAAGGCCAGAATTCTTGAAGGGAAACAACAGCAGGTGGAAAGACATAAGAGGAAGAACAACCATCACTCCTCAGGATCACCCCATCGTGCTCGCACCTCTTATGATGGACACTCTAGATATTCTAAGCATTGTGGAGATGACCGTAACCACCGTGGAAGTAATGGACATCGCCACGATGGTCACAAGAGTGACAATCGCCACCGTGGAGGAAATGGTCACCACCACAATGGCCACAAGAGCTACAACAACAACCTTGGGAGGAAGAATGGACACAACCGCTCTGGCAGGAGGGATCTCAGTGAAGTGGAATGCTTTAAGTGCAAGAAGATGGGGCACTATGCTGATAATTGCTCAGAGAAGAGGATTGAAGCAGGAAGCAAGCCTAATGCAAACCAGAAGGTAAAAGTCAACCATTTAAACATTGAGGAGATTCAGAATGAACCAGAGCTAGTGGTTGGTAACTTTCCAATCAATACCCACATTGCATTTGCTCTTTTCGATACTGGTGCATCGCATAAATTCATATCAAGGGCATTTGTGGATAGGTATAAGCTACCTACTGAGGCTCTTAGAGGATCTATTAGAGTAAGTTCCCCTAGGGGAGAGATGATAGCTAGTGTAGCATGTCGAGGGTCGACACTAGAAATTGGTGCTTATGCATTTCCTGCACACCTGGTTATACTAGAATCCCAAGGTTTAGATGTCATATTGGGCATGGATGTGATGTCGGGAGATCAAGGTCAGATAGATTGTGCTCAACGAGCAATTTCACTCACCACACCAAAGGGAGTAAGGATCAGGTATAAGTCGTCTGCCAGTATTGGAGTGGCCAAGTTGAATTCTCTTAAGGGGGTTAGCCTAGAGGATGTAGCCATAGTAAATGAATACCCCGATGTGTTTCCGGATGAGCTACCAGGGATGCCACCTGACAGGGATGTAGAGTTTCTTATTGACTTGATGCCGGGAACAGGACCGATAGCCAAGAGGCCGTATAAGATGGATGTGGAGGAACTGAAGGAGTTAAAGAAGCAGCTTAGAGAGCAATTGGACAAGGGATTTATTCAGCCCAGTTCATCGTCTTGGGGCGCGCATGTTCTATTCGTGGAGAAGAAGGACAGTAGTAAGAGATTGGTGGTTGACTATCGCTCACTTAATGAAGTGACCATCAAGAATAAATACCCATTGCCCAATATAAATGATTTGTTTGATCAGTTGGAAGGAGCAAAGGTGTTTTCCAAGATTGATTTAAGATCGGGTTATTTCCAATTGAAGATCCATGAGGAAGACGTACCAAAGACCGCTTTCACCACTAGGTATGGGTTATATGAGTATACAGTTATGTCTTTTGGACTAACAAATGCTCCGGCATATTTTATGACCACGATGAACAAGGTATTCATGGAGTACTTGGATAAGTTCGTGGTGGTGTTCATTGATGACATATTGATATATTCCAAGGATGATGCTGAACATGAGAAACACCTGCGAATAATTATGGAAAAGCTGAGGGAGCATAAATTATATGCCAAGTTTAGCAAATGTGAATTCTGGTTGAACAATGTTGGATTTCTTGGACACGTGGTGTCAGGTGAAGGAGTCATAGTTGATCCAATCAAGGTGGCGTCAGTTATAGAATGGGAGTCACCCAAGAATGTGGGAGATATTAGGAGTTTCTTGGGACTTGCTGGATATTACAGGAGGTTCATAGAGAACTTCTCCAGGATTGCAAAGCCATTGGCTAAATTACTGAAGAAGGACCAGAAGTTTGAATGAACCAAGGAGTGCGAAGCTAGTTTCTAGGAACTAAAGCAATGCCTAGTGATCGCACCTATCTTGTGTTTGGTGGATATTCAGAAGGATTTCCAAGTGTATTGTGATGCTTCCCGTCAAGGACTGGGTAGTATACCGATGCAGGATGGAAGAATGGTATCTTATGCCTCACGCCAACTTAAACACCACGAGAGGAATTACCCCACGCATGACTTGGAATTAGCATCAGTGGTGCATGCACTCAAGGTATGGAGGCACTATCTGAGGGTAAGCATTGTGACGTGTTTACGGATCACAAGAGCCTGAAATACATATTCACTCAAAAGGAGATGAATATTAGGCAGAGGAGATGGTTGGAGCTCATAAAGGATTATGACATGAGTTTGAAATATCACCCAGGAAAGGCCAATGTTGTAGCGGATGCGCTGAGTCGCAAGGTTTATGCTAATGGCCTGACAGTGGGGGAGTTACCCAAGGATTTGTGTGAACAACTCAAGGACCTCATATTGGAAGTAGTATCCAAGGGATATTTGGCAACAATGGAAGTCAAGCCAACGCTTTTGGATGAGATTAGAGAAGATCAAAAGAAGGATAGTGACCTGGAGGAAATAAGAGGAAACATACCCAAAGGTAAAGCTGAAGGATTTCACGAGGATGATCAAGGGACACTATGGTACAAGGATCGCTTATGTGTGCCCAACGATCCGGAGATTAGGAAGTTGATATTTCAGGAAGCTCATAACTCGCCATACTCTATACATCCAGGTAACACGAAGATGTACATGGATTTGAAGGAAAGGTTTTGGTGGGTTAACATGAAGCGAGAGATTGCAGAGTATATTGCCTTATGTGATGTCTGTAGTAGAGTGAAGGCCAAGCACCAAAAGCCAACAGGATTGCTACAACCATTGCTGATACCTAAATGGAAATGGGATAGAGTTGGGATGGATTTTATCACACGATTACCTAGGACCAAGTCTGGATATGATTCTATTTGGGTAGTGGTAGATCATTTAACCAAGGTAGCTCACTTTATACCCGTGAAGACCACTTATACTAGTGCTAAGTTAGCCAAGATCTACATGAACAGAATTGTGTGCCTGCATGGAGTTCCTATGAGCATTTGTTAGATAGAGGCACCAAATTCACTTCTCACTTTTGGCACCAGCTACATGAGTCGTTGTGAACGAGATTGGATCTTAGCACAGCTTTCCACCCCTAGACGGATGGTCAGACCGAGAGGGTGAATCAGATTTTGGAGGATATGTTGAGAGCCGTTGCCTTGGCTCATGGCGCTAGTTGGGATGGAAATTTACCTTATTCTGAATTTTCCTACAACAACAGCTACCAATCCAACATCAAGGCGTCACCATTCGATGTACTATATGGTAAGAGGTGCAGAACACCATTGTTATGGGATGGTGTAGGTGAACGTCGATTGTTTGGAATGGATTTGATCAAGGATGCTAAAGAGAAGGTTAGTTTGATTCGGGACAGGTTGAAGGTGGCACAATCGAGACAAAAGAGCTATGCTGATTCTAAGCGCAAGGAAGTGGTGTATGAGATTGGAGATCGAGCATATCTCAGATTTTCGCCACTACGTGAAATTAAGAGGTTTGGAATTAAGGGTAAGCTGGCACCTCGGTTTATAGGACCATATCGGATCCTAGCACGCAAGGGAGAGGTTGCATATCAGTTGGAGTTCCCATAAGCTCTGTCCGCTGTCCATGATGTGTTCCATGTGTCCTAGCTGAAGAAATGCCACCCAGAGATGGTAGATACACCGTTGAGGGATACCGTGCCATTAGATGAGGTTTAGATAGAGAGTGACCTGACTTATGAGGAGAAGCCGGTCAAGATTTTGGAGATAGCAGAGAGGTTTACCCACAACCAGACGATCAGGTTTTGCAAGGTGCAATGGAGCCATCACACCGAAGAGGAAGCCACCTAGGAGCGAGAGGATGACCTCCGAGAGGACCACCCTCACCTGTTTGCTAGCCACGTCGAATCTCGAGGACGAGATTCATCTTAAGGGGGTTAGTCTTGTCACATCCCAAATTCTAGATTTGGTACTTCATACTTGCATGGCCTTGCATCATGTTCATCTTTGATAAAATTCAGTTTTGAAAGCTTTTTGCCAAAACACCTTTTCTTTGTTAGTTCTTCTTATTTGAAGGCCTACTAGGGTTTTTAACTTAGCATCTTCTTGGTGGACACTATATAGTTATTCCAGATTCTTAGTTGTGTAGATTTTTCAATTACAAACATGTAGGTTTTTGTCTCACATAAAACAGAGCTCTAGATCAAAAGTTATGGGCAAAACAGTTGAGCTGAAATTTCAGTTTCAGGTAAATTCAGAAAAACAGACAGTTTCAGAGTTATAGCAGAGTCACCAGCGGCCCACCCCCCTCCCCCCCCGCGCGCCCCTCTTCCCTTCTCCCCCTTTCCCCTTTTCTATTTCTCTGGTTTTTTTTCTCACTGACCGTGGGCCCCGCCTGCCAGTCGCACAAGCGGCACGTGCTCGGCCTGGAGATCGCCGTCGCCGAGTCCGTTGCAGGGACGAACTGCTGCCGTAGTTCTCGTCCGTTTTCTTCGGGGATTCGGTGTCGAATCTCACGTCGTTTTCCCCCTTTAAAGCTGTCGCCGCCGCCGTCTTTTTCCCCCTTATCCCTAGCCCACGAGCCCCTGAACCCGCCGGATTTCTCGCCGGAGTCCGTCGGCCGCCGCCGCTCCGTCCGCGAATCGCCGCCGCCCGAGGTCGCCGTCGTCCATGTCGACCCAGCTCCTACACCCGCCGCACACCGCCCCACGCTGTAGACCACTCCGCCGCCGCCGAGCCTCGCCAGAGCGCCGCCCGCCATCGCCTCCGACCGCCGCCGCCGTCGCAAGGTGAGCCCCCCCGTCGCGGTCACTCCCAGCCGCTCGATCACGCACGAACGGCCTAGATCGGCCGTTGACTGGGCCAGTCAACCGCCGACCGGTCAAGGGTCCGGTAAGCGCCGCGTCAGCCGGACCCCACCAGTCGGCGGGAATATTCCCCTCAGGTTTTTCAGAAAATTTATAAAAAGGCACAGAATTTGTATAACTTTAAAAATTCATAGAAAAAGATATACTAGGCCAAAAATTGCAAATAAGGTATCGTTGGATTCACAAAATTGTGTAGAATTGTATTCTGAAATAATATCTCAGGTTTACTGTATGTATTTTCCTGAGGTTATAAAAAGTATTAAAGTGGTTTTAAATTCGTAGAAAAAGATTTGTAAATCTTTTTGGAGTAAATCCTTTTGGCCTAGGCTCTAAATTGATATATCTATCCAGTAGTATTTTTGTCACACTTGAACAACACTATTTATAGTAATAGTTCAATGTTTTGACTAAAAGCCTATTAACTAGCCCTTTTTATGCTTAAATTGTTTTCCCGTGCATTAAACGTTTTCCCATGCATCTTTTAGTGGTAGCTTTATTAAAGTGCCATGCATGCATTGTGTTGCATTTGTTGATCTCTATGTATGGATTGTTCATTTGGTTGAATGGTTTTCATGTAGATTGTGAGGATTGTAACCCGTGTGATTGTCCGGACTGTGCTTTTGACTCTGGCAACTACCAAGGTAAGTGGAGCTTCATAAAAGACCTATTTACTTTCTATATGCATTGTAGCTTGTTTTGTTTTCAAGTTTTATCTATTTCTATGATATATCCTATTATGTCGTAGCCTATCACGTTAGGTGAGCCGCCGTAAGTAGTTGTGCTTATGTAGACGATGGTGGGATACATCGTGACAAAAATTGTTTTGAAAGAACGTGTTTGGTTAGTTTGAAAACAACTTAATTAATGAACTCTCTGGGTGGATTGGTCATTACTTGGTTCCTGAATGCCGGGCCCATGTCTATGGTTTACCCGAGTAGCTCACTTGTGGATGGCCGCCTAGGTTTCTGAGAAATGATTAGTGTCTTGATTTGGTAGCTTACGTGTACAACCATATGCTAGCGAGTTATGGGTGGCAGGATGGACTTAGTAGGTCATGGCGACCGAGCTCTTCGTATCCAGAGATGTAGTGAATGTGATAGGTTGGTACGGTGCGTGGATGGGCTTGGGGAGCTACTTCCCGAATTTTCTCTTCCTGGGCTTCTCCCTATCATGACTCAATAGGCATGTCGTGGTACGAGCGGGTCGACCAAGTCATATGGGTAAAGTGTGCAACCCCTGCAGGGTGTAAAACTAATTGCTTAGCCATGTCCCCGGTAATGGACGATTGAGTTGATGAATTGTGGGTGCTATGACATGTTCTCAATCATTCTAACTTGTAAGTGATAAAACTTGTGGTTGAAACTTAATTGGGTTGTTTGATGAAGATTAAATTCTTTACAAATTATTTACAAATGGTAGGATAAAGTATTTTGCTGCTGCAACTAAGCCTGAACCCCACAAGCCAGATATGCATATAGCTATTTTAGATTTGTTGTTCTCTCATTGTTCCACTTGCCAGTACATTCCAAGTGCTGACCCATCAGGGCTGTTACGTTTCATGTTGCAGGTTACTCTTCCGGTTACTCTGAGTAGTAGTGTTGGTTGCGACCCTCCACTCAACATTTTGTTCGCATGTGGCGTCTAAACGAGACTGGAGATACTTTATTTATGCTATCTTTTGCTACTTGTTTACCCGTGCAAGTGTTATGCTTTGCAAACTCTGTAATAAATACAATATTCTGGATCATACCGTTGTAATAATGATGCACTGTTAATTCTTTGATGTCTATCGATGATATGTATGCCAATGAACCGATCCAGGGATTGCCGTCATACATAGAGGTGCAATCCTTCTGGGTTGTACCTTTTCAGTAGATATGGTCAATACATGTCCTTAGGAATTGTTTGAGTTTTTTAGAGGATTTAAAGTCCACTAAAATCCATTTATTCAAAAAGTGCAGAGATGGTTTCTAGAAGCTATTTTTATATTTTTACATTGAGCAAGGTCTTTTTTTATATGTGAGATGGTCCTAAATACCATATCACACATTGGAGAATTTTCTTGGTATTTATTGTGGTGGAAAAGTATTTATGAGGAATTATTTCTTGTTCATGCCAATTAAGAAAAATGGCAAAAAGAAATAATAAAGGATCTCATAATTATTTATTTTTGAGGTGAGAAGATATGATATGATATATCAGCATCAAATGTGCCGTGAGTTTGCGAGGTGGTTTGGAAAAAAACTTGCCTTTATGGGTATTGTTTTGAATATTTTGCAAAGATAGGAGATTAAATAGTTTTAGGATCCAAATATTTACGGAGATTATTTGGCAATTGATTATAACCAAGGTGGATGATGTAAACTTTAAGTATCCATCATTGGCAACCTTGGGTTTTGTCGTGGTGGTGGCACGGCAGATGCCATGGATAGGCTAAAGATGGGGCCAATGAGTGCTAGGGGAATCCAGGGAGGGAGAACGTGGTGATTCCACGCACAGATTAGGGTGTTTACAAGTCCTTATCAAGCTCTTGTATTCTCTCTATCAATGGTGTTTACAATTTCTCTTCAAGCTCTTGGCAACAAGGAGACTAGGTCTCTTGATCCCTACCAACTAGTTCTAGAGTTCTACCTTAGATAGAGAAAATGATCGATCCTTCTCTATGGAGGCCCCGATGCTCCTTATATAGGGGAGCCCAGGTTACAATATTAGGGTACACGTGGCAGCATATTTGGAGAATATGCTCCTCGCCTAAAGCTAGATGCTTCTTTATTCTCTTTAACAGCTCGTCCGGGCTTTGGAAGTAACCCACATCGTAACCTTTGTCTTTAAGCATCACCAAACACGGGCTACATCAGCCGATACTACCCGCGTTAGCTTGGTGGCCTCTGACCCGCTGGTCCTCCTCTTTGCTTTGCTTCGCTCACGCGACAACTAATAAAGCCGCCTTTTGACCAGTAGGGGATTCCTTCTCTTGGAAGCCATAAGATAGTCCGGCTAGCGTGTGGCTAATCTGGCTATCAAGTTACCTAGAAAACAGATAGACAAACATGACCGGCTTATATTTTATGCCAGCCGGGCTACAGTCAGGGATATGCTCCACGGGCCGGATCAGTCCGTGGTTCGGCCTGCCTTGAGGTGACCCGGTCAGCACTTGCTTTGACCGCCTCGTACCCCGGCTAACTCGGCCTTTATACCTCGGCGTTACCCTACCCAGGGGTATCCCCCCAACTTTTGATTGTTAAGGCCACAGCAGGTTCCCATAACTGGATCTCTGCCTCTTTGGCCTAGTTTATCTAGTAACCCAGGGCTTTTCCTCTAGGGATCCCTTGGCTCATCCTGAGTTATTCCTCGCTGTCCGGGTTTTTGCCCATTTATCCGGGTTACCGTTCCTTCCCTTGTACGGTTCCCCACATCCTATGTGGAGGGTAATCATCATTTTGCCTCATTTTAAGGGCTACGCGCATTTAATGCGCATGTTACTGTCGCAATGTCAGGAATAACTGCTGCGCACGCTCCTTCACTGTGGCGCCTCGTTAACTGTAACATTACATCGCGTCGTGGGATCCTCTGCCCCAATGGCGCTTGCTGTGGCCACTCTCTGATTGGCTGATTCGGCTGCGTACATGCCGGTTGCGCATGGCATGGCAACGGCAAAGGACCCCACTACGCACCTGTTGCGCGGTTAAGTAGAGGGCGTGAGGCAACCTCTGGGAAGTTCCCCATTTCCTCAGCGCTTCCCAGCATCCTTTATCTTTCACTGTAACCTTGCCACCGCTGCTAGTTCCTCATTGCTCCAGTGATGTCGTGACCATGCACAGGCAGCACCTTGCGCCGGCACCGCCGTTTCCGCTCAAGATCTTCATCACGGGGCCTTGCACTTCCCGTTTCTCCTCCTCCGGTTATTTCTACTCCGATTTCTCTCTCGAGGAACTTGAGTCCACCATGACTGAGGAGGAAGCAGCCGTGGTGGCGCAGCAGGAGGAAGAAGTAGAGGGCCGTGAGCGCGGCTCCTGGGACGGTGCATTCGTCTACGAGGATGACTTGGACTGGCTCCGTGCCATGCGCCGCATCCCCGCCGGGGTCGCCTGTCGCCTCGCCTCCGACGAGATTTCTCCTTCCCCCAATCCTAGGGAATGTGTTATTTTTCTTTCGCATTTTTAGCGTGGCTTCGGCCTTCCAACCTCAGATTTCTTTTTCGATTTCATTTCTACCTACAAACTGCAACCGCATCATCTCCCCACCAGTTCCATCACTTCTTTGTCCTCCTTTGCCATGGCATTGAGGGGTACATTGGCCTCTGGCCAACCAAGGAACTTTGGATCAAATTCTTCGGTCTCCGGAGGAACGTGGTTCCGGATAAGGAGTTTGTTTTGGAGGATAAGCACTTGACCCAATGCGGTGCTGCCTCAATTTCTCCCCACAAGAACTCCGCATTCCCTCTGGTCACTGGACTCGAGTCCTGCAAAGGCTGGGCCCGGACTTTCTTCTATGTCCGGAACACCACCGATGAGGACTCGATCTGGCTCCTCCCCTTCAAGCTTGGCCCTCCAGATACCTCTCTTTGGGAGAGCATTCCCAAGAAACCCACGGCCTTGGCGAATCAGGTGGAGCTCCGGATCAAGGAGCTGCTCAAGGAGAAGCTCTAGGGGGGAGGACATCATGATTACTTTTATCCGTATCCGGGTTTCCCCCTTCAAAAGCGAGCCCACAATATATGTTACTTGAGAGGGCCCATCGATGCCCACCGGACTTCATCTTTCGAGCTTGATAACTCGGCGGCTTACGGACAGGTTAAGGCCATTTTCAATGTGGAGAAGGAGTTCACCGAAGATAGGGAATGGGGGATCGAGCCCTTCACCCTAGACAACCCTCCTCCAAAGGTAAACTTACTTCTTTACTGTTTTTCGGATCTTCTCGGTATGTCGGTTTACTTTCGTAACCTGGCAATTGTTGTCTTGTTCTCAGCGATTCCTCCAGCAGCCACTGGAGGATAGCGAGGTGCTGGAGAGCAAGTGGGTACCGGACCGGACCAAGGAGGATGAGGAGGAGCCTGATCCGGAGACCTTTCTGCCTACCCCAGACATCGTCAAACGCAGCGCTGGTAAGGCCTCTTCTCTAAGGGATTGGCCAGATGACGCTGACTCGGATGTTGAGGTCCTGGAGGTACTTGATACGGTTCCCATCTCTTATGTGCATCTGGTTATGTCTGAATCTTCAGCTAACCCGGCCGGTCAGGTCCACGAGGTTCCTCCCCTCGCCACTGGTGGTCCGGCCCCTACTTCTTCCTAGAAGCGCACGGCTGCCTCGGCCGCAGCTTCGGAGGTACCGCCGCCCAAGAGGAGCCAGAAGAAGTCTAGGGTGAAAGCCTTGACTAAGACGGCCACCAAGAGCACGGTCCGGAGGGCGCCCAAACCTCGGGCTCCCCCAACCTCAAACGAGTAAGTTTTTTGCATTTTCCCTTCAAGTTTTTCCCTTTCTGTGTTTGCTCTTGTCTCTTACTGGTTCTCTCTCTTTTTGACTTAGTTCTTTTCTGCTTCCTAGAGCTCCTAGGGTTATTCCCCAGAGCGGCTCAAGCATAGCATCTCCAATCCAGAGCAGCCCTTCTCCCCCCACCCCCCCACCCCCCGCGATGACGACACTCGCCCGTGCAACCCTATCCAAGAGGGCTCCATGGCTACGCCTGACCAGAGCCCACCTCGTCATGAGGAGGGAAATGTCGGCGCGGGGGGTAGTGGGGCAGCTTAGGATACATCCATGCCTGATCTCCCCAGTTCCTCTTCAGCCCCAATGCCAAGTGATGAGGTGCCAACTCCATTGGCACCGCCCCAATCAAGTTTCTCCCATGTTCTAGTCTCCTCCGAACCAGCAATACCAGCAGAAACAACACCAGCAGCAGCAACAGCACCAGCAGCAACACCAGCACCAACACCATCACCAGCACCAGCAGCAGTACCAGCACCAACACCAGCAGCAGTAGTACCAGTAGGTTCCATGAAGCCTCCCAAGAGGAAAGCCCCGTAAGCTCTCTCCAGATCAACACCCTTGGTCATGGATATCTTCTAGCCAGCTCCTCAGGCCTCATCCGGCAAGATCAAGAAAGCTGCCGGATCAGCCAAAGGTATCTCCTTTAGGTCACAGGCTGCTGGATCAAAGCATAGTAGGCAGCTGGTTCTGCATACCAGCCCTACTGCAGCTCAATCCGCCAGGCAAGAGGCCCACGTCAAAGGCCTTGTGGCGAACTACTCTCCCAGCGGTGAAAGCTACAGCCCACTGCTCCCGGGGTACGTGAAGAACTGGAATAGCGCTGAATTCATCGACCCACAAGATGATCTACCGGAGAAGTTTGGCCCATTCAGCGGACAGATGAACTCCGCTACCAAGGCCGTCTCTTTTGTTGGCCAGATTATGGAGGTAATTCTTCTCATCTGCTGTTAGCACCTTGTATAGCAGAGCACTCTTAGATACATCCCCTAGTCCCCGAGCCTCCGAGGGAGTAACTTGTTACTCGGTCGGATGCTCCTTAGAGAATTTAATTTCTGTTCGTAGTAACTTCAAATTTTAACAAAGTTAGAGCCGAGTTAAGTTCCTGTGGCCCGGATCTTGTGTACTTCAAATATCCACACACCTAGAGCCGGGATAAGTTCCACTTGGCCCGGATCTTGTAGACTTCGAATATCCACACACCTAGAGTCGTGTTAAGTTCCCCTTGGCCTGGACCTTGTAGAATTCGAATATCCACACACCTAGAGCCGGGTTAAGTTCCACTTGGCCCAGATCTTCCAGACTTCGAATATCCACACACCTAGAGCCGGGTTAAGTTCCACTTGTCCTGGATCTTGTAGACTTCGAATATCCACACACCTAGAGCCGGGTTAAGTTCCACTTGGCCCAGATCTTCCAGACTTCGAATATCCACACACCTAGAGCCGGGTTAAGTTCCACTTGGCCCGGATCTTGTACACTTCGAATATCCACACACCTAGAGCCGGGTGAAGTTCCACTTGGCCCGGATCTTGTACACTCCGAATATCCACACACCTAGAGCCGGGTTAAGTTCCACTTGGCTCGGATCTTGTTGACTTCGAATATCCACACACCTAGAGCCGGGTTAAGTTCCACTTGGCCCGGATCTTGTAGACTTCTAATATCCACACACCTAGATCCGGGTTAAGTTCCACTTGGCCCGGATCTTGTAGACTTCGAATATCCACACACCTAGATCCGGGCTAAGTTCCACTAGGCCTGGATCTTGTAGACTTCAAATATCCACATACCTAGAGCCGGGTTAAGTTCCACTTGGCCCGGATCTTGTAGACTTCGAATATTTATTTATCTTACTTTTGATCTTGACATCGCATTGCTTGTTTCAGATTACCACTAACTGCTGATCCGCTGAGTTTCAGCGTCTGCTGGACTCCTATAAGGACCTTCGTGCGCGTTATGGCAAACTCCTGGAAGATTACCAGAAGAATGGTAATGTTCCTTATTTAGACCTTTTCTTCTTCCATTTTCGTTCATTCAAGTTGTCTGTGATCCGTATTAATTTGTTATCCGGACCATGCAGCTAAGGTTGAAGCTGAGAATATTATCATGCAGAAGAACCTTGCTGAGATCAAAGGTAATCTTATCTCCTTCGCATGATCATTGTACGCTCCTTTCTTTACCCGACAGACATTTATAATTCGGTTTCTCCGGATGATACCATTGTTGCAGTTGCTCTTGAAGATAGCGTTACTATGCCTGAAATGATGACCCATTTCCTCAAACAGGCAGGGAAGCATGAGGCTAAGTTGAAGAAAAAGGATGAAGAGATAGCTCGGTTGCAGCTCCAGGACTCAGAAATTACTCTACTGAATGCCGAAATCCGGAGGCTCAAAGACCTCCACAAGACTAAGCTGGAGAAGGCAGACCAGGAGTTTGCCAAGGAAAAAAGAGCGTTTGATGACTCAAATTTCCAAGGACAAGGATCTATTAGAAGAAGCCGACATAAAACTTACGTCGGTAACCTCCTAATACGAGAAACTCCAGGCCAGCAATGCCAACGTTGATGCCGAGCTCCAACGCCTCCTTTTCCAGATTTCCCATGAGTTTCTTTGCCCTTGCTTAATTTTCCTTCCTCTCGGTTTGGTGCTTTTGCTCACTGTCTCCTATGCTCTGTTCCCAGGTAAATTTCCATAAAGTGACACTCTTACTAGCGCTGCTGTAACCTGGTCCTACGATCAACGCGGTGTTCCTATGGGTCCTGGATCCGGGTCAGTCCCTTAATCGATGGAGGATCTGCTTGTTAGCATTGTTGCTCATCTGGAACTGGTAAAGAACTATGGTGCTGACATCATGCCAGCTATGACACGGATGTTCAGCTCCCTCTGGCCCACTGAGACCATTCCAAAAAGAAGTTCAACTTTCATAAACAAAATAATGGAGTGCGATATGCAGCTGCATCTGTTGCATGAATCTGCCACACGGGCTGGGGCTGACATTGCCTTGTAGTTTTCCTTTCGTGGTATGAAGGAATTGATCTGGGGTTTCTTACTCGCATGCGTACCAGGTCTAAGTGGTGTGAAGATCCGGATTGGATTGCGCACCACAAAGACTGTGCCAACAAGCTTATTCAATACTCCTTCTGCCACGCTTGGAACGAAGGGCCGAGTTATCTCGATGTTTTTGATGATGATGCAACTTTTGGAGATGAAGATAATGAAGAAGAAGGGACTGGGGGTGAGGCCTCTGAGCTTGGCGACGAGGCCGAAGACCAGGAGGATGGCGAGGTCGTCCCTGAGGATGAAGCTGAGGCTAGCGCCCCTCCCTCAAACTCCGAAGTGCCACCTCCTTTGACTGACGATTCGGCTGCTGCTCCTTCTCCTTAAAAACACTTATCATATTTGTCAGATCACCAGAATGCCAGGTGGAAGTGTATTTGAATACTTTATTTTGGTTATGCTGCAACTTATCGGTTGGAACTAAGTTCTTAAAGTTGGATTATCATGGGCGAAGTCACCGAGTTTCGTTTTCTTGTTCCCCCAATTTTTAACTCGGCTCGCGTTACAATGAAAGGTCCTTACAATGAAAGGTCCTTACAATGAAAGGTCCTTCCCATGGGTTTTTAGTGCTCACACATTAATAACCCGACTAAGATATAAGCGACTTAACCCAACCGACATAAAAATAGGAAAACGAGAGACACTGATTACGACAGTCCCCGAGTCTCTGCTTGGGGTGCCAAAGTTTTATTAATAAGCTCATTGCCGACATACATACCGACATATGTCTAGCTCAGATACATTCACCTCTTTGTTAGGTGTAGAAAGGAAGAAGTAGTGCTAGATTCCACGATCCCTTGGATTCCTCTCCGAACATGTCCGCCTTGTTCTTTTCCTGGGGCAGTGCATCAATAAGATAATAGGAATCATTGTGCAAGGTTTTGGTTACAATGAAAGGTCCTTCCCATGGATTATATGGCATATGCATGCCAGCTGTGCGCTATATCAGCCGGAGTACTAGGGAACCTTCCCAGAAGACACGGGGTTTACTTTCTGGCTATGATAGCGTCGGAGATTTTGATGATATATGGTGGATCTTGACAAGGCCAATTCTCTCGCTTCTTCCAGTAGATCAACATCATTTTGCCGGGCTTCGCGCACTTCGGCTTCTGTGTATTGGGTGACTCTTGGCGAATCATGCTCTATCTCGGCTGGTAATACAGCTTCTGCCCCATATACTAGAAAGAATGGCGTATAGCCTGTTGATCGATTTGGAGTTGTTCTTAAGCTCCATAGTACCACTGGTAGTTCTTCTATCCAGCACCACGCTGATCTTTGCAGCGGCTCTATGAGCCTGGGTTTTATCTCGGACAATACCAGTCCATTGGATCTTTCCACTTGCCCGTTCGATGCGGGGTGGGCGACTGAGGAGACATCTAGCTGGATCTTCTTCTCTTGGCAGAACCTCGCAAATGCTCCTTCAACAAAATTTGTTCCATTATCAGTTATGATGCTATGGGGATAGCCATATCTCAGGATTATATCCTTGAGGAATCTTACTGTTGTTGCCCCATCACATTTCCGAATTGGTTTCACTTCAATCCATTTGGTGAACTTGTCAACCATGACTAGGATATGGTTCATCCCTCCTTTAACTGGCTTAAATGGCCCTACCATATCTAGGCACCATACATCAAATGGCCAGGTAATGGGGATAGTTTTCAACTCCGACATTGGTAAATGAGTTTTCGTGGCGTATCTTTGACAGCCATTGCATTTTCTCACTAGATCCTCTGCTAGCTCCAAAGCACTAGGCCAATAGAATCCATGCCAGAATGCTTTTGCCACTAAGGCCCTTGAGGAGGCATGATGGCCACATTCCCCTTGGTGAATATCCCGGAGTATGTCAAGTCCTTCCTCCGGATCAACACACCGGTGCAGTACTGTTGTCACACTTCTTTTGTATAGTTCGGCGTTGATAATTGTATAGGCCTTTGCCCTTCTCTAGATCTGCCTTGAGATTATCTCGTCATCCGGCAAGGTTGCCTCTTTCAGGAAATCAAAAATTGGCTTGGCCCAAGTTGGTATAGTCCGGACGGGAAACGGTTCCTTATCAATTTCTATCGCATCCACCAACATAACTCCTACCGGGTTAGGCTGATCCATCCCTGGGTTTGCTGTGGCAGGCCCTGGGTTTGGTGTGGCAGTCCCCGGGTTTGCCAAAGCAGTCCCCGGGTTTGCAGAGGTGCTTCCCCACTCTATCTCCATAGGTACGGCTCCTGATCCGGATAGTGCTGAGTCTGATTCAGGCGATGGTGTGATAGATGGTTTTCTCAGGTGCTCCAAAGCAACATTTGGCAGGATTGGCTGCCGGGATGAGCCTAACTTGGACAGTGTATTTGTTGCCTCATTTTCAATCTGTGGTATGTGATGGAACTCACACCCCTCGAAAAACCCACTTATCTTTTCAACATGGAACATGTATAGGGTCATGTTAGCATCCAAGGCATCCGAATTTCCAAACACTTGTTGCACCACCAAATCCGAATCTCCAAAGCATTGTATCCGACGTATCCCTAGTTCTTTCGCTACCTTGAGACCATGTACCAATGCTTCGTACTCAGCAACATTATTCGAGGCACTGAAGTGGATTTGAAGGACATATTTCAGTTGATCCTTCTTGGGCGAGGTAAGTACTACTCTGACGCCGAACCCATCTTTCAGTTTCGATCAATCGAAGTGCATTCGCCAATAATTGGAGTCCAGCAGAGGTGGCTCGTATTGCACTTCAGCCCAGTCGACGAAGAAATCCGCCACATATTGCGACTTTCTAGCATCTCTTCTGTCAAATTGTTGCGCATATGGGGCTAATTTAGTTGCCCACTTTCCTATCCTGCCACTTGCATCTTTATTACTCATAATCTCTGATATGGGTGCCTCACATATCACTTTGATGGGATGTTCCTCAAAATAGTGTTTGAGTTTCTTGGCCGACATATATACGCCATACGCCATCTTTTGATAGTGAGGGTAGTTCTGTTTTGAAGCTGACAATACTTTGCTTAGATAATACACCAGCCTTTGCTCCGACTTTCCTTCCTCCTCGCGCTCCACCATGATTACCACACTTACGACTCGGTTGGTCGCGGCTACATAGAGAAACATTGGCTCCTTGGGTAGTGGTGCTGCTAGTATCGGCGCAGTAGATAACATCTTTTTTAATTCTCAAAACGCAAGGTCCGCCTGTGGTGTCCATGTGAATTTGTCTGCCTTTTTTATTAATTGGTTGAGGGGCAAGGCCTTCTCTCCCATTGACATTCGAACTGACTTAACGATGCCAGGCAACCAGTGAACTTCTGCACATTGTTAATGCATTTTGGCAGTTCCATTCTCTCTATGGCCCAGATTTTGATCGGGTTAGCTTCAATACCACGGCTAGACACTAAAAAACCGAGTAACTTTCCAGTGGGTACGCCAAAGGTGCACTTCTCTAGGTTTAGCTTCATTCGGAACCTTCTTAAGTTCACAAATGTTTGCGGGATATCATCAAGGAGCATATTTCTTTCCTTGGTCTTTACCACCACATCATCCACATAAACTTGCACATTCCGACCTATTTGGTCATGTAAGCATTTTTGCATGCATCGTTGGTACGTTTCTCCTGCATTGCGTAGTCCAAACGGCAAAGTGCGATAACAATAAGCCCCGTAAGGGGTAATAAACGCAGTCTTTATTTGATCCTCCGGATTCAGGGGTATCTGGTGGAAACCAGAATACGCATCAATGAATGACAGTAGCTCACATCCGGTTGTTGAGTCTATGATTTGACCTATTCAAGGGAGTGGAAATGGATCTTTGGGACACGCCTTATTCAAGTTCGTGTAATCAATGCACATGCACCATACCACAGCCACATTCGGATCATCCTTCTTCTTTTCCAAAAGCACCAGATTAGAGAGGCAATGCGGATAGAGTACTTCCATGATAAATCCTGTCGCTAGGAGCCTAGCAATTTCATCCCCAATGACTTTCCTTGTGTCTTCTGCGAAACATCGAAGAGGCTGCTTTACCGGCTTAGCCCCGGGTCTTATGATTTATGAGTGCTCAGCCAACTCCGTCGGTACACCTTGCAGACCCTGAGTGGACCAAGCGAAGATATCCCGATTCTCACGGAGGAAGTTGACGAGATCGCTTTCCTATTTGCTGCTTAACCCTGCAGTAATTGTTACGGTGCGCTCTAGGAACTAATCATCGATTGGCACTTTCTTTGTGTCCTTGGTTGCTTGGAACGACACGCTTCTGTGCGGGTTGGTCAGAGCCGACATATGCTGTTGCGCGGATTGAGCCAATGCCGCTACTTCTAGTATTTTCCTTTTTTCCTGAGATATCAGGAGTGACTCGGCTGAGTTAGATCCGACTGAGGCGCACTCGATCGAACGCCGAAAGTCCTCGGATATAGTTATCACGCCCCTTGGCCCGGGCAGCTTCATCTTAAGGTAGCTGATGTGAGTAGTTGCCATGAACTTGTTCAGCGTTGGCCTGCCGAGTAACGCGTGATAAGCGCTCTCCAGATTCACCAGTTCAAACTCCAAATTTTTAGGTGATAAGCATCTTTAGGTGATTAAGGTTAAAGTGATCAAATATGAGGATATGCATTGACAAGTTGTAAGTTGAGAATCTCATGTCCCTTGAATACGAGGGTCGCTCCTCATGCTACTCAAGTTTAGTCACCGGTAAGTTCTTGTCATCGTAAGCATATGTGTATCATTGAGAACTGCCAACGGGGTACCCCTTGCTCGATGATACGGAAGAATCCCCATATCAAAATGACAAGGCAAGCAAACAACAAGTATCTCAGCAATCTTCTTATTTACCATGGGAATATGGTGATTTTTTCTCTCTTTCCTCTTTTCATAATATCTCTTTTTTTTTCTTTTTTCTTTTTCTCAATCTCTATCTCTTTTTTTATAAGAAGAATGCTTCATAGATACTTGTTATGGTTACACTACAGGTTTCCACCATGTCAGCATGAATTAGACCAGCGGACCAGGTGTTTCTCTAACACACATGCATAACTCCATGGACTTACAAGCTCCCCTTTCAGTTCACACCGACGAAATCCATAGACAAAAGAACATGATATCAACTTGGTACAAAGTACCAGTGCAATGTTGAAAGCGTTCCCCATGATAGCATGGTTCTGCTAATTCACAACTTACAAAGCGCAAGCATATACGCAACATAGGTGAGCACAATGGTTCAAGTTTATTAAGTGCAAGAAAGTAAAGTGTGCCATCAAGTTCGTGAGAGCTTTACACTACTAGGAAAACGGCTATAGGTAATCCACACATCCGTGGCGCATGTGCTACTGGTGCCCCACGGGTAAAATAGGCGTGGCGCACTACCCACATGTGCCCTACGGCTAACTGCCGTAAGCGTGGCGCACATGGGGGTGGTGCGTCACGGCTACTTGTGGGCCAAGGCACATGTGGGCGCAGACAACCTAGCCGTAGCGCACTTGTGCGCGGTGCGCTACGGGTGTGAAACTTAGTCATAGCGCACTCTATCATAGTGCGCTACGGGTATGTGGGTTGCGGCCTGCTGTGCGGCTGGGCGAACTTACCCGTAGGGCACCCTAGCCTAGTGCACCACAAGTAAGTTTCCTGCACCACCCCCCCCCCCTCGCGTGGATCGCCGATTTAGCCTTGCAAAAAATAAAGGAAAATGATAAAAAATTCAAAAAATAAAATCCTTTCACATGTATGTAGGTAATGTGGTCTAGTGTGTAGGAAAATTAACAAACATGAATTTCGACTTTTTTGGAAAAAAAGATCATGCCACGATAAAATAGGCGTAACTTTTGCATACGAATTCGAAAAAAACTTTTAATATACCAAAATGACGAGAACGAGATTTCACATCTAGATTTTAAAAATGAGAAAAGAGTAAAAAGTTATGATCAAAAGATCGTTTTTTCAAAATTCGACCACCTAAACCTCCATATATATCTTCCCCACTCACCCCTTATCTCCTCCACTTCCACTTCTCCTCCCTTCTCCACTTCTCCTCCCTTCTCCACCTTCTCCTTCTCCTTCTCCTCCACCTCTCCTACCTTCTTCTTCTCCTCACTTCTCCTTCTCCTCTCTCCGGCTGCACCCACCTTCGACGGCGCCCTCCTCGGAGCACCTCCGGCTACACCCTCCCCGACCATCCTCCGATGGCACCCTGCTCCATGCACCTCCGGACGCAAACTCCTCCACCATACTCTGACCATGCCCTCCACTGACTGCACCCTCCTCCACCAGCCTCTGACCACACCCTCCTCTGACCACCTTCAGCAGCGACCTCCTTCAATGAGGCTACAAAACCATCGACGACGGCGGCCGACTTCTCGATCTAAATCTAGATCTAGATCAAATCCCGCTTTTTTTTGAAATTTGAAATCATACCCATGGCGCACAACACCTAGTGCGCCAATGCTAACTTTTCATACGCGTGGCGCACCACCTAGTGCGCCACGGCTAACTTTTCATACTGGTGGAGCACCACCTAGTGCGCCACGGCTAACTTTTACCTGTAGCGCGCGCCTCGTGGCGCACCCCTAGTGCGCCACAGATGACCAAAACAGGTGTGCCACGGATTACCTGTTTTCTAGTAGTGTTAATCACTAATTTTCGCATAACAAGTTTAATTTGGGAGGTAGATAAAACAAGAATTTACTTGGAATAGCACTAATGCTACTAGGTAGGTATGGTGGACACAAATGGCAAAGGTTTTGGTTTAAAGGAGTGGATGCACGAGAAGAATTCCCTCTCAGTACAGGTTTTTGGCTAGCAAGGCTGGGTAGCAAGTATAAGAGTTGAAGGAAACAAACACACATACAAGTGATAAAGACAAACATGCAATCTTCCCTGGAAGCACAAAAGATCTTAACTAGAGAATACTAGACTTATGAGCAAATCAAGAAAGAAAGATGATGAAATTATTTTTTCTTTAGAGTACTTTATATTTTTCATTCAACTCTCAAAAAGGTGTTGCTACTGACCGAGCCAGGTTTGCCAAAACCAACTAAATTAACTCAATGATCCCAAAGTGATACCAATACTAACAAAAAGATCAATCATATAACCACGAATTGAAACCTAATATAAGCTATGCAAAAGAGTAAATGATAGAACTTCTCATTAATAATCCATAAAGGCAACTCATCCATAATGCAAACCATCCTACATAATAACTCCTCTATTCATGATATGACTCTACTAAGAAGGTAAAAATATATAAGATAGTGATGTGATACCACGGCACTCCCCGAAGCTTGGAACAAACCAAGGGGATGCCAAACATGATGACGAATTACTCCTTTGGCAGTGGTGGTATCCTCTCGATGACCTCTTTGATTACTTTCCCCAAGTCCTCAATCTTGAAGGTGAGATTATGAATCAGCTGTGAGTTTTGCTCAATGCGGCTCATGATCATGTCGTGTTGAGAATTCTAGCTCTTGCTATTCTTTCCCCACTCTTCCTCCTTGAAGTCTTCTTTTCCTGCGTAGCTAGAACGAGGCAAATCCCAATTGGAGGGTAATTTCCCCTTGGGCATATTTTGGTATTGATGATCATGTATAAGGGTATGGAAGGGATTCTTGGTGCGTGGAGGAAGTGAGCAGGGATTTGAACGGTGATGAGAAGGTTCCCTCCAATTGACGTAGTCCTGGCAGGGTTTGCCACCACTCCAATGCTTACAATGGTAGTGTCGGTGTGCTTTGCCTCCTCTTCATCTTCACTCTTGATCTCCTTCTCCTTCCTGGGGTCTTGGAGGTCTTCCTCCATAGGCTCCTTCCCTTTATCTTTGGCAGACAGCATTATGCTTCTAAACCTTCAAAGAGTATGTCCTGGCAGAAACAGATCGAAACAAAAACACGATGAAAACACGATATACGAACCTCGGAAGATCCGGGGGGTTATATATTACGAAGTTTCATATCAAAAGGAAGGTACTGGGAGAAAACGGGTCGGAGGCGGAGTCTGGGGTGGCCTCACCACCTGGTGGCGTGGCCAGGGGTGGGCCCGTGCCATAGGGTGGTGTGGGCCACCCTGGCTCCATTTCCGTTCCTTTTTCACTTCGTAACTTCCCTTATTGACTGAAAACTGCAAAAATATAGTTGGATTGTATTTTCGCGGAACTTTTCTTACCAAAACTGCTACCTATTTGAAAACAGACTCTGCAGGTCTCTGAATTTGGTCATTGTTGAATTTCTCCGGAGTTATAACTTGAAAGGCATCAATATCTTCATTGTAAGAATCTCCAGCAATATAGTGCTTGAGTCGCTGCCCATTCACTACTTGTGTAGTATTATCTTTTAGAGAAGAAATTTTTATTGCTCCTGAACGGTATACTTCTTCAATGATGAAAGGTCCTTCCCATTTTGACAGTAGCTTTCCTGCAAAAAATCTTAGACGAGACCTATACAATAGAACTTTTTCACCAACATGAAATTCTCCCTTAAGTATTCTCTTGTCATGCCATCTTTTAACTTTTTCCTTAAAGAGCCTAGCATTTTCATAGGCTTCACTCCTCCATTCATCTAAAGAACTTAAGTCAAATAATCTTTTCTCACCAGCGAGCTTACAATCCCTATTTAGTTCTTTAATTGCACAGTAAGCTTTGTGTTCTCATTCTAAGGGTAGGTGACAAGCTTTCCCATAAACCATTTTATAAGGAGACATCCCCATAGGATTTTTGTAAGGAGTTCTATAAGCCCATAAAGCATCATTCAACTTTGTAGCCCAGTTTTTTCTAGATCTATTAACAGTCTTTTGCAAGATGGATTTAATTTCTCTATTTGATAACTCTACTTGCCCGCTAGTTTGGGGGTGATAAGCTAAAGCAATTCTATGATTAACATCATATTTAGCAAGAGTCTTCCTAAAACCACCATGAATGAAATGAGAACCCCCATCAGTCATGAGATATCTAGGCACCACAAACCTAGGAAAGATAACATCCTTAAGAATTTTTAGAGAAGTCTCCCCGTCAGCACTCTTTGTAGGAATGGCTTCTACCCACTTAGTAACATAATCAACGGCAACATGAATATGAGTGTAACCTTTCGAAGGAGGGAAAGGACCCATCAAGTCGAATCCCCAGCAATCAAAAGGTTCAATAACTTGAGAGGAGTTCATAGGCATTTCATTGCGTCTAGAAATATTACCAACACACTGACATTCATCACAAGATAAAAAAAAATCTCGCATCTTTAAAAAGGGTAGGCCAGTAGAAACCTGATTGTAGCACCTTTTGTGCAGTTCTATCTCCTGCATGATGTCCTCCATAAGCACTACCATGACATTTATGCAATATCTCCTTTTGTTCATATTCTGGAACACATCTTCGCATAATACCATCCACTCCTTCTTTGTATAAGTGTGGGTCATCCCAAAAATAATGCCTCAAATCATAGAAGAACTTCCTTCTTTGCTCAACTGTAAAAGTTGGAGGCAAATACTTGGAGACAATAAAGTGAGCATAATCAGCGTACCAAGGGCTGCCTCGCGAGCTTACGCCTACTGCAGCTAACTGTTCATTTGGGAAACTATCATTGACAGACATAGGGTCAAAAGAGATGTTTTCCAATCGAGATAAATTATCAGCTACAGGGTTTTCAGCACCCTCCCTATCTACTATGTGTAGATCAAACTCTTGTAAAAGCAGCACCCATCTAATAAGCCTAGGATTAGCGTCCTTCTTCATCATAAGGTATTTAATAGTAGCATGATCAGTATGAATGGTTACTTTTGAGTCTACAATATAGGGCCTAAACTTATCACAAGCAAAAACAACAGATAGAAATTTCTTTTTAGTAGTAGCATAATTCCTTTGAGCAGTGTCTAGAGTATTACTAGCATAATGGATAATGTTTAAATTTTTATCAATACGTTGCCCAAGGACAGCACCTACAGCAAAATCACTAGCATCACACATTATTTCAAAGGGTAAACTCCAATCAGGTGGTTGAACAATAGGGGCTGTAGTTAAAGCCTTCTTAAGAGTTTCAAAAGCTTCCTTACAATCATCATCAAAAACGAAAGGTACATCTTTTTGAAGAAGATTAGTAAGGGGTTTTGATATCCTAGAAAAGTCTTTAATAAACCTTCTATAGAAACCATCATGACTAAGGATACTACGAATATCTTTGATGTCTCTTGGGCATGGCATCTTCTCAATTGCCTCAACCTTAGCTCTATCAACTTCTATGCCTCTTTCAGAAACTTTATGCCCAACGAAAATCCCTTCTTTAACCATGAAGTGGCATTTCTCCCAATTAAGAACAAGATTAGTTTCTTCACATCTCTACAAAAAATTATCAAGGCTGTGCAGACAATTATCAAAAGAAGTTCCATAGACAGAAAAGTCATCCATGAACACTTCTACAATTTCCTCACAAGAACCATGAAAGATAGCAGACATGCACCTTTGAAAAGTAGCAGGAGCATTACATAAACCAAAAGGCATACATCTATAAGCATAAGTTCCATAAGGGCAAGTAAAAGTAGTTTTTTCTTGATCTTGTTGTTTAACAGCAATTTAAGAGAAACCAGAATAACCATCAAGAAAACAAAAATGGGTCTTTTTAGACAACCTTTCCAACATTTAACAATAAAAGGAAGCGGGTAGTGATCTTTCTTAGTAACTTTATTGACTTTTCTAAAATCGATGCACATCCTATAGCCTACTACTATTCTTTGAGGAATAAGCTCATCATTATCATTAGGAACAATAGTAATACCTCCCTTTTTAGGAACATAATGAACAGGACTAACCCATTCACTATGAGCAATAGAGTAAATAATACCAGCATCAAGGAGTTTCAATACCTCATTCCTTACCACTTCCTTCATCCTAGGATTTAAACGTCGTTGGTGCTCTACCACCAGCTTTGCATCTGGTTCTATGTTGATAGAATGCTGACATATAGTAGGTGAAATCCATTTTAAATCATCCAGAGTATATCCCATAGCTCCTCGTTGTTTCCTCAAAACCTCCAATAGCATTTCTTCTTCCTTTCATAAAAGTTTAGCGCTAATAATAACAGGATATATCTTTTTATCATCAATATAAGCATATTTAAGATCATCAGGGAGAGGTTTTAGATCGAAAACTGGATCCTTTTTAGGTGGCAGCGTGGTACCCAAGTCTTCTACAGGCAAGTTATGCTTAAGCATATTAGGCTGATCACGAAGAATCCTGTCAATCTCATTCCTTTCTTCCATGAAGATTTCACTTTCATGATCTTCCATAAAATGCTGCAAAGCGTTGTTAGGAGCAAGAGAAATAGAAGCAAGTTGTTCAACTCTAAAATCCTCATTATGGGTTTCCTGTTCACAAGGTTCTTTAGCGAATTTCGAGAAATTAAACTCATAAGATTCCCCAGAAAATTTAGTCAAGATTTTCTCCCTTTTGCAATCTATAATGTATCCACAAGTACTCAAGAAAAGGTCTACCAAAAATAATAGGATAAGTTTTACTAGCAGCTGAACCGAGTACTAGAAAATCAGCAGGGTACTTGATCTTACCACAAAGAACTTCCACGTCTCGTACAATACCAATTGGAGAGATGGTCTCTCTATTAGCAAGGTGAATAACCACATCAATCTCTTCCAACTCGCAAGGACTGATTGCATGCATAATTTCTCTGTAAAGCTCATAAGGAATAGCACTAGAACTTGCACCAATATCACATAAACCATAATAGCAATGATCACCAATTCTAACAGAAAGCACAAGAACACTAGCCTTTTTAGTTCTATTAGGATGTGAAACAATATTAGAGGCATCCTCACAAAAGACTATGTGCCCATATTCTATGCTTTTAGTGACCAGGTCTTTCACAATTGCTACCACAGGTTCAACGTTTATTTGTTCATCAGGTTTTACAGTTCTCTTTTCACTTTTGGTGATTACATTAGTTATCATAGAATGGTCCTTTACCTTTTCTAGGAAAGGAATCTTCTCGATATAAGGTTCAAGTAAGATGGGATCAATAATGCAATACTCAACACTCCCAATAGGAACACAGTCAACAATATCTTTGTAAGGTGCATGGTATTTTTTCCATCCCCTTTTTGGAATTACGATATAGGAAGAAAAGGCTCTAAAGCACTTCGTAATAACTTGCAAATCAAGACCATAAGCATTACTAATATTTTGAAAGCCATTAGTTCCCATAAAAGATTCAATGCATTCATAATCAAAATTTATACCTGACTTTCTACCTTTGTCATTCTCCCAAGCTTCAGCATTGCCTGGAATATGGTCCAGAAGATCCCATTTAGCTTCTTCTTCCATACGAGTGAATGATCCAGCACAAGAGGCGTCCAATAAATCTTTACCATGTAGAGGGAGCCTTGCATAAAAGTTATTGATAATAATATTGTTGGGGAGCTCATGAATGGGACATTTGAGCATTAGTCTTTAATCTCCCCCAAGCTTGAGTTGTACTCTCTCCATCAAGAGGCCAAAAGTTGTATATTTGATTCCGATCTTTATGAATCTCACTAGGAGGATAAAACTATGAATGAGGCACTATTTCTTCCCAATCCAGAGCTTGACCATTCTTCAGCAGCTTATGCCATTCCTCAACTCTTACTTTCAGTGATAATGAGAATAACTTCTTCTTAAATTGATTTATAGTGATACCTGCACACATGAACAACCCGCATAATTCGTGTATAAAGAGTAAATGATCACCGGGATGGACAGTTCCATCCCCAACATAGTAGTTATCCATAACACGATCAATAATTCTTGTAGGTACTTTAAAAACATCATTCTCACCAGGTGGTGGCTTATCTACTACCTTAGCAGTGGTAGTAGCACTACCAAATAAGAAACTCAGCGAATTGTCCATAAGGAAAATAAAGCAACTAGTAGAAGTAAACAATACTCATAGTAGAAGTTTCCTTTACCAGTTCCACTCTCGAATAGCACTTGACTCGCCGGCAACGGAGCCAGATAATAGTCTTGATGATCCACAAGTATAGGGGGTGTATCGCAGTATTTTCAATAAGTAAGAGTGTCGAACCCAACGAGGAGCAGAAGGTGCTGGCTAGTGGTATGGATCAGGAATTCTCTACAAATACTAAGCAAAAGGATTTTTAGGGGTTTTTGATAAAGCTAGTAAACAAAGTACGAGTAAATAAAAGAAAGTAGGAATAAATGCAACAAGTGGCCCAATCCTTTATGCAGCAAAGGACAAGCCGCTTGTATTACTTAAGATGACCAAACGTTCTCGAGGACACATGGGAAGACTGTCAAGTGCTTTCGCTTCATATAGTTGATTAATCTTCTTTAGCTTGCTAAGTGTTGTGTGGGTGAACCTGTGCTAATGTACCGACCCATCTAGGACTAATACATACTTGTGATTATACTTCTTGCAAACATCTATAAGTACAAGAAAGTAATTAAGGTAGAAACCTAACCACAGCTTTAAACTCTAAGACCCTTACGTCCCTTGTGTAATGGTTTCCTAACGGGGGTTCAGGTTTCTATCACTCCGACAACCCCTACAATCAGTGGACAAATACACAATGCATTCCCCTAGGCCCATATAGGTGAAGTGTCATGTAGTCGACGTTCACATGACACCATTAGAAGAAGTACACCACAACTTAAATAACAATCTACTGAATCTTTCTCAACACAACTCCACTACTAATAACATGACTTCTCTCATGTCCTCAAGAACAAAACGAACTACTCACAAGACATCATATGGATCATGATCAGAGATGGAATAATGATGTATAACAATCTGAACATAAACAATAATTCAACGGTTCACTCAATAGCATCATCTACGAAGAGTAATCAACACCGAGAAAGTTTCCGCTATGAACTAATGCAAGATTCAACTCAATTGTTACAGCAATATGGAGATGGTGATGAGGGTGCTGATGGTGATGATGGTGGTGGTGATGATGATGATGATCCTGATGAAGTCTAGCTTGATGATGGTGTTGATGGCGACGATCTCCCCTCTCCGGGAAGGAATTCCCCCGGCCGAAATCTGTCTGCCGGAGAGATCTTTCTCTCTCGGTGTTTTCCGCCCCGCAGAGGCGGCGGAATATTTTTGTGGTTGCTCCCAGATTCTTAGGGTTTCAGGAGGATGATATACGCCAGAGGAGAGAGCCAGAGGTGGGCCAGGGTGGCCACACCACCTGCTGGCGTGGCCTAGGGCTGCCCGCGCTAGGGGGTGGTGTGGGCCCCCTGTGGCCCATCTCCACTCCGTCTTCTGGCATTCTTAGTCTTCTAGAAAAATAGGATTTTCCGTATATTTTCCCAGATTTTCTGATCTTCACGAATTTTGCCTCCAAACAGCACCTTTTCCATCAGAATCCTGACTGTAGCGGTCCATGCTCCAAAAGTCATCAACCATGCAAAAACAGATGAAATAACTTAAGTATCACCTCTCAATACGAAATATATCAATGAATAATAGTGAATTAAGACATAGAATAGTGATGCAAAATGGACGTATCAGTTTACTACTGCTTCTCTCCTGGGATTGTGACCTGGAGATGACGCGGCTCCTCCGGATCTTGCCGGGTTATTCCTAGCCGAAGGTACCACATGTGACGCTCCTGGTGGTGCCGGGTTTGCCTTGTTCATTTCTTCATTTTGCTGGCAAGCGACCCTAAGCAAGTGATTCACCCTCTCTGTTGCCTTTTTTGGGCCTCTCTGGTTAAAACTTCTAACTCGGACACGGGCGCATTTGCTGCCCTGAGGTTGTTTCCCGGGGTACTGTATCGATCCAGCCCTCGTATTACTATCGTGGTTGTCTGACCCAGCCTAGGCTCGTATTCCTTGTCAATCTCAGTAATTAGGTTCCTACCTCGAATTTTCACTCCACCTATGCGGTTTGCCTTAGCATATTCTTTCAATGTAATGTTCAAAGAGTGATGCAACTCTCCTACCTTCTTTGCCCCAACTATCATTTTCCTCCTAGTTTCCTCTAGCTCAGCTTGCGCCTGAGCCGGATCTACCATAGGTGCTATTGGAGTTGCTAGGCTATCTATTGCTTCCTGGAGCACATTCTCTAGCCTTTCTAGTGGGGGAAACCTAGATGTGGTCTGCTTTAGCGTAATCTCTGGCTCTGGTTCCGCGTCTGTCGCAGTCATCAGGATCTCAATGCTGCTGGAGGGGCGAGTGATACGCACTCCACGAGCTGGCTGAGAGGTGGTTCGCCTCCCTCGACGATGTGCCATGGATGAACGCAGAACTCATCCATGCTGATGTAGATGTTGTCTGTGCCTAGCTTGATGAAGACGCCATTCCACGGAGGGGGGTGCATGCCGAAGCTCCCTGCATTGTCGCTGACGTAGTCCAGCGCTCCAAAGTGCTGAACCAGGCCGGAGACGACGCGCTCACTGGTGATGGAGAAGCTTCCCGTCTGGCTTTTCACCCCTGCTAGCACCGCTAGCCCTGCGGTGGGCACCAACTTTTGTGGTGGTGGCACAACAGATGCCATGGATAGGCTAAAGATGGGGCCAATGAGTGCTAGGGGAATCCAGGGAGGGAGAACGTGGTGATTCCACACATAGATGTTCTTGTATTCTCTATCAATGGTGTTTACAAGTCCTCTTCAAGCTCTTGGCAAGAAGGAGACTATGTCTCTTACTCCCTACCAACTAGATAGAGAAAATGATCAATCCCTCTCTATGGAGGCCCCGGTGCTCATTATATAGGAGAGCCCGGGTTACGATATTAGGGCACATGCGGCAGCATATTCGGAGAATATTCTCCTCGCCTAAAGCTAGATTCTCTTTATCGGCTCGTCCGGGCTTTGGGCATAACCCACAGTGTAAGCTTTGTCTTTAAGCGTCACCAGACACGGGCTACGTCAGTCGACACTACCCGTCTCACCTTGGTGGCCTCTGACCCGCTGGTCCTCCTCTTTGCTTTGCTTCGCTCACGCTACAGCTAATAAAGCCGCTTTTTGACTAGTGGGGATTCCTTCTCTTGGAAGCCATAAGATAGTCTGGCTAGCGTGTGGCTAATCCGGCTATCAAGTTACCTGCAAAACAGATAGACAAACATGGCCGGCATATATTTTATGCGGCCGGGCTATAGTCAAGGAGATGTTCCACGGGTCAGGTCACTCCGTGGTTTGGCCTGCCTTGAGGTGACCCGGTCAGCACTTGCTTTGACCACGCCGTACCCCGGCTAACCCGGCCTTTATACCCTAGCTTTACCCTACCCGGGGGTATCCTTCAAACAGGTTTTGCCACACAAGATGGATTTTGGAAGAGAAAAAGGATTAGGGGATCTAGGGCATTGATATTTTTATACCACCTAAACAAGGTTGGATTAGTGAGCTCGGAGCTCACCTTGATGCAAGGGATATGTGGATGGTTAACCAAGTTGTATAGATGATAATTGTACCGAGGTTTAGGCTTGGTTGTATTTCAGGTGATCTAGAAGTGATGGCAAACTTTGTTGAAAATAAGGCTGCCATATCAGATAGGTCATGATGCCTCATAAACCAGGTCATAACCATTCAGATAGGTGGTCAAGAGAAGATAACATAAGGATGTGAGCTTCTGCCAAAGTAGGCAAGATGATAAGGTTTGCAGAAAAATTTATTTTCTTGCCTGCAAAACCATCAAGTACAAGTGGGTTAGAGGATGGTCTAGCCAAGGGAAATAGTGGGCCTTGATATTCCTTAGGATGGTGTGAAATATGGTTCAAGTGCTTTTCCAGAAATTCATAAGGGTTGAGGAAGGGAGGTATTCAAAGAATTGATATTGAAACAGTTTCCAGACTTAGTCAAATTTGGTAGTTTTGAGGATTTGACTAGATTACAAGGGGGAATTCTTTTGAGAGGCCACAAGATTCTAATTTATCATCAATTAGATGGTGATGAAGAATAGATTTAGTACGATAGATCCATGCTCGATATTGGTCTTCCTTGACTTTGGAGCTTCTAGAATGGATCACTTCAGATTTGATCTAGTTAGGGGTTTTAGATGATCACCTAGTGGCTAGAGATCAGCTCCAGCTTGTATTCTTGCTTAGCGTTTGGGAATTTTAAGTATCTTTCTCTTAGAGGATGAGCTCCTAGAGTAATTCATACTAATTCCTAAGCAAACAAGTCAAACAACAGATCAAGGAAATTCATCTTAGGAGACCAAGGCAACTCATCATTCAAGCAAAACAAAGCTACTAATAGGGTTACCATCAAGCCTAGATTGATACAAGTATGGGTATTTTGAAAGGGTTGAAATTTGAAGTAGATGAGATTCCTTGGTAAATTTACCAAGAGTAGAATTCAAAAGCTTTATAAAAAGGTTTTGGAAACCCAGAGATAAGAGTGGTTGAAGTTCTGTCTTGAAAACATAAGGATATTATATTATATAGTTCTCCCTAATTTTGTCAACAGAAGCTACTAACATAGTTTGGGTTACAAAGGCATCTTGGCTCAGGTTTTGAATTGCCAGAACATTTGTGAATATGTAAAATGAGCCAGGATAGTTTTGCTAAAAAGCTTTTGTCAACTGATATTGAGGTAAGGAGTCTATCATATGCTATACATTTAGATGCATCAGCATCAACAAACAAGCAAGCAAACATTGCATCCTTAACAAGAAAAAGTTTTTGTTCCCCCTGATTTTTGCATTCTGGACAACTAATCAGGGTCACTAAAACTGGGATGTTTCACTATCCTGACCATGTTTTTCTCTTGTCGTTTCCAACCTTTGTCTGTTAGTTGGTAGCCAAGTAGTAACTGTGCTTTGGTGTATTCTGATGCAAGATACTCTTGTGGTCTCTCTAGACAAACCATTATGGGATATCAAGAGAAACAAACTCTAGTACCTCGTCATTTCAAGGACCAGGTCAAAGTGTTGTAATCCGCAGATCAAGAGGCATGACTAGCTTCTATTTGTTCTACCTTAAAGTATCACACTCTTTTATACTAAGAGGTTGTGTTTAGTTTCATAACTCTCTTAATGAAGTGATTCTCTTACACATATTTATCCACCCTTCCTCTGAGCTATTCATGCTCGTGAGGGATGCGTGTGCGTAATAATGTCACCATCTGAGATTCTTAGCAACTTTTATTGATTTGAAATCCAAGGACATTTTGGGTCTTCCTTAGCATGATTGGTTAACCCTATCATTTAGAAAACGATGATTATGCTACCAAGTTCGCTACTCTGGTACACTCTCCTTGGTCAAAGAATTAGGCTTGTGTTGAAGCTCTGAGACTATGTCTTCTTGCTTTAATAAGCAAGTTTCCTCTCTAACTAAGTGACATATTGGTGGTTTGAGATATTTTGGTTGTCTAATAGAAGTGTCGCCAAGTTTCCATGTGACCGTGTTGTCAAGTTCTTGATCATACTGCATACCCTTGAACTAGTTGGTTCAGCTTAAACAAGAACTTGGATAGTTTTAAGACAAAAGTTATATCCAACTTAATTCATCTTAAAGGGCTGTCTAGTTTAGTTTGTGCTGAAGAAAGATAATATTGCTTTCGTGGATATTTATCGCCATGCCTTTCTCTTGATTTGGGTTATTCTCAAATCAAACTCAGTTCCAAGGACCATCTTGATGATGTTTCTACTTGTGATGTGGCACTTTAGTACATCTTCATGTCCTTTGGTCTAACCAATAGTTTTGCCTTGTTCATAACATATGCGTACATCTTCTTGGAGTATCTCGATAATTCTATTATTCATCCCATATATGAGATCCTTATCTTCTCCATGCTAGAATAGGTTCATATGGAACATTTGGCATCAACATTGCAAAACTTTCGAGAACCGTCTTCGAGTCATCTCGATGTATTTATTTTGGATGTTAGAAGTAACCTTCTCCGATTCAAGTGCAAATGTTGAAGGATATCATCATGGATTTGAGTAGAGTTATATTTGTTGCCTTAAAGACACATGTGTATCTCGTTGCAAGTATTGGATGTATGAGCAATTGTACTATGACAAGTTGTTAGTACATGGATCTAGCAATGTAGCTTAGTCTATTGGAGCTTAAAACTATAGTCCATGTCTTGAGAATCTAGTAACTTTATTTTTGTGGTAAATGTTACACACTGTCTATTTGGACATGCCTAAAATATCATTCGACCTAACCAAATCTGAATGTCAAGCAAATATGATGGTTGGTGTTCTTCAAGGTTTTTTATATCGGTATTTTTGTGAACCCAACAAGATTGATGTAGTGGTTGACACAATTAGTCAGAAGACCTATTGTCATATTCTCTTGATTCAGCAATAATAATCGTTCTTCATAAGGCTTCTTCTATGATTTATTCTAGGAGTTGTGCTTATGGTTTTGTTTGTATCCAAAGTACGACCTTTACTTGATGTCTCCTGTCTCGAGTATCAAGGATAACATTTAAAGTAGTGCTACTAAATGTCTCTCGGTCGATCCTCCAGATCCTTTTATGTTGGAAAGTTTCTTGTTTAGTCAAGTAATTGAAGTACAAGAATGAAGTTTCCTTTTCCTCGTGTCATCAGGAATCATATTGTCTATTCATCTTAGTGATGTAAAGTGATATCATGATCTTTGGCAAAGATTTTGATAAAATTGGATGAATAAAGTGTTTCCTTCGTTTTCAATCATGTTCGAAGAGCGACTACGATTTTGGTAATCAACAGTTTCTCTTGTTACATGTTCCTTGTGACTCTTATGACTCCTCGCCACAAAACAACCTTTCTGCCTTGACCTTCTGTAGAACCAAGAGTGACCCTTATATTTCAAAAGTAGTTCAACAACATGGTTATCCATATCTCTGTATCCCTAGAAGCTCTAATTAAGCCGTCTAGTTGAGTTTCATCTCTCGAAGTCTGTGATCATATTCTTTCTGTTGGAAGCCGTCCATTTTAGAACTTTAAAATATCTAAAACTCCATGGTCTCAATCCTTATGAAGACTAGTTATCTAAACAACTTGAAACCATCTCCTCTTGTCTCCTCCGCTACCTTTACATGTTTCATGTCGTCATCTCCGAGTTGTCTCTGAACACCTCCTTCATGAGTTGACCATGAGATACTCTTTGTGTTGTTAGTGTGTTTCCCTCTTATCCTTAGAGTGGCCTTATTCCCTTTCTTTTTTCCTACCTTTGAAATCTCGGGTCGAGATTCTCGTAAGGGGGATAGACCTGTAACACCATAGTTTTAGTTAAACCTAGTTAGGATTGATTGTGCATTCATAAGCATCATATTTTGCTAAGATAATAAAAATGAATGCAAGAAAAAAAGTAAAACCCTAAACCCTAGCTATGTTTACCTTTCTCTATAAAAGCAATTCAAAAGGTTTTGAATGTTTTGAAAAGTATAGAAAGTGTGGAGCCCAATCTGAATAAAAGATCCCCTGTGATATTTTCTATAATTTTGTAAAGCCTCTGGTATTTTTAAATAATACAAAACATATATATATATTTGATTTTACAAAAGGAAAAATAGTTTTACTGAAAAAATGGAACAAAGAAGCAACCAGGTCGGCCTAGACCGTTTCTCCCTGCTACCTGCCATGCAGAGCAGCCCATAGCAGGCCAGTTGTCCCAGTGGCAGCCCACCCATGGCCCATACTACTTTAGTCGTTTTCCCCATTCGTCATCTTCCCCGACGATGAGGAAGCTGTAGGGGTTCCGCATATGAAAACAATAACTTTTACCCTACGCCCCTGAACCCCTGAAGCTACCAGGACCTATCTATTAGTAATACAGTAACGGGAGAGGCTTTTCATGAACTTACCCTTGAAGACCGAAAAGCGTTGTCAACGCTCAGGAGAGCGTGGTTGATGTAGACATGCCAAAGCCGACCTCGAGGTAGTGATGAAGTCCTTGCGCTCCTTGGCTCCAACGACTTGAGTGCCTCAAGTACGACACCTCGCGGGGAGTTACACATGTCCGGTGCCTGATGATGACTCACGCTTCCCCGATCCAGCAGCAGTTGCGGAAGTAGAGCTCCCGGATCCGAATCCCGTAGCGCGACGGTGCTCCGTGGTGAAGATGTCTCTCGTTCGCGCAATCCAGAATTTGGACCACGGTCACGAGAGAGAGAGGGGAGGGAGAAAATATCAATTAGAGGTCCTCCCAAAAGTGAGAAGACCTTTATTGATTATTGGTGTATTTTATTTGGCCAAATACCCCCACTATATATAGGGGGAAGGGAGGTACTACCTCCCTCAAAGTCTCGGGGTGGGACTAAAGAAGTGGAGGGGGAGGGGAGGCCGCCGACCACCTAGTTGGACCCGCGCATTGGGGCTAGGCCCAGCCGGCCACCCCCTTGGCCCCTTCTCCCTCTCTCCTTTCCCTAATGGGCCCTCTCCCCTCCACGAATTGGCCCATTAAGCCTTTGACCATTTAAATTGATTTTTTTCTTTATTAAATAATTATGAATAAATGATTAAATAAATAGTTAACATTTCTTCACATATTATTCAACCTCCGTGGTTATGGACCACCTTCCACCTCAACTCCGGACATCCTCCGGACTTACTGAAACCCTTCCGATTTTCTCTCTACAAATCTTCAGCGATTCTACCGATCCTATAAACACTCTCTAAGCATCATCAAGCCCTTAAGCGTGATACCCCACGGTTCGGGAACACTCTAGACATGGTCGGGACACTCCCGCACCAATGATCGGCAAAGGGACATGGATGGCCATGTGACCCCTGTGCGTTCCACGAAGATCTTTCATCGTTTGAACCAGGAGAGTCGTGTCTTATTCCATTTGTCTCTTGATACTTGCGTTGCCCGAGATCTGATCAATGACATCACCATGTTGTGTTCAATCTCTTTACTAAACAATGCTACTTAACTCGTTCCGACAAGTGATATCCCTGTGATCAAATCACACGCTGCGCAGCTATTGGATATAACCTCCCCGAGTGGGACCTTCGAGTATCTTCCCGTCACATGGACGGACAAATCCCGCTCTTGACATATATTGCCTCTACGGTTTCCTCCGAGTACCTGAACACACCTTTATAACCACTATATTACCAAGTGGCTCTTGATGCTATCTAAGCACTCTCGGGAGACAGTGATTGATATAGCCTCACGGTCTAAGGAATAGTCTACGAGTTCTAATCATCGTAACTTGAACTTCGTGACATGATCAGGTCACGATGTTAAGGTTAGGTATTGGTTCATCATCTCATTCTCGGAATGAGATGACTCCATTTCCATTTGTCATAAATGCCACATGATTAAGAAACATGATCATCTATTGACCAATGAAACAGTGACTAGAGTTTTACTAGGAACCCCTGGTTGTTTGTATAAATCACACGTGTATTGATGTTTCCTCTCAATACAGTTATAGCATGATATAAAACTTAATCATAAACTATATGAAATATGATAAAAGTCCTTATAACTATTTATCTCTAGGGCATATTTCCAACAGAAGCAACTGTCTGGAAGCTCCTCCGCCGCCCGCCGGTTCCATGATGCCCGCTAGGCGCTAGGATTCACGCTAACAATATTGCTGGCCATCTACAAGTACCCCTTTCCGCTACGGATGAACACTAATCTCCCCTCTTTTCCCCAATTTATTCTCTGGCCCTAACCCTAGCTCTTTGGAGCTTCAAGGTGTCGGCATTTCTACCCACCTCTAGACAAGCTGAGGACGCTGTTGTGACCGGCAGCTTCTCCATGTCCGATTGCCCCTAGCCATGCAAGTTGGAGAGGACTGATGGCTCCAATATTTGCCATCTTCCACTATGTTTAAACATTATTGTTGGTCAAGCAATTGCCAAAGAAACTCTTAATCATTGCCACTAATGAGTAAGAATTTTAAAGATATGCAAAACCTCTCTTTGAATTATGTTGTGCAGTAAATCACCCGGATTTTAATGCAAAATAAGAAGTCATAATGAAGGATTTTGAGGAAGTACACACGGCCAAGTAATTGGGAAGATATGCTAGGGCATTAGTATGCTTAATGACCACTAGTACTGGTAGGGCCCGCCTGTACCGCCCGCCCGTACCAGGTGGTGACGACTTCATCTCGTCAAACCCTACAACTTTTGTGAAGACGCCTATATATTTTGAGGCTCCAGCCGCCGGCCAGAGAGCCGCCAGTGTCATATTACATCACAACACCACCAACGGAGATCCACACGATTGTTCATCCTTGTTCATCTCTTCAACCATCCATAGCCATTACTTTGTACTTTAGATCCCCTTGTGATTTGGCAACCATTGTAAGAATATTTGATTTCAATCTAAGTATTTGTATGATGTTTTCTATCTATGATCTATTTTTTATGCATTAGTAGTCCTCACGGGCTGCGGCTTGGGGAGAAACCTTGCAGCGATTATGTGCATCTAGATTATGGGAGTATTGTATTTTGTTTGCAATTCAGATTTGTATCTTTTGTTTCTTCGTCTCTTGTCTCGATCTATGGACTTGTAGGTACCCAAGATCCCATAGATTGATAAATGCTTGAGGTGAGATATTTGGCTAACAGCGATCTCATAGGAACCTCAATGACATAAAGGGTAGTACGCTCTTTTCTTAGCGCCCCATTTGGGATCAACAACAACATCACCACTTAAAGCTTTGATTTGTGTTTTACACTTAATAATTGTTTGTAACCCGTGCCTTTGGTGTGCACTTAGTTGGATTAAAAGTATATTGCTATGCCCGCTGCATCACGGGGGCTCTAGAATATTAGGATGTCTTACCCACAAGATATTATCTCCATTCAAACATTATACATGACTATGCTTATTATTATCTTTTATCCCATTTGATGTGGAGCTTCAGGTGGATCTTCAACCCTAGCCTATCTCCATCCATTGATTCAAACCCAATATAAAGTAAACTAGATTGGTGTGGTAAACTAAGGTAAAATGAACAAACAAAGTCTTGTAGACGTGTCCTTTTTATTTCCTTTTAGCATTGCTTTTCGAGGTTTGATTAAACCTTGGTCTTCTAGGGAAAAAGCTATTATACTACATCTGTGAATCCGGACCGAAGGTATCAAGGACCGAGGTGCCGCAATCAACCCCTCCATCCCCAATGACCCCCATCATGTTCGCCATCGATTCCGGTATCCTCCTGCTTAGGTGGACACTACATTGCAACCATGGTAAGCCACTAGTGCCTAAAGCACACTCTTCTAGCTTGCTCGTTGTACCGCTGTCGCGCCGACGACCTGCAAGCGTCGCTGCTAGCCATGTGCCTTGCTCCACTGACCATTCCGGGGCAGCGCCGCCACCTTTAGGCTCCACGCATTGTGCTGTGTCGAACTCGCACCCTGCATGAAGCCCCACATGCTCTCTATCACCGTCCCCACCACCGTTTGGCCATTTGCCGGCGAGGTGACGTCATGGCGATGTCACGCCGACGTGGCGCTAGCGTGGCTATGGGTCTCCCATTGTTTGCTGAGCGCCAGCGTGGCCAGCTGACCTAGCCATGGGCCAGTCGTCAGTGGGTGCGGCTAGCCCACTCTCGGTGTAAAAGAACCCAGCGCCTATGCTATTGTCAACCTGATGTCAACGTGGCGCAATATTTTAATTTAATTGGTTTAATAACTTCAGAAATTGAATAAATCTTGTAAAATCAATATCTTTTATTCTATATTTCAGAAAAATATGTATAATATATCAAAATGTTCAGAAAAACAAGATATATCTATTAAAGCTATAATCATGCATTGTTCAGCAACTTTCAATACAATTTTAATTAGAGAAAAAAGTGAACCTCCGCAGGTGACTCTAAGGTTCCCCCTGTTCTAGGGTTTGCACCCCTCGGACCCTGTTTAAAATGACCAAGCATGCCTTGGGGATCCATTTCAATACATTTTAACTTGTCACATCATCATCCTTTCTTGAGCATTGCATCGATGCCATGTGTTGATTGTTTCTCTTTCTTTTCGGTGTTTGGTTCTTCCTGGTAGAATATGATATCGAGATCGAGATCCAAGACCGAGATCAACATCGTCGAAGATCAAAGGACAATAATTGATCAACTGTAATCAAGTCAAAAACAAGATATCCAAAGCTCTACTTATTCGTTATCAATAGGCAAAGGCAAGCATATCCCAATATTACAACCCTATGGTTTTGAAAGAACTTCAATTCTTTCCATGATGCATACGATTCTACTTTGGTATTTTAAGGATAGATAGAGTGTCCTATTTGTTGCATTACTCCCTTTGAGCTTATATTACCTGATCCACTTCTCCTAGCATAACTATTTTTGGCTTTTGTGCACTGCTAGAACTATTATCTGTGTATTTCTTAGCCATGCTTAGCTGTCAGTACTGGTTCATCCAGATGATGTATCAGATGTAGATAATCTAGTATGACAGGAGAACGAGTATGCTGATGAGGTGATATTAGTGGTGAAGGATAAACATGCTAAGGCTTGTATGGGAGGCCACGGTGGGATGTGGTTTTTGTGGTCCCATGCTCGCCACTACTAGGAACCGAGTTCTTTCCTTTGGAACCAAGACGAGCGTACAACCACACCGGGCCTAGAAAACCTCACGAGTAACTAACTTGCCTAGTAGATTCCAAGAGTCACATAGTTCGGGCATTCCATTCAACATATGCATAGAAAATGTTTTAAAATATTTGATGGGTGAAGGTGCATCATAATAGGTAGGTAAGCGTGGCCGGGGTTCCTTGGAGTAGACAACGCTCCTGATAAATTAACATCGCCTCACATCTCTAGGGACCAGCTTCGGATTTGACCCGTTATGACGGAACCCTCCTTAGGGCGTGACTCACGGTCTTAGTGAAAGAAAGGTAAAGGTTGTGTCTAACTGCCCTATGCCGGCCCTCCAAGGAAGAGGGATAATGATTTTGGCACTAAGAGTCGGTTAGTACGTGTGGGTAAAGTTTTACACCCCTACAGGGTTAAATCTTTTTGAAAAGTCGTGTCCACCGTTATGGACGACATGGGAATGAACGCGAGATCATAGAGAACATTAACCTAATCGTAAAACTTGGCAACTAAGGTTTGTTAAGGATGCTTCTCATGGGTACGAGGGGGTGATCCTAGTGTGAGATGAGGATTACTTTGGTGGATATAGAAATATGATGATAAATTCTTCAAAGATGTCGCTCTCTTATCCCCTTTTAAAATATTTTGAGTAGAAAAGTTTCTTCTCCCCTATTTAATAAACAAAGATGGCTTTATGCAAAAGAAGCCCACCAGCCATAAGTCTTGCGGAATACACCCTGTACTCGCCCTTGCTTTGTTGATACTTTTGTATCAGAGTAAGTATTCCCCTAAAGACAAGTTTGGTACGACATCAACACTGACGAGTAGCTTGGTGTTCCCGGCTGGCAGCCTGAAATCTATGGGCTGGGAGGTCATCGTTGTGCTTCAGCCTCTTAGGCCAGTTGTTAAGTTTGCTATACTTAATTGCATAATTTTCCTTCTGCTGTATGATGTTTGTGGTCAGTGACCTCTGCTTGTAATATTTTGGTTCTCTGCTCAGTTATGAGCTTGCTATAATAATATTTGTGTCATAGGGTTACTGTTGTGTTACCGATTTCTCACTGGATATCCTAGAGCTCAAGGTTAATCTTATGCCAGGCTAAGGTATGGGATTAGTTTAACCCGGGGGTGTCACGAAGCAAAAACATTATCCTCGGCACCCACATAATCATATGTGTTCTACCCGTGCAAATCATCTACACGTAGATCACACTCTGATACCACTGTTGGGTTCGTAGCATAGAAAACAAAAAATTCCTACAATATGAACAACTAAGAACCAAGATGTATATACATATATACAATCAACAGGTCGATATACATCTATAGAGAACCAATCCTCAAAGAGCGATAAAGCATTACGAGATTTGGTCTCATGGATGATGTAGTAATTCACTTGTCAATCTCAAGATCGTGATGAAGTCCTAGCAACACAAAGCATAAGTGCATGCATGATTGCACACATGTTCAGTACCCGACCACCTCTAAGTCCTCGCACCAGCAAAGCAGCGGAATCAGCAAATCCTTCCAAAAAAGTCACCAGGAACATGTACTTCGCTAATACGAAGCCATGTGGAATATCCTATAGGGGGAGAGAGATCCTTCATGAGGAGGTGTGAAGTGAGATGGGGAGGAGACCTTTTATAGGGGGAGGGGCAGAGCCTCCCATGGCCAGCGGCCAAGGAGCCTCCCCCACCTCTCCCTTCATTCATCTGGGTGGATCCTCCACTCACATAAAACCTTCTCCACTTACATGTCCACCCACATGCATTAAATTTACACCAAATTTAATGTATCTCTCATTTAATTTAACTCTTTTATTTATTTTTAATTATTTTAATTAACAAACATTTGTATAAAAACCCCTTGTAACATTTCAATATTACATGCAGAACCAATTTCAGCAATTTCACCCGAAACAATTCCGGTGTCCATCGAAATAATTCTAGCGATTTCATTTTCTTTCTATGGTATCTTATTCACTCCAAATGGTGTCGGTATCCCTAAAGTATGTCACCCTACGATTCGTGAATAATGCAGACATGATCGATACCCCTCTCCAATAAGTAATCAGTAGTGGGACCTGGAGATCCGTACTTACTGCCACACATTCAATGATGAATCTAGTGATCGTGTGAACCTTAAATGTCGTAAATAAATAGCTTTGTCTCGTGATATATTACATCTCTGAGATTCTATCATCGGTATCCCCATAACTAGTTTGATCTCTTTACTAACAAATACTCTTTGCATGTTCCTGTGATATAACATTCTAGTGATCTTATCACTTGCTTGCAAGCTATGTCAATGCGATATCACTCAGAGGGCCCAGAATATATCTCCCCGTCATCAGGATGGAAAAATTCCACTCTTGATCCATGAGCCTCAACATAACACTTTCAGAGTACCCAAACCCACCTTTATAGTCACCCTATTACGGTGTGATGTTTGATGTTATCAAAGTACTCTTCTGGTGGTAGGAATTAACATGATCTCATGGTCTAAGTCTATAAAGTTACTAAGCATGATGTGATAGCAATGTAAACATAATGACTTTGATCGTATTACTATACTTCAGATCTATGTTCATCACATCATTCCACCAATGTTGTGACCTCGTTATTTAAAACATCCAATGTCCATGATCAGGAAACCTTGATCATCTTGTTAATCAATGATCTAGTTTATATTTGTTTATTAAACACACATGTATTGATGTTTCCAATTACAATTATAGCATGCAAAATATACATCTATAATATACTTGTAATAAGATAATAGCAACTTTATTATTGCATCTCAGGCATATTCCCTTCAATATGGGACCATGAGATGGAAGAGCTTGATGATTAAGATAAAACAATAGAAGGGCACCCAAATTTGGTGTCAAATTACAAATGGGAATAGCATATGTTGCGAGGATAATCATATCCTCCTCATTGACTCTAGTAAACTCACCACGTTCCTGGAGAGTGTTAGCAATAACATAGAACAAATAACGAATAACAGGGTGATCAATTTGGTTTCCCTTGGGGATGTTTCCATGGATTTTCATTCTACAAAAGTAGTCCAAGGTTGATGCATCAAGAACAAAGGTGGTAAAGCGTATGTCGGTGGTGTTGTTGGCAAACACAAAATGAAGAGCCCATTGGTTGAGTGTCAAGGAATACCCATAGTTCATAAGGTGGAAGTTGATGCGATAAGCTCCTAGCATATGCACCTCGGGGTAGTATGGACTCATCATGTATGTAAAAGTACTCAGGAAGTCAAGTATCAAGCGACGATATGTGGCGTAATGGTGGAAAACAATGTGACACAAACCAACATTGTTGCAAAGGAAATCAAAATCATGACGAATGCTGTCGGGGCCCTGGTGAACGGGGTACCACGTCCCGACGGCCGGTAGCCCCTAGCTCCTCGAGATACTGCCACCTTGTGAGCCTACTATGCCCCTCCAGGATGAGCGGTCCTCAAGAGGGTTTCCCCTCAAGAGGAAATAACCTCCCAGGTAAAAGCGTCCACAGAACCTCTCGGGGGTACTTCAGAACGTCCCTCGGGCCCTTCGGTAAGACTGTTAAGTAATCAGCAAGTGAGCCGGGCCACGACAATAGGCGCGGTCACTACATCCTCACCATCTGCCTTAGAAAGGAAGGTCCGGACCGCCAACCTTTCCTTTGCAGTAGAGAGACCGAAGACCCCAGCGTGGTGGGTGCGCTAGTTGCCGTTTGGGTGACAAGGGGATAGCGGGATGCGCCGGATCAAGACAAAATGGAAAAAGGGATGACACTTTATCAGCCAGCGGGGGTGCCTAGGAGGATGGCAATGTGGTGACCCTCCCTGTCCATGGACCAGGGGCAGAGGCCTAACGCCTCCCTATATAAGGATCCCTTCTCCTATCTTACATGGGGGCGGATCCGAGAGATCTAAAATCCTAGAATTTCATCCACCATTGTAACCTTACGAGGCAAGCAAGCAATACAACAAAGCTGGAGTAGGGTCTTTACCTCCTCACGAGGGTCCTGAACCAGGGTAAAAAACGTCAGTGCCAACTCTGTGTTGTGCACCCACTTCACTGTCGTAGCCGTCTCCGAACTCCTTCTGAATCGTGTGTTCAGCCCCCTCACGAACCAAGGGATCGTTGGACCCTAGTTCCTTCGCGGGACAATTCATTGACAAATGCGTAGTTGGTTGAGGATGTAAGGACATGGCCACTTGGAGGACTTGATCTCTCTGTGCTTGAGATAGTTGAAATGTACTCAGTGCCAAATGACTCAGCGGTTAGCGTATAAATGGGTGGTATGGCTTGTTCCGCAACCACTGCACTTCTACATCTCCTCGTATTCATCTAAAACATAAATAAAGCTAATTAAAAATTATCAAATAGAAACATAGCATAGGTGATCCTCTGCACTTGTTAAAAAAGAATCTCCTCTAAAGACAAAACTAAGCATGCTCATAATCAAGATTAGCCCAAGAATACGACCTAAGTCTAGAATGATAATGATGAAATATTGAGCAAGGTTTTGATGCATATAACCTAGGGATCGAAGGAGAAACATATGTTAAATCGATTGTGTGTGAGGAATCGAAGAAATAGAGGACATAGTCGAAGATCCGATGAAGGTAGTTTGGAGTTTGGAGGAAGAAGAAAGAGAAAAATGTGATTTGGGATTTCAGGTTTTCCTCTCCCTGGGGTCCTTGTTACGGCCGGGTACACGGTACGTTCGAGTGGTTTAGGCAGAGCCTGCCTGTACCAAGTGTCCAACCATGGGGTAGAAGGACCCTTCCGGCGGCACACCATGTACGGGGGCGCGGTATGGTTACACGTGCCTGTACTACTGGTCATTATCTCTCTATGGTATGCTTACCTCAAACTTCATGTTGTGCTCGCATATACGGTATGGGTGGATGGTAGGTCCACTCCGGTCGTACCAGAGGTCATTATTGGCTTTGTGTCCATCTGCAAAAATTAATGTTTGCATTTTCTTGTACCGCGATGTGGTACGAGCACGCGGTACGGTCGCCTCTGGTCAAACTTGTGCTCCTGAAGATCATAGTAAGCTTCAAAAACTTAAAGACTTAAGTTAGTAGCTTCATGCACCTTTGCACAACTTAGCAACCACAAAATGACAACACAGAAACTTAATAAAAAACAACAATACCTTATGGCCATGTGTTAGCAAATATAATAGATCGAGTATTACCTTGATTTATTCTCCTCTCTTCAAATGACCTTCTTGAACAATCTTTATTAAAAACAAAAACAAAACTAACACAAGATTATAACTTTATTTCACATGGGTTGCCTCCCATGAAGCTCTTCTAGTTAAGGTCAATTAGCTTTACCAAGATGGTGATTATTTAGTGTTTGCAAGTGGTCGTCCTATTCTCACATTCCCTTCATGTAAGCGGATCAAAGCTTTGATTGTTATTAGGAAAGAACTACCTAAAATTATAGGTGCTATAGGATATTTAGGCATGTCCACTATAACAAGATCAATAAGCGCGAGACATCCTTTAATTTCCACAACTATATATTATTTTATCCCAATAGCTTGTTTATGGGTTCAATCAGCAAGATGGGGTCTTATTTTAGTAGTTGTAAATGGCCCTAAGTTTATCTTATAAAATAAGATTTTAGAAATCGTAGAGACGCTCGCACCAAGATCGCAAAGAGCGGCTATCTCATTAACCCAAATTTTAATTTTAATAGTGGGCCCAAATATATCATCTAGCTTAGCTAGAAGCCTATCAGTTCGTTTCTTATACTCCATTTATAGTTCACAAACTTTAGATGCTACTTCTTTTACAAATTTTTGGTATGTAGCATTGTCACCTTGTCCTATACCGGGATTCTTGACGGTGACCATCTTCAACAAATCTTCGACGGTATAATCCGGTGATGGTGCATTGCTACAATCTAGCTCTTCAGGCTTATCATCTTTATTTTCTTCCCTCATCATCTTGAGGTCTTCCACTGGGTTTGTCTCAGTCTTTCCAGCGAATTTTGCAAGTACGAGAGCTTGGCCCTCAGCTACTTTTCCCAATTGTGCCTCCACGGTCTTGGTTCTTTCCTATAGATCCTAGACATCATTTATAATTGCAATGGCTTGGTTATATAATTTTCCAATACTAGTCTCATGGTTCTCTGTGATTTCAATAAGCATATTATTTTTCTCGATTTGAGCTTTCATGAAAGTTCTACTACTAATTTAAGAGAGATATTACCATGATTTGCTCCATTATGGTTATCATAATTGTTGTTATATGGAGCACCTTCAGGATTAGAATTTTTCTTTTGAACATTTGAGACAAAGTTGTGACTCTTCCAAGCATGATTATAAGGATGACGTTCTATAAAATTAACATCATTAGCATCGGTAGTGATAGCATTAATTTGGGTATCTTCCTTACACTTCACAATAAGAAGTAAATCATGTACCTTTGCCTTAAGCTCTCCAATAGGTTCCTCGGTGATTCAGTTCACCCTTTTTGAGGATCTTTCTACATGCCATTGGGCATGGTAATTTTTTAGATCATCAAGTAATTTCTTTGCAACACTCACTTGGCGGTATCTAGCATAGACTTAGACATTGGATTAAGATCATTATGAAACAAATGTAATATAAGCTGCTCTTCCAGCCCATGACTAGGGCAGTTCATTATGGATTCTTTTATCCTTTCCCAAGCAAGCACTAGTGGACCGAGGTCTTCTTGTCTAAAGTCTGTAATGTTGGACCTTAGGTACATAGTCTTAGCTGGAGGGAACAATTTAGTCATAAAAATATTAGGGCATTCCTCGCAAGTTTTAATAGTGCCTCTACACAAAGCTAGCAACCACTCCTTAGCCTTTCCTCTTAGAGAGAAAGGAAATAAACATAATTTAACTACATTTGGGTCAACATCTTTTATGCACATCATGTCGCAAATCTCTGTAAAAGTACTTAGGTGCAAACCTGAGTCCTCTCCAGATGAGCCTCCAAATTGATTCATTTGAACCAAACTTAAAAGGTTAGGATTAATTTTAGAAGTCTCTGCGTCAACAACGGGCTGAGTAATAGGTGTGCGAATAAATTCATTAGTGGGAGTAGCATACTCCCCAAGATTCTTCTGAGCCATGGCTCTTTCTTTTTGGTGTTTTTGATATGAGATAAACTAATAAACAAGTAATTATTTTTTGGGTTATCAATAGATAACCAAAATTAAAATAATAATAAGAAATAAACTACAAAGAAACTAACAATAGGGTATCTAGTGACCTCACCAAGATAGTGTGCTTCCCCGACAACAACACTAGAAAAAGGGTTAATACCTTCAATACAGATTTATAGATGCAGTATAGTAGCTTTTTCCCTTTCTAGTTTACTTTCCAATGTGGGTTGTTTCAATGGATGGAGATAGGTCAGGGTTGAAGATGCACCTGCAGCTGCACATCATATGGGATAAAGATAGTAAGATGCATATTCATGTGTAATGATTAACAAAGATAAAATTTGTGGGAAACACATCCCGATATACTAGAGCCCTACGAGTCACAGGCATATCAATAGTCTTTTGTGAAGGGAATATGCCCTGAGAGGAAATAATAAAGTTGTTATTATATGTATTCCAAGTATATGATAGATGTTTATTTTGATGCTATAATTGTATTAATTTGGAAACATTAATACATGTGTGTTTAATAAACATATAGAAGGTTCCTAGTTATGCCCCTCTTATAAACCAGCTCGTTGATTAACAAGACGATCACGGTTTCCTGATCAGGGACATTGGATGTTGTTAATAATAAGGTCACAACATTGGTGGAATGATGTGATGAACATTCATCTGAAGTATAGCATTACAATCAAAGTCATTATGTTTATATTGCTATAACATCATACGAAGTAATCCTAGTCCTTAGACCATAAGATCATGTCAATCACTAACACTAGAAGAGTATCTTGATAATATCAAATGTCACACCATGACAGGGTGACTATAAAGGTGGGTTCGGTGCTATGAAGGTGTTACGTAGAGGCTCATGGATCAACAACGGGATTTGTCCATCCTGATGATAGATAGATATACTCTAGGCCCTCTCGGCGTTATCGCATTGAGATAGCTTGCAAGCAAGTGATGTGATCAGTAGAATGCTATATCATGGGAACGAGAAAAGGGTGCATGTCGGAAACAAGATCAAACTAGCACTACAAGAATCTAGACGGTTCATGACGATCTGATATCGTCGTGGATGAGGGCCAAAACATCGTAGATGGCCATCCGCGACGAATTCTGCGACAAAAGAAATAGGTGACGGACCTCCTGTCATAATTCAATCCTTGATGTTTTTTCTGTCTGAAAACGTCACGGCCCGTTCGTGGCATTCCTCCAATTTCTTTACGGAAAACTGGACTAGCCTAGCCCAGGCCCGGTCTGTCATGACATTTTATTTCATCATGAACGATGCCACATGGCAGACGGCACCGCGAACTGCCATCAGCGTTGTTTGCTGATGTCATTGTTCGCCATCTACGACGTCATCTACTTCCTGACGTTTTTTTCCGTCACAGCCTGATTCCGCTGGTGCTGTTTGCTGAAGTCATCCTTTCATTTGCTTATGTCATCGTTCCCATTCTGTCACGCGGGCAGAGATGAATTTCATTTTCGTCATAGCAATAAGCTGGCCCACTTACGTGTGGCCGATCGTCAGGGCGACACGTGGACCAATAGGAAGGATACACGTGGTCCATCTGTAGCACGAATCATGTACCAATGAGAGTTGGACGCCTGTCCAACGCATGACGAACTCAATTCGTCAGGGCAGAAGAGATGACGTTCCTGTTTCGTCGAGGATGTTGACGAGTGAAAGTGCACCACGTAGGCGTCTATCGGTGATGGAAATATTTTCGTCAACTAAACAAGCATGACGTTTTCATTTACGTCGGAGAAGACTGCTGGCAATTTTGCTAGATTGCACCATCCAGATCAAAATGACAGAAATTGCAGGGCACATGTTTCAGGGGACATAAATAGGTTTGCACATAAGTTTCCAACTAAATAAAGAAAAGAGCCTAACAATCTTTGAGTCACACCACCAATTCACTTACGCAATATAGCTAAGAATTGCTAAAGTTATGCATTTATAAGGTCTGCAAAGTTCACAAGTGCTTTCCGCGCTTCATTTGTTTGCTTCTATCTCCTTCAGCAATGTTGCAATGCGTCTGCTCTGTGCCTCATTTGCTGCTCTCTCAGCCAAAAGTTGTGCTTCAAGGAGAGAGCTGGTTGGTCTTGAAGCATGGATGCTTTCATCAGTGGAAGCAAGGGCTTGATCCTCAATGCCATCTTCTGTAGCAGATGGCGCCACTGTGCTTCCAATGGGTGCCTAGTAGTTATATAAGCAAACGATAGAAAACTAGCAAGCAAATTCCAAGCACATCTTCACAGACAAACATGGTATTGAATTATACGAAGTTGACAAAGATGGACCTGATATAGCTTCTTCCACACTTCCTGCGCTTCCTTCAGGGCTTCTGCCTTACCATCTGGTATCTCCGTCTACAACCCCATAATGGCACTGCGCAGTATCGCATTCCCTGCTCTTTGAGCCCCGAGTTGCGCTTCAAAGAGAGTCTTGGCTGGTCTTGAAGATGGATGTTGATGTCCTGCGACAGCGCATAGTGCACCGTGTTGGTGGAAGGAGGTTGTTCAACCTTAGTGATATCTTTTGTAACATTAGGTGCCATCTTGCTTTCCTTGATTGCCTATTGAGTTTTAGCAATAGAATCAAACATTAGAAAAATAGCCAGCAAATTACAAATGATCATACTCATTTTAGAGACAAATATGGCATTGAAATTTTGGAAGATGAGCAAGATGAAAAGTATTTTGGGGGGCTTACTATTGCTTTTTTCACACTATGATTTGAGAAGCCCCGGCTGTCACAGAAAAACAAGTCACTAAGATAAGGTTGTCTATTTCTTGTTTGCCTGTTTATTAGAAAACGGGCCTACACAAAGAAAGAGCAGAGAGTATAAGAGGCAGTCCTGGTTAAATACAAACAGGGGAAGTTGAGTAGAGAAGACTTGACCTGGTTCCTAGGGTCAGTCCAAGAATCAACAAGCTTGTACAACTCTGCATCATTCATGTGTTCAACAAGAGAAATCCTTGTTACTTCATTCAGTGGGAGGGGGTCAAAAAACTGCTTCTTCAGGAGATGCCTTTGAATTCTTGTGTGCCTCATTAACTGTTGGTTGCAAGCAACCTACACATCTGTGCGTGATGCATCCATGAAAAACTTTTGCTGAAATAAAACATCGTGCATCAGCCTCTCCTTGAATAGTAATGAGAAGAAAAGGGCAGTTGAGTCACAGAACATACAGAAACTTTGTCGTAGAACTCTGCTCGGACATCCGGCCTCTCCTTGTACTCTTTCTAGCAGGGGAAGATAGGCATCCAGTCCTGACTGTTTTTGCACAGTCAGTGGCAAACTTGGAAGCAATAGTTCTTCCTGGGGGAAGGGCAAATAGAAGCTTTCCTCCTTTGGACACGTTCTCATGCTGCGTCCCCATGTTTTTTTCTCTCAAGAAAATTTGAGGATCATCATGTTTAATAGTATCTTCAAAACAATGATGGACAAAATCATCTACAAACATATAATGTGGAGTTAGTGTTCTACCATATAATAAGTGCCATTAATAATGTAATTTCCTTGGGGAGTTGGTTGCTTGACTGGGGCAGCTGTCTGCTCGTCTTGGACTGCTGTCTTCCTGCCATGGAGTGCTGCCATCTCGATTTGGGTTGCTACCTTCTCTCCTCGAGCATCAGGATCTGCAGGACTCTGAGTTTCTTCCGAAGAGGTCGCACCACTTGGCAGTCTTGGTGGGTGCCGTGGAGAACTTGGAGGTGGAAGTACTTTTGGCGGATTCCCCTTGGACCTAGTATGTCTCGTACTTTCTATCGAGGCAGCCATGCTAAACAAGACGCGCTTCTGAGAAGCTGATCCACCACCAGCAGCCATCCTTGTCACGACGACAGGTTTCTTCTTATATTTCCTCTTCTCAGTCTACACAATTCAAAGGTAGTAAATTCGGGATAATAAAAAAGCACAACATATATGGAAAATTAAGTAACCAAATAATTACACAAAATATGAGTAGGCAAGTAAGGGGAAAACCTCCAGGTCATCCTCCCCCTCCTCTTCGGGATAATAGTCAGATCCAGAGCCTTCATCCTTGCATTTTTTAGGGGAGAATTCAGTGGGGGATGGATAAACAAGGGGCCTAAGACCCATTTTTTGCATACTCGCATTGTTTCTCGTGATGTTTTCCAGCTGTCTTTCTTCTAGGGAATGCAATTGTGGTTCTATCATGAATAAACAACTCTTTAGTAAGCTACAAAAATATAACCTATGTCCTATGGTATTGATTGTTCTATACTAATCATAATGTCTAACAGTCCACTATGAGGAACTTCTACTCTGAATCTCATATCACAAGACTAACGATGAAGTAGCCAAAGCAAAGCAAGAGACAAGACAATGAACAAGCTGGAAATTTAGCAATTGAATTTCAGTAATAAGCAGAGTGGGACAATAAAACATAAGACGGATAAGCAGCAATAGTGCAATTAAACAGGAAACATAACCTACTGTACTAACTGTTCTATAGAACTCATCATGTGACAGCTCACTATGAGGAATTTCTACTATGATCATAAAGCATATGATGAAGCAGCCAAACTAATGCAAAAGGCAAGATGATGCAACCTTTATCACACGCAAATAGATCATAAGCCGAAATAGTATACACGCAAGTAAAGAAGATAATCACAATAAAATATAAGCAGGATAAGCAACTATCCTGCAAATAAACAAAATATAACTTATGGTGCTGATTGTTCTATCGTAATCATCGTGTAATAGAGTCCACTATGAGAAATTTATACTCTAATCAAAAGACATAGGATGAAGCAGCCAAACCAATGGAACAACAAAGATAATGCAAACTTTATCTATATGTAAACTGATCATAAGTTGAATACTCTAAATCTCACTTGTCAATTGGTTGGCTGGTTGCACTAATAAGCAGGGCAGGACAATTAAACATCAGAAGGATAAGCATCTTTCATGCAGTTAAAATAGGCAATTAAACAAGTCATGACATATGATGTTGATTGTCCAATAGTAATCATCATGTAAAATAGACTACTATGAACAATTTATACTCTCCTCATCAAACATGTCATGAAGTATTCAAACTCATGCAACAGACAGTTAATGCAACCCTGATCACAAGACTTGTAAAATCACAAGAAATTTCACAGGCAGAACAAATAAGAGAGAATAACTACAACAAAAAAGGTAAATTGGTGGCATGAACAGGATAATGAAAAGCATTTCTCAGGCAAAGTAAAAAAACATGAGAATCGAGGATGAGTGTGTTTCCTTGCCTGCATGTTGTAGGGCCTTTTGATACCGCATTTCTTGAAGTGACCCGGGGAACGTGGCATCGATCTGGACGGTGAGGTAGCAGACCTCGTCGACGAGGTGGACAGGCCTTGTCAGTGTGGTGACGGGCCTTGTCAGCGAGGTAGACGGCGAGCTAGACGAGGAGATGGACGACAAGCTGGTCGACTTTGCGGGTGAAGTGTACAGCGAGGTGGTAGAAAAGGTCAGCCGGCTGTCGGCGAGGTGGACGACCGGCGAGGTCGACGGACATGATGGAAAACTGGGAATGTGAGGAGGGGCTAGGGTTTGTGCGCTAGGGTGACGGAGAGGTTACTACTGGAAGGACGGACGAAGATGAGGGGATTAAATCAGATGGCGGAGAGACGGACAACGGCGAGTGGAAAAGGGGGAGGACAGAGGGAAGGGCGAGGGGGAAAGGGGGAGGATGGCGGTGCCGAGGGCGGTGGGGAAATTTGGATTTGTCTCATTTCAGTGAGGGGATAAAAAGTTTTTGGAATTGATAATGTAAATGACCTTTGCGCGAATACTTGGGTGGTGTTGTGCGGGTGGGCTCAAACGTAATTGCAGCTCGAGAAATTTTCGTTTGTGTAGAAACTCTCCCGCGTTGGCGCCAAATTTTGCATGGGTGGGAGGATCTGACCTGGAAATTTGGGGTTGGTGTCCTGGCCGTTGGATGCACGATGGAGGGTTCAAAAAAATTAACCATATTTTATAAAGTCTTCACTAAAAAGAGCCTTGGTGAAGAAAACTATAAATTATTGTCGAGTAAATCTTGAAAAAATGCAATAATGTGGACTACTAGTTTATATTATGGCTTGTATAATGATCTCAGGAGAGGTAAGTATTTTGGATAATATATTCAAATTTATAGATAAGATTCAAAATGTGGTTTCTTTTGAACAATGGATTTCTCCAGATTAGGGTTGAACGATGATGGCCTTTTATCCTTATTTTGGTTAGTTTTAGGTCATAGAAAAACATATGGTATATATATCAAATTAGTTTGATCCCAAAGAAGATGCATCACTACACAGACCAAAATACATATATAGGAAAATTAAAGAAGCTTCCACATATATCCACGTGAATGACTAGAGTATAGTGGATTTATCAATGTGGTTAGAACATATGCATGACTCTAGGGGCTGGGGTCCATGTGTCTCAAGACTAAATTAAATTAAACATCATCATATAGGAAATAATAAATAACTAGCTTTCCATTCCATGTTCCACATGTTGCACCAGTGTGACGAAGCATTAAGTTGCATCACAGAATCAACTAGAGTTAGATATCGATGTGTGGTATATATTATTGGAAAATAACAAATGCAATGATGTGTGGTCATCATCATGTGTGGTCTATCAACAATGACTCTGGTGGCCATATCAATAATGTGGGTTAGGAAAAGAACACATCATTTGAAAAATATGACTCTAGGAGAGAGATCCATGGTTGTCATAGAGACCAAGAACAACACATGGGAATTAATTAATAAAGTAGATTCCACACATTGCATGCATGCATAGTCGCACCAGTGTGATAGTACAAGTTGTGCATCATCGATATCATAGAAGAAATAATCCACTTGAGTATATATATACATGTGGGAGGTCATGTATACATGTAGCTAGCTAGAGATATATCATTGTGGTTTTGGAAAAGAACAATGTATGCAATGTGGTCATGTGGGATCAGTGGCTCAGGTGGATATATATCAGTGTGTACTAGGAAAATAACACACACATCGATCATGCAATGTCTCTAGGGGATATATCCATGTGTCAAATTAAACCATGCATGGTCATACAGACCAAAAAACATAGGTAGAGGTCAGTTCCGTTCTTTCCCCTTCCCCTGCTCTCGAGTATGGGGAAAGGGCGAACCCTCGTTTCCCTCCATCCCCCGCCCATGGCGAGCCTATGGGTTCCCCCCTCCTCAGCCTGCCGCTCTGGCAGCGGGAGGGGCGGGGAACCCCCGGGTCTCATCATGGGTTTGTAGATAGGTTAGGGTTGGGGTTTCCCGGCGGCGGGCCATTGATGGTGGCGGCGGCGCCAGGCCGGCGAATAAATCTTCCTCGATTCCCCCCATCTCGACGGTGACACCGAGGGGTTGGAGGCATAGATTCCTGCCGTCCTTCCTGGGAGGTGATGCTAGGATTTGTGGGGAACATCGACGAGGCAGTGGCGCCGACTTTCCCAGGCACTTTTGTTCCCCAGTCTCGGCTCTGTAGCATCGGTGCTACCTCTAGTACTAGCGGGAGACTCGTGGGAAGCTGTACAAGAGGCTTTGACGCCATCTATGGTGGCGAGACTCGGTGTGTGGTGTTGCTAGAGCGAGATGTGTAGTTGCTAGAAGGCAGATTTGCCCCTCTTCCTTAACATCTTCGACGGAAGTTGGTAGTTCTGAGATCGGAGCAGCACTAGGATCCTTCCCGGCTGACGTGCCCCAACGACAATGGTCCCGGCGTTCATGGCGGGCTACTTGTGAGGCTCACAAAGCAGGTGATCTGCGAGGGTGTTGGCTCGGAACTTGGGCTCTTGGTTGCCGGCGGTCTGCTCTCCGGCTGGCGTGCGATGCTGGCGGTTTTTCCACATCGGCGAACGTTGGCTGCACAAGGACCTTCAAGGGCTTCAGCTTTATTTTCTTTTCATTTGGGGCCTTTGTGCAGTGCCTCCAGGACACGTGTTGTCTAGGTCATTCTAGATGTTTCCCTGGGTGTGTTGTAATCCTATATATTATATGGCATCAACTGAATTCTCAAAATTAAAGACCAAAACACATAGTAATTAAAGCAACATATTGCATGTTGCACCAGTGTGAAAGAATGAAGTTGCATCAAAGAATCCACTAGTGTGTGGTAGATATACCAATTAACAATGTGGTTTTGGAAAAGAGAACACATGCAATGTGGTTATGTATGTGGATCAAGGACATCTAGCTACTACTAGCTAGTGTGGATATCAATGTGGATTAGGAAAAAGATAACATATGCAATAATGACTCTAGGGTTTCCATACGTGTACATCCACATGCATGGTCACAGAGAGCAATATAGGAAAAGCACAGCTTCCACACACATTGCATGCATGTTGCACCAGTGTGACATATTGCATCATCCAGAGTTATATATGTGTGGTCTCATCGTGTATATATATGTCAAAATGTGGTATATTGTTGGAAAAGAACACACATGCATGCAATGTGGTCATCTCATGTAGATCTATCAACAATAATGCAATATATACATGGAAAAGAACACACATGCATGCAATATGACTCTAGGAGATCAGATCCATATATATATGGTCATAGAGACCAAAAACACATAGGTTAAAGAAAGGAGACCTTCCACACATTGCATGCATGCAGTGTGACAAAATTATTATTAGTTGTGCATCATCAGATGATCCACTTGAGTAGTATATGCATTGTGTGGTCATGCATATGTCTAGAGATATCATTGTTAGGTTTTGGAAGAACAATGCACATACATGCAAATGTGGTCACAGAGATCATCATGGATGTGGATCTATCAATGACTCTGGTGACCATATCAATGTGGGTTAGTAGGAAAAAGAACACATGCATGCAATATGACCCCCTACAGGAGATATATATATTCCATATTGGTCATAGAGACCAAACAACACATAGGAATTAAATAAAGGAGCTTCCACATTGCATGCATGCATGGACCAGTGTGACAGAATTTGTGCACATCATCACATAATCCTTGAGTATATGCATGTGTGTCTGGTCATGCATATATATGTACAGAGATATATATATCATCATCTTGTGTTGTTTTGGAAAAGAACAGTGTACAGATATTTGCAATGTGTGGTCATGTGATGGGATCAGTGGCTCTAGTGGATATATATATCAGTGTGTAACACACATCATGTCTCTAGGGGAGGATCCATGTGTATTAAACCATGCATGGTCACATGGTCACATGCATATATAGACCAAAACACAGGAAACCAACATATTGCATGTTGCACTAGTGTGACAGAAGTTGCATCACAGAATCCACTAGTGTGTGGTAGATATACCAATTAACAATGTGGTTTTGGAAAAGATAACACATGCATTGTGGTCATGTATGTGGATCAATGACATCTAGCTACTAGTAGCTAGTGTGGATATCAATGTGGTTTAGGAAAAAGATCACATATGCAATAATCACTCTAGGGGTTCCATATGTGTATAGCCACATGCATGGTCACAGAGACCAATATAGGAAAAGCACAACTTCCACACACATTGCATGCATGTTGCACTAGTGTGACATAAGTTGTATCATCCAGAGTTATATATGTGTGGTATCATCATGTAGATATATGTCAAAATGTGGTATATTGTCGTAAAAGAACACACATGCATGCGATGTGGTCATCTCATGTGGATCTATCAACAATAATGCAATATATGCAATGAAAAGAACACACATGCATGCAATATGACTCTAGGAGATCAAATCCATATATATATGGTCATAGAGCCCAAAAACACATAGGTTAAAAAAAGGAGAGCTTCCACAGATTGCATGCATGCAGTGTGACAGAATTATTATTAGTTGTGCATCATCAGATAATCCACTTGAGTAGTATATGCATTGTGTGGTCATGCATATGTGTAGGGAGATCATTGTTAGGTTTTGGAAGAGAAAAATGAACATACATGCAAATGTGGTCACAGATCATCATGGATGTGGATCTATCAATGACTGGTGACCATATCAATGTGGGTTAGGAAATAGAATTCATGCATGCAATATGACCCCCTATAGGAGATATATATATATATATATATATATATATATATATATTCCATATTGGTCATAGAGACTAGACAACAGATAGGAATTAAATAAAGGAGCTTCCAAATTGCATGCATGCATGCATGGACTAGTGTGACAGAATTTGTGCACATCATCATATAATCCTTGAGTATATACATGTGTGTCTGGCATGCATATATATATGTAGATATATATATATATCATCTTGTGTTGTTTTGGAAAAGAATAGTGTATATATATGCAATGTGTGGTCATGTGATGGGATCAGTGGCTCTAGTGTATATATATATTAGTGTGATGGATTAGGAAAAGAACACACATCATGCAGTGTCTCTAGGGGAGGATCCATGTGTATTAAACCATGCATGGCCACATGCATATATATATACCAAAACACAGGAAAGCAACATATTGCATGTTGCACCAGTGTGAAAGAAGTTGCATCACATAATCCACTAGTGTGTGGTAGATATACCAATTAACAATGTGGTTTTCCAAAAGAGAACACATGCAAGTGGTCATGTATGTGGATCAATGATATCTAGCTATTAGTAGCTAGTGTGGATATCAATGTGGTTTTGGAAAAAAATCACATATGCAATAATCACTCTAGGGGTTCCATATGTGTACAACCACATGCATGGTCACATAGACCAATATAGGAAAACCAAAGCTTCCACACACATTGCATGCATGTTGCACCAGCGTGACATAAGTTGCATCATCCAGAGTTATATATCTGTCGCCTCATCATCTAGATATATGTCAAAATGTGGTATATTGTTGGAAAAGAACATAGATGTATGCAATGTGGTCATCTCATGTGGATCTATCAACAACAATGCAATATATGCATGGAAAAGAACACACATCCATGCAATATGACTCTAGGAGATCAAATACATATATATATGGTCATAGAAACCAAACACACATAGGTTAAATAAAGGAGAGCTTCCACACATTGCATGCATGCAGTGTGACAGAATTATTATTAGTTGTGCATCATCAGATAATCCACTTGAGTAGTATATGCATTGTGTGGTCATGTATATGTATAGGGATATCATTTTTAGGTTTTGGAAGTGAAATATGTACATACATGCAAATGTGGTCACAGATCACCATGGATGTGGATCTATCAATGACTCCGGTGACCATATCAATGTGGGTTAGGAAAAGGAATTCATGCATGCAATATGACCCCCTATAGGAGATATATATATATATATTCCATATTGGTCATAGAGATTAGACAACAGATAGGAATTTAATAAAGGAGCTTCCAAATTGCATGCATGCATGCATGGACTAGTGTGACCGAATTTGTGCACATCATCATATAATCTTGAGTATATGCATGTGTGTCTAGCATGCATATATATATATGTAGATATATATATCATCATCTTGTGTTGTTTTGGAAAAGAACAGTGTACATATATATGCAATGTGTGGTCATGTGATGGGATCAGTGGCTCTAGTGTATATATACATATATTAGCGTGATGGTTTAGGAAAAGAACACACATCATGCAATGTCTCTAGGGGAGGACCCATGTGTATTAAACCATGCATGGTCACATGCATATATATACCAAAACACAGGAAAGCAACATATTGCATGTTGCACCAGTGTGAAAGAAGTTGCATCACATAATCCACTAGTGTGTGGTAGATATACCAATTAAAATGTGGTTTTGGAAAAGAGAACACATGCAACGTGGTCATGTATGTGGATCAATGATATCTAGCTATTAGTAGCTAGTTTGGATATCAATGTGGTTTAGGAAAAAGATCACATATGCAATAATCACTCTAGGGGTTCCATATGTGTACAACCATATGCATGGTCACATAGACCAATATAGAAAAAGCATAGCTTCCACACACACATTGCATGCATGTTGCACCAGTGTGACATAATTTGCATCATCCATAGTAATATATGTGTGGTCTCATGGTGTAGATATATGTCAAAATGTGGTCTATTGTTGGAAAAGAACACAGATGCATGCAATGTGGTCATCTCATGTGGATCTATCAGCAATAATGCAATATATGCATGGAAAAGAACACACGTCCATGAAATATGACTCTAGGAGATCAAATCCATATATATATATATGGTCATAGAGACCAGAAACACATAGGTTAAATAAAGGAGAGCTTCCCCACATTGCATGCATGGAGTGTGTCAAAATTATTATTAGTTTTGCATCATCAGATAATCCACTTGAGTAGTATATGCATTGTGTGGTCATGCATATGTGTAGGGATATCATTTTTAGGTTTTGGAAGAGAACAATGTACATACATGCAAATGTGGTCACAGATCATCATGGATGTGGATCTATCAATGACTCTGGTGACCATATCAATGTGGGTTAGCAAAAAGAACGGATGCATGCAATATGACCCCCTATAGGAGATATATATATTCCATATTGGTCATACAGACTAGACAACAGATAGGAATTAAATAAAGGAGCTTCCACATTGCATGCATGCATGGATGGACTAGTGTGACCGAATTTGTGCACACCATCATATAATCTTGAGTATATGCATGTGTGTCTAGCATGCATATATATATGTAGATATATATATATATATATATCATCATCTTGTGTTGTTTTGGAAAAGAAAAGTGTACATATATATGCAATGTGTTGTCATGTAATGGGATCAGAGGCTCTAGTGTATATATACATATATTAGTGTGATGGTTTAGGAAAAGACCCCAAATCATGCAATGTCTCTACGGGAGGATCCATGTGTATTAAACCAGGCATGGTCACATGCATATATAGTCCAAAACACAGGAAATCAACATATTGCATGTTGCACCAGCGTGACGGAAGTTGCATCACAGAATCCACTAGTGTGTGGTAGATATACCAATTAAAATGTGGTTTTGGAAAAGAGAACACATGCAACGTGGTCATGTATGTGGATCAATGATATCTAGCTATTAGTAGCTAGTGTGGATATCAATGTGGTTTAGGAAAAAGATCACATATGCAATAATCATTCTAGGGGTTCCATATGTGTACAACCACATGCATGGTCACATAGACCAATAGAAAAAGCACAGCTCCCACACACACATTGCATGCATGTTGCACCAGTGTGACATAATTTGCATCATCCATAGTAATATATGTGTGGTCTCATGGTGTAGATATATGTCAAAATGTGGTATATTGTTGGAAAAGAACACAGATGCATGCATTGTGGTCATCTCATGTGGATCTATCAGCAATAATGCAATATATGCATGGAAAAGAGCACACGTCCATGCAATATGACTCTAGGAGATCAAATCCATATATATATATATATATGGTCATAGAGACCAGAAACACATAGGTTAAATAAAGGAGAGCTTCCACACATTGCATGCATGCAGTGTGTTAGAATTATTATTAGTTTTGCATTATCAGATAATCCACTTGAGTAGTATATGCATTGTGTGGTCATGCATATGTGTAGGGATATCATTGTTAGGTTTTGGAAGAGAACAATGTACATACATGCAAATGTGGTCACAGATCATCATGGATGTGGATCTATCAATGACTCTGGTGACCATATCAATGTGGGTGAGGAAAAAGAACACATGCATGCAATATGACCACCTATAGGAGATAGATAGATATATATATTCCATATTGGTCATAGAGACCAAACAACCCAAAGGAATTAAATAAAGGAGCTTCCAAATTGCATTCATGCATGCATGGACCAGTGTGACAGAATTTGTGCACATCATCACATAATCCTTGAGTATATGCATGTGTTTATGGTCATGCATATATATGTAGATATATATATATATATCATCATCTTGTGTTGTTTTGGAAAAGAATAGTGCACATATATATGCAATGTGTGGTCATATGATGGGATTAGTGGCTCTAATGGATATATATATCTATATTAGTGTGATGGTTTAGGAAAAGACCACAAATCATGAAATGTCTCTACGAGAGGATCCATGTGTATTAAACCAGGCATGGTCACATGCATATATAGACCAAAAGACAGGAAAGGAACATATTGCATGTTGCACCAGTGTGACAGAAGTTGCATCACAGAATCCACTAGTGTGTGGTAGATATACCAATTAACAATGTGGTTTTGGAAAAGAGAACACATGCAATGTGGTCATGTATGTGGATCAATGACATCTAGCTACTAGTAGCTAGTGTGGATATAAATGTGGTTTAGGAAAAAGATCACATATGCAATAATGACTCTAGGGGTTCCATATGTGTATAGCCACATGCATGGTCACAGAGACTAATATAGGAAAAGCACAGTTCCACACACATTGCATGCATGTTGCACCAGTGTGACATAAGTTACATCATCCAGAGTTATATATGTGTGGTCTCATGGTGTAGATATATGTCAAAATGTGGTATATTATTGGAAAATAACATGCATGCATGCAATGTGGTCATATCATGTGGATCGATCAACAATAATGCACTATATGCATGTAAAAGAACACACGTGCATGCAATATGACTCTAGGAGATCAAATCCATATATATATATGGTCAGAGAGACCAAAAACACATAGGTTAAATAAAGGAGAGCTTCCACACATTGCATGCATGCAGTGTGACAGAATTATTATTAGTTGTGCATTATCAGATAATCCACTTGAGTAGTATATGCATTGTGTGGTCATGCATTTGTGTAGAGATATCATTGTTAGGTTTTGGAAGAGAATAATGTACATACATGGAAATGTGGTCACATATCATCATGGATGTGGATCTATCAATGACTCTGGTGACCATATCAATGTGGGTTAGGAAAAAGAACACATGCATGCAATATGACCCCCTATGGGAGATAGATAGATATATATATCCCATATTGGTCATAGAGACCAAACAAAAAACTGGAATTAAATAAAGGAGCCTCCACATTGCATGCATGCATGCATGGACCAGTGTGACAGAATTTGTGCACATCATCACATAATCCTTGAGTATATGCATGTGTGTATGGTCATGCATATATATGTAGATATATATATATATCATCATCATATTGTGTTGTTTTGGAAAAGAACAGTGCACATATATATGCAATGTGTGGTCATATGATGGCATCAGTGGCTCTAATGGATATATATATCTTTATTACTGTGATGGTTTAGGAAAAGACCCAAATCATGCAATGTCTCTACGGGAGGATCCATGTGTGCAACCACATGCATGGTCACATAGACCAATATAGAAAAAGCACAGCTTCCACACACACATTGCATGCATGTTGCACCAGTGTGACATAATTTGCATCATCCATAGTAATATATGTGTGGTCTCATGGTGTAGATATATGTCAAAATGTGGTATATTGTTGGAAAAGAACACAGATGCATGCAATGTGGTCATCTCATGTGGATCAATCAGCAATAATGCAATATATGCATGGAAAAGAACACACGTCCATGCAATATGACTCTAGGAGATCAAATCCATATATATATATATATATATGGTCATAGAGACCAGAAACACATAGTTTAAATAAAGGAGAGCTTCCACACATTGCATGCATGCAGTGTGTCAGAATTATTATTAGTTTTGCATTATCAGATAATCCACTTGAGTAGTATATGCATTGTGTGGTCATGCATATGTGTAGGGATATCATTGTTAGGTTTTGGAAGAGAACAATGTACATACATGCAAATGTGGTCACAGATCATCATGGGTGAGGAAAAAGAACACATGCATGCAATATGACCACCTATAGGAGATAGATAGATATATATATATTCCATATTGGTCATAGAGACCAAACAACCCAAAGGAATTAAATAAAGGAGCTTCCAAATTGCATTCATGCATGCATGGACCAGTGTGACAGAATTTGTGCACATCATCACATAATCCTTGAGTATATGCATGTGTTTATGGTCATGCATATATATGTAGATATATATATATATATCATCATCTTGTGTTGTTTTGGAAAAGAATAGTTCACATATATATGCAATGTGTGGTCATATGATGGGATTAGTGGCTCTAATGGATATATATATCTATATTAGTGTGATGGTTTAGGAAAAGACCACAAATCATGAAATGTCTCTACGGGAGGATCCATGTGTATTAAACCAGGCATGGTCACATGCATATATAGACCAAAAGACAGGAAAGGAACATATTGCATGTTGCACTAGTGTGACAGAAGTTGCATCACAGAATCCACTAGTGTGTGGTAGATATACCAATTAACAATGTGGTTTTGGAAAAGAGAACACATGCAATGTGGTCATGTATGTGGATCAATGACATCTAGCTACTAGTAGCTAGTGTGGATATAAATGTGGTTTAGGAAAAAGATCACATATGCAATAATGACTCTAGGGGTTCCATATGTGTATAGCCACATGCATGGTCACAGAGACTAATATAGGAAAAGCACAGTTCCACACACATTGCATGCATGTTGCACCAGTGTGACATAAGTTACATCATCCAGAGTTATATATGTGTAGTCTCATGGTGTAGATATATGACAAAATGTGGTATATTATTGGAAAAGAACATGCATGCATGCAATGTGGTCATATCATGTGGATCGATCAACAATAATGCACTATATGCATGTAAAAGAACACACGTGCATGCAATATGACTCTAGGAGATCAAATCCATATATATATATATGGTCAGAGAGACCAAAAACACATAGGTTAAATAAAGGAGAGCTTCCACACATTGCATGCATGCAGTGTGACAGAATTATTATTAGTTGTGCATCATCAGATAATCCACTTGAGTAGTATATGCATTGTGTGGTCATGCATTTGTGTAGAGATATCATTGTTAGGTTTTGGAAGAGAACAATGTACATACATGGAAATGTGGTCACATATCATCATGGATGTGGATCTATCAATGACTCTGGTGACCATATCAATGTGGGTGAGGAAAAAGAACACATGCATGCAATATGACCACCTATAGGAGCTAGATAGATATATATATTCCATATTGGTCATAGAGACCAAACAAACCAAAGGAATTAAATAAAGGAGCTTCCAAATTGCATTCATGCATGCATGGACCAGTGTGACAGAATTTGTGCACATCATCACATAATCCTTGAGTATATGCATGTGTTTATGGTCATGCATATATATGTAGATATATATATATATATATCATCATCTTGTGTTGTTTTGGAAAAGAATAGTGCACATATATATGCAATGTGTGGTCATATGATGGGATTAGTGGCTCTAATGGATATATATATCTATATTAGTGTGATGGTTTAGGAAAAGACCACAAATCATGAAATGTCTCTACGAGAGGATCCATGTGTATTAAACCAGGCATGGTCACATGCATATATAGACCAAAAGACAGGAAAGGAACATATTGCATGTTGCACCAGTGTGACAGAAGTTGCATCACAGAATCCACTAGTGTGTGGTAGATATACCAATTAACAATGTGGTTTTGGAAAAGAGAACACATGCAATGTGGTCATGTATGTGGATCAATGACATCTAGCTACTAGTAGCTAGTGTGGATATAAATGTGGTTTAGGAAAAAGATCACATATGCAATAATGACTCTAGGGGTTCCATATGTGTATAGCCACATGCATGGTCACAGAGACTAATATAGGAAAAGCACAGTTCCACACACATTGCATGCATGTTGCACCAGTGTGACATAAGTTACATCATCCAGAGTTATATATGTGTGGTCTCATGGTGTAGATATATGTCAAAATGTGGTATATTATTGGAAAATAACATGCATGCATGCAATGTGGTCATATCATGTGGATCGATCAACAATAATGCACTATATGCATGTAAAAGAACACACGTGCATGCAATATGACTCTAGGAGATCAAATCCATATATATATATGGTCAGAGAGACCAAAAACACATAGGTTAAATAAAGGAGAGCTTCCACACATTGCATGCATGCAGTGTGACAGAATTATTATTAGTTGTGCATTATCAGATAATCCACTTGAGTAGTATATGCATTGTGTGGTCATGCATTTGTGTAGAGATATCATTGTTAGGTTTTGGAAGAGAATAATGTACATACATGGAAATGTGGTCACATATCATCATGGATGTGGATCTATCAATGACTCTGGTGACCATATCAATGTGGGTTAGGAAAAAGAACACATGCATGCAATATGACCCCCTATGGGAGATAGATAGATATATATATCCCATATTGGTCATAGAGACCAAACAAAAAACTGGAATTAAATAAAGGAGCCTCCACATTGCATGCATGCATGCATGGACCAGTGTGACAGAATTTGTGCACATCATCACATAATCCTTGAGTATATGCATGTGTGTATGGTCATGCATATATATGTAGATATATATATATATCATCATCATCTTGTGTTGTTTTGGAAAAGAACAGTGCACATATATATGCAATGTGTGGTCATATGATGGCATCAGTGGCTCTAATGGATATATATATCTTTATTACTGTGATGGTTTAGGAAAAGACCCAAATCATGCAATGTCTCTACGGGAGGATCCATGTGTGCAACCACATGCATGGTCACATAGACCAATATAGAAAAAGCACAGCTTCCACACACACATTGCATGCATGTTGCACCAGTGTGACATAATTTGCATCATCCATAGTAATATATGTGTGGTCTCATGGTGTAGATATATGTCAAAATGTGGTATATTGTTGGAAAAGAACACAGATGCATGCAATGTGGTCATCTCATGTGGATCAATCAGCAATAATGCAATATATGCATGGAAAAGAACACACGTCCATGCAATATGACTCTAGGAGATCAAATCCATATATATATATATATGGTCATAGAGACCAGAAACACATAGTTTAAATAAAGGAGAGCTTCCACACATTGCATGCATGCAGTGTGTCAGAATTATTATTAGTTTTGCATTATCAGATAATCCACTTGAGTAGTATATGCATTGTGTGGTCATGCATATGTGTAGGGATATCATTGTTAGGTTTTGGAAGAGAACAATGTACATACATGCAAATGTGGTCACAGATCATCATGGGTGAGGAAAAAGAACACATGCATGCAATATGACCACCTATAGGAGATAGATAGATATATATATATTCCATATTGGTCATAGAGACCAAACAACCCAAAGGAATTAAATAAAGGAGCTTCCAAATTGCATTCATGCATGCATGGACCAGTGTGACAGAATTTGTGCACATCATCACATACTCCTTGAGTATATGCATGTGTTTATGGTCATGCATATATATGTAGATATATATATATATATCATCATCTTGTGTTGTTTTGGAAAAGAATAGTTCACATATATATGCAATGTGTGGTCATATGATGGGATTAGTGGCTCTAATGGATATATATATCTATATTAGTGTGATGGTTTAGGAAAAGACCACAAATCATGAAATGTCTCTACGGGAGGATCCATGTGTATTAAACCAGGCATGGTCACATGCATATATAGACCAAAAGACAGGAAAGGAACATATTGCATGTTGCACTAGTGTGACAGAAGTTGCATCACAGAATCCACTAGTGTGTGGTAGATATACCAATTAACAATGTGGTTTTGGAAAAGAGAACACATGCAATGTGGTCATGTATGTGGATCAATGACATCTAGCTACTAGTAGCTAGTGTGGATATAAATGTGGTTTAGGAAAAAGATCACATATGCAATAATGACTCTAGGGGTTCCATATGTGTATAGCCACATGCATGGTCACAGAGACTAATATAGGAAAAGCACAGTTCCACACACATTGCATGCATGTTGCACCAGTGTGACATAAGTTACATCATCCAGAGTTATATATGTGTAGTCTCATGGTGTAGATATATGTCAAAATGTGGTATATTATTGGAAAAGAACATGCATGCATGCAATGTGGTCATATCATGTGGATCGATCAACAATAATGCACTATATGCATGTAAAAGAACACACGTGCATGCAATATGACTCTAGGAGATCAAATCCATATATATATATATGGTCAGAGAGACCAAAAACACATAGGTTAAATAAAGGAGAGCTTCCACACATTGCATGCATGCAGTGTGACAGAATTATTATTAGTTGTGCATCATCAGATAATCCACTTGAGTAGTATATGCATTGTGTGGTCATGCATTTGTGTAGAGATATCATTGTTAGGTTTTGGAAGAGAACAATGTACATACATGGAAATGTGGTCACATATCATCATGGATGTGGATCTATCAATGACTCTGGTGACCATATCAATGTGGGTTAGGAAAAAGAACACATGCATGCAATATGACCCCCTATGGGAGATAGATATATATATATTCCATATTGGTCATAGAGACCAAACAACCCAAAGGAATTAAATAAAGGAGCTTCCAAATTGCATTCATGCATGCATGGACCAGTGTGACGGAATTTGTGCACATCATCACATAATCCTTGAGTATATGCATGTGTGTATGGTCATGCATATATATGTAGATATATATATATATCATCATCATCTTGTGTTGTTTTGGAAAAGAACAGTGCACATATATATGCAATGTGTGGTCATATGATGGCATCAGTGGCTCTAATGGATATATATACCTTTATTAGTGTGATGGTTTAGGAAAAGACCCAAATCATGAAATGTCTCTACGGGAGGATCCATGTGTGCAACCACATGCATGGTCACATAGACCAATATAGAAAAAGCACAGCTTCCACACACACATTGCATGCATGTTGCACCAGTGTGACATAATTTGAATCATCCATAGTAATATATGTGTGGTCTCATGGTGTAGATATATGTCAAAATGTGGTATATTGTTGGAAAAGAACACAAATGCATGCAATGTGGTCATCTCATGTGGATCTATCAGCAATAATGCAATATATGCATGGAAAAGAACACACGTCCATGCAATATGACTCTAGGAGATCAAATCCATATATATATATGGTCATAGAGACCAGAAACACATAGGTTAAATAAAGGAGAGCTTCCACACAATGCATGCATGCAGTGTGTCAGAATTATTATTAGTTTTGCATTATCAGATAATCCACTTGAGTAGTATATACATTGTGTGGTCATGCATATGTGTAGGGATATCATTTTTAGGTTTTGGAAGAGAACAATGTACATACATGCAAATGTGGTCACAGATCATCATGGATGTGGATCTATCAATGACTCTAGTGAGCATATCAATGTGGGTTAGGAAAAAGAACACATGCATGCAATATGACCACCTATAGGAGATAGATAGATATATATATTCCATATTGGTCATAGAGACCAAACAACCCAAAGGAATTAAATAAAGGAGCTTCCAAATTGCATTCATGCATGCATGGACCAGTGTGACGGAATTTGTGCACATCATCACATAATCCTTGAGTATATGCATGTGTTTCTGGTCATGCATATATCTGTAGATATATATATATATATCATCTTGTGTTGTTTTGGAAAAGAACAGTGCACATATATATGCAATGTGTGGTCATATGATGGGATCAGTGGCTCTAATGGATATATATCTATATTAGTGTGATGGTTTAGGAAACGAACACACATCATGCAATGTCTCTAGGGAAGGATCCATGTGTATTAAACCATGCATGGTCAAATGCATATATAGACCAAAACACAGGAAAGCAACATATTGCATGTTGCACCAGTGTGACAGAAGTTGCATCATATAATCCAATAGTGTGTGGTAGATATACCAATTAACAATGTGGTTTTGGGAAAGAGAACACATGCAATGTGGTCATGTATGTGGATCAATGACATCTAGCTACTAGTAGCTAGTGTGGATATAAATGTGGTTTAGGAAAAAGGTCACATATGCAATAATGACTCTAGGCGTTCCATATGTGTAGAACCACATGCATGGTCATAGAGACCAATATAGGAAAAGCACAGCTTCCACACACATTGGATGCATGTTGCACCCGTGTGACATAACTTCCATCATCCAGAGTAATATATGGGTGGTCTGATCATGTAGATATATGTGAAAATGTGGTATATTGTTGGAAAAGAACACAGATGCATGCAATGTGGTCATATCATGTGGATCTATAAACAATAATGCAATATATGCATGGAAAAGAACACATGTGCATGCAATATGACTCTAGGAGATCAAATCCATACATATACATATGGTCATAGATAACAAAAAACACATAGGTTAAATAAAGGAGAGCTTCCACACAATGCATGCATGTAGTGTGACAGAATTATTATTAGTTGTGCATCATCAGATAATCCACTTGAGTAGTGTATGCATTGTGTGGTCATGCATATGTGTAGAGATATTATTGTTAGGTTTTGGAAGAGAACAATGTACATACATGAAAATGTGGTCACATATCATCATGGATGTGGATCTATCAATGACTCTGGTGACCATATCAATGTGGGTTAGGAAAAAGAACACATGCATGCAATATGACCCCCTATGGGAGATAGATATATATATATATTCCATATTGGTCATAGAGACCAAACAACCCAAAGGAATTAAATAAAGGAGCTTCCAAATTGCATTCATGCATGCATGGACCAGTGTGACGGAATTTGTGCACATCATCACATAATCCTTGAGTATATGCATGTGTGTATGGTCATGCATATATATGTAGATATATATATATATCATCATCATCTTGTGTTGTTTTGGAAAAGAACAGTGCACATATATATGCAATGTGTGGTCATATGATGGCATCAGTGGCTCTAATGGATATATATACCTTTATTAGTGTGATGGTTTAGGAAAAGACCCAAATCATGAAATGTCTCTACGGGAGGATCCATGTGTGCAACCACATGCATGGTCACATAGACCAATATAGAAAAAGCACAGCTTCCACACACACATTGCATGCATGTTGCACCAGTGTGACATAATTTGAATCATCCATAGTAATATATGTGTGGTCTCATGGTGTAGATATATGTCAAAATGTGGTATATTGTTGGAAAAGAACACAAATGCATGCAATGTGGTCATCTCATGTGGATCTATCAGCAATAATGCAATATATGCATGGAAAAGAACACACGTCCATGCAATATGACTCTAGGAGATCAAATCCATATATATATATGGTCATAGAGACCAGAAACACATAGGTTAAATAAAGGAGAGCTTCCACACAATGCATGCATGCAGTGTGTCAGAATTATTATTAGTTTTGCATTATCAGATAATCCACTTGAGTAGTATATACATTGTGTGGTCATGCATATGTGTAGGGATATCATTTTTAGGTTTTGGAAGAGAACAATGTACATACATGCAAATGTGGTCACAGATCATCATGGATGTGGATCTATCAATGACTCTAGTGAGCATATCAATGTGGGTTAGGAAAAAGAACACATGCATGCAATATGACCACCTATAGGAGATAGATAGATATATATTCCATATTGGTCATAGAGACCAAACAACCCAAAGGAATTAAATAAAGGAGCTTCCAAATTGCATTCATGCATGCATGGACCAGTGTGACGGAATTTGTGCACATCATCACATAATCCTTGAGTATATGCATGTGTTTCTGGTCATGCATATATCTGTAGATATATATATATATCATCTTGTGTTGTTTTGGAAAAGAACAGTGCACATATATATGCAATGTGTGGTCATATGATGGGATCAGTGGCTCTAATGGATATATATCTATATTAGTGTGATGGTTTAGGAAACGAACACACATCATGCAATGTCTCTAGGGAAGGATCCATGTGTATTAAACCATGCATGGTCAAATGCATATATAGACCAAAACACAGGAAAGCAACATATTGCATGTTGCACCAGTGTGACAGAAGTTGCATCATATAATCCAATAGTGTGTGGTAGATATACCAATTAACAATGTGGTTTTGGGAAAGAGAACACATGCAATGTGGTCATGTATGTGGATCAATGACATCTAGCTACTAGTAGCTAGTGTGGATATAAATGTGGTTTAGGAAAAAGGTCACATATGCAATAATGACTCTAGGCGTTCCATATGTGTAGAACCACATGCATGGTCATAGAGACCAATATAGGAAAAGCACAGCTTCCACACACATTGGATGCATGTTGCACCCGTGTGACATAACTTCCATCATCCAGAGTAATATATGGGTGGTCTGATCATGTAGATATATGTGAAAATGTGGTATATTGTTGGAAAAGAACACAGATGCATGCAATGTGGTCATATCATGTGGATCTATAAACAATAATGCAATATATGCATGGAAAAGAACACATGTGCATGCAATATGACTCTAGGAGATCAAATCCATACATATACATATGGTCATAGATAACAAAAAACACATAGGTTAAATAAAGGAGAGCTTCCACACAATGCATGCATGTAGTGTGACAGAATTATTATTAGTTGTGCATCATCAGATAATCCACTTGAGTAGTGTATGCATTGTGTGGTCATGCATATGTGTAGAGATATTATTGTTAGGTTTTGGAAGAGAACAATGTACATACATGAAAATGTGGTCACATATCATCATGGATGTGGATCTATCAATGACTCTGGTGAGCACATCAATGTGGGTTAGAAAAAAGAACACATGCATGCAATATGACCCCCTATAGGAGATAGATAGTTATATATATATTCCATATTGGTCATAGAGACCAAACAACACATAGGAATTAAATAAAGGAGCTTCCACATTGCATGCATGCATGCATGGACAAGTGTGACAGAATTTGTGCACATCATCACATAATCCTTGAGTATATGCATGTGTGTCTGGTCAAGCATATATATGTATAGAGATATATATATCATCATCTTGTGTTGTTTTGGAAAAGAACAGTGTACATATATATGCAATGTGTCGTCATGTTATGGGATCAGTTGCTCTAGTGGATATATATATATATACACATATATATATTAGTGTGATGGTTTAGGAAAAGAACACACATCATGCAATGTCTCTAGGGGAGGATCCATGTGTATTAAAGCATGCATGGTCACATGCATATATAGACCAAAACAGAGGAAATCAACATATTGCATGTTGCACCAGTGTGACAGAATTTGCATCACAGAATCCACTAGTGTGTGGTAGATATACCAATTAACAATGTTGTTTTGGAAAAGAGAACACATGCAATGTGGTCATGTATGTGGATCAATGACATCTAGCTACTAGTTGCTAGTGTGGATATCAATGTGGTATAGGAAAAAGAACACATATGCAATAATGACTCGAGGGGTTACATGTGTATAGCCACCACATGTATGGTCACAGAGACCAATATAGGAAAAGCACAGCTTCCAAACACACATTGCATGCATGTTGCACTAGTGTGACATAAGTTGCATCATCCAGAGTTATATATGTGTGGTGTCATCATGTAGATATATATATATATATATGTCAAATGTGGTATATTGTTGGAAAAGAACACACATGCATGCAATGTGGTCATCTCATGTGAATCTATCAACAATAATGCAATATATATGCATGGAAAAGAACACACATGCATGCAATATGACTCTAGGAGATCAAATCCATATATGGACCAAAAACACATAGGTTAAATAAAGGAGAGCTTCCACACATTGCATGCAGGCAGTGTGACAGAATTATTATTAGTTGTGGATCATCCCATAATCCACTTGAGTAGTATATGCATTGTGTGGTCATGCATATGTTTAGAGATATCATTGTGGTAGGTTTTGGAAGAGAACAATGTACATACATGCAAATGTGGTCACAGATCATCATGGATGTGGATCTATCAATGACTCTGGTGACCATATCAATGTCGGTTAGGAAAAAGAACACATGCATGCAATATGAACCTCTATACATGCATACAGACCAGTGTGACAGAATTTGTGCATCATCACCTAATCCTTGAGTATATGCATGTGTGTCTGGTCATGCATTTATATGTAGAGATATATATATATATATCATCATCTTGTGTTTTTTTGGAAAAGAATAGTGTAGATATATATATATATATCAGTGTGTACTGGTTTAGGAACACATCATGCAATGTCTCTAGGGGAGGATCCATGTGTATTAAACAATGCATGGTCACATGCATATAGACCAAAACACATAGGAAAGCAACATATTGCTTGTTTCACCAGTATGACAGAAGTTGCATCACAGAATCCACACTAGTGTGTACATATACCAACAATGTGGTTTTGGAAAAGAGAACACATGCAATGTGGTCATGTATGTGGATCAATGACATTTAGCTAGTGTGGATATCTATGCAATGTAGTCATATATGTGCAATGTGTGGTCATGTGATGGGATTAGTGGCTCTAGTGGATATATATCAGTGTGTACTGGTGTAGGTAAAGAAAACACACACATCATGCGATGAAGCATGTGTGTGTCGTCATGCATCACACAAAGGCGGAAAAGGTGCGTCACAAAATCCACTAAAGTTGCCTAGAAGATACCTATCTCAAAGTTTGAGCCCAAGAAGATGTTGGATCATGCGCAACCATCCCAAGATCCCTGCTCGTCCTAAAACCGCTTTCTGTCCTCCTCGCGCTGCTTCTCCTGGGCTAGCCTGCAACCAGGGCATAACTCTCTCGTGAAAAACCCCGCCTTAACCATCCCATCTTTCATGGTAATGAGATCACTGTACAACTCGTACGCCATGTAGGCGTCTCTAGCTGCATACTCGAGGCGCACCTGGCTCATCGGCTTCCACTCCTGGTAGTTGTGATTGAGTCGATTCAATTTATTCAGTTTTGCATAGGATTTATCGATGATTTCCACTACCAGATCACCCATGCCATCCTTCGTTGGGTATGGCTTGATATTGTACATATTTTGGATGTCGATGTGGTGCCCATCTAGGATTTTTACCAATGAACGAGAGAACATAACTGTGTCATTTGTGAGATCCACGCTAGTGAAAGTTATCCCTTTCCTACACAAGAACTCGACCAGAGCCGGACAATGCTTCTCCGTTGGTTTACTCCTGCAGTTAAATGGTTTTAGGGATGTAAGGGAACATGGGATGCAAAAGTGGTGATCTCAAATTTAAATTTCACATACCTGTAGAAGTGGTAAACAAGGACCTCCTCATGTATGGCGATTTGCATGACAGCGATCTCTTGTGGAGGATTTTTTCGCTTATTTGCAAGGGTGTACTCCAAGTCTAGCCCCACAAACTTGTGCTTCTATTTCTCAAGCAATTGCTCAAACCTGGCGAGAGTTGTCTCCACAGTCACTTCATCATTTGTGTACACCACTGTCAAAGTCATGGTGCCATGCGCAGGGACCAAGTGGGTCTCTATTGTGTGTTTCCCATCGTCCATGCCTGCAGGGAAATGGGTGAAAGAAAATGCCTGCAAGGAACTGCCTGCGAGAGGAAGAAGAAGATGCACCGACGGTTCCAGAACAGAGGAAGAAGAACCGCCCAAGAAAAACTGCAGAGGAATGACCGAGGAAGAGGAAGAAGAAGCGCTTAGGAAAAACTAAAGAGGAAGAAGCAATGTGGTAACTGCTGCTTCGGTTCGAGAACTCACCGTGGTTACATGGAGATCTTGGCAGTGCTGCCGGTTCAACAAGTGGGGCCAGTTCCTGCGAGAATATGGAATTAGTTGTGCATTTTTCTATGCGATAAATTGAGAGAAATCATTTATATTTTGTCTTTCATAATTAAACATAATGAAGTTGGGAAGAAAAAGATATTTGAACAAAAGATATTTGCTAGTTTAACATACAACAACACAAAAGTTTCTGAGCATGCATTCTTGAAATTTAAATTCTGATGATTTATTTAGAAGTTCTGAGCTACAACCGACATTACAGAGCCAACACTCTTGTCTTCGTCCTCCTCCTGCTACTCGTCATTGTCGTCTTCCGCATCCTCTTGTTCCTCTGCTGGACTAGTGACCACCTCAATAATTAGCTTGATATAGTGCCCCATCACCTTGACCTGGACAACAAGCAGATCATCAAGGCAAATTCTTTTTTTAGCACAGAATTCAGACCAGGGGTCGGTGAACTCAATGGAATCGTCATATACTTCCGATATGCGACATCGCCCCAAGATTTTCAGGTCTTTGTTACAATTATTCTTCATGCATACACAATAGAACCGTTTCTTTGGGATCTGGTGTTCCCTTGTGCATCTCAAAGGAATTTCCTGAGTAACAAAAATATATAACAGATCTTAGTTAACTGGCCACCCTGATAAATTTACAAAATAAGAAGGAAAAGCATACGAAAAAGTGATTAAACTAACCATCTCATGAAGATCATCTTCATCCTGCACCCGATGCACCAAGAACTGAGGGATCTCAAAGACCTCATCATCATCCAGGTCTCTTACAAACTCCTTGTAGAATGCCCAAGATATGGAATTCATTTTAGAGCAATTGACATTACATGGGTGCTGAAATATGGATTTCTCTAGTGTCGCCTTGCAACAATCTTCGGTCTTATAACACCCTGATCATGCATATGAAATTGAAGAAGGTTTGTGTGTAAGGAACTGTAACACCCTCGAATCGGCACTATGCAAGTTTTAGCGATTCCCGCCAAACCCGCATAGAAATGATTCAAAGCAGCCCACCAGGCACTTGCGTGCGGGAGGAAAACAAAGTAATATCATTACACAATAGTCCACGATGGAACCCACAAAACATATATATACAACATCAACTCCATGAGTCAAGAATACAAATATACAATACAAATATCCAAATCACCTTGAAAACGATACAACATCGAAGTACGAATAAGATGCAAATGGGGCTAAGAGCCCGGAAGAATAACCAATGGCGTCCATAACCCTGCCCAGGACAAACCAGAAGGGTAACCCTACTAACGACGTCGAAGTCATACATGTTAGACAAAAGGGGTGTCAACAAAGGGCAAAGGAAAAGGGGAGCAGTCAGTATTGAGGCCAGTACATGGCAAGGCTAGAATTTGGCGGCTCTCACCTACATAGGTATGGTGGACTGAAGCGGCAACGAAGCATGCACTATACAACCTATAGAGACTCGATATATCTGTTGGCTATTAGAGAGGGGTAAGAAAGACCTATTCGGATCCAACCTAATAGTAACACCAGTCATACCCATCCTGGTATTCCCCCTCGAGACTAAACGAGGAAGTCAAACCGAAGAACTCACATAGTTGGCAGTTTTATTCATTCCATTATAGTGGTAGCACTTACTAGTCAGATATAGATAGCACGAGTCATCCCAATATCGTAAACAATGGGTAGTTTTAGTTAACCATTCCATTGTAGTTGCAATACTTACTATTCAGATACAATTAGCATGAGACATCCCAACTCCAGCAGTTGTTGGCACTTTAATTTACTCATTCCGTTGTAGTGAAACTGATTACTAGACATTTCAAAGTCAAATTTATAGGACTACTTTAGTTATAGCTGTCTATGATCGAGATACTGTGCTCCAAGTCATCCATAACCACAGACACGGCTTTCAGAAAGATTTACCCTGCAGGGGTGCACAAATAGCAACACACGCACGATCAACCTCGAAAAAACCAAATAAAAACCCAACGAGGCTTTCACGACAAAGCAATCACAAGATTCATAAAATATTTCAGGGGCCACCCCACTAAGCTACCCGCTATGAAGTTGGCCGGCTCCGAGACGGACCTAGGGTTTGTGTCAATGGCTGTAAATGACTGGGAATACGAAAGTGTGACTGGGTTTGTCGATACCGCGAAAACGTTCCATGTTCCAAAACAGTACAGGTGCTCCACGCACAATCGTAAATAAAGCAGTAAAGCATGGCATAGGTACAGGATAGTAATAAAGCCCCAAACTACTTTGTGGCCCCAAGAAATAAGAAATAAATCAAGCTCTGGCTAAGGGGATTCATGGTCCCACATGCGGATAGTGCAATATTCAAAAAACAGGTATCAAGTACTCGGGGCCTACGGGACACAAGTGAGCTGTTAAAAACCAAATATTAGCTATTGCCCACCGGTGCCTCTACATTAGTTATATCTATTCCCAACATTTTAGTAATCAGTTGAAATTAAAGTCATGATCATCTCCACCATTAAGCATGTCCACCATTAATCATGTGTCAACCTTCCAACAACGGTGGAATGACAACGACGCGAAGCAGCACCTGAGCAAGAAACTACAACTCGCAAGGCTGACTGTCTATCAAACAACAGGCAATAGGATGTGTCCAAGGCAATATAGAGGCTGCAAGGAATATAATTGTTGCACGGAAACTAAAGCATCGCGACAGGGATAGCAATAGATCAACAAGAGGAAGTAAAGACTATAAATGCAAAATAGGTAGAAAGGGGGAGATTGCTCCCCTGGTGAAACATAGCCGAAGGTGCATTATCCGAAGAACTTGTCGATACTCGCATCCACTCAACGGCCTAAGCCGCGAAGAAAAAAGCACTAAAAGAAACACCGGATGCACTATTTAATACTATGATAGATGATCGGGTATGATGCATGTATGATGCACGATATGGCAAAGATGCGATGCAATTAGGCAATATTAAGCGGAACTGGGGTCTCGACAATTAATTAGACGGTTCATGTTTTTTAGATACCCCGCATATTATGTGTTGTATTAATAAGGCAAAACATGGCATCGGTTTGCTACACAAAATTAAATGGAGTTAAGAATAGACAAATATAACCCGCATATAGTCTCCATATTTAATTATGAAGTGAATCAACAAAATACCCCCAAACAAATGTATATGTATGCGAGCATGAACAATTTAATATGCAACATTTGATAATGTCATATTATAAAAATAGGGGTATCGGACAAAGGGGGTCATATGAGGGTCCAAAGATCTAGGGGTTCGCCGAGGGAAGGGGTTCGATGGGCTCGGTCTTTAGGGTCTCGACTGTCGGATCCATGAAGGAGGACTCGTTTTCTTCGGGTCCGCCCTTCAGTTCTGAGGTAGGGGTTCGTGGCCTTGTCGTCTGTGTAGGCGATCTAATCCGTTCCGTGTGGCGCTCTTCGGTCTTCAAATCCACAGATCGAGGTCTCGGTCATTTGATCCGTGTAGTAGATCTTGACGCTTGGGAGGGCCTTGAACATCCACGTCAACATGGGGTCTTCACAAACAACAGCGCCACTAGCACCACGTTGTAACATATCCAGGGACTACAGTTGTGTAGCATCAGCGGCATCAACTCCATGGTGTCTTAACCCAAAGGACTCGTAGAAGCACGGAGCCGAACACCTCGAGGGCGAGCTCAAACGAGACACCGTATAGCAGATCTTGAGGTGGCGGCTAGGACTCGAGTAGGTGGGCTTGGCGGACGCGGCCACGATGTGCAGGACATGGGAGAGGGGCGACACGGCCAGTGACGAGCTCGAGGACAAGGGGGCCTACGCGGCTATAGGGACGACGGGAGGCGGCCGAGAGGGGCCGCGAGGAGGTGCGATGGGGTGAGCTCGGGGTAGGGGTAGGTGACAACATCGCTGGCGGGGCGGCCTCGGTGGCGACATGGTCAGAGAGGGGCCTATGATGGCGGCTCGAGCTTGAACGACAGCGGGGAGAGGCTGAGCTGGGCGAGGCGCGAAGGACGATAGGTCTCGTGGAGCTCCACGGCAAAGGATAGGGCAGGGCGGCCGTCCTCGGTGCCGAAGCCGACAGACCCGACGACGCTCGTGGTGGAGGCTGGGTGACACAGAGAGGCCGAGCGATGGTGGGGCTCGCTGGCAGCGGCGGCCCAAAGAGACGTGAGCGGTGGCGCGTAGGGCACACGGGGATGGGGTTCACGAGGTCGGGGGGGCCGGCAAGGAGGTCTTGGGGAGGCAAGAGTGGAGCCTGGCGGTGCAGCGGAGGCCCACAGAGACGTGAGCGGTGGCACGCAGGGCACACGGGATGGGGTTCGCGAGGTCGGGGAGGGGGACGGAGAGGAGGTCTTGGGGAGGCGAGAGTGGAGCCTGGCGGTGCAGCCGTGACTCTGCTGGGGTCGGTGAGGAAACGAGAGTGTGGGGTCATTTGCGATGGGGAAGGAGAGGTGGGAGCGCGTCGGTGGGGTGCGGCCCGCATCGCGGTGGGCGGAAGAGTGGGGGGCGGTTCGCGTGTGCTCGCGTCGAGGGTGCGGGATGGGGCGCTGCTGTGCATCGTAGCGAGGAAGTGGGGCTAGGGTGCAGGACGTGCGCGCGTCCGCTGTGTGTGTGCGCTGCTGCGTCGCGCCGCACGTGTAGTGTGATGAGGTGCGCTGGGTTGTGTCGCACGGTCGAGGCAGGTTAGGTAGCTGGCGTTGGTTGCAGCTCGGGTTGGACCGAGTGTGTGTGGTTTGAGTCTAGGGTTAGGGTTTAGGTTAGATCTAGTCTAGGGTTTGGTCTAGCTGGGCCGGGCCTACCGGGGTAGTAGGTGGCCTGGCCTAAACGGCTGGGTTGCCTCCCCTGGTACAAAACATAGTTTAATTTTATTTAATGTTCTGTTTTATTTTACAGACTTTTTATAAACAATTTTAGACAAAACAAGAATATCCCGAAGAGACCGAGGTTTTTGATTTGAATAGATACGGAGCATTTATACAACAAAGGTAAGCTTTTAGAAATTAGTTTTAGTCAAACCATGCATGATGACATGACGATGCTCAAATGCAATGAGACATGATGACGCGAGCATGCAGTCATGGTGATGCACAAAATAAAAACAACACACGATTTTCTAGTAGTGATTTTACCCGGGGTGCTACAGGAACATACATAACAAGAAACTAGTCATGTGTGTAAGGAAAACCATTTCAATGCAAAGAAGTCAATACATACACTGGTCTTGATCAACCCAATGTTTGACAACATTATCATCATTTGACACTTCAATAATAAAGCACCTGTCTACTCTATTGTATTCAAATGTTAGAACATCATTCTATTCAATGTTATAAGCTGCACAGAACCCCCTCCAATATGGCCCACATAATGCTACAGACCTCCCAAAATTCCCACCATACAGCACATAGAAGTAGTATTCATCAATTGTTCTGTTTTGATCATCACGGCGGTCACTCCGAGCAAGGATCCAGGTCAGATGTGGACCAAGAGCGAATTATCGTATACGCTCTGCGAAACAACAAGGAATACCCTGCATAAATTTGTGAAACAGAAAAAACCCATAAGATCATGAACATGAAACAAATTATATGGAAATTTAAAATAAGATATGTATATGAAAATCGAGAATACTTACAAATCCCTCTACAAAAAAGGGTGATCTCACCCTCATTCTAAAATACATCACATGGCCTATGTTTCCACTCCCACACCAGGCAGGTTGCTGCTGACATGTCACACATTCATTTTGAGCCATATTCCGTTTTTTTAACACAAAATTATAAAAGATCAGGAAAATAAATGATATGATGTTACCAACATTATCACTGATTATATTGTACTTTATAACGACAACTAGTACTATATATGTGCAGAAATACAACTAGTATGTAGTTCTACATAGATAATCCTGCAAAAATACAACTAATGATGTGCATACTGTACTAATCTCCAATTCTACATACACATACTGAAGATTGTTATTAAGAAAATATCAGCACAAATTGTACCAATAAAAAAATCTGCAGAAATTCAACCCAACAAAATCTTTACATCATATATTTACTCTAGAGATTCGTTGAAGTAATCTTAGAGAAACTCTACGGATTCGATGAAACAATCGCAGAGAAAACACTACAAACGCAGCTCTGAAAACCCTACAGATTCATCGAGCTGCTGCTGCTGAAGATCTATTCCGCTGGTTATACTCCGGAGAAGGGGATTTTTACCGCTTCTGTAGAGCCTTGCTGTCGGTTATTCGACGACAGATTGCATCCCTCACACCGTCGTTGTCGCGCCCGTGGATGCTTTAGCTCCCCTGCATTCGCCCCGAAAACGCTGTGCACCTATACATACATGAAGGAAGCTCGCCGGAGATAGGAGAATATATAAGTCGTGCACCTGCTTCCGGTGAAAGCTCGTCGGAGGCAGCGATGGGGCACGCTCTATCTCTCTCCCTAGGTGCACTTGTCTTGTCCACTCTCTCTCTACGTGTTGCTTCGGTTCTGACAAAATGGAGCGAAAATAAAGTCCGAAGAAATTCAATAAAATGGAAACCTCCAGGTCTCGAACACGCAACCAAGATGACCCTGACCAGTGGACCCACCTAAGATGAACCCCACGTGTCAGCTGGACAAGTGAAAATTCTTTCGCTGACTTGTAGGGCCCACCTCTTTTCCGACAACACACTGACCTGAAGTCCACCTGGGAGGTTTCGAAATCAGATCTGAAATCCGGTCCACCACACGCGGCGGTGGCTAGGGCACCGCTACCTTTTCCGGTCCACCACACGCGGCGGCGGCGTTTTCCCGTCCATTTTAGCATCCACACTCCAAGGTTGTCCCCTTCCGGCCAACGTCTCCGCGTACCTCGGTAGCTCCCCATTCGGGCGCCATCTCCGTGCTCAACTCGCTCATCTCCGTGTCTGCCAAGGTAAAAAAATAGTTTTTTTAATTGTTCAACACATGGATATCACTTGGATTGTTCATCTACATAAAAATCTTCTTAAAAGGGATTATTCTTCTCAGAAAACGTGATTAGTTTGTTTAATTGTCCAACTGATTGATAGGAGTTGGATTTATTGCATGGTAAAGTAAATAGTTCTAATAAATGACTAGCCTGTTCTAAAAATGAGATTTGTTGTTTTAATTGTTCAACACATGGATATGAGTTGGCTTGTTCATTGTAAAGAAAACTGTTCTAGAAAATCACTAGCATGTTCTAAAAGTTTGATTTGTTTACTGAACCCTACAAAGCTGACTTGAAACAGTTTGTCAGATTTGTCAAGGAGGGATATGGCAAGAATGCTGAGGTTCCATGCCCCTATCGTAAGTGCCTCAACAGGAGAACGGTACATGTAGGCCTTCTTTATCACCATTTACTCATCAGTGGCATGTCGCACACGTATACTTGGTGGATATAGCATGGAGAGCCACTTGATCTTGCTATTATTGAAGATCCACCCAATGGTGGTAACAATGGTGGTCATGCCGGTGATGATAATGACAATATGTATACGGATGATGGAGGCGATGATGATGGAGGTCATAGTGTTCCAGATATGTTGCAAGACCTTAGGCACGCATGCGATGCATTAACAGCAAACCAGATTGCTGCTAATGTCCTAACTAATGGTAAACATGAGAAATTGTTTGCAAAGTTGATGGAAGAGGCAAAGTGAAAGCTTTACCCGAGAAGTAAACACTCCAGGATTGCATTTGTTGTGAAGCTCCTTCATCACAAGTCATATCACCGGATCACCAACACTGCTTTCGATGATTGGATGAAGCTATTTTCTAATGCACTGCCGGATCCCAATACCCTGCCAAGATCATACCGTGAAGCAAAAACTTATCTGAAGGAGCTTGGACTTTCCTATGACAGCATACACGTGTGCAAAAACAACTGCCTGCTCTTCTGGAAGGACAATGACAAGCTGGACAACTTCATTATGTGTGGCGCCTCAAGGTGGAAATATTCGGAAAGAAGGTCGTCGGTTGTCAAAGTGCTGCTCCATTTTCCTTTGGCACCATGGCTGCAGAGATTGTTCTATTTGAGGAAAACAGCGAAGAACATGTAGTGGCACAAGTTAAGGAGAATGCCCAGAGATGGTATACTCAGTCATCTGGCTGATGGTGAAGCATGGAAGGATTTTGACAGGACATAGGAGGACTATTCAGTTGACCATAGAAACATAAGGATCAGCCTTGCCACCGATGGCTTCAATCCTTATGGAACCGTGACCACGAGCTACAGTATGTGGCATGTATTTTCCCTTCCGTACAACTTTCCACCATGGGATTGTATGGATGCATCGAACTACATGCTTTGCCTTCTAATCCCTGGAAAATCAAGTCCTGGAAAGGACTTTGATCTCTTTATTGAGCCTCTGCTGGATGATTTTCAACAACTTTGGAAGGGTGTGCACTCTTACGATGCATTTCAAAATGAAACGTTTGATCTTCAAGCTTCGTTTCTTTGGTGTACCCATGACTACCCATCTTGTAGCACAATGTCTAGGCATATAACAAAAGGATATTATGCATGCCTACATTGTGAGAAAAATCCTCTGTCCAAATCCATAAAGAGAAAAATATGCTACATTGGGCACCATCATTCCTCCCGAGGTGCCACCACTTGCGGCGAGACACAGAGCTTGCCGGCATTCATGATGACCACTCAAAGCCTGGCAAATTTACTGCAGTTGAGTTACAAGCTAGGCTGGAGAAGGTTAGGCATCTTAAACCAGGAGCTAGATGTGATCCTGGGAGCAAAAAGAGGAAGCGAACTGATCCTTCACCGATATGGAACCGGCGGCATGGTTTCTGGGACTTGCCTTACTGGGCATCATTGAAACTTCGGCACAATCTCGACATGATGCACATCGAGAAAAACATTTGCGACAACTTGATTGGCACACTACTTGAACTTGACGGGAAGAATAAGGACACCTAGAAGGCTAGGTATGACTGTGAAGCCTTAGTCATTAGGCGAGATCTACATGTGCAACCCACAGACATAGAGAAGGACCTTCTCTGCCCATATGCACCTTCTTACCTGAATAAGGATCAGAAGACGGGTTTCTGTTAATATCTGTGGGACTGCACTTTTCCTGATGGGTTTTGTTCAAACATGGCCAAATGTGTCAGCGTTCCTACACGCAAGATCACAGGACTTAAACCCATGATTGCCACATCCTGTTGCAGGGAATATTGGCTGCTGGCATGCGAGAGTATTTGCATCCCGATATCTACACGGCACTTGGAGAGCTGGGAAGATTTTTCAGGCAATTGTACAGTAAAAACTTGAAAATGTCGGTGTTGGAAAGGCTCAAAGATGAAATCCCAGTAATTCTGTGCAAACTTGAACACATCTTTCCATCGGCATTTTTTGATGTGATGGTCCACCTAGCTGTGCATTTACCTGATGAGGCCATGCTCCGAGGCCCTGTGAACTATGGGTGGATGTATCCAATAGAGAGGTTATTGTGTACTCTGAAGAGATATGTCAGGAACATGTCACGTCCAGAAGGTTCAGGGGCAGAGGCCTACATGGCTGCCGAGTGCGTGACTTTTTTCGATAGATACCTTGATGATATTGTGACAAGATTGAGCTGACCAGCGAGAAATGTCGGTGACCAACATGAATCAGTGTGTGATGTGTTAGGCCATGATACATTGCAAATGTATCTATAATATTTGATGTTCCATGCTTGGTATTATATACTTTCTTGTGTTTTGTCCACACTTTGGAGTACTTTTCATATGATTTCTTGGACTAACCTATTAACAAGAGCCAAAGTGCCAGCTGCCTGTTTTCTGCTGTTTTTGGTTTCAGGAAGTCAGAAAATGAATATTCTCGGAATTGGACGGGACAAAAGCCAAAGTCACTATTTTACCGGGGGACATCTGGAGCCAGAATACAAGACAGAGAAGGGCTAGGGCCCGGCCACACCACCTGGCCGCGCGGCTAGGCCTGGACCGTGCCAGGGGGTGGTCTGGCCGATCCCAGCACCCCTTGGGCCTCTCCTTCTGCCTATATATTGCCTTCGGTACCAAAACCCTAAGTACCCGATAAAAAATTCACGAAAGAGTCTGTAGCCACCGTCATCTCCATCCCTAGATCGGGAGGGATCTGAAGCTCTTCCCGGCACCCCGCCAGAGAGGGGAATTCACTCTAGAGGCCTTCTTCATCATCATGCAAGCCTCCGGTGTGATGCGTGAGTAGTTCATCTCTGGACTACGGGTCCATGTAGTAGCTAGATGGCTGGTTCTCCTCCTTATGTCTAGATCTTGTGAGCTCTGTTCATGATCAAGATCATCTATTTGTAATTCTGCATGTTGTGTTTGCGGGTATCCGATGGATATAGAGATGCTATTTCAGATTGATTATTGATTCTATCATGTCTTTGTTATTTGTGATCTTGCATGCTTTCCATTCTTAGTAGCTATCTTGGCCAAGTAGATGCTAGCAACTCTAAGAGTTAGTATTTATGCTCGATAGTGGGTTCATGTCTCTGGTAATCTGGGGAAGTGACAGAAATCTCTAAGGTACTAGATGTGCTGTTTTTGACTTGGGACTGTGAGGCAAAGAGCCCCACAGCAAATTTATTAAACTTAAAGAAACAAGAACAAAGTAATTACAATAATTACAAAATATACAAAGGGTAACACCAACACTATATCACCGCACCTATATCATAACTCAAGGTAATCCATTGATCCAATATAGCAGCTTGTCCTTGTGCTTAGCTTTGATCCTGTATTGCAGCATGGTCATATCATGAATGAATTTACCTTTCCAACTAGCAAACATATCCACAGTGTTGTTGAATATTTTCCCATTTCTGAGAAGCCATATATTATAACATGCAGTGATAAGCACTTCCATGAAAAACGGTTTACCAAAACTTTGCTTAGCAGATGCCACCACTGCCTGAATACTATCATTAGACTGCCAGGTAATTTGCAAATAATTCCAGATACGAATACTGAAGTTGCATTCAAAAAACAAGTGGGCCCGATCCTCATATATCCGTAGAGGACAAAGCACACAGTGTGTGTCCGAAGTCACATTCCAGTGTCTACGTTGTAGTAAATCTCTGGTGTTTAGTATGTCAGACAGAAGCAGCCAGGCAAAAACCTTGGTATTCATTGTTGTAGTGACCTCGGATCGAGTAAGGATCCTAAGTCCCTGTGATTAACATGCTAGTCCCTGGATCATTAGCTAGCACTCACAGTCGATGAAATATCATGTAAAACACAAGTCTTTATTACATGAATCGAATAATCCAGAGTTTACATTATTACAACAGAAGCAAAATATATACAACTTGGAGTCCCATCAATGCCACAGGCAGGTTGAGTGAAGACTCGTGATCCTAGCGCACCTTTCAACGATCTCCATATGACATGATTCTTGTTTCTAATTTTTTCTAAAATTCCGTAGATCATTATAAGATTATATTTGTAACATTTTTCACTAGTTTGGAGATGATTTATTTATAAATGTCTATATATTCCTTATAGGAACATTTGGGCAAATCAACTATCGGATCTAGATATTAGGATTCAGATTCAATTTTTGGGAACTTTGCATGGATGCAAAGAAATGCTTATGAATGCTTCATGATTTTCATTTTTGCAAATATTCACACAAATCCTAAAAGTAAAACTCAATTCACGCCTTTTTGCCTATATGGCTACTTAGGTATTATCAAAAGGATATAGGGTTTTATGCATTTGGCCTTATATGGCTACTATGCGATATTTTTAAATAGCTTCTTAGGGTTTTATTTTAACCACTCATCCAAAACACACAATGCCACGAATGCCCAAAACAACAAGTTCAATCATGTAACATGAAGGAACACATTCTTAACATCCAATGAAAATGAAGATGTCATGTTATCTTCTCTCTTTTCAAGCAAGTGGTGAAAAGCATCTAGAATGGTTTCATAAATCGAAGTAGAGACTTTAAGGGTCAATAGGGAAATTAGAATATCACCCCACCATAATTGGGAAAGTCATTTTATTCCCTCCCTTTAATCATCTAAGCATGGTTGGATATTTAAAGAACCAAATAGTTGAAAAGAAAATGAAAACAAGTTGGATAGTACTGTTAATCCAATATCATACAAGTTTCTGAATTCAAGGAAGGAAAATCATAACAGAAAGTTTCCTTTCTTTGAGAAATTTCAACAAAGTCAAACAATTCAACCCAGTTATTTTATTAACTTTACATTCCAAAATTAGGAGAATTTTGGGATGTGACAATTGTGCATTTAGATTTCCAGAGCCATTTGAATACACAGGGAACAACAATATGCTTATGAATAAGACAATAGAACTGACCAGGGGTATAAGACTCCCCCCGCTGATAGGACCAAATATCCAGCTGACCAGATCTAGGATGAGATTCAAGCATCACTTGCAATTCCTGCAGCTCATGAAATGCCCTACTCGAAAGTGGGAGATAAAAAAAGACTCATAAAATCATTCTTATCCAAGACCCGTGCTGCAGAGAGCTGATCATTTAAGACATAAGAGAAAAGACATGGGAATCTCAGGTTTAAAGGCTTATTTTCTCCTTGCATAATCCAATTGTCAGTCCAGAAAAGGAAGGTGTTCCCAGAACCCAACGTGACTGCAGCCACACCTCTGAAATTATCCACTTGCTTAAGTACATCACGCCACCAGAACGATCCACACATCTTTTCTGCATGCGGGACCTTCCCCTGATAATGAGCATGCTAGATAAGGTTGACCCAAGGTATATCCTTATGATTATAAAACTTGTCCAAAAATTTAATCAAAAGAGCAGCATTCTGTTTCTGAAAGTTAACAATCCCAAGACCACCACTTGACTTAGGCTGACAAATTAGATCCCATGCAGCAAGAGATTGCTTAGGTTCATCAATCTTATCTCTCGATAAACATTGTCTGAGAATTCTATCCAGTTGTTTGGTCAGACCAATTGGCAGTTGTAAAGTGCAGAGAAAGTGTAATGGCATGGAAGCCAAAGCTGAATTAATCAATTGCAGTCTGGCCCCTCTAGATAAAAAGCTTGAGCTAGCAGACAATTTTCTTTCTAGTCTACACACCAGAGGCATGAGTTCATTAATTGTTGGCCTAGTAGTACCAAGAGGCAGTCCCAGATAAGTGAAAGGCATATTACCACATATACAACCAAATTCAGAGGTAATTTGTAACATGATATCAGGAGCCACATTAATGGGTACCATCATAGATTTATCAAAATTAATATCCAGACCAGTGGATATACTGAATTTATTCAGAACAACTTTAAGCTCTTTCAATTGTTTTAAATCAGCTGGCATAATCAAGAGTGTGTCATCAGCATACTATAAGATAGGGAAGTCCTCATCATCAGTTTCTATAGGCCTGGATATAATACCCTGTCTAGATAAATCATTTACTACAGACTGCAAGAGATCAGACCCAAAAGAGTAAAGCAAAGGTGATAAGGGGTCGCCCTGTCTGACTCCTCTTTTGCAAACAAACTGTTTCCCTAGAACCCCATTTAGAAGGATGGATGATGAACCAGAAGATAACAGACTTTTGATCCATAGTAACCACAAATCATTAAATCCCTTGTGCTTCATTATTTGTAAAATTGCCTCATGCTCAATTGTATCGAAAGCTTTAGCAAAGTCTAGCTTGATAATGGCAATAGGCTTTTTGGAAAGTTAACATAGATAAATATATTCCATAGACCATGCTAGACAGTCCTGTATGGATCTAGATCTCAAAACCCCATACTGGTTCTTATGTAAACATTTAAGAATGACCTCTTGTAGTCTATTGGCAGCAAGCTTAGTTAAAAACTTTAAGCACACATTTGTCAAGGAAATTGGCCTGAAATCATTGACATTAACAAGAACTTGCTCCTTGGGCACCAAAGTAATATAGGATCCATTAATATTTTCCAAATTAAGAGTTCCTTCCTGAAATTCTTTAGCAAGGAGATAAAAATCCTCTTGAACAATTGACCAACATTTTTTAAGGAATAAACCATTGAATCCATCTGGGCCAGGTGCTCTATCAGTAGGCCTGGCTTTTATCACATCATCCATTTCAGTTTTTGTAAAAGGTACAGTCAAATCCTGCAAACCATCAACTTTTGGCAGTAAGGTCTGCAAATCAAATTGCATGTCAATGCCTTTAGACTGACCCATCCTCTGCTTATAGCTAGACCATAACAAACTTGCCATGGCTTGGTGATCAGTCACATCGTTTCCATCAGCATCCTTAAGCATAGAAATCACATTTCTACGATATCTTTATGTGGCCATAGCATGAAAGAACTTCGTATTCTCTTCCCCTTGTTTAATCCATCTAATAGTGCAACGCTTTTTCAAATATCTACTTTCTGCTAGAAGTAAATCCTCCAAGTGTAGCTTTACAATTTGACGGAAATTAAATTCAGAAGTGTACAGAGGCCTGTTTTCTTCCAAATTTTCCAGAATTAGGATAACTTCATTACACCTTTTAATTAGATGCTTCAACTGGGACAGATTAGTCTGCCAATTTTTAAGTTCATATCTTAGGCATTTAAGCTTATCAACCACCCTAGCTGAGATGTGTGGATTTTGAGAACCTCTCTTCCAAGAATTTTCCACACAATCATTAAATCTCGGCATTTGTACCCAGTAATTTTCAAATCTAAATAAATTAGACTTAGGTATCATTGTATCCATGACAACCACACAGGGAAGGTGATCAGAACCATAACGGGCTAAAGGTAGTACAATGGAATTAGGATAATCATAAATCCAATTAGAGCTAGTAAAAAACCAGTCAAGTTGTTCTAGCAAAGGTGAACGTTGCATATTAGACCAAGTGAAAGAGCGTCCTTTTACTGGCAATTCCAGTAAGCCAAGATGACCAATTATTTCATTGAATAAGAACATGTCATTAGTATCTCCTCCAGGTCTATTACGATTATCTTGGGATCTTATAAAATTGAAATCACCAAGCAATAACAAATTCTCAATCAGAGGAATTTGAAGACCATAAAGCCAAGCCACAAAATTATCTCTCTCAATAACCTGGCATGGACCATAAACACAAACCAGAACCCAGGCAGCATTGTTATGCAAAGAAGTAAATCTGACCCTAACACCAAACTGCTGTGTATCCATCAACTCACCAAAAAATACAGAGGAATTCCAAAGGACTAGAATTCCCCCAGAAGCTCCCCTTGATGGAGAGAAGACAAAACAATCAAATTTCTTTGGAGCAGATTTTCTAATGAATCTCTAGTCAATATTTTCACATTTTGTTTCATGTAAACATAAAATATCACAAGCACACTCTTCAATCTTAGATCTCACATCCCCCTGTCTGCTTTCTGCATTTAACCCTCTGACATTCCAACACAAGATTCTCTAGCTTATTTTAGATAAGTTACTCATTAAAACAGTAGTATAGTGTTAAAGGATAACTCAATGCATAACACTGAATATAAAGGATCAAGTACTGATACTGCCAAAAGAGAACACACCATAAAACATAATGTTCTACTGACAAGCAGACCCCAAAATACTGATAAAATAAGGTACAACATCCATCCAACAAAGGTGCATCAACTGACCCATAGACTGAAGCAGAAACTGAAGCATAGAGACATAAGACAGAGTACACATGACCCAAAACATCAAACTGATTCAAACCCAAGCATACCCCAGCTAGAACACAAGACCTCACATATGACCATGACAAATCTTCAGATATCATCAGAACCCTTGCATTGGTGGGAAGAAGAAGGCCCAGCTTCAATCTGATCCTTGGTGAGTTTTGCTGGATCAATACCTAGCTCCCTTCCAACTCTCTTCAAAACTGAAATTGGAGTAATGGGAATCTGCAGCTCCTCTTGGTCATTGTCCTCTGTATGCTTCTGTTTGCCCTCTTGCTCCTCACTATCCAATTCCACTAGAAGTAGTTTTGATCTGGATTTTTTCTTAGGCCTGGTAACCGACTCCAAGACAGGTTTTGGCCGACAACCATCAGTTTGTAAACAGCTGCGAGTGAATCTATGTTCTGCCGGTTTTAGCAAACGGGTCTTTCCTTTCCTAGATTTAGGTTTCCTGACATATGTAGGTGAGGCCGAGAAGAGTGGAGCAACCAAATCCACGGCATTATATTCAAAAGACAGAGTCCTTGCCACAACTCTCTTTTTTTGGGATCAGAACCTTGTTCCTCTGATTAACAGACTGAGGCACATAGAAATCAAATTGGCCAAGCACATCAGGATCAAAAGCAACTGCCTAGGATCTTGTTATCACAGTAAACGGAGGTAGTTGAAGAGAAAGTGGTACATGTTTAGCCATTAAAGATGGTAGGAGGAGATCAAACATCCGCTTCCATTGCAATTCCGGAGGCAAAACAGGCCCAAACACAGTTGTCACACGTCCAACATGCAACACATTGAAAGCCATGTGACCAGCAAAATTCTGAAGAACCTCATCATTGGTGGACCCATAGTTCATAGAAAGGTTCAAAACCATCGACTCCTGCTCATCATCTTCATCAACATTCTGTTCCTCATCCTCTTGATCTGCATTATGATGGTGCTGGGCATGGTTATCAGGTACAACATCCTAGCCCACCTCAGGGTATTGAGGCCCAACAAACAGGTTATTATTGGGATGTAAATTGCCAGGAAAAGGATGAGGGTTTCCATCAAACGGTATCTGATCCTCATCAGCAGGTAACTCATCCACAAAATCCGGAGATAAAATATAAATAGCAGCAGTCCAAGTAACTTTAATTCCTCCTACTGAAGCAAATTTCCCAAAGACAACATCTCGTGGTACTAGTTGTGGAGAAGAAAAAGAGGCATAAACTAGAGTACGCTCCAAGATGGGATCATTATTGTTCCAAAAGTGAAATTTCCCAAACGTAGAAACTGCATTAGCAATGTCAATATTGTTGCGGTAATATGGGGGGATTCCCAAAATCATTAACCAGCCCCTACGGAAACCATGAGTAACACGATAGTTCTCTTCAGCATTATCCACATGCAAAAAACGGACCACTCGGTTTTCAATCTGAAAATTTCCATGCTGAACCAGGGCATTAACAGAGTTTGGACCTCCTAACTGAAAACAACAATCCTTTGTTCATAGAACAATCGTATTGTTTACATTACACGCAATTCGTAAAGCAATAATCTGTTGCTTGCAACTTAATACTGGAGAGGGTTCGGATGATAACCTGAAGGTGGATTATTAGTCATAGATGCAGTTGGATGGCGGTCTATGTATAATGTTTTAATGCCCAATCAAGTCTCAAAGGAGTCAAGATGATTAGTATATGCTTGTATACTTTCTCCATGTTTGTCAATTGCCCCGCTGTAATTTGTTCACCCAGCATGTTATCTATCTTAAGGAGAGCCACCTCTAGTGAACTATGGACCCCGGTCCTTTCTTTTACATACAATCTACAAATTGTTTACTGCTTTTTGTTTACTTTCTACAAACTATTACTTCCTTCCATTTGATACGTTTAATCCCTTGTTTTCAGCAAAACCGGTGAGATTGACAACCTCATCGCAAGTTGGGGACAGAGTTCTGTGGTTGTGTTGTGCAGGTCTCCACGTTGCTACTAGCATCGGTAGTGCGCCCTGCCAAGGCTCAGCTAGCAACACCTTTGGGGTGTTTCCTTGCTCCTACTGGTTCGATTACCTTGGTTTCATAACTGAGGGAAACTTACTTATGTGCTCATCATACCTTCCTCTTGGGGTTCCCCAACGAGCTCATCAATCACGAGCCATCAAAGTATTTTTCTAGCGCCATTGCCGGGGAGTCAAGGACATCTTCACAAGGGGAGTCTCTCATAACCAATATCTTTACTTTGTTGTTTTTGTTTTGCTTAGTTTCTTTTTGCTTTGTTTGCTTGTTTTGTTATCAAAAACACAAAAAAATTAGTTTTACTAGTTTGCTTTCTTTATCAAAAACACACAAAAATATTAAGTCTCCTTTAGTTTTTGCCTCTTCCTCAGATCACCATGTTGATCCCTAAGTTCACTTTGAAAGACCTTTCAATAGGTAGTGTTTCTATAATTGGAAAAGATAATATTGAAGAATTCTTTAATCATCTTAGTAAACATGAGGATATTGAGGATAGATCCGTTGCAGAACTTGCTCCAAACTATGAGATTGCTTCAGCTTCTTTAGTTCACATGTTGGAAGCTAGGTTTGTTAACCTCAACCCCTTAATGCAAGTAATGTTTCTTAAGCTTAAAGAAATTGAGGATCCTGAAAAGAGGGATTTTATTCTAGAAACTTTGTTTAACGAATTCTAAGATGTTGCCAAGGAAGCTAGAAAAGTCTTTGAACGTTTCAATATGCTAGGCTCATGTGTAGATTCTGTTGGTACACAAGAAAAGATGAACAAAACTGAACCTAATGGGTAGGAAACTAAGATACCAATACCCTTTAAACTGGTAGCAATTCATGAAGCCATAGAAAAGAATCTTGATTGGATTGTTCCTAAAAACCCTTTTGATGAAAATAGTGAATCTAAGAAAATTGAGAGAGTATACTCTAGAACTTATTTGGATGTTATACCTTGCCTTGTTGAAGATATTTCTGGTATTAATCTTAATGCTTCTTCATTTGAGAACACTTGATTCTTCTTCTTGCTTCCTATGCCTATCTTTAAGGCGTTAAAGAAAAGTACTTATTGGGAGATAAACCAAAAGTTTTAGATGAGTCTTGGAAGTTATTACATCTGTAATAACTGCTCCATATCCTTTTTATTTGCTTTTTGTGCCCAGAGTAACCTCTAATGAGAGAGAAGTAATGATTGGGAAAGTTGCTGTCCCGAAACAGATTTCTGTGCTTCACCGTCAAAATTCATGTAAAATCTCTAAAAGTCCTTTTGAGGTGTCAATTTTTTTGCTTATGACCCAGGTTGTTATCTAACTTTCTTTGGTTCAACACTTTTTGATTTGACCAACAGAAGGTCTTCGAAAAAATTTGTCTTTACCTGCTGGTCTGTTTTGACAGATTTCTGCCATTTTCTGCATTTGCTTCTTATTGGTTCCTTTTTTGAGTTCTTTTGGGGAATTGAGATTTTTGAGGGAAGTGCTACAGTAGCTAGTGTTTTAATGGAAGTTTTATTGGTGTTAGAACTGAACCTAAAGACTTATTATCTTGAGTGCACTAATGTTGCTAATAAAGATCGTGTGAAGTTTTGTATAATGGAAAAATTTCAGGTGTATGGAAGGAATGAGTAATGAGATGAAGGATGGACTAAATGTCAAGCTTGGCGATGCCACGCGTGTCACCCCAAGAAATATCCAAGAAGTACAAGCGTCAAAGCTTGGGGATGCCCAAGGCATCCCCTTCTTCATCAATAAAAATCCTAGGTTTCTTTCAAACACTCCATTTTTATTGTTTCATGCACAGTTGTGTTGTTCTTGGAGCGTCTTCTTTTTCGTTTTTGTTTTCATTTTTCATTTGCTTTGTTTGCTTAGTTTTATGAATTAATTGGTTGGACCCCCTCTTTCATACATTGGTTTTCAAATAGTTTGGTTTGGTTTGGTAAAGAGTAGGAAAGCTCATGCTTAAGTGGTAAAGAGAGCTTGTTTTTGACTGTGGCCTATGCTTTGTCATGCCATGCTTGATATTGTTTTGGCTTTATTCTTAGTATTCTTTGCTGTAGAATGACTTGTTATAAACAATTGAGATTGCTTAATGTGCCTTGGATGAATCATGCGTTGTTTTAGCATATTAAAGCATAGTATAGTGGTATTCTCCTTTGATGCTTTATTTGGGTTGACTTGGCGCATGCTCACACCATGTTATGACTATCCCAAGTAACCATAAGCCTTTATGATACTTTAGTTTTCAACTTGTAGTATCACTTTATGCTTTGATCAATGATGTTTTGTCGATGTGCATGATTATGGCCATCATTGCTCTCTTAGTTTGTCGCTCCCAGTCTTTTGCTAGCCTCCACAACCAAGTATGAGTTCCACTCATGCATCCAACTCCCTAAATCAAGTTATTCCAAAGAGTCCACCATACCTACCTACTAGCTTATGCTATTCCAAGTATATTCATGTTTTTGTTTACCTTCCAAATTAAACTTGTTATGAGAAAACTAGTGATTAAAGCTCTCACGAACTTGATGGCACACTTTACTTTTCTTGCCCTTAATAAACTTGAACCATTGTGTCGTCTATGTTGTATATGCTTGCACGTATTTGTTGGGAATTAGCAGAACCATGCTGTCATGGGGAACGCTTTCAACATTGCACGGGTACTTTGTACCTAGTTGATATCATGCTCTTTTGTCTATGGATGTCGTCGGTGTGAAATGAAAGGGGAGCTTGTAAGTCCATGGAGTTATGTATATGTGTTAGAGAAACTCCTGGGCCGCTGGTCTAATCCATGCTGACATGGTGGAAACCTGCAGCGTAACCATAATGAGCTGTCTATGAAGCATTATTCTTATAAAAAAAGAGTCCTATATTGAGAAAAAGAGAAAAAAAGAAAAAAAATATGATTTTATGAAAAGAGGAAAGAGAGAAAAAAGCACCATATTCCCATGGTAAATAAGAAGATAGCCGAGATGCTCGTTGTCTGCTTGCCTTGTCATTTTGATATGGGGATTCTTCCGTATCATCGGGCAAGTGTTACCCCATTGACGGTTCTCTATGATACACATGTACTTACAATGACAAGCACTTACCGGTGAATAAACTTGAGTAGCATGAGGAGCGTCCCTCGTATTCAAGGGACATGAGATTTCTAACTTATACTTCGTCAAGCATGTACACCATAGTTTGTTCACTTTAACCTTAATCACTTCAAGATGCTTATGATAGGGGCAATGAGAGCTGAAAGCTATAAGTACCATAATTTTTGGAAGCTCTTTATGAGACTTGAATCCCTACTTCCTTCTATGAAGGCCCTTCTTCCACCATTATATTGAGTCTCCACCTTCTACCTTTATGCACCTACTTTGAGAGCATAGTGGCCATTCTTAGTTCTATGTGCATTGTCCCAAGACTAGTTGATTGATGCATAACTTGATATTGCTTGTTTTAAACTATTTGTATCTGGTCACTCTTATGAACTTTGAAGGTGTCCTATGCATTTTTTATTTGCTACTCTATGAGGGGCAAGCTGAATACTATTATGCTATGTTTTCTTTATGTGAAACAAACAAAAGTCTTGCAAAGCATTGTTATTCATGAAACTTTTGTTTGTGCCTTTTCATGTTGCATCATAGTTTCTTTGTCTTATTGCTAGAACTTTGTCTTTCATATTATGATTGAAGTACTATGATCCCATCTTTGAATGTTTTACAAATACTTTGATCAAGTTTATGATGGTGCATGTCACCTAAAAAATAATTCTTTCTTTTTATCACTTACCTACTCGAGGACAAGCAGGAGTTATGCTTGGGGATGTTGATACATTGCAAATGTATCTATAATTTTTGATGTTCCATGCTTGGTTTTATCTACTTTTTTGTGTTTTGTCCACACTTTGGAGTACGTTTCATATGATTTCTTGGACTAACCTATTAACAAGAGCCACAGTGCTAGCTGCCTGTTTTCTACTGTTTTTGGTTTCAGGAAGGCAGAAAATGAATATTCTCGAAATTGGACGGGACAAAAGCCAAAGTTACTATTTTATCGGGGGACATATGGAGCCAGAATACGAGATGGAGAAGGGCTAGGTCCCGTCCACACCACCTGGCCACGCGGACAGGCTTCGCCCACGCCAGGGGGTTGTCTGGCCGACCCCAGCACCTCCTCGGCCTCTCCTTCCACCTATATATTGCCCTCGGGACGAAAACCCTAAGTACCCGATCAAAAATCCACGAAAGAGTCTGTAGCCGCCGTCATCTCCATCCCTAGATCAGGAGGGATCTGAACCTCTTCCCGGCACCCTGCCGGAGAGGGGAATTCACCCTAGAGGCCTTCTTCATCATCATGCAAGCCTCCGGTGTGATGCGTGAGTAGTTCTTCTCTGGACTACGGGTCCATGTAGTAGCTAGATGGCTGGTTCTCCTCCTTTGTGCTTTCATGTCTAGATCTTGTGAGCTCCGTTCATGATCTAGATCATCTATTTGTAATTCTGCATGTTGTATTTGCGGGGATCCGATGGATATTGAGATGCCATTTTAGATTGATTATTGATTCTATCATGTCTTTGTTATTTGTGATCTTGCATGCTTTCCGTTGTTAGTAGCTATCTTGGCCAAGTAGATGCTAGCAACTCCAAGAGTTAGTTTTTATGCTCGATAGTGGGTTCATTCCTCTGGTAATCTGGGGAAGTGCCAGAAATCTCTAAGGTAATAGATGTGATGTTTCTACTAGGGAGAAAACAACAATCCTTTGTTCATAGAACAATCATATTGTTTACATTACACGCAATTCATACAGCAATAATCTGTTGCTTGCAACTTAATACTGGAGAGGGTTCGGATGATAACCTGAAGGTGGATTATTAGTCATAGATGAAGTTGGATGACGGTCTATATATAATGTTGTAATGCCCAATCAAGTCTCAATGGAGTCAATATGATTAGTATATGCTTGTATGCTTTCTCGATGTTTGTCAATTGCCCCACTGTAATTTGTTCACCTAGCATGTTATCTATCTTAAGGAGAGCCACCTCTAGTGAACTATGGACCCTGGTCCTTTCTTTTACATACAATCTACAAACTTTTTACTGCTTTGTGTTTACTTTCTTCAAACTATTACTTCCTTCCATTCGATACGTTTAATCCTTTGTTTTCAGCAAAACCGGTGAGATTGATAACCTCATCGCAAGTTGGGGATAGAGTTCTATGGTTGTGTTGTGCAGGTCTCCATGTTTCTACTAGCACCAGTAGTGCGCTCTGCCAAGGCTCAGCTAGCAACACATTTGTGGTGTTTCCTTGCTCCTACTGGTTCGGTAACCTTTGTTTCATAACTGTAGGAAACTTACTTCTGTGCTTATCATACCTTCCTCTTGGGGTTCCCCAACGAGCTCATCAATCACGAGCCATTAGGCCATGGTGTGAATTTGATTGGAGGAAGCCATGTCACCTGCTACGGAGGACGCGATGATACTGATGTGACCCTCCAAAGGGAGCTACACAAGATGACTTGGTATGTCCTAAACAATTGCGAGGAGGTTAAGCCATATATCATGTATGTTCTGATCTCCCATACTTATGAATCCAATATTGACATACACCTAAAGATTTAATTCCGAGTTACTCTCTGGATTGCAGTCTTTACCGAGAACAGCCAGTGAACGATGGGATGCCCAATGTGGAAACAAGGCTTGAGCAGGGATTTCAAAGATGGTTCAAGGACCATGTTAGTTTCCTTTTGCATTTATCTCTGTCCTTTATATATAGAATTCCAATGCATGATTTGACCTTATTGTATTTCTGCTGCGGTACATACAGATCATGAAAAAGCGACAGGAGAATCCAGAAGCTGTGGATGAAGAGATTTTTGCATTGGCGTGTGGCCTAGACCTCTGAGTAAGAACTTATTCAGCTTGTATTGCGGATGGTGTTCGGTTCCTCACCGCTGATCGTGAGAAGGGCAAGAAAACATAAAACAGTGGTGTAATGACTGACGATAGTCACTTCGAGAAGGATATCCATTTTTATGGTGTCCTCAAGGATATCAAGGTGTTGTATTTTAACTCTGATTTGGAACACCAATGAGCAGTTGTGTTATTCCACTGCGATTGCTATCAGCTTGAGGGCCGCAAGGATACTAAGATGGTGTATGATAAACTCTTCCGGAGTGTCAACATTACCAATTTTTGGTACAAAGATGACAGTTACATCTTGGCAACCCAGGCTACAAAAGTGTTCGACGTGCCAGACACAGCCAAGGGCAAAAATTGGCGGGTGGTTCAACAAATAGTTCAGAGACATAAGTTTGATCTTGCTGAACGAGAGGAGGAGGAGGACGCGGTGCATACTAATGTAGCATACCAAAAGTTTGTAGGCTCTGACAATGAGACTGTATCTGAGGCTCTGCCTTTCAGGACACGTCGACCCTCTGTCAACGGAGGCTGCATCGTAGATGCTTCACTGTTCCATCGTATCAGAGGCAAAAGGAAAGTTGTTGAAGGGGAGGAAGTTGATAGTGAGCCTGAAGTAGACGACACCATTGAGGAGTACTGTAGTGACAAAGAAGATGAAGTACAAGATGATACAGACGAAGAGTAGTTCCAGCTTACGGTTGTGGAGTGTTGGATGATTTGTGTTGCATGCTTGAACTGATGGATGTGTGCATGCGTGTGTTGAACTAATGATCGTGTGTGCATGCTTTGTGGTGCATGCTTGAACTAATGGTTGTGTGCATGCCTGTGTTGCATGTTTTTTGTTGAACTAATGGTTGTGTGCATGCCTTTGAACTGATCAATATGATTGTCCTTTAGTTCATGGAATTAATGGTTATTCATTTGGAAAATTAGCCACAACATTGTGCTGTTATTCTGTCTGTCAAACTTGGCTGAACAAAATCTCTTTTTCTGGTAGAAAAATTGCGCGTGGGACCCATTTGTCAGCCTACTAGACGATGCCACTATGAACCAAAACCGCTCACGCATGGGACCCACCTGTCATAGCAGGTAGAAAAAAACCTCTCCCCTCCATGCCACTCCCAAATCCCACACCACTTCCCCCAAATCCACGCTAGAGAAAACCCTCTCCCATCCTCGTGGACGACCAAATCCTGGCGACGACAGTGGCAGCGGAGGCTGCAAACTGACGTGTAAGTGCTCCTCAACCTAGCACCCTTTCACCGCGTCAACTCTTTGTTAACCGGCCGGCGATGTGGTCACCTCCTCGTTCTAGTTCGACGCATTGCCTCCTTGTTCTATAGGACAACGCGTCGATGTTGCTGTTTAATTAGTTCTAGTTGGATGCGTCGCCTCCTAGTTCTATGGCAGCGCGTATGTACTCACAATCTAGTGCTCCGCGCGTCGAGGTTGCTGCTTACGGCAAGGCTCAATCTAGTTCACTAGAAGCACCCATTAGTTTACTCACTGAATTTGATTCTTTGAATAGTTGACTAGTTAGAATTGTATTCTTACTTAGCTCTTGTATTTACTCTTTGGGGCAGGTACGATGAAGGCTAGGGAGATACATGAGCAGGTTCTAAAATTGATGCTACTAGCACTACTACTGTATATGGCATAAAAACTAAACATTCTAATTAGTGCAGTGTCTAATTTAGTCTACGAAGGATGCTGTCGTCATCGATGTCTCATCTGATGATGATGTGAAGAAACCTGTTGTTGTAGTTTTTGCAAGATGAAAGCTAAGATAGCAAGGCGAAGAGCTAAAGCTTATATGAAAAGATTTAGAGCAGTCGAGAAACCGAGGATACTTATTCCTAGAGGTGTGGTATTATATACATGTTTTGCTACATTTATATCTATTCAGATACACATTATTGCTTTCTAATATTTTATTTCTAGGTGCAAGTATGATGGGGCTTGAGCAATTCGATGAGCACTGCGTGTTTGGAAACCATTTGGAATTGACTTCTGACCAAGTTGCTTCCCTCAAAGTATTAGTTAAACGACACAAGTCATCTATATCATACTATGTGTGCATGATGAACAAGTCAAATGTCATCCGTGGGAAGGCCAAAATGGTTAAATTTTGACATTTCAATAGTTAAATTTTATTATGCACAGTGAACTCTAGCCAACAACTAATATTCTTCTTCTCCTACAATACTTTTCAGTTAGCTACAGCCATGCTCACCTCAACTGCTATCTCCCAAAGGTGTTACCACTAACATGCTCCTACAAGACCACTTTTGAGCATGTTAACTCTTCCAAGGCATGAATGATGCTGCCCAGATGACAAGCGGCTGGTCTAATGTTCTCGAACTCACTGGAATAAGGGAGGGGAATGTGTGCATCTTCACCTTTTTAAACGAGGGGCTACATGGCTTCATGGGTCGTGTTAATGTTCTGTAGTGAGGCCAAAAGGTATCTGCTTGTTTATGCTGTGGTGTTGGATGAACCATTAACGTAATATGTTGTCAGTAAACTTGTAGTGGTAAGGAAATTATTGTCAACCTGGTGCTCTACATGCTAAGTAATATTATCTCCATATGCTATGTATATATTTTGGTTCATTGTGTTCATGTTGTTGCTTTCCTGTGATTGAGAGCTGGTATGTAATATACATAATAAAGTTGTAGATCAGCACAAAACCGATGGACAGATGCATCGGTTGCAAGATAGTTTTGCAAAATATTGGTTGACGGTTCGATTCCGTCTACATGCACAAAATGTTTTTCTGTTATTTAATTTATATCAAACGCACTCACCACTAGGGCTGGCGGAAAACTTCATGAAGCCGAGTCGAACCCAGCACTACTGTGAGATACACTACGTACGTAACGTCGACACCAAGCTGACAAGTGGGGTTGAAGCACGGAGGAGAGGGTCGATGCGAAAAAAGTGTCGAATATGTGTCGTGACAAAATCACAACGAATTTTGCACTAGAAGAAATGGCAAACTGGGCTTCAGGGTCTGGGACGAAATCTGCGACGAATTTGCCACGACGAAAACTGTAACATCCCAATTTTAGCAATCCTGATTAGGTTTCCAGAATGCAAAAATTAGGGGGAACAAAAACTTTTTCGTGTTTAATGCTGAAGTGATTGCTTGTTGTTTGGATATGCTTATGCATATGAATATGTATTAGATGATATACTCCTCCCCTTAACACCAGTTGACAAAAGCTACTTTCCAAAACTGTCTTGGCTGAACTTACATATTCTCAAATGTTCTGACAAATCAAAAACTGAGCCAAGATGCTTATGAAACCAAAACTATTTTAGTAGTTTCTATTGATAAAAATATCGAGAGCTATATAACATAATCTCCTTATGTTTACAAGACATAACCTTCTACTACTCTTATCTCTAGATTTAACAAAACCTCTTATGAAGCTTTTGAATTCTACTCTTGGTAGAGATACCAAAGACTCTCATCTTATTCAAACTCAAACCCTTTCAAATTGCCCAACCTTATCTAAAGTCAGACTTGATGGTAACCCTAATAATAGGTTTTCTTAGCTTATAAGATGAGTTGCCTTGATCTGCTGTCTGATGAATTGCCTTGGTCTGCTGCTTGATTTGTCTGCTTAGGAGATAGTATGAGCTACTCTAGGAGATCATCACTAGGATCAAGATGTCCCCAAATCATCCCACCCTAAACAAGAATACAACCTGGATATGATCCCTAGCTAGTAGGAGATCATCTAAAATCCTTAACTAGATCAACTCTGAAGTGATCCCTTCTAGAAGCGTCTAGGTCAATGGAGACCAACCTCAAGCATGGATCCTTTCTACTCAATCTACACTTCAGTATCACCCACTTGATGATGCTTGGGTACTCTGCAACCCATCAAAATCATCCCCACCAACATTATAGTCAAAAACCCTAAATCTGCCAAATTTGGCTAAGTCTGGAAATCTGTTTGCAACATCACCTTTTTGGATGCCTCCCTTTCTCAACCCTTGTGTATTTTTCGTAATGCACTTGAACCATCTTATTAACCATCCTAAGTACTACCAAGGACCACTCTTGCCCTTGGTTATACCCTCCTCCTACCCACTAGTTCTTGATGTTTTTGCAGGCAAGAAAATAACTTTTCCTGCAAATCTAGTCATCATGCCAACTTTGCTAGAAGCTCCAACCACCATCCAAACCTTCTATGGACCAAATATCTGCATGGTTGTGTGCTAATCATATATGTATATCATTACCTACTTCACTTGTTCCCATTGGATCATTGAGCTATTTAAACCCACAAGGTTTTGAAGGCTAGTTGATAATCTGCCTTGGCAGGCTTGTTTTGTTCAAAGTTTGAAAGCTTGTCTTGGTGAGGTAAAGTAGGAACGAGATCAAACCTCTACACCATTGCAATCTACATAACTTGGTCTATCCATCCATATATCCCATGCCCCAAGGGGAGCTCTGAGCTCCAAGATCCAACCTGGTTTTAATGGTATGAAATTAACATCACCCTAGATCCTTAATCTAGGGTATTCCACCAAAATCAACTTGGATTCTCCAATCCCAAGGTGAAAATTCTTGCTACACCTTGTCTACATCATCTACCTTGATCATAAAGATTACTATGGCTCCAAATCTAATTAATTTCTTTAGTAGTCAAAATCTCCAAATCTCCTCTCATAAGGGCAAGTTTGGTTTTTACCAAAGAACTTCCCCAACTCTTGGCTCAATTGAGATCCACATATCCTACCCCATATTCCCACTTCAGAACTGAATATTTTTGAAGAGCTTTATTATTTCTTTTTGACTATTTTTCTTAAATTGCAAAAATGGAATAATAATTGTTTTAAATACTTTTAATGCTCAATAAATCTTGGGAAAATTACCCTAAGTGTGTATTCACATTTGGGAACATATCACATCAAAATCTCCACTTTTCCAGTGTAAAAATATCAAATGAGCTCCAATACTTCACTTCTGCAGTTTTTGAACAAATGGATTTAAGAGGACTTATAAGTCATGGAAAAATCTCAAATAATTCCTAGAGGGGTATCTCAACCCCCTCTATCCACCAGCATCTTTAGTTCATTTTGCGTAAACAAAGAATTGAGACTTCCATCATGATCATCTACTTTTGCCAATCTCATCTAATTCAGAGATGTTGATCAATATCAAGCCAAAACCCCTCAAGCCTTCCACAGCAAGCCTCCACTACCCCAGCACACCCCTCTGGTCGAGCTGCACTGTAGGTAAGTTACTGTAGCAGCCCCTCTCCCTTGTCCCATGTGCTTGGATGAGAGATAAAAGCTAGCATGAGAGCCAATCTGATTGCAGCAGCCCATCCCACCTCTCCTCTACTCTCAGCACCGACCAGAAAACCACCTCTCACGCCCACAGCAACCTCCCCTGGTTTCCCTCCTCTCTCCCATGACCAATGGACCAAGTCCATGATGAACCTTCCCTCCTCTCGGTATAAACGGCCAGAGGCCACACTAGCTCACACCCTGCCCTCATTTCTTCCCTCCCACTCTACCTCATCTCCTAGAGCCTCCTCTCCCTCTCCCCTACTCTGTACTGCTCAAGAGAGAGAGTAGATCTTCGGCTTCTACATGAAATCGAGCTAAGCTCTTTTTTCTTTGCCCATCTCCCCTTGCCTGTGACCTTGCAGAGGTCCTCTCCTCCCCTGCATCTGACCCTACTCCTCCCTCTGCCGCAGGAATGCTGGAAGTCGCCACCCTCGTGCATGTCTGATTCGGGAGCTCCCCGTCGAGCTTGACGCGTCCGAGCTCCAGAAGCATCGCCAACGGCCGCCCCCGGGTCTCAAACCCCCTCTAGGTCCTAAGGATCGTCGCTACGCCGACATGCAGGCTCTCCGGCAAGCCCCGACATGCACCCGAGCCAGTCCCGCCGCCGCAAGGGCTCGCGACCCTAGATCTACTCTGAAACCGCTACTCCTACCCCTCTCCGAGCTCGTCTTGGTGAACCGCGCCTCCCCGTTCCCTCCTCCACTGCCGGAAAGGCCTCTGGTAAGCCCTCTACGCCCGTCGCTCCGCCCCTAGGGTTTCTTCCTTCTGTTCCATGGCTAGGGGAAGAAGAAGAGCGGGCACCGTCCATCTCTCTTAATTGAATGACCGAGGTCGTCGGATACCCCTTCGGCCCGCTGCTGCCACTGACCGCTGGGGCCCACCTGGCAGCCCTTCAAAATCCCCTCCCGTGCTAGATCGCCAGCGAGTGGGCCGGCTGGTGCTGTTTCGGCCCATTTTTCCTCGTTGCCAGCCCATAGAACTCCCTAATCCTTTTCTTTTTCAACAGGGCTGCTAAATAGCTGAGTAGGAAATCAATATAAAAATGGAAAATACACCCTTTGTCCCATACCACAGTTTTAACAAGTACCTTAGTGTGTTTTGCAACACGCAAAACTGGAAGTTTGCCCAAAAATAGATTTATTATTTTCTAGCATTTAATCTTCTGAATAGTATCTTTTTCACTAAATAAAGTCCTCAGGGAATTCCATTGATCCAATTGAATGGAATCCTTTTTGTGCTGCAAGGTATGAGTCATACCATGCATTTCACCCTAGGACCATAACTAGTTGCTTCACATTTTGCCCATAGTAAAAATATAAAAAATAGACCCTGAATTTCTCCAGGTCAACCCAGAATGTGTTTTGTCCTAATTCCAACTCCCAAAGAAGTGGGACCCCTATACTTATCTAAAAACAGGAGAAAGGGATTTATTGGCCCCCTATTGAACTTTAGTGAATTAAATACTTCTGCAAGTGGTATTATCACTAGAAAAATCATTCCAGAAGTTTTACAACTCCAAAAAGAGTGAATCCAAATTCTACAGAATGGTATCCTCAATACCTACCAGTTGCCCTTGGAATCAACTAAAAGCTTATGTATATTTAATCTGGTGAAAAGAACAAGTTGTGTACAAAACTGCCTTTGGGAATTTCCTGAGGGCATTCTGGTAATAATCTTGACTTGATTCTAACGCTCAGTGAACAAGTACATCAAGACCTACCTAACCACCCAAGGAAAGAAAATTGAAGCTGCAGAACCTTTCTGGTGATTTATTTCCTAAAACTAGAGATTATTTCACTAGGAAAATCATAAGTCATTAAGGAAAATAGATAATTTAGTGAAACCACTTTTGTTGGTTTCATTTTATCAACATCTACCTGTTGGTATCATTTGTATCCAATCGTGCCATACAGAATATGGTCCTGTTCCAAAATCCATCTCTTAGGAAAACCATCTCAATCTCCTAAATCCAATCCTCTGAAAACCATCCGAATCTTAATGAGGTATTATTCAATTGCTTGTTGTATGTATTGTGGCTCGTATGCCTTGTGTTGATTGCGGCCTTGTTTTCCTGCATGTGTTGTCTGGACGACAATAGTGGCGATGAAATCGGAGAGTAGAAGAAGTGGTATATATAATTGGATCGGTATTCTAGATTGTCTAAAGAAGAAGTCTAGGGACAATTATGCCATATTGCTGATCACAGGAAAGCCACCTTATTTCTCATAAGCCTTGTCCTACTATTTTACATATGCGTGTTTTATCAACTGCTTATTAAAACTGCATTGTTTTTCTATATATTGATGTATATATATAAATGGTAGTGGTTTGGCTCCTCCGAACCATTATACCTTTGTACTATTAAGTACAGTCCCCTTGGTGGCACCTACTTGACCCTAGTAGAATAGATGGTGCATACCCACCATGCCCCTTTAGAGACCCCGTTTTAGCTAAAGCAAAAACTAGCGGATGGGAAGACCCCAGAAAAAGGTTTTACCAAATGTTTTATGATAAAACCTTGGTGAGGTGGGACCCCCCCAAGAGATGTTGAAAAAGAAGGAGTTTTTGGTTTTACAAAATGCTGGAGAAAACCGGAGGGTCTAGATATAACAACTTAACCTAGTGCAACCACATTATTTTGGTATGGGACACGGCTAGATTTGATGGTTGTCTATTCCGGTATATGTTGCCTTGCAACAACTACAGGGGATCGGGGATCCCTGGAGGGTGGGCCTTCTCCGATAAAGGTGGGACCTGGAGAAGGAACAAAGGGTCGGCAGGCCTCCACGCGTTACTATGAGCCCCTCTTTGAAAGCGCACACTCGAGAAGTGGGAAAAGCGCTTCGGTTGGTCCTCGCTCGACGTCCCGGTTTCGAGGGGATTAACACTCATAGGGTAGGCATTTATACTAGAGTGGGCATCCGGAGAGTCTTGATCGGTTACTCGACCCCTAATCTGTGAAGATCAGGGTAGAGTACCCAGATGATGTGGGTAAAGTGTACAACCTCTGCAGAGTGTAAATCTATTCGAATAGCCATGTCTGCGGTTAAGGACGGCTTGGACAAACTTTTGTAGAGCGGTGCTGGTTTTGTTTTCAAAAAGGATTTCGGAAAAGAAATTACTTTGAAAGGTTTTGACCATGGTATGGTCAGGAAGGATACCTGCTTTGACCATGGGATGGTTAGAGAGGTATGGAAGGAGTTTGGTCGTGGGACGACCTGAAAACGGGAACAAATGGGTGACGCAGTCCTATTATTTTCCAAACTTTTCAAAATAAAAAGGTTTCCAAAATGTTTTACAAAAGTTTTAAACAAAGATTTGTAGATGCTATATCTACAAGAGAAACTACTTGGAAAAGAACACCTCTTGGAGCCCTCCTACTACTATAGTAAAAATGCATATCCTCTTGTTATTATTATTAATATATTAGGGTGGTTTGCGAGTACATTCAATGTACTCACTTGCATTGTCCCTGGCTATTAACTTGGCCAGATATCAAGAAGAAGATGGCGTTGACGACTATGCGAGCTAGGACGTCCTCCCAGTCAGTTGCCTGTAGGATAAGGCATGGCTCGGGCTCTACACTTGATGAAGTCAGCTGTTGATTATTGATGTAGCCATAACGGCATTTATGTAAGTATTGAAATTCGGTATATTCTCGGATGTTGTAATGATACTTGTCTGTTATGTGCCACGACTAACTGATCATGGGATCGTGGTTGTATGCATAAGAAGGATTCTCGGAGGATTAATCCGGGGGTCCCACAAAAACAAGGATAACCAGGCTGGAGGGGCTTGGAGCTCGTTATGACGGAACATTCTAGAACGTCATGAATCCACGACGTTTTTAGGCTGCGTCATAAAAAAACGTCATGGATGGTCCAGATTGTTGTAGTGTAGGTATGGAGATACCGATGATAGAATCTCAGATATGTAATATATCGTGAGACAAAGGGATTTAGTTACTAGCGTTAAAGGTTCTCATGATCACAAGAGTCATTCTTGAATGTGGGGGACTGAATATGGATCTTCAGGTCTCGCTACTTATTATTGATCGGAGAGGGGTCTCTCGATCATGTGTGCATTATTCGCGAACCATAGGGTGACACAATTAAGGTATACCAACACCATTTGGAGCAAATATGTTCCAAATGAAAAAATTACAAAGCGCTGGAATTATTTCAATGGACACTGAAATTGTTTCGGGTGAAATTGCTGAAATTGGTTCTACATGTGATATTGAAATATTGCAGGGGGTTTTATGTGAATGTTTGTTAATTAAAGTAATTAAGAAATGCTGAATAAAATCTATAAAAGAGTTTTATTAAATGAGAGTTGTATTAAATTTTGTGGAAATTTAATGCATGTGAGTGGAATTTTGAGTGGAGGCAAATTTATGTGAGTGGGAGCTCCACCACATGAATCTGGAAGAGGTGGGGGCACCTCCTCATGGCCGTGGACCATGGGAGGGGCTGCCTCCTCTCTCTATAAAAGGCCCCCTCTCCTCCTCACAAAGCATACCTCCTCGTGAAGGATCTCTCTCCCCTCTAGAATTATTCCCCATGGTCTCAGATTAGCGAGATACATGTTCCCGGTGGCATTTCATCTGGAAGGAGTTGCTACTTCTGCTGCATCTCTGGAGCGAGGAGGTGGAGGTTGTTTGGTGGACCGGAAGTGTGTGCGATCACAAATGCACTACTGATTTGTTGCGATTGACTTCTTCTCAATCCTAAGATCGGCAAGTTTTCGAGTACATCATCCACGAGGTTAACCTTGTTACACTTTGTCAGTCTACAAGGGTATGTTCTCTATGGATGTATATCCACCAGTTTCTTGTATTGAGGTAGATTGATCTTGGTGCTTATTAGTTCCCATCGAAGGATTTTTTTTGTTTTCTATGCTACGAACCAAACAGTTGTATCAGAGCCTGATCTATGCGTAGATGCTTTGCACGGGTAGTACACATATGAGTATGTGGGTGATGATGATCATGTTATTGCATTTTATATGTATTTTGGATATTGGTGGCATATTTGGATGAAGTGGCCCAGACTAACTTTACATGTCCTCGCACATGAGACCTTTTCCACGATTCACATGCAACTAGTTTCTCATAAGTGGCTAGCGGGTGTCTATCTCTCCTACTATAGTGAATATCTTATTTACAACAAGTTCCTAATAATTTGGTTATCATCGTTGGGGTTTCATGTTCGCAGGTAAATCCGGTTCTATCTCCAAAAGCCCCAAGATACGTAAAAACATGCAATTGATAAGTTAGAAGCATCTAGTTTAGATTTTTGCTGGGCTGGTGTCATGACATGGTAATGTTAATAGTTGAAGTATAGTTGATACTCTTATAACATACCCAACATGTAAGTTCCATTGACCTTGGCCTTACACATAAAGGAATGTTAAGGATCATACCATGATGCACATGATATTGATCAAAGTGCAAGAACCATATCATTTCACTTTTGTATATGATGTTTGCATCTTATATTGCTTGTTTGCGCTTTAGTAGCATTATAAGATGATCCCTCATTTAGATATCAAGATAAAAATGTGTTCTTCCTTAAGTCTGCACCGCTTTATGGATCGTTGTTTCAAGACATCACATGATGATCAGGTGTTTTTGACTCTATGCTTTCATACAACGGGTGTAAGACAGTTTTACACACGAGTACTAAGCTTCTTACTTGGAGACCCTAGCATGTACAAACATGGCCTCAGAACACGGACCGAAAGGTTAAGAGTGAGTCATATGGTTGATATGATACCCATATATATGCTCGCCTTTGAAGCTACACCGACTCACGTGATGATCAGACTTGGTGTAGTGGATTAGGTTCATGTAATCACCAAAAAGACATGAAGGATGTTGTTTTTGAGTAGGAGTTCATTCATCTCTTTGATTAGTTGAACTCGATCTATCATACACTTAGTCTAAACTTTACAAATTATGTGGTAGATGGCACCACCTACTTTTAATTTCAATGTGTTCATGGAGAAAGAGAAAGTTGTGACGAATGGTAGAAACTTTACCAACTGGGCCAAGAATTTGAGGATTCTCCTCACTGCTGCACAAAAGCAATATGTGCTAAAACTGCCGCTAGGCCCCCACCAGCTCCTGATACCCCTAGCAAGGAAAAGAATGTCTATGTGAGTTGTCAAGAGGACCAAAACTTAGTTCATTGCGGCATACTGTATGGGCTAGAGCCGGAACTCCAAAAGCGTTTTGAGAATGGCAATGCCTTTCATACCATGGGTGAATTGAAAATGATTTTTGATACCAATGCTGCCATAGAGAGTTATGACGCTTCTGAAAAGTTCTTTAGCTGCATGATGGAAGAGAACAGCTCCGTTAGTGAGCACGTACTCAAAATGTCTGGGTACGCCGATAAGATAGTGTCCTTGGGAATAATGATTCCCATTGACTTTGGCATACATCATGTTCTCCAATCTCTGCCACCTAGCTACAAGAGCTTCGTGATGAACTATAACATGTAGGGCATGAAGAGTCTCTCCCCAAGCTTCTGTCAATACTTAAGACGGCAGAAGTGGAGATCAAGAAAGAACATCAAGTGTTGATCATCAATAAGACCATTGGTTTCAAGAAGGACAAGAAGGGTAGACAGAAGGGAAAGAAGGGCGAAAAATCTGTTGCTGCGCCTGAAAAGAAATCCCGAGCTGCCCTAAGTCTGATACCGAGTGCTATTATTGTAAAGGGACTAACTATTGGAAGTGCTACTGCCCCAAGTATTTGGCGGACAAGAAGGCCGGCAAGGCAAACAAAGGTATATGTGATATACGTGTTATTGATGTGTACTTGACTAGCACCCGACAAGGAAATCAGAAAGTGCTATAAGAAGATGAGAGAACTGATTCAATGAGAAAAGCAAGGAGCTGTTGTAGGAAACAGACTCTGGCTATTTTGATATGTTGCTTCATGAAGTTGTTTTTACCCTATTCAAGGTCCAGTTCCTTTCGCAGAGCAGCAAACCTCTCATTGGCGGCTATCCTTCGTTTATTCTCATTATACACAAGATATTAACATGCTTAGTTTCGATAGAGCATCTAGTCAGAACTATTAAAGTTTCAACTAAACGCTCGGGGGCTACAGTATAAGATTTTAATATAAGCTAGTTTCTCTAGAGCATCTAGTCGGAACTTTCCTGTTTCAACTAAACGCTCGGGGATACACCTACAAGTTTCACACTTATTTCTTTAGAGCAATCATGCCAAAACTATTGATTTTTAGATTAAGAGCTCGGGGGCTATAGTGGGATACATTACAAATCAAAATAAGTGAGGTTCAAAATACTTACGATGGAAATGACCCTAAGATTGTTGGCCAGATGAGCATAAGAATCATGGAAGGTCTAGGCATTGTTATAAATTGCGTTGGCCTGCAAGATGAGGTCATCCAAGCACAATGTTAGAGGAGTCATAGCCAATGGAGAAGTTGAAGCTGGAGGCATGGATGACGCCCTAGCAATCTCTTGCATCTTCAAGGCAGAGGATGGCTTAGAGGCTCCTGCCCGGATTGCTGCTTCCACATCCACCTCTTCCACAAATTGCTTCCCTTTCTCGGTGGCATCCTTAGACGGAGCTTCGGCCAATTTAAGGAAGTACTCTCCTGCGTCTCCTGGCCGCTGGGCGCAATGTCTGCCTCAACAGATACTGAGATATGAAGGATTGGATTGACATCTGTCTCCATGGTGGAGATCCCAGGGATGACGGGGGATGACGGCCTAGCGGGGCCAACAGAAGGCTTGGCAGCAGGAGTAGGGGGAGCAATAGTGAGAGAGGGCTTGGCGGCCATGCCCCTAGTCAGCATGTCACGAATGCTTTTTGATCCTCCAGGATCTCTGGAGGATCGCTTCAAACTAATGCCGGCTTTCCTCCTGAAATATACAAAGTAAAAGTACAAGAGTTGAAAAAAGGTATAAGCTAAAAAATAGAAGCCAGAGAATGAAAGTACTTGCTCCACGGCAGGAGCCTTGGTGAGGGGAATGCCGGTGGATTTCTTCTTCTTCTCCGCCTCTAAGGCTAAAGTGGATTTCTTAGAGACTCTACTCTACGATTTCTTCTTCTTCTTGGCCTCGGCAGCAGGGTTAGAGGTGGAGCTCTACTGCTTTTGCGCTGCCGGAGCTAGTTGATCCTCGAGGGCGTCATCGTCGGACACCACCTGGATATCCTTCAGCTTAGGATCATAGACCTAGGTGACCATTTGATCTACCGCCATGGTTGCCAGCTGGGATACAGAGGAGTGTTAGATTGACAACTTCAAGTCGGAAAAACCTTAGAGCATGTAATGAGCTACAAAGGAAACAGAAGCTACCTCTGGGCATGTGCTGCAATCGAACATGTCGTAGGTGATCTTGAAGCCCTGGTTCTTGTCTTTCACCTTGAAGATGTCCTTTAGCTGGAGTTTGATGGATTCAGTACAGAAGTTATCCCGCGAAATTCGCATGGGATCCCTCCTGTCTTGAGTATATTTATACATCAAACGGGTGTGGTGCTGCAGAGGCTAGATCCGCCTAACGAACCAATACATGGCTAGATCCAAGCCCGTCAGACCTCCTTCTACGAGCCATTCAATCCGCCTTACGGTGCGATTGGCTTTGTCATCAGAGGGAAGGGAGGCAGGGGTCCGCTATGTGGGCACTTCGGTGGTAGCTCCATCGACGAAGTCGGGATAAGTCTCAAGGCGGTCAGGTAGAGGGATATCTAGCCCGTAGAAATACGTGCGCTGCTAGTTCTTGCAGGACTCATGCCCTACAATGTTGGGGAAGCGCCGGCTAGGACGGATATTGAAGCTAACGGTTCCGCAGATCCGCAATTCGTCCTTGAACTCTACAGACTCTCTCTTGATAGTAAAGAAGTACACGAACAGATCTAACCTAGGTTTTATGCCTAGGAATCCTTCACACAAGGCTATGAAGTTGCTAAGAACTAGAATGTTGTTGGGAGAGAGATTGTGGGGGAGTACCTAGAAGTGCTAAAGGACGTCCAAGAAGAAGTTAGAGACTGGCAAGCATACGCCACGTACCAGCTGAGATTTGAGGTACACCTTCTCTCTTTCTTGGGGACAAGGGACCACCTCGCCGGCCTGCGCCGCCCGTCAGACTAACTCGTTCGCCACGGGAAGATACCCCTCGGCGACCAGCTCCTGCAGATGTTCGGCGGAGAGATCAGAGCCTCTCCACACCCCCTTATGGGAGTCGTTTTCTTCTTCTACAGCTTCGGCCGCTGCTCGTTCTTGGTCATCACTGGTGGTTTCCACCACGGCGTTGACATGGATGACCACCCCATATGACGGGACGGTCACTCCCTGGGATGGCTCTAGAGTAGCCTCTGGGGTCGTCACTGATGAAGGGATGGAGCTACTGGAGGCCATTACGATGGGGAGAAGGTGGATGAAAGAAGGACTCTGGTTAGGGTTTTCCCAGAAAAGCTCGAACAGTCACGTGGCTGGAGGAAGACTAAGACTAGAAAGTGAAAGCGGGTAAAAGAAAAATAAATTGATCGCGGTGAAAATATATAAGCCCACGTCAAGATTCATGTAAAGAGATCTAATGGATGGAACATTGCTGATGTGGAAGTGAACGTGCGAGGTAATTTCGCCATGGTCTCCGTCTTTTGTCGCTCCACCATTTCGGATTTCGTTCACGTGAAAATAGTTGATGACTAATTCTCTGTTTCTGTGAGTTTCGAGGTAGCGTAGGCTGTACCCTATGCTAACCTCCTGACAGTTGCAGTGAAAGGTCACGTCCAAAGATTTCATTGAAGACGGGGACTGTCCGACTCTAAAAAGGAAGACTCGAGGAATCTACGGCTACATGCTATATGGGTATCCTAATAGCATGTCACCAATCTGCCTAACCCGGGTGGCCCATAGTTTGTAGCAAGGCTTCTAGCCTGTCAGGCGGCCCATTTATACGGATCCTGAAGGGAGGCCCATGCCGGATAAAGGAAGGCTACGTAGGAGTCACCGATATACTCGGAGCCTTGGAGTGCAAGACACGAAATACTAGTTCGTATTATTTCATGCCACTTTACCTTGTTCGGCAAGGACCTTTCCCTGTAAACCCTAGGTCTTGGCGCCTTTATAAGCTGGCCTACAGGAGCCTTTACGCCAGAAGATAACCTAGATTGCTGCGAACAACGCGCAACACCTCGCACGGCGAACCTATCTCTGTATCTCGGCGTATTGCCATTATAGTGATTTATAGCAGGAGTACAGTTCCGCCACCGATGTGGGACTTGAACCTGGGTAAGCTATGTTACCTCGTACCCACCACCTCTCTGCCTTACCCCACGTCTCTAAACACGCACTGTGAGGACCCCTCCATGGCGTACTCGTTGGCAATACCACGACAAATATCGATAGTAGTGATACACATATTCATAATGTTGATGCTAAAAGGATTAAACTTGATAATGATATATCTGCATATATGTGGCACTGCCGTCTAGGTCCTATTGGTATAAAACGCATGAAGAAACTCCATTCTGATGGACTTTCTGAATAACTTGATTTTGAATCATTTGATACATGTGAGCCATGCCTTATGGGAAAGATGACTAGAACCCCGTTCTCAAGTACAATGGAGCGAGCGACAGATTTATTGTAAATCGTACATACTGATGTATGTGGTCCAATGAGTGTGTCGGTGTGATGTGGATATCGTTATTTTATTAGTTTCACGGATGATTTGAGTAGATACGGGTATATCTATTTGATGAAAAACAACTTTGAAACCTTTGAAAAGTTCAAGGAATTTCATAGTGAAGTGGAAAATCATTGTAATAGAAAGATCAAATTTCTATGTACGACCGTGGAGGTGAGTATCTAAGTTACGAGTTTAGCACACATATGAGAGATTGTGGAATAGTTTCACAACTCACACCTGCCGGAACACCATAGCGTAATGGTATGTTGAAATTTTGTAATTATACTTTATTGGATATGGTTCGATCTATGATGTCTCAGACGGACATACCACTATCATTTTGGAGTTATGCACTAGAAAATGATGCATTCACTTTAAATCGGGCACCATCTAAATCCTTTGAAATGACACCATATGAATTGTGGTTTGGAACCAAACCTAATCTGTCATTGCCTAAAGTTTGGGCATGCGATGTTTATGTGAAGAAACTTCAACCTGATAATCTCGAACCCAAAGTGGAAAAATGCGTCTTCATAGGATACCCTAAAGAAAAAATAGGGTATTCCTTCTATCACAGATCTGAGGGCAAGGTTATCATTGCCAAGAATGGATCCTTTGTAGAGAAAGAGTTTCTCGCGAAAGGTGTGTGTAGTCGTAAGGTAGAACTCGAAGATGTTACTGAACCATCTCTTCAAGAAACAGCGAGTGGCGCAGCGCGGGAAATTTTTCCAGAGTTTACTTCACCTAATGAAGAAGGAACTAATGATAATGATCATGAAACTCTGAAACAGGACACTACCGAACCTCGTAGGTTCGGCAGGACACGTGCAGCTCCTGAACTGTATGGAAATCCTGTTATGAATTTCATGGTTGATGAAATTGATGACCCTACGACATATGAAGAAGTGATGATGAGCCCGGATTCTAGCAAATGGCTAGAAGCCATGAAATCCGAGATAGAATCCATGTACAAAAACTAGGTTTGGACCTTGGTGGACTTACCTCACGACCGGAAGGCCGTTAAGAATAAATGGATTTTCAAAAGAAAAACTAATGTTGATGGTAATGTGACCATCTATAAAGCTCGACTTGTCGCAAAGTGGTTTCGAAAAATTCAAGGAGTTGACTACGATGAGACATTCTCTCCCATAGCAATGCGAAAGTTAGTTAGTATTATGTTAGTAATTGCTGCATATTTCGATTATGAGATATGACAGATGGATGTCAAAACTATGTTCCTTAATGGTAATATTGAAGAGTTGTATATGATACAACCAAAGGGTTTTGTCGATCCTAAGGATGCTTACAAGGTATGCAAACCTCAGCGATTCATCTATGGACTAAAGCAAGCATCCCGGAGGTGGAATCTCCGCATTGATGAGGTGATCAAAGAGTTTGGATTTGTCTAAACTTAAGGAGAGGCTTGTATTTACAAGAAAGTGAGTGGGGGCAATGTGGCATTTCTGATATTATAGGTGGATGATATAGATCTTTTAAACAGTGTTAAAAGTTATCTAAACAACAAATTTTCGATGAAGGACCTTGGTGAAGCATGATATATATTAGCTATATAGAGATAGATCAAGGTTCCTAATAGGGCTATCACACAGTACATACCTTGATAATTTTAAAGAAGTTTAAAATGGATGAAAGTAAGAAGGGGTTCTTAGCTATGTTGCAAGGCAAGACATTGAGTAATACTCAAATTCCGGCTACGACGGAAGAAAGAGAGATAATGGATAAGATCCCCTATGCTTCATCTATATGCTCTATAATGTACACCATGCTATCTACAAGATCAGATGTGGCACATGTATTAGTTTGACTAGTAGGTACCAATCTTATCCAGGTTCGGAACACTGAATATCGGTCAAGAATATCCTTAAGTACTTAAGAAGAACAAAGGAAATGTTTCTTGTATACGGAGGTGAAGAAGAGCTGGTCGCTAATTGTTATGTTGATGCTAGCTTTGACACCGATCTGCATGACTCTAAGTCTCAATCCGGATACATATTTCGCATGAATGGAGTAGCAGTTACTTGGAGGAGCTCCACACAACATGTGGTGACAAGATCAACAACAAAGGCGGAACATATTGCTTCTTCAGAAGCAACACATGAAGCAAAGTTTGGATGAAGGAGTTCATTACCGAGGGTGTGTTTGTCTGGGCTGTGGTGTCTAGATTCGCATTTTTGCTAGAAAAATATTCGACATCTAATCGGAGATAGAGAGAGGAGTATAATTATTGATTGAAGTGTATACATATATGTCACCGTACAATACGATAAATAATTGACAATCGTACCAGCGAGTAACATTAGCTAGCGATATGTGGTCCAATTAATGAAGATGTAAGAATACGGACTAGTACTAGAGCAACAAGTTTGTAATTAAACATCACGAGAACTAAAAAAAGGGAATCATGTAGGAGTACCATTTTCGAACCGAGCAGATTAATTGTACAAGGACGTGGCCAGATAATATACCGAGTACGGACGGCAGGTGTCGATCTGCTGTGTCCGTCCGGTGTTGAAACGCGTGGAGAAGAGTAGGCAAAAAAATGGCAGTCAGCCGTAAATATGTGAGACTGCAGTGGCAAAGCAAAGCACCGGTTCGATTTTGAGTAGGAAGCTGCGGGAAGCACGTCCCAGGGTGCTTCGGCGCGCAGTGCATTGTCTGCTTTGGTGTTTGGAAAGCCAGCAACGAAGCTGAGCCGTTTGTTTCAATTTCCTGGCTTCTTTCTGTGGAAAGCTGCAACAAGCCTAAACAAACACCCCCTGAACTAGGTGTGGTCCTAGGGTGTTGGACCCAATGAACAATGGAGCCATAGACAACGCCAAGGAACCAAGGTCTCACAGCAATACCAAGCATATTAAGCGTTGGTTTCACTCCATCCATGATCATGTCAAGGATAGAGATATAAAGATTTGTGAAGTACACACGGACCAGAATGTAGCAGAACCATTGACTAAAGTTCTCCGTAGGGCAAACCATGATCAACACCAGAACTTCATGGGTGTTAGATTTATCACTATGTAACTATATTATTGTCTCTAGTGCAAGTGGGAGACTGAAGGGAATATGCCCTAAGAGGCAATAACAAAGTTTATTATATGTATTCCAAGTATAAGATAGATGTTTATTTTGCATGCTATAATTGTATTAATTTGGAAACGTTAATACATGTGTGTTTAATACAAATAGAAGGTTCCTAGTTATGCCTCTCTTATAAACTAGCTCATTGATTAGCAAGATGATCATGGTTTCCTGTTGGGGGGATACCCCCAGGCAGGGTAATGTCGGGGTATAAAGGCCGAGTTAGCCGGGGTACGGCGCGGTTAAAGCAAGTGCTGACCGGGTCATCTCAAGGCAGGCTGAACCACGGAGTGACCCAACCCGTGGAGCATCTCCTTAGCCGTAGCCCGACCGGCATAAAATATAAGCCGACCATGTTTGCCTATCTGTTTTGCAGGTATCTTCGTAGCCAATTTAGCCACGTGCTAGTTGGACTATCATATGGCTTCCAAGAGAAGGAAGGAATCTTCCGCTGGTCAAAAGGTGGCTTTATTAGCTGTAGCATGAGGGAAGCAAAGCAGAGAGGAGGACCAGCTGGCCAGGTGCGACCAATATGACGCGGGCAATATCGGCTGATGTAGCCCGTGTATGGTGACGCTTAAAGACGAGGATTACATTGCGGGTTACGTCCAAAGCCCGGATGAGCCGTTAAAGAGAATAAAGAAGCATCTAGCTTTAGCCGAGGGGCATATTCAGAGAATATGCCACCACGTGTGCCCTAACTTTGTAACCCGGGCTCCCTATATAAGGAGCACCAGGGCCTCCATAGAAGGGGATCGATCATTTTCTCTGTCTTAGATAGAACTCTTGAGCTAGCTTGTGGGGAGTAAGAGACATAGCTCCTTCTCACCAAGAGCTTGAAGAGTACTTGTAAACACCATTGCTAGAGAGAATACAAGAACATATGTGTGTGGAATCAACACGTTCTCCCTCCCTGGATTCTCCTAGCACACATTGGCCCCATCATTAGCCTATCCATGGCATCTGCCGTGCCACCACCACGATAGTTGGCACCCACCGTGGGGCTAGCGGTGCTAACAGGGGTGAAAATCTGGACGGCAAGCTTCTCCAGTACCGGCGAGCGCGTCGTCTCTGGCCTGGTTTAGCGCTTCAGAGGGCTGGACTATGTCAGCAACAATGCAGGGAGAGTCGGCAGGAACCCCCCTCCACGCAACGGTGTCTTCATCAAGCTTGGCGCGCATAAGATCTACGTCGGCGTGGTCAAGTCATGCATTCAACCATGGCACATCGTAGAAGGAGGCAAACCATCTCTCAGCGTATCTCGTGGCGTGCGTATTACTCGCCCCACCAACAAGGTTGAGGTCCTGATGACTACGCCAGACGCGGAAGCATACAAGGGCCTGACGCTAGAGCCGGAAGTCACGCCGAAGCAGACCAGGTCTAGGTTCCCCCCACTAGAAAGGCCGGAGAATGTGCTCCAGCAAGCAATAGATATCCTAGCAACGCCAATAGGACCTATGGTAAATCCGCCTCAGGCGCAAGCTGAGTTAGAAGAAACTAGGAGGAAAATGTTAGCTAGGGAAAAGAAGGTAGCAGAGCTACAGTAGTCCTTGAACATTACTTTGAGAGAATATGCAAAGGAAAACCGCATAGATGGAGTAAAGATCCGAGGTAGCAACCTGATTACTAAGATTGGCAAGGAATACGAACCTAGGCCGGGTCAGAGAGTCACGATAGTAACATGAAGGCTGGATAGGTACAGTAACCTGGCAAAGAACCTCAGGGAAGCAAATGCGTCCGCGTCCGAGTTAGAAGGTTTAATTGGAGAGGCCTAGCAAAGGCAACAAGAGAGGGTGAACCACTTGCTGAGAGTCGCTTGCTAGAAAAATGAAGAAATGAACAAGGAAAACACGGTACCAGTGGGGGCATCACACGTGGTTCATTTGGCTAGGAATAACCTGGCAAGATCCGGGGGAGCCGCATCATCTTTGGGTCACAATCCCAGGAGAGAGGAGGTGGTAAACTCCAGAAGAAGGGACAAACAGATGGTTCCCTATGATCTAGTGAGGGCCGGAAAAGGCAAAGCAGTGCAAGTTGCTGAAGATCGGCACGGTACCAGCCAAGGTGTGGCTGGCCGAGGTAACCGCAACCAAGGCAATGCCGGTTAGAGGAATGCTGCCAATGACAATGCCGGACAGCATGATCCCATGGGAACGGGGAAAAATTTACCTCGAGAGCAGCAGTGCGCACCTCGGCAAGAGGGAAGTGCAGGACAAGCGGCACAACAACAAAATGCTTGTCCAGCTCAGGAAAAATACAATGATGGTTATTCCAGACTGGATCACCACATACTTGGATCAAGGCTGGGAAGCAGGAACTTGCAGCCAGATGATGCGAGGCTAAAATTGGATAGAATTTATAGGTCGGAGCTAATCGAAGTACAAGGTCCACCAGGTCTGGCATGCTTTGGGCCCCGGATCATGAAGGAGCCACCAGTGCCGAACTTTTAGCTGGCCAGAGGAACCAGAACCTATGATGGTAGTACTAGGCTAGAGGGTTGGCTGATTGATTACGCGACGGCTGTCAAGATCGCAACTAGAAATTTGAGATGGGCAGTGAGATATGTGCCACAAATGTTGGAAGGACCACCGAGAGTTTGGCTGAACAAGTTGCCACCAGGAAGTGTTAAATGTTGGCTGGATTTTAAGGAGTTGTTCGTTAGCAACTTTTCGAGCACATACAAGAGGCCAAACAGGCCATAGACTCTGGTGCTATGCCTGCAAAGACAGAATGAGCTAGACCGGGATTTCTTGACTCGGCGGTGCAACGTGCGTAACTCATGTGAGGGAGTAATTGAATCACAAGCTATTGTGTGGTTCCTCCAAGGATGCAGATATGGAAGTATGTTGTGGCAGAGGCTGCAGCGAGATATGCTAACCACTTTGGCTGAGACAATCTGGATCGCAGATTCTTATGCTTTGGGAGATCCAACACAACCCCGGCTAATGTCAAGCGAGGGCAACAAGGAATATTACAACCGAGTTGGCTCCAGGCCGTCGAAGAGAAATGATTTTCGAGGAAAGAGAAGGGACGAGCGTCTGGATTACAGATATAACTCACAGCAGGTGGCAGCGATAGACCGGGACCAGCCCAATGTCGGTGCCAGCCAGTGCTAGAAAACTAGATGGCAAAACTAGCAACAGAAAAACGAAGGGAAAAAGCCTTGGACCCCGGAGCAAAAAAAGCAATGGCAAGAGCGGAAAGATAAACCGATGTATACGTTCAAGTCTATGTTGGATCAACCTTGCAAGGTCCATACACCAAGTCCGAATAGTCTGGCAAATCACACGACCCGGTAATGTGAGTGGATGAGGAAGTTAGAGCAGGGCAGTTCAGGGAATGCTCAGGCACCATAGAACGAAGCACCTAAGAATGAGGCACCACGGCAACCATTACTAACAGGGTGAATGGACAACAACTAATATTGCCACCACCTCCGCCGAGGTACGAAAATCAGGAAAGGAGGGATGCGGTACATCAAGTAGACAATAACCAGCAACAAGGTCAAGATTACCCCATGAATGAGGGACGAAACGAGTACAGGGAGCATCATCAAAGTTACTGTGTGTTTACCATGGAAGAAAATGACCGGAAAAGCTTGCAGTGCTGGCATATGGAGGTAAACGCAGTAATGCCGGCAGTAGTGAGATACATGCCCTGGGCGGATGAGGAGATCACGTGGAGTATTAAGGATCACCCAAAGATCATGCCTAGCCATGGGACCTATGCACTGGTCATGGATCCAACATTCATCGGGCTGAATCTCAATGTGAGGTTTTCCAAAGTACTGATTGACAATGGCAGTAGTATCAACATTATGTAAAAGGATACCATGTAGAAGTTGGGAAGAACAGAGAACATGCTGTAAGCAACAAGGACCACCTTTCATGGCATTGTGCCAGGTATTTCCTGCGAGAGGATTGGTAAGGTCTGGGTTGATGTGTTATTCGGCTCGAGAGAAAATTGTCGGACTAAAAATTTGGAGTTCGAAGTGGTGAATCCGGAGAGCGCTTATGACGCGTTACTCGGAAGGCCGCGCTGAACAAGTTCATGGCAAGTACTCACATCAGCTACCTTAAGATGAAACTGCCCAGACCAAGGGGTGTGATAAATGTATCAGGGTACTTCCAGCATTCAATCGAGTGCGCCTCAGCCAGATCTAACTTAGCCGAGTCACTCATGATAGCTCAGGAAAAAGGAAGATACTAGAAGTCACGGCGTTGGCTCAATCCGTGCAGCACCATATGCCGGCTCTGACCAACCCGCATGGAAGCGTGAAGAAAGTGCCAATCGATGATCAGTTCCTAGAGCGCACGTAACCATTGGTGCCGGGTTAAGCAGCAAATAGGAAAATGAGCTCGTCAACTTCCTCTGTGAGAATCGGGATATCTTTGCTTGGTCCACTCGGGATCTGCAAGGTGTGCCAAGGGAGTTGGCCGAGCACTCATCAAACATAAGACCCGGGCTAAGCCAGTAAAGCAGCCTCTTCGGCGTTTTGCCGAAGACAAAAGGAAAGTCATTGGGGATGAGATAGCTAGGCTCCTAGCAGCCGGGTTTATCATGGAAGTACTCTATCCGGATTGGCTCTCTAATCTGGTGCTTATGGAAAAGAAGAAGGATGATCCGAACATGGCCGTGGTATGGCGCATGTGCATTGATTACATGAACCTGAATCATGCGTGTCCTAAAGATCCATTCCCACTCCCTATAATAGATCAAGTCATACACTCAACAGTTGGATGTGAACTATTGTCATTCATTGATGCGTATTCTGGTTTCCACCAGATACCCCTAAATCCGGATGATCAAATAAAGACTACGTTTATTACCTCGTACGGGGCTTATTGCTATCGCACTATACCGTTTGGGTTATGTAATGCAGGAGCAACGTACCAACGATGCATGCAAAAATGCTTACACGACCAAATAGGTCGGAACGTGCAAGTTTATGTGGATGATGTGGTGATAAAGACTAAGGAAAGCAATACGCTCCTTGATGACATCCGGCAGACATTCTCCAACTTAAGAAGGTTCCAGATGAAGCTTAACCCGGAGAAGTGCACCTTCGGTGAGCCCGCAGGAAAGTTACTCGGTTTTCTAGTGTCTAGCCGAGGTATCGAAGCTAACCCGACGAAAATCCGGAGCATAGAGAGAATGGAACTGCCAAAATGCCTTAACGATGTGTCGAAGTTCACTAGTTGTGTGGCACTGTTAAGCCGGTTTGTATGTCGGCTGGGAGAGACGGCCTTACCCCACTACCAGTTAATGAAAAAGGCAGACAAATTCACATGGACGCCACAGGCGGACATTGCGTTTCGAGAATTGAAAAAGATGTTATCTACTGCGCCGATCCTAGCAGCACCACTACCCAAGGAGCCAATGTTCCTCTACGTAGCCGTCACCAACTGAGTCGTAAGTGTAGTAATTGTAGTGGCGCGCGAGGAAGAAGGAAAGTCGGTGCAAAGGCCGGTGTATTATCTGAGCGAAGTATTGTCTGCTTCAAAATAGAATTACCCTCGCTATCAAAAGATGGCGTATGGCGTATATATGTCGGCCAAGAAACTCAAGCACTATTTTGAGGAACATCCCATCAAAGTGATATGTGAGGCACCCATATCAGAGATTATGAGTAACAAAGATGCATGTGGCCGGATAGCAAAATGGGCAATTGAGTTATCCCCATATGCACCGCAGTTTCACAGAAGAGATGCAATAAAATCGCAAGTTGTGGCGGATTTCTTTGTGGACTAGGCTGAGATGCAATATGAGCCACCTCTAACAGACTCCAATTATTGGCAAATGCACTTCGGTGGATCAAAACTGAAAGATGGTTTGGGCACCGGAGTAGTGCTTACCTTGCCCAAGAAAGATCAGCTAAAATATGTCCTTTAAATCCACTTCAGTGTCTCGAACAATGTTGCGGAGTATGAAGTATTGGTACATGGTCTCAAGGTAGCGAAAGAAGTGGGGATACGTCGGATACAATGCTTTGGAGATTCGAATTTGGTGGTGCAACAGTTGTCTGGAAACTGGTATGCTATGGATGCTAACATGGCCCTTTACAGATTCCATGTTCAAAAGATAAGTGGATTTTTTGAAGGGTGTGAATTCCATCACATACCTCGGATTGAAAACGAGGCGGTCGATATGTTGTCCAAGTTAGGCTCATCCCGGCAGCCAATCCTGTCGAATGTTGCTTTGGAGCACTTGAGAAAACCATCCATCACGCCGTCGCCTGAATCAGACTCAATTTCTATCCTGGCACTCTTCGGATCAGGAGCTGCACCTATGGAGATAGAGTGGGGAGGCAACTCAGCAAACGCGTGGACTTCTTCGGCAAACCCAGGGACTGCCTCAGTAAACCCGGGGACTGATCAGCCAGACCCGGCAGGAGTTATGTCGGTGGATGCGATGGAAATTGACGAGGAACCATTTCCCGTCCGGGCTATACCAGCTTGGGCCAAGCCAATATATGATTTCCTGAAAGGAGGAGTTTTGCCGGATGATGAGATATCCTCAAGGCAGATCCAAAGGAGAGCAAAGGCCTATACTATTATCAACGCCGAATTATATAAAAGGAGTGTAACAACAGTACTGCAGCGGTGTGTTGACCCAAAAGAAGGACTTGTCATACTCCAAGATATTCACCAAGGAGACTGTGGCCACCATGCCTCCTCAAGAGCGTTAGTGGCAAAAGCTTTCCGGCATGGATTTTATTGGCCAAGTGCTTTGGAGCAAGAAGAGGATTTGGTGAGAAAATCCAATTGCTGTCAGAGATACGCCACGAAAACTCATTTACCAATGTCGGAACTCAAACTATCCCCATTACTTGGCCATTTGCTGTATGGTGCCTAGACATGGTAGGGCCATTTAAGTTGGCTAAAGGAGGAATGACCCATATCCTAGTTATGGTCGACAAGTTCACTAAGTGGATTGAAGTGAAGCCAATTAAGAAATGTGACGGGGCAATACTAGTAAGGTTCCTCAAGGATATAATCCTGAGATATGGCTATCACCATTCCAACATAACTGATAATGGTACAAATTTTGCTAAAGTAGCATTTGCGAGGTTCTGCCAATAAAAGAAGATCCGGCTGGATGTCGCCTGAGTCGCCCACCCCACATCGAACGGGCAAGTGGAAAGATCCAACAGACTAGTTTTGTCCAGGATAAAACCCTGGCTCATAGAGCCACTACAAAGATCAGCGGGGTGCTGGATAGAAGAACTACCTGTGGTACTATGGAGATTAAGAACAACTCCGAATCGATCAACAGGCTATACGCCATGCTTTCTGGTATATGGGGCAGAAGGTGTATTACCAGCCGACATAGAGCATGATTCGCCAAGAGTCACCCAATGCACAGAAGCCGAAGTGCGTGAAGGCCGACAAAATGATGTTGATATGCTGGAAGAAGCGAGAGAACTGGCCTTGTCTAGATCCGCCATATATAAGCAAAATCTCTAACACTATCACAGCCGGAAAGTAAACCCCCGAGTCTTCCGGGAAGGTGACCTAGTACTCCGGTTGATACAGCACACTGCTGGCATGCATAAGCTATCCCCTCCATGGGATGGACCTTTCATTGTAAGAAAAGCCTTGCACAATGACTCCTACTATCTTATTGATCCACAACCACAGGAAAAGAACGAGGCGGACAGGTCCGGAGAGGAATCTAACCGACCGTGGAATGTAACACTACTTTGTCCTTTTTACATCTGACAAAGAGGTGAATGTATCCGAGCTACTCATATGTTGGTATGTATATCGGCAATGAGCTTATTAATGAAACTTTGGCATCCCAAGAAGAGACTCGGGGACTACCATACTAGTTGTTTTTCTTGTTTTCGTATTTTTATTTTGGCTGGGTTAAGTTGCTTATATCTTAGTCGGATTAGTAATGTGTGAGCACCAAAAACCCAACTCTTCGACTTTGCTATTGTCCAACAAAAATTAGCTTCATGGCATGCAAGAGAACAAGTTTGGAATGGCAAAGCACATGAAAAATGACTAAGGAAAAGAACTTAAGCAGGCCGACATTGGTTATTTTGACTAACCCTTGGTTTACTGCATTTATCTAACGCCGGATCATTTTGAGCTAATCTCAAAGTTTCAAGTATTGTTAAGTCCATTTTTTGAACCTCGGACTCGTAAGTCAAAAAACCGAATCAAGGTAGACGCGAGCCGAGTCAAAAATTGGGGGAACAAGAAAACGAAACTCGGGGAATTCGCCCACGATAATCTAGCATTAAGAACTTAGTTCAAAACAATAAGTTGTAGCACAACCAAACCAAAGTACTTAGATACATTTCCACCCAACATTCCGAGGATCTGACAAATACGATCAAGTGTTTCTAAGGAGCAGGGGCAGCCGCCGAAGAAGGAGGTACTTCAGAATTTGGGGAAGGGGCGCTGGCCTCGGCTTCATCCTCAGGGTTGGGCTCGCCGTCCTCCGGGTCTTCGGCCTCGTCGCCTAGTTCGAAGGGTTCACCCTCACTCCCTTCAGCTTCTTCATCTTCAGAAGCAGCTTCATCATCAAAAACGTCGAGGTAGCTCGGCCCATCATTCCAAGCATGGCACAAGGAATACTGAATAAGTTTGTTAGCACTGGCTTTGCGGCACGCAACCCATGTCGGATCTTCATTCCACTTGGATCCGGTGCGCATGTGGGTAAGCAGCCCCAGGTCTATTCCTTCGTACCATGAGAGGATGAACTGCAAGGCAATGTCATCCCTGGCGCGCGCAGCCGACTCACGCCATAGATTCAGCTGATGCTCGCACTCCATCAGCTTGGCTATGAAAGCCATATGTCTTTTGGGAATGGGCTCAGTGGGCCAAAGGGAGCCAAACATCCGCGTTGCCGCCGGTATAATGTCTGTGCCATAGTACTTCACTAGCTCAAGGTGTGTTGAGAAGCTCGCCAGCAGATTCCCCGTATCATACTGGATTGGCTCGACATCAGGACCGGTGGGGATACCACGCTGTTCGCGGGACCGGGTTATGGCAGCAGTAGCAAGAGTATCGCCTTCTGGAAATTTTCCTAAGAACATAACGAAGGGAATAGTGAATAAAGGCACCAAACCCGGGAGAATGAAAGATAAGAAAGGGCAAAGAACTCACGGGGAATCTGGAAGAGGAGGCGTTGAAGCTCGGAGTGGACATTGGCGCTATGGGCCTGGAGTTTCTCCTATTCGGAGGTTATAGACGTAAGTTTTACGTCGGCTTCCTCCAACAGATCCTTATCCTTGGAAACTTGAGTCGTCAAACGCTCTTTTTCCTCGGCAAACTCCTGGTCTGCCTTGTCCAGCTCGGTTTTGTGGAGGTCTTTGAGCCTCTGGATTTCGGCATTCAGCCGAGTAATCTCCGAGTCCTCAAGTCGCAGCCGAGCTATCTCATCGTCCTTCTTGTTCAGTTCAGCCTAATGCTTCCCTGTTTGTTCGAGGAAATGAGTCATCATATCAGGCATGGGTACATAGTCTTTAAGAGCAACTGCAATAGTGGGTTAATCCGGCAGAGCCGGAGTATAAATATAGACCGACTGAAGAAAAGAATGCAAAATAATGGCGTGAACGAGATAAGATACCTTGGATGTCAGCCAGATTTTTCAGCATGATGATATTCTCAGCTTCAACCTCGGCTGCATAGTTCGGATACAAAAATTAATACGGATCACAAAAAACTCGAACAAACAACAATGGAAGAAGGAAAAGTCTAAGTAAAAAACATTACCCTTCTTTTGGTGCTCCTCTAGGAGTTTGCCATAACGCGCGCGAATGTATTTATAGGACTCCAGCAGGCGCTGGAACTCGGCAGATCGGCGGTTAGTGGTAATCTGAAATAAGCAAGGCAATGTCAATATCAAAGGCAAAGTAAAAAGTAATTCGAATTCTACAAGATCCGGGTCAAGTGGAACTTAACCCAGCTATAGGTGTGTGGATATTCGAAGTCTACAAAATCCTGCCAAGTGGAACTTAACCCGGCTCTAGGTGTGTGGATATTCGAAGTCTACAAGATCCAGGCCAAGTGGAACTTAACCCGGCTCTAGGTGTGTGGATATTCGAAGTCTGGAAGATCTGGGCCAAGTGGAACTTAACCCGGCTCTAGGTGTGTGGATATTCGAATTCTACAAGGTCCAGGCCAAGGGGAACTTAACACGACTCTAGGTGTGTGGATATTCGAAGTATACAAGATCCGGGCCAAGTGGAACTTAACCCGGCTCTAGGTGTGTGGATATTCGAAGTCTACAAGATCTGGTCCAAGTGGAACTTAACCCGGCTCTAGGTGTGTGGATATTCAAAGTCTAAAAGATTTTGGCCAAGTGGAACTTAACCCGGCTCTAGGTGTGTGGATATTTGAGTGTACAAGATCCGGGCCAAGTGGAAACTAACCCGGTTCTAGGTGTGTGGTTATTCGAAATCTACAAGATCTGGGCCAAGTGGAACTTAACCTGGATCTAGGTGTGTGGATATTCGAAGTCTACAAGATCTAGGCCAAGTGGAACTTAACCCGGCTCTAGGTGTGTGGATATTCGAAGTGTACAAGATCCGGGCCAAGTGGAACTTAACCCGGCTCTGGGTGTGCGGATATTCAAAGTGTCCAAGATCCGGCCAAGGGAACTTAAACCGGTTCTAACTTTGTTAAGATTTGAAATTGCTACGTACAGAAACCAAATTCTCTAGGAGCATCCGACCGAGTAACAAGTTACTCCCTCGGAGGCTCGGGGACTAGGGGATATATCTACAAGTGCTCATCTATACAAAGTACTACAGTAGAGGAAAATAATTACCTCCATCATCCGACCAGCCAAAGAGATGGCCTTGGTGGCGGAGTTCATTTGTGCGGTGAACTCGGCTGGGCCGAACTTCTCCAGCAGATCATCCTTTGGATCCATTAATTCAGCATTGTTCTAGTTCTTCACATACTCCAGGAGCAGTGGTTTATAACTTTCACCGCTAGGAGAGTAGTTCTCGACAAGGACGTTGATGTGGGCCTCTCGCCTTGCAGATTGGGCTGCAGCAGGGCTGGTATGTAGAACCAGCTGCTTTCCACCCTTTGATCCGGCAGCGGGTGACCCAAAAGTGATGCCCTTAGCTGATCCGGTAGCTTTCTTGAGCTTGCCGGATGACGGAGGACACGATGGAAGATCCGAGGCCGCTGACCCGGAAGGAGCTTGGGAAGCTAGCGGAAAAATATCTGCAATAGACGCCGCTGATCCGGGGGCGGCCGACGAAGCCTTCTTCTTTGGGGCCTTGGTCGATGTTGTTGCTACTGTTGGTGGTGTTGATGATGTTGTTGCTGCTGTTGGTGATGTTGGTGCTGCTGTTGGTGCTATTGGTGCTAGGGACGCTAGTGCTACTGGTTTTGAAGACACTTGAGCAGGAGAAGAACTTGACTGGGGCGATGCCGATGAAAATGGCACCTAAACACTTGGCGCTGGGGCCGAAGAGGAACTGGGAAGATCTGGCATGGCCGTATCTAGAGCTGCCCCACCACCCCTTGCGCTGACATTGCCCTCCTCATGGTGAGGTGGGCTCAGATCAGGCACAGCCGCGGAGCCCTCTTGGAGAGGGCTGAGTGGGTGAGTGTCGTCATCGCGAGGGGGAGAAGGGCTGCTCCAGATTGGAGATGCTATGCCGGAGCCGCTCTAGGGAATGACCCTAGGAGCTCTGAGAAGCAGAAAAGCACCATGTCAAAAAGAGAAAAAGAACTAATAAGAGACAAAAGCAAAGATAGAAAGGAAAAAACCCAAAGGGAAAATGCAAAGAGACTTACTCGTCTGAGGTTGGGGGACCCCGAGGTTTGGGCGTCCTCCGCACCATGCTCTTAGCGGCCGGCTTAGTCAAGGCTTTCACCCCGGACTTTTTCTACCTCTTCTTGGGCGCCGGCACCTCCGAAGCTGCGGCTGAGGCAGCCGCGCCCTTTTGGGAAGAAGTAGGGACCGGACCACCAGTGCCAAGGTGAGGAACCTCATGGACCTGACCGGCCGGGTTAGCTAAAGATTCGGACATAACCAGATATGCGTAAGAGATGAGAACCAGATCAAGTACCTCTAGGACCTCAACATCCAAGTCATTGTCATCCTACCAATCCCTTAGAGAAGAGGCCTTACCAGAGCCGCGTTTGATGACGTCTAGAGTAGGCAGAAAGGTCTCTGGATCAGGATCCTCCTCGTCCTCCTCGGCGTAGTCCGGTACCCACTTGCTTGCCAGCACCTCGCCATCTTCCAGTGGCTGCTGGAGGAATCGCTGAGAACAAGACAACAATTGCTAAGTTATGAAAGTAATTCAACATACAAAGATGATCCGTAAAATAGTAAGAAGTAAGTTTACCTTTGGAGGAGGGTTGTCCCGGGTGTAGGGCTCGATCCCCCATTCCCAATCTTCGGAGAATTCCTTCTCCACATTGAATATGGCCTTAACCCGGTGGTAAACCACCGTGTTATCAAGCTCAAAAGATGAAGTCCGGTGGGGGTCGAGGGGGACACTCAAGTAGCAGATCTTGTGGGCATGCTTCTAAAGGGGGGAGACCCGGCTACTGACAAAAGTGATCATGATGTCCTACCCCGAAGCTTCTCCTTGAGCAGCTCCTTGATCCGGCTTTCCACCTGATTCGCCAGGGCTATGGGTTGCTTGGGGATGCTCTCCCAAAGAGAGGTATCTGGAGGGCCGAGTTTGAAGGGGAGGAGCTGGATCAGATCTTCCTCGGTGGTGTTCCGGACATAGAAGAAAGTCCGGGCCCAGCCCTTGCAAGACTCGAGCCCGGTGACATAGGGAAATACGGAGCCCTTGTTGAGAAATATGGAGGCAGCACCGCACTGAGTCAGGTGATTCTCCTTCGGAGTAAGCTCCTTATCCGGAACCAGATTCCTCCGGAGACTGAAAATTTGATCCACAGTTCCTTAGATGGCTAGAGACCGATATATACCTCAATGCCAGAGGTGAAAGAGGATAGAGAAGTGATGGCATTGACAGGGAGATGATGTGGTTGCAGTTGATACATAGAGATGAAATCAAAAAAGAAATCTGAGGTAGGAAGGCCGAAGCCGTGCTGAAAATGAGAAAGAAAAACAACATACTCTCTTGATTGGGAGCGGGGGAAACTTCGTTGGCGGCAAGGCGATAGGCAACGCTAGCAGGGATGCGGCGCGTGGCATGAAGCGAGTGCAGATCATCCTCGTAGACAAATGTGCCATCCCAGCCACCGCGCTCGCAACCTTCTCTTTCCTCCTCCTGCTGCGCCACTACGGTTGCCTCCTCCTTAGTCATGGTGAACTCTAGGTCTTCGAGAAGGAAATCAGAGTAGAAATAACTGGTGGAGGGGAACCGAGAAGCGTAAGGCCCTGTGGTGAAGCTCTTAAGCGGGAACGGTGGCGCAAGCGCAAGGTGCTGCCTGAGCGCAGTTGCCACGGCACAGTTGCGACGAAGAAGTAGCGGCGGCGGTGAGGATGCAGTGAGAGAGAAAGGAGGCTAGGATGCGCGAAGGAAATGGGGAACTTCCCCAAAGATTGCCCCAAGCCCACTACTTAACCGCGCAAGAGGACGTGTAGTGGGATCCTAAGCGGTTGCGACGCCACACGCAATAGGCGTGTACGCAGCCGAGTCAGCCAATCAGAACATGGCCACAGCAAGGACCTTAGGGAGTAGAGGATCCCATGACGTGATGTAATGTTACAGTTAACGATGGGCTACAGTGAAGGGACACACGTAGCAGTTATTCATGACATTGGGACAGTAACTAGCACATTAAATGTGCATGGCCCTTAAAATGAGGCGAAATGATGATTACCCTCGACGTAGGATGTTGGGAAGCATACAAGAGAAGGAACGGTAACCCGAATAAGCAGGCAAAAAACCAGCCTAGCAAGGAATAACTCGGAATGGGCCAAGGGATCGCCAGAGGAAAAGCCCCGGGTTACGGGATAACTCGGCCAAAGAGGCAGAGATCTGGATATGGGAACTTGCTGTGGCCTTAAACAACTAAAAGTTGCTAAGACCGCACCAGCTTCGGGGACTAATGTTGGGGGGATACCCCTGGGTAGGGTAACATCGGGGTATAAAGGCTGACTTAGCCGGGGTACGGCATGGTCAAAGCAAGTGTTGACAGGGTCACCTCAAGGTAGGCCGAACCACGGAGTGACCCGGCCCATGGAGCATCTCCTTATCCGTATCCTGACCGGCATAACATATATGCCGGGCCATGTTTGTCTATCTGTTTTGGAGGTATCTTCGTAGCTGAATTAGCCACGTGCTAGCCGGACTATCATATGGCTTCCAAGAAAAGGAAGGAATCTCCCGCTGGTCAAAAGGCAACTTTATTAGCTGTAGCATGAACGAAGCAAAGAAAAGAGGAGAACCAGCGGGTCAAGGGCGACCATGATGATGCGGGCAATGTCGGCTGACGTAGCCCGTGTCTGGTGACGCTTAAAGACGAGGATTACGTTGCAGGTTACGTCCAAAGCCCGGACGAGCCATTAAAGTGAATAAAGAAGCATCTAGATTTAGTCGAGGGGCATATTAGGAGAATATGCCACCACGTGTGTTGTAACTTTGTAACCCAGGCTCCCCTATATAAGGAGCACCGGGGCCTCCATAGAAGGGGATCGATCATTTTCTCTATCTTAGATAGAACTCTTGAGCTAGCTTGTGGGGAGAGACATAGTGTCCTTCTCACCAAGATCTTGAAGAGTACTTGTAAACACCATTGATAGAGAGAATACAATAACATCTGTGCGTGGAATCACCATGTTCTCCCTCCTTGGATTCCCCTAGCACACATTGGCCCCATCATTAGCCTATCCATGGCATCTACTGTGCCACCACCATGACATTTCCTGCTCATGGACATTGGATGTTTTTAATAACGAGGTCATACCATTGGTGGAAAGATGTGATGAACATTCATCCGAAGTATAGAATTACGATCAAAGTCATTATGTTTATATTGCTATAATATCATACGAAGTAATCCTAGTCCTTAGACCATGAGATCATGTCAATCACTAACACTAGAAGAGTATCTTGATAACATGAAACGTCACACCATGACAGGGTGACTATAAAGGTGGGTTCAGTGCTACGAAGGTGTTATCTAGAGGTTCATGGATCAAGAGTGGGATTTGTCCATCCTGATGATAGATAGATATACTCCGGGCCTTCTCGGTGATATCACATTGAGATAGCTTGCAAGAAAGTGATGTGATCACTAGAATGTTATATAATGGGAATGAGAAAAGAGTGGATGTCGGTAATGAGATAAAACTAGTTATGGAGATACCGATGATCGAATCTAGTTTCATATAATATATCGTGTCGTGGTGGTGGCAAAGTAGATGCCATGTATAGGCTATAGATGGGGCCAATGTGCACTAGAGGAATGAGGGAGGGATAGTGTGGTGCTTCCTCACACAGATGCTTGTATTTCTCTCTTGTTGATGATGTATTACAGGGGCTCGTTGAGATGTTCGTGGGAAGGAGACTAGTTCTCTTACCACCCACAGCTACACTCTAGGGTTCTCCCTTAGTAAAAATGGCCGGACCTCTCTATGGATATCCTGCCCCTCCATATATAGGGGTTGGGATAGGTTACAATCTAGGGCATACGTGGAGGCATATTCTCCGAATATGTTCTTTGGTAAAGTTCGATGCCTCTTTTACACTTTAACAGGATGGTCCGGACTCAGGGCGTAATCCTCCCTGAGCCCCTCTGCGGCGTGGCATCATCCGACACTAGTGGCGTCAGTCGACATTGGCTACATCATCTTTGTCGGCCACTCCCCGCTGGTCCTTCCCTCTGTCCGCTTTGGTCACGCTACACTAGACGGATACAACCTTTTGACTAGCGAGATTCCTTCCTTCTCTTGTAAGCCAAGTGATAACTCGGCTAGTGACTGGTTAAGTCAGCCACATGGGTACCTGCAAACAAGTTACAAAGGGCTAGCCGACATACGATATATGTCGGCCGGGACAAGGTTAGACGAACATCCTTCGAGCGGGGTCACTCCGTAAGTCGGCCTGCCTTGAGGTGACTCAGCCAGCATATGCTTTGACCTCGCCGTACCTCGGCTAACATGGCCTTTATACCCTGGTGTGACCCTACCCGGGAGTATCCCCGAAGCTGGTGCAGTCTTAGCTACTTCAGCTGATAAGGCCACAACAGGTTCAACCTATCAAGTTTTGTGCTCTCTTCACGGAGTTATCCTATAACTTGGCTCCTATGGATTGACATTCCATTGGCTCATTCTAAGATATTACTCGCTGGACAGGTTACTTTATATTTATCCGGGTCATCTTTCCTTGTCTCGTACACTTCCCCACATCCTACGTGGAGGGTAATCTTTGTTTTGCCTCATTTTCAGGGCCTGCACCAGTTACTGTGCCGCTTACTGTATTTACTATCAGGGATAACTGCTGCAAACATCACATCGTGGCTGCCTCCTTGTTAACTGTATCACCACGTCGCGTCGTGGGATCTGCTACTCCTTGTGGGCCTTCGTGTGGCCGGCCTCTGATTGGCTGACCCGGCAAATACACGGCCATACTGTGTGGCTCCACCGCACCACTGGATCCCACTTCCCCCATAGGGGTGTGGTTAAATAGGGAAGGGGCGCCCCTTCGTTGCTCTTCCCCCACTTAGCACACGCGTCCGCTCTTCTTCTTCCTTCTTTCCCACAATAGCTCCGCCGTCGCCGCTGCTTCTGCTCCTCGTAGCGCCACCGCCGCGCCTTGTCGCTTCTATGAGGACAATGACTTGGAGATGACAGAAGAAGAACTCTCCATTGTCGAGGAGGAGGAGGAGGAGGAAAGGGAAGCGCACGGACGCGGTAGATGGGCCGGCTCCTGGGTCTTTCAAGATGATCTTGACCGGCTCTACCGGATCCGCCACATCCCTGAAGGGGTTACCTGCCGCCTCGCCGCCTCGGAGATCGCTCCCTCTCCCAATCCGGGTGAGTTTGTGGTCTTTCTCTCTCACTTCCAACGCGGTTTTGGTTTCCTAGTCTGTGATTTTTTTCCATGCTTTCATCAACGCATATGAGCTCCAACCACATCATCTTGCGGTGAATGCCATCACCTCCCTTTCCTCCTTTGCTTCCATCATAGAAGGGTATGTCGGTGTCTGGCCCACCAACAAGCTCTGGAACAAGTTCTTCGGCCTCTACAAGAACATCATCCTTGATCCTTTTCTTGCCCTGCCGACAAATCCTTGACCCAGTGTGGCAGAGCATCAATCCCCCCCCCCCCCCCCCCGCAAAAAATCTGCATTCCCCCGAGTCACTGGCCTCGAGTCTAGCAAAGGATGGGCCTACACATTCTTCTATGTGAGTAACAACACGGATGCGGACCTGATCCGGCTGCACCCCTTCAAGATGGGTGTTCCAGATACCTCTTTGTGGAACCGGATCCCAAGGCGGCCAACTACTTTAGCGAATTAGGTGGATAAGCGAATCAAGGGTTGAACAATCTGGGGCTACGCAGGGAGGATGTGATGATCACCTTCGTCCATAGCCAGATCTCTCCCCTGCAGAAACGCACTCACAAGCGCTGCCACATGAGTGGGCATCTTGACCCCAACCAAACCTCCTCCTTTGAGCTCACTAACACTAAGATTTTCCATCGGGTCAAGGCCATCTTCAAGATAGAAAAGCAGTTCACCGAAGAGTGGGAATGGCGGCTAGAACATTTCTGTCAGGATAAGTTGCCACCTCCAGTATGTTTCCCACTCGTTCCCTTTTTCGAGTCTTGTCTTATGTCGGATAATCCTCTTACTCAATTCTTTTGTATTTTTGCCTCTAGTTGTTCCTTCAGCAGACCGTCGAAGATGGTAAAGAGCCGTCCCTTAAATGGGGAAAGGACCGTCTAGTCTAGTGGAGTCGGACTCGGAAATGTTTTTGCCCACTCCGGATGGCTCTAGACAAACTTCTAGTAAGGCCTCTTCTTTAAGATATTGGCCTAATGACGATGCAGACTCTGATATTTAGATTATGGAGGTGCCTCACCCGACGCCCATTGATGACCCACTAGTATAGGGGGTGTATCGCAGTATTTTCGATAAGTAAGAGTGTCGAACCCAACAAGGAGCAGAAGGTGTCGACGAGTGGCTTGGAGCAGGAATTCTCTGTAATACTTAGCAAACAGATTTCTAGGGGTTTTTGATAATGCAGATAAATAAAGTACGAGTAAATAAAAGACAATAAGAATAATTGCAGCAAGTGGCCTAATCCGTTCTATTGCAAAGGACAAGCTGGTTGTATTACTTAAGATGACCAAACATTCTCGAGTACACATGGGAATACTGTCAAGTGCTTTCGCTTCATATAGTTGATTAATCTTCTTTAGTTTGATAGGTGTTGTGTGGGTGAACATGTGATAATGTACTTACGTTCCTAGGACTAATACATACTTGTGATTATACCCCTTGAAAGAATCCTCAAGTACAAGAAAGTAATTAAGATAGAAACCTAACCATAACTTTAATCTCTGAGATCCTACACTCCCTTATGCAAAGGTTTCCTAATGGGGGTTCAGATTTCTGTCACTCTGGCAACCCCGCGATTAGTAGCCAAATACACAATGCATTCCCCTATTCCCATAAATGTGAAGTATCATGTAGTCGACGTTCACTTGACACCACTAGAAGAATAACACCACAACTTAATTATCAAACTATTGAATCTTTCTCAACACAATTCCACTACTAACAACATGACTTCTCCCATGTCCTCAAGAAATAAATGAACTACTCATGAAACATCATATGGATTGAGATCAAAAATGAAATAATGATAAGTAACAATCTGAACATGAACAATAATTCAATGGTTCCACTCAATAGCATCAACTACAACAAGTAATCAACACCGGGAAAGTTTCCCCTAAGACCTATGCAAGATTCCATATATTTTCTGGCATTTTCTGATCTTTGTGAATTTTGCATCCGAACAGTGCCTTTTCCATCAGAATCCTGACTTCAGCGGTCCATCCTCCAAAAGTCATCAACCATGCAAAATTAGATGAAAAAACATAAGTATCATCTCTTAATATGAAATATATCAATGAATAACATTAAATTATGATATAGAATAGTGATGCAAAATGGACGTATCAACTCCCCCCAATCTTAGACTTAGCTTGTACCAAAGAAAAAACGGAGCTCAATAAACAGGACCTCAGGTTTATGGAGTGAAGTTTCGATAAAAGAATACAGATAAGAAGCATCGCATTCATCAATACATAAATCATAATAGAAGACAACTCACTATTATATAACTTAACTTGCAATAAGTAAAGGAAACACAATAAAGATACACAAAGTAAATCATAATTGGTAATGGCAAACTTTGTTCTTAGTCAAAGAATAGTTAACAATTTACAGGATAATGGGGTTTTGAATGATAGCTTTCAAAGTAATGTTCATTAAGATAAGAGTAGTGTGCAAAACAAAGAACATAAGAAACATGATTGAATAAATCATCATATGAATGAATGAAACACAACAACTCAAAATAATTGCTTGAGATAGAAAGGAATAGGTTTACTGACTCAACTAAAAAAAAGATAGTCCCTTCGCAGAGGGAAGCAGGGATTTCAAGTTTCATAAACAGCTTCCAGAAATTATGGTACTTATTAGCTTTCAGCTCACATTACCCCTATCATAATCATCTTGAGGTGATTAGGGTTAAAGTGAACAAATATGAGGATATGCTTGACAAGTTATAAGTTGAAAATCTCATGCCCCTTAGGCTAGCCGACCAGGCGTTTCTCTAACACATATACACACTCCATGAGCTTACAACCTCCCCTTTTATTTCACACCGCCGAGATCCATAAGCAAAAGATCATGATATCAACTAAATAAATGCAATGTTGAAAGCCTTCCCCATGGTAACATGGTTCTGCTAATCCACAACTTATATAGCGCAAGCATATACGCAACATAGATGGGCACAATGGTTCAAGTTTATTAAATGCAAGAAAGTAATTAAAGTGTTCCATCAAGTTCGTGAGAGCTTTAATCAATAATTTTCACATAACAAGTTTAATTCGGAAGGTAGATAAGAACATGAATTTACTTGGAATAGCAATAATGCTAATAGGTAGGTATGGTGCACACAAATGGCATATGTTTTGGTTTAAGGATTGGATGCATGGGAAGCATTGCCTATCAGTACAGGTTTTTGGCTAGCAAGGCTAGGTAGCAAGCATAAGAGTTGAAGGAAACAAACAAACATACAAGTGATAAAAACAAACATGCAATCTTCCTTGGAAGCACAAAAGATCTTAACTAGAGAATACTAAGCTTATGAGCCAATCAAGAAAGAAAGATGATGAAATTATATTTCTTAACAGTACTTTTCGCTTTTTCATTCAATTCTCAAAATAGTGTTGCTACTGACCGAGCCAGGTTTGCCAAAACCAACCAAATTTACTTAATGATCCCAAAGTGATACCGATACTAACAAGAAGATCAATCATATAATAGAAATTGCAAACCAAAATAAGATATGCAAACGAGTAAATTGCAAAACTTCTCATTAATATTCCACAATGGCAACTCACACTAAGGGATACATAGACATCTAATTAGAGGGGAGACACTTCCATAATGCAAACCATCCTACATGATTACTTCTCTATTCATGATATGACTCTACTTAAAAGGTAAAAAGATAATAGATAAAAGATGTGATATCACGGCACTCCCCTAATCTTGGAACAAACCAAGGGGATGTCAAAACCTGATGACGAATTACTCCTTTGGTGGTGGTCATGTTCTCTCGCATTGTCCGACTTCCAAGGTAAGGGCTCCCCATCAACAAAAGACATCTTGGTCTCCAACATCCTAAAACTAGCAGTAGCACTTATGTGTTTAAACCTAACCTCATACTCACAGTTTTGATTTTGCACGTCGTAGAGTTGTGCTTGTAGTTGGTTGGTTGTTTGCTGGAGTGAGAGAAATTCATCCTTAGGCTCAATAGTCTCCTTCTGGTGCTTGGCGATGAGTTCTAAATTGATCTTATGGACGATATCCACTTCGGATTTCGCCATCTTCTTGTACCTAAAGACTTCTTTCTCTAGTGCTTCCATCATATCCTCCAGACTGCCTTCACCTTTAGGGCCCTGAACCTCTTTTATTTGTACCTTCCCATCTTCAAGCAACAACTTCTTAGGCTGAATCTTCTACTCATGCATGTACGGATTGATGATGTCCGCTGAGGGATCTTCCTTGGCTGATCCAGATGAACACATTGTGGCTACAAAAATGGGATTCTACCTGTCAGAAACAGATCAAAATGAAAACACGATGAGAACACGATATATGAACCTCGGGGGATCCGGGGGATTATATATTACCAAGTTTAACAACAAAAGAAAAGTAATGGGAGAAAACGGGTGGGAGACGGGCTCCGGGGTGGCCACACCCCTGGTGGCGCAGCCAGGTGGGCCCGCGCCACAGGGTGGTGTGAGCCACCCGGGCTCCGTTTCCGTCCCTATTTCGACTCATTGCTTTTCATGTTGGATAAAAACTGCAAAAATATAAATTGATAGTGTGGAGCCCCCAAATTAATCCTCCAAGAATCCCTGTTATGCATACAACTACGGTCCCATGATCAGTTAGTCGTGGCACATAACCGACAAGTATCATTTCAACATCCGAGACATACGGAATTTACAAGACTTACATAAATGCCGTTATGGCTACATCAATAATCATCAGCGGAACTTCGTCAAGCGTAGAGCCCAATCCATGCCTTAACCTACAGGCAACTGACTGGGAGAACGTTCTAGATCGCATAGTCGTCCACTTCACCTCTTCTTGATATCTGACCAAGTTAATATCCAAGGACAATGCCAGTGAGTACTTTGAATGTACTCGCAAACCACCTTAAGATAACAGTATTAACAAGCGGATATTCATTATTGTCGTGGTAGTAGGAGGGCTTCAAGAGGGGTTCTTTTCTCAAATAGTTTCTCTTGTAGATAAAGCATCTACATATCATTGTTGAAAACCTTTGTAAATATTTTGGAAACCTTTTTGAAAAGTTTTGGAAAACATCAGGAATGGGTCACCCATTTGTTCCCTTCTTCAGGTCGTCCCACGACCAAACTCCTTCCATCCCGTTCTGACCATCCCATGGTCAAAACAGGAATCCTTTCCCACCATCCCCTGGTCAACACATTTCAAAGCCATTTCTTTTCCAAAATCCTTTTTGAAAACAAAACCAGCACCACTCTATATAAGTTTGTCCAACTTGTCCTTAACCGCGGACACGGCTATTCGAATATATTTACACTCTGCAGAGGTTGTACACTTTACCCACACCATCCGGGTACACTACCCTGATCTTCACTGATCGTGGGTGGAGTAACCAATCAAGACTCTCCGGATGCCCCCTCCAATATAAGTGCCTACCCTATGAGTGTTAATCCCCTCAAAACCCGGACGTCGGGTACCGAGGACCAACCGGAATGAGAGGCTCATAGTAACGCGTGGAGGCTAGCAGACCCTTTGTTCCTTCTCCAAGTCAATGTCCCACATGGACCTTTATAGGAGAAGGCCCACCCTCCAAGGATCCCCGATCCCCTGTAGTTGTTGCGAGGCAGCTTATACCAGAATAGACAAACATCAAATTTAGCCCTGTCCCATACCAGAGTAATGTGGTTGCACGGGGTTAAGTTGTTATAGCTAAACTACAAAGAACCGGGTGTGTTTTTGTAAACCTTTTTCCTCCGGTTTTCCTCCAGCATTTTGTAAAACAAAACCTTTTTTTCTCAACAACTCTTGGGAGGTCCCACCTCACCAAGGTTTTATCATAAAACATTTGGTAAAACTTTTTCCGGGGTCTTCCCATCCTCTAGCTTTGCTTCGGCCAAATCGGGGTCTCACAAGGGGTATGGTGTAATACACCATCTATTCTACTAGGGACAAGTAGGTATCACCAAGGGGGTTGTACTTAATAGTACAATAGTGTAGTAGTTCGGAGGGGCTGAATCAGTACCATATATATATCATCAACATATAGTAAAACCATGCAGTTTTAATAAAGAGGAGATAAAACATGCATAAGTAAAACAGTAGGTGGCTTGCCTGACGATCAGCAATATTGCAATATGTGTCCCTGGACTTCTTCTTAGAATAACCTAGTACCAATTCCAAATATAAATACCACTACTTCTGCTCTCCGATTTCATCGCAACTATCGCCGTCCCGACAGCACATGCAAGCAAACCAAGCCACAATCAATACAAGGCATACAAGCAACAATACATGCAGCAAGAAATTGAGTAATACCTAATTAAGATTCAGATGGTTTTGAGAGGATTGGAGTTAGGAGATTGAGATGGCCATTCCTTTGGATTTATAGTCTAGAAACTACCTAAGAGATGGATTTTGGAACAGGACTATATTCTGTATGATACCATTGGATACAAATGATACCAAGTAGAGGTTGTTAAAATGAAACCAACAAAAGTGGTTTCACTAAATTATCTCTTTTCTTTAAATAGTTATGATTTTCTTGGTGAAATAACTTCTAGTTTTAGGGAACAAATCACCTGAAAAGTTCTAGATCTCCAAAAATAATTTCCTTGGATGGGTTGGTGGGGTTTGAGGTATGGACTCACCTAGAGTTGAAATCATGGCCAAATATTTACCAGAATGCCCTCAGGAAATTCCCAAAGGCAGTTATGTAGGCATTTTTTTACCAGATTAAATCTACAGTAGCTATTGGTATGAAACCAAGGACACCTAGTAGGTGTTTAGAATACCTTTCTGTAGGAATTGGATTCACTCTTTTTGGAGTTACAAATCTACTGTAGTGATTTCTCTAGTGATAACACTAGGGACATAAATGTTTAATTCATTAAAAAACATCAGAAGCCCAATAAATGGTGAGCTCCTGGGTTTTGGTAGAACTTAGTGTACCACATCACAGGGAGTTAGAATGGGGCCAATACATTTCATATATTGGCCTAGAGAATTTCCTAAAGTCAGAGATACCCTATTTTTGTTATTTTTGCTAAGGATAAATTGCAATTCACCTTGACAAATTATCTACCAGAGGGGTTTTTGTTCAATCCATTTGGAGATGTGAAGATCACTGATGGAATTATTTAGTGTAAAGGATACTTTTTAGAAGATTAAACGCCAGACAATAATGAAAATTATTTTTGGCTAGGTTCCAGTTCTGCAAGTTGCATAAAACATGAAGGAACCCTTAGAAATTTGGATCTAGAACAAATATGGTAATTTCCATTTTTATTTGGGTTTAATCCTAGCAGGTATAATAAACAGATCTGGAGGTTTAAAAAAAAAAGAAAAGGCGCCAGAGGCAGCCGGGATAGATTTGAGGCAGACTGGGCCGTCTAGGACTAGATCCGGCCCAAGAGGCGTCCCAGCGCGCGGGAGGGAAGATTTAAAAGGGCTGTCAGCGGGGCCCGCTAGTCAGTGGTGCATTGAGACGAGGGGGTATCAGCGCACGCAGGCCATTGGATTAAGACAGATTGGAGGCCGGGGCGGCGGCGTCTTCAGCGAAGGGAACTTGTGGCGGTGGAAAACCTAATGTGGTTTGGACGGCGCGGGGAAGCTCACCTGAGTGGCGGGGAGGCCTCGGGAGGGGTCTAGTGAGGTGCAGTGGCCGGCGACGAGTCCGGGGAGGGGCGAAAGAGGGGTGTTCCATGGAAGGAGGGCGTCACACGCATCCCGCGGCGGGGCAGGCTCGGGAGCTCGCCGGAGAGCACTCCTGTGCGACTGCATGTCGCCAGGATGATGTCTACGAGAGTTAGGGGGGATGGAGTTCCTGACATGGTCTCTGGAGCGGCTGCAGATGCTTGGAGTGGGTTGGACAACTGACAGAGCTCTAGCTTGGACATGCAATGGCGGTGGTGCTTTCGGGGTTCCTGTGAAGAAAGGAGGATAGGGACAAGTAGATATGCGTGAGGGGAGTATAGATCTCTACAGAGAGTTGTAGGAAGTGGCATTGTTTGATGCTGGCTTCACCTTCTTGGAGAATGACCGAGGGAGTTTCTTCCCTCTCCAAGGAGCCGTGGAGAGGAGGGAGGAGCTGGGGCTCGTGGGGGAAGGCTCTGGTGGCTAGGGAGTGGAATGAAGGTGGAGTCGCGGATGGGGGAGGCCTCTGGCCTATTTAACAAGAGAGGGAGTGGTCTAGGGTGCACTCGGTTTATGGGAGCAAGAGGGCGAGGTAAAAACTAGGGGCTCATTACTGTGGGCGTGGAGAGGTACAGGGGTCGTGCATGGGACAGAGAGAGGGAGGGGTGCTGCTATGGCAAGAGTTTTTGGCAATAGGTGGTTGTCCCACTTCAATATCTACCTCCAAACACTAGAGGACAAGGGGAAGATGGTGCTATAGTGGTCTTGCTACAGGGTTGCTCGACCAGGAGGAGAGAAGTGTGATGTGCAGGCTTGGTGGAGAAGATTTGATAAGGTTTGATGGAGTATTAGTGCAAGGTTTTGCTCATAACCCAAATTTGGCTTAGTTGATGACTATGAAGAAATTCTTTTAATTGATCTTGGCAAGATGAGTAAATGCTACTGGTAGATGGTTTAGGTCAGGGTACATCTCCAGGATTTATTTGGAATTTTTCAGATGATTTCTAGTGCATTTTTGATCCATTGATCAAATAGAGCAGAAATGGTTTTTGGAAGCTCTTTTGATATTTTTACTTTGGACAAGGTTGGTTTTTGGTGTGAGATGGTCCTAGATACCATATTACACCTTGGGGAATTTTATTGGGATTTATTGAGGTGGGAAATTATTTTTAAAGGATTATTTCTTGTTTCTACCATTTCAAAAAAAGGGCAAAAAGAAATAATAAAGAAGCTCAAAAATATTTATTCTTGAGATGGGAAGGTAGGGTATGATATATGGATCTTAATTGAGCCCAAAGTTGGAGAGGTTTTTTGGGTTGTTTTGCCTATTAAGGGAATTAAATAGTTTTTGTCCATAATAAATATGGATAATTATTGATAAATATTTATGATCAAGGTAGATGATGTAGACAAGGTGTAGCAAGCATTTGCAACCTTGGGATTGGAGAGTCCAAGTTGATTTTGGTGAAAACTAGAGATTTAAGGATCTTGGGTAAGATTGTTTTCATACCACCAAAACCTTGCTAGATCTTGGAGCTCAGGGCTCCCCTTGGGGCATGGGATATATGGGTGGATAGACCAAGTGATGTATTTTGCAATGGTGTAAGGGTTTGAGCTTGATCCTGCTTGAGCTCACTAAGACGGGCTTTCAAACTTTGAATAAAATAAGCCTGCCAAAGTAGATTATCAACTAGCCTCCAAAATATTGCGGGTTTAAATAGCTCAAGGATCCAATTGGAACAAGTGAAGTAGGTAATGATATACCTATATGAATAGAACACAACCATGCAGAGAGTTGGTCAGTATAAGGTTGGATGATGGTGTGAGCTTCTATCAAAGTAGGCATGTTGACTAGATTTGCAGGAAAAGTTATTTTCTTGCCTACAAAACCATCAAGAAACAGTGGGTTGGAGGGTGATCTAACCAAAGGCAAGAGTGGGCCTTGGTAGTCCTTAGGATGTTTAACAAGATGGTTCAAGTGCATTACCAAAAATGCACAAGGATTGATAAAGGGAGGAATTCAAAAAGGTGATATGGGAAACAGATTTCCACACAGTCAAATTTGACAGTTTTGAGGATTTTGACTAGAGTATGAGAGGGAATGTTTTGGAGGGGATGCAACGTATCAAGGCATCATCAAGTGGATGATGTTGGAATGTAGATTTAGGGGAAGGGAAACATGCTTGATATTGTTCTTCATGGACTTGGAAGCTTCTACAATGGAAATCCTCACAATGGATCTGGTTAAGGGTTTTAGATGATCACCTAGTAGCTAGGGATCATATCAAGATTTGTATTCTTGCTTAGGGGTTGATGATTTGGAAACATCTTGATCCTAGTGATGAGCTCCTATAGTAGCTCATACTATCTCCTAAGCAGATAATTCAAACAACAGATCAATGCAACTCATTTTACAAACAATTCAACTACTACTAGGGTTACCACTAAGCTTAGCTTGAGGTGAGGATGGGTATTTTGAAATAGGTTGGAGTTTGAATAAGGTGAGGTCCTTGGTATCTCTACCAAGAGTAGAGTTCAAAAGATTTATAAAAGGTTTTGGAAATCTTAGAGGTAAGAGTAGTTGAAGATTATGTCTTGAAAGCATAAGGAGATTGCAGGTCTCCATGGTTTTTGTCAATAGATGCTACTAAAATAGTTTTGGTTACATAAGCATCTTGGCTCATGTTTTGGAATGCCAGAACATTTGAGAATATGGAAATTAAGCCAAGACTGTTTTGGCAAGTAGCTTTTGTTAACTGTTGTTAAGGTAAGGAGTATATCATCTAATACACATTCATATACATAAGCATATCCAAACAACAGGCAAACACTTCAGCATTAAACAAGAAAAAGTTTTTGTTCCCCCTGATTTTTTCATTCTGGACAAATAATCAGGGTTACTGAAATTGGGATGTTACAGATAGATTTTCCGCGGACCTTTTCTTACCATAATTGTTAACTATTCGAAGACGGACTCTGCAGGTCTCTGAATTTGCTCTTTGATAAACTTTTCCGGAGTCACCACTTTAATAACATCAATATCTTCATCTTTAAAGACATATTGCTTGAGTCTCTGACCATTCACTATCTTATTACACCATTTTATCCTAAAACTTGAAAATTTCTTTCACACAATTCTCATTAGCAACATTGGTGCGTGCAAGAAAATAAACCTTTAAGTTCAATTTTAACTGAAATCCATCACAACAAAAGCTACTGTAGCAACTCCTTCCAAAATCCCAAAAAGAAATTCAAAAAGGAAATCGATTTAAGAGGCAAATGCAAGAGTGGCAAAAATCTGTCAAAACAGACCAGCAAGTAAAGATCAATTTTTTCGAAAATCTTCCGTTTCTCAAATCAGAAAGTGCAAAACTAACGAAAGTTAAATAGTAACCTGGGGCATGCACACAAACAATTACAGATCAATACAATGTTCTGAGATTTTTAATGATTTTTTATAGTTAAGAACAAAAATCTGTTTCGGGACAGCAACTTCCCCAAATCTTACTTCTCTCTCATTAGAGGTTGATATTGAAACAAACACCAAACAAAAAGGATAAGGAGAGCTTATTACAGAACCAATAACTTCCAAGACTCAAACAAACAAACAAAAACTAAAAGCAAAAATATATTCGGTTGTCTCCCAAAAAGCTTTTTCTTTATAGCCATTAAGATGGGCATGATAATTTCAATGATGCTCACATAAGAATATGAATTGAAGTAAAAAGGAGCATCAAGAAGAAAAAATACATATGTTTAAGTCTAACCTACTTCCTATGCAAGGGAATTTTGTAAACAAACAAGTTGTTGAAACTAGAGGCTGCAAGCATAAGAAGGCAAAAGAAGTGCAACATAAAAACTTTCAGCAGAAAGGTATTTTGTAAGAAAATAAATTGTTGAAACCAGAGGCTACTAGCATAGGAACGCAAAACAAGTGAAACATAAATACTTTCAGCAGAAAGCGAGGAAACTTAATATTATTGAGATGCATAAGAACAATTTCCCTCTCTCATAATAACTTTCAGTATCGTGCATAAATTTAACGATATAACTATCACATGAACCATTGTAGCAATGATCACTTATTTTAACAGAAAAATCAGGGACACTAGCTCTCCTAACACTACTTTGTGAAACAATATTAGAAGTATCCTTATAGAGGATAGTGTGTCCATCTTCTACATATTTAGTGACAAAGTCTTTCACATTTGCTATTACAGGTTCAACAGCTATTTGTTCATCAGGTTCAACAGCTTTATTTGTACTTTCATTAACCATACTAGCTATCATAGAATGTTCCTTTACTTTAACCAAGAAAGGTATTTTCTTGATATAATGTTCAGGTAAAATATGATTAGCAATATAGACTTCATTGTTTCTAGAAGGAACACAATTAAAAATATCTTTATATGGCTCATGATACTTATTCCATTTTTTTTAGGAATTTCAGTATAAGAAGCAAAAGCCTTAAAATAATTTGCAATACTTTGAGAATCAAGACCATAAGCATTACTAATATTATAAAAGTCATCAGTTCCCATAAAAGATTTAATGCATTCATAATCACAATCTATACCTAACTTTCTTCCTTTATCATTCTCCCATGCTTCAGCATTGTCTTGAATACGGTCTAGTAGATCCCACTTAACTACTTCTTCCATGCGCGTAAATGATCCAGCACAAGAAGCATCCAATAGATCCTTATCATGAACAGAAAGCCTTGCATAAAAGTTATTGATAATAATATTATTAGGGAGGTCATGAATAGGTCATTTGAGCATTAGTAACTTCAATCCCCCCCCCAAGCTTGAACTCTACTCCCTCCATCATGAGGCTAAAAGTTGTATATTTGATTCCAATCTTTGTGAATCTCATTAGGAGGATAAAACTTTGAATAAAAGAGAGGTACTACTTCCTCCCATTCTAGAGCTTAAACATTCTTCAGCAGCTTGTACCATTCCTCAGCTCTTCCTTTTAGTGATAATGAGTATAACTTCTTCTTGACTTGATCTGTTGTAATACCTGCACACTTGAACAACCCGCATATCCGCGTATGAAGAGCAAATGATCACCGGGATGGATAGTTCCACCTCAAAATAGTAGTTATCCATAACACGATTAATATTTCTTGTAGATATCTTAAAAGTATCATTTTCAACAAGTGGTGGTTCATCTACTACCTTAGCAGTGGTAGTAGCATTAAGAAATAAGAAACTAAGTGAATTATTCATATTGAGAATAAAGTAACTAGCAGAAGTAAACAATACTCACAGTAGAAGTTTCCTTTACCAGTTTCACTCTCTAATAGAGCTTCACTCCCCGGCAACGACACGAGAAAATTGTCTTGATGACCCACAAGTATGGGGGTGTATCGCAGTATTTTCGATAAGTAAGAGTGTTGAACCTAACAAGGAGCAGAAGTTGTTGACGAGTGGCTTGGAGCGGGAATTATCTGTAATACTTAGCAAATGGATTTTTAGGGAGTTTTAGTAATGTAGATAAATAAAGTGCGAGTAAATAAAAGACAATAAGAATAATTACAGCAAGTTGCCAAATACTTTATGTAGCAAAGGACAAGCCGGTCGAGGACACATGGGAATACTGTCAAGTGCTTTCGCTTCATATAGTTGATTAATCTTCTTTTGTTTGATAAGTGTTGTGTGGGTGAACATGTGCTAATGTACTGACCTTCCTAGGACTAATACATACTTGTGATTATACCCCTTTTAAGCATCCGCAAATATAAGAAAGTAATTAAGATAGAAACCTAACCACAACTTTAAACTCTGAGATCCTACACTCCCTTGTGCAAAGGTTTCCTAACGGGGGTTCAGGTTTCTGTCACTCCGGCAACCCCATGATTAGTAGCCAAATGCGCAATGCATTCCCCTAGGCCCATAAAGGTGAAGTATCATGTAGTCGACATTCACATGACACCACTAGAAGAATAACACCACAACTTAATTATCAAACTATTGAATATTTCTCAACACAATTCCACTACTAACAACATGACTTCTCCCATGTCCTCAAGAACTAAACGAACTACTCACGAGACACCATATGGATCAAGATCAGACATGAAATAATGATAAGTAACAATCTGAACATGAACGATAATTCAATGGTTCCACTCAATAGCATCAACTACAATAAGTAATCAACATCGGGAACGTTTCCCCTAAGAACTATGCAAGATTCAACCCAATTGGTACAGCGGTACGGAGTGGTGATGAGGGTGCTGGTGGAGATGATGGTGAAGATGATCCCGATGAAGTCCAGCTTGATGGTGGTTTTGATGGCGACGATCTCCCCTCTCCGGGAAGGAATTTCCCTGGCAGATTTCTGCCTACCGGAGAGCTCTTTCTCTCTCTACAGTTTTCCAAGCCGCAAAGGCGGCGGAATCTTTTTGTGGTCACTCCCGAGTCTTAGGGTTTCGGGAGGATTATATACGCCAAAAAGTAGAGCCAGAGGTGGGCCAGGGTGGCCACACCACCTGGTGGCGCGGCCAAGGGTGGCCCACGACAGGGGGTGGTGTGGGCCCCCTGTGGCCCATATCAGCTCCCCCTTCTTGCTTCCTTCGTCTTCTGGAAAAATAGGACTTTCCATATATTTTCCGGGATTTTCTGATCTTCGCGAATTTTGCCTCCAAATGGTGCCTTTACGATCAGAATCCTGACTTCAGCGGTCCATCCTCCAAAATCATCAACCATGCAAAAATAGATGAAATAACATAAGTAGCATCTCTTAATATGAAATATATCAAGGAATAACAGTAAATTATTATATAGAATAGTGATGCAAAATGGACATATCACCCATTTCTTACGCGTTTCTGGTTGACTCAGCTTTAGCTAATCCGACCGGGTAGGTCCACGAGGATCCTCCTCTTTCCATGGGTGACCTGGTTCCTGCTCCCTCCAAGAAGCGTGCGTCTACCTTGGTTGGTTCTTCCGAGCCTCCCCTAGCTAAGAAGAGATAGAAGAAACCCGGCGTCTAGGGTGCTAACAAACCCGTGCCCAAGGCCACGGTCTGGAGAGCTCCCAAGCCCAAGTAACCTCCAATCTCATCTGAGTAAGTCCTTTTTCCTTCCTTGTCCATTTTTTGGATCACATTTCACTATCGTCATGTATTTCTTGTTTCTATTTTTCTGTTATAACTTGTTGTTCTTTCTCTAACTCGGCAGCGCTGCCAGGGAGATCCCCTAGAGCGTCTACAGCATTGCTTCGCCTATCCGAGTGCCCCATCTCCCCCTCACAACGATGACGTTCGCCCGCTGAGACCTATTCAGGAGAGCTCAGCGGCTGCTCTGAATCTTATCCCACCTCGTCATGAGGAGGGCAACATCGGTGCGAGGGGAAGTGGCGCTGCCAAGGATACAGCTATGTCGGATCTCCCCTGCTCCTATTCGGCTCAGCTACAACCTGCAGCTTAACCATAACAAGCATCTATGAAGCATTCTTCTTATAAAAAAGAGTCCGATATTGAGAAAAAAAGAGAAAAACAAAAAAATGAGATTAAGATAAGAGGAAGAGAGAAAAAAATCACCGTATTCCTATGGTAAATAAGACAATTGCTGAGATGCTGGTTGTCTGCTTGCCTTGTCATTTTGATATGGGGATTCTTCTGTATCATCGGGCAAGGGGTACCCCGTTGGTGGTTCTCTCTGATACACACATGCTTACGATGACAGGAACTTACCGGTGACTAAACTTGAGTAGCATGAGGAGCGACCCTCGTATTCAAGGAACATGAGATTCTCAATTTACAACTTGTCAATGCATATCCTCATATTTGATCACTTTAACCTTAATCACCTAAATATGCCTATGACAGGGGCAATGAGAGCTGAAATCTAGCAAGTATCATAATTTTTGGGAGCTCTTTATGAGACTTGCAATCCCTGCTTCCCTCTATGAAGGGACTTTCTTTTACTTTTTAGTTGAGTCAGTAAACCTACACCCTTCTATCTCAACAAGTATTTTGAGTTGTTGTGTTTCATTCATTCATATGATGATTTATTCAATCATGTTGCTTATGTTCCTTGTTTTGCACATTGCTCTTATCTTGATGTTTACTACTTTGAAAGCTATCTTTGAAAACCAGTTATTTGAGAAGTCCAGCAAATTATCAACTATTCTTCGACCAAGAGCTAAGTTTACTATTACCAATTATGATTTACTTTATGTATCTTCATTGTGTTTCCTTTACTCATTGCAAGTTGAGTTATATAATAGTGAGTTGTCTTCTATTATGATCTATGTATTGATGAATGTGATGCTTCTTGTCCGTATTCTTTTATTGACTCTTCACTCCATAAACCTGAGGCCATGTTTATTGAGCTCAGTTTCGCTTGGGGACAAGCAAAGTCTAAGCTTGGGTGAGTTGATACGTCCATTTTGCATCACTGTTATATGTCATAATTCGTTATTATTCATTCATATATTTCGTATCGAGAGGTGATACTTATGTTACTTCATCTGTTTTTGCATGGTTGATGACTTATGGAGCATGGACCGCTGCAGTCAGGATTTTGATGGAAAAGGTTCTGTTTGGAGGCAAAATTCGCGAAGATCAGAAAATCCGGGAAAATATACGGAAAATCCTATTTTTCTAGAAGACGAAGGAAGCCATAAGGGGGGCTGGAGCTGGGCCACAGGGCGGCCACACCACCCCCTGGCGAGGGCCAGCCTAGGTCATGCCACCAGGTGGTGTGGCCACCCTGGTCCACCGCTGGCACTCCCCTCTGGCATATATTATCCTCCCGAAACCCTAAGACTCGGGGAGAGACCACAGAAAGATTCTGGCGCTTCTGCAGGGCAGAAAACACCGAGAGAGAAAGATCTCTCCGGCAGACAGATTTCTGCCGGGGGAATTCCTTCCCGGAGAGAGGAGATCGTCGCTATCAACACCACCATAAAGCTGGACTTTATCGGGATCATCATCATCATCATCCCCACCATCATCACCATCAGCACCCTCACCACCATCTCCATATTGCTGTAACAATTGCGTTGAATCTTGCATAGTTCAAAGGGAAAATTTTCCCAGTGTTGATTACTCTTTGTAGTTGATGCTATTGAGTGAACTGTTGAATTATTGTTTATGTTCAGATTGTTATACATCATTATTCCATCTCTGATCATTATCCATATGATGTCTTGTGAGTAGTTCGTTTTGTTCTTGAGGACATGGGAGAAGTCATGTTGTTAGTAGTGGTGTTCTGTTGAGAAAGATTCAATAGTTTGATATTTAAGTTGTGGTGTACTTCTTCTAGTGGTCTGATGTGAACGTCGACGACATGAAACTTCACCTATATGGGCCTAGGGGAATGCATTGTCTATTTGGCTACTAATCGTAGGGGTTGCCGGAGCGACAGAAACCTGAACCCCCATTAGGAAACGATTGAACAAGGGACGTAAGGGTCTTAGAGTTTAAATCTGTGGTTAGGTTTCTACCTTAATTACTTTCTTGTACTGACGGATGTTTGCAAGGGGTATAATCACAAGTATGTATTAGTCCTAGGAAGGTCGGTACATTAGCACAGGTTCACCCACACAACACTTACCAAGCTAAAGAAGATTAATCAACTATATGAAGCGAAAGCACTTGACAGTCTTCCCATGTGTCCTCGAGAACGTTTGTTCATCTTAAGTAATACAACCGGCTTGTCCTTTGCTGCATAAAGGATTGGGCCACTTGCTGCATTTATTCCTACTGTCTTTTATTTACCCGTACTTTGTTTCCTTACTCTATCAAAAACCCCTAAAAATCCGTTTGCTAAGTATTTGCAGAGAATTCCTGATCCATACCACTAGCCAGCTCCTTCTGCTCCTCGTTGGGTTCGACACTCTTACTTATCGAAAATACTGCGATACACCCCCTATAGTTGTGGGTCATCGGGGATCAACATCTGAATCTGGACAGCATACTATTGCGTCCAGGATAAAGATGGGGAGTGCTGACTCCGACCCTGCTGCTTCCTGGTCTACTGGCCAGATCGCGAGGAAAGAGGCCCATGCCAAGGGCTTGGTGGCAACCCAGACGCTCAACGGGGAGCATTATGGCCTGGCGTTGATCGAATATGTCAACAACAAGAATGACGCCGAGTTCATCAACACCAATGATGATCTCCCGGAGAAGTTTGGAACCGCCGAGTTCAGCGCTCAAATGAATACAGAGAGCAAGGCTATTTCCCTTGCCGGCCAAATGATGGAGGTAAACCTTTTTGTGATGACCTTAATATGCGCAAATACTTACAGATATATCCACTAGTCACCGAACCTCTGGGGGAGTAACTTGTTACTCGGCCAGACGCTCCTAGAAAATTAGTGTAGTTCCTTAGTAGTTTCGAATATTCACACACATAGAGCAAGGTTAAGTTCCATTTGGCCCAGATCTTGTAAACCTCAAATATTCACACACCTAGGGCCGGGTTAAGTTCCACTTGGCCTAGATCTTGTAAATTTCGAATATTCACACACCTAGGGCTGGGTTAAGTTCCACTTGGTCTGGATCTTGTAAACTTCGAATATTCACACACTTAGAGCCGGGTTAAGTTCCACTTGGCTTGCATCTTGTAAACCTCGAATATTCACACACCTAGGGTCGGGTTAAGTTCCACTTGTCCTAGATCTTGTAAATTTTGAATATTCACACACCTAGGGCCGAGTTAAGTTCCACTTGGCCCGGATCTTGTAAACTTCGAATATTCACACACCTAGAGCTGGGTTAAGTTCCACTTGGCCTGAGTCTTGTAAACTTCAAATATTCCTTCTTATTCCTGAACTAACACTTCCTCTTTAGATCACCACCAATCGCGGAACTACTGAGTTCCAGCGTCTTCTAGACACACACAAGGATGTTCGCTCAAAGCATATCAAATTCATTGCTGAGTTGGAGAACAAATGAAAGTTATCTTACTTAGTATTTTTTACTCTTACTTACTCTGCCTCATTTGTTGTCTGAACTAACTTGCAATCCAGATCGCACAGCCGAAGTTGAAGCTAAGAACATCCTCATGAGGAAGAACTTGTCCGAGATTAGAGGTAACTCGCCTTGACTACTCTTTTCCATCATGACTCGTCAGATAATTATACATCAGCTCTGTCGAGTCAACAAATTATTTGCAGTGTCTCTTGAAGATAGTGTGCCCTTGCCTGATATCATGCTTCACTTTCTCAAACAAGAAGGGTAGCATGAGACCGAACTGAAGAAGAAGGATGATGAGATCACCGAACTCCGGCTCAAAAATGATGAGATTACTCTATTGAGCACCGAAATCAAAAAGCTGAAGAACTCCCACAAAGATGAGCTGGACAAGGCCGATCAAGAATTTTCCAAGAAAATGGAGCGCCTGAAAACTCAGCTTCAAAAAGACCAAGATATGCTGAAGGAAACCGACATCAAATTTGAGTCGATGACCAACGAATACGAGAAGCTCAAAAAGAGGAATGCTGACGGTGTTAAGGAGCTGACCTGGATCCTTGGATATATCTCGCATCGGTTCTTTTCCTTCCGGTAACACTTTTTTTCTAGGTCATGCACCCTTACTTACTGATGTTGCTTGCCTTGTTTCCAGGCAAATTCCTAGAGAGTGATATCATTGCTTCTGCTGTCGTTGCCAAATTCACCTACGGAGTGGTACTCCAATTGGTCCTAGCACTGAGCCTATTCCTTCTGATATGGAGGACATGCTGGTGAGCCTTGCTGCCGGGTTGAAACTATGAAGAATTATGGCGCGGACATCATGAATGCAGCTGCCCGGATCTTCAATGCCCTTTGGCCAACTGACCCCACGCCCAGAGGTAGTACTGCTTTTATTGCAAAACTGATGGAGTGCGATACCTAGCTGAACCTCTGGAGGGAATTTGTGCACGGGCTGGAGTTGACACGGTGCTAAGCTTAGTGCTATCTTGGTACGAGGGCTTGGATTTGAAGGTTCTCGATCGCATGCGCACTAGATCTAGCTGGATGAATGATCTAGAGTAGATAGCTCGGCGCAAGGCTTGTGCTTACAACCTCATCCAGTATGCCTTTGTCCACAGCTGGAACGAAGGACCTAGCTTCCTCGACACCGTCTATGATGCCTATGTCTCAGATGGACCAGACGGCGAAGAAGAAGAAGAAGAGGCTTCGGAGCTCGGCAAGGATACTGAAGATCCGGAGGATGTTGGGGCCAACCCAGAGGATGCGGCTAAGACCGAAGCTCCCCCCCCCACAGATACCGAATTACCTCCTCCTTTGGTTGATACCTCGGGCTCTACTACTCCTTAGAGGGAATAACACTTTAGCATTTATCACATCCCCGGTATGCCAGGTGCAGATGTATCAAGCACAATGGTTGCATTTTGCTACTAAGTTATTTATGCCGGATTAACTTGGTCGCACTCCCTGAGTTCCATTTTCTTGTTCCCTCAATTTTATGATTCGGCTCACGTCTACCTTGATTCGGTTTTTGACTTACGAGTCCGAGTTTCAAAAAATTGACTTAACAATACTTGAAACTTTAGGATTAGCTCAAAATAATTCAACATAACATAAATAAAATAAAAACAGGGTTAGTTCGAATAACAAATGTTGACTCGATTACATTCCTTTCCTTAATCGTTTTTCATGTGCTTTGCAATTCAAAACTTGTTCTCTTGCTTCCCATGAAGCCAATTCTTGTTGGACAGCTGCAAGTCGAAGAGTTCGGTTTTTGGTGCCTACACAATACTAACCCGGCTAAGGTGTTAGTAATTTAAGCCAGCCGACATATAGAAAGTAAATACATAAAATACAATTATTAAGGCAGTCCCCGAGTTTGCTTGGGGTACCGAGGTTTCATTGATAAACTCAATGTCGACATACATACCGACATATGAGAGACTCGGATACACACACTTATTTGCTAAGTGTAAAATGGGCGGAGTAGAGCTACATTCCATGGATGCTTAGATTCCTCGATGGACCTGTCCGCCTTGTTTTTCTCCTGTGGTTGCGCATCAATGAGGTAATAGGAATCATTGTGCAATGCTTTGCTTACAATGAATGGTCCTTCTAATGGAGGGGATAACTTATGCATTCCAGCAGTGTGCTGCACCAGCCAAAGTACAAGATCACCTTCCCGGAATACTCGGGGATTTACTTTCCCGCTATGGTAGCATCGGAGCATTTGTTGATATATGGCAGATCTAGACAAGGCCAGTTTTCTCGCTTTTTCCAGCAGATCAACATCATTTTTCCGAGTTTCTTGCACTTCTACTTCTGTGTATTTGGCTACCCTGGGCGAGTCATGCTCTATGTCGGCTGGTAATACAGATTTTGCCCCATATACCAGAAAAAATGGCGTATAGCCTGTTGATCGATTCAGAGTTGTTCTTAGACAACACAGTACTGCTGGTAGTTCTTCTATCCAGCACCCCACTGATCTTTGCAACGGCTCAATGATCCAGGGTTTTATCCTAGACAAACCTAGTCCATTGGATCTTTCCACTTGCCCGTTCGACGCGGGGTGGGCTACTGATGCAATATCTAGACGGATATTCTTTTCTCAGCAGAACCTCACAAATGCTCCTTCAGCAAAATTTGTGCTATTATCAGTTACGATGCTATGAGGATAGCCATATCTCAAGATTATATCTTTGAGGAATGTCATGGCTGTTGCCCCATCACATTTCCTGAATGGCTTTACCTCAGTCCACTTTGTAAATTTGTCTACCATATCCAAGATATGGGTCATGTTTCCTTTTGCCGGCTTAAATGGGCCGACCATATCCAAACACCATACCGCAAATGGCCAAGTGATAGGTATAGTCTTTAGTTCCGACATAGGCATGTGTGTCTTGGTGGCGTACCTCTGACAACCATTACATTTCCTTACAAGATCTTCTGCTTTCTCCAAGGCACTTGGCCAGTAAAATCCATGCCGAGAAGCTTTTTGCACTAATGCTCTGGATGATGCATGATGCCCACATTCTCCCTAATGGATATCTCGGAGGATGTCAAGCCCTTCTTCCAGGTCAACACATCGTTGTAGAACACTTGTAACACTCCTCTTGTATAGTTCAACATTGATAATAGTGTATGCCTTTGCTCTCCTTTGGACTTTCCTTGAAAGTATCTCGTCACTCGGCAAGGTTCCTTCTTTCAAGAACTCAAAGTTCCTTGTCAATTTCCATTGCTTCCACAAACATAACTCAGGCTGGATCAAGCTGAACAGTCCCTCAGTTCTGCGAGGTAGTCCCGGGTCTGCCAAAGTAGTCCCCGGGTTTGCTGAGGTGCTCCCCCAATCTATATCCATAGGGATAACTTTTGATCTGGAGTGTGCCGGGACATAGATTGAGTCGGATTATGGTGAAGGTGTGATAGATAGTTTTCTCAAGTGCTCCAAAGCAACGCCTGGCGGGATTGGCTGCCGAGATGACCCCAATTTAGACAATACATCGGCTGCCTTGTTCTCAAGCTGAGGTACATGGTGAAATTCACCTCCTTCTAAGAACCCACTAATTTTCTAGACATGGAATCTATAAAAGGCCATCTTTGCATCCAGAGCATCCCAATTGCCAAACACTTGTTGCACCATCAAATCTGAATCACCAAAACCTTGTATCCGACGTATCCCCACTTCCATTGCCACCTTAAGTCCATGCACAAGCGCTTCATACTTGGCTACATTATTTGATGCTCTCAAATGGATCTGGAGGACGTATTTCAGCTGATCTTTCATGGGAGAGGTAAGTACTACCCCGTCCCCCAGTCCTTCCTTTAACTTTGATCCAACAAGTTCATTCTCCAATAGTTTGAGTCTGGCAAAGGTGGTTCTAATTGCATCTCAGCCCAATCCACGAACAAATCTTCCACTGCTTGATATTTAACCACATCTCTTCTATAAAATTGTGGTGCATATGGGGCTAACTAAATTGCCCATTTTGCAATCCGACCACTTGCATCTTTGTTGCTCATTATATCAGATATGTGCGCTTCGCATATCACTTTTATGCGGTGTTCTTCAAAGTAATGCTTGAGCTTCTTGGCTGCCATATATATGCCATATGCCATTTTCTAACAGTGAGGGTAATTCTACTTTGAAGTGGGCAACACCTCGCTTAGCTAACACACTCGGCTCTATACCTACTTACCCTCCTCATCATGCTCCACTACTATCACTACACTTACAACTCCGTTGGTCGTTGCTATATAGAGCAACATTGGCTCTTTGGACAGTGGTGAGACTGACACCGGTGCAGAGGCTAGCATCTTTCTTAGTTCATGAAATGCACTATCATCTTGTGGGTCCATATAAATTTATCTGCCTTTCTCATTAACTGGTAGAGGGCCAATGCCTTCTCTCCCAGCCGACATACAAACCAACTTAACGATGCCAGGCAACCTGTGAATTTCTTCACATCGTTAAGACACTTCCATAGTTCCATTCTTACTATGGCTCGGATTTTTGTGAATGTTTGCCGGATATCATCAAGGAGTGTTTTGCTTTCCTTAGTTTTTATTACGACATCATCCACATAAACTTGCACATTCAACCAATTTGATGATGTAGACTGATGTCTACGCAGTTCTATTCTTGTAGAAAGTTGTTGGGCCTCCAAGTGCAGAGGTTTGTAGAACACCAGCAAGTTTTCCTTAAGTGGATTACCCATGGTTTATCAAACTCAGGGAGGAAGTGGTCAAAGGTATCCCTCTCCAGAAACCCTGCAATCAAGATAAAAGAAGTCTCTTGTGTCCCCAACACACCCAATAAACTTTTCAGGTGTATAGGTGCACTAGTTCGGCGAAGAGATATTGAAATACAAGTGGTATGGATAATTATAAGTGGTAACGGTGCCAGAAAAGAGATTGACGGGTAGGAAGATACTAAAGGCAATCTGAAATAAAGATGGAAGCAAGCAAAGATGTAACAGATCTAGTTGCAAACGATGATTCAATGTTTAGAAACAAGGCCTAGGGATCATACTTTAGCTAGTGAACACTCTCATATAAAAATCTTCTCTTCATGATACTACTCTGAACTACTCTCCGGTTGGACACTATAATCCATGGTAGGGCTATAACAGCACTCCTCAAAGTCCGCTTTCCCCATATAGATAACCCCACACTGTCACCTTGAGCACTAGATGGTTCAAACAAACACCACAATTTCATAGAGACATCCAACTCCAAATATAACTCATAACAAGTATTTATGTAACCTTAGACAAAGTGCCACACGGTGTGCAGATTGTCAACTTCACACACGTGGGGATAAGCAGAGATTCATTAAAGCACTTGAGTAGCAGAATAGATCTATAGATTACAAAGATCATGATCTCAATAAGATCATGCATAGTGAGAGATGAACACATAGCTAGCGGTATAGCCCTTAGCCTCGAGGAAGAATTACTCCCTCATCATCATGGGAATCAACAACGGCGATGGAGATGGTGGTGGAGATTGATGGAGATGGCTCCGGGGGAATTTCCCTGTCCCGACAGGGTGTCGGAACAGAGACTTTCTGTCCCCCGAATCTCCCCTTCGGCGATGGAGATGGCGGCACTGCGGAACTCTTCGTGGCTAGAGGCTGGATTGTCTAGGGTTTCTGGATCGGGAGGCTTCTTATAGGCGAAGAGGCGAGGTCAGTGGCCGGCCAGGGGGCCCACTCCATGCCCTGCCGTGGCCTAGGGCTGCCCACGACAAGGGGGGGTGTGGACGCCCTATGGCCCCTTCGTCTCTCCTTCGGACTCCATGTGTCTTCTGGTAAAATAAGGACTTTGGCTTTTGTCCCGTCCAATTCCGAGTATATATTCATTTTCTGGCTTTTTTGGAACCAAAAACAGCAGAAAATAGCCAACTGGCACTCTGGCATCATGTTAATAGTTTAGTTCTAGAAAGTGTATAAAAATACTCCAAAGTGTGGACAAAGCATAGGACAAATGATATAAAATAAGCGTGGAGCATCAAAAATTATAGATACATTTATGACGTATGAAGCATCCCCAAGCTTAACTCATGCTCGTCCTCGAGTAGGTAAGTGATAAAAAGAATAATTTTTGAGGTGACATGCACCATCATAATCTTGATCAAGGTATTTGTAAAACATTGATAGCTGGGATCATAGTACTTTAACATAGCATGAAAGATATAGTTCTAACAATAAGACATAGCAACTATGTTGTAATAGGAAAAGGTAGAAATAAAAGATTCATGAATAGCAATGCTTTGAAAGATGTTTGTTTGTTTCACATATAGAAAACATAATGAGAATGGTATTCAGCTTGTCCTTCATAGTGTAGCAAAACATAAATGCATAGGACACCTTCAAAGTTCATAAGGGTGACTAATACAAATAGTTTAAGAACAAGCAATATCAAAGTTATGCACCAATCAACAAGTCTTGGAACAATGCACATTAAACTAAGAATGTCCACTATGCTCTCTTAATAGGTGCATAAAGATAGAAGATGGAGACTCAACATAAAAGTAAAAGAAAGGCCTTCATAGAAGGAAGCAGGGATTCAAGTCTCATAAAGAGCTTCCACAAATTATGGTACTTATTAGCTTTCAGCTCTCATTGCCCCTAACATAAGCATCTTGAAGTGATTAAGGTTAAAGTGAACAAACCATGGAGTATATGCTTGACAAAGTGTAAGTTGGAAATCTCATGTCCCTTGAATACGAGGGCCTCTCCTCATGCTACTCAAGTTTAGTTACCAGTAAGTGCTTGTCATAGTAAGTGCATGTGTATCATAGAGAACCGCCAACGGGGTACCCCTTGCCCGATGATACGGAAGAATCCCCATATCAAAATGACAAGGCAAGCAGACAACAAGCATCTCAACAATCTTCTTATTTACCATGGGAAAATGGTGCTTTTTTCTCTCTTTTCTCTTTTCTCATCTCTTTTTTTCTTTTTCTCTTTTTCTCAATTTCTATCTCTTTTTTTATAAGAGGAATGCTTCATAGATTGCTCATTATGGTTATGTTGCAGGTTTGCACCATGATTAGGCATGGATTAGACCAGCGGCCCAGGCATTTCTCTAACACACATACATAACTCCATGGACTTACAAGCCTCCCTTTCATTTCACACCGACGACATCCATAGACAAAAGAGCATGATATCAACTAGGTATAATGTACAAGTGCAATATTGAAAGCATTCCCCATGACAGCATGGTTCTGCTAATACCCAACATATAAGTGCAAGCATATACAACGTAGATGACACAATGGTTCAAGTTTATTAGGGGAAAGAAAAGTAAAGTGTGCCATCAAGTTCGTGAGAGCTTTAATCACTAGTTTTCTCAGAACAAGTTTAATTTGGAAGGTAGATAAAACATGAATATACTTGGAGTAGCAAATGCTAATAGGTAGGTATGGTGGACTCTTTGGAATAACTAGGTTTTATTTGGAGTTGGATGCATGAGTGGAACTCACACATGGTTATGGAGGCTAGCAAAAGACTGTGAGCGACCAACTAAGAGAGCAATAATGGCCATAATCATGAAAAGCGACAAAACATCATTAATTAAAGCATAAAGTGATATTACAAGACGAAAATTAAAGGATCATAGAGGCTATGGTGACTTGGGATAGTCATAACATGGTGTGAGCATGAGCCAAGTCAACCCAAATAAAGCATCAAAGGACAATACCACAATACTATGCTTTAATATGCTAAAACAACATATGATTCTTTCAAGGCACATTAAGCAACCTCAATTGTTTATAACATGTCATGCTGCAGCAAAAATCACTAAGCATAAAGCCAAAATAATAACAAGCATGACATGACAAAGCATAGGCCACAGTCGAAAACAAGCTCCTTTTACCACTTAAGCATGAACTTTCCCTACTCTTTTCCAATCAAAACCAATATTATTTGAAAACTAATGAATCAATGAGGGGGTCCAACCAATTTATTCAAGCAAACTAATAAAACCAAGCAAACGAAAACGAAAAAAATAAACGAAGACGCTCCAAGAACAACACAACTGTGCATGAAACAATAAAAATGAAGTGTTTGGAAGAAACCTGAGATTTTTATTGATGAAGAAGGGGATGCCTTGGGCATCCCCAAGCTTTGAAGCTTGTACTTATTGGATATTTCTTGGGGTGACACGGGGTGGGGTCCCCAAGCTTGATCTTTAGTCCATTCTTCATCTCATTACATCACTCTTTCCTTACACCAGAAATTTTTCCTTCATACAAAACTTCACACAATCTTTATTAGCAACATTAGTGTACTTAAGATAATAAGTCCTTGGGTTCAGTTTCAACACCAGTAAAACTTTCATTAAAACACAAGCTACTGTATCAGTTCCCTTAAAAATCTCAATTCCCCAAAAAACAACCCAATAATAAGTCCTTGGGTTTAGTTTCAACCTCAGACCCTACGCTCTAAGTTCAAGCCTGGATGAACCAAAAGTGGTTAAAATAGTACAGCGAGACCCCAGGGGCCACCCACGTGTAGACCCGTCGGCCGTCCTAACCACTTTCAAGAACATCAGGACAAGAGCGAGCGACGTAGGCAACAAGCGAAGATATCAAATACATACACAAGTGAGTATGTATGCAAGCTACCTTACAACAGTCCTCATAGCCATTTCATCTAAAAGAAATAGAAATATTGCAACGCCATACGGCAAGATCCAAATATCCTAAATAGAGATAATAGGGTATGATAGTTCCTCATACATCGATCAATAGAGTATCAAGCGGAAGCGGGAAGCAAGATCCGAGTACGGACAAGAAGAAAATCGGCATAAGATGCCACATAAATAAGCACATCCTGCCCATAGATCTCATGGATCCCCATCCCCGGAATCTCTACACCAAGTGATCGTTGCCAACATCATCTGTCTCCTCCACCTAGTATCGATCTTGCGAATACACCTGTTCATCTGAATCAAACAATTTATCGTGTGAGACCCTAGGGTACTTAGCAAGTCTTTATGCCTCTAAAGGGGACATATACCTGGGGTGACACAATTGTAGCAAAAGATAAAAGCTAACAAGCCTATAGATACTCGCTAACCATCCGCCTAACCAATGATAGACGGATGTCCGTTAATTAGGAACAACAGTTATAATAGTATAAAATAATAGATCCATCCTTCTTCTCACTTACCAACGAGAAAGTGGACGAACAACCCATTCGTTGGCAGTTTTATTACCTATTCCATGAGTATTGCACTAGTTACTAGTCAGGTATTTAGTCAATTAAAAGCGGTACTTTAGTCATACTTGTCTATGATCGAGAAACTGTGCTCCAAGTCATCCATAACCGCGGACACGGCTTTCAGAAAGCTTTACCCTACAGGGGTGCACAAATAGCAACACACACTCGATCAACCTCGGAAAAACCAACTCAAAACCCAACGAGGCATTCATGACAAAGCGATCACAGGATTCATTAAATATTTCAGGGGGCCATCCCACTAATCTACCCGCAACGAATTTGGCCGGCTACGGAACAGACCCAGGGTTTGTGTGGACGGCGGTAAACGACTGGGAATCCGAAACTGTGACTAGGCTTGTCGATACAGCGAAAACGTGTCACGATCCAAAACAGTATAGGTGCTCCACGCACAATCTTAAATAATATTGGAAAGCATGGCATAAGTACAGGATAGTAATAAAGCCCCAAACTACTTTGTGGCCCCATGAAATAGAAATGAATCGAGCTCTGGCTTAGGGGGGTTCATAAGGCCTCCCTGATGTGGATAGTGTGAATAGTCAAGGAACAGGAATCAAGTACTCAGGGTCCTACGGGACACAAGTGAGCATGAAAAACCAAATAGCAGATATTGCTCACCGGTGCCGCTTTCATTAGTTATCCCATTACTACTCAGGTTAAGTTGTTTAGGTACCTCATTATCCATCAGACACTCACATACCCTACAGATGTTGTTCTACGACTCGCATGGCTCAAACAACTCCTGTAGTAATGGCTCATGGGATTGAGGAACAGGCTCGGTGGGGTTTAAAAATAAAGGCTATGCAGTACTTGGGATTCAAGTTAATGCAATCGCAACTCAATGATGCAAGAATAGATAGAGGCAATAGGTACTATATGTATACAAGCATGTGGTAGTGCTTGCCTGGCAGCTCAGTTGAAGCGAGTGGTGGATCTGGGTAGTACTCCTAGGATTCCTGATATCTCCCCTGCTTGGCGTCTATCCGAAAGAGGAACCAAACAAAAAAGGGCCAACATAAATAAAGTGCACAAGCATATAACGAAAATGCGACAAGCAAACAAACATGCCATGATGAATGATGCACAATTTACATGGCAATAAAGTAGCATGGCAAGGGTGAGGTGTGGGGACAAGAATAAATCATTTTATTAATTATTTGGTCAAGTTTTATTGCCATAAACAGTTCTGATTTATAATATTGATATGATGCATGCTACAATTCAGAACATGGAATGCATAAACAGAACAGGCTCGTCGCGCTGATCGATTTAGACATATTATTTGTCAAATTTGGAGTTATAGAATTAAAGTTATTAATTAATTAAGAAAAGGCATTTTTATTGCAATTAAACAATTTTGAAAATTTAAATTAGTCAAACATTATTTTGGATGGCAGATTTGAAATCCTCACATTTTTCTGATTCAAAAACATATATCATTTGCATTATTTGGATTTATTAATAAAAAGTTATTAATTTCTGGTTTTAAATCATATTAGAAACATTTCTGAAATTTGGTTTTTTGGCAAGGATTTCTGGAACCTTTTGTCACAGCGACCAACCCGACCCACTCTCAAAGACGTGTGGGCCAACGAGAGGGTTGGACCCGCTGCACTGATGGGTTTCTTACGAGAGAATGGTAGGTGGGGCCTGGCTGTCAACGAGTGGAAACAAAAGAAAAAGGAGGCTGCCGGGGGGAATCAAACCTGGAACCTCAGGTTTGTTGGCTAGGTCGCACCGGCTGACCATATGGGTGCGGTCGATCTGGTGTTTAAAGTCGATGCAGACACTTGATACCCAAACTCGACAGCAGAGGAGGGACTGACGAACAACAACAGAATAACAGCGACGAGTTCATCTGTCAGCTCTAGGATTTCAGGCCAGGTTTCTCCCCGCGTGGTACACGGTTTTGGGCGTATGAATACTCGAAATGACTAGGAGAAAAAGATCTACGCACTGGTTTGATCGGCACGTGCTGGGGTGGAACGTGTCTAGAGCAGTTTCGCGAAGAACGAAGTAGCCAAGAACAAGTGGGCATTCTCGGACATCAATCTTGCAATCAAGATTCCCAGGGCTGTACTTGATTGTTTTGAACGTGCTATGGCTTGTTTGAAAGAGGGTTGCAAGATCTAAAACTTTGCTTCAGGTTACACTCGAAGGCGAGCAACACAACGACGGCCAGGACTCGATGAATAGGAGGCTTGAGAGACACGTGATGTTGTTGTCTTTGGCGTGCGCGCAGGGCGCTCGGCGAATTGCGGCGGAGCCACGATGCAGGAGAGAGAGGAGGGTCATGCCTAGGGTGAAGAGGAGCTCACCTAGGTGCTTCTGGTGAGGTTGGTCTGGCTCGAGGAAGCATTGATCGGGTGCGGGCTTGCAGACAGCTTGCTCGGGTTCCTCCCGGCCATGGAGGCGGCAACGTCTCCTCCGGCAAGCACCGGTCGCTGCTCCGTGTACATAGCATCCAAGAGGAACTAGAGGACCCCGGAGGTGCTGCTGGATGGACTCTGAAGATAACAGGACGACGGGGAGTTGACGTGGCCGAAGCGCTAGGGTAGATGGCCATGGTGGAAGGCTTTGCTTGGTGGAGGGGAAGAAGGAGGGAGGAAGGTCATCTAGATCTCGATCTAGTGGGGCGTGGGGGAAGGTTAGATGAGGGAGGACAGGAGCACATGGGAGGTGGTAGTGGTGTTGCTTTTGCAAAAGAGGAAAACGATGGGAGGCTTCGGTGGGGTTTTCTCTTCTCTCCTTCTCTTGTCCTTAGCCGAAAGAAGCACAAGGAGGGAGGGGTCAGGGGTAGGGGACTTGGGCTGGGGACCAACTTCTTGAGAAGAAAGATAAGGAGGGAAGGTAGACATGGAAGGCTAAGGTCCAAGCGTGGTATGGCTCTCACATGCTAATGTGCATGGGGGTGTAGCCGTGGGGGTGGGGTGGTGTGTGTGTGGTGTTAGGTTGCATGCATGTGTAGATGATTAGGGAAGAGGGAGAAAGAGAGGACTAGGTTTTTTGAGATTACCTAGTCTTAGCTAGCTAGAGATAAGGAAGACATAGATTAGGGTTTTTGGACTAGATTGTTTGAATTCAAAACTCATGCATACAAATAGAGCTCCAAAAAATAAAAAGGGGAAGGTGAGAGGTTGTTTGCATGGCTCATGCATGACCCTTAGCTAGGCCACACTATATTTGTGAAAACAAATACAAGCTCAAATGACCCCACTTAGTCACATGCACTCAAATTTGAATAAAGCCCAAGCAAAAAGGTTTAAAGAGGTTAAAATAAAACATCAAATAGAAGAGCTAGAGTAAGATGTGGATGTGGGGTTTATGTATCATGTGACATGAAACAATGGTCCAACACATAAGATATATGCACAAGGAATTAATACATGGCTTGGGTTAAACCCATATGTCCAAGAGTGGAAGAAATAAGCATGAGTGAATATAATGGAATTGCTAGTGTGTGTGTTCCACTAGGCAAGTATATAGCCATAGTTATATTTAAACATGATCAAATATTCCAAAACAAACCATATGGAGGCTAGACAAGGAAATATTCACATAGCATGCAAAGGTGGCCATGTGGCTCTCCACATATCAATAATGTGAAAACAATATGATGCATATATGGGAGCATGTGGAATTGTAAGTGGACCCATCCCAACCCACATGAGCTAGAGGTAAACCCAAATAAAATGCAAAGCTCACATATAGTTGGATGGTGGAATTATGGGGTGGTGACAAGAAAAGGTGGTGGAGTTAAATAAAAGATATGCCCCCAACTCAACTTGGGCACCAAGCATTTATCAAGAATCAAATACAATTTATTAAGAACCAAATACAATTTATAAATGCATATGAGACGAGATCCAAAAGAAAAGGGTTTATATGATGCTAAAATGCAAGGTGGCATGATGACATGAGCATGATATAATTTTGATGCAACAATTATATGTAGGTAGGTAGCATATATATAGACTAGGCTAGTAGCATTGCAATTGTTAGCCAATTGGGATGCTACAACTCTCCCCCACTAAACAAGAATCTCGCCCTGAGATTCCTAGGAAAAAGAAAACAACACAAGGAGCGGCGGGGGTTCGGAACGAAGGTGATCCTTGCGTTCCCAAGATGATAAACAACGGACTAGTGCGACCACTACACCTTGCAAAACTTGCTAGACTTGTTGCGAGTCTTGCGTTTTACTTGAGAAACAAAGGGTTAGAAGAATTGAAGGATCATCGTGAGACAAGAAGGATAGGATGAACATAGCTCCGGTTTTTCGAGAAACATGATAAAAGAATAGAAGCCCTTGAAAGAATAAGGAAGACCGATGTATCCTGGAGAACAAAAAGACACACCATTAGAATTAAATATTTACAGATGCACATGACGGCCATTCTTTGTCTCGCCAGAAGAAAAGAGCTACTTTGGAGAGGATATCAACCACTATGAAAAATAGCATTGTATCTTCTCTCGGATTTGAGAAATGAAGTTCGGAAACAATATTGCCTTCAAACAATAGAGTTCCTTGATATCAACGGAAAGATTGAGTTAGACATTGTCGGATTAGATTCTTGTTGCACTGGTAAGAACCAGGGATCACGCAATTGAGACGCGCGGATATAACTTCTAGACAAGGAGGTGATGCTAGATTATGGTGGGATCCCGAGAAGAAAAGAATATAGTGGATCTGGAGTTTATTGTAGGGATACTTATTGCTTTCTTTAACCTTGAGGCTAATGCAATAGATTTGTGACTGATGGCATCAACCATAATTGGTTGTACCACAGAATAAGGATTGACAAAAGGAAGTTAGTTATATCTTCCATCCTTCTTGATTGACGATGTGGTGCTCCGGTGGAATGAAGAGTAACCGAGAATATAAATGCATTTGCTTCCACCAGATGATTTAAGATTTTTCTCTATCTAGAATAGACATACCACCAACAAGAGATTATTGATTACTTTCTTCGAGAGAGCACTCCGAAAAACAAGGACTGAAGTACAAGTATCGAGGGATAAAGGCCACTTCTACATCCGTGGAATGAGTTAAATCGCATTAGTTCCCCAATTCAATGTACAAGAGCGAATGATAAGAGTAGTGGCATGGTATCTACTCCATCCCGCAGTCAAAGCATTACTCCGCACATGAATAGGAAAACCATGTACTCCAACTACCAAAACAGACTGAAGATTTTGACAAGCAGAATTCATTAGGCTCCATAAGAAAACAAAGATTTGATGCAAACGATTCGCCGGATCCAAGATAGATAAGTATGATGATGTTGTCATCATGTCGGAAGTACCAAGCCAACGGAAATATATGAAGGAAGATTATGGAGAACAACTGCAAGATTCAACCGATAAAGAAAAAGATAGCACGAACTTGGACAGAAGGATTACAAAAGATATGAAAAGTCTTCGCGGCCTTCGGTGGATTGAGGATAGAAGATGGAACGAGAGGGTTTCAAAAGATTACTTGATGAGACAGAGGTGAAAAGAACTCCATGTTCTTCTTGAAATGATTGAGAGAGATTTAGCAGTCTTGAGGAAATCTTCAGCGGAACGACGATGACAACTCGCCAACAAGAAAAGACTCCGGGTTTGATTGAAGGTGGAGGATGGAATTGAAAATGGACTTGCTGATTCCAGAATGGAAGCAATGTATTTAGCAGAAAGACGTGGTCGAGATAGGTGACTTCAAGAAGTCAGAATTCTCACTTTGAGACTTTGCACACAGGCAGTGCTCACGAAGCTTGAGAGAAAAAGACACTGATGATCTTCCATGTTCTTCCATTGATATAGAATAAGAAAGCATATCATGACGATATACCACCACTAATTAACAAGATATTCCGAGAATATCAAGTTCAAGAGGCGGGAGAAATAGACAAATGCTCAAAATACATTCTGAGCTCAACATTCTTTGAAAGATCAACATTAAGAGCAAGGATTCGTGTTGAAGAAGATGCACTGGCAGAATAGATTATCTGGTCTTTCGGAAGAGAACAAGAAATGCCACCTGGTTCCCATTGTCGATCGGATCACCGGTTACAAAGATAAAGAGATCTTGGATAAAGGAACGATGATAACTCATACCTTAAGAAAAGCTATCAGAGAGGAAAAGATGCAATTCCCTCGTATCAAAGAGAATTTTGCAGATATGGAGTTCCAAAAAGATATGCCGCCTGATGAACAGCGGATAGACCACCGTAGTGCCTTTAGAAGCCTCCGGATTACCAAAAGTACTATAATATGATATAGATATGATCACGGTATAACTCCAAGTCACAAGAGATAACCGCCAGCATTTGGAGGATAGGGTCGATAGCATTGTCCATACTCCACTCATGATAAGTGTCATATAGCTATGCCGAGAACCAAATTACAATCACAAGCATCGGATCGACACACATTACGTATTTAGTCCAAAAGAATTGAAGAAAAAGTAAAAATCCAAGATCAAGCGCCGGTGACAAAAGAATGAGTTAGCATGAACATGCCGATAGATAATGTTTCACACATGAATAGAGAGGAGTGTGGAAACACAGATGCGTGAAAGAAAAAAATTCCGCATTTTTCGGCATTAAAATGCCAATAGATGCACAAAACTACTTAACATATAGAGATTAGCAACTCCACATTTTGTGAAAGCATGCTGGAAGGAAGAACACCATTAACAAGATTGCGCTGGTTCACAAGGAGTCGGATAGATGACGTCGGTTTACAAAAGCCTGTCGGTCTAGAATATACCAAAAGTTGATAACCAAAGCTAGATTGTGACAACAAGGTTGGATGCAACAGGTAGCCAAGGAATTACACACACACAATTTCTATGGTACTACGGAACCCAGAACACGTGAATCCTAGTTTGAATTTTTAGAAGAGGATTGAAAACGTTACACTTCCTTACCAGAAAAGGGTGGGTGGGTGGGTAAGAAGAAAAATGGAAGCAGTCCTACTCTCGCATTTTTGTTTTTCCCTAGTATACATAACTACCAAAATATTTGCTAGACTGACAACGACCATTTGGCTGAGACCCTGAAGGGCGGGATGGCTCTGTAACCAATTGTAACAACCTCGGACCCTACGGTCTAAGTTCAAGCCTGGATGAACCAAAAGTGGTTAAAATAGTACAGCGGGAGCCCAGGGGCCACCCACGTGTAGACCCGTCGGCCGTCCTAACCACTTTCAAGAACATCGGGACAAGAGCGAGCGGCATAGGCAACAGGCGAAGAGATCAAATACATACACAAGTGAGTATGTATGCAAGCTACCTTACAACTGTCCTCAGAGCCATTCCATCTAAAAGAAATAGAAATATTGCAACACCATACGGCAAGATCCAAATATCCTAAATAGAGATAATAGGGTAGGATAGTTCCTCATACATCAATCAACAGAGTATCAAGCGGAAGCGGGAAGCAAGATCCGAGTACAGACATGAAGCAAATCGGCATACGATGCCACATAAATAAGCACATCCCGCCCACGGATCTCACGGATCCCCATCCCCGGAATCTCTACACCGAGTGATCATTGCCAACATCATCTGTCTCCTCCACCCAGTATCCATCTTGAGAATACACATGTTCATCAGAATCAAACAATTTATCGTGTGAGACCCTAGGGGTACTTAGCAACTCTTTATGCCTCTAAAGGGGACATATACCTGGGCTGACACAATTGCAGCAAAAGATAAAAGCTAACAAGCCTATAGATACTCGCTAACCATCCGCCTAACCAATGATAGACGGATGTCCGTTAATTAGGAACAACAGTTATAACAGTATACAATAACATATCCATCCTTCTTCTCGCTTACCAACGAGAAAGCGGACGAACAACCCATCTGTTGGCAGTTTTATTAGCCATTCCATGAGTATTGCACTATTTACTAGTCAGGTAGTTAGTCAATTAAAAGTGGTACTTTAGTTATACTCGTCTATGATCGAGAAACTGTGCTCCAAGTCGTCCATAACCGCGGACACGGCTTTTAGAAAGATTTACCCTGCAGGGGTGCACAAATAGCAACACACTCGATCAACCTCGGAAAAACCAACTCAAAACCCAACGAGGCATTCACGACAAAGCGATCATAGGATTCATTAAATATTTCAGGGGGCCATCCCACTAATCTACCCGCAACGAATTTGGCCGGCTACGGAACGGACCCAGGGTTTGTGTGGACGGCGGTAAACGACTGGGAATCTGAAACTGTGACTAGGCTTGTCGATACAGCGAAAACGTGTCACGATCCAAAACAGTACAGGTGCTCCACGCACAATCTTAAATAATACTGGAAAGCATGGCATAAGTACAGGATAGTAATAAAGCCCCAAACTACTTTGTGGCCCCAAGAAATAGAAATGAATCGAGCTCCGGCTCAGGGGGGTTTATAAGGCCTCCCGGATGTGGATAGTGCGAATAGTCAAGGAACAGGAATCAAGTACTCGGGGTCCTACGGGACACAAGTGAGCATGAAAAACCAAATAGCAGATATTGCTCACCGGTGCCGCTTTCATTAGTTATCCCATTACTACTCAGGTTAAGTTGTTTAGGTACCTCGTTATCCATTAGACACTCACATACCCTACACATGCTGTTCTACGACTCGCATGGCTCAAACAACTCCTATAGTAATGGCTCATGGGATTGAGGAACAGGCTCGGTGGGGTTTAAAAATAAAGGCTATGCAGTACTTGGGATTCAAGTTAATGCAATCACGACTCAATGATGCAAGAATAAGATAGAGGCAATAGGTACTATATGTATGCAAGCATGTGGTAGTGCTTGCTTGGCAGCTCAGTTGAAGCGAAAGGTGGATCTGGGTAGTAGTCCTGGGATTCCTGATATCTCCCCTGCTCGGCGTCTATCCGAAAGAAGAACCAAACAAACAAGGGCCAACATAAATAAAGTGCACAAGCATATAACTAAAATGCGACAAGCAAACAAGCATGCCATGATGAATGATGCACAATTTACATGGCAATAAAGTAGCATGGCAAGGGTGAGGTGTGGGGACAAGAAGAAATCATTTTATTAATTATTTGGTCAAGTTTTATTGCCATAAACAGTTCTGATTTATAATATTAATATGATGCATGCTGCAATTCAGAACATGGAATGCATAAACAGAACGGGCTCGCCGCGCTGATCGATTTAGACATATTATTTGTCAAATTTGGAGTTATAGAATTAAAGTTATTAATTAATTAAGAAAAGGCATTTTTATTGCAATTAAAAAAATTCGAAAATTTAAATTATTCAAACATTATTTTGGATGGCAGATTTGAAATCCTCACATTTTTCTGATTAAAAAACATATATCATTTGCATTATTTGGATGTATTAATAAAAAGTTATTAATTTCTGGTTTTAAATCATATTAGAAACATTTCTGAAATTTGGTATTTTGGCAAGGATTTCTGGAACCTTTTGTCACAGCGACCAACCCGACCCACTCTCAGAGATGTGTGGGCCAACGAGAGGGGTGGACCCGCTGCGCTGATGGGTTTCTTACGAGAGAATGGCAGGTGGGGCCTGACTCTCAGCGAGTGGAAACAAAAGAAAAAGGAGGCTGCCGGGGGGAATCGAACCCGGAACCTCAGGTTTGTTGGCTAGGTCGCACCGGCTGACCATCTAGGTGCGGTCGATCTGGTGTTTAAAGTCGATGCAAACACGTGATACCCAAACTCGACAGCAGAGGAGGGACTGACGAACAACAACAGAATAACAGCGACGAGTTCATCTGTCAGCTCTAGGATTTCGGGCTAGGTTTCTCCCCGCGTGGTACATGGTTTTGGGCGTATGAGTACTCAAAATGACCGGGTGAAAAAGATCTATTCACTGGTTTGATCGGCGCGTCCTGGGGTGGACCGTGTCTAGAGCAGTTTTGCGAAGAACGAAGTAGCCGAGAACAAGTGGGTATTCTCGGACATCAATCTTGCGATCAAGATTCCCAGGGCTGTACTTGATGGTTTTGAACGTGCTATGGCTTGTTTGAAAGAGGGTTGCAAGATCTACAACTTTGCTTCAGGTTGCACTCGAAGGAGAGCAACACAGCGATAGCTAGGACTCGATGAATAGGAGGCCTGAGCTACACGTGATGTTGCTGTCTTTGGCGTGCGCGCAGGGCATTCGGCGAATTGCGGCGGAGCCACGATGCAGGAGGGAGAGGAGGGTCATGTCTAGGGTGAAGAGGAGCTCACCTAGGTTCTTCTGGTGAGGTTGGTCCGGCTCGAGGAAGCGTTTATCGGGCGCGGGCTTGCGGATAGCTTGCTCGGGTTCCTCCCGGCCATGGAGGCGGCAACGTCTCCTCCGGCGAGCACCGGTCGCTGCTCCGTGTACATGGCGTCCAACAGGAAGTAGAGGACCCCGGAGGTGCTACTGGTTGGACTCGGAAGATAACAGGCCGACGGGGAGTTGACGTGGCCGAAGCGCTAGGGTAGATGGCCATGGTGGAAGGCTTTGCTTGGTGGAGGGGAAGAAGGAGGGAGGAATGTCATCTAGATCTCGATCTGGTGGGGCGTGGGGGATGGTTAGATGAGGGAGGATAGGAGCACATGGGAGGTGGTAGTGGTGTTGCTTTTGCAAAAGAGGAAAACGATGGGAGGCTTCGGTGGGGTTTTCTCTTCTCTCCTTCTCTTGTCCTTAGCCGAAAGAAGCACAAGGAGGGAGGGATCAGGGGTAGGGGACTTGGGCTGGGGACCAACTTCTTGAGAAGCAAGATAAGGAGGGAAGGTAGACGTGGAAAGCTAAGGTCCAAGTGTGGTATGGCTCTCACATGCTAATGTGCATGGGGGTGTAGCCGTGGGGGTGGGGTGGTGTGTGTGTGGTGTTAGGTTGCATGCATGTGTAGATGATTAGGGAAGAGGGAGAAAGAGAGGACTAGGTTTTTTTTGAGATTAGCTAGTCTTAGCTAGCTAGAGATAAGGAAGAGATAGATTAGGCTTTTTGGACTAGATTGTTTGAATTCAAAACTGATGCATACAAATAGAGCTCCAAAAGATAAAAATGGGAAGGTGAGAGGTTGTTTGCATGGCTCATGCATGACCCTTAGCTAGGCCACACTATACGCTCAAATGACCCCACTTAGTCACATGCACTCAAATTTGAATAAAGCCCAAGAAAAAAGGTTTGAAGAGGTTAAAATAAAACATCAAATAGAAGAGCTAGAGTAAGATGTGGATGTGGGGTTTATGTATCATGTGACATGAAACAATGGTCCCACACATAAGATATATGCACAAGGAATTAATACATGGCTTGGGTTAAACCCATATGTCCAAGAGTGGAAGAAATAAGCATGAGTGAATATAATGGAATTGCTAGTGTGTGTGTTCCACTAGGCAAGTATATAGCCATAGTTATATTCAAACATGATCAAATATTCCAAAACAAACCATATGGAGGCTAGACAAGGAAATATTCACATAGCATGCAAAGGTGGCCATGTGGCTCTCCACATATCAATAATGTGAAAACAATATGATGCATATATGGGAGCATGTGGAATTGTAAGTGGACCCATCCCAACCCACATGAGCTAGAGGTAAACCCAAATAAAATGCAAAGCTCACATATAGTTGGATGGTGGAATTATGGGGTGGTGACAATAAAAGGTGGTGTAGTTAAATAAAAGATATGCCCCCAACTCAACTTGGGCACCAAGCATTTATCAAGAACCAAACACAATTTATTAAGAACCAAATACAATTTATAAATGCATATGGGACAAGATCCAAAAGAAAATGGTTTTATATGATGCTCAAATGCAAGGTGGCATGATGACATGAGCCTGATATAATTATGATGCAACAATTATATGTAGGAAGGTAGCATATATATAGACTAGGCTAGTAGCATTGCAATTGTTAGTCAATCTGGATGCTACATCTAGCCCCTGTAGCACCACTCCAACCTGATGCATAAGTACATTAGAGACAAGAAGGATCCACTCCAGATTTCTCAAGACAACTTCTCCAATGACTCCATCAAGATCTGGATGAAGGATATGGTCAAGTTGAAGGATAAGAGGCATGGATTCACTATCAAGTATGACATGTTCGAGAACAACAACTTTCCAGAGGTAATCTTCTTTGCATGTTATTTATTCTCTAGAGTTTCTCCAACTTCGTTCCATCAATCATGCTTCTAACAAAACCCTTTGTCGGCTTATGGGTCTAGACAATCTAGACATGGCTCCAAAAGTCTACAACCCCAAGCTTAAAGACGTGATGGTTTTATTGGATGACGAGGCCTCCAAGGATCCAACTACTCCAGTAATAAGGAAGCAGAAGGGCTTCGCCCCTGAAGCTGTTGTTGAGGGCAAGAATAAAAAGAAGACGGAGGGCGGAGGCTCTAAGAAATATACCGCCTGTTTCGAGGCAGAGAAAATAGGAAAGTGGGAAGACATTCCTTTGACCAAGGCACTATATAATGTATAAGAATTTCTTAACTCTGACTTCATTATTTGTTCAAACTAATTCCAGTACTTATACTTTTAACTCGTACGTTTCAGGAAGAGGAACATTTCATTGAAACGCAGTTCTAGGGACATCAAGGGTTTATCCTGAAGTCTTGCCAAACCGTTGCTCCATCCACTCATGTCGTCGATGCACCTGTCAGCCCAGCAGGATCCTCCACCACTACTGCTACTCCTGAAGTCTCCGACATGGAGATAAATAACATTCCTAGTAAGGATCCTTCCATGTCGGTATATGTTGGAGTGACTCCTCCAAGTACTCAAAGAACTCAGGAGAGTGGTAGGGAGTTGGTGGTGATGGCGGTAGGGAATCCAGCAACCAGCACAACAACAGGTTCCCAACTGACTCCTTTGTTGTCAGGCCAAAGGGTAGCAAGGGCCTCCTCAGTGTCATTTGTTGGAAAACCATCCTCCACAGCTCCTCTGACATTAAATGCCAAAGATCTGTTCTGGTAGGCCAACGTCTTGGTTCATAATATAAAAATCTTCCAAGATAACATTCTCGGAGCTGGCAACAACTTGAAGATCATTCCCACGATTAGTCCTTGAAACCTTGTACTTCCTTTGAGATATACTCCATTGTAGCCCCCGAGCACTTAGGTGGAAAACCATAAGGTTTTGGCCTGAGTACTCTTAGAGTAGTCCAGTTTTACTTTGACATGTAGGCCTTGAGTTTCTAGTTTGAATCAGATTATTCGAAAAGACACTCTTAGAGTAGCTGTATAGGTCATATTTTCACATTTTAGGTCCCAAGCATGTGGTTGGAAAACTTAAATTGTCCGACTATGTGCTCTATAGAAACTAAATCTATAGAAACTAAATTGTGTATTTTTGTAGAATGAACGTGATCGGAGAGCTTCTACTTCTAAGAAGTTCAATAAAACTAAAAAAGGAGCTGCCAGATAAGAAGGGTAAGGTTTCCTTCCTGAAGGAATAGATCGTCCAGAATAATAGTCCGTCATCTTTTTGACATTTCAGTATTGTATCCTCAAAGTTGGTTTTACTTCCGAGTAAGATCACTTATTTTGCTTTTTTAACTTGGACATGATTTCTCCAAAGATCAAGCAATTGTGAAGCAATCCGAACACAGCTAGGAGCTTGACACTCGGAACATGATTCTGAAGGAGGACCTAGTGAACACCGTTAAGATGCACGAGGAAACCCTCAAGGCCATGTATAAATCCTCCGACACGGCCATTAAGAATCTCAACAAATATATTGAAATGCTTAAGGATAAAAATGTTGCGGCCGAAGCAGAAAATTTTCGAAGCCTTGAAGCTTTCAAAAACTACAGAAGGAGCATGATGCCTTGGTGGAGGATTGCCAACAGGCAGAGATAAGCGTGCTTGGTAATCACTTCTATATCTTTCCATTCAGTAAGTCGGATAATTTTTGTGTTTGTGAAGTCATAGCTATCTTGATTTTTTATTTCACTATAGCCTCCTAGGTTTAACCAACATTGGAGCAGACATGCTGGATCTCGAGAGCCTAATGAGCCTTGCTAGAAACTTCATCAACACCATCATCACACGGGTGAAGGTGATAGCCAAATGCTTGGATATCACCATCGAGGCAGTGGATTCTGTTACCAAGTTCTCTGAGATCATTCACTGAGCCCCTAGGAAGATCATTAGCTAGAAGGGGTCATCTATCCGAGAAGGAGAAAGAATGGCACTAGCCTTAACCAAAGCCCATTATGACAACGCTGACAGAGGCTTGATTACCTGCGGTGGTATGCCTGCCGTTGACGAGGATTGTAAGGAGATTGATAGCTCCACCATATGGAACTCCCTTGCCGGCTACGACAACCGTGTAGCCAAGTTGGTCAAGTCGGATGTATTTGTCTCTACAAAGACCCTTCTAGAAGATATTTTGGAACAATCAGATTCATCCTTGGGCTTGTAGGATCATGAAGACACTCCTTCTTCTGATGAAGCTATGTCAAAGTCTCCTACATCCGAATCATAGAAACTATGTTGTATCAAATATGTCTCTGAATATTTTGTGTTAATGCGGAAAAAGTTTGTAGTAAAGCGGAAAACTTGAATGCAAGCCTCTAGCTACATAAACTATGTCCATCATGTATATATTTTTTAAGAAAGTGTTGGATTATCCATTATTTTGGTTTTTATGCTTAACTTTTCATCAGACAGAAAACTCTTAGTATAGAACCATGCCCCTAGGTGATGATGTTTAATAGCACCTTCAAGAACCTAAGGAGCAAAATTGTCGAATTTGAGTGATGATAAGTCACTACTCCAGAATCCACATAAAACATCAGAAAACTTGTAGACCACAAAACTGAATCTAACACCGGAAGGAAGAATTTTTACAACTACAAAAGCAAACTTGTGCATAAAAGTTTATATGATCCAAAAATGTATAACAAAATGAGGTAAAAAACTCGTAACATGAGTGAACCAAATGCTTTATTTCATAGATCATATAAGGTACATATTACATAAGAGAAACATGCTAAGTATAATAAGGACATATATGTGTTATGTTCCATGGCTGATCTGTCTCTAGATAATCATCATCGGGGTCACGTCGCTTGTGCTTGCGATCCTTGCCTGCCCTATCTTTTAACTGGCGAATATCAACGAGGTAGTAGGAACCAGTGAGAACTGCCTTTCTTTTGATGAACGGTCCTTCCCATGGCTGGGATAGTTCGTGTGACTTCTTCTGCTTGAGGTGAAGCACTAGATCGTCCTCCTTAAATGGGTGATGCCGAATGCAGAGACTATGATAGCTGCGTAGCTTCTGCTGGTAGATGGCAGATCTGTAGGCTGCCAACACGTGTTCCTCCTCGAGTAGGTCCATAGAGAGCTGTCAAGATTCTTCACATCGTCTTAGTTGTAGGCAGCAACACGAGGGAAATCATGGAGGATGTCAGAAGGAAGGACTGCTTCTTCTCCATATACCATGAAGAAAGGGGTGTACCAGTGGATCTGTTGGGAGTTGTTCGCAAGCTCCAAGGTATAGATGGTAGTTCTTCCGCCCATGCTCCAGCTGTTCTATGTAGCGGTGCCTCCAAGCATGGCTTGATTTCCTGCAAAATTAGTCCATTGGGCCATTCAACTTGACCATTATATTGTGGATGTTCCATATATGCTAAGTCAAGGAGGATGCCTTTATCGTGGCAGTAAGCCTCCACTTCTCCAAGCGATAGGTTGCTCCCATTGTCGGTGATGATGCTAGACCCCGGACAAACTTAAGGGCAGTTGCCTCATCGAGCTTTCTAATGGGTTTAGTTTCAATCCATTTTGTGAAATTATCCATTAGAACTAGCAAATGGGTAAAGCCACATGGAGTCGTATTCAAGGGTCCAACCATGTCAAGCCCCTAGACTGCAAACAACCATGTAATTAGTAAAGTTTGCAATTCTGATGCCGGAACATGTGGTTGCCTCACATAGTACTAACATCCTAGAAACGTCTCAACAATTTTGATGGCATTCGCCTTGGCTATGAGCTAGTAGAATCCTTGCCAGAAATATATGGAGACCAACGATCTAGGAGCGATGTGATGCCCGCAATCATAGAGATGGATCTCTCTAAGGATCTCAATTCCCTGTTGTTGAGACACACACCGTAAGAATATACCTATGGTGCTTCTTTTATATAGATGGTCGTCAATGATGGTGTAGGCCTTTGTTCTTTGTACTATCTGCCGTCTTTCAACTTTGTCTTTTGGTAGATTTCCATCTTTGAGGTAGTCCATGAATGGTTTCGTCCATGCCGGTGGGATCACCATAACTAAGTTGACAAATGATCAACTATATCCAGATTTTCTAGGTCTGCTCCCTTCATGGATGGTACCTGGAGGTGCTCCAGGAATACGCTAAGTGGAACTAGTTTACGCGCTGATCGAAGCTTTGATAGGATATCTACCGCTTTGTTGTCCTCCATCTTGACATACTTGACTTCGTAGCCGTAAAAGCCCTTGGCTATCTCATCCACTTCATCTCGATCGATATGCCGCCATGATAGGGTTCCGCGCATTCTAGGTTCTAGCCACCTGTTGGGAAACCAAGTCAAAATCTCCACAACAAACTATGCGCTTGATACCAATATCCTTGGCTGTGCGAAGTCTGTTAATAAGAGCCTCGTACTCTGCCATATTATTAGTGGCGTTGATGTGAATCTGCAAGACATACTAGAGCTTCTTTCCAGCTGGTCATTGTAATAATACACCAGGCCTCGAGCCGTTGAGCATCTTGGATCCATCAAACTGCATGATCCAAAACTCTGGCTCTAGTACAGGAGTATCAGCTGGGATTTCTATCCAATCTACGATAAAAATCCGCCAGGGCTTGATATTTGATAGTGTGTCACTTTTTGTAGGTAATTTTGAAGTCAGCAAGCTCGATGCCCCACTTCACCACCCATCCTATTGTGTCGTTGTTGTTGATGATGTTGGATAGTAGAGCTTTGCTCACTACTGTGATAGGGTGCTCCTGGAAGTAATGCCTTAGCTTCCGTGAAGCAAGGAATACTCCATAAGCTATTTTCTAGTAGTGCGGGTAGCGCTGCTTAGATTCCACCAGGAACTCACTTACATAATAAACTTGTTGTTGGATTCCATGCTCATGTGTTGGATCCTTCCACTCCACCATGAAGACGATGTCGATAACCTAGTTGGTTGCCTCCATCTAGATTAACATAGGCTCCCTTGATTCTAGACCTGCAAGTATTGGTGTAGAGGAGAATATTCTCTTCAACTCTTATAGTGCAGCGTCTGCCTCATCCATCCATAAGAATTTGTCTGCCTTCTTGAGAAACTTGTATAGTGGCATGGCCTTCTTTCCTAGTCGGTTGATGAACCGACTTATGGCTGCAACACAACCTATGAGACATTGGATGTCCTTCATGCATGTCGGGTGTTTCATATTGATGATGGCCTTGATATTATTCAGGTTCACCTCAAGTCCGCGATGTGAAACAATGAAACCTAACAATTTTCCAACAGGGACACCGAAGACTCACTTCTAAGGGTTAAGCATCATGTTATATTTCCGGAGGTTATCAAAGGTTTCCTTTAAATCAGCGATAAGGTCGTTTGATTTCTTTGACATCACCGCAATGCGATCCACATAAGTGTGTACATTGCGACCAATTTGGTAATGTAGGAAATGCTGCAACTCCGCTGGTATGTAGCACCAATGTTTTTCGACCCAAAGGGCATCGTGACATAGCACTATGTGCCATAAGGTGTGATGAATGAAGTGACCAATTGGTTTGACTCGTGGATCTTAATCTGGTGGTATCCGGAGTATGCATCTAAGAAACACAAAAGTTCTTAGCCAGCCATCGAGGCAATGAGTTGGTCAATGTGAGGTAGAGCAAAAAGATCTTTCATACATGCTTTGTTCAAGCCGGTGTAATCAACACGCATTCTTAAAACTTTGGTCGCTTTCTTAGGTAGCTCCTTGCTAATAGCGCGTAGCTTTTCATCACCAAAGCGTCATAGTGGTTGCTTCACTGACTTTGCATTAGTATTGATGTTTAAGCTATGCTCGGTGAGTTCCCTAGGAATACCTTTCATGTCGGTTGGTTGCCTGGCAAAGATGTCCTTATTCTCATGGAGGAACTCGACAAGCGTGCTTTCCTATTTGGGCTTCAGTGATGTGCTAATGGCGGTGGCCTTGGAGGAATATCATTCAACAAGTTGCACCAGCTTGGTCTCAATGGCTGCCTTGAACTCTTCACCATAGACTACTAATTCGGCATAGGCTGCTTCTCCTTTGCACTCACTTGCCTTCTTGAAGCTTCCGACAATGGTGATGATACCGTTAGGTCCCGGTATCTTGAGCTTGTTGTAGATGTGACACATCCGTGCATGGAAAGCATCAAAAAGTTCGCCGCCGAAAATGATGTGGTACACGCTCTTGAAGGGTACCACCTCAAAGGTCATCTTCTCATGGAGGTAATTATTAATATCACCAAAAGTGACCTAATGGGTAATGCATCCAAGGGACTGAGCTTGCCAACCAGGAACAACCCCGTGAAACATGGTGCTGCTCCAATCAAGTTGGGGCTCATGCAAATTCATATCATGCAGTGTATCCATGTACATGATGTTGATGCTGCTTCCACTATCCACGAGGCACTTGGTGAACTCGTAACTGTCAATCAATGGGTTGATGATCATGACATACTGGTTCTCTGTTGGGATGAGATATAGCTGATCCTCTCTGTCCCAAGTAACTATAATCTCCAACCACTTCACGTACTAATGTACTTTGGGGAGGGTGGCCAGCTGTATCCTTAGAGAGATTTCTATGCCTTCACCGTTGGAGTGCCTGATAACCCATAAGTATAGGGGATCGTGTGTAGCCATTTCGATAAGTAAGAGTTTCGAACCCAACGAGGAGCTAAAGGTAGGATAAATATTCTCTCAAGTTCTATCAATCAATGATACAACTCTACGCACACTAAACGTTTGCATTATCTAGGAAATAAAACTAGAGCAACAATACGAGTAATAAAGATAGCTTCACATGATAACAAATAACAAGAAAGTAAAGCTATTTGCTGTAGCAATAAAATACACTAAACTATGTGGAATAGTGGTGGTAATTGTGGTGGCTTTGTCCAAGTTTAAATAGCGAATTGATCAGGTTCATTGTCTTCGATGCAGTTTTCTATGTGGGAGAGACTAAATATACATGCGCTTCACTACTTGGAATTACATGTAGTATATGATTGGATTGTTAGCAAACATCCGTAAGTACTAATCAATGCATAAAGGTTTTCCCAACCATAGCCTTAAGTTTAATGGTCCTCTTACTCCCATACGTGCAACATTCCGGTTCACGTCCTCAGGTTTCTATCACTCCGGCAGAACTTCCCCCTTCCTCTTACACATACTACAAACCCTATGATGTTTAATCCATGCGCGCACAAATATAATGGATACCAAAAGACTGTACCATATCAACATACAACTCTAATGAACCAAAGGCGTTCAACCATTCAATCTAAGAACAAAGAAACTACGCAAACATGACATAGATCATAGGATTATAACTTATAGCATCAAACACCAAGTTTACATAGGACAGTACAGAGGTGTGTGGGAGGATGAACCACTACATACTAGGAGTATTAGGTGATGGAGATGGCGGTGAAGATGGTGAAGAAAGCGGCGGCGGCGCGGGGGACTCCTTACCCGCTGCCGGTATCATGGGGGAGCACCGGCCCTTAGCCCGTTCCTTCATGACTTCTTGGGAGCCCTCCCCCATGGAGATGGGATCCATGGGGAGGAAAAAACGTGACTTTGGTGGCTGCAAATTCATGGGTGGAGATGCACGGGGCGAATTAGGTTTCCTCCCTTTATATAGCTTCTCGGATTCCCGTCACCCCATATTGGACTGCAGCAAATCGGGCCTAAAAGGCCCGTCCGAACTCGTAATCAGCTAAATTTTATGTCTAGAACGTTTGTCGCGAAATTTCTAACAACTTTGTTTTTGAAGAGTTTTCCGTTTGATGCCGTCTTCAACCCGAAACGTGACAATCTTCAAAAAGTGTTCTGAGACAGATTTCTAGAAAAATACAAATTTGACTCCAACAAGGTTTCCACTTGTATTCTTGATAATTCCTACACATCAAAGTGTAAAACAAGAACATTGTGCACTTTTGCAACTATTAGTAGGTTAGTCCAAATAAATCATAAACTTTATACAAAAAGGAGTGTCAAAAGTATATTATTAGCATAAAACCTTCAAAATTATAGATACGTTACAGACGTATCAACATCCCCAAGCTTAGTTCCTGCTCGTCCTCGAGTAGGTAAACGATCAAAACAATGTAATTTTTGAGGTGACATGCAGACAACACAATCTTGATCATCATTATTGTAAAAGCATTGATAGCTGGGATTAAGGTACTCTAAACATGAATCATGAAAGATAGAGTTCTAACAACAAGACATAGCAACTATGTTGTAACATGAAAAGACACAAACAAAAGATTCATGAATAACAATGCCTTGCAAGACGTTTGTTTGTTTCACATAAAGAAAGCATAATGAGAATGGTATTCAGCTTGTCTCTCATAGAGTAGCAAAACATAAATGCATAGTACACCTTCAAAGTTCATAACGGTGACTAGATACAAATAGTTTAGGAACAAGCAATATCAAAGTTATGCATCAATCAACAAGTCTTGGGACAATGCATATGGAAATAAGAATGGAAACTATGATCTCTTAATTGGTGCATAAATATAGAAGGTGGAGACTCAATATAAAAGTGGAAGAAAGACCATCATAGAAGGAAGCAGGGATTCAAGTCTCATAAAGAGCTTCCAAAAATTATGGTACTTATTAGCTTTCAGCTCTCATTGCCCCTATCATAAGCATCTTGAAGTGATTAAGGTTAAAGTGAACAAACTATGGAGTATATGATTGACAAAGTATAAGTTGGAAATCTCATGTCCCTAGAATACGAGGGCCACTCCTCATGCTACTCAAGTTTAGTTACTGGTAAGTTCTTGTCATAGTAAGTACATGTGTCTCATAGAGAACCGCCAACAGGATACCCCTTGCCCGATGATACGGAAGAATCCCCATATCAAAATCACAAGGCAACAGACAACGTGCATCTCAGCAATCTTCTTATTTACCATGGGAAAATGGTGATTTTTTCTCTCTTTCCTCTTTTCTCATCTCTTTTTTTCTTTTTCTTTTTTTCTCAATCTCTATCTCTTTTTTATAAGAAGAATGCTTCATAGATTACTCATTATGGTTACGCTGCAGGTTTTCACCATGATTAGGCATGTATTAGACTGGCGGCCTAGGCGTTTCTTTAACACACATACATAACTCCATGGACTTACAAGCTCCCCTTTCATTTCACACCGACGACATCCATAGACAAAAGAGCATGATATCAACTAGGTACAATGTACAGGTGCAATGTTGAAAGCATTCCCCATGACAGAACGGTTCTGCTAATCCCCAACATATAAGTGAAAGCATATAAAACATAGATGCCACAATGGTTCAAGTTTATTAGGGGCAAGAAAAGTAAAGTGTGCCATCAAGTTCGTGAGAGCGTTAATCACTAGTTTTCTCATAACAAGTTTAATTCGGAAGGTAGATAAAAGCATGAAATACTTGGAATAGAAAATGCTAATAGATAGGTATGCTGGACTCTTTGGGATAACTTGGCTTTATTTGGAGTTGGATGCATGAGTGGAACTCATACTTGGTTATGGAGTCTAGCAAAAGACTGAGAGCGACCAACTAAAAGAGCAATAATGGCCATAATCATGCAAAGTGACAAAACATCATTAATTAAAGCATAAAGTGATATTACAACTCGAAAACTAAAGGATCATAAAGTCTATGGTGACTTGGGATAGTCATACCATGGTATGAGCATGCGCCAAGTCAACCCAAATAAAGCATCAAAGGATAATACCACAATACTATCTTTTAATATGCTAAAACAACGCATGATTCTTTCAAGGGACATTAAGTAATCTCAATTGTTTATAACATGTAATGCTACAGAAAAAATCACTAAGCATAAAGCGAAAATAATATCAAACATGACATGATAAAGCATAGGCCACCGTAAAAAACGAGCTCGTTTTACCACTTAAGCATGAACTTTTCCTACTCTTTTCCAATCCAAACCACACTTATTTGAAAACTAATGTATGAAAGAGAGAGTCCAACCAATTTATTCAAGAAAAATAAGTAAACCAAGCAAACTAAAAACAAAAACAAAGATGAAGACGGTCCAAGAACAACACAACTGTGCATGAAACAATCAAAATGAAGTGTTTGGAAGAACCTGAGATTTTTATTGATGAAGAAGGGCATGCCTTGGGCATCCCCAAGCTTTGACACTTGCTTTTTGGATATTTCTTGGGGTGACATGAGGTGGCATCCCCAAGCTTGAGTTTTAGTCCATTCTTCATCTCATTACATCATTCTTCTCTTAACACCTGGAATTTTTCCTTCATACAGAACTTCACATAATCTTCATTAGCAACATTAGTGTACTCAAGATAATAAGTCTTTGGGTTCAGTTTCAACAACAATAAAACTTCCACTAAAACACAAGATACTGTATCACTTCCCTTAAAAAGCTCAATTCCCCAAAGAGAACCCAAAAAGGAATCAACAAGAAGCAAATGCAAATAATGGCAGAAATCTGTCAAAACAGACCAGCAGATAGAAACAAATTGTTTCGAAGACCTTATGTTGCTCAAATCGAAAAGTGTTGAACTAACGAAAGTTGGATAAGAACCGGGGGCAGAAGCACAAAAAATTACAGCTCAAACCGACGTACAGATATTTTAGTCGAATTTTTACAGTGAGGCACAAAATTCTATTTCGGGACAACAATTTTCCCAAGCATTACTTCTCTCTCATTAGAGGTTACTCTTGGCACAAAAAGAAAATAAAAAGGATAAGGATAGGTTATTACTGAAGGAATAACTTCCAAGACTCAACTAAAACTTTTGGGTTATCTCCCAATAAGTACTTTTCTTTAATGCCTTTAAGGTAGGCATAAGAGCAAGATTCAAGTATTTTCCAATGAATAAGCATTAAGATCAATAATAGAATATCTTTCGTTTTCAAGGATTCATGCATTCCTACAAGTTTTTAAATGAAAAGCTTCCATAGAAAGATTTGTTTTGGTTTCATAGGCATGAACACAAGTGTTTAAGGTCGACCACCACTTAACCATTACTCATCTTTCCAATCACTTTCCTTTTTGAAAACGTTTTTAGGTAACAAGTACAACTAATTTTTTTTTGTAATTCGCATTCCCTATCCATACTAAGTTAGAGAACAACTTAAAACTGAACGTAAAACTTACTTAGAGATAAAGCAAACAAGTGCACACAAAAATATTCACCCACACGCTATTGCTCCCCGACAACGGCGCCAGAAAAGGTCTTGATAACCCACAAGTATAGAAGATCGTGTGTAGCCTTTTCGATAAGTAAGAGTTTCGAACCCAACGAGGAGCTAAAGGTAGGATAAATATTCTCTCAAGTTCTATCAACCACTAATACAACTCTACGCACACTAAACGTTTGCATTATCTAGGAAATAAAACTAGAGCAACAATACGAGTAATAAAGATAGCTTTGCATGATAACAAATAACAAGAAATTAAAGTAGTTGCTGCAGTTATAAAATACACTAAACTAACAGAACTATGAGTGTGGAATAGTGGTGGTAATTGTGGTGCCTTTGTCCAAGTTTAAATAGCGAATAGATCAGGCTCATTGTCTTCGATGATGTTTTATACGTGGGAGAGGCTAAATATACATGCGCTTCACTACTTGGACTTACATGAACTATATGATTGGATTGTTAGCAAACATCCGTAAGTACTAATCAATGCATAAAGGTTTCCCAACCATAGGCTTTAGTTTAATGGTCCTCTTACTCCCTTACATGCAATGTTCCGGTTCGCGGCCTTAGCTTTCTGTCACTCCGGCAGAACTTCCCCTTCCCCTTACACATACTACAAACCCTATGATGTTTAATCCATGCGCGCACAAATATAATGGACACCAAAGGACTATACCATATCGACATACAACTCTAATGAACCAAAGATGTTCAACCATTCAATCTAAGAACAAAGAAACTACGCAAACATGACATAGATTATAGGATTATAACTTATAGCATTGAACACCAAGTTTACATAGGACGGTACAAAGGTGTGTGGGAGAATGAACCACTGCACACTAGGAGGATTAGGTGATGGAGATGGCGGTGAAGATGGTGAAGAAGGCGGCGGCGGCACCAGCGACGACGCGGAGGACTCCTTCCCCGCTGCCCGTATCATGGGGGAGCACCGCCCCTTAGCCCCCTTCATTCATGGCTTCTTGGGAGTCCTCCCCCATGGAGATGGGATCCATGGGGAGGCAAAAACATGGCTTTAGTGGCTGCAAATTCGTGGGTGGAGATTCCCTGGGTGAATTAGGTTTCCTCCCTTTATATAGCTTCTCGGAGTCGCGTCACCCCATCTTGGGGTGCAGTAAATCGGGCCTAAAAGGCCCGTATGGATCCAGAATCAGCTAAAATTTATGTCTAGAACATTTGTCGCAAAATTTCCAACAACTTTATAGTTGAAGAGTTTTCCGTTTGACACCATCTTCGACTTGAAACGTGACCATCTTCAAAAAGAGTTCTGAGACAGATTTCTGGAAAAAACCGAATTTGACTCGCACAAGGTTTCCACTTGTATTCTTGGTAATTACTATACATCAAAGTGTAAAACAAGAACATTGTGCACTTTTCAAACTATTAGTAGGTTAGTCCAAATAAATCATAAACTTTATATAAAAAGGAGTGTCAAAAGCATATTATTAGCATAAAACCATCAAAAATTATAGATACGTTATGGACGTATCAGTGCCGAGGAAGGTTTGATAGGTGGCGTTCTTCTTTTCGAACAGATTTTTTCTCTTTCCCTGGACATCGCTCTTGTCGGCGGGATTAGGTTCAGTATCCTCCTCCATATCATCAAAATCCTTGGACTCTTTTCTTCCTTCTTACCCTTGCCTTTCCTGCGAGGTCTATTCTTCTGACTTTTCTTGTAGCCAGATTAAGGGTCGTCCTTGGTATCATTGACACACTTGCAATTGCAGTTAGTGTGGGTGGACTTACCATTGGCATCCATGTGTACGAAGCATGGCATACCTTGGTATTCCTCATATGTCTAGGGAACACGGGGTGTAGCAGGTGTAGCATTGCTTCTAAGCTATTGCCCATGACTGACTCCCTGTCCATGTCCACGTTATCCACCTTCGCCTCTTCTAGTCAATGTCATGGTGGCCATGTCAGCCACTTGCTTTTCTTCAGTTGGATTTTTCCACTTGTTGTTGGTATTTTCCTTAGCTTGGTTGGGGATCGCAACTACAGGTAGAGCGCCGCGAGCATTATCATCAGTAGCGGAAAATTCGCTAGACTTGGCTATCATCGTGTTGATATCAAGCTTGCCCTTGTCCTGAGTGCGCTTCAGCGTATGCCAGAGCAGAGACCCTCTTTCCAAACCATCAATGAAGGAGGCCATAACAATTTGATCGTGCACTCCTGCGCATTAATTTTTCATGTCGAGCCAACAAGATAGGTAGTTCGAAGATGACTCGTATTTTTCCTATACACACCGTTGTAGGTCACTAACTATGTAGGAATGCTTGTACGTACCCTCGAGATTTTTGGTGAACGCCTCATGCATGTCCAACCAGTTGCAGATGGATTTCTCCGGTAAGTCATCGATCCATTGTCGGGCGCTACTGGTGAACATGAGTAGGAGGTACTTAACAGTGACATTGGGGTTTCCCAATGCGATTTCTCTCTCTTTGTGGTAGTCCTACAACCCTGTAGATGGTTGGTCTGTGCCGTACTAGGGCTTGATAGTTGTTTCAATCCGAAGACCCTTGGGGTAAGTTGTTGTCCGGATAACCGGGCCGAAACATTGTGGCCCCATGTAGGCTTCTTCTCGGGCTTACGGAAGTTCATTGAGGTGCTAACGTGTATCATAGGTATTTGGTGGTGGAGTATTATGCTCTTCGTCATGGGGAGGAGAGTTACGCTGTGAAGGGCGAGTCCTACGAGATCCTCCGCCATGGTGGCTGCTTGGTGGTGATGGTGGCGGCGGTGCGGAATCAGTCCTCTTGCTTCTTTTGTATTGGAAACCACCATGGCCATCTTCATTATTTCGAGCCTTGATCCTTCTACCGTCATTGGTGCTACGCTCTCCACCATAGTGCCACCGTGCTCCATTATCACATATGATGATGCCACCCTGTGGGTGTCTAGGAGGCGTCATGCTCGTATGGTGGGGAGGTGGTTTGTCTCCATATCATCGATATTGCCCGAGAGGGACAGGCAAGTAGCGGGGCTTTGCCTTGGCTCCATTTCTAGATGATATGGGGATAGCATCATCCTGATTTCGCATGTCCCTCCTCCTTCGCTCCGTGGAGCCTGTGCGAGACCCGACATCTTGAGGTAGGTCTCTGATTTATTGAGCCGGAGATCTTGGCCTATGGTTATTTTGAGCGCAGGACTGGCAAAAGTCTATATAGGTCTCGAGCCTCTGTGATGTGGCCTTCTCATGTTCTTTGAGAGCCTTAGCGACTAGATCATAGACATGGTCAACCTCCACGGGTGATCTATCATGCTCTAACAGGTGCTTGGCGATGGCCATGTTCAGGGTAGGGGTTGGAATGACCTGCTTCCCATCTTTATCAATGCAGGGGGTAGCCTTTGATTTTTCCGCCTTATTCTTTCCCTAGACTAGTTTTCATCGAACGTAGGGGTCTTGGATGGCATGAGGGGGAGCTCGTGCTTTCTTCTATTGTGCCAGCAACTTTTTGTACACTAGTTCCATTCCTCTAGCCACCTTGATGGATTCTTGCACCATGTCAAGGTCCTTATTGAGTTGAACGCTTTTACTCTACGACGCACTTGGATTCCGCTAGAAATTCTTCGAGCTTCTCATCTATATGGACAACATTCCGGATATGATCCACGGTCACTGGCTCTACAAGGGTTTTGCCATATATCACTTTGTAGGCTAGAGTAACAAAGACGCTGCCAGTCGCCGAGTTTGATGGCGGTGGTGGAGGATTTGCATGATTGGTCGCGCTTGATCCGGTTGCCGCTTCCTGCACTGGTTGCGGAGGAATAGCCAGAGGATGCATGGCCCTTGACGGATCCGTAGGATCTATAGCATTCTTACATGTGGCCGCTTCTCTTTCGGTGTTGTCCACTATTGGTGGAGCCACTCTGGCACATTGGTTTTCTTCCGTGATGGCCACCAGCACTTCCTGGGTAGCCATTGCTTGTTCATTGCACTCCTCATGATCCATTTCATCCTCGATCCCCCTCAGGGCAGCGTCGAGTTCCTCCAAGTTGGGTGACTCACTCCCACAGTCCATATCGCCGATGTCGGCATAGAGTGTGTCCAGGACGGAGTTAGAGTTAATGTCGGTCGCTTCAGAGGTAGAGCCTGATTCTGAAGCAATGTAACCAACGAACTTGCTTTTTCTGGAAATAGCAGAGTAGGATCCCGGAGCAAATATATCAGCCTCAGCGTAACTGTTAATAGTCACGATCACTTGGCTCAGAGTTAATAATCTGGCAACCTCCTTCTGCCTTAGCAAATGCCGTTGAAGTGAGCCTTGTTCAAGTCCTTCAATGAAGTGAGGCAGGGACCTTTCGTCGAAGATTCCCATAGTGGAGTTTTTCAACCTAAGCCATGATGACTACTAGTCCATCGATCGTTTGTAGCTAGTTTCAAAATAAATATATCGATACCACAGGGAGCAGGAGTCTGAAGTCTAATAACTCTTGAATTAAATACTACAATAGAAATGCTAAATAAAGTTCTAAGTAACAAGATAAAATGCGAATATTGTATAAAAAGGTGTTTTTGGGTTTTTGGTATAAGATAAGAATAAGTAAAGTAAAACAACTGAACACAGAAAGTAAGTATCGCGTATATAAAAGAGATTTGAAACTGCAATGGGAAAAGGCGTTCTTAGGGAGTAGCGGATACACCTCTAGCATTATAAAGAATTAAGGTAAAGATTATCATGAACATTCTCAATTGTGTACATGTGGGAGGAACTCTGCATTGGGACAAATAGGCAGCAACCACTTCTCACATCATCCTCATAACCACAATAGTCAGCAATCGACATCAATCGAATTACTGCACCATTAAGGGACTTAATCCCGTAGATCCTATCCCATGGCATGGATAGTGTTCCGTGAGTTTCCTCTGTTCCCAAGTTGATACGTAAGGGGTGCCAACAGCTTTATAGTCACTATAACTACGAACACACCTTCGTCTACCAACAAGTAGTTCCCTCCATCAAGTCCCCACAAGAGGCAAATATTGAGAGGTCGACTTCTCCCAACATCAAGATGAAGACAATCTAACACATGGTCATAGCGATGAATATCATAATAAACTTTATCTTATTTCAATCTCATACTAGGGTTTGTCCATCTCCCCAAGAACTAAGGATCTACTCAGACATGGAGGCAATAAACATCATGGAAATAACAATGGAATATATCATAGATGAATAGTACTTGTAGAGATCCACAATGAATACGGGAATTACAACAAGATATAGACAAGATGTAGATGGGATGGATGGAGATGGTGGTGATGCAGCGTTTGATGATGAAGATCGATGCCTTTGCCTCCTAGATCTGCGCAGGGCGAAGATGGATCCCCGGTGGACAAGTTCCCCCTCCAAATGCCATTCGGAGGTGAGGTTTCGGCGATTTCTGGTTGTTCTGTATGTCATCTCCTGATGGCTCTGAAATATAGCCATCTATGTACACATTTAAACTAGAGATTATTCCTAATTTTGATGAAATATCTCTCTAAACCCTGCCACTACTGCCTAATATTCAAAGGGGTATGCAATCCTTTTTTTCTTTTTTTCCTAGGTAGATAATGACGTTTTATGATGGGAATCACTATACATTAAAGTCAACAATACGAGATTTCCAACAACAAGAAGAAACCATGAGTCGTGGATCGGAGGCAGACGCTTTAACGACCAACTATACGACTGGAATAAAATTTCGGCCGTATAGTTGCCATCGACGAGAAAGAGGCCTCTGACGACGAGAAAGAGGCCTCTCACTCCGTAGGTCAAACAGAACAAATTTCGTGAAGGGACCCCTATATAAAGAGGCCTCTGACGACGAGAAACAGGCGCTTGCAGAAATCATCAGCCACCCCCAAATCTCCATCCACAACACCGATAAGCCGCCAGAGGAATAGACTTAGATCTAATCTCTCCACCACCATAGCCATATTCCACCACATGTAATAGTAGATCTCTTCTTCGATTAGAGACATGGTAAGACTATTTGCTATCAATCTCATGATTTGTACTACAATGTTTATGATCTTTGATCTCATCTCTATTTGTGAGTAATTCTCCTTGGGATAAGGGCTTCGGCCTAGCCATGTAGCTTTTTGTGCATGTTATTTATCATAGATGGGATCATGTATTAGTTTGCATGACATGATGATTATTGTATCCTCTCTTGCCTTATAAAAGACTTGCCAGGTACCCAAGACCCCGAGGATTGACCACGTATAGGGAGTATGAGTAATGACTAATCTGGAGGTTGGGAACCCCAGTGACAGGTACAGTTGTATGTGAGGGATTTACTTGGGATTAACGGTGACATCACTATGCATATCATTAGTTATTTTATTCTATGGATTAGACTAGAAGGTTATTTCTATAAGCGGTTGCGGAGGCAATAGCAATTATGGTTGCACTGCCCACATATATTTTATCTTGCTCTAACAATTACATGCATACTTTATTTCTATCTTTTCTTCCCATCAGATGTTTTGCACAGCTACAGGTGAAACCGAACACCCTAGGCCCTCTCTCTCCATCATCGACAACAACAAAAAGATGCAAACTCTTGGTCCGGTAAAAACACAAAAGGAATTCTAAAACTCTCGAAGTTCCATTAAAGTAACTTCACTACGCTTTGCTTCCGAGAATTCGATAAACCTAGGTCTACTAGGAAAAAAGAAGCTATACTACATCTGAAGTCCGGATCGAAGGTAGCAACCCTTTTTCTGGCGCCGTTGTCGGGGAAGTGATAGTTACCCTGGTGAGGTTTGTAGGAACCTTGCTAGTTTTAATTCTTGTTTTTAATTTTTAATTTTCTTTCAGTCTTTATTTGAAAAACCAAAAAATAGTTAGTCTTTAAATTCTTGTTTTTATTATTATCATATGTTTCTATTTAAGAAAACCCAAAAACATAGGAAATATGGCTGAGAAGAAGCTTGGGGAATTTCCACTCCTAGTAATGATTATTTGCGTACTCCTATTACCCAGCCAGCAATCGTTGCTGATGACCATGAAATTAAGCCACATTACTTAAGTTCGGTTCAACAGAATCAATTTGGAGGCTCTGTTGTTGAGGACATAGGTATGCACTTGAATACTTTTGCTGAAATATGTGATATGATGTGCATAAAAATAATGGTTGCTAGGTTTGCCTAAAAATACTATTACATCATGGGTGAGATGTACTTCTTTATTTATGACTAAAATTTTCCCAGCTGCAAAGACTATGCAACTAAAATCTAATATTACTAGTTTTAGATAGGAAGAGCGTGAGCCACTAGCGCTTGCATGAGAGAGGATGAAAGAATGCTTAAGAAACTTTCCCAGCCATGGGATGGAAGATTGGTTAATCCTCCATTTATTTTATAATGCTCTTAATCCTATGTCTAAGTCTATGCTTGATACTGTAGCCGGAGGAACATTTATGGGTAAACATATTACCCAAGCAAAGCAGCTGCTAGACAATATCAAGACAACCATGCCCAATGGCATGTGGAAAGATCAAACACGAAGAAGGTGAACTCCGTCTCACCACAAGAAAATGAAGAACTCAATGCTAAGTTAGATGAGCTCATATTAGCCAAAAAGGTAAGGAAACCCAAGTAAGAGCTATTCCCGAAACTAATATTGAAGAAATAGACTTCATAGCTCGTAATGATTATAACCCTGCTTGGAAGAAAATTATAATCCTAATTTTCAGGAACATTATACTAATCCTGTAGGTAACTCTAATAATAATATGGGAACTAGTAATGGTAGTCTCCAAGAAACACTTAAGTCTTTTTATAGACTCCCCAAATGAACAAAACAATATGCCTATAAAAATAATAGTGAACCATGATGTTATTCTTGGTAAATTACTTAACCAAGCTGTAAGTTTGAGGAATGATTTGCAGGCCATCTATGAAAGGACGAGGATTGTTGAGGCACATCTAGGTAAGATAACCCTGAGATTCAAACTCTCATTCTGGCTAAATTTGCAGGTAAAGCTGGGCCCAATCCTGTTGAAGAACTAAGAATGATGAGGATCCAAAGAGAGGAGCCTGAAGAGCTTGATTATAGTAATGCCCCTTCACCAAGTTACACCATCGAAGATGTAACACCCTCGAATCGGCCCTATGCAAGTTTTAGCCCTTTCCGCCAAACCCGCATAGAAACGATGACGCCCAACAGGCACTTTCGTGCGGGTGGAAAACGAAGTAATACCATTACACAACAGTCCTCGATGGGACCCACAGAACAGATATATACAACAACGACTCCATGAGTCAAGAATACATATATACAATACAAAGATCCAAATCACCTTGAAAACGATAGAGCATCCGACTACGGACAAGATGCAAATGAGGCTAAGAGCCCTGACGAATAACCAATGGCGTCCATAACCCTACCCAGGCCAAGCCAGAAGGGTAACCCTGCTAACGACGTCGATCTCAAACCTGCTAAAACAAAAGGGGTGCCGACAAAGGGCAAAGGAAAAATAGGAGCGTCAGTACTGAGGCCAGTACACGGCGAGGCTATAATTTGGCGGCTCTCGCCTACATAGGTATGGTGGACTGAGGAGGCAGCGCAGCAGCACTAAACAACCTATAGATACTCAGTAAAACTGGCAGCTATTAGAGAGGGATAAGAAAGACCTATTCGGTTCCAACCTGATACTAACACCAATCATACCCATCCTGGTATTTCCCCCTCGAGACCAAACGAGGAAGTCGGACCAAGGAACTCACACAGTTGGCAATTTTACTCATTCTGTTATAGTTGCAGCACTTACTAATCAGATATAGCTAGCATGAGTCATCCTGAAGTAGTGGGCAGTTTTAATCAACCATTCCATGGTAGTTGGAACATTTACTAGTTAGATATAATTGTCCTGAGGAACCCCAAAACCCAGCAGTTGTTGGCATTTTTATTATCCATTCCATTGTGGTGAAGCTGAATTACTAGTCACATGTTAAGTCAAATTTTATGACACTACTTTATTTATGCTTGTCTATGATCGAGATATTGTGCTCCAAGTCATCCATAACCTACAGGGGTGCGCAAATAGCAACACACACACGATCAACCTCGGAAAAACCAACTCAAAACCCAACGAGGCTTTCACGACAAAGCGATCACAGGATTCATAAAATATTTCAGGAGGCCACCCCACTAAGCTACCCGCAACGAAGTTGGCCGGCTCCGGAACGGACCCAGGGTTTGTGACAATGCCTATAAATGACTAGGAACCCGAAAATGTGACTGGGCTTGTCGATACCGCGAAAACATTCCACGTTCCAAAACAGTACAGGTGCTCAACGCACAATCGTAAATAAAGCAGTAAGCATGACATAAGTATAGGATAGTAATAAAGCCCCAAACTACTTTGTGGCCCCAAGAAATAAGAAATGAATCAAGCTCTGGCTAAGGGGGATTCATAGAGTCTCCCGGATGTGGATAGTACGAATAATCAAGGAACATGTATCAAGTACTCGGGGCCTACGGGACACAAGTGGACATGAAAAAGCAAATAGCATATATTGTCCACCGGTGCCTCTTTCATTAGTTATCCCAGCAATTTCATAGTTGTATTTAAAGTCATGATCCTTTCCACCATAAAGCGTCTCCACCATTTTTCATGTGCCAACTTGCCGTCAACGGTGGAACGACAACAACGTGAAGCAACATAGAAGCAAGAAACTACGACTCGCAAGGCCGACTATCTATCAAACAACAGGCAATAGGATGTGTCCATGGCAATATAAAGGCTTCACGGAATATATCTGGTACGGAACACTAAAGCATCGCGACACGGATAGCAATAGATCAACAGGAGGAAACACTGCCGACGGATCATATCCGGAGAACTTGTCGATACTCGCATCAACTCATCGGCCTAATCCGCGAAGAAGCAAACACTAGAAGAAACACCGGATGCAATATTTAATACTACGGCAGAAGATCCGGCATGCTTATGATATGATGCATGGCATGGCAAAGATGCAGTGCAATTAGGCAATATTAAGCGTAACCGGGGTCCCGATAATTAATTACACGGTTCAAGTTATTTAGATACCCCGCAATTTAAATGTTGTCTTAACAGGGAAAAACATGGCATCGGTTCGCTATGCAAATTTGAATAGAGCCGATATAAGTCTAAATTAGTCCGCATATGGCCTCCATATTAATTATGAGGTGAATCGACTAAATTCCCCCAACCCACAATATGTATGCAAGTACGATAATTTAATATGCAATAGATTGTATAGATGGCATTTATAAAATAGGGGTCTTGGAAAAGAGGATCACCTGTGGTGGTTCGAAGATCTTGGGTCTCGAAGGGTTCGACAGTGTTCAGGATCGGTCTTTAGGGATCTTCGGGTTCGAGGACCGGGTCTTCCAGATGGAGAACTTGCCGTTCCGAGATAGGGCTTCGAGTCACTGGATCCGGGAAGCAGAACTCGTGGTTCCATGTGGATGACCTTAGTGTACCATCTTGTGTATTGGTTGCGAACTTGGGATCAACGTCAGGGTCTTCGAGTGGCGCCATGTACATTCTTCGATATCATCGGCATCTAGTAGGGAGATCTTGATGCACCTTGTCAGTGCTCCGATTAACCGCTGTGCTTGGGTAATATTGGCGATGGCTTTGGTTCCTAATACTTCACAGACGTTAGTGGTTGTCCCACACTCAATCGATAGTGCTTTTCTCCATCTTGGCTGAACTGCAGGAAAACACGGGTTGTTTGGGGTAGAACGGTCACAACCAAGAGACCAAAAGAGCACTGCGTCAATCAGCTTGAGGGCACTTGGGGCAGAACAACCTGGCGAGCTTGGGACGGTGTAGCACTGGGCATGCCAGGTCGAGATGGGGCCCGGAGGACAGGGCGAGGCGGTCGCAGGAACGACGCGGGAGGCCGGCGAGAGGCAGAGGCAGCTAGCACTGCGAGGACGAGCGAGTGGCGCGGAAGCTGCGCGTGGTGCCCTGCCTGCTGGCATCGAGGGCGAGCAGGGCTCGAGCATAGGAGGCAGGGTCGAGGAAGGGGCTTGGGGTGAGGGGCAGCGCCCAGGTCGAGGTGGTGAAAGACGGCGAGGTCGCCGCCGGTGGTACACGTGTGCTGAACGACGCCAGCGTCCGTGCGGATCCTGCAGGACAAAACAGAGGAGGTCGGGCCACCCGGCGGTGGAGGATGGTCGATGGCGAGCGAGCTCGAGAGGAGGGTGACCGACGGTGCTGGCAGGCTCGCGGGCTCCCTCTAGCGTCGGGGCTGCCTGGAGAGGTTAGATGGGGTGAGGCGCCAGCGGGGGGCGGAGCTCACTAGCGAGGACACCGGGGAGACGAGGTCGTCGCTGCGCAGGGGGGTGGTGGTGCTCCATAGAGGAAGAGACGAGTGGTGGTGCCTGGCGAGGGAACTAGACGGCGGTGGGGCTCGATGGGGAACGAGGAAGTTGGGGAGAGAGAACGCGTCGCGGGCGAGTGAGGTGGTGGGGTAGGGGTCACGCGGGACGAGGGAGGGCGACACGGGTACGGGGCGATGGGGATAGTGGCAGTACGGCGACTAGGTAGGACGGGACGGGGTGGTCCGGTTTTGGTGGTTGTCGGTCAGGTGGAGCGTGGGGATCCTGTGGTGGGGCCAGGGGTGGGGGAGCATGTCGGTCTAGGTCCAGGGTGGGTTGGTTCAGGGGTGTGCCGCGTCGCATTTCGTTGCTGTTGCGCGCGTGCTGCGTGAGTGTACAGGGAGGGTGTGGGTCAGTCGGTGTGGGGTGTGGCCTAGGTTAGGTGGGGTGGTGTGGTGGCTGGGTGGTTTGGTGGGTCTAGGGTTAGGGTTAGCCGGGTGGTAGGTGGCTGCTAGTTGGGCCTTTTGGGCCTGGCTGGCGGTTGCCTCCTTGGGTTTTTATAAAAACTGTTTTATAATTTATTAATTTTATTCGTTTAAAACAAAACATTAATAAATAGGGTTTTAGACAAATAAAATATCCAGAAGGACCGGGCTTTATAATTTGAAACGAAGAAGGGGATATGTAGAAAACAATGATAGGCTTTTATAAAATAGTTTTAGGCAAATAATATGCATGCAGTCATGAGGATGCTCAAATGCAATGTGGCATGATGGCATGAGCATGCAGTCAGGATGATGCACAAAATAAAAATAACAAGCGATTTTCTAGTAGTGATTTTATCGGGGTGCTACAGAAGACCTCGTAAAAAGGATCAATGTTAAGATTATGGTGAGTGAAGGCAATGATGAATCCATGTATCAACACTTTGTTGATCAAGTAGCGATTAAGGTACGCGAGCATGAAGAGGAACACAAGAAAATCGCTGAAAATTACTTGTTAAACTAGATGATATATTTGAGCCCACGATTAAAATTAAGATTGGGACCAATGAGATAGGTGCACTTTGTGATTTAGGTGCAAGCGTCTCAACAATCCCAAAGAGTCTTTTTAACAAGTTAAATCTTGGCTCTTTTGAAATCACTGAACAAAAACTACATCTTTGCAGATTCTACCTATAAACAAGCTGTAGGAATTAAGTAGAACACCTTAGTTTACATTAAAGGTTGTCCTGCTATAATTCACTTGGTTATTGCTGACAAGCCTGAATATGCTATTGCTCCTATTTTACTAGGCCGTCCTTTCTTAAGAACAATAAGGGCTTTAATTAATCTCCATGAAGGTGACGTGAAGCTGCAATTTCCTTCGCGAGATCCTTTTTTTATCCATTTCCCCATGAAAAAGAAAGCCAAACATGATGAGAAAGAGTCCATCACTTTGAAGGCCAACTACTTTAGAGTGGGTGTTCCATTCATCTGGCCCAAGTGAGTAACATCAAGGTTAAGCTATTGACCATAAAAGAGCACTCCATGGGAGGCAACCCATGTTAAATAAAGGTTTGAGTTAAGTTTTAAGTTCTAGTTTAATTTTATGTTTAATAAAGAGTGCTAGAAAAGTCCAATTGAGGAGAAGAAATTCGGTAACTTAAAATTCTGCTTTGTACATGCTGTTGTTGGTCGATAAATTTAACTATCAACTTTCCGTCAAAATCAAGGTATTTCGCTAAGTTTTAGTATAAGAAGTAATTCACGAAGAAACAAATTTTTTTGATGGACAAAGAGAGTTTAACGACCAACTATACGGCGGGTAAAAATTCCGGCCGTATAGTTTCGGTCGTATAGATATTTGTGTCATCGACAATTTTTGTTTCAAAAATACTGACTGTTTAACGACCAACTATATGGCGGGAATAATAAATTCCGGTGGTATAGCTTTGGTCATATAGATATTGATGCTTTTGTACAAATTCTTTCCTAGGTACAAACAGTTTGATGACCAACTATACGGCGGGATTATATTGTTCCGGTCGTATAATTCTAGCCGTATAGCTGCGCTGCGAGATGGAAACCCTAAATATTTGACAGAAGGCTAACTATACGGCCAGAATGGCGCCTGTATAGTTGCGTCCGACCACAAAATCGCATGGGAAGGTACCACCAACTCCAAAACTTCCATCCTTTTTCTCTCTTCTACCTCCAAACTCTCTGAAAACCTTAAGAGATCTTCACCTCTAATCAATTTCATTCGATTTCCTTGCACACAAGTGATCTACGGTATGTTTCTCCTCCGATCCTCCAATTAATTTTTGCAAATTCATTTTCGATCTATTGTCATTATCAATATTGGGTAAGACCTACTATAAACTAATTGCCATGATTCTCTTGCCTATATTATTATTTAGAGAGGATTCTTTAGTGTGCTATGATGAGGAATATGTTATACTTATTATTGTTGGATCAAAAAGTTTTATTTTTGTCTTCCTTTATTGTTTTAGATGATAAACACAAGGAGCCAAACTCGTGCTCGTGCCGCCGCTAGCGCTTCTCGGGCTGTCACTCAAGAACGCATGGGGACACGACTTAGGAATGAGCTCCAACACGAACGCTTCAACAAGATCAAGAACCACGAAGTGAAGGCCACCAAGTGGGCTTGCCCCATTATATTGAACCAACTCGGTATTTCTGATGAATTCAATTTACTTTGCAATAGAGTTGTCCTGCAAAACTTTGTGTACAATGATGTGCCTACTTATCGCCGGTTAACCATTGAATTCCTAAGTTTGTTGCAAAGCACTGTTAAACTATGGAAAGGAGGGGACACGATTTCTTTCCGACTTCTAAAAAAAACTACACTTTAACAATAGATGAATGGTGCGCATGTTGTAACTTCCCAAAAAATAATGTTAATGCTTTACGCGCATCCTTTACTGGCTTAAATCCTTCCCTTGAACAATATTATAATGGAATGAGTTTCACTACTAGAGTAAGCAAGGGGAAGAATATTCAACATCCTGCAATTCCTATGTGTTCTATGTTATTTCTAACACCTTGCTGGCACGTAATGAGTTCATAAGACTCAATGAGGAGAACAGACTAGTCCTCGCAAAGGCTGCTTACGTCAACTGCAACTTGTCACTCAACTTGGGCGCAATCCTTGTGCGCTACTTGGAGCACCAATCCTCAGAAAGCCAAGGACTAATCACAGGTGGAGGCATCATCACTGTGCAGGCCAATGCCCTAGGCATCGACCTAGGTGAGTTGCAACATGTGCTAGCTGAGTGACGTGTTGGTTTCTCTACTTTGAAAGCTTATGGAATGCTCACTAGGAGAGGTGGTGTTTATTACCTTCATATTGCTAGAGCTGGGCGTATCTACCCCACTCCTATGCCTAATGGTATTTTCTCTATGGAGGAAGGACGTTTGCTATATGACTTGCAGGTTGAGCAACACCAACTGGAGGAGGAGATTCCATATGAGGATGAGGACCAAGATAGGAGCAAGAAGTTCCTCATCAAGAGGAGCAGCCATCAACCCTGTTCACGACATACCAAGACTTCCAAAAACTTGGTGGGACTATTGAGAGGATGCATAACCTCTCTCTGAACCTCTCGGAATCAACTAGTAACCTCTCAACTCAATTTGTGAACTAGAGTTCGAACTTTTTACCGCCACCACAATGATTTGACAGGCTTATAAAAGCCTAAGCTTTGGGAAGTTTCCTCATGTATCTTTATTTGGAGTTAATTTTCTTTTCTTTATTTCGAGGTTGTGTTTTTAATTTGAGTTTATAAGCAGTTGTGTTGGCTTCCCCAACACTTTATCTTTAGTTATTTCAATTTTCTTTCGAGATTTTCTAGCCAAGCTTTGCCGCCAATTTTCTATTCTTTAAATTCCCTCTCTTCAAAATAACAAAAATATTTCTCCAAATTTCTTAATTTTTCCCCCTTTCTTTTTCTTTCCACCTCGAGATTCTCAAGTATTTGCAGGAGAGTAATCGACTTCGATTTTCCAAGAAACAAATAAAAAATGAAGAGAGAAGTGGAACCAAACATGAGAGGTATGCCTTATGCCTCCCCACTTTTGAACTTTGAGAAACCCATGCTAGTTAGTGGTAAATGTTGAGATATTATATTAGTGGAGTGAGTCTTTGTATTGTAGTAAGATTTTCGTTTGCATGGTATTTAGTTGGGTACGTTTTGTTCCAGCTCTCGCAATTAACCAAGTCTTGCCTAAAATTGCAAAACAATTGTAATAAGAAAAAGTATCACAATTGAAGGCTTGGGTGTTGTGTGTTTAGTCTTGAAGGCTTATTTCTAGAGACACTCAACACCACTGAAAATATTGATTGACTTGATAGCTCTCTTTAAAAGGATTTGTTCGATTGAATTAATGTTTAGTGGTTTTTGTGAGCATCCAAAATTTTGACTTGTTAATCATAAGAATGATATTGCTTTACGCGTGTCAAACTTCATGGGATGCCAACAACTCTGCTGGCCTACGAATGATCTTCATGGAGGAAACTCCTAGATTTCGGCTATGAGTTGATTAAACACATGTAGCAGCAATGATATAGTTGGTAAGATTCTTGGCACTCCCGGGTAGCTGGGTCCTCTTGGTATTATGAGTAATCATTATGCAAAAGGAACAAAAACCTTAGTGATGCCACGAGTTTCCATCATAGCCAGATAAACTAAAACACATTTTTTGGCATGCTCTCAATTACTCAAAAACTAAAATTCTTGAAGGACAATGAATAGAAAAGTAGCGCTTGAAAAGTCTTGATTTATTGATGTGGGAGAATTGATATACTCTAGTGTATATGCTTTTCATGACAACTCTCACACTCTCAATTTATATGATTATACTTTATGTTCAAAGGCAAGCATATGAGTTGATTACATGACATGGAATAAAAGTTACTCATTTGAAATCATTCATCTTAACAATGATTTTCCTACGCTATAAGGATGCATAAAACACGTAGGATATGCTTGCCATTAATCTATCTATGTTGAAGTTTTTCAGATTTATGAAGTGGAGGAAACATGGGATATCAATCATGAGTAAGATCACCATCTCCTTATTTCAGTTGAAATCTAAGTTCCTTTTTGATTTTCGTTTTCTTGCTTAGGGATGATCAAGTTTAATCTAGGGGAGGTTGATGGCTCTGAAATATAGCCATCTACGTCCACATTTAAACTGGATATTATTCATAATTTTGATGAAATATCTCTCTAAACCCTGCCACTAATGGCTAATATTGAAAGGGGTACGCAATCCTTTCTTTCTATTTTTTCCTGCACAGATACTGATGTTTTATAATGGGAATCACTACATTAAACTCAAAGATATGACATTTCCAACAACCAGAAGAAACCATGAGTCGTGGATCGGAGGCAAATGCTTTAACGACCAACTATACGCCCTGAATAAAATTCCGACCGTATAGTTCCATCGACGCTGCTAGGTCAAACAGAATAACTTTCGTGAAGGGACCCCGATATAAAGAGGCCTCGGGCGACGAGAAACAGGAGATCACAGAAACCATCAGCCACCCCCAGATCTCCATCCACAACACCGACGAGCCGCCAGAGGAATAGACTTAGATCTAATCTCTCCACCACCATAGCCATATTCCACCACTTGTAATACTAGATATCTTTTTCGATTGGCGACATTGTAAGACTATTTGCTATTAATCTCACGATTTCTACTACAATGTTTATGATCTTTGATCTCATCTCTATGTGTGAGTAATTTTTCTTGGGCTAAGGGATTCGGCCTAGCCAAGTAGCTTTTTGTGCATGTTATTTATCATAGATGGGATCATGTATTAGTTTGGATGACATGATGATTATTGTATCCTCTCTTGCCTCAATCTAAGGACTTGTTAGGTACCCAAGACCCTGAGGATTGAGCCAAGTATAGGGAGTATGAGTAATGGCTAATCTGCAGGTAGGGAACCCAGTGATAGAAAGGGTAGTACGGCTGTATGTGAGGGATTTACTTGGAATTAATGGTGACATCACTACGCATATCATTAGTTCTCTTTCTTCTATGGATGAGATTAGTAAGTTATTGCTATAAGTGGTTGCGGAGGCAATAGCAATTATGGATGCACTGCCCACATATAACTTATCTTGCTCTAACAATTACATGCATACTTTATTTCTATCTTTTACTCCCATCAGATGTTTTGCACAGCTACAGGTGGAACCGAATGCCCTAGGCACTCTCTCCATCATCTACCAAGAACTAAAAGACACAAACTCTTGGTCCGGAAAAAACACAAAAGGTATTCTAAAACTCCCGAAGGTACATTAAAGTAACTTCACTACACTTTGCTTCCTAAGGATTCGATAAAGCTAGGTCTACTAGGGATAAAGAAGCTATACTACATCCATAATCCAGATCGAAGATATCACCTCCCTGATCTAGTTGCACGGGGTGAAACTATTTGAGGAGGCGGTGGCGGAGCCAACTATACGGCCAGAAAATTATTCCCACCGTATAGTTGGTCGTTAAACCCTCTGGATGCCTCGATCGCTTCATGTTTTCTTCTGGTGTTATTGATATTTCCCAAAGAAGCGATTTATGTTGTTTTTGACTCTTTTTCCAAAAAGGTTTTACAAAAGTTTTCAACAAAGATATGTAGATGCTATATCTACAAGAGAAAATATTTTCGAAAAGAACATCTCTTGGAACCCTCCTACTACCACAGCCATATTGCATATCCTCTTGTTATTACCATTATCCTAAGGTGGTTTATGAGTACATTAAAAGTACTCACTAACATTGTCCCTCGCTATTAACTTGGTCAGATATCGAGAAGAAGGTGAAGTTAACCACTATGCGAGCTAGAACGTTCTCCTAGTCAGCTTACTATAGGTTAAGGCATGGCTCGGGCTCTACGCTTGATGAAGTTCCGTTGGTGATGCTTGATGTAGCCATAATGGAAAATAAGGTATGACATGTATCCGCTTAAGTAATGGATTTTTACTTTGATACTTGTCGGTTATGTGCCACGACAGACTGATCATGGGATCGTGGTGTATGCATAACAGGTATTCTCGGAGGATTAATCCAGAGCCCCACAGACTTGGTATCAGAGCCATCCTGACTATAGGATAAACTTAGTTAGCATGGCCGATAGATAGGAAAACTACTTTTGGAAACACTGCTTTCTAAAAACTATCTTTCCCAAATTCCTTTCGAAAAGTTCTACATCTTATCTTATCCTTAATTAAATGATTTCGAAAATGGTTTATTCTATCTCTCGTCCAAATTTCAAACCTATGGATTTCAAATAACTAGGACCTAGAACTCGGTGAGGACGATTATAACAAGATGAAGAGAAGCAACTACCAACAAACACAAGGAGACTACAACATCTCCCTACCAACGGAAGCCACTTGACCAGAATAAACAATTGATGCACTATCGAGAAGCGTCTAATGACATGGTGAAGGCCTCATTCACAAGATAGTGACCCAAACCATAGTATATGTCAAGGACACAGGGTTGAAACTCAAAACCTCAACAAATATGAATTGTATGCGTTGCCACTATGCAAAAGCAATCGGATAAAATTTAGGGTTAATTGGATAGATGCCACTCCAATTCTGCGCTATTTAAGAAACGCCACTACAACATTTAACTTTTGAAAAATGCCACTACAATTATGCATACATTTTATATACGCCATTATGGCCATTTCAACACACATACCCCACAATATACACTTGTATTTCTATCATACATACGTATATACGGTAGCCCTCACTAGAATCAGCTTAGGCCATGTGTATTTCTTTAGATGAGTGCTGACTATGCTTCCTCCATGTCATAGAAAACAGTATTAAAGCCATAATTTACAATGAATTATATGTATCTCTATCAGTAAGCACCACAAAAGCTAAAATATGTCGTCAACTAACTAAATAGTGTATAATAAATTAGCGCAACCTGAGTTAAAAAAATAGCAAGCGAAAAGAGTACTTCATACGTGTAGCCATTTTATTCTCGAAGAGCATAAATACAACACGTGTGTATATATTTATTACAAATATAATATTAAAAAATAACAAAACCATTATTACACAAAAATTAATTGGCAAAAAAAGGTTAAATATGGTGAGGCACACCTTGTATACGTATGTACTACAATAATATAAGTGTATATCATGTTGTACTTGTGTGAAAAATAGGCATAATGGCGTCTATGGAATGTATAGAGAATTGTAGTGGCATTTTTCAAAAGTTGAAAGTTGCAATGGCGTTTCTCAAAGCTAGAAATTGTAGTGGCATCTATCTAATTAACCCTAAAATTTATCATTATAAACTTTATAGTACCTATAACTTATGTATTAGTCTTCTTAAAAATATTTTTTGTGTCCATGTTTATCTCTCTTAAAATAAAAGAGCAGTGCTACTAGAACCTCAATTTATAAAAATGCCACATAATGGATTAATTTCTTAAAAACATGGGTAGGCAGAGTTTTTTAGATGTCGGGGGCAGTACCAAAAGAGCCAAATTAAAAGTTATTGGGCTATGGTCAATGGGCTCCTATCTCAAATTTCACTGGGCCGTGGCTCGCCAAATTCAAACACAGACCTCACCGATGGAGGAAAAAAGGATAATTCATTTGACATATATTCATGTAAAAATATCTAAAGAACACACACCATGTGCGCCAAAATAGGGTTAGTATCCAATGACTTCACTTGGTGAAATCACACTGTATATCTTTACCCTCTAATATCTGTCCAAAACACATCCAACGGTTCCAATTGCATGCAGGCAAAAGCTCTAGAGCAAGCAGCTAGCAGCAACGATAGAACTTTTGACAAATTCAGTAGCATCAGAAAGATTAAGGAGTACAGAATAATAAGACATAAAATTAACGACATATTCCTAGTTCATATTCAGCCGCATTTGACCAATTCAGAAGTATTTCAAAGTGACTGATTCATCAATATAGACACTAAAATTCAATAGCAGTATAGAGAGAGCAAGTTCTTGTTTCACCTCTAAAAACCATGTCACACGATTAGCTTACCGTTTTCTCCAAACACACTTGATCACTGAAAAACAATCATTATCATAATATTTGGTCATATAGGGAACCATCATATAGATACAGACATACCATACTAGTATGTCCTACTCATAGCTCCAATCCAGCAAAAGGTTATCACTGTTTTATAACCCATATATGATGAGTGGAGATATGACAACCACATAATTAATTACAATAGCATGTGACCAAAGAGCTAGATAGTTAGGAAGTTCATGAAAATCATGCGACATTCAGGAAAGCCAGATAGATCGACCTTGACCGTACTTCAAATGGTAAGTTTGGTTGCTTTCCGGAACTTGATCCACCTAGAAGTATCTACCAAGTGCCCATCCGTCGAGTTAATGGCATAGCGTCCCACGATTTGCAGTCCTTCGCTCTACATCGTGAAGACTATTGTTGTAGCACCCCGGTAAAATCACTACTAGAAAATCGCGTGTTGTTTTTATTTTGTGCATCATTATGACAACATGCTCATGTCATCATACCACATTATGTTTGGGCATCGTCATCATAATGCATATGTTTGCCTAAAACTATTTTCTATAAGCCTATCATTGTTTCCTATTTGCCTCCCTCTTTAATTCAAATGTAAAACCTAGTCTTTTCTGGCTCTTCTATTTGTCTAAAAACTATATACAAAACTCTTTTGTATAAAAATAAATAAACAAACAAAATAAAGAATATTTTTCTTGTTACCGGGGGAGCCAGCCAGGCAGGCCAGCTAGCCAGCTACTACCCCGGCCCAACCTTAAACCGATCTAACCCTAACCAGCGACCTAAAGCCTAACCTACCCCAGTCGCCACACCCCACCTAGCTGCCACCACCTGCAGCTGGGCACGCACAAGCACGCGCCCACCCCGCGCGTAGTCGGTCCCACTCGCTCGCGTTGACGCGCCTCACGAAATCCCTCACTCTCGCACGCTCCACCCAGCCCTGCTCCTCACCACGGTACGCGGCACAAACAAACCATGCGCTCACGAGCCCCAACCCTGCCACGCTGCCGGTCGACCCCGCCCGCACCCGCATGGACCAGCCCCAGGGGCCACTCTCCCTGGCCCCATCTTGTCTCCACGTCGCTCGCACGCAACCCCTGCCTGGCCTCAATCCCCAGCAACCTTGCGTGGCAGCTTGAGCCCGAGCGTCTCTCCGCCGCCTCAGTCTCCTCCTCCCTGGCTCCTCCCAGGTCGCCGCGTCCTCCTCCTGCCCCACATCCCAAGCCGCCGCCGCCCTTCGTGCTCGCCTCCGACCGTCGGGCCAGAGGCCCCGATTCGTCGGCCTCCTTCGGTGACCCCGTGATTGTCCCCGACGGCGCCCCTTTCTCCACGCCCAGGTCCCCCCGCGTGTGGCCGTGTTTAACTCTAGAGAGGAGTTCCTCCTGCAGCGCCTCGGCCCGAGCTCCTCTAGCAGCCACCGCACGCGGACTTACCGCGGGAGCCCCTCCGTCTAGCCGCCGTCGCTGCTTCCTGCGAGCGCACGTCACCCCGCCTGTGTGAGATCTTGCCTCGACCGCATCGCGCCGACACCGGCCTCCGCCTCACGAGCGCCACCCTCCGTCCGGCGCCACCTCGACCTGCACGCGACCGTGCAGGGCCCCACCGGCCCTTCTCTACAGCGACGCCGTGAGTTGCCTCCCCTCCTCCAGCGCAGCTCCACGAGCCCGTGCTCTCTGCACCGCCTCCGGCCGCCTCCCTCTGCAGCGCGCGCCCAACACACCTCTGCCCTGTTCGCCCGTGTTCGTCGAGAAGAGAAGCAAGCAGGTTGTCGTGCTCCGTTTCTTTTTCTGCCTTGTTGCGCTAGGTTGTGTGTGACCCCGATGATAGTGGTGTTGCTGGTTTGTTGTCCCAGTGTGTCTATCTGGTGAAGTGGTGATGATGTGGTACTACATGTGTGGCCTTTGATGACCAATGGACAAGCTCTCCAACATGGATTTGACACTCTTGAAGATCAATCACATGGAACCCTAAGAACTTCTTCCCGGAACCAAAGGCATCGAGATCGATCCCGAACCCCTCCGAGTCCCAAGATCATCGATTCCCCGATGTGCGACCCCTATTCGCCCCTATTTTATAATATGATATACCATTTGTTGCATATTGAATTGTTCATGCACGCATACATCTTCATTGGTTTGGGGGCATTATGCCGATTCACCTTATAACTAAATATGGAGACCATATACGGGCTAGTCTTATATTGGCTCCATTTAAATTTGTGTAGCAAACCGATGCCATGTTTTGCAATGTTAATACAACATTTAAATTGCGGGGTATCTAAACAACTTGAATCATATAATTAATTTTTGGCACCCCGGTTCCTCTTAATATTGCCTAATTGCCGCCGCATGTTTGCCATGGCATGCATCATACATACATCATGTCGGATTTTTTGCCGTAGTATTAAATAGTGCATCTAGTGTTTCTTTTAGTGTTTTCTTCTTCACGGATTAGGCTGTTGAGTGGCTGCGAGTATCGACAAGTCCTTCGGATATGTATCTTCAATAGTGTTTTCCAGGCGAGCAATCTCCCCCTTTCTACCTATTTTGCATTTATAGTCTTTACTCCCTTCCTGTTGATCTACTGCTATCCGAGTCGCGATGCTTTAGTGTTCTGTACTAGATATATTCCGTGCAGCCTTTATATTGCCTTGGACACCTCCTATTACCTGTTGTTTGGTAGATAGATGGTCTTGCGAGTCGTAGTCGGTTACTCAGGTGCGATCCCGTGTCATGAAGTACCACACAGTTGTTAGAATGTTGTCATATGCTTTACGGTGGAGAGGATCATGACTTTAAATACAACTATTAAATTGCTGAGATAACTAAAGGAAGAGGCACCGGTGGGTAATATATGCTATTTGGTTTTTCCTGTCCACTCGTGTCCCGTAGGCCCTGAGTACTTTATACCTGTTCCTTGATTATTCGCACTATCCACATCCGGGAGACCCTATGGATCCCCCTTAGCCAGAGCTTGATTCATTTCTTATTTCTTGGGGTCACAAACTAGTTTGGGGCGTTATTAATATCCTGTACTTATGCCATGCTTTATTGCTTTATTTACGATTGTGCGTGGAGCACCTGTACTGTTTTGGATGTGGAATGTTTTCGCGGTATCGACAAGCCCAGTCACACTTCCGGGTTCCTAGTCGTTTACAACCATTGACGCAAACCTTGGGTCCGTCTCGGAGCCGACCAACTTTGTTACGGGTAGCTTAATGGGGTGGCCCCTAGAAATATTTTATGAATCGTGTGATTGCTTTGTCGTGAAAGCCTTGTTGGGTTTTGATTTGGTTTTTCCGAGGTTGATCGTGTGTGTGTTGCTATTTGTGCACCCCTGCAGGGTAAATCTTTCTAAAATCCGTGTCTGCGGTTATGGACGACTTGGAGCACATTATCTCGATCATAGACAAGCATAACTAAATTAGTGCTATAAATTTGACTTAATATGTGACTAGTAATCAGCTTCACTACAATGGAATGGATAATAAAAGTGCCAACAACTGCTGGGTTTGGGATGTCACATGCTAATTGAATCTGACTAGTAAGTATTGCAACTACAACTGAATGGTTACCTAAAACTGACCACTACTTATGCTATCAGGATGACTCATGCTATCTATATCTGACTAGTAAGTGCTTCAACTATAATGGAATGAATAAAACTTCCAACTGTGTGAGTTCCTTTGTTTGACTTCCTCATTTGGTCTCAAGGGGGGAATACCAGGATGGGTATGACTGGTGTTAGTATAAGCTTGGTTCTGAATAGATCTTTTTTATCTCTCTCTAATAGCCGATAGTTTATCGGGTCTCTATAGGTTGTTTAGTTCTGTTGCGCTGCAGCTTCAGTCCACTATACCTATGTAGGCGAGAGCCGCCGAATTCTAGCCTCGCCGTGTACTGGCCTCAGTACTGACCGCTCTCTTTTTCCCTTTGCCCTTTGTCAGCACCCCTTTTGTTTAGCAGGTATGAGTTCGACGTCGTTAGCAGGGTTACCCTTCTGGCTTGGCCTGGGCAGGGTTATGGATGCTATTGTTTATTCTTCAGGGCTCTTAGCCCCATTTGCATCTTATCCGTACTCAGATGTTGTATCGTTTTCGAGGTGATTTGGATATTTGTACTATATATCTGTATTCTTGACTCATGGAGTTGTTGTTGTATATATCTGTTCTGTGGGTTCCATCGTGGACTATTGTGTAATGATATTACTTTGTTTTCTACCCACACGAAAGTGCCTGGTGGGCGTCCTTGAATCGTTTCTATGCGGGTTTGGCGGGAAGCGCTAAAACTTGCATAGGGCCAATTCGAGGGTGTTACAATTGTGCCCTTTCGTCTGGCCTGGCGTTGCTTTGTGGTACTCTTAGGAAATTTCTGAGTCAAAGCAAGAGATAGACGCATAATTACTAAGAGCAATGCACTTAATCATGTGAAACATGAGAATACATTCAGAGCGGTTTATCTGTCGCCATATACTCACATACATAATCTGGTGCGACCTTGTGATGACACAAGTGTAGGATAAGGTCTAAGAAGGCACTGCCCATGGTGATGAAGGAGCTTGTGCCGGTGCCTGTGCTGGGGCGGGTGCGGTAGCTAGTGCTGGTGCAGGAGATGGTGCAAGAGCCAGAAGGCCTAGAACCAGTGCCGGCGCTGGCATCTTGATGGTAGATTCCTTCTGAAGTGTAGCTAAGCTGACTGCAGGGATGGTAGAGGAAGATGATATGTGTACAAGAAAAATCGCTCTTATGCATTTGAATGTATAGAATTTGAAAGTTAGTTGAAAGTTACTCAGAAGATAGTGATCAGAGGATATGATGAGTATACAAGAAAATTAAGTTACTACATCCATTCTTTCTCCTTAGGTCAATAGGTGCTGGAGCAGGAACTAGGGCCAGTGCTGGTGCGGGTGCTAGTAGCTTGATGTTGGTTACATTCTGCGGGGTAGGTAAGGGGAATGCATGAGTGGTCAAAGAGGCATATGAGATGTGTAATAGAAAAATGGTTTCTTATACAACAGTTATGTAACATCCTAGTTTTAGTAACCCTGATTAGTTGTCCAAAATGCAAAAATCAGGGGGAACAATAACTTTTTCTTGTTAAGGATGCAATGTTTTCTTGCTTGTTTGTTGATGCTTATGCATTTGAATGTATAGCATATGATATTCTCCTTACCTCAACATTAGTTGACAAAAGCTATTTAATAAAACTATCCTGGCTCATTTTACATATTATAAAATGTTCTAGCAATTCAAAACCTGAGCCAAAATGCCTTTATTACCCAGAATATTTTAGTAGATTCTATTGAAAGAATTAGGGAGACCTATATAATATAATCTCCTTATGTTTTCAAGACAGAACTTCAACTACTCTTATCTCTAGGTTTCCAAAACCTATTTATAAAGCTTTTGAATTCTACTCTTGGTAAATTTACCAAGGACTCTCATCTACTTAAAATTTCAACCCTTTCAAAATACCCATACTTATCTCAAGCTAGGCTTGATGGTAACCCGACTAGTAGATTTGTTTTGCTTGAAAGATGAGTTGCCTTGGTCTGCTAAGATGAATTGCCTTGATCTAATATTTGACTTGTTTTCTTAGGAAGTAGTATGAGCTACTCTAGGAGCTCATCCTATAAGAGCAAGATAATTAAGATCCCCAAACCCTAAGCAATAATACAAGCTAGGGATGATCTCTATCCACAAGGTGATCATCTAAAACCCCTAACAATATGAATTCTGAAGTGATCCATTCTAGATGCTCCCAAGTCAAGGAAGACCAATATCAAGCATGGATCTATCCTACTCAATATATTCTTCATCACCATCTACTTGATGATAAATTGGAACCTTGTCGTCTCTCAAAAGCATTCCCCCTAGTACTCTAGTCAAATCCTCAAAACTGCCAAATTTGACCAAGTCTGGAAAATGTTTCAACATCACTTCTTTGAATACCTACCTTTCTCAACCCTTGTGCATTTATGGAAGTGCACTTCAACCATCTTGAAGACCATCCTAAGGAATACAAAGGCCCACTATTTCCCTTGGCTAGACCATCCTCTAACCCACTTTTTCTTCATGGTTTTGTAGGCAAGAAAATAACTTTTTCTGCAAACCTTATCATTTTGCCTACTTTGGCAGAAGCTCACATCATTATGTTATCTTCTCTTGACCAACTATCTACATGGTTATGACCTACTAACCATGGTCTATCAATCCAACCTTTACTTGTTCCCATTGGAGATCCGTGCTTCTTAAACCCACCTGGTTTATGAGGCATCATGACCTATCTAATAATGCGGCCTTATTTTCAACAAAGTTTGCCATCACTTCTAGATCACCTAAAATACAACCAAGCATATACCTTCGTACAATGATCATATATACAACTTTTTCTAACCATCCACATATCCCTTGCATCAAGGTGAGCTCCGAGCTCACTAATCCAACCTTGTTTAGGTGGTATAAAAAATATCAATGCCCTAGATCCCAATGTAAAAATATCAAAATAGGTTGTGATATGGTATTTAGGACCATCTCACATCAAAAAACAACCATTCCCAATGTAAAAATATCAAAATAGCTTCTAGAAACAATATCCACACTTTTTGAATAAATGGATTTTAGTGGACTTTAAATCCTCTGAAAAATCTCAATCAATTCCTAAGGACATGTATTGACCATATCTACCCATTAGTGCCACTTTTCCATACTGCCTTTGAGACTTCCTTCATAACAATGTAGTTGATCTATTTTGCAATCTAAGAAAATCATCCACTCAAACCCACACAAAACATTACCAACCTGGTCAAGAAAGCTTCTCGAGCACAACTCACACCCCTTTGGTCGTGCTCCACTGTAGCATAGCACTATAGCAGCATACACCCTCCTTGTCTGTAGTGTTTTGATATGTGAGAGACAAGAGATCTTGCCATATATTGTCATTCACTCCTTGCCACTATTGCACTCTCCTGTCTCCACCTTTCTACAGCACCAAAGAGCCCCCACATGACCTCCCCTCTGTCAGCATTGCCCAACCACGGCCCTCCTCTCTCTCTTTTGCCCTAAGTGGACAAGGTCCAGCATGAACCGTTTCAACTGGAGATAAATGGCCAGAGGCAAAACAACCCAGCTCCTCCTTGCTCATTTCCTCCCACCACCTCCCTACTCTCCCCTCCTACACACCCCATCCCTCTCTCCCACTATGCACCTGAGGAGAGTAAGAATGGTTGTGAGGTGCTGCCGGCAAAACCATACATGTTACCATCATTTCTGACCGTCCCAGATCCCTCTCTTCTCTCAAATCTACTCTTGTATCCCTGATACACCTCCCTCGTCCTCCCTTTTTTGTCTACAGGAACACCGGAGACTGCCACGACCATGCATGTCCGAGAGAGCTCCTCCCTCGAGCACCCGAGAGCCCGAGCGCCCGTACCCCTGCATGCACGGGCCCTTGACCAGTACAGACCCCAAAACTCTCTCCAAAACCTTTTCGTTGACATGCATGCCTTCCCTGGGCCATCTCCGATGAGCACCACGCCATCCGCCTTGGGCCGTCGCACGCAAGATAACCTCCACCACAGGGACCCCTAACGCCGCCCATATCTGGAGTCCCCGCGCCAAGCCGCATCTTCCTGTTACCTCCCCGGCCGTCGACTAGCCCCTTGGTACTCTACCCACTCCTCTTAGTGCCACATAGGGTTCCTAGCACCGCCACCTACTTCTAGTTGGGAAGACGACAAGGAACCATCAGATCCACTCTAATCCGACGGCCCACCTCTCCTCTTACCACTTTGCCGCCCCGCGCCCTATGACGGGGGGGGGGGGGGGGGGGCTGTCGCGCGGTCCTTTGAATTCTATTCCCGCGTGCGACCCCACCAGGTGTGCCAGAACTGCCCTACACGGCCCATCTCGGTCAACAATCGGCCCAGCTATGGCCCTTTTCTTTTCCTTTTTAAATATAATTCTAGATTTGTAACAGACCTGCTTGTTTAAATCCAAATGAAATTTGAAAATTTATGATATCGTCCAGATGAAATTTTTCCCTTGTCCCCTAGTGTTTTGCCCAACATGCAGAACACACCATTGTCTCCAAATAATATTCATCTTTTTCTAGTAAAACAAATGTAAAGAAGTATCTGTTTCACTAATAAATTCTTTCTGTGAGTTTTACAAGTCCAAATGATGTAAAACATTTTTGTACTGAATGGTATCCTAGATACCTTGCATGTCCCCTTTTCCCCATCTATAATGTCTTCCTAGTTTTCTCCTGGTAAAAATAACAAAAATAGCCCATTTCTGCAATTAGGAAATTCTCTAGGTCAAATAGAAATAGGTACTGACCTAATTCCAACCCTCATAGTTGCTAAAACAGAACATCTACCAAACCCCAGAGCCCAGAATTTATTAAGCAATGGTTGAATTACTGTGAATTAAACTGTTTTGTGCATGGTTTATTCACCAATAACTTTACTACTATAGTTCTGTAAATCCAAAAAGGGTGATTCAAATTTCTACAGAAAGGTATTTCAAATACCTAACAGGTGAATTTGGATTCATATCAAAATCATCTTTAGTTTTAATTTGGTGAAAAAGACAAAAAGCTTGCAGAACTAACCTTGGGATATTCCCAAGGGCATTCTAGTCATTATTCTGAGATAATTCCAACTCTCAAAAATTGCAAACATAGTTATACATAACATACCCTGAGTACAAATTTATTTGGCTTACAGATCTTTAATGGTGAATTTTTAACCGAAACTAGAGGTGATTTCACTAGAAAAATCATAACTAAATATAGAAAATTGATAAAATCATGAAACCACTTTTGTTGGCCTTGTTATTTAAATACCTATCTGTAGATATCATTTTTATACACTGATATCATACATACACAAGTCTTAGTTCAAAACCTCCTTCATTAAGTGGTATTTGACAAATAAATCAAAAAGGAATTCTACAAGGGCAATGAAAGTAATTCCAACTGCTCAATCCTCAATCCATCAAGACCAACTAAAGTTACTACTATGTTGTATGTTTATTTCTGTATTTTAATGAAGCTTGTATGCATTGTGTTGCCTTGTTTGCTTGCATGTGCTATTTTTGACGATGATAATTGCGTTATATCGGAGACTAGAAGAAGTGGTTATTATTGGTTATTATGGTATTCTAAGAAGAATTCTAGGGACATATACTGCCAGTTTTCTGATTTGAGGCAAGCCACCTTCTTTCTCATAAGCCTTGTCCTACTATTTTACTTATGCATATTTTACCAATTGTTTATGAAGACTACATTGCTTTATTATATGATGATCTACACCTGGTAGTGGCTTGGCTCCTCCAAACAGCTCCTGCAGGTGATAAATATATAAAGGTTGTATTGCATGCAAAAAGAAAGGGTGTAGCTACCCTTATATCTATAGCTAAAATGTTGAAGAAGAGGACAGATGATACATTGAAGTGAATCGTCATGTCCCGATCTCTTATTGATGATACCAACACTTTGTAATCTTTCAGAATTTCTATCTTATTGTATAACCTGTTGTAATAAACTTTTATTGTTGTGTAATAAGAAGTTTTAATCTGTGCGTGTCTATTAATTGATGTCTTGATATTCCTCTGTTCTGCCAAAAAGTAGGCGCTAGAAAAAAGGCCGAAACAGTAACAGGCGCATGGACGGCCCAAAATGACCAGAACAGTAAAAGGCTAGAAGAGTAAAATGCCAGAATGGTAGAAGGCTAGAACAGTAAAAGGCCAGAAAAGTAAAAGTCTAGATCAGTAAAAGGCCAAAGCAGTAAAAGGCCTGAGCAGTAAAAGGCCAGAATAGTAAAAGGCCAGAATAGTAAAAGGCTAGAACAGTAAAATGTCAGAACAGTAGAAGACTAGAGTAGAGAAAGGCCGAAACAGTAAAAGGCCTAAACAGTAGAAAGGCCGGAACAACGAAAGTCCTGAACAGTGGAAGACAAGAATAGTAAATGGCTAGAACAGTAAAAGGCTAGAACAGTAAATGGCTAGAATAGTAAAAGGCCAGTACGGTGGCAGGACACTATAGTAACAAGACGAAAAGTACCGTCTTGAATAGTAAAAAGCCCAAACTCTAAAGGGCCTAAACAATAATAGGCCGAAATTCCAAAAAGGCTGGAATAGTAACATGACTGAATAGTAAAAGACTAGATTGGCAACAGGCTTGAACAGTACCGGGTCGTCTTGGTGCATGCCTCAAGTGGCCGCACGGTGTTGGGCTAACTTGGGCCTTAAATAGGGAGAAACAGTATCAGGCCCGAAAGTGTACGGGCCACTACAGGCTGCAATACTGGGCTGATTTCTATACAGTGTAGGACAAAACAGTAAAGGGCCATATTCCTGTTGGGATCTCCACACGGGCCAGTCCATTTAATTATTAGCAGGCCTTCGCTGGGCCTGGATTCTACCACGGTTTCTGCGATCGTTAACTACAGTAACCGGATGTTAACAGTCGCTGCCACGTGGCAGTTTACGTGACGCCAGCAGTCAGCGCGGCTGGCAAACAGATCTACAACGGAACAAGTTTTTGTCGCCGAAGGGTGCGATCCGCCATGATTGGGAAAAAACCGTGGTTAATTCATTTGTGACAGGGTTTTTACCACAAAGGACATCCGTCGCGGAAGACTTTTTAGCCACGAAAAACGGGCCTTCAACCACGAAAATTGTTCGTTGTAAAAGACAACTTTTCTTGTAGTGCCTAATCCCCACCTAAACTAACCGTAGCCGCCACTCCACTCCTCTACTACCGCCACCTACCTACCCCACCCCACCGCAATCACACAACACACACCACTCTGCAGTGCACCGAACACATTACACGCATGCACATCGGGAGGCCCACACACGCACGCCACCAACCCCCTCCTATGTTCTGAGTGCTCGCTCGCGTTCCTCATGACAGAGCCGCCACCGCCTCCTCCTCTGGCATGCGCCGCCGCCAGGCACTTCCTCTCCTCGCGTTCCCTCATCCACCTCACATGCTCGCCAGTGGGGCTCTCGCCCTGCAAGATCGCCGCGCCGTGAAGATTCCCTTCCACCACGACCCTCCTGTCCTGGTCGACCTAGACCCTGTCCGCTCCCCGTGTGTGGCCTTCTCTACTCCTCGCCGCTAGCGAGTTTCCACCACGTTGTCCTCCCTCGCCTCCGCACGCCGCACGACCTTGCCCTCTCCTCTACTGCGGAGCTCCATGAACCCCGATGTCCTGCGCGCCTCGCCTAGCTCCGCCTCTCCCCACTGAGGTTCGAGCTCAAGCCGCCACCGCTGACTCCTCTATGTCCGCTGCCCCGAGCCGCCGCGTCCACCTCTGTTGCTCATCTGCTGCCTCTGCCGCTCAAGCCCGGCACCCTGCCTCTCTGCACCGCCGTGCATGACCGCCCCACCTTGACTCCACCCTGTTTGCCTCTGTCGGCTCCCACTTTGTCTCCTACGACTCTAGCCCACGAGGCCAGCTCAAGCTTCCTTCACAGCACATCAACGCTAATGCTTGTCTTCGCGAGAGTGAACTTGGTCCTGGTTTGCAACTCGTTGGTGCCATGTTGTTTCCGTCTATGGCCTTTTCATATGAAGCTCGATGGCAACATTGTACCTTTTGTTCTTTCTGTTCCCGCCGACAAGATCTCCATCAATGTTGCACTATGATCGTCTAACCGTGCCACCACACGATGAGGTCAGCAGGACCGTGGCATCTCAAAGATTCACAAACATGAAAAGAAGATGTACTAAGTCTCACATCAACAAATGAAGTCAGGACTCGAAGATATCCAACATGGAACATGCTAAGAACTCCATCGGAACGACCCTGTTCCCGGAGGCGAAGTCCAAACCCGAAACCCGCAAGCTCTCCTTCCTAGAATGACAAGTTCTTTATCACGGATCCGATGTTCGAGACCCCAAATCAAGATCTGAAGACCGATCCCATCGAACCCCAAGACCCACGGATTTGAACCCTGATGTGTGACCCTGATCCCCTATTTTTATAATATATGACATACATCTTGTTGCATATGAATTGTACATGCTTACATACATATTTTGGTTTGGAGGTTTTTGTTGACTCATCTAACAATTAAATATGGAAATCATATGCGGACTATTCTAGTCTTATACAGGCTCCATTTAAATTTTTGTAGTGAACTGATACCATGTTTTTCCTTATTAATACAATATTTAAATTTTAGGGTACCTAAACAACTTGAACCTTCTGAATAATTTTCGGGACCCCGATTCCGCTTAATATTGCCTAATTGCATCGCACCTTTGCCATTTCATACATCATACATGTATCATGCCCGATCTTCTATCGTAGTATTAAATAGTGCAGCTGGTGTTTCTTTTAGTGATTTTCTTCTTCACGGATTAGGCCGTTGAGTTGATGTGAGTCTCGACAAGAGCTTTATATAATGTAACTTTGGCTATGTTTCCTAGGTGAGCATTCTCCCCCATTCTACCTATTTTATATTTATAGTCTTTCCTTCCTCCTATTGATCTATTGATATCTGTGTTGCGATGCTTTACTTCCCGTACCACTTATACCCCTGCAACCTATATTGCCTTGGACACCTCCTATTGCCTGTTGTTTGGTAGAAAGTTGTCCTTGCGAGTCGTAGTTGCTTGCTCAGGTGCTACTTCGTGTCATCGATGTTCCACTGTTGTTGGGAGGTTGGCGCGTGCTTAATGGTGGAGATGATCATGACTTTCATTATACTTGTCAATTAAAGAGCTGGAAATAGATACAATGCAAAGGAACCTCTGGGTAATAGATGTTATTTGGTTTTTAACCACCCACTTGTGTCCACCTAGGACCCGAGTTCTTGACACATGGTCTGATCCTGAGCGCGTTAACCACATGTGGGGTGTTTGGGTGCCCCTATCGGATTATTACCTAATTGCCAGGTGGATAAAACTAGTTCGGGATTTATACGTTACCTACTGTACCTATGCCATGTATGAAATGTTTATTACTTTTTGCTCAATGAGCATTTAATACTGTTGCATAGGTGCAACACTCCGTCACGGGATTATATTGTCTATGGCCTGTGCTCGTGTGATAAGTGCATGCAAACTCAAGGTCCATACGAGGAGGATTAGCTATACCTCATACGGGTAGCTCTTTCGGTCAGAACTGACCGCTCTCTTTTTCCTTTGCCCTATGTCGGCACCCATTTTGTTTAAGCAGGTTTAAGTTCGACGATGTTAGCATGGTTACCCTTCCAGCTTGGCCTGGGCATGGTTATGGACTCCATTGGTTATTCTTCAGGGCTCTTTGCCCAATTTGCTTCTTATCCCTACTCGGATGTTGTATCATTTTCAAGGTGATTTTGATATTTGTACTATATATCTGTATTTTTGACTCGCTGAGTCGTTGTTGTATATATATGTTTCTATTGGTTCCATCATGAACTATTGTGTAATCCTATTACTTTGTTTTCCACCCACACACAAGTGCCTGGTGGGCATCTTTGATTTTTTTCTATGCGGGTTTGCCAGGAATCGCTAAAATCTGCATAGGGTCGATTCGAGGGTGTTACAAAGTGGTATCAGAGCTTAGTAGTTATGATACCCCATTAGTCTAGCTGGTAGGATAACACTAACCGACAAAGTATAGTGTCAAAACTATTTTACAAAATCGGTTGGATTGATCTAATTAGGTATGCTTTTACTCCTTAACCCTAATGCTATTAACCTCTTACCTTTGCGTGATTTGAATCTTCTCTCTTACCTTTTCTTCAAGTCTAGGACTTCACATGGTTGGGTTTCTGTCATACCTTTAGGGTTTCACTTCCTTCTTCTTGTAACGGTCCTCATGCTATATGAGGAATCTTCCTCTCTGTACCTCTCAAGTGACCCAAAACTCACTAAATTTTTTCTTTGTATCTTCTGGTGTTATCCAACGCGACGATATATTCTTTTGTTTCTGAACATTGGTTGTGAAGATCTTCAGTCTAAATTTCGAGAATGGGTTGCATGATTTTCTTATAAATGTACAGAGTCATAGTTTGGTGCGTGGTGGATTAGCCCCCATGCCGACTACTCATTCTATTCGCTCTTGTACATTGAAGCGGATTAGGAATACACGAAAGAGCGTAGAAACTAGAAAATCAATGCCGAAATATTGTTATGTGTTCTATCCGTACGACATGCCTACCCATAGATTGGATCTGATACCACTATTGGGTTCCGCAGCAGAAAACAAAAAAAATCTAACTACGCAAACACAATAACCAAGATCTATTTTACGTAGACATAAGTAACGGAGAGGGAAACTGTATTCATACCCTTGAAGACCGAGGTACGCCTTACGCAGGTAGGCATATAATGATGAAGACGAGCATCTCCAAGCAACCCCAAGTGTGGTGTCTCTAAAGTTCCACACACGTCCGATGTGGGTGACGTCTCCTAGGCTCTGATCCAGCCGAGCAGCGGAAGAAGAAAGATGGCATACTGAAGAGGGCATGGCGGTAGTGCAAAGGTGGATAACTCAAGTCCCTCATGGTCCTCTCCAATATTATGGAGGAAAACTCAAGGAAATGAGAGAGATAAGAGAGAATGGGATGATCTCCAAGGGCAGGGGAGCCCCTCTATTTATAGGAGGAGGGGAGGGTCAACCCCCAAGGATCAAGTGGTGTGGGACTAAACCCCACACCCACCGTCCACCAAAGGGGATCCTCCAACCACAGGTGGGCCCCAAGTGGGGAGCCCACTAGGGCTGGGCCGGCTAGCCCCCTTCCCCCATGCGCCTTGCAACCTTGGGCGTCCCCACTGGGTGAGGCCCTTTAGGCATGGGCTTCCTTTTCAAATAAAATAAAAATGTATGTTTTATTAATACTACTAATTAACATAAAACACATATATTATTATATATTACAATTTGCGACTCCTTCCAGACCCCTCCGATCAACATCGGGTGCTAAACGGAACTTTTCTGGTTTCTCTCTCTCATTTCTTATGTGGTGCCAAATAATTCCCTATGCGTCCCCACCCTTAAGCGTGCCACCCTTTAGTTCAGAAACACTCCGGACATGACCAAGACCTCTCTCGTATCAATGATCATCAGTGGGACCTGGATGCCCATAATGACCCCCATGTGTTTCACGAATATCATCGCTTGAACCTTCAACCTCGCGTCCCACTCCCTTTGCCACTAGATACCTAGTTCATCCAAGATTTCATCTTTGTTATCTCCATACCTAGTTTGATCTTGTTACCTACGAACTCGTTTAATCGTTTCCGTGTCGTTTCATTCCATGACCTAGTCATACGCTTGCAAGCTTCGTTAATGCAACGTCACACAGTTGGCCACATGTATCTATTCATTACTTGGATTGGAAAATCTCGGTCTTGATACATACTCATCTACTCGTCTCTTCATGAAACCTGAGTGGTATCATTTTGATCACCCTTTCACAGCTTGATACTTATACCATCAAAGCTCCCTCCAGTAACGATGATTATGCATTATCTCATAGTAAAAGGATTAGGTTCGAAGGTTTCTTTCTTATCATCAAAGACAAACATTTGTAGCTAGATCTCATTATGATATAACTTTGGGTGTTTGTCTATGACATCATTCAACCAATGATATGACCTCATTGTCAACTGGCATGAATGACCATGATCTTGAAACCCTACATCATTCGTTTGACTAATGAGCTAGTTTGCTATAGGTAACTAGAGACACTATTTGTTTACATACCACATGTGTATTAACATTTATTATGAACATACAAGAGATATATCAAACAAAACACTTTATTACAAGAAGGTAAACATGCTAAAATTGGAATATAGATTACAATGTGTTAAAGATCTCACCAAGCTTGGAAACTAGCCAGGTGGGCTCAAATAATCCCTCGTGATTATTCGATGTTGTGGTGTATTATAAGACCGAGTTCCTGTGTATAGTGCCAATCCCCAGATCGGTTCACTAGCACACACAGTACAGATGGTAGCAAAGAATTTAATAGTGCATCATTATTACATTGAATGATCCAGAATTTGCAATTATTACATAGTGCATAGCTTAAAGCTAACTCAAATATTCAAGCAGCATCCGGAAGCATAAGTAGATAATATGCTCCATCTTCAATTGTGCCACAAGCAAACAAATGTCGAGTGGAGGGTCACAACCTATAAGATCCATCAGAACAATTGGAACAACCTGCAACATAAAATGTTGTAGCCACAGAGTGGTCAATACGTTAAATGTATGGCAAATGGAACTATGAGAGAGTGAAACAAGTATATACAATACATGCTTATTTGTCTTGTGGAGTTCAAGGCATATTTGCAGCATCAAAAATAAAAGTTCATCTTATCAATTTTAAATCATTTAGATCTTGTAACACACAACCCAATTAAGTTTAACAACAAGTTTTAAGAAATTCTAAAGTTGGGATGAGAGAGAACATGTCATAGCCTCTAAATTCAGTAACTCAAACTGTCCATAACTAGGGGCATGGCTAAGCACTTAGTTTTACACCCTACAGAGGTTTGTACACTTTACCCATGTGACCTGGTCAACCCGCTCTTACCATGAAACACATTTTGAGTCACAATAGGGAGAAGTCCAAGAAGAGACAATTCGGGAAGTAGTTCCCAAACCCATCCATGCATCGTTCTAACCTATCATTCACTATATCCTTGGATATGAAGGGTTCGGTTCACCACGACCTACTAAGTTCAACCAGCCACCCATGACTCACTGGCACATGGTTGCACACAAAAGCTACCAAACAAGACACTAAACATTTCTCCAAGGCCTGGGTGCCTTTCCGCATTAAAAACATCCAAAAAATATTAATCCCATCACACCTAGGTGATTTATTAATTAAGTTGTTTTGGTTTTCACAAAAAAATGCTTTCCAAAACATAGTTTATCAGGTGTAATCCCGCTATTGTCTAAGTAGCATATTTAAGCACATCTATCATACGGTGGCTCACCTAACACGGAGTACTACGACAATAATGGGATATATCATAGCATAATATTCCTACACATGTAACTACAAAAATAGAACTACAATCCATAGAATAATAAGTAGGACATTAATGTAGCACCACTTGCCTTGGTCGTAGGAGTCAAAAGCATAGTCTTGACAATCACAGATGTTGCACTCCTCACACTCTACATGAATCGGTACAGCGAAGGGAATAACAACGCAAAGAGTGCAATACAATTGCAACAAATTGATGACTACAAGTGCACAGATCGTTTGTAGGTAGTTTTGCTAAATAAATTTCTAAGTAACAAGATAAAATGCAAGTATTGTGTAAAAGGGTGTTTTTGGGTTTAGGTATAAGAGCAACAATAAAGTAAAGTAAAACAACTTACTGCAGAAAGTAAGTACCGCGTATGTAAGAGAGATTGGAACTGCAATAGGGAAAAAGCATTCTCAGGGAGTAGCGGATACACCACTAGCATTATAAGGAGCTAAGACAAAGATTATTGTCATGAACATTCTCAACTATGTATGTGTGGGAGGAACTCCATATTTGGACAAATAGGCAGCAATTGTTGCTCACATCATCCTCATAACTACAACAGTCAGCAATTGACATCAATCGAATTACTGTGCTATTAAGGGACGTAATCCCGTAGGACGTATCCCATGGCATGGATAGTGTTCCGTGAGTTACCTCAGTTTCCCAAGTTGACACATAACGAGTGCCAACAACTTTATAGTCACTGTTAGTTCTAACACACCTCCGTCCACCAACAAGTAGTTCCCTCCGTCAAGTCGCCATGAGAGGCAAATATTGAGAGGTCGACTTCTCTCAACATCAATATGAAGATAATCAAACACATGGTCATAGCGATGAATATCATAATAGACTTTATATTATTTAAATCTCATACTAGGGTTTCTCCATCTCCCCAAGATGTAATGATCTACTTAGACATGGAGGCAATCAACATCGTGGCAATATCAATGGAATCTATCATAGATGGATAGTACTTGTATAAATCCACAACAAGTACGGAAATTACAACAAGATCTAGACAAAATATAGATGGGACGGATGGAGATGGTGGTGATGTAGCGGTGGATGATGAAGATCGATGCCTTAGCCTCCACGATCTTCGTAGGGTGAAGATGGATCCCACACTACTAGGAAAACGATTTTAGGTAGATTTTAATTTTGTGGCACATATGCAAAAAATGCTCCACTAAAATTAATTATGTGGCGCATGTAGCAAATGCGCCACAGAATTCCTGCAATTATGTGGTGCATATGGATATATGCGCCACAGAAAGTGAGAATTCTGTGGCGCATATAGCTACATGCGCCACATAATTCCTGTGGGCCCACGTGGGCCTGACCCCAGCACATGGGCATGCCAGAATTCTGTGGCGCATATGGATATATGTGCCACTGAATGTCAAAATTTTGTGGCGCATATAGCATATGCGCCAAAGAATTCTCACTTTCTGTGGCGCATGTAGCTATATGCGCCACAGAATTTTGACATTCCGTGGAGCATTTTCCATATGCGCCACAGAATGTGCGAAACAGATCTACAAAAGGTGGCAGCCCCCCTTTCCCTTGTTCCCACCACCTCCAACTAGCTAGCTCGTCCCCCTCCTCCCTCCCACTCCATTTTGCTCATACTCACCTCCATTGTTGATAGCTAGACCTACTTTGGTTCATGTACTTGTGAGGGGAAGCTACTCCTCCTTGTAAAGGTAGTAAACCACTCATACTTTCTTCCTCCACACATCCCAACACCCCCTCTTGCTACACTATATGCATATGGGGTTTGTAGATTTGTGAGGCATGTGTGCATGGGTACTTGTGTGGTGCATGTTTTGTGTGGCCGGCGGGCCTCGGCGTGGTGTGTATGGATGTTTTTGTAGGTGAAGATGGTCCCGCGGGTGGTGTGCGATGGCGAGAGATGATGTTACTTCGCTTTGTGTTGTGCTTGAATACATGTTGCTTGTGGAGGGAGGTGTGTTGTGCTTGAATGCATGTTGCCGGCGCCGGGTGCATGGAGGTTTGCCGAAATGTTGATTCACGTCCATTTCAGCAAATTTCTGCACTAGCCATACGTCCTATTTTTAGGATAGGTCATGCCGAAATTTCCCGGCGATCATGCATGCATGTATGTGTGCGCATCGTGTGTGCGCATGGTTCTAACATACTCTCTTTAATTTGGTCTATGTTCGCGCGCAGGCGACCATGGTCATCCATATGAGCGAACGCTGGGTGGTTAGGTACAAGGCTGACGCTGTAGCCGGCATGGTTCGGAACAACATGACCAAGATAAGATTTCCGTGCCGAACATGCAAACACCGGAAGTGGATCAACCCTGATTCCGGACAACTGGAGTCTCACCTGTTGACACACGGTTTCATGCCTGGCTTCTTAGTGAATGAGGAGCCGTCGGTAGATGGCGGTGGCCATGATGAAGAAGAGGCCGGGGGCGGGGGTGAAGACGAAGGGTCTCCTGGACATGGTCATCATGATGAAGGAGATGCCGACGAACATGATCATCATGAAGAAGGACATGCCGGCAGAGACGATCATCATGAAGGAGACGATGCCGGAGCAGATGGTGGTGGTGGCGGTGGAGATGACGGGAGCACGGACACGCTGCTAACTTCGGCCTTGCGGGACCCTCATCTTCAAGAAATACTCTGCAAGCAGACGGCCAACACGAGAGCTGCAGCTAGAGAGAAAGCCAAGCTGACACAGATGGAGGTAGACGGGAGGTTTCCATTGTATCCTGGGTTCCGGCCCGAGGATACACGCTTGAGTGTAACGCTGAAGGCTCTGGAGATGAAGGCGGGGCACAAATGGACCGACACTAGCTTTAACGCTCACATGAAATTCTGGCACGCTCGTCTTCCCAAGGACAACACATTTCCAACAAGTATCGAGGAGGCGAGGAAAGTAGTTTGCCCACTAGACGTACCGTACGTGAAGTACCACGCATGCATCAACAATTGCGCACTTTACCGAAACGAGTACAAGGATAGAACCACATGCCCGGTGTGCGGCAAGGGATGGTACAAGAGTGGGAACAAGAAAGTTCCTCAAAAAGTGGTGTGGTACTTTCCTATCACTTCCCGTCTGCAGCGGTATTTCGTAGACCCTAAGGAAGCAGAGCTTATGCAATGGCACGCGTAGAGGGAGAAGCCGAAAGATGATCCGGAGAAGAGCAAGATCTTGACACACCCCGCGGACGCTAGCCAGTGGAATGCACTAGACATCGAATTCCAAGATGAGTTCGGGCTCGATCCAAGGAACGTTAGGCTGGGCATGAGCACCGACGGACTCAATCCCTTTGGCAACCAGAGTAGCACACACAGCACCTGGCCCGTGTTTGTATGGCCATACAACCTCCCACCCTGGTTGTGCACGAAGCAGCGCTACGTACACATGAGTCTCCTTATCCAGGGGCCAGAACAACCGGGTGTCGACATGCATATGTATCTCAGGCTCCTGAAAGAGGAGTTAGCGATGATGTAGGAGACGCCGACACGTACGTGGGATGCCTACACTGGAGATTATTTCGACCTGAGAGCTGCGATGCTCACGACGGTCCAGGACTATCCTGGTTACGGATATGTAGCGTGTTAGGTGAACCACCGATTCTGTGCATGTGTCAGGTGCATGGATAAGACAACGCATCTGCAGCTGCCGAGGGATCCTAGGTCTTCGAAAACCGTGTTCCAAAGGACTCGAATGTGGCTCCGCAAGGATCACTCGTGGAGAAAACGCGGAGACCTGTTCAATGGCAAAGACGAGCTCGAAAATGCCCCACGTCGACCATTAAGCGGCGAAGAAATCAAGGAGCTTCTGGACAATTGGGAAGAGTGCCCTACGCCAGGAAAGAAGCGGCCGAGGGAACAGCCATCACCGCTGCATGGAGTATGGAAGGCGAGGTCCGTTTTCTAGGACCTTCCTTACTGGAAGGTCCCCAACACGCCCCATAGCCTCGATATGATGCACATCATGAAGAACGTTACCGAGAGCCTGCTCGACACTTTGATGAACATGCCGGATAGGACCAAGGATGGGCCGAAGGCAAGAAGCAACCTAAAATTTCTTGGCATTAAGAAGGAACTTCACTACCCCGATAGTGACGATGCCGACAATGACAATGAACAGACGGAAGGGACCCAGGGTCACCAAAAGGGCTAAGAAGAATGAGGTGGTGCTTAAAGCTGCATCCTTCACTCTAAGCGAGGAGGAGCTCGAGAGGTTTTTCCGTTGCCTCCTAGGAGTCAAGGTTCCGCATGGCTACTCTAGGAAGATAAGCAGATATCTGGACGTAGTGAAGAAGAGGTTCAGTGGGATGAAGTCTCACGACTGTCACGTGCTGATGACGCAGATACTCCCGGTTGCGATCCGAGGGATAATGGACGTGCACGTCCGTGAGATGCTATTTGGCCTCTGCAACTTCTTCGATGTCATATCTAGGAGCACCGCCACCACCACCCCGCAGAGCACCAGGAGGAGGAGGCCCGCTCCCGCGTCCAGGACCACCGCCACCACCACCGCCACCACCACCCCGCAGAGCACCAGGAGGAGGAGGCCCGCTCCAGCGTCTAGGACCACCGCCACCACCACCCCGCAGAGCACCAGGAGGAGGAGGCCCGCTCCAGCGTCCAGGACCACCGCCACCACCACCCTGCAGAACACCAGGAGGAGGAGGCCCGCTCTGGCGTCCAGGACCACCGCCACCACCACCCTGTAGGTGACCCCCTCTGATTGCGTGCATAGATGATGAAACTTACTATGATCTAGCTATTTTTTGCATGAGAATTCATATTGTGCCAAGCTATTTTTACTGTGATCTAGCTATTAAATCTCCTTTTCTTCTCAAAATTACTGTGATCTAGCTTTATTCAGAGAATTTCTTCACCAATATCAGACTTGAAACTGATGACACTAGGTTAGTTCTTAATAGTTGGTGGTGGTCTTAATAGTTGGTGGTGGTCTTAATCAGAACATGACACTAGGTTAGTTCTTAATAACCTGTGCCAAGCTATTCCCATGTTGCTGTTGCACATAATGTCATTTTAGTCTCTTTTCAATTGGTAGATGCGAAGGGAAGAAGAAAACCATTAGGTCATGTTCTTGAGCAGTAGCGCACTAGAAAAAATCGAAATGAGTGGCCAAAATCAGTTGATTTGCAAACCAAAAGTCAGTTTCTCATCTTGACTGATTTGTTTTTGTTAAACTGTACCAGCAATGCAAACAGCATTTTCATGCTCTCCCTGAAAATAGTTAGTTTTTACTGGGATAACACATGGGTCTTGAGGTGTTTATAATATTTGGCCGAGGATGATCCATCTTGATCTCAATTTTATAAATTGTTCTTTCATGAGTTTTCAATTGATGTTTCTGTATTTTATCGAGAGATGTCTGCTGCTTACTTTCCAACTGAGTTATTTTTTTCATTTTAGCAGATTGTTGTCTGAAATAATCTTCTAGTACTATCCTGGGCTTTGTTTTTGTGGGTCTTTGGTTCTTGACATCATAGTATATCATCATCCAGTACCACCATATATGCTCTGGCCAATCAGGTGTAGTAGTACTACTTAGTTGCACCAAAAAGGAAAAAAAATCTGTGGTTAACTTTGGAGTGAATTTGCAGTGAATTTCCTTGCAGTGAATAATCCATGTGTTCCTTGTAGTGAATTTCCTTGTAGTGTGTATCATGTATGTCTACAATTCCATTATTCCATACCATACCATCCTCTCTGTAATAAACCCCGAAAAAATGAGAACCAAAAAAATTACAATGTGTATATATACGATGACATAAATCTCTGTACCCTGTTGGATTATATGGTGTTGGAGCACCATATGTGGCTGTGGAGCACAATTTGTGCATTTTTGTATGTGAAATGTTTGCAGGGAAATCACCCGACCTGCCCATTTCTCCGGAAATGTTGATTTCGATCCATTTCGGTCGAGAAATGGGGCTCATATGTCAAAAAATTAGCGAAGGTCATGCCATTTTTTAGGTCGACACTTAGTAATTTTTTGACATATGAGCCCCATTTCTCGACCGAAGTGGAAGTGAATTGACACTTCGGGAGAAATGGACAGCTCATTTTAAATATTGTCAACAATAATGAACACTAACTTCCTTATTTTAATTTGTTTAGAAGTGTGCAAACATGTCGGCCGCCGATGGGGCCGGCACTTCTAAGGCCGCCATGAGCGTCGAAGACCAAGCCAGAGCGGCGAACCTCACTTTCTGGGAGGCGGTGGCGCAACACGAGGTGGCGGAGTCTCAGCATGAGGATGTGGTAGCTACTGCGGGCAACGATGGGGATGATGAGCAAGAGGGGGACGAGGACTACCGGATAGATGAAGCCGAGGAGGAGGATGCGACCACCTCCGATGGTGGAGGCCGCACGACCAATGGCGGAGGCTGCACGACCGATGGTGGGGACCGCACGGATGGTGGTAGTAGCAACCCGTGCGTTAAGAAGAATAAGAAGTCGAGGAAGGATCGGAAGCCGCAAAAGCTCGCCGACACCACCGACGAGATCACTCTGGTCTCAGAAAGTGGCCTTGTGTTGGAGCCTCCGGATGTTGGCGCCGGGTACGGCATGCAACTCGGGTGCATCATCCGGGAAAGCATGTCGATCAACACGAAGCACCTGAGAAGTGAAGCAAATGAGTGGTTGGTGGAAAACTGCCTTAAGAAGCTTCACCGATGGTACAAGTTCCCAGCACCGTACACCGACAAACTGGAAAAATCCAATAAGGCGAACAGGTTAGCCATCACGAAGATGGCCAATGCCTTGAGCAGCTGGAGAACCCGGGTGAAGAACAAGATCGCGAAAAAGGAAAGCTGGGAGAAGATCAAGAAGGGTGAGCCCATGATCAACGAAGGCGAGTTCAAGATATTCAAGGCAGAGATGGAGACTGACGAAGCGAAGACATGGACGGAGTGGGGTCGGGAAATGCGGGAACAGAACATAGGTAACCACCATGTGGAAGCGGCGGTTACAGGGGAAAGAAGGCCATATGGGCAAGGGAGGACGCTGAGGTTGAGCGTCTCGGGAAAGAAAACCCGTTTTTAAAAATCACGGACGAGCAGACCCAGAACTTTGTCCGGGCCCGCTACTATCTGGACAAGGATTCCAAGGAATTCGTCACCGATGATGACGATGTTTGGAAGTTTGAGAGTAAGCTGGTAAGGAATTTACCCGTGGTCCATTTTCTTTCATTTTGAATAATGAAGGCAAGTTCCTAAATGGGTTCACCTTTCCTTATCTGCAGGACACTGAAATCAAGGCTACACGCGAGGCGCCGGACTCGTCGTCCCAGGGCTCGACGGAGCCGTGGGACACGATTTTCAACAGGGCGACCAACGCCTTCAAGGGGAGGCCACAGTCCGAGCCGCCCACGTCATTTGGCTGTATCTCTGGCTTTGGTACGAGCACAAAGTTCGGCGAGTACTATAGCGAGGAAGCCAAGAAGAGAAAGGAGAGGCGGACCCAGTCGGCGGCTCAGGATCAAGCCGAGAAGGAAGAGCTGAAGCAGAAGATCGCGCATCTAGAGGCCAATAAGGTGGACCAGGACGAGGTGAACGCGATAGTGCAGCAGAAGATCCGCGAGATGCTACCCCCTCGGCTGATGGAGGGGATAGCAAAATGGAATGCGGATGGTCAGGTGGGGCCGATACAAGTGCCCAGCGCCGGCGGTAGCACCTCAAGCCACCAAGTGTCGCCCGACATGGTTACCCCACCGCCCTCCATCCCCGCGGCGCAGCCGATCGAGTTGGATGCGTCGGAGCTGCCCCCTCCTGCCGAGACTACCAAGGCGCAACAGCCGGCGGCGGCGGTGCTTCCTAATGCACCCGAGACAGAGAAGAAGAAGGACCAGCCACCGGCCGCCCGTGTCTCGACATTAGCCGAGCTTGGCGCCCTCACCAAGGTAAAATAATTAGTTAGTCAGCGTGCTCTACTTAATTCCTTTGATTGGCTGCCATCTCATGATGCATATCTGTATGCCTCAGGACACTCCGTGCGTGCTCCTGCACAAGGTGCCCGGTGGCGAGTTGAAGGATGTTGCCACGGGCAAGATAATACAACCGGCGAACCGCACGATGCATTGCAAGCCCATGGACGATGCCATGATGCGCGTCGAGTTGGGTCGGGTGTTGGTGGGGTGCGAAGACATGGACCCTCCCATGCAACCTCTAGGAGCCGACGAGCACCTGACCCTGGAAGGTTGCCATGGCTATCCCATGATTTGGCCAAAGACCCAGATTCGTATTGGGTCTCACTCCACCGGTTCCACCTCGGTCGTCTGGCCGCCAAGGACGAAGCCTCCTGCTGCACCGGTCATCGTCGCCGCCACCACAAGCTGTCACCAGAGACTCTTGGGAGCGTCTGCACCGGTGACACAATTATCCAAGGGCGTGGTTGCTCCTCGACCGCCATCGCCCCCGCCTAAAGGCAAGGCCGTGGCACCGCAACAGCCATCGCCACCACCCCAGGATGACATGGACATGGTGGCCTTCGATGCCAACATCGAGGTGGATGATGATGATGATGCACCGGTCGACGTGAATGCCTTCGTCAACACCGGCGCCAGCAAAGGACCGTACATGCCTCCTCTCGTTGAAGAACCATCATTCCGCGATCAAGCTAGCCATCCCAAGAAGCGCCTGGTCTTCCGTGGGTTTTCTCAGGAGACGCCTCCGGCCGCCGAGACACAACCTCCATCGGCCGGAATCATTTTTAGCCCTGACACACTCCGGAGGACGGCCGGTGACGGGTTAGCATCTCTAGTGGAGGTTGCTGATGCGAAGAGGAAGAGGGTGAGGAAGAGGCCGAACAGGAACAAGGACAAGGCTGCGAGCCATCCCGCTCTGATCCGTTACCGGGATGACGTTGTACCACCTCGTGAGGATGGCTTAACCAGAGTTCACGAAGCTGGTCAGCCCATACTGCCTCCGGAACTGCGCCGCCTGGCTTCGGGAGCTATGATGAGTTTGCATGAAGGTGTCCTGACACTGGAGGGCCTCCTTCTCAAGGACAAGGACCCGCGTTACCCGGTGTTCACCGCCAAGGTGCCGGAGGACGTGGGCTTCATCACCGACGCCCCCGCCGATGTGTTCTTCATGGCCTACGAGGACATCTTCAAGTTGTTCCACTCGAGACGGCTGGAGTATAACTTGGTCCGCCTATTCATGCTCAATCTGGCGATGAAGGTCTAGAGAGAGGACATCCCCGTTCGTCGTGATAGCGGATCCCTACTACATGCGGGATAGCCAGCTAGAAGAAGGAACAAGGACCCGGGCCCAGGCAAAGTCCTACCTTCAGAAGCTATTGATGGACAACAAGAGGAAGGACAACATCCTTGTGCCTTTCTTTCCCGAGTAAGTGTACACATCCTCCTACCGCTGTCGTAACACATATGTATTTCTTTCCATTGCTCTTTCCAACATCCTGTTCCACATTGTGTGTTGCGCAGAGATAAGTACTGCACGCTCATCATCCTCTCCACGAGGTATTCGCTTGCCACGTACCTCGACTCGGGGAGTGCGAGGAGGAAGAACTACGCTAGAGTAAGGAGCATTCTGGATGATGCTATCGAGGGCTATGCCAATTAGGGAGGCCCCTTCAACTATAAGGGAGAGGATTACAGGGACGATGGCCGACACAAGTTCAAGCATGTATTCGAGTTCCCCTGCGTCAAGCAACCGTCTAACAGTGTGAGGGAGGCCTTCTACGTTTGCCATCACCTCAAAGGGTTTGTCCGGGATTGCGAGATGCTAACGCTGCCATCTTCTCTCCAAGGATGGGCCCAAAAGTTGCATGGGATCAGTGACCCTGATCTCAGGGAAGACTTCCATGATACGCAGGTGAAGCTGTCACATATCATCATGGAATAGGTCAACACACATGGTGGGCTCTTACACCAGCCTAGGTCATTCACCAAGAGGGAGAACAAAGCCCGCCTCAAGGCGTAGTGTGACTTCAGGACGTGGACGACGAAAGACATGTACAAGCCATTCCCGGCGCCCTGCGAGGAGAAGGCTACTTGACCGAGAGAGCGTGTGTATCGGCGGACATGTAGTGTGTGTGTCGAAAAACTTAACTTGCCTAGCTTGAAACCATCATTGTTATTGTGTCAGACATGTTGTCTTGTTTCTTTCATTGTCATCGACACATTGTTTTAAGTTTATGAATGCCTTGCTCTAATATTTGTCAACATATACATTTGCATGATGTACTAATATGCCTTGTCAATAGAGATGCCGACGTACATTGTGTACAAGGGTCGGGTTCCAGGTGTCTACGAGGAGTGGGTGGACTGCCACCAACAAGTGGACAAGTTCAGTGGCAACAACTACAAGGGATACCCGACTAGAGAGGACGCGGTGGCCAAGTGGAGGAGACACATGTGGAAGAAGAACCGGACGAAGATCTTGGTGCCGCTCCTCCTCACAGGCATCGCCGTTACGGTGTACTACATTTTGTCCTAAGGTATAGGCAGTGACAACATTGCGTAGTTGTAAGTTATGTCAGTGAGATGAACACTTGTGAAATATACTTATACACTTATTCGGTTCTAAGTGATGTGATTGATGAACACTTGTGAACATTCGTGCTGGTTGATGTACTATATGTGAACTGGAACATTTGTACTACTGTGTGCAGCTTTTCTGTGAATTTCTGTTAATTTTTGTGTATTTCCTGTAATATACCTGTTATATACCTGTATTTGTACCAGATTCTAAAAATTTCAAAATTCTGAAAAATGGATTTTGTGGCGCATTCTGTGGCGCATATAGCTATATGCGCCACAAAATTTGGAGAATTCTGTGGCGCATATGCATATGCGCCACAGAAATATAATTTTAGTGGCGACTGCTAGATGCGCCACAAAAAGTTGTTTTGGTGCGCCACTGATAACGTTTTTCCTAGTAGTGCCAGGTGGATGAGTTTCCCCTCCAGATGCCTTCCGGAGGTGAGGTTTCGACGATTTTTGGGTGTTCTGTATGTCATCTCTCTGATCCAGTTGCACGGCGTGAAACTATTTGAGGAGGCGGAGGCGACGCCAACTATATGGCCGAAAAATTTATTCCGGTCGTATAGTTGGTCGTTGAACCCTCTGTCTCCTTTGTTCGCTTCTGGTTTTCTTCTGGTATTATAAATATTTCCAAAATAAGCGATTTACGTTGTTTTTGACTCCTTTTCTCCATAGTACAACTGCTCCAAGAATTATATCCATTGGATCCATCATCTATCCTAATCCTGGTGAAACCAGACATAAAATGTGTGCGCGAGCGCCGAAAAATACCAAGATCCTTGATACATTGCAAATGTATCTATAATTTTTGATGTTCTATGCTTAGTTTTATCCACTTTCTTGTGTTTTGTTCCAACTTTGGAGTACTTCTCATATGATTTCTTGGACTAACATATTAACAAGAGCCACAGTGCCAGCTGCCTGTTTTCTGCTGTTTTTGGTTCCAGGAAAGTCAGAAAATGAATATTCTCAGAATTGGACGGGACAAAAGCCAAAGTGCCTATTTTTCCGGAAGTGATCATGTGCCAGAATACGAGACGAAGAAGGGCCAGGGAGCCACCACACCACCTGGCCACGCGGCCAGGCCTGGCCCGTGCCAGGGGGTGGTGTGGCCGCTCCCGGCACCCCCTCGGCCTCTCCTTCTGCCTATATATTGCCCTCGGGACGAAAACCCTAAGTACCCGATCAAAAATCCACGAAAGAGTCTGTAGCCGCCGTCATCTCCATCCCTAGATCGGGAGGGATCTGAAGCTCTTCCCAGCACCCTGCCGGAGAGGGGAATTCACCCTGGAGGCCTTCTTCATCACCATGCAAGCCTCCGGTGTGATGCGTGAGTAGTTCATCCTTGGACTACGGATCCATGTAGTAGCTAGATGGCTACTTCTCCTCCTTTGTGCTTTCATGTTTAGATCTTGTGAGCTCCGTTCATGATCAAGATCATCTATTTGTAATTTCTGCATGTTGTGTTTGTGGGGATCCGATGGATATTGAGATGCTATTTCAGATTGATTATTGATTCTATCATGTCTTTGTTATTTGAGATCTTGCATGCTTTCCCTTGTTAGTAGCTATCTTGGCCAAGTAGATGCTAGCAACTCCAAGAGTTAGTATTTATGCTCGATAGTGGGTTCATGCCTCTAGTAATCTGGGGAAGTGCAGAAATCTCTAAGGTACTAGATGTGCTGTTGCTACTAGGGAGAAAACAACAATACTTTGTTCATAGAACAATCGTATTGTTTACTTTACACACAATTCGTAAAGCAATAATCTGTTGCTTGCAACTTAATACTGGAGGGGGTTCGGATGATAACCTGAAGGTGGATTATTAGTCATAGATGCAGTTGGATGGCGGTCTATGTATGATGTTGTAATGCCTAATCAAGTCTCAGAGGAGTCAAGATGATTAGTATATGCATGTATTGCTTTCTCGGTGTTTGTCAATTGCCCCGCTGTAATTTGTTAACCCAGCATGTTATCTATCTAAGGAGAGCCACCTCTAGTGAACTATGGATCCCGGTCCTTTTTCTTTATATACAATCTATAAACTGTTTACTACTTTGTGTTTACTTTCTGCAAACTTTTACTTCTTTCCATTCGAGACGTTTAATCCTTTGTTTCCCGCAAAACACGGTGAGATTGACAACCCCATCGCAAGTTGGGGACAAAGTTCTCTGGTTGTGTTGTGCAGGTCTCCACGTTGCTACTAGCACCGGTAGTGCGCCCTGCCAAAGCTCAGCTAGTAACACCTTTGGGGTGTTTCCTTGCTCCTACTGGTTCGATTAAACTTTGGTTTCATAACTGAGGGAAAACTTACTGCTGTGCTCATCATACCTTCCTCTTGGGGTTCCCAACAAGTTCTACGTCGAAAGTCGAGCGCATCAAGATCTTTTCTGGCGCCGTTGCCGGGGAGTCAAGGACATCTTCACAAGGGGAGTCCCTCATAACAAATCTCTTTACTTTGTTGTTTTTTGTTTTGCTTAGTTTTCTTTTTGCTTTGTTTTCTTATTTTGTTATTCAAAAACACAAAAACATTAGTTTTACTTGTTTGCTTTCTTATTTGAAAAACACAAAAAAAAATTATGTCTCCCTGAAAAGAGGGATTTTATTCTAGAAACTTTGTTTAAGGAGTTCTATGATGTTGCCAAGGATGCTATAAAAGTTTTTGAATGTTTCAATATGCTAGGCTCATGTGTAGATGTTGTTGGTACACGAGAAAGATGAACAAAACCGAACCTAATGGGGAGGAACCTAAGATATCAACACCCTTTAAACTAGTAGCAATTAATGATGCCATAGAAAAGAATCTCGATTGGATTGTTCCTGCAAACCCGTTTGATGAGAATAGTGAACCTAAGAGCATTGAGAGAGGATCCTCTAGAACTTATTCGGATGATATACCTTACCTTCTTGAAAATATTTCTGTTATTGATCTTAATGCTTCTTCATTTGAGAACACTTGATTCTTTCTTTGCTTCTTATGCCTAACTTAAAGGCGTTAAAGAAAAGTACTTATTGGGAGATAACCCAAAAGTTTTAGATGAGTCTTGGAAGTTATTACCTCTGTAATAACCTCTCCTTATCGTTTTTATTTGCTTTTTGTGCCAGGAGTAACCTCTAATGAGAGAGAAGTAATGATCGGGAAAGTTGTTGTCCCGAAACAAATTTCTCTACTTCACCGTAAAAATTCGTGAGAGAGCTCTCTATGTCGGATTGAGCTGTAATTGTTTGTGCGTCTGCCGCAGGTTGTTATCTAACTTTCGTTAGTTCAACACTTTTTGATTTGAGTAATAGAAGGTCTACGAAAAAATTTGTCTTTACCTACTAGTCTGTTTTGACAGATTTCTGCCATTTTCTGCATTTCCTTCTTGTTAGTTCCTTCTTGAGTTCTTTTGGGGAATTGAGCTTTTTGAGGGAAGTGCTACAGTAGCTAGTGTTCTAATGGAAGTTTATTTGGTGTTAAAACTTGATGACCCACAAGTATAGGGGGTGTATCGCAGTATTTTCGAGGGAAGTGAAACCCAATTTATTGATTCGACACAAGGGGAGCCAAAGAATATTTATCAGCCTTAACAACTGAGTTGTCAATTCAGCTGCACCGGGAAACAATCTTGCTCACAGCAGTTTATCAGTAGCAACAGTTTTGTAGTAGGAATAGTAAAGTGACAGCAGTAGTAAAGCAAAGACAGTAGTAACAACATCAGTAAACGGTCGGATTCGGGTGCGGTAGGCGTAGGGATGGATGGACGGGCGTTGCATGGACAAGACATTCACATAACAATCAGAACATAGGGCAATTGCAGATAAATAAGATAAAGCATCCAAGTACTAGACAATCCCAGGCATGTGTTCCATATATAGTCATACGTGCTCGCAATGAGAACTTGCACAACATCTTTTGTCCTGCCAGCCCGTTTGCAGCGGGACCTCTAGGGAACTACTGGCATTTAAGGTGCTCCTTTTAATAGAGCACCGGACCAAAGCATTAACACTCTGTGAACACATGTGATCCTCACATCAAAGCCTTTCCCTTCCGGTTATCCCGATTTATGTCAGTTCGGGGCCATAGGTTCCGGACAACAACGTGTGTATACAAGTTGTAGAGAAGACCAGAAACAAGACTATCATCATGAATCAATAACATGTTCAGATCTGAAATCATGGCACTCGGGCCCTAGTGACAAGCATTAAGCATAAAATGTTGCAACAAAGTCATAAAGCACTAATAAAAGATACTAGACACCATGCCCTAACAATCTGATGCCATTACATGAACGATCTCATCCAATCCCTGCCATCCCCATAGCCTACAACGGGGGATTACTCACTCATAGATGGAGGAAACATGGATGGTCGATGGAGATGATGGTGGAGATCGATGGAGATGGCTCCGGAGGCACTTCCCCGTCCCGGCAGGGTGCCGGAACAGAGACTTTCTGTCCCCTGAATCTTCCCTTCGGTGGTGGCGGCGCAGCGGAACTTTTCGTGGAAAGCGTCGAACCCCCCGGAGTTTTTAGGTCAGAAGGCTTCTTATAAGCAAAGAGGGAGAACGAGGGGGTGCCTGGGGCCACCACACCATGCCCTGGCACGGCCAGGCCCAGCCCGCGCCTAGGGGTGGTGTGGCCAGCCCCTGGCCCTCCTCCGTCTCGTATTCTGGCTCCGTGAGTCTTCTAGAAAAATAGGCACTTTGGCTTTTGTCCCGTCCAATTCCGAGAATATTCATTTTTTGACTTTCCGGTAACCAAAAACAGCAGAAAACAGGCAGCTGGCACTGTGGCTCTTGTTAATAGGTTAGTCCAAGAAATCATATGAAAAGTACTCCAAAGTGTGGACAAAACACAAGAAACTGGATAAAACCAAGCATGGAGCATCAAAAATTATAGATACATTTGCAATGTATCAACATCCCCAAGCTTAACTCCTGCTCGTCCTCGAGTAGGTAAGTGATAAAAAGAAAGAATAATTTTTGAGGTGACATGCACCATCATAAACTTGATCAAAGCATTTGTAAAACATTCAAAACTGGGATCATAGTACTTCAACCATAACATGAAAGACAAAGTTCTAGCAATAAGACAAAGAAACTATGATGCAACATGAAAAGGCACAAACAAAAAATTCATGAATAACAATGCTTTGCAAGACGTTTGTTTGTTTCACATAAAGAAAACATAGCATAGTGGCATTCAGATTATCCCTCAATAGAGTGGCAAAAGTAAATGCATAGGACACCTTCAAAGTTTACAAGAGTGACTAGATACAAATAGTTTAAAACAAGCAGTATCAAGGTATGCATCAATCAACAAGTCTTGGGACAATGCACATAGAACTAAGAATGGCCACTATGCTCTCAAGAAGTGCTCAAAGAATATGTGGAGACTCAACAAGTAGAAGAAAAGGTTTTGAATAGTTTGAAAGGCTTCCAAATGCTGAAAGTATGGTACTCGTTAGCTTTGAGCTCTCATTGCCCCTATCATAAGCATATTTAATGTGGTTACGGTGAAAGTGAGGTCCAATCTGAGTTATATGCTTGGCAGACTATAAACTGAAAATCCCAAGTCCCTTGAGTACGAGGGCCGCTCCTCATTCTACTCAACTTTAGTTACCGGTAAGTTCTTGTCATCATAAGTATGTGCATATCATTGAGAACCGCCAACGGGGTACCCCTTGCCCGATCATACAGAAGAATCCCCATATCAAACTGACAAGGCAAGCAGACAATGAGTATCTCAGCAATCTTCTTATTTACCATGGGAAACTGGTGCTTTTTTCTCTCTTTCCTCTTTTCATAAAACTCTTTTTTTTGTTTTTATCAATAGCAATCTCTCTCTTTTTTATAAGAAGAATGCTTCATAGATATCATTATGGTTACGCTGCAGGTTTCCACCATGTCAGCATGGATTAGACCAGCGGTCGAGGCATTTCTCTAACACACATACATAACGCCATGGACTTACAAGCTCCCCTTTTATTTCACACGGACGACATCCGCAAACAAAAGACCAAGGTATCAACTGGGTATATATTTACAAGTGTTGAAAGCGTTCCCCGTGACAACAAGGTTCTGCTAATCCCCAGCTTATAATTTGTAAGCATATAACTTTCATGGAGAGTTCACAATGGTTCGGGTTTATTAAGTGCAGTAAATAAAGTGTGCCATCAAGGTCATGAGAGCTTTACTAACTAACTTTCTCATTACAAGCAAACATTTTATTCGGAAGAAAACAAGGCATATTGTGTATGCGCGGAAGTAGCAAATGATGCTAATAGGTAGGTGACGAGGGTTTAACTCATCAATGCCCATTGTTATGGACTTAGGTTCAAGGAAGAGGGATGCACTGGAAGTCTCGATCGGCTAGCAAACAAGCACACAGGGACACACGGTTTACCCAGGTTCAGGCCTTGTAGAGGACCCTACTTTTGCTTGTCTGCTCTTGATTGATGATGATTCGAAAGATTACAATGTCACCGATGGCGGTGTATGCGCAAATTAGATCTGGCGTATGTGCTAGGTTTTGCGGTGTCTAGATCTATTGTGGCGTAGCGTGTGGGAGTCGCGATTGAGAGGTTGCCTTCTCGTTGGACCCTCCTAGCCTTTATATATGGGGAGGCTAGGTCTCAAGTACCAAGACGAGTTGGGTACAAGTTAGATTAGATCTCTAGTCTTGAGCTTTCCTTGCCTTGTGCGTTTGGGAGTCTGTGTCCATATGGACTTCATACCACTCGAACCGTCATAGGCGTCATCGACCTTGGCAATTCGTCGAGTGGGCCTTCCATCGAGCCGCACGAGGTAGGCTGTAGTTGAGTGCCTATTGGGCATACCCATGTCAGTAGCCCCCGAGTGTCCATGCGAATCATAGATTCGGGTGGAGACTCAAAAGTCTTGATCTTTGCGTTAGGATGTCGGAGTCGACAATTGTGTCGAGTGCGAAGCACTTCACTTGGAAGTACATCGAGTCAGTCGAATTTATAGTAGTTCATAGGGATTATGGTAAACGTGCCTGGTGTGCTCGATGGATCGGGACCAGTTAATTGCTCTAGGGAAAAAACAACGCTACCTACTCAAACTCGAGTTCTTGGTCTCGAATTCGAAAATTGCTGTTGTAATTTCAGTCAGGTCGCGGAGGTCTTATAGAGTCGAATCCCAGTGTATAAGTGTGAGCACTTGACGTGTCCGTCAAGGCTTATTCATCGTACCTGTAGGTACGGATTATTTCTGGTAGAGCGAAGTAGATGCATTGCCAGGCCTTATTCAGGTCTTATCTTCACGCTGTAAGCGCGGCATCCGAATTTTTTGTCATCGCGGAGATGATTCGGGTGGCCCAGGAGACATAATCTGTTTGTAGGGAAAATATGAGGCGGAGTCGCCATAACATTCGAGTGTGGATGTTATCGACACATAGTACGATGTACAAGGAAAATAATCATAGGGTGCGCGGCCAGCGCTCCCTATGGGAGTAGCCCTCGAGTGCCTGGTTGAGTCGAAGACTCAGGCAGGGACTAAAAACTTTTTGCGACTGCTGTCGTCTTTTGCTTGCTCCAGTCGAATATGCTTTCAGCCCTCCCTATGGGAGTAACCCGAGGCTCACAATCGAATTTTAGATTCGACTGAAGGGTTTTCATAATGCTTTGATATCTTCACAAATTTCTTCGGGTGCGCGGCCAGCGCTCCCTATGGGATTAACCCCCGAGTACTTAGTCGAATCGTGGATTCGAGTGAGGATTCAGAGCGTGTCACTCGAGGATCTTGTATATGCACATCCAATGCTCCAGTTTGGAGTAGCCCCTGAGTGTCTGGCGGAGTCGTAGACTGGGGCAGAGCCTCGAGAATTGTTTCTTGCAGTCGTAGTCAAAAATCACGCGAGGAGAAACCACTGACCTAGAAGTACATCGAGTCAGCATCTCACGCATAAGGAGCCAAGAGTCGAAGATTTTGTTGGAGTCGATGTAGCGGAGTCATGCGGCGATTATCCAGGTGAGTCGACGATGCGGATGGAGTCAATGCAGTCACTTCTGTTGGGTGCGCGGCCAATGTCGCGTGTGTGTCGCATCAAGCAATGCAACCATCCGAGAAGGGACTCGACTCGGGTCTTGAGTGTATGGCGTAGTCATTTATTTTTTCGACTCCTGTTGGAGGATCCGATATAATAGCTTGATGTAGTCGGCATCTTTGTAAGCTACAGAAAATGCAAAGAATTGTGAAGTATCTATATGTTATAAAGAGTATTTGCTTGTCGGCATGTCAATAATATTTTCTGGTGCTAATCGAGTCAACACTTTTGCACTGTATGCTAGGCCTTTTCGTTAGCCTCATTACTCTTAGTCTCAGTACCTTGCCGAGGCACTCGGAGTTCAAGGATTCGATGACCAGGCAGAATCAGCTACTCGGGCTGTCGCGTATGAGATGCTCGAGTGCGCGGAGTCGATGGCACATTAGGTTACTCGAAGAGGGCACAACCCCCGAGTGTTTCGAGTGCGATTAAAGTAAGAAAGAAATCATCTATCAGTAGAGAACTTAGATTTATGGGTAGTTGTCGTGGACGAAATGGATGCGGTCGTGGACGTAATCGACGTGACAGTGGGTCGCATGGCAGAGTCGAAAATTGTAGCGTGTCGCCGTAGAAGAGGAAGCCCCCGAGTATCTGTACCCAAAGACCGCAGCGGGTCGCTGGAGCCGAAGAAGCCCCCGAGTGTAGAGTAGATGCGGTCGATGTAGCCGAGGCAACTTTCGAGAGCCGATGCGGCGGACCGGAGTCTACGCGGCAGCGCGTCGCCGAAGCCGATGACGCTAGAGAGTTGCCGTAGCCGATGACGGCAGTGTATCACCGGAGTCGAAGACCGCAGCAGGTCGCCGGTGCTGATGGTAGCAATAGGTCGTGCAGCGGAGTCGAAGACCGTGGCGGATTGCCGGAGTCGAAAAATGCAGCGGATCGTTGGCGAAAGGAGTCGACCTGACCATCGGGTTCGTGCAGCTCCTGGGCGTAGAGTCAATGGCGAGTCGTGTGGCAAACGAAGTCGACACGGTAACGAGTCACGCACAACCCCCGAGTATCGAGCCAACGCAGTCGGATGGAGTCACGCAACGGAGTCACCGGGCTTTTGTCATCCGGAATATGTTCGGGAATTGCTATTGATTATGTGTATAGCTCTTTGCTGGTTTTTCTCACATCTACCAATGCATGCATGCAATTGATGTCTTAAACCGCAAAATCCATGCACGTGAGGTGCCTCTCCATGGTACGTGTCTTTTGTGTTTAGACTTGAAACTCAACCGGATGCGCGTAGGTACCTCCACAATGCACATGGTCTGTCAGCTTCTATCTTCTCTCGCACTAGGCGGACTGTGTAGCGCGACTCGCCTGCATGGATCACCCTGGTCTCATGATCGCACGCGCTCGGCGGCCGGGGCGGGCTTGTCGCCGGCGGCGAAGGGTGAGCCGAGTTTCCACCTTGTAGTGTTGTAGCAAGCCATCTTCTAATCGTTCAGCAACTAGCGGTTCTGTATTGACAAAGGGACGGAGAAGATGACGGTGAAGTGGCAGCCTCGGTTGCTGGATGTACGGTGTGCGCTGGTGCAGCCTTTTTACTGGACAGTACGTACGGTGCTGTTGGAGTTCATGTGAGAACCAAACAGTCTGGAATCCATGATCGACCAGGCTAGTTTTTTTTCTTTCCTAGCATGGTGTAGTGGTTGTACCCAGCACGCTTCGACGTATCTATCATATCTGGTAGGTCTGCCACCACGCGGCGATGATGTATCGGCATACATTGAGTACCACGCCTGGTTTTTCTGTGTTGTCAGCGGAAATTTGTTGTAGATGACGACGCTATTGATTCGGCTGGCTCGGTCAGGATACGTGTGATGACGACTCAGCTTGCAGATCGCATTGGTGAATAATCCTAATCATCCTAGCATGGTTTTAGTATGGGGCCTCGATCAATTTATTTCTGACGGTGATCTCTTGTTGTACGTAGGTGACGCGGTCTCGCTTGATAATCTTGCATCGAGAAACATATCCGCGCTAATTCAATCTGGACTTTCATGCATCGAGCAACACTCAATCTCATTGGTGGTTCAGAGCATGCCGCCCTTCGTTGACTTCAGAATGCCCCATCCGAGAGTCAGCCACACGTCAGCAGCCAAGACAAGACGCTCCTGCAGTGGTTGTGTTGATGATGAACTTGGGCACGCCGAAACAGATCTGTTCCTCTCGAACCGATGAATCATAGATCCTTGGTGATGGGGCCGTCGAGATCGCAACATCAGCACTCCCAATTCCCACAGACGACGCCAATGACGAGGGTTTAACTCATCAATGCCCATTGTTATGGACTTAGGTTCAAGGAAGAGGGATGCACTGGAAGTCTCGATCGGCTAGCAAACAAGCACACAGGGACACACGGTTTACCCAGGTTCAGGCCTCGTAGAGGACCCTACTCCTGCTTGTCTGCTCTTTATTTATGATGATTCAAAAGATTACAATGTCACTGATGGCGGTGTATGCGCAAAGATCTGGCGTATGTGCTAGGTTTTGCGGTGTCTAGATCTATTGTGGCGTAGCGTGTGGGAGTCGCGATTGAGAGGTTGCCTTCTCGTTGGACCCTCCTAGCCTTTATATATGGGGAGGCTAGGTCTCAGGTACCAATACAAGTTGGTTACAAGTTAGATTAGAACTCTAGTCTTAAGCTTTCCTTGACTTGTGCGTTTGGGAGTATGTGTCCATATGGGCTTCATACCACTCAAACCATCATAGGCGTCATGGACCTTGGCAATTCGTCGAGTGGGCCTTACTTCGAGCCGCACCAGGTAGGCTGTAGTTGAGTGCCTATTGGGCATACCCATGTCAGTAGGTATGGTGGACACTTTGGCAATATTTGGTTTAGGGAATTGGAAACTTGAGTAAAACATACTCAGTGAAAGTGAAGGATAGCAATAGTAAGGGAGTGACAAACGAGAGAGCAATAATGGCCATAATCATGCAGAGCGACAAAACATCATTAATCAAAGCATAAAGTGATACTACAAGTAGAAACTAAAGGATCATAAAGGCTTATGGTGACTTGAGATAGTCATAACATGGTGTGAGCATGTGCCAAGTTAACTCAAATAAAGCATCAAAGGAGAATACCACTATACTATGCTTTAATATGCTAAAATAACGCATGATTCATCCAAGGCACATTAAGCAATCTCAATTGTTTATAACAAGTCATGCTACAGCAAAGAATACTAAGCATAAAGCCAAAACAATATCAAGCATGGCATGACAAAGCATAGGCCATAGTCAAAAACAAGCTCTCTTTACCACTTAAGCATGAGCTTTCCTACTCTTTTCAAAACCAAACCAGACTATTTGAACACCAATGCATGAAAGAAGGGGTCCAACCAATTTATTCAGCAAACTAAGCAAACCATGCAAACTAAAACCAAAAAGAAAACGAAAAAGAAGACGCTCCAAGAACAACACAACTGTGCATGAAACAATAAAAATGAAGCGTTTGGAGGAAACCTAGAATTTTTATCGATGAAGAACGGGATGCCTTGGGCATCCCCAAGATTTGACGCTTGTAATTCTTGGATATATCTTGGGGTGACACGTGTGGCATCCCCAAGCTTGAGCTTTAGTCCATCCTTCATCTCATTACTCATTCCTTCCATACACCTGAAAATTTTCCTTCATACAAAACCTCACACAATCTTTATTAGCAACATTAGTGCACTCAAGATAAATAAGTCTTAAGGTTCAGTTATAACACCAAATAAACTCGCATTAGAACACTAGCTACTGTAGTACTTCCCTCAAAAAGCTCAATTCCCCAAAAGAACTCAAAAAGGAACCAACAAGAAGCAAATGCAGAAAATGGCAGAAATCTATCAAAACAGACCAGCAGGTAAAGACGAATTTTTTCGAAGACCTTATGTTGCTCAAATCACAAAGTGTTGCACTAACGAAAGTTAGATAACGACCTGGGGCAGAAGCACAAAACATTACAGATCAAGTCGACATACAGAGCTCTCTCACGAATTTTTATGGTGAAGCACAGAAATCTGTTTCGGGACAACATCTTTCCCAACCATTACTTCTCTCTCATTAGAGGTTAATCTTGTCACAAAAAGCAAATAAAAAGGATAAGGAGAGGTTATTACAGAGGTAATAACTTCCAAGAATCATCTAAAACTTTTGGGTTATCTCCCAATAAGTACTTTTCTTTAATGCCTTTAAGTTAGGCATAAACAAAAACTAGAATGGATAGAATAGAAGTAAACAGAAATAATCATAGTGAAAACATTGTTTTGTTCAATGAAATCCTTTTGTTAACAAGGTTGATCAGGTCTTGCTACCAAAACAATTTCATATGGGACAAAACTTTGTATTCCACTAATGATTATGTTACTCAACCTTGATAGCAATGGTCTCAATCATAATAGTTTCAAAATTTTCTCTTGGTGTGGGACAATATATTTCTCCAACTTGTTCAATTGAATTCAAACCATAAGTCCTTTCAATCTTCTTGGGGAAATAGACAGTATGTTCCTTGTCATTAACATTGAAGGTCACCTTTCCTTGATTACAATTAATAACAGCTCTTGCAGTATTAAGAAAAGGTCTCCCAAGAATAATAGACATATTATCATCTTCAGGCATAAAAGTTTGAGAGGATGCTCTCATAAGAAATATGAGTTGAGGTAAAAGAGAGCATCAAGGAGAAAATTCAAAACACATTTAAGTCTAACCCACTTCCTATGCATAGGAATCGTGTAAGCAAATAACAAAGAGACATGCATAGGAAGATAAAACAAGAGTAACTTCAAAACCTGCAGCACATAGAGAGGTGTTTCAATACCACGAAAACTTCTACAACCATATTTTCCACTCTCATAATAATTTTCAGTAGCCTCATGAATAAACTCAACAATATAACTATCACATAAAGCATTCTTTTCATGATCTACAAGCATTAGAGCTTTATCATAAACATTTTCAAGAGAAACCTCAGGAACATCACATTCATATCCTTTAGTAAGCAAGGGGGACAATCAAATAATGTAAGGGATAAAGAGTTACTCTCATTAGAAGGTAGGCATGGGTAGCTAATCCATTCTTCATCCTCTTGTTCATCACTCTCCTCCTCTTTTCATCTAATGAGATTTTAGGTTCATCAATTTCTTCTTCCATAGGATCCTGCAAGGCATTAGTCTCTTCCATTTGTGGAAAGCATCTATTAAAATATTCAAGTATATAGCCATTTTCATCCTTGTAATTATCAAAGCAAAATTTAAGTGTACCATACACCTCATATTTGTAAGGTGAATCATCAATATTTTCAAGCAAACTAGCAAGTTCAAAAGCACCCTTCCAAGCAATAAATTCTTCAATTTGTTCCGCATCAAAAAAGTCATAAATTCATTTAGCATAGGAAGATATGGTATCATTATCACTATACTCACATTGAAAAGGGAGGTGTTTATACCTCTTTCTGCAACAAGACTCATCACAACAATAAGTAACATTATAAGTAGAGCACACGTTCCTAGCAATGGTATACAATCTATCAATTTGTTCCCATAAGTGTTTCCCTTTTTGTGACAAGCGGTGTTCCTTATAATAATATTTTTGATCTTCCGTGAACCCACCTTGCCAATAAGCTTCAGTTTCAAAGAAACCAACCATTGACAACAAGCATGATAAGGCAAGACAATAACAGACCAACGAAAATAACAACTACAGTAGGAACTAATTTTTTTGTATTTTTGGATAAAGAAACAAGCAAACAAGGAGAAAGATAAACTTAGCTTCAACAATAGTGATTCCAAGTGAACTTTGATAAATAAAGCTATGCTCCCCGGCAACGGCGCCAGAAAATAGTCTTGATGACCCACAAGTATAGGCGGTGTATCGCAGTATTTTTGAGGGAAGTGAAACCCAATTTATTGATTCGACACAAGGGGAGCCAAAGAATATTTATTAGCCTTAACAACTGAGTTGTCAATTCAGCTGCACCTGGAAACAATCTTGCTCACATCAGTTTATTTGTAGCAACAGTTTTGTAGTAGGAATAGTAAAGTAACAGCAGTAGTAAAGCAAAGACAGTAGTAACAAAATCAGTAAACGGTGGGATTCGAGTGCTGTAGGCATAGGGATGGATGGACGGGCGTTGCATCGACAAGACAATTCACATAATAATCAGAACATAGGGCAATTGCAGATAAATAAGATACAGCATCCAAGTACTAGACAATCCTAGGCATGTGTTCCATATATAGTCATACGTGCTCGCAATGAGAGCTTGCACAATATCTTTTGTCCTGCTAGCCCGTTTGCAGCGGGGCCTCTAGGGAACTACTGGCAATTAAGGTGCTCCTTTTAATAGAGCACCGGAGCAAAGCATTAACACTCCGTGAACACATGTGATCCTCACATCAAAGCCTTTCCCTTTCGGTTATCCCAATTTCTGTCACTTCGGGGCCATAGGTTCCGGACAACAACGTGTGTATACAACTTGTAGATAAGACTAGAAACAATACTATCATCCTGAATCAATAACATGTTCAGATCTAAAATGATGGCAATCGGGCCCTAGTGACAAGCATTAAGCACAACAGGTTGCAACAAAGTCATAAAGCACTAATAAAAGATACTAGGCACCATGCCCTAACAATCTGATGCCATTACATGAACGATCTCATCCAATCCCTGCCATCCCCATAGCCTACAACGGGGGATTACTCACTCATAGATGGAGGAAACATGGATGGTCGATGGAGATGATGGTGGAGATCGATGGAGATGGCTCCGGGGGCACTTCCCTGTCCCGGTAGGGTGCCGAAACAGAGACTTTCTGTCCCCCGAATCTCCCCTTCGGTGGTGGCGGAGCAGTAGAACTTTTCATGGAAAAACGTCGAACCCCCCGGAGTTTTTAGGTCAGAAGCCTTCTTATAGGCGAAGAGGGAGATCGAGGGGGTGCCTGGGGCAACCACACCATGCCCTGGCGCCGCCAGGCCCAGCCCCCGCCTAGGGGTGGTGTGGCCAGCCCCTCGCCCTCCTCCGTCTCATATTCTGGCTCCATGAGTCTTCTGGAAAAATAGGCAGTTTGGCTTTTGTTCCGTCCAATTCCGAGAATATTCATTTTCTGACTTTCCTGGAACCAAAAACAGCAGAAAACAGGCAGCTGGCACTGTTTGTTCTTGTTAATAGGTTAGTCTAAGATATCATATGAAAAGTACTCCAAAGTGTGGACAAAACACAAGAAAGTGGATAAAACCAATCATAGAGCATCCAAAATTATAGATACATTTGCAATGTATCAGTACTGAACCTTGAGACTAATTTATCTTAAGTGCACTAATGTTGCTAATAAAGATTGTGTGAAGTTTTGTATGAAGGAAAATTTTCAGGTGTATGGAAGGAATGAGTAATGAGATGAAGGTTGGACTAAAGCTCAAGCTTGGGGATGCCACGCGTTTCACCCCAAGAAATATCCAAGAAGTACAAGTGTCAAAGCTTGGGGATTCCCAAGGCATCCCCTTCTTCATTAATAAAAATCCCAGGTTTCTTCCAAACACTTCATTTTTATTGTTTCATGCAGAGTTGTGTTTTTCTTGGAGCGTCTTCTTTTTCGTTTTTGTTTTGTTTTTAGTTTGCTTGGTTTGCTTAGTTTTCTGAATAAATTGGTTGGACCCCCTCTTTCATACATTGGTTTGCAAATAGTTTGGTTTGGTTTGGAAAAGAGTAGGAAAGTTCATGCTTATGTGGTAAAAAGAGCTCGTTTTTTACTGCGGCCTATGCTTTGTCATGCCATGCTTGATATTGTTTTGGCTTTATGCTTAGTATTCTTTGTTGTAGCATGACTTGTTATAATCAATTGAGATTGCTTAATGTGCCTTGGATGAATCATGCGTTGTTTTAGCATATTAAAGCATAGTATAGTGGTATTCTTCTTTGATGCTTTATTTGGGTTGACTTGGCGCATGCTCACACCATGTTATGACTATCCAAAGTCACCATAGACTTTATGATCCTTTATTTTTCAACTTGTAGTATCACTTTGCGCTTTGATAAATGATGTTTTGTCGCTCTGCATGATTATGGCCATTATTGCTCTCTTAGTTTGTCGCTCCCAGTCTTTTGCTAGCCTCCACAACAAAGTATGAGTTCCACTCATGCATCCATCTCCCTAAACCAAGTTATTCCAAAGAGTCCATCATACCTACCTACTAGCTTATGCTATTCCAAGTATATTCATGCTTTTGTTTACCTTTCACTTGTTATGAGAAAACTAGTGATTAAAGCTCTCACGAACTTGATGGCACACTTTACTTTATTGCCTCTAATAAACTTGAACCATTGGGTCCTTCTTTGTTGCGTATATGCTTGCGCTTTATAAGTTGAAATTAGCAGAACCATGTTTCATGGGGAACGCTTTCAACATTGCACTTGTACTTTGTACCCCGTTGATATCATGTTCTTTTGCTTACGGATCCCGGCGGTGTGAAATAAAAGTGGAACTTGTAAGATCATGGAGTTTGTATGTGTGTTAGAGAAACGCCTGGGCCGCTAGCCTAAGCCATGCCTAATCATGGTGGAAACTTGTAGCATCACCATAATGAGCACTCTATGAAGCATCCTCAATAAAAACCTATGCAAATAGCAAATAAAAAGATCGCTGAGATGCTCATTGTCTGCTTTCCTTGTCATTTTGATTATGGGAAAGCTCTTGTATCATGTGTAAGGGGTACCCCGTTGGCGGTTCTTAATGATACACATATACTTACAATGACAAGAGCTTACTCATGACTGAAGTTGAGTAGCATGAGGATCGGTCTTCGTAAGTAAGGGGCACAAGATTTCGGTTTATAACTTGTCAAGCATATCCTCTTAGTTGTGTCACTTTAACCTTAATCACCGTCAAGATGCTTATGATAGGGGCAATGAGAGCTGAAAGCTACAAGTACCATAATTTTTGGAAGCTCTTTATGAGACTTGAATCCCTACTTCCTTTTACAAAGGCTCCACCATTACATTGAGTCTCCACCTTCTATCTTTATGCACCTACTTTGAGAGCATAGTGGCCATTCTTAGTTCTATGTGCATTGTCCCAAGACTAGTTGATTGATGCATAACTTGTTATTGTTTGTTTTAAACTATTGTATCTAGTCACTCTTATGAACTTTGAAGGTGTCCTATGCATTTATATTTGCTACTCTATTGAGGGACAAGCTGAATACTATTATGCTATGTTTTCTTTATGTGAAACAAACAAACGTCTTGCAAAGCATTGTTATTCATGAATCTTTTGTTTGTGCCTTTTCATGTTGCATCATAGTTTTTCTTTGCTTATTGCTAGAACTTTGTCTTTCATGTTATGATTGAAGTACTATGATCCCATCTTTGAATGTTTTGCAAATACTTTGATCAAGTCTTTGATGGTGCATGTCACCTAAAAAATTATTCTTTCTTTTTATCACTTACCTACTCGAGGATGAGCAGGAGTTAAGCTTGGGGATGTTGATACATTGCAAATGTATCTATAATTTTTGATGTTCCATGCTTAGTTTTATCCACTTTCTTGTGTTTTGTTCCAACTTTGGAGTACTTTTCATATGATTTCTTGGACTAACCTATTAACAAGAGCCACAGTGCCAGCTGCCTGTTTTCTGCTGTTTTTGGTTCCAGGAAAGTCAGAAAATGAATATTCTCTGAATTGGACGGGACAAAAGCCAAAGTGCCTATTTTTCCGGAAGTGATCAAGTGCCAGAATACGAGACAGAGAAGGGCCAGGGAGCCCCCACATCACCTGGCCCGCGCCAGGGGGTGGTGTGGCCGCTCCTGGCACCCCCTCGGCCTCTCCTTCCGCCTATATATTGCCCTCGGGACGAAAAACCTAAGTACCCGATCAAAAATCCACGAAAGAGTGTAGCCGCCGTCATCTCCATCCCTAGATCGGGAGGGATCTGAAGCTCTTCTCGGCACCCTGCCGGAGAGGGGAATTCACCTTGGAGGCCTTCTTCATCACCATGCAAGCCTCCGGTGTGATGCGTGAGTAGTTCATCCTTGGACTACGGATCCATGTAGTAGCTAGATGGCTAGTTCTCCTCCTTTGTGCTTTCATGTTTAGATCTTGTGAGCTCCGTTCATGATCAAGATCATCTATTTGTAATTTTGCATGTTGTGTTTGCGGGGATCCGATGGATATTGAGATGCTATTTCAGATTGATTATTGATTCTATCATGTCTTTGTTATTTGAGATCTTGCATGCTTTCCATTGTTAGTAGCTATCTTGGCCAAGTAGATGCTACTAACTCCAAGAGTTAGTATTTATGCTCGATAGTGGGTTCATGCCTCTGGTAATCTGGGGAAGTGACAAAAATCTCTAAGGTACTAGATGTGTTGTTGCTACTAGGGAGAAAACAACAATCCTTTGTTCATAGAACAATCGTATTGTTTACTTTACACGAAGTTCATAAAGCAATAATCTGTTGCTTGCAACTTAATACTGGAGGGGGTTCGGATGATAACCTGAAGGTGGATTATTAGTCATAGATGCAGTTGGATGGCGGTCTATGTATGATGTTGTAATGCCCAATCAAGTCTCAGAGGAGTCAAGATGATTAGTATATGCATGTATTGCTTTCTCGGTTTTTGTCAATTGCCCCGCTATAATTTGTTCACCCACATGTTATCTATCTAAGGAGAGCCACCTCTAGTGAACTATGGATCCCGGTCCTTTTTCTTTACATACAATCTATAAACTGTTTACTGCTTTGTGTTTACTTAATGCAAACTTTTACTTCTTTCCATTCGATACGTTTAATCCTTTGTTTTCCGCAAAACACGGTGAGATTGACAACCTCATCGCAAGTTGGGGACAAAGTTCTGTGGTTGTGTTGTGCAGGTCTCCACGTTGCTACTAGCACCGGTAGTGCGCCCTGCCAAAGCTCAGCTAGTAACACCTTTGGGGTGTTTCCTTGCTCCTACTGGTTCGATTAAACTTTGGTTTCATAACTGAGGGAAAACTTACTGTTGTGCTCATCATACCTTCCTCTTGGGGTTCCCAATGAGCTCTACGTGGAAAGTCGAGCGCATCAATCCTACATCTACAATGAAAAATAATAATGTAAAACATGATGCAAATATGCAATCATCAACTTCTCCAAACTTAGACTCTTGCTCGTCACGAGCAAGTTTAGCTTAATGGATGTGATCCTCCTATTCATGAAGCTGAGTCGTTTAAAATAAATGAGGCAGTTGTAGTATGTGTTTATCATATACAATACATAGGAATAAGTTCATGAATAGTACCTTACTCGAACCATCTAAATAGTATTAGGAGGCTTCCACACCTTAGTGATCAATAGTTCATAAAAGATGAATCACAATGTAATGTAAAAGTATCCGGTTCAATTGAATGAGTTAGGGAGGTAGTCCCAAGTGTTTTAGGATTAACATATCCACTTGGGATTCAAAATCTCAAAAGTGTCTCTTTGTCATACTACAATATAGTGGTATATGCCTATTTGCTCTTTTCACACTCTCCCGTTTTCTTCTTTCTTTTCTTATCTTTTGTATATATGCTCACACTTTTGTTTAAGTGCTATGCAAAGGAGCTAGGCATACATTCCACTTCATGTAGGAATCCAAAGTTTAACGATCTCAACTATCAAATTCCAATTGTATATGAAGCATTTTTATGACTTGAAGATTCTACCTCGACTTGTTCTCACTCTATTTTGATAGCACTTTCATTTTCCTTCGTTCAAGGTTTCTCTTTCAACTTAAATGTATAGATAATTTTTCTTTGTAAATCAAACCGTAGACTTACAAAATATTGACCAAATTATCTTTATATGTTGCATTAATACCAATAGTGTGGAATACTCCTATTGCTATCATCAAGTGAAAGTAAAATTATACTCAAGCCATTCATATATCCGATAAAACAAACGAAAACTCAATATTGCTCCATATATAATAATAAACTCGGAATTTCATAAAAGGGATCGACTATTCCTGAAGGGAATTCTAATGATGCAAACTTATTGCTAGTTTAAACTAATGCAAAACTAAAGTAATGTAAAGACTTATAAGATAGATCACAAGGGCTTAAAGATCTCCCCAAACTTGGAATGAAGCTAGGAAGGATCAAATAATCCCTTGTGATTATTTGATACCTTAATTGTTGTAGATCACTCTGGGGCCATGGAATGTAACACTGCGGTGCGTAGCTTCTTGTTGGTATCCTCTAGGGTAGTGATGTGGTTGTAGCACCTACGCAAGTCAGATTGTAGAGTATCCACTCTATCTACGAGTTTAGTCACCAATGGAAGGAGGTCTTCCTTCTTCTCCATCTCATTGAGACGGTGACGGACTTCAACGTGATGGAGTAGCTCCTGCTTCTGATATATCTCTAGTGCCTGCACGTGATCCTTGGTCCTGTGGATAGCTTCTTCTTCCTCATCCATAATGGATGGATCGGGGAAGTGGAAACTGTACCTCTAGTCTGCTTGAGGCTTAACCTTCATACGAGCACCAATGGTTGGGTCTGAGAGTGTTGCCTTCGCTCCCTTCTTAGCACCTGCACCAATATTAGATAATTCGTTACGCTTGTGTAGCCTTAGATCCATGGTGATGAACTTGACCGTCTCCACACGTCCTTTTCCATGTGGCTTGCGATCTTCTCTCTATTGTTGAGCTTTATTCATTGCTTCCCAATTGATCTCCGATGGATCATAGACGTCAAGGTGGATGTATACATTAACCACGTCATTATCGGAATCGTTGTTGTAGTAGCTTGGCTCGACGTACTCCTTGTACCTCGGGCGAAACCTCTCCACCTCCTCGTCATCGTCCTCCATGGACGGGCTGGTGGAGTGGTCCCTGGAAGGAGCAATGAGCCCCATGGGTTTCCCACTACCTAGGATGGGATAGCGCATCGCTAGATTGGTTCCTGGAGATTATGATTAGAGAGAGAGATACAATATCAGTATATAAGGGGGGCTAGAGGTCAGTAAAACTCGCGAGAAACACCAAATTGTAGCCCAAGAATAGAATCTTAACGAAACAGGGAATGAAATTACGGATTTGAAAGTGTCCTGCCGTGTAACGACCAACTATACAGGCGCGACCCGTATAGCTCCGGTCGTATAGTTGGTTCCGGGCAGATATTTCCAAATATCTCGAGTCCAGGTCAATTAAATCACGACTTGGAACTAACAATAATGTTTTTTTATAAAAACGAAAATACAAACGAAAAGTGTTTGAGAGTTTAATGACCAACTATACGGCCGGAATTTTGGCTCTGATCGTATAGTTGCGACCGTATAGATACAAACATTGAAAATCAAAAGTGTCTGAGAGTTTAATGACCAACTATATGACCGGAATTTTGGCTCCGGTCATATAGTTGCGACCGTATAGATACATACACCAAAAATCGAAAGTATCTAAGAGTTTAACGACCAACTATACGGCCAGAATTTTGGCTCCAGTCGTATAGTTGCGACAGTATAGGCTCAGATATCGAAAACAATTTCAGGAAGATGATATAGAGAGTTTAACGACAAACTATACGACGGGAGTTTCCTCTCCGGTCGTATAGCCCCACCCATATAGTTTGTAAAAACCCTGCAAACATCAGAAAAACACAAGGATTTCAAAGGCAAAATTTTCAGAAGTAAAATTTGTGAAAAACAAAACACTTATTTAGGTAAGAATACTTACCTCGAACTTACTGTTTGTTGATTCAGGGATGAAAAGCTCCTTCAACAACAAAGACTTCTTATCTTTGGGAGGAATTGACCCTAGTTCATTGAATAATTATTGTAAACGAAAATCACCAGGACTAAAGTTCCTCTCAATAATATTGGTGCCTTGTTGGAAAAACATGGACATTTGTATCCAACATCTTTATTTCTTGCCTCTGCATAATCTGCAACTCAAATCTTGAAGTGAAAGAATATAACGGGTCAGGCCTTCCTTATGGTCTTTCCACTCAAGGAGTTCTTTTAAACCATCATGATCTGTATGAACTCTTACCTTTGAATCTACTATGTAAGAAGGAAATTTATCACAAGAGAAAAATACAGCAAAAAGTTCACTTTCTTCCTTAGGGTAATTCTTCTGAGCACCATTTAGAGTTCTACTAGCATGATGTATAATGTTAAATCTATGACCAATGTGTTGTCCCAGAGTTACTCCTACAACATCATCACTAGCTTCACATATTAAGTCAAAGGTTGTATCCCAAATAGGTGGTTCAATAATGGGAGCATGAGATAAAGAATTTTTTAGTTTATCAAAGGCTTCAAGACATTTATCATCAAAATTAAATCTTACTCCCTTTTGCAGGAGGTTAGTCAAAGGTTTATATAGTCTAGAGAAAGTTCTAATGAACCTTCTATAAAAACCCACATGACCAAGGAAACTTCTTATACCTTTAATATCCCTAGGTTGTGGCATTCTCTTTATTGCCTCAACCTTAGCTCTATCAACTTCAATCCCCTTACCTAATACCTTGTGTCCAAGGACAATACCTTCTTTGACCATAAAATGGCACTTCTCCCAGTTTAGTACAAGATTGGTTTCTTCGCAATGCTGTAAAACTCTCTTGAGATGATCCAAGCAACTAGTAAACGAAGTTCCATAGACAAAAAAGTCATCCATAAATACTTCCATTATAAGTTCTTTAAAATCCACAAAAATAGCAGTCATGCTTCTTTGAAAAGTAGCTAGAGCATTACATAAACCAAAAGGCATACGTCTATAAGCATGTAAACAATATAGACTAATGAAAGTTGTTTTAAGTTGGTCATCGGGATGAACAACTATTTGAGAAAAACAAGAGTATCCGTCCAAGTAGCAAAAATGAACAGCTATTTAATTTTATGAAGTCTATGCACATCCTATGACCAACAGTGGTTCTAGTAGGTATCAATTCATTGTATTCATTAGGAACAATAGTAAAACTATGGGGCCCCCCGGATTAATCCTCCGAGAATCGCTGTTATGCATACACCACGATTCTATGATCAGTTAGTCGTGGCACATAACTGACAAGTATCAAAGTAAACATCCATTACTTAAGTGGATACATGTCATACCTTACATTCCATTATGGCTAGATCAATAATCATCAGCAGAACTTCATCAAGCGTAGAGCCCGAGCCATGCCTTAACCTACAGGCAACTGACTAGGAGAACGTCCTTGCTCGCATAGTCGTCATCGAGACCTTCTTCTTGAGATCTGACCAAGTTAATAGCCAGGGACAATGCCAGTGAGTACTTTGAATGTACTCACAAACCACCTTAAGATAAAAGTAATAACAACAACAGGATATGCAGTATGGTTGTGGTAGTAGGAGGGATCCAAGAGAGGTTCTTTTCTCAGATAGCTTCTCTTGTAGATATAGCATCTACATAACTTTGTTGAAAACTTTTGTAAAACATTTTGGAAACCTTTTAGAAAAGTTTTAGGGAATCACTAGAATTGGGTCACCCATTTGTTTCGGCCTTCCGGTCATCCCATGACCAAACTCCTTTCCTTCCTTTTGGACCATCCCATGGTCAAAACATATATCCTTTCCGACCATCCCATGGTCAAAACATTTCCAAAGCCATTGTTTTCTGAAATCCTTTTAAAATCAAAACCAGCACCACTCTACATTAACCTTCCCAACCGTCCATGACCATGGACATGGCTATTCGACAACATTTACACTCTGCAGAGGTTGTACGCTTTACCCACACCATCCGGGTACCTACCCTGATCTACACCCATCGTGGGTCGAGTAACCGATCAAGACTCTCCGGATGCTCACTCCAATATAAGTGCCTACCCTATGAGTGTTGTTCCCCTCAACACCGGGATGTCCTATATAGTTCCCAAGCCAACCGGAGCGCTTTTTGCACTACACAAAGTGTGCGCTTTCAATGAGTGGCTCATAGTAACGCGTGGAGGCCCGTAGACCCTTAGTTCCTTCTCTAGGTCGATGTCTCACATGGACCTTTATAGGAGAAGGCCCACCCTCCAGGATTTTTAAATCCCCTATAGTAGTTAGACAGCTTATACCAGAGTAAACAAACATCAAGCCGAGCCCTGTCCCATTCCAGAGTAATGTGGTTGCACGGGTTAATTGTTCTAGCAAAACTACAAAGAACCGGGTGCGTTTTTGTAAACATGTTTCTTCCATCTTTCTTTCAGCATTTTGTAAAACAGAACCCTTTTCCTTTATCAAACTTCTCTTGGTAGGTTAAACCTCACCAAGGTTTTGCCATAAACATTTTTTAAACTTTTTCGAGGTCTTTCCATCCTATAGCTTTGCTTCGGCTAAATCGGGGTCTCCAAAGGGGTACGGTGTATTACACCATCTACCAAACTAGGGACAAGTAGGTATCATTGAGGGGGTTGTACTCAGTAGTACCATTGTGTAATGGTTTGGAGGAGCCAAGCCACTAACAGAGATAACTCATCATATAATAAAACAATGCAGTTTCATAAACAGTAGATATAACATGCATAAGTAAAACAGTAGGATAAGGTTAATGAGAAAGAAGGTGGCTTGCCTGTGATCAGCTATATGGCGTATATGTCCCTAGACTTCTTCTCAGGAAACCATAATAACCAATAATAATAGCCATCTTCTTCTGGTCTCCGATATAATCGCATCTATCGTCGTTATGGATCACATGCAAGCAAACAAAGGCACCATCAACACAAGGAATACGAGCATCATTATAATACAGCAAACAAGCATTCAACTCACTAATCACTTCAGTAGGTTTTTATAGATTGAGATCATAGCATTTGGAAATACTTTAATTGCCTTTGTGGATTTTCCTTTGGAATTCATTTGTCAAATACCACCTAATGAAGGGGGTTTTGAACTAGGGCTTGATTATTTATGATATCAATGTACAAAAATGATATCAACATATAGGTATTGTAATAACAAGGCCAACAAAATTGGTTTCATGATTTTATCAATTTTCTATATTTAGTTATGATTTTTCTAGTGAAATAACCTCTAGTTTTAGGCAATAATTCACCAGAAAAGTTCTGGAGCTCGAAAAATTATTTTCTTGTATGGTTAAGTGGGGTTTTGTATACTGGTTCAGTGAGAGTTCAAATCACTCCAAAACATTTACCACAATGCCCTTAGGAAATTCCCAAATTCAGTTATGTAGATATTTTGTCTTTTTCACCAGATTAAATCTATAGAAGCTTTTAATATGATTTCAAGGAAACATGCTGGATACTCTAAGTATCTTTCTGTAGGAGTTTGAATCACCCAATTTGGAGTTGTAAAACTCCTCTGGGGATTTTTCCACTAGAATATCCCTATGCAGAGATGATTCATTCACCATAAATCAAAAATGGCTAAAACAATTGTGAGCTCCTAGGTTTTGATGGCTATGGAGGTAGCAGAGCACAGTGAGTTGGAATTAGGTCAATTCAACTCATGGTTTGTCCTAGGGATTTTTCTAAAGTAGGAATTTATCTGTTTTTGACATTTTTGCTATAGGAAGAAAATAGCTCCAATTGGCAAGGGACCAATTCGACAATACAGGTAATTCCTTTACCAATCAGAATAAATTTGGTTCACTCAAGTTGGACCTACAAAACCCACTAGGGGGTTTATTGTTGGTAAAAGACACATTGTTTAGATTAAATGCCAGTAAATAATGAGAATTATTTCTGGCAATGGAGTAGTTCTGCAAGCTTGACAAAACATGTGGAAACAATTAGAAATCTAGATCTGGAAGTTTGCATAAATTTTACATATTCATTTGAATTTAAACTGACTAGGCAAATTTATCATAGCTAGAAATTAATAAAGGGGAAATGGCTGAGCCAGTCTGGATCTGGGGGAGGGCTAGGCTGCGGCACAGGCCGGCCCGACTTGTGGGCAAGCGCACGCGCGGGGCACCAATATTCAAAAACCGGGGCTAGGCCCGCCTGCTAGCGAGTGGCAGTAGCAAAGAGGTAAGGGCGGCTTTGGGCCGTCCGAACTAGCCAGGATCGACGGCCCTGAGTTGTCTTTATCCTAGCGACGAGGCGGCGGGGCAGGAATCTAGCTGAGCTCGAGGACCAGCGACGCGGCTCACCGTAGGGCGTAGGGGTGATACTTCCATTTTGCATCACTATTCTATGTCTTAATTCACTATTATTCATTGATATATTTCGTATTGGGAGGTGATACTTATGTTATTTCATCTATTTTTGCATGGTTGATGACTTTTGGAGCATGGACCGCTGCAGTCAGGATTCTGATGGAAAAAGTGTTGTTTTGAGGCAAAATTCGCGAATATCAGAAAATCCAGGAAAATATACGGAAAATCCTATTTTTCCAGAAGACTAAGGATGCAAGAAGATGGAGTGGAGGTGGGCCACAGGGGGCCCACACCACCCCATGGCGCGGGCAGGCCTAGGCCACGCCTGGAGGTGGTGTGGCCACCCTGGCCCACTCCAGCCTCTCCCCTCTAACGTATATCATCCTCCCGAAAACCTAAGACTCGGGGAGTGACCACAGAAAGATTCCGCTGCCTCTTCGGGGCGGAAAACACCGAGAGAGAAAGATCTCTCCGGTAGATAGATTTCTGCCGGGGGAATTCCTTCCCGGAGAGGGGAGATCGTCGCCATGAACACCACCGTCAAGCTGGACTTCATCGGGATCATCATCATCACCACCACCACCACCATCATCACGATCAGCACCCTCATCACCATCTCCATATTGCTGTAACAATTGGTTGAATCTTGCTATAGTTCATAGGGGAAACTTTCCCGGTGTTGATTACTCTTTGTAATTGATGCTATTGAGTGAACCATTGAATTATTGTTTATGTTCAGATTGTTATGCATCATTATTCCATCTCTGATCATGATCCATATGATGTCTTGTGAGTAGTTCGTTTTGTTCTTGAGGACATGGGAGAAGTCTTGTTGTTAGTAGTGGAGTTGCGTTGAGAAAGATTCAATAGATTGTTATTTAAGTTGTGGTGTACTTCTTCTAATGGTGTCATCTGAACGTCGACTACATGACACTTCACCTATATGGGCCTAGGGGAATGCATTGTGTATTTGGCTACTAGTCATAGGGGTTGCCAGAGTGACAGAAACCTGAACCCCCGTTAGGAAACCATTGCACAAGGGACGTAAGGGTCTTAGAGTTTAAAGCTGTGGTTAGGTTTCTGCCTGAATTACTTTCTTGTACTTACGGATGTTTGCAAGGGGTATAATCACAAGTATGTATTAGTCTTGGATGGGGCGGTACATTAGCACAGGTTCACCCACACAACACTTAACAAGCTAGAGAAGATTAATCGACTATATGAAGCGAAAGCACTTTACAGTCTTCCCATGTGTCCTCGAGAACGTTTGGTCATCTTAAGTAATACAACCGGCTTGTCCTTTGCTGCATAAAGGATTGGGCCACTTGCTGCATTTATTCCTACTCTCTTTTATTCACTCGTACTTTGTTTACTTGCTTTATCGAAAACCCCTAAAAATCCGTTTGCTAAGTATTTGTAGAGAATTCCTGATCCATACCACTAGCCAGCACCTTTTTCTCCTCGTTGGGTTAGACACTCTTACTTATCGAAAATACTGCGATACACCCCCTATACTTGTGGGTCATCAAGACTATTTTCTGGCGCCGTTGCCGGGGAGTGCAGCGCTATTGGAGAGTGGAACTGGTAAAGGAAACTTCTACTGTGAGTATTGTTTACTTCTGCTAGTTGCTTTATTTTTGTTATGGATAATTCGCTGAGTTTCTTATTTGGTAATGCTACTACCACTTCTAAGGTAGTAGATACGCCACCACCTGCTGAGAAAGATGTTTTCAAAATACCTACAAGAATTATTGATCGTGCTATGGATAACTACTATGTCGGGGATGGAACTACCCACCCCGGTGATCATTTACTCTTTATACACGAATTATGCGGGTTGTTCAAGTGTGCAGGTATTACTACAGATCAAGTTAAGAAGAAGTTATTCTCATTATCACTGAAAGGAAGAGCTGAGGAATGGTATAAGCCGCTGAAGAAGGGTCAAGCTCTGGATTGGGAGGAAATAGTGCCTCTCTTTTATTCAAAGTTTTATCTTCCTAGTGAGATTCATAAAGATCAGAATCAAATATACAACTTTTGGCCTCTTGATGGAGAGAGTACAGCTCAAGCTTGGGGGATATTGAAGTTACTAATGCTCAAATGTCCCATTCATGAGCTCCCCAATAATATTATTATCAACAACTTTTATGCAAGGCTCCCTCTACATGACAAGGATTTATTGGATGCTTCTTGTGCTGGATCATTCACTCGTATGGAAGAAGAAGCTAAATGGGACCTTCTAGATTGTATTCAAGACAATGCTGAAGCTTGGGAGAATGAAAAAGGAAGAAAGTCAGGTATAAATTATGATTATGAATGCATTGAATCTTTTATGGGAACTGATGACTTTCAAAATATTAAAAATGCTTATGGTCTAGACTCGCAAGCTATTGCTTCTTATTTTAAGACTTTTCCTTCCTACATTGAAGTGCCTAAAAAGAAGTGGAATAAGTATCATGAACCTTATAAAGATATTGCTAAGAGTGTTCCTGCAAGAAATACTGAAGTTTATACTACTAATCATGTTTTACCTAAACCTTATATTGAGAAAATGCCTTTCCCATTTAAGGTAAAGGAACATTATATGATGGCTAGTATGGTAGATGAAAGTATGAATAAAGTTGTTGAACCTGATAAACAAATGGTTGATGACCCTATTGTAGCAAATGTGAAAGACTTTGTTGCTAAATATGTAAAAGAGGGACACACTATCCTTTGTAAGGATACCTCTAATATTGTTTCACATAGTAGTGTTATGAGAGCTAGTATTCCTGTGTTTTCTATTAGAATAAGTGATCAGTGCTATGATGATACTTGTGATAGCTATATTGTTAAGTTTATGCATGATACTGAAAGTTACTATGAAAGAGGGAAAAGTGTTCTTATGCATCTCAATAATATCAAGTTTCCTCGTTTTATGCTGAAAGTTTTATGTTGCACTTGTTTTGCCTTCTTATGCAAGTAGCCTTTGGTTTCAACAAATTCTTTGTTTACAAAATTCCCTTGCATAGGAAGTGGGTTAGACTTAAATGTGTGTGTGTTTTTGCTTCTTAATGCTTTCTTTCACTTCAACTCATATCCCTATGTGAGCTTCTTCAAAATTATCATGCCCATCTTAATGGCTATAAAGAAAGAGCTTTATGGGAGACAACCCAATTTGTTTTTGCTTTTAGTTTTTTTGTTTCTTTGAGTCTTGGAAGTTATTACTTCGGTAATAACCGCTCCTTATTCGTTTTGTTTGGTTTTTGTGTCAAGATCAACCTCTAATTAGAGAGAAGTAATATTTGGGGAAGTTGCTGTCCCGAAACAGATTTTTGTGCTTCACCGTAAAAATTCGTGAGAGATCTCTATAAGTCGGATTGAGCTGTAATTTTTCATGCTTCTGCCCCAGGTTGTTATTTAACTTTCGTTAGTTTTGCACTTTTTGATTTGAGCAACAGAAGATTTTCGAAAAAATTGATTTTTATCTGCTGGTCTGTTTTGACAGATTTTGCCACTCTTGCATTTGCTTCTTTATTCGATTTCCTTTTTGAATTCTTTTTGGGTCTTCGGAAGGAGTTGCTACAGTAGCTTATGTTTTGATGGTTTTTAGTTGAAGTTGGACTCAAAAGATTTTATCACTTCACTTATACTAATGTTGCTAATAAGAACTGTGTGAAGTTTTGTGTGAAAGAAATTTCCAGGAAGTGGAGATAATGGTGTAATAAGGAAGAGAAGGGTTTCATGACTCAAGTAATAAGTATATGAAGGTGAAGATATTAATGATTCAAGTGGTAACTCCGGAAGGATCCACTAAATACCAAATTCAGAGACCTGCAGAGTCCGTGTTCAAATAGGAAACGGTTCTGGTAAGAAAAGTTCCGTGAAAATACAATCCAACTATAATTTTTGCAGTTTTCAGTTAATAAGGAAAGCTACAAAGCGAAAAAGAGACGGAAACGGAGCCAGGGTGGCTCACACCACCCTGTGGCGCGGGCCCTCCCCTGGCCGTGCCACCAGGTGGTGTGGCCACTCCGGACTCCGCCTCCGACTCGTTTTCTCCCAGTACCTTCCTTTTGATATGAAACATCGTAATATATAACCCCCCTGGATCCCCCGAGGTCCGTATATCGTGTTTTTGTCGTGTTTTTGTTTCGATCTGTTTCTGTCAGGACATACTCTTTGAAGGTTTAGAAGCACAATGGTGTCTACCAAGGATAAAGGGAAGGAGCCCATCGAGGAAGACCTCCAAGACCCCGGGAAGGAGAAGGAGATCAAGAGTGAACTTGAAGAGGAGCAAGGCCAATGTCCGCACAGCGACACTACCATTGCAAGCATTGGAGTGGTGGCAAATCCAACCATTGGAGGGAAGCCTCTTCATCACCGTTCCGATCCCTGGTCACTTCCTCCACGCACCAAGAATCCTTTCCATACCCTTATCCATGAGCATCAATACTAGAATATGCCCAAGGGGAAATTAACCTCCAATTGGGATTTGCCTCGTTCTAGCCATGGAGGAAAAGAAGGCTCCAAGTGGGAAGAATGGAAAAAGAATCACAAGAGCTGGGATCCACAAACTGAAATGATTATGGGCCGTATTGAGCACAACTCGGAGTTGATTCGTACTCTCACCTTCGAGATTGAGGACTTTGGGAAATTGATCAAAGAACTCATCAAGAGGATACCACCACCGCCGAAGGAGTAATTCGTCATCAGGTTTGGCATCCCCTTGGTTTGTTCCAAGCTTGGGGGAGTGCCGTGGTATCATATCACTATCTTCTATCTTTTTACCTTATTAGTAGAGTCATATCATGAATAGAGGAGTTATTATGTAGTATGGTTTGCATTATGGAAGTGTCCCCTCTCTCGTTAGATATGTATCCCTTGGTGTGAGTTTCCATTATGGAATATTAATGAGAAGTTCTATCATTCACTCTTTTGCATAGCTTATATTAGTTTTCAATTCGTGGTTATATGATTGATCTTGTTGTTAGTATTGGTAGCACTCTGGGATCGTTGAGTTAAATTAGTTGGTTTTGGTAAACCTGACTAGGTCAGTAGCAACACCTTTTTGATGGTTGAAAAGAAAAAGAAAAAGATAGAAGTACTCTAGAGAAAAATAATTTCATCATCTTTCTTTCTTGATTTTCTCATAAGTCTAGTATTCTCTAGTTAAGATCTTTTGTGCTTCCAAGGAAGATTGCATGTTTGTCTTTATCACTTGTATGTTTGTTTACTTCAACTCTTTTACTTGCTACCCAGCCTTGCTAGCCAAAAACCTGTACTGATAGGGTATTCTTCTCGTGCATCCACTCCTTTAAACCAAAACCTTTGCCATTTGAGTCCACCATACCTACGTAGTAGAATTATTGCTATTCCAAGTAAATTCTTGTTTTATCTACCTCCCAAATTAAACTTGTTATGTGAAAATTAGTGATTAAAGCTCTCACGAACTTGATGGCACGCTTTACTTTCCTGCATTTAATAAACTTGAACCATTGGGTCCTTCTTTGTTGCGTATATGCTTGCGCTTTATGAGTTGAAGTTAGCCGAACCATGTATCATGGGGACCACTTTCAACACTTCATTGGTACTTGTACCTAGTTGATATCATGTTCTTTTGCTTATGAATCCCGGCGGTGTGAAATAAAAGTGGAACTGGTAAGATCATGGAGTTTATATGTGTGTTAGAGAAACGCCTAGGCCGCTAGCCTAAGCCATGCCTAATCATGGTAGAAACTTGCAGCATAACTATAGTGAGCATTCTATGAAGCATCCTCAATAAAAACCTATGCAAAACCAAATAAAAAGATCGCTGAGATGCTCACTTTCTGCTTGCCTTGTCATTTCGATTATGGGATAGCTCATGTGTCATGTGCAAGGGGTACCCCGTTGGCGGTTCTCAATGATACGCATATATTTACAATGACAAGAGCTTGCTCGTGACTGAAGTTGAGTAGCATGAGGATCGGTACTCATAAGTAACGGGCATAAGATTTCAACTTATAACTTGTCAAGCATATCCTCATAGTTGTGTCACTTTAACCATAACCACCTAAAGATGCCTATGATAGGGGCAATGAGAGCTGAAAGCTAGTAAGTATCATAATTTTTGGGAGCTCTTTATGAGACTTGAAATCCCTGCTTCCCTCTTTGAAGGGCCTTTCTTTTACTTTGTAGTCGAGTGAGTAAACCTACTCCCTTCTATCTCAGCAAGTATTTTGAGTTGATGTGTTTCATTCATTCATATGATGATTTATTCAATCATGTTTCTTATGTTCCTTGTTTTGCACATTGCTCTTATCTTGATGTTTACTACTTTGAAAGCTATCATTGAAAAACTAGCTATTTGTGAACTCCAACAAATTATCAACTATTCTTCGACCAAGAGCTAAGTTTTCCATTACCAATTATGATTTACTCTATGTGTGTTTCCTTTACTCATTGCAAGTTGAGGCATATAATAGTGAGTTGTATTCTATTATGATCTATGTATTTGATGAATGTGATGCTTCTTGTCCGTATTCTTTTATCGACTCTTCACTCCATAAACCTGAGGTCATGTTTATCGAGCTCAGTTTTGCTTGGGGACAAGCGAAGTCTAAGCTTGGGGGAGTTGATACATCCATTTTGCATCACTATTATATGTCTTAATTCACTATTATTCATTGATATATTTCGTATTGAGAGGTGATACTTATGTTATTTCATCTATTTTTGCATGGTTGATGACTTTTGGAGCATGGACCGCTGCAGTCAGGATTCTGATGGAAAAAGTGCTGTTTGGAGGCAAAATTCGTGAAGATCATAAAATTCGGGAAAATATACGGAAAATCCTATTTTTCCAGAAGACTAAGGATGCTAGAAGATGGAGTGGAGGTGGGCCACAGGGGGCTCACACCACCCCATGGCGCGGGCAGGCCTAGGCCGCGCCTGGAGGTGGTGTGGCCGCCCTGGCCAACTCCAGCCTCTCCCCTCTGGCATATATCATCCTCCCGAAACCCTAAGACTCGGGGAGCGACCACAGAAAGATTCCGCCGCCTCTGCGGGGCGGAAAATACGGAGAGAGACTCTGGCAGACAGATTTCTGCCGGGGGAATTCCTTCCCGGAGAGGGGAGATCCTCGCCATCAACACCACCGTCAAGCTGGACTTCATCGGGATCATCATCATCATCATGACCCCATCATCACGATCAGCACCCTCATCACCATCTCCATATTGCTGTAACAATTGGTTGAATCTTGCTATAGTTCATAGGGGAAACTTTCCCGGTGTTGATTACTCTTTGTAGTTGATGCTATTGAGTGAACCATTGAATCATTTTTTATGTTCAGATTATTATACAACATTATTCCATCTCTGATCATGATCCATATGATGTCTTGTGAGTAGTTCGTTTTGTTCTTGAGGTCATGGGAGAAGTCTTGTTGTTAGTAGTGGAGTTGCATTGAGAAAGATTCAATAGATTGTTATTTAAGTTGTGGTGTACTTCTTCTAGTGGTGTCATGTGAACGTCGACTACATGACACTTCACCTATATGGGCCTAGGGGAATGCATTGTGTATTTGGCTACTAGTCGTAGGGGTTGCCGGAGTGACAGAAACTTGAACCCCCGTTAGGAAACCATTGCACAAGGGACGTAAGGGTCATAGAGTTTAAAGTTGTGGTTAGGTTTCTGCCTTAATTACTTTCTTGTACTTACGGATCTTTGCAAGGGGTATAATCACAAGTATCTATTAGTCTTGGATGGGGCGGTACATTAGCACAGGTTCACCCACACAACACTTAGCAAACTAGAGAAGATTAATCGACTATATGAAGCGAAAGCACTTGACAGTCTTCCCATGTGTCCTCGAGAACGTTTGGTCATCTTAAGTAATACAACCGGCTTGTCCTTTGCTGCATAAAGGATTGGGCCACTTGCTGCATTTATTCCTACCGTCTTTTATTGACTCATACTTTGTTTACTTGCTTTATTGAAAAACCCTAAAAATCCATTTGCTAAGTATTTGTAGAGAATTCCTCATCCATACCACTAGCCAACACCTTCTGCTCCTCGTTGGGTTCGACAATCTTACTTATTGAAAATACTGCGATACACCCCCTATACTTGTGGGTCATCAAGGGGCTATAGGAGGTTTTGGGGCGACGCTGCGCATGCTGGCGACTCCGGGGAGGGGCGGCACGAGGTGCTTTGGTTACAGGATGGCCCTCATGCGACTGTGCCCGAGCGGAATGCTTCGGGAGCTCACGCGCGTAACGGCTGTGGTTGTTCCTGAGGAAAAGGGAGAGGGTGATTAGGTACAGGGGATCGAGGAGATCCCAGGTCGATTACATGCAGGAGTAGAGGGACGAGGAGGAGAGCACCCACGCGAGATATGGAAAGTGACCAAGAGGAGGAGCTCGGGAGCTTGCTGGTGAAGCCTCCAGGGGCCGTCCTGAGCAAGAAGGAGGTCATGGTTAGTTGCATAGGAGTGAGGAGGTTCCGGAAATGCAACTTGTAGGGGTAGGGGAGGGGAGGTTGAGGAGCTATGCTCACCTCCATGCCATGGGTGAAAGCTCTTTTCCTTTCTCTCTCAGCTGAACCAGAGCAGGGGGAGGTGCGTGGAGCCTGGGGAAGGTGAGTGGGGAGCAGTCGTGTAACATCCCAAAACTTTAATCCAAGGTTATTAAGATGCAAATCATCAAATTTAGAGTTAACAAAAACTTTTCCATTTAAAAATATTAAAGCATTCATATGTGTGTATATTTAAATAGGAGTTGTTTTGAATTGCCTTGATTAAGTGATCCATTGCTTGTAAAATGATTCTTAGGTGAAATAAACATCATCTAGATCATTCCCAAAGAAATCCCAAATAAAAACAAATCAAAATGAATAAAGCAAATGGTCATTTGTGCCATTTTAATCAACATGCCTACTTTGGCTATTCCTAGAACTCAAAACCTAACAGAAACAAATGTGGATCTTTGCACCCCTTGCTAGTACATGTAGTGATGTACCAAGGCCCACTTTGTGATCTACCAAAAACTTTCAAACAATAATTTTAAATGGCATTTGAAAATTGAATCTAGTGTAGGTATCAAGATCACCCTATTTTAAAAACCACTCAAATGACTTCCATTTTCAAAACCCAAGCACACCTAGAAGCTCAAGCATGTGATCTACCACTCCACCAAAATTCAGCCCAAAATTCAAATAAAACTTTCATGCAGCCATTGTGTCGAACACCTTGTACACAGAATCAAACTGGCCTAACTTATACTATTTTGATCAAGTCTTGTCGAGCTATTTTGTTTGCATTGATCACTCTTGTCTCCCCTGAGCACAACCAGACCAAAACCCACCCTAGTTCTAGCCCCTGGCACCAGTGCAACGCCGCCCCAATGCAATGATCGCGGCCAACGTTGCCAACGCAGCAGCAGACCGCCAGCCCCTCTCCGCCGCTCTAGGAAGCTAGGCGCCACCCTACCGCCACCACCGGTCCACCCCACGGCCACTGCCAGCCACTGGACCACCCCTAACCTTGCCGCCCATTCTCTCTGCGTGCAGCCAGAGCGCCGCCAGCATGCCACAGACCGCCCCTTGACCCAATACCGTGCACGCCGCTCCGCCTCGACCCCAGCACCCCGCCAGACATGGCCGTGGGCCGTGTCGAGCACCTCCTCTATCTCCTAGAGCGCGGGACGCTCCCGACCAAACGCCACGGCCCCTAGCGTTGCCTTTAAGTCGTAGATGACTACTAGGAGGCAGGCCACGGTCCGACTATGCCACCCATGCCTCTAACCGCCTATATCAACGTCACCAACGAGGTCACCATCGTGCCGTTTGGTCCCCTTGTCGACCTATAAAAGGAGGCCACCCTAGCAAAAACTACTCACACCATCTCACTCCCCTCTCCCCACTGAGCCTTCCACCCCAGCCCCAGAGCAAGGCGGGCCGTCGTTCGCTGGAATTTAGGCGGAGCTTGCCGCAGCAGAGGAGGAGAGGCGCCGTCGATTTCGTCCACCCCAGGAGCCACCGTGACCACGCCTGAGTTTGCCGTTGACAGCACGTTCGATCGCCCCCATCGCCACGCTTGCTGGAGCCCTGGTATGCCCCCATTGCACCCCCACCAAGCCGCTAGGGTTAGCTCACGCCGGCGACCTGTTCGTCGGGGATGACGATCCTCAAACGTAGATCTTCTTTTTAATTGCACGGTCCATGTTGCCCCGTACCGCTTCGCGTTTGATGTGCTGCTGACCTGCGGGACCCCCCTGTCAGTTGTCATTCGCACCGCGGAGCGCCACTGGGCCGACCCTTTAGTTTTCCCACCCTAGCCCATGAATTCAAATATAGTTTTTTCTATTTTAGTTTGAATTCACTTCTGTCCCTTAGTTTAAAAATCAATTCCAGAAGATCTACTGAACCAAATTGAGTGATTCAAATATTGTTAGAAAGCTACTGAAAAGATCTATCCAAGCCCGTTGGATTTAATTCATTTAGAGTGAGAGATCTCTCCTAGTAAAAATAACAAGACAGAAGCATTTGCACATTCAAACATTTTTATAAAATCAACCATAATAGCTTTTGAGTTGATTGCAACTCTCAAAAATCAGATTTAACCATACCATCTGAATATGTAATAATATTAAGGATTACATGCACTGACTTTGGACTAGTACCAAAATAATGCTATATAGGCATTTCTAGTCACTTTAAATCATTAAATAATAAACTTAAACTTAATTAAATGTGATCCAACCCTTAAATCACATTCGCATATGTTAGAATATGTGGTGATGACATGTGTCCACATGATCCCATATTTTAAGTGGATAATATTAAATCTTAGATATTTTCAATGAGTAGAAATTACTTTTCTTAAATAAAAAGAATGAAGGTAGTTAATAAAACCTTGTGATGATAATAGATCATTAAAATGTGTGCCTTAGTGTGCTAAGTAGACTAGTTAAGTATTGTTTGGTGATTTTGTACTCCGTATGTATTTATAGACGATAGTACCGACCAAGCTTTCGAGGAGGAGGAGTGCTATCAAGAGGAGGAAGAAAACTTCAACCACTTCACTAACCAAGGCAAGATAACACTTGCAAGTATTATACTAGCAAGCCATCATTAAAAATGCAAGTTATTATTAGCAATCTAGAATATTTAGATGACTTAAGCAAGATGCATTAAGCATGCTTTGGTTATACCACTTTGACTAGTACCTACTCCAAGTTTACTCTCAAGCTTTTACTTTCTCTAATACGAGAATGGATTCAAACTTTGCCACTATGCCAGTAGATGATAGTTGTTACTCCTATCAGACGAGGAGTACTTGAGAGGACGTAAATATGCCAGACGAGGAGTACCTAGAATGATGTAATTATTTATATAATAAAAAAGCACACACAAACGCAAAAATTCTCATGCCTACTACCAATATAATCTTGTGCATATGTACAGAAACATTTTGTCATGTGCATATTGGCACGGTCCATAATATCTACTGTATAGCTTAGACGTTAACCTAGTAGCTACCTGTAGTGGCTATAATAAACTTGAGTTTTTTCTTATTCACAAAAATGAAAAGGAATAAACTTGAGATGTAATTATAGCCCAGAACACAAATTATTTTGAATTTTGAATTTGCATCTTGTTTTTAGATTTTTTCACATCTTTGAACACATATTTTTGAGTATCCAAAATAAACAACATACCAGCTAGAGCGCTCTTCAGTTAATCACTTCCGTGTGCATGCTGTAGTGGCATGGCTGATTTGTTCAGTAGCGCATGTAATCAGTTCAATACCCTACAATGCATTGGTAGTTTTTATTATTTGTTTTCTTATTCAGATATGCCTGTCAGGTCGTACCAAGGTCACAACTGGTAGGGAGAAAATACATAGGGGTCATTTTGCAAAAATTATGATGCCACATGACAGTTCTAGAATAAGCTACGATGAATTCGGACAAAATCACAGAAATTCGATTGAATTGGACTAAAATGCTCCCGATTACAAGTTGTGGGACTATTGTTGCTCACTTTGCAAGATGTGGGACTAAAACTCTCCCGCGGTGCATGTTGGGGGACTAAAAACGTATATACCTCAAAAATTAATGACCGTGCTATTGAGCGAACTTGAGGTTTTTAGCTCCACGGAGCATACACCCCACCCGGCCAAACGGTGAGCATCCAACAGCACAGCGAAAAAGCAAAATTGAAAAATGGAAAATGCCAGGCAAAAAATGGAAAATGCATTGCGTTTGCGTGTTCCCTAAGGGACCAGGGATGGCACGTTTTCTCCTTAGATTTTGGGATAATTAAATACAATGAGGTTATGATACTACTACTACTAGTATCATCCTACACCTACACATTCGCGTGCTCCCAGGAGTCGTACTCTGGTGTGCACAACTGTTGTTCTATAATTAGTGAATGGGTGCATGCGCGTGCCCGTGCCAGTTTGATAAAACGCGCTTGCGGTTACTGTGTACATGCCGTTGTCTCGTTTCCACACGATTTGCTTGGCTTTCATAGGACTTTGTTTAAATTTGTGTATCTGGAACCGCCTCCTATGCTTGTCGATGGGACCGAGACCACATGAACGCCATCATCCATGGCCAGCAAGAAGCGGGAGGACTCATAATGGGCTGGTCTCCCTGAGGGACTCGTCTAGAAGATAGGTGACATCTTCCTTTCAACGGACGACTTCGACTACTATGCCGCCTTCTAAGAAGTCTGCAGCGTCTGGCACCGCTTCACAGAGGAGTGCTTTATGCCTACCAACTGGATTGTTCTAGATCACCAGTTGTGGAAGGAGTATCGGGTAGACGACGCCGCCATCACGTTGCTGAACGTGATAACTGGCAACCACCTTGAGAATAAGATTAGCCTGGTTATTCGCAGGTGCTTTTTTTATATTCATCTGTATATATGTGATCCTTTTTTTATTCACATCCTATACTATATGTTTTTTCAGGTTCTGTTTCTTCATCCACTTGTTTCCCAGGGTTTGGCTCCATGGTTTACCTTGATTAAATTTTAGTCTATTTACCTTGACTGAATATTTTTTCTCCCCTCTCTGTCTCAGTCTCTCTCGAAGGTACTTTCATGAAGGTTACACAACCGGAGGCCTCCTTATACTTGGACAGAGGGTGCATTCCTACAAGACCCGGTTGTACAACCCCTTCTCAGGCGCCTGAGGGTGGATATACCGACCGAAGGTGGATTATGTTGCTGTGACGATGTTCCCGTCGTTGATTGTCTATACATCAAACCATCAGAACAACACCATTTGGTGGGCGGATGAGGGAATGGAGGAAGGGAGTCGCTCGGTCTTTGGTGAAGGGTGGTACTAGCCGTACGACATCGAGTAACTCCGGAGCATGACTTCTTATGCTAGTGATGTTTTCATCGTAGACAGATATGGGTCTATCCTCTCAACTATGTATGATCCTCCTCATGGAGATGTCCAACTACAGTGCTCTGCAAGATCACTGGAGATGCATCCCACCGTTGCAGGCCCTGTTCCGAGCTGCCAGTTCCCAAAGCACCATTTTTACCTCGTCGAGTCCGACCAGGAGTTGTTGTTCGTTGTGAGTGGACCGGTCTATGGCGGCAGGCCAGTTGTTTACTAGGTTGATACCCATAACCGTGTCCTTCTGTCAGTCTGAGGCATCGGAAGTTGTTCTCTCTTTATCACTGACAATCGGTGCGTCTGCAACGACAGCGCGAGGGTACCCACGGTGCAGGCTAGCAGTATGCGGACCTATCCGAGAGTAGATCTTACAACTTTGAGGCTCTTGCGTGGGAAGAGGAGCCAAGGGTTCTATATGGGTATGGAGTAGGAGGATTATGGATCAATGATCGTCCTTTCGAACCCGATCGATTGCTAATAGAATATTGTAGAACCGTCGAGCATTCTGAGCTGCCGATGGTGCCACCTTATGGCGAGGATGGTACCACCCACTATGATTACTAAGACGCCTATCCGTCAGATTGATGGATTGTGTGGTTCTGCTTCTAATGTATTCTCTTCAGGTCAGCTCTTTATGTGTTCACTTTGTTGAGTGAACGTCTATAAATTTTGCAAGTTCTATGGTGCCCGTGTAATACAATGGATGTTCTCCCTTTCGAGAAGATCATGTGTTGTACCTCTTACAATTTCACTGTTTTTTCATGTGCGTGTAGTAATTCTGATAGATGCTCAGTTTGTAATAATCCTCAAACAACTTACAACTGAGAATTATAGTAGATTATTACAATCCTCAGTAAACTTGATAGTACTAAAATGTAGCATAAAAGTTGCATCACAGTCTAGACAACTAAAAAACACCATAACTAGTGTTATAGAAAGGTCTCTATGGATCTTGCATCATGATACATGTAACAACTAGGTTCCCATGAGAGCTCATATGAGATTATTAAGTATGTTCTGCATTAAAGCTTGCCTGTTTTTCAATTCATATAAGTCTTTGCGTGCTATGGTGATTACTGAATCTGTTTTGTTGGCTTCTTGCTCAACAATATCACAGACATCTTGGAGGGCATCCTCAAATAATCTTTCGGCTGGAAAAAGAGGATCAGTCGAAGTGGTGTGCCATGAGAAATAGGTATTGTCACTTCTGCGCTGTGAAACAAAATCTAAACTTGGAGAAATGGGTCTTTGTTTGGCAGTCAGAGGGTCATTTGCAGCCTGAAACAAACACAAAACAAGTTATAACAGCATTACCATGCAATCGTACCGCCATGAATTTTAAATGTGTCAATGCGGTAATATACAAGGAAGGAAGCAATTAATAGTGGTGGCTCATACATCTATTTCTTCTTAAATAACTGGACCAGCTGGCGCCATGGAGTGATGCGAGCATGTGCTGCTCTGTGAAATAACTAGTCTACTTGAAGATGGCTGAGACCAAGACAAAACAAGTTACTTAAACAACAACTTCGGAAACAAACTACAAGTTCATTTCGAATAACAATGCGAGCAATCAAGCAAAGTACCTAGTGCAGACTGCTCAAACTAGAATGTGAAGAACATGAATAAAACGAATATGAAAACTAAGCCATTATGTTTTCATATATAAACTAGCGAAGCACTAAAAAACAAAATTTGTCGCTAATTTAATCATAGAGAAAAGGAGTAACTCAGCCAACAAAAACACATCAATTGTGAGCCCCGAATATACTAGCTAGATAATTCTAGACAAACAATGAATCAAGCAACCATACATTGAATTATTCATGAATAGCCAGATAATTTCAACGATTCGGCGGCCTGAGAACAACAAATTGAACCATCAAGTGCCTCGTATTAAAATATCCAGTTCATGTAACTATGATACATAGTAGATACAAGAGTGAGATGAAGTGCGTAGAGTTCATTATGATACATGTGTGGATCTTATCACTAGTGTGGCCTTGTTCTTGCTATCAGACAACTTAGATACAATACACTCGGCCTCTCCATATCTATGAAATTGAACTAAGCACATTGAACAAAAGCAGACCATAGTGGGGCTAAAAAATTTGACGCTCATTTTTGGTAAAAAAATATGAAAACAAGAAAGACAAATGGTAAATTTAAGCAAAAAATGTGGCAAGGACCAAACTTCGGGTGGGGGTCTTACGGTAGGTGTTACACGAGATCTAGGGCAGGTCATGTGGATGGGCAGAGTATGTACTCCATTGTTGCTCCTCTGCATAAAGGTAAGGCCAATTGTAAATACAAACAAGTTCCAACATGATATACTTGGCATGAAGTGAAACAAAAGTGACGGGGTCTTACAATATTATAGGAGCCATTCACTATGTGGTATTGTCTGCAAACTGAGGCTGCTCCTTGCATAATAACAGCAAACAGTTTGAGCTGTAGGTTAATAGGGATCAAATCGGCAGTACATAATGTTGAAATAGTATGACGTTTGTAAACGTGTAGTATAGGATAGCATGACAATAGCACGATGGAAATACTATAGTTCGTACATCGGCAAATGAGAGAAATATTATATAATGATATCTCTTGTGGACATGTACAACAGAGAATGTAAACAAATTTGTTAAGTGACTAATAATTCACAAAGAAATAGTACATAAAAAACAGTTCAATGTGTGGAGTTTAAGCGTAACCACAACGGGTTAATTTAGTATATAATAGGTAATCCCTCCGACCCATATTAGTTGACTTGGATTTATCTAGATTCGGATGTATCTAGTACTAAAACATGTCTAGATACATCTGAATCTAGACAAATTCGAGTCAACTAATTTGGGTCGGAGGGTGTATATCAAGTAAAGAACCTGTTAGTTAGGATATTTAGCACGAATATAGTACATTTCCAACAAACAAATTGTGTAGAGAGATCTGGTTTTACCTCTGGCGGGTGGCGTCTAGGACTCCTCCGTATTCTCACGGGTCATGTCGAGGTTGCCGAAGGTGCTATGGTCGCGGTCTAGGATACGAGTAGAACGCTGGACCACGGCGTTCGTGGAGCAGATCCTAGGCGGTCGATGATGTGCTCAGCACGCTGGACAAGAGGGTTCGTTGAGTAGATCAGGTGTGGTGGGTACGCCGGCTAAAGTGCAGCGGGGATGTTCCAGCTGGTGACGTATTCCTGGAGGAGAGGGGGTAGGTTTTAGGTACTGCTAGCATTATACGAGGAAAAGTACGAGTGACGCCCCACCCAACGAATTTAATAGGTGTCGAATGGGAATTTCGAAGTATCTGAAATGTTGGGGCACGAACTATGTCTGGATACGCGGGATATTTTACCTATTTATTTTGGTTTTGAAGTTGGTCATGGTCCATGTAATAATAGAAATTTGGTAGGCCATACTCCTTCTCTGTTCAGGTATCCAAGGTCGTACTCCCTCAATCCAACACCTCAACTGATCATCCATGGTAGTACTCCCAATGCTCAGGATCTCGAAGAAGAATTGATATCATACTTAGGAGTTTCAACAAATTATGAGATAAATTACGTCATGTTAGGAGGATGATGTTATACAATCATGCAAATTTGCAAGTTCCAACTCATATTCATATCACGGTCATGTTGGGAGCCATCTTATCAACAAGTGTTTTTACATACATAGGTGATGCCCTAAGGTCATCCGCAATGTGTAAAAAGGCACACCTTAAGGCCTATGTGGCATCCGCTAATTAAGGTTCACCTTATACTGTGGAGAAACTAAAGTTATATTTAAGCCTAAGGTGCACCTCAAAAGCTTATGGGTTGCCCGTAGAAAACAGAAAAATCATTTCCCCTCTCTCCTTATTTCTCATGTTATTGTTTTCAAAAGGGGTTCAAAATTTTCAAGATTCTACATCTTAGCTGGAAGTCGATCCAGTCGTCAAAACCCTCTATGGTTTCTGATATATTAACTGACCTCTACATGGGTACCTCCAAAAGCTTTTTCATAAAACTTTCAAAGAAACCTACAATTTATTACTTGTAGTTCAAATTCGACCTTATTTTGATACATCAACATAAAATCATTCAAGTGAGTGGAGTTATATAGCTAGGAAGCTTGAAAACTCCTAAAACATGGGAATCGCAAGTACAACATGTTGTTGATCCCCTACATATGTCCGAAAGTCATTCAAGTGGGTGAAGATAGCTAGGAAATTTGAGAACTCATAAAACATGGGAAATCGTAAGTATGGCATATTGCTCCACCATATATGTGTGAAAACTTGGCTTGTGGCATTCAGATCCGTATTCTTTGGAATTTCTTTACCTGAAAGAACAATCTCGTCATCACTAGGAAAATTGAGAATGTTCTTTCCTGATAGTTGGAAACTCACACTAACATAATTGTTTACTACAAGAAGATGCACCCATCTACCTCCGACAAGACATTTAATTCAAGATAAATCAATCACGCTTACTTGCTTGTAGCTCGAGTTTGACCTAATTTCGTTAAATTTTCAAGATGCAAAATCTTAGCAAAAGTTGAAACTATCGTCAAAACTCTCGGTTGTTTCTGATATATTAATTGTGACCCCCTAATGGGTACCCCGAAAAGCTTTTTCGTAGAACTTTCAAAGAAACCTACAATTTCTTACCACTATATAGTGTACGAATAACTTTGAATATTGACCGTTGGATAAAGACTCGCAAATCGCAACATTTCAAATCGTTAGATCTTCTTTTCCATTGTAGCATCTAGAAAATTCTATTGATAGTCTTCATCACAATGAATGCTATGCACAAAACTCAAAACACACTTCTCAATCATTCTAGAATCATCTCCCTCGTTTCTCTAGACCACGTTACCAAAATTTTCAAGTTTTAGATAGCTAATAGCTTTGACTTCTACACGATATACAAAGTACAAGAACCAAATATACACCCATACTTTATATATGTTGATCAAATTTTATATAGTGATGATATGTTAGACATCTATTATCTGAGTCTCACGTGCAGGGAACGTGCAATTTACTAGTACTTATAGTTTCACATTTGACCTAATTTCGATAAATCGACATAAAGTCATTCTAATAGGCAGAGTTAGCTAGAAAGTATGAAAACTCATAAAACATGGGAATCGTTGGTACAACATGTTGGTCCAATATATATGTCTATAAACTTGGCTTGTCGCATTCAGATCCAATATTCTTTGGACTTTTCTTTAGGAAAAAGAACAACCTTGCTCGTATTCACTCGAAAAATGTAGAATTGTTCTTTTTTTATAGTTGGAAACTCACAGTGACGACACTCCTTACTACAAGAAGATGCACTGATCTACCTATAAAAAGACATTTAATTCAAGAGCAATCTATGGCGGTTACTTGTAGCTAGCTCGAGTTTGACCTAATTTCGTTAAATTATCAACATGCAAAGTCTTAGCAAGAAACTAAACCTATCGTCGAAACTCTTGCTAGTTTCTAATATATTAATTTCAACCCCTCGATGGGCACCTTCAAAAGCTTTTTTTGTAAAACTGTCAAAGAAAAACCTACAATTTACTTGTAGTTTCAAATTTTACCTAATTCTGAGATACCGATATAAAGTCATTCAAATGGGAGGGTTAGCTAGGAAGCTTGAAAACTCATAAAACATGGGAATCGCAAGTACAACATGTTGTCGGTCCACTATATATGTCTGTCAACTTGGCTTGTGGCATCTACATCCAATATTCTTTGGACTTCTCTTTATGGAAAAGAACAACTAACCTCACTCGTCTTCACTCAAAAAAATGTAGAATTGAATGTTCTTTCCTGGTAATTGGACACTCACACCCACGACACTTCTTACTACTAGAAAATGCACCCATATACCTCTGAAATGAAATTTACTTCAAGGGCAATCTATTGTGCTTACTTGTAGCTCAAGTTTGACCTAATTTTGTTACATTGTCAAGATGCAAAATCTTACAAAGAAGTTGAACCTATCATCAAAACTCTTGTTGTTTTCCGATATATTAATTGTGAACCCTCGATGGGTACCTCCAAATTAAAAGCTTTTTCGTAAAACTTTCAAAGAAAAACCTACAATTTACTTGTAGTTTCAAATTTGACCTAATTTCGATAAATCGACTTAAAGTCATTAAAATGGGTAGAGTTAACTAGGAAGTTTGTAAGCTCATAAAACATGGAAATCGTTGGTAAAACATGTTGGTCCACTATATATATCTGTAAACATGGCATGGCATTCACATCCAATATTCTTCAGACTTCTAACAAAAAATAACAACCTCGCTCGTCTTCACTCGAAAAATGTAGAATTGAATGTTCTTTCCTGATAGTTGGAAACTCACACTGACGACATTGTTTACTATAACAAGATGCACCGATCTACCTCTGAAAATACATTTAATTCAAGAGCAATCTATCGCACTTACTTGTAGCCCAAGTTTGACCTAATTTCATTAAATTGTCAAGATGCAAAATCTTAGCAAGAAGTTGAACCTATCGTCAAAACTCTCGGTGTTTTCTGATATATTAATTGTGACATGTTGATGGATACCTCCAAAATACTTTTCGTAAAACTTTCAAAGCAACCTATAATTTACTTGTAGTTTCAAATTTGACCTAATTTCATAAATCGACATAAAGTCATTCGGTAAAATGGGCAAAGTTAGCTAGGAAGTTTGAAAACTTATAAAACATGGGAATCATTGGTACAACATGTTGGTCCACTAGATATGTCGGTAAACTTGGCTTCTAGCATTCAGATCCAATATTCTTTGGACATTTCTTTACGGAAAAGAACAACCTCGCTCGGCATCACTCAGAAAATAGATAATTGAATGTTCTTTCCTGATATAATTGGAAAATCACACCGACGACACTTTTACTACAAGAAAATGTACCCATCTACATCTAAAAAATCTTATATTTCAAAAGCAATCTATCACGCTTACTTGTAGCTCAAGTTTGACCCAATTTCTTTAAATAGTGTCATGATGCAAAATCTTAGCAAGAAGTCAAACCTGTTGTCAAAACTATCGTTTGTTTCTCATATATGGATTGTGACCCCCCGATAGCTACGCTACCTCCAAAGGATTTTTTGTAATACTTTCAGAGCAACCTACAATTTAGTTATAGTTCAAGTTTGACCTAATTTCCATAAATCGGCATGTAGTCATTCAAGTGGGTAGAGTTAATTAGCTACAGAGTTTGAAAACTCAAAAAACATTTGGGAATCATAATTAAAACACGTTGGTCCACTTAATATCTCTAGAAGCCTGGCTTATGGCATTGAGATCCATATTCTTCGGACTTTCTTTACGAAAAAGAACCGTCTTGTCATCGCTTAGAAAACTGAGAATTTTCTTTCCTAATAGTTGGAAACTCACACCGATAACATTGTTTACTACAAGAAGATGCACCCATCTACCTCCAAAAATATATTTAATCCAAGATAAATTTATTGCACTTACTTGTAGCGCAAGTTTGACCTAATTTCGTTAATCGATAAGATGTCACTGAAGTGTGCAATGTGAGCTAGGAAGCTTGAAAAATCCTAGTACTAAAAACTTGGGTATTGCATATAAGAACCATGGTCCGGTTTGTGTGATAATTGGGGTAGTTGCATTTTCTTTTAACTGTGGTATGTCTCATAGGAGCGAGGTGCTTGAGAGTTCACACGGTCTGTGGAAGTACAAGTTACATCAAGGACCTCATAAAAATGAAAATTGCACCCAAGTCCATGCTATTAGCACAAGGACCCTGAAATTGAGCAATGAAGTGTGTGTTTTGAGGTTTGCGCATACTAGTGTTCATCATGCTAAAGACTACTAGTAGAATCTGTGTAGATGCTAAGAATGGAAAAGAAGATCCAATGGTTAGCAATGTTTGGATTTGCTAGTCTTGATACAATGGTTAGCAATGTTTGGATTTGCTAGTCTTGATCCAACGGTCAATGTTCGAAGTTATCCGTACACTATACTATGGTATGGTATTGTAATAGATAAGACAAGATAAAGATAATATAAGAAGTACTGCGAATGGCCGATCTTTTTAGTAACCTTCCCTCCCGATGTTTGGGAAGCAAGTGAAAATTTTGACAAACAGAAAAGTTCGATTTTTTTGCCACCAAGGACCAAAGTGGTTTCCTTCCTATGTACTCCTCGTCCCTACTCCACACCAACACGGCTGCCGAACACGCCAAAGATACAGAGCCACCTTACCAAGGCACATGTGCGTAACACCATGTTGTGGAAGAGGGAGAGATCAGTCGGGCCAGTGCACGAGGGGAAAGGGGAGGAGAGAGGGAGCATGGATGGTGAGAGGCAGCAAAGGAGAGATAAAACACATAATTTTTTTTGCATGCATAGGTCCTGAAATTATTTACTAGCAGAGTGGCCGCAGGATTACCTCGTGTCAGGAACCCATCATAAATTTCCTCTGATATCGAACCGCCTTCAACTCCTCTTTGTTGCTACCCTCTTACCCTGCCTATGTTTTATTCTCTGTGCATGTACAATGCATGGACAGAGGTGAGCATATGTCTAAGCAAAGAAATGAGTACTACTACTAGTGTACTACTACTAGTAGTAAGTTGCACATGCCCTACACATGTGACTCAGATAATAAACATCTAACATATCATCACTATATAAAATTATAAAAGGTAAAGCAGAAAAAATAATAAATTTGATCAACATCTATAAAGTATGGGTGTATATTTGGGTCATGTACTTTGTATCATCATATGTAGAACTCAAAGATTATTAGCTACCTAACACTTGAAATTTTTGGTAACATGGTCTAGTGAAACGAGGGAGAAGATTCTAGTATGATGGAGAAGTGTGTTTTGAGAGGATTATGCATAGCATTCATTGTGTTGAATACTATCAATAGAATCTTCTATATGCTAGAATGGAAAAGAAGATCCAATGGCTGTAAATGTTCGGATTCACGAGTCTCGATCCAACGGTCAATAATCAAAGTTATTTGTAAGCTATATAGTGGTAAGATACTATTTTCTTTTTCCCGAATAATAGCATCAGCAATGTGTACAAAAGCACACCTTAAGGCCTATATGTGGCATCCGCTAAGGTTCACCATATACATTGTGGAGAAAATAAAGTTTGTATCTTTAAGCCTAAGGTACACCTCAAGCTTGCGGGTTGCCCATAGAGAATAGAAAAATGATTTCCCCTCTCTCCCTATTTCATGTGATCATTTTCAAAAGGTGTTCAAAATTTTCATGATGCAAAATCTTAGCTAGAAGTCGAACCAGTCATCAAAACTTTCTGTGGTTACTGATATATTAATTAACCGCTCGATGGGTACCTACAAAAGCTTTTTTCATAAAACTTTCAAAGCAACCTACAATTTATTAGTTGTAGTTCAAGTTTGACCTAATTTCATGAAATTCAGGAGCATTCTATCACGCTTACTTGTAGCTCAAGTTTGACCTAATTTCATTAAACTGTAATTATGCAAAATCTTAGCAAGAAGATGAAAATGTCGTCAGAACTCTCTATGGTTTCTGATATATTAATTGACCCCCTCCGATGCGTACCTCCAAGAGCTTTTTCGTAAAACTTTCAGAGCAACCTACACAGTTTACTTCTAGTAGTTCAAATTTTACCTAATTTCAATAAATCTGCATAAAGTCATTCAAGTGGGCGAAGTTAGCTAGGAAATTTGAGAACTCAGAAAACATGAGAAATCATAAGTACGGCATATTGCTCCACCATATATGTGTGAAATCTTGGCTTGTGGCATTCAGATCCATATTCTTCAGACTTTCTTTACCTGAAAGAACAATCTTGTCGTCACACTGATAGCATTGTCTACTACAAGAAGATGCACCCATCTACCTCCAAAAAGACGTTTAATTCAAGATAAATCAATCACGCTTACTTGCTTGTAGCTCAAATTTGTAATTTCATTAAATTGTCAAGATGCAAAATCTTAGCAAGATGTTGAAACTATCGTCAAAACTCTTGGTGGTTTCTGATACATTAATTATGACCCCCTGATGGGTACCCCCAAAATCTTTTTCGTAGAACTTTCAAAGCAACCTATAATTTCTTACCACTATATAGTGTACGAATAACTTTGAATATTGACCGTTGGATAAAGACTCGCGAATCCTAACATTTCCAGCCGTTGGATCTTCTTTCCCATTCTAACATCTAGAAGATTCTATTGATAGTCTACATCACAATGAATACTATACACAAAACTCAAAACACACTTCTCCATCATTCTAGAATCTTCTCCCTGATTTATCTATACCCTGTTACCAAAATTTTCAAGTTTTAGATAGCTATTAATCGTTGATTTCTACATATTACCACTATATAGTGTCTGAATAACTTTGAATATTGACCGTTGGATCAAGACTCACGAATCCCAACATTTCTAGCCGTTGGTTCTACTTTTCCATTCTAGCATCTAGAAGATTCTATTGACAATCTTCATCACAATGAAATGCGATGCACAAACCTCAAAACACACTTCTCCATCATTCTAGAATCTCCCCCCTCGTTTCTATAGACCATGTTACCCAAAATTTTAAGTTTTAGATAGCTAATAATCGTTGATTTATACATGATATACAAAGTACAAGAACCAAATATACACCCATACATTATAGATGTTGATCAAATTTATATTTTTTCTACTTTACCTATTATAATTATGTATACTGATGATATGCCAGACGTCTATTATCTCAGTCTCATGTGCAGGGCACGTGCAACTTACTAGTGATATACAAAGTACAAGAACCAAATATACACCCATACTTTATAGATGTTGATCAAATTTCTATTTTTCTGCTTTATCTATTATAATTTTTTATTGTTAAGATATGTTAGACGTCTATTATCTGAGTCTCATGTGCAATGCACGTGCAATTTACTAGTACTTGTAGATTCAAGTTTGACCTAATTTCGATAAATCAACATAAAGTCATTCTAATGGGCAGAGTTAGCTAGGAAGTTTGAAAACTCATAAATCATGGGAATTGCTGGTACAACATGTTGGTCCAACATATATGTCTGTAAACTTGGCTTGTGGCATTCAGATCCAATATTCTTGGGAGTTTTCTTCAGGAAAAAGAACACCCTCGCTCATATTCACTCAGAAAATGTAGAATTGAATGTTCTTTCTTAATAGTTGGAAACTCACACCAATGACGCCATTTACTATAAGAAGATGCACTGATCTACCTCTAAAAAGACATTTAATTCAAGAGCAATCTATGGCGTTTACTTCTAGCTAGATCAAGTTTGACCTAATTTCGTTAAATTGTCAAGATGCAAAGTGTACAATTTACTATCAAAGCAACATGTACAATTTACTTGTAGTTTCAAATTTGACCTAATTCCACGATATCGACATAAAGTCATTCAAATGGACGGGGTTAGCTAGGAAGCTTGAAAAATCATAAAACAAGGTAATCGCAAGTACACCATTTTTTTGATCCACTATATATGTCTGTCAACTTGGCTTGTGGCATCCACGTCCAATATTCTTTAGACTTCTCTTTACGGAAAAGAACAACTAACCTCGCTCGTCGGAAAATATAGAATTGAATGTCCTTTCCTGGTAGTTGGACACTCACATCCATGGCACTGCTTACTACCAGAAAATGCACCCATCTACCTCTGAAATGACATTTAATTCAAGCGCAATATATCGTGCTTACTTGTAGCTCTAGTTTGACCTAATTTTGTTAAATTGTCAAGATGCAAAATCTTACCAAGAAGTTGAACCTATCATCAAAACTCTTGTTTTTCTGATATATTAATTGTGACCCCTCGATGGGTACCTCCAAATTAAAAGCTTTTTGTAAAACTTTCAAAGAAAAACCTACAATTTACTTGTAGTATCAAATTTGACCTAATGTCGATAAATCGACTTAGAGTCATTAAAATGGGTAGAGATAGCTAGCAAGTTTGAAAGCTTATAAAACATGGGAATTGATGGTACCACATGTTAGTCCACTATATATGTCTGTAAACTTTGTGTGGCATTCACATCTAATATTCTTCGGACTTCTTACGAAAAAGAACAACCTCGCCCGTCTTCACTCAGAAAATGTAGAATTGAATGTTCTTTCCTGATAGGTGGAAACTCACACTAATGACATTGTTTACTACAACAAGATGCACCGATCTACCTCTAAAAATACATTTAATTCAAGAAAAATCTATCGCGCTTACTTGTAGCTCAAGTTTGACCTAATTTCGTTAAATTGTCAAGATGCAAAATCTAAGGAAGAAGTTGAACCTATCGTCAAAAATCTCGGTGTTTTCTGATATTTTAATTGTGACATGTTGATGGGTACCTCCAAAATATTTTTCGTAAAACTTTCAAAGCAACCTACAATTTACTTATAGTTTCAAATTTGACCTAATTTTGATAAATCGACGTAAAGTCATTCGGTCAAATGGGCATAGTTAGCTAGGAAGTTTGAAAACTCATAAAACATGGGAATCATTGGTACAACATGTTGGTACACTATATATGTCGGTAAACTTGGCTTATAGCATTCAGATCCAATATTCTTCCAACATTTCTTTACGGAAAAGAACAACCTTGCCCGTCATCACTCGAAAAATTGAGAATTGAATGTTCTTTCCTGATAGTTGAAAAATCACACCAATGACACTGTTTACTACAAGAAAATACACCCATCTACCTCTGAAAAGTCATATATTCCAAGAGCAATCTATCGCGCTTACTTGTAGCTCAAGTTTGACCCAATTTCATTTAATAGTGTCATGATGCAAAATCTTAGCAAAAAGTCAAACCTGTTGTCAAAACTCTCGGCTGTTTCTCATATATTGATTGTGACCCCCTGATGTGTACCTCCAAAAGCCTTTTTGGGAAACTTTCAGAGCGACCTACAATTTACTTGTAGTATATAGTTCAAATTTGAACTTATTTTGATTAATAGACATAAAGTCATTCAAGTGGGTAGAGCGATAATATAGGAAGTTTGAGAACTCATTAAACACGGAAAATCATAAGTACAATATGTTGGTCCACTATATATGTATGAAAACTTGGCTTGTGGCATTCAGATCGATATTCTTCGGACTTCCTTTATAGGAGAGAATAATCTCGACATCACTCGTAAAATTGAGAATGTTCTTTCCCGATAGTTGGAAACAAACACTAATAGCATTGTTTACTACAAGAAGATGGACCCATCTACCTCCGAAAAGATATTTAATTCAAGAGAAATCTATCGCGCTTACTTGCTTGTAGCTCAAGTTTGACCTAATTTCGTTAAATTGTCAGGATGCCAAATCTTAGCAAGAAGTTGAAACTATTGTCAAAACTCTCGGTGGTTTCTGACATATTGATTGTGACCCCTCGATGGGTACCCCCAAAAGATTTTTTGTAGAACTTTCAAATCAACCTACAATTTTCTTATAGTTTCAAATTTGACCTAATTTTTATAAATCGACATAAAGTCATTCAAATGGGCAGAGTTAGCTAGGAAGTCATCCAAATATCGACATACATTTAATTCAATAGTGATCTTTCGCGCTTACTTGTATCTCAAGTTTGACCTAATTTTGTGAAACTGTCAAGATGCAGAATCTTAGCAAGAAGTTGAACGTGTCGTCAAAACTCTCGGTGGTTTATGATATATTAATTGACCCCGAATGGGTACCTCCAGAAGATTTTTCATAAAACTTTCAAAGCAACCTACAATTTACTTATAGGTCAAATTTGATCTAATTACGATAAATAATTAGCATCAAGTCATTCATGTTGGTGGAGTTACCTTGAAAGTTTGAAAGCTCATAAAACATGGGTATCGTCAGTACAACATGTTGGTCCACTATTTATGTCTGAAAACTTGTCTTGTGGTATTCAGATCCATATTCTTCAGAGTATATTTATCTGAAAGAACAATCTCGTCATCACTCGGAAAATTGACAATTAAATGTTCTTTTATTATAGTTCGAAACTAACACCAACGACATTTTTTACTATATGAAGATGCACCCATCTACCTCTGAAAATACATTTAATTCGATAGCAATCAATTTCCCTTACTTGTGTAGCAAAAGTTTAACCTAATTTCGTTAAATCGGCAAAGAGTCACTAAAGTGTGCGAAGTTAATTGGGAAGCTTGAACATCCTATTTCTAAAACTTTGGAATTATAAGAAACCATGTTCCACTTTCTCTGATAATCAGGGAAGTGTAATTTTTTAATTGTGGTAGGTCCCGTAGGAGCGAGGTGCTTTAGTTAACACGCGGTCGGTGGAAGTACAAGTTACATCAAGGACCTCATAAAAATGAAAATTACGTCCAAGTCCATGCATTTAGCACAAGATCCCTGAAACTAAGCAATGAAGTGTCTTTTGAGGTTTCTGCGTATTATAGATATTGTAGAGCCAAAATTTGTTCTGAAATACTCTACATTCTAGCTTTTACTACTAGTATGTATAGTAAACAAGAATCCATAAAAGAGAGTGATCATACTCTCTATTGGAGTAGTAACTTGGATTGGTTGTTGACATATCTAAGTACTACTAATAACAATAATGTAACATCCCAAAACCTTAAACTAAGTGATCAAGAGCAAATCTACCCAATTTAGGGTTAACAAACACTGTTTCTATTTAAAAATCTCTAAGCATTCATATGTGTGTGCATTTAAATAGGAGTTATTTTGAATTACCATGATTGAGTGATCTATTGAATGTAAAATGACTCTAGGGTGAATTACACATCATCTAGATCATCCCCAAGCAAATCCCAGAGAAAAAGAAATCAAAAAGAATAAATAAAGCAAATGGTCACTTTTGCCATTTTAATCACCTAGCCTACTTTCGGAATTCCTAGCACTCAAATCCTAACAGAGACAATTGTGGTTCTTTGCACCCCTTGCTAGTACAAGTAGTTATGTGCCAAGGCCCACTTTGTGAGCTCCCAAAAACTTTCAAACTCTAAATTTAAATAGCATTTGGAAATTGAATCTAGTTCATATGTATAGATCACACTTTTTCAAAAACCACTCAAATGAACTCCATTTCAAAATCCAGAGAAAACCTACATGCTTAAGCATCAGATGAATCACTCCACCAAAAATCATTCATAAATTCAAATATTTTGTTCATGCGGCTATATGATCGAACAGTTGGCAGGCAGACAAAAAGTGGCCTAACTATTACTGTTTTGGAGCAAATCTTGTCGAGCCAATTGATGCATATTGATCAGCTTGGTCTCCCCCAGGCCCAATCAGACCAAAACCACCCCTATCCCTAGCCCCTGGCGCCAGTGCAACGCCGCCCCGATGCCATGCTCGTCGGCCAAGCGTGCACAAGCCACATGCGACCACCAGCCCCTCTCCGCCACTCCAGGGAGTGAGGTGTGACCTCACCGCCGCCCATGGTCCACCCCACGGCCCCTGCTAGCCACTGGACGACCTCAGCGCCACACCGCCCTTTCTCTCTGCGTGCAGCTAGAGCGCGCCAGAGCGCAATCGCTGCCAGCACGCCACAAAGCATGCCTCGACACCAAATCGCGCACGCCGCTCTGCCTTGAACCCAGCAGCCCACCAGACACGGCCGTGCACCGCCACACGACCCATAGTCGCCATGATCACCGTCGAGCACCGCCTCTGTCTCTCAGAGCGCGGGAAGGCCCCGACCAAATCCCACCGCCCCTAGCGTTGCCATTACACCGTAGAGGACCGCCAGCAGACCGCCTACCGTCCACCTATCTCACCCATGCCGGTAGCCCTCTGTATTGCCGTCATCGACGAGCCGCGCCCATACCTCACTTCCTCACCGTCGAGCCTATATAAGGAGGCCATCCCAGCACCATTTCTTCACAACATCTGAGTCCCCTCTCTCCACTGACCATTTCCCCTCTCTCACCGGAGCCGCTCGAGCCGCCGTTCGCCGGAATTCCACCGGAGGTATCCGCCGCAGAGGAGGAGAAGTCCCCGTCGATTTCGTCCACCTCAGCCCCTGCCGCGACCTCGCCTGAGCCCGCCGTCGCCGTTCAGTTTGTTTGCCTTCCTCGCCGCACTAGCTAGAGCCCTGGTACGTCCCCAGTAGACCCCCACTGACCGTGTTAGGATTCAGTCTCGCCGGCGACGAGTCCGTCGTCGAGGAAGACCATGAGCCGTCGATCTGTGTTCTAATCGTGTGGCCCAAATTGCCCCGTACTGCTTCCGGTTTTAAGTGCCGCTGACATGCGGGACCAGCCTGTCAGTCGCCCTCTACGTCGATGAGTGCCACTGGGTCGGCCCATTTACTTTCCCGCGCTGACCCGCTAATTCAAATTAGGATTTTTCTATTTTAGACCTAAATCAATTATGTCCCTTAGTTAAAAAATCAATTTAGAGAGTTTTATAAATCCAAATTGAGTGATTCTAATTTTGTTGGAAAGCTACTGAAAATATCTATCCAAGCCCGTTGGATTTAAATCATTTAGAGTTAGAAATCTCGCCTAGTAAAAATAACAAGATAGTAGAATTTCCACATTCAAACATTTTTATAAAATCAGCCATAATAGATTATGAGTTGATTCCAACTCTCAAAAATCACATTTAACCATACCTATCTGAATATGTAATAATAATAAGGTTTACATGTAGTGACTTTGGACTAGTACCAAAATAATGCTATATAGGCATTTCTAGTCACTTTAAATGATTTAATATTAAACTTAAACTTATTAAAATGTGATCCAACATTTAAATCACATTCCCATATATTTGAATATGTGGTGAGGACATGTGTCCACATGATCCCATATTTTAATTGGAGAATATTAAATCTTAGTTAATTTCAATGAGTAGAAATTACTTTTCTCAAATAAAATAAATGAAACTAGTTTATTAAACCTTGTGATGTTGGTGATGATACTAGATCAACAAATGTGTGCCTTAGTGTGATAAGTAAACTAGTTAAGTATTGTTTAGTGATTATGTATTCCGTATGTACTTATAGACGATAGTACCGACCAAGTCTACGAGGAGGAGGAGTTCTACCAAGAAGAGGAGGAAGAGAATTTCAACCACTACACCAACCAAGGCAAGCTAACACTTGCAAGTATTATACCTAGCAAGCTATGATTGGCAAGCTAGCACTATACCAGTTAACCCTTTAAAGCTTTACTTGCAAGCTATCATTAACAATGCAAGCTATTGTTAGCAAGCTATAATTAAGCAAGATAACCTAACCAAGATGCATTGGGCATGCTTTGGTTATACCATGTTGACTTATACCTACTCCAAGTTTTATTTACAAGCTTTACTTTTCTTTACTTTAATAAAGTCCTTTACTGGTTTAAAGGTAGCATAAAGGGTATAAAACTTGACCTATCTAGTTAGGCTTAGATGTCATTCTATGGCATGAGATTAAGATTAGCATCCCACATTAGTGAACACTCTTAACTTAGTAGTTTGGAGCTAAACCAAAACTTGATTCACTTTAGATGGGAATACTTGGTGAAAAATGATTTGTGAAAACCTTGGAATGATGAGTCATTCTATTGAGATGTTTGACACGTGTTGAGAAACACAAATGATTTATGATGATGAAAATGTTGAGGCATGAGCCTTAGCCCTTTTACAAAACTAATGGTTGGGTTCGGATGCGATACCATTCCAATTTTACCATACAACCACAATACCTGAATTGGGTAAGGCTTAGCCGGAAGTTTATATGCATAACTTCCCTCGCAGGAGAGGTTTGAGCTGAGGCTACCTCTCAATGTTGTCCACCTATGCAGTGCCCAAGATGACAGATGCTCATGGTTGGGAGGCCATACTCATAGGAGAGGTGCTTATACTAGAGTGTGTAAAGGAAAGGTTATGTTTGATTATCTGCACACTAAGTATGATGATTCAGGGTTATCCCTGACAGATGTATCGAATCTTGTGGTGAAAGTGTACCACCTCTGCAGAGTGTGAAACTATTCGAATAGCCGCGTTCGCGGTTATGGACAGTTGGAGTGGCCATACTGTTCCGTTGTCAGATGTTTTCAAAACAACTTATGAAATGAATTGTGACTTGACTTGACCACAACAAAGTTCTGACTATGATAACTAAGTTCCCACATAGGTGTTTTTCAAACTTCTTTTATCTTTCTTTGTTTCTGAACTCAGCTTAGGTTTCAAACTTAACTTTACAAATAAACTTAGAGTTAGCATTCCTACTAGAACTATCTTACTTGTTAGTTATAGTTTGCGAGTAATTAAAGAGTACTCATGGATTTTGTCCCTAGCTATTCCTATGGCCAGACTATGCAGGAGATTACCAAGATGAAGGACATCAGGACGGCTATGATAACTAGGACTATCTCCCATCGTCAGCATTGGCTGTGACTCTGAAGATGGACCCCACCACTACGCTATTTATTTCGCTACTTGATTGTACTAAGACTGGATCATGAGATCCTTTATTTGTGTAAGACCTTATTATGGTTTGTAATGGATGATGTACTGTGATATCCAATCTGTTATCTCTCGCAAAATGGTAATCCTGGGATTGCGATGTATGGCATAACAGGCATCTGGGATTAAAAATCCAGGTGTTCACAAGTTGGTATCAGAGCCATCCTGACCATAGGAGACCCTGGTTAGAATGGCCATCCGAACAAAAACTTAGTTTCAAAAACCAAAGTGAGTATTTATGAAAACTATTTCGTCTCTTACCCTTGGAAATTCTTTCTCTCAAAAAAATTCATGTTCCTCCAGATTCTTACATTACTACATAAAACATTGACACACTTGATCACTTCACTAACTTTCTCATCCTAAATCCTTATAGATGGAAGCTCAATACAACAAGTTCTACTAGTTGGGCAATGGAGGCCAACTAATCTTCGAGAGGGATCTAGATGCACTGTCTGAGTCCTTGGAGCGTCCTCATCCGGAATTCATTGGAGCTCAACTCCCGGGTCCACCAGGAGGAGATTTCCAATGGCTAATGACTATTGATCTTTGAGGCAAGATAGAAGCACCAGTATCTGGGAGGATTCAGTTCTCTGTGAGAGAGAACAACTGGATAGATGGATTAGCCAGGGCAATGCATGAAGCTCTCGCACGTCTGTGTGCCCTAAGTGTTAACCTAATCCAAGGAACCCTCTTTGTTCACTATGCAAGGCGTGATTCCATGGGAATGCCGCTAGAGATGCCAAGTCACCCAATACTGAAGCGTCAAGTGGAGAACCTCGACTTCCTACTGTACGACAGACAGAAGGAGTTGGAAAATGCAAGAGAGCTCGCCAACCATAACCTCGCCATTGCTTCCCAGAAGGCCCAGAATTTCTCACTGCTAGTCCAAGATCGTCAGTCTCTCCGCTATCAACGTGCCAAGAAAGATCGCACCATCGACCGTGTTCGCAAGAAAATGGCTGACCTCGAGAAGACCATCAAGGAGCAAGAAGCTCAACTTGCCGTAAAGGAAGAAGAAGACGAATGTGAAGATATCCAAGGGGATATTGACTCCTACCTCAGCAATGCTCATGACTTTCTGGAGGAAGATGCTGTGGACTTCTACACCAACGATGATGACTCTGACTTCATCGATGATGAGTAGATGCACTAGAGCCCTATTGTAGCATGAGGAGTACCGGTCCATTTGTATCGTAGCTTACAGAATGGTTCTTAAAACCATCTGCTTTCCCTTGATGTTGTGGTGTGTGTGTGTTTGTATCGTGTGATTCGCTTGAATGAATGAAAATAAGTTAGTTGCAAAACCTGAGTCAGACTCAAAGTTTTAGCTTTGAAATCAAAACCATGAACCTTAGAACTTTCTCTCTTACCCCTTTATCTACCTCAATCTTTAGATGACTCATGGAAACCAAGGAGGGAGAAGCTCATCGCAAGACCCAATGCTGCAGATTCTGTATACTCTCATTGCAGACCGCGAAGCAAGCAGGGCAAAGCGCCAAGCGAATCACGCCTTAGCAAGGTATGCACCTTATGAGATCAACATCGCAAGTAGTGGAGTACTGTGACAGATTCATGTCCTTAGCAAGGTATGCACCTTATGAGATCAACATCGAGGCCAAGAAGAAGGAGAGATTCCTGAACGGACTACATGATGAGATGCAGACTGTCCTCATCAACATCCGTTTCCAGGATCTCGAAGAGCTAGTCGACTCTGCCATTCAAAATGGAAGGGAAGATTAATCAAGCAAACGACAACCGCAAACATCGTATGATGCACCAAGCTGGATCCAACAGTCACTAGAAGTACTGTCCCATCCTTTCTGCAGGATATGCACCGAGGAACAATCGACTCCCAATGTCTCGCCCAAGCTACCCCAACCGTAGCGGAGGAAATGTGAAGTCCGGAGGAAACAACAATCGCTCTGGCAACACCAGGAATTTCAACCGTGCACCTCCCAAGAACAACAACAACACTGCACCCAGAACTAGAAGCAATGTTGTGCCCGTGGCAGCAAAAGACAAGTCCTAGATTACTTGTTTCGAGTGTGGAGTGAAGGGTTACTATTCCAATGAGTGTCCCAAGAAGATTGCCGCCACTGCCAATGTGAAGGTCCCAGCTCAACAGTAGTGTCGTGTTCAACCAGGAAGAAGATTCGCCCCTGCGAACCATCACAATCGCAACGGCCATCTCACATGAACGCCGAAGAAGCCCAAGAAGCGCTAGATGTAGTGCTGTGTATGTTTTCTGTCAACTCAGTTTTAGCAAGAGTGTTGTTTGATTCTGGAGCATCGCACTCATTTGTCACCAAAGAATTTTTATGCACTAGTAAGATTCACCCAACCAACTAGAGGCATGTCATGATAGTTCAAATCCCCAGTTCAACTACAAAAGCTAGAAAATTTTGCAAAGTTGTGCCTATCAGAATACATGGGATAGATTTTTATGCCAATCTAATAGTACTTGGAACCAAAGGTTTGGAAGTAGTAATACGAATGGATTGGATGTCAAAGCATAAAGGATTGATTGACTGTGCTAAGAAAGCCATCACCATGACCACTATCTTTGGAGTCTCAGTAGAGCATATATCTGAAACCTTGCCCCGTCAATTCAAGTGAAATAAGAGTCTAGCCCTGCCCACCATTGACCAAGTCAGAGTAGTCTGTGAATACCCTGACGTATTCTCAGATGAATTGCCTGGTATGCCCCCAGATAGGGATATTGAGTTCATTATTGAACTAATCCCCGGAACCAGACCCATAGCCCAGAGACCTTATAGTATGAACCCCTCAGAGTTAGTGGAACTGAAGAAGCAGCTGGATGCTATGCTGGCAACAGGCTTGATTCAACCAAGCGCATCGCCATGGAGATTGCCAGTATTATTCGTTGACAAGAAAGATTGAGGCAACCATCTGTGTACATATTACAGGAAGCTGAATGACGTCACCATCAAAAACAAGTACCCATTGCCAAAGAGAGAGGATCTATTTGATCAGTTGACTGGAGCAACTGTGTTCTCTAAGATTGATCTTAGGACTAGTTATCACCAACTTAAGATTCGTGCAATGGATATTCCGAAGACCACCTTTACTACTCGTTATGGTTTATACGAGTATACGGTTATGTCTTTTGGATTAACCTATTCCCCTTCTTATTTCATGAATCTCATGAATAAGATCTTTATGAATTTTCTAGACAAGTTTGTCGTTCTGGTTATCGACAATATCCTTATCTACTCCAAGTCAGAAGAAGAGAATGAGCAACATCTGAGAATCATCCTTGAAACCCTGAGGGAGCATCGGTTGTATGCTAAGTTTAGCAAATGTGAGTTTTGGCTGAAAGAAGTAGGATTCCTAGGACATATTGTGTCTGCCGGAGGAATGGCTATTGATCCCACCAAGATCAGATATGTCGAAGCATGGGAAGCCCCAACCACTCAAACCCAAGTCCATGCATTTCTCAGATTAGCGGGATACTACCGCAAGTTCGTAGAAGGATTTTCTAGCATCGTCAGACCTATGACCCAGTTATTGAAGAAGGATAAGAGGTTTTAATGGACCAGAAAGTGTGAAGCAAGTTTCCAAGAGCTGAAGAAGAGATTGATTTCAGCCCCAATATTGATCATGCCAGATATCAAGAAGCCGTTTGATGTGCATTGTGATGCATCCAAGATTAGTCTCTGATGTGTATTGATGCAAGAAGGCAAAGTCATTGCGTATCTGTCTCGACAACTGAAGCAGCATGAGCAGAACAATCCGACCCATGATCTTGAATTAGCATCCGTAGTTTTGGCACTGAAGACATGGCGTCATTATCTTATGGGTAATCGCTGTGAGATTTACTCAGATCACAAAAGCTTGAAGTATATCTTCACTCAGAAGGAGCTAAATATGAGGCAAAGGAGATGGATAGATTTAATCAAGGATTATGACCTTGACATTCACTATCACCCCGGCAAAGCCAATGTGGTAGCATATGCTCTTAGCAGATTGTCGTGTAGGCTAAACACCATGATCAACCAGAAGCAACCTAGTTTGTATGAGGAGTTGGAGCAGTTTAGAACTAAGCTTGTTAGCAAAGGATTTCTACCTAGCATTGAACTTCAACCCACTTTGATTAGCAAAATCAAGGAAGCCCAGAAGGGAAATGAAAGTATCGACAGAATCAAACGTCGTATTGGTACAGGAAAGGTACCTGGATTCACCGAAGACAAAGAAGGAGTTATGTGGTACAAAGGACGTATCTGTGTACCAGCAGATTCAGAGCTGAAGCAAGTTATCATGCAAGAATCTCATGATACTCTTTATTCTATCCACCCCGGAGGAACCAAGATGTATTACGATTTGAAGGAGCAATTTTGGTGGCACAAGATGAAGAGAGACATCGGAAGCTACATCGCGAAGTGCGATATCTTCCAAAGAGTCAAAGCGGAACATCAGAGACCCGCAGGACTATGGCAACCGTTGCAGATTCTGGAATGGAAATTGGATTCCGTTGGAATGGACTTTATCACTGGTTTGCCTACTTCTAGTAGGGGAAATGACTCAATCTGGGTCATCGTTGATAGACTGTCTAAAGTAGCTAATTTTATACCGGTCAAGATAACCTACCAGGGTTCGAAGCTAGCAGAGTTGTACATTGCTAGAATTGTTAGTCTGCATGGAACCCCCAAGACCATAGTATCAGATCGAGGAACCCAATTTACCTCGAGATTTTGGTAGAAAGTCCAAGAGGGATTAGGAACCAAGTTGAATTTCAGCACAACTTATCACCCACAAACTGATGGACAGACTAAAAGAGTCAACCAAATCTTAGAGGATATGTTGAGAGCTTGTGTGTTAGAATATGGATCAAAATGGGAAGATTGTCTGCCTTTCGCAGAATTCTCATATAACAACAGTTATCAAGCCAGTTTGCAAATGGCACCATTTGAGTTCCTATGCGGAAGAAAGTGTCGTACCCCATTGAATTGGTCGCATGTAGGAGAGAGTTAGATCCGTGGACCCGACATTCTCCAAGAAGCTGAAGAGAAGGTTCACAAAGTCCGTGAGCACCTCAAGACCGCCCAATCCAGACAAAAGAGTTATGTGGACAAGAGAAGGAGAGACCTGAGTTTCAATGTCGGAGATTTTTTATATCTCAAGGTTTCACCATTGAAGGGAACCCATCGTTTTAGTCTAAACGGAAAGTTAACCCCCAGATATATCGGGCCTTTCAAGATTCTGAATTGCCGAGGAGAAGTATCTTATCAACTGGAACTGCCTGAAGAGATGTCAGCCATCCACAATGTGTTCCATAACTCGTTACTTCGCAAATGCTTAGAAGTGCCGGAGAAGACCGAAGTATTCAAGAACATCGATCACCGAGCTGTTGATATCAACAAGGATCTGACGTATCATGAAGTGCCCATCCGTATCTTGGAGGAAGCCTACAGAACCACCAGGACCCGGAGTATCAGATTTCTCAAGATTCAATGGAGCAACCATACTGAAGAAGAAGCCACTTGGGAGCGAGAAGATTACATTACGATAGAGTTCCCAGATCTCTTTAGTTCCTAGTTTTCTTTCTTAAATCTCGGGACGAGATTTTTTTTAAGGGGGGAAGGCTTGTAACATCTCAAAATTTTAAACCAAGTTATCAAGATCAAATCTACCCAATTTAGGGTTAACAAAAACTTTTCTATTTAAAAATCTTTAAGCATTCATATGTGTGTGCATTTAAATAGGAGTTGTTTTGAATTGCCATGATTGAGTGATCTATTGATTGTAAAATGACTCTAAGGTGAATTACACATCATCTAGATCATCCCCAAGCAAATCCCAAAGAAAAATAAATCAAAAATAATAAATAAAGAAAATGGTCACTTTTCCCATTTTAATCACCTAGCCTACTTTGGGCATTCCTAGCACTCAAATCCTAACAGAGACAATTGTGGTTCTTTGCACCCCTTTCTAGTACAAGTAGTGATGTGCCAAGTCCCACTTTGTGATCTCCCAAAAACTTTCAAACTCTAAATTTAAATAGCATTTGGAAATTGAATCTAGTTCATATGTATAGATCACACTTTTTCAAAAACCACTCAAATGAACTCCATTTCAAAATCCAGAGAAAACCTACATGCTTAAGCATCAGATGAATCACTCCACCAAAAATCATTCAAAAATTCAGATATTTTGTTCATGCGGCTATTTGATCGAACAGTTGGCAGGCAGACAAAAAGTGGCCTAACTATTACTGTTTTGGAGCAAATCTTGTCGAGCCAATTGATGCATATTGATCAGCTTGGTCCCCCCCAGGCCCAATCAGACCAAAACCACCCCTATCCCTTGCCCCTGGCGCTAGTGCAACGCCGCCCCGACGCCATGCTCGCCGGCCAAGCGTGCACAATCCACAGGCGACCACCAGCCCCTCTCCGCCACTCCAGGGAGTGAGGCGTGACCTCACCACCGCCCACGGTCCACCCCATGGCCCCTGCTAGCCACTGGACCACCTCAGCACCGCGCCGCCCTTTCTCTCTACGTGCAGCCAGAGCGCGCCAGAGCGCGATCGCCGCCAGCACGCCATAGACCACGCCTCGACACCAAATCGTGCACGCCGCTCTGCCTTGAACCCAGCAACCCACCAGACACGACCGTGCACCGCCGTGCGACCCACAGTCGCCATGATCACCGTCGAGCACCGCCTCTGTCTCTCAGAGCGTGGGAAGCCCCCTACCAAATGCCACCGCACCTAGCATCGCCATTACGCCATAGAGGACCGCCAGTAGACTGCCCACCGTCCACCTATCTCGCCAACACTGGTAGCCCTCTATATTGCCGTCACCGACGAGCCGCGCCCATACCTCACTGCCTCACCGTCGAGCCTATATAAGGAGGCAATCCCAGCACCATTTCTTCACACCATCTCACCCCCTCTCTCCACTGACCATTTCCGCTCTCTCACCGGAGCTGCTCGAGCCGCCGTTCACCGGAATTCCACCGGATGTAGCCGCTGCAGAGGAGGAGCAGTCCCCGTCGATTTCGTCCACCTCAGCCCCTGCCGCGACCTTGCCTGAGCCCGCCGTTGCCGTCCAATTCATTTGCCCGCCTTGCCGCACTAGCTGGAGCCCTGGTATGTCCCCAGTAGACACCCACTGACCATGTTAGGGTTCAGTCTCACCGGCGACAAGTCCGTCGTCGACGATGACCGTGAGCCGTCGATCTGTGTTCTAATCGTGTGGCCCAGATTGCCCCATATAGCTTCGGGTTTTCAGTGCCACTAACATGCGGGACCAGCATGTCAATCGCCCTTTGTGCCGCTGAGCACCACTGGGCCGGCCCAATTACTTTCCCGCGCTGACCCAGTAATTCAAATTAGAATTTTTCTATTTCAAACCTAAATCAATTATGTCCCTTAATTCAAAAATCAATTCAGCGAGTTTTGTAAATCCAAATTGAGTGATTCTAATTTTGTTGGAAAGCTACTGAAAATATCTATCCAAGCCCGTTGGATTTAAATCATTTAGAGTTAGAGATCTCGCCTAGTAAAAATAACAAGCCAGAAGCATTTTCATATTCAAACATTTTTATAAATTCAACCATAATAGCTTTTTAGTTGATTCCAACTCTCAAAAATCACACTTAACCATACCTATATGAATATGTAATAATATTAAGGTTTACATGCAGTGACTTTGGACAAGTACCAAAATAATGCTATATAGGCATTTCTAGTCACTTTAAATCATTTAATATTAAACTTAAACTTATTAAAATGTGATCCAACATTTAAATCACATTCCCATATATTAGAATATGTGGTGATGACATGTGTCCACATGATCCCATATTTTAATTGGAGAATATTAAATCTTACTTAATTTCAATGAGTAGAAATTACTTTTCTCAAATAAAATAAATGAAACTAGTTCATTAAACCTTGTGATGTTGGTGATGATACTAGATCATTAAATGTGTGCCTTAGTGTGACAAGTAGACTAGTTAAGTATTGTTTGGTGATTGTGTATTCCGTATGTATTTATAGACGATAGTACCGACCAAGTCTACAAGGAGGAGGAGTTCTACCAAGAAGAGGAGGAAGAGAATTTCAACCACTGCACCAACCAAGGCAAGCTAACACTTGCAAGTATTATACCTAGCAAGCTATGATTGGCAAGCTAGCACTATACCAGTTAACCCTTGCAAGCTTTACTTGAAAGCTATCGTTAACAATGCAAGCTATTGGTAGCAAGCTATAATTAAGCAAGATAACCTAAGCAAGATGCATCGAGCATGCTTTGGTTATACCATGCTGACTTATACCTACTCCAAGTTTCATTTACAAGCTTTACTTTTCTTTACTTTACTAAATTCCTTTACTGGTTTAAAGGTAGCATAAAGAGCATAAAACTTGACCTATCTAGTTAGGCTTAGATGTCATTCTATGGCATGAGATTGAGATTAGCATCCCACATTAGTGAACACACTTAACTTAGTAGTTTGGAGCTAAACCAAAACTTGATTCAGTTTAGATGGGAATACTTGGTGAAAAATGATTTGTGAAAACCTTGGAATGATGAGTCATTCTATTGAGATGTTTTGACATGTGTTGAGAAACACAAATGATTTATGATGATGAAAATGTTGAGGCATGAGCCTTAGCCCTTTTACAAAACTGATGGTTGGGTTCAGATGCGATACCATTCCAATTTTACCGTACAACCACAATACCTGAATTGGGTAAGGCTTAGCCGGAAGTTTATATGCATTAGTATTAGTTCCCTCGCAGGGAGAGGTTTGAGCTGAGGCTACCTCTCAATGTTGTCCAGCTATGAAGTGCCCAAGATGACAGATGGTCATGGTTGGGAGGCCATACTCATAGGAGAGGTGCTTATACTAGAGTGTGTAAAGGAAAGGTTATGTTTGATTATCTGCATACTAAGTATGATGATTCAAGGTTATCCCTGACAAATGTATCGAATATTGTGGTGAAAGTGTACCACGCCTGCAGAGTGTCAAACTAATCGAATAGCCACATCCGTGGTTATGGAGAGTTGGAGTGGCCATACTGTTCTGTTGTCAGATGTTTTCATAACAACTTACGAAATGAATTGTGAATTGACTTGACCACAACAGAGTTGTGACTATGATAACTAAGTTCCCACTTAGGTGTTTTTAAAACTTCTTTTATCTTTCTTTGTTTCTGAACTCAGCTTAGGTTTCAAACTTAACTTTACAAATAAACTTAGAGTTAGCATTCCTACTAGAACTATATTACTTGTTAGTGATAGTTTGCGTGTACATAAAGAGTACTCATGGATTTTGTCCCTGGCTATTCCTATGGCCAGACTTTGAAGGAGATTACCAAGATGAAGGATAGCAGGACGGCTATGATAACTAGGACTATCTCCCATCGTCAGCATTGCCTGTGACTCTGAATATGGACCCCACCGCTATGCTATTTATTCTGCTACTTGATTGTACTAAGACTGGATCATGAGATCCTTTATTTGTGTAAGACCTTATTATGGTTTGTAATGGATGATGTACTGTGATATCCAATCTCTTATGTCTCACAAAAATGGTAATCCTGGGATTGTGATGTATGGCATAACAGGCATCTGGGATTAAAAATCCGGGTGTTGACAAATAATTTCTCAAAGAGAAGTACCACTAATAAATGCAGTACTAGTTTGTCTGATTTGTTCTAAGATGTACTAATACTAGCACTAGTAATCCCTCTGTCTAGGATTATTAAGGACATTTAAATTTTATAAGACCAAAAAATTTAATTAAAGGTTAGTGTCGAAGACATGCATGTAGTCCTCGTTCTCTCCCCTGCAGCACTGAACACCCTGCACCAGCCCGTAGGCTTTTCGTCTCTCTCCAGGAGTAGATATTCTTGCATCTCACTCAGGTGGATCTTCTTTCCTCGGTCTCTCCCTCTTTCTGTATTGTACTATCTAGTACAGTACAGCGTGACACCTACTTTACTCATCTGTCAACTTTCTGCAGCCTTTTTGTTTTGATGAAGCATGTACAACATGCGGACACTGTCTAAGAAAAAAGTGGCCAAGTGCAGAGCCTCAGCCGCTGCCGGTGCGTTGATGCCTAGTGTATTCCTATACAATCGTACCAATACAGTATGAAACTCAATCAGTATACTCTTCAGTATACCCACCCAACCCTAGTTTCTGGCCGGCGGGCATTACGTCGGTGAGGTGATCTTCCCTCTGTAACCACTCCCACAAGTTTGTGTACAGCGTCAGCGGATTCGACCGTGAGCCGGCTGCTATGGATGTCATCGAGTCTGAGGCGATGATTGAGTGGCCCTACGATGGCTGCTTTAGTTTGGTCGCCTTCGACAAGCTCGACGAGCACAAGATCATGTTCTCCCACGGCCCGTGCTCCTGCATGGATCCCGCTTGTGATTTAATTGCCTCGCCGGCAGGGCTCCTTCCCCACATGAAGGAGGCCCACGGGGTCATAGTAACTAGGGTCATCTACGGCAGCGCCTTCTTTTGTCTCATCCCAATCCTAGGTTCCTCTACGGGGATGACGGTGCCATGTTCAGCCTGACCAGCATCGGGCAGGACAGGTGCTTGTGGCCATGGTACAGCAGAGCAACTCGTCACCGAACAACTTCCCGTCTGAGAAGCTTAGGACGTACCTCAGGGTGCCGCGTGGTTCCTGATAAAGGTTGGACAATCCACCCATGTATCTTTCTAGATTTACATCGATAGGAAAAAATGATCTTAAACTATGGCTGATGATCAAGACCATAATGGTGTATTAGCAGATAAATAGTACTACTAGTAGTACTATTTTACTACTTTAGTTTACTAGTAGTAGTCGCATGTAGGTTCTCATTTGGTACTAGGAAGTATGCATTTTGGATGTAAACTAAGTTTGTTGCTAATGTTAGTACAGAGTATTTAGGGGTTTATTATGACTTTTTTATAATTGTTCACTTCTACGACATGGACCAGAGATAAACACACTAACCATTCTTACGGTGCTTCGATTAAGTCATCTAACTGGGTGATTATAAAACCTAGTATGCTTTCTAATTTGGAAATGAGGGAGCATCTAAGTACTAAAATGCATCGAAATACATGCGTATCTAGACAAAACTAAGTCAGTTACTTCTATTTTAGGATAGAGGGAGTAATTATTTATGAGTATTCGATTTTTCACAAAATATTTACTGCTATGGCACGTGCCCACGACTAAGGCATGGACCAATGCATAATAATCACGTGACAATACGGTGCCGATCTACTCCGTGCTAGTAGTTAGATTACCCTACGTGCAAAGGGGCACTAGTGGAGCACACGCTCATGCTGTTCCTGAGTAGTACTACTAGTATACGCAAATAGGAGTACATAAATAGATAGATCTTGTTGCTCATCGTACTATTTTTTTCCGTGTAAGGCAACCTGTACGTGACTACTATAGTACTATATTGGCACAACTTCGACTTTTGGCGCTACAAGATGAATGTGGAACTCTCTGTGTAAAATTACTATACTAGTACTTCTTATAGTACGGACTACATGGTAGTAGTAGTACTACTATACTCTATAGTTTTTCAGACGCGCAATAAAGTAGTACTGTAAGTCTATTTGGTCAAGATGCATGCAACAAGCATTGGTTTGACAAGACAATTCAGGTTTTTAGATATCCAAATTTCTACTCCAGCTCGATGGCTCAAGACATGAAGCAGCTAGTACTCCTCTATCCTCCGGCTGTTGCCCAGATCGAAATGAACAAGCAAAAGATTGTGTATCTTGGAAATTCCATGGCCATTTATTACCTGTAGATCTTTATTGCCCAGATCGAAATGAACAAGCAAATTATTTATTACATACCTGGGGCTCAACAACTGGAGCTCTTTGCAACTATGCCTCTAGTTGTTGGAAGTTTGTGCAACTAGCCTCAATTAGAGCCCCACCCCCCACTCGCCCACCTTCTACAGTCCTAATAGTACTACTACACACCATCTTGTGTACCCTATTGATTCAGCGCCTTTGTATTCTCCATCTCACCTCGGTCGCTAGCTCCCACCAATGATATTCCCTCCCTCCCCACCCCACCCCAAAGAAAAACCCCAAAACACCATCTCAGCATCCTTCCATGGTGAGATCGAGCAAGGTCAGTAAAGATCTTGAGCATTTTCAGAAGGTGTTCTCCGAAGGCCCCCTTCAAAGTACTCATCAACCATTGCGACGCTACCACCACCGCGAGCCTCGTTGGTTCGTCCAAACATATTATTCAATTAGCAAAAGCGAGTGGAACTATGCCTTCTTCTCATCCGTTTGGCCTCCCATGTGTTCTTCATTCTCACCCGACGGTGAGACCGTGGGAATCCAAAGACTGCTTCAAAGTGACAGGCAGCCCGTACAAGCTGACGCCGCTAGACAGGTTCTCCTTTGATGCTGTGATCTCAAATGGTTTTGATGAGCAGTGAGCAGGTGGCAATGGAGATTGGATCATCACAGTTGGGCCCAATTTCACATGGGACCTTGTCAACATGTACACTCGTCACAAGATTGTTATTCCGCAAGTGTTGGGATTTGAACCGACCAAAGTTTACACACTTACATTTTAGGATGATTTTGATGAAGGTCGACGTACTAAACTGTAGAAGATAGTCATTTTCCAAGTTCCGATAGATGCTGGGGGATACAAAGATTTCTCTCTTATCACCATTTTCAAATTCAAGATTGGTGTCCTTAACGGGAATGATAGTCATGGATGGTTAGTTTGTGTGAACAAATTCTAGTGCTACTTCAAATACTTCGATGCTATTATCCAGCATGATCGTGTGTTCACCGTGATCGAGAATGGCTGTGTTTATGCATGGAAGTCTCTGGAACTTGGTAAATTCTCCTCCCTAAGTATTTTATTAGCTTTAGTCCTGAATCGATGTAAGCTAATTTTTTTGAACTTTCATTGGTTAAATTCCATAAAAAATTTAGTTTCTTTGATTCGAAGGAATTCCCTAGGAATTTCAGAGGAATGCAATCTTTAGGAAGTTTTCTTACATATAAGTAGTTTGTCTTATATGATTTAGTTCTCCTGATAGTATCGCTTCGTCTCCTAGTACATCCCATGGATATATGGTATCTACTATTAGTAAGTACTAATGTGGCACTCGGATATTATTCCTGAATCGATGTAAGCTACTTTTCCTGAACTTTCGTTGGTTAGTAGGAATTTCATAGGAATTTTAGCCTCTTTGATTTGTACGAATTCCCTAGGAATTTAAGAGGAATGCAATCCTTACTAAGTTTTCTTATATATAAGTAATTTGATTCATAGGATTGAGTTCTACTGATAGTATTGCCTTGTCTCTTAGTACTAGTACATCCATGGAAAATATGGTATCTACTAGTAGTACTTACGTGAGACTCGGCTACTAGACATATGACATATCATCACTATATAGAATTATAATACTAGGTAAAGATCAAAAAATTAGAAATTTGATCGACATCTATAAAGTATGGGTGCATATTTAGTTCTTGTATTTTGTATCATGTAGAAGTCAATGTTTATTAGGTACTAGTACTTGTAAATTTTGTTAACATGGTATTGAGAAATGAAGGAGAAGATTCTAGAATGATGGAGAAGTGTGTTTTGAGGATTGTGCATAGCGTTCATTATGCTAAAGACTATCAATAGAATCTTCAAATTGATGCTAGAATGGAAAAAAAGATCCAATGGCTGGCAATATTGGGATTCGCAAGTCCTAAACCAACAGGTAATATTCAAAGTTATTCATACACTATATAGTGGTAAGATAAGGTAAGTTATTAAACCTCCTAGAAATAATTCTTGTTGGTTTTCCTTTGGTATATAAGACACCAAAATATTGTAGGATCCAACCTTGCTTTTTTCCCTATGAACTTTACATTGCAAGATCCTATAGGATTATTTCCTATTTCATTTGATCCTATGAATCAAACCGTGTATTTAGGAGAATTTCCATAGCATATCCCCATTTTGAAAAGAATTAGAATTTCCATAGCATCTCCCTAGGTTGGCATTTTTTACGCAATCAAACATCTTAAGGATAATCAATATTTTTGAAAATAGTAGTATATATCAACTTCTACAATGTCAGATCAATATCAGTATTATTTTCATGTTACATTTCCTTTACATTTGAAAGTCCTTTCCTTATCCTATCACCACGCGATGTGCTTTACCTGATACATGGGTTAGTTGAGGATGATGAGGAGGATGATCCTGGTAGGTGGTGGTTAGCAAGATCTTCTGGTGGTTCAAGACTTCTTTTGGTCTATACATATGGTGTCTCAGACAATGCAATTGCTGCTGATACTAGTGTTGTTCACTATGGTCGCACCATTTGCGCCTATCCTTCTGTGTTTGAGTGCATGGTGTTCTCGATGGACACAATCCAGTTAACTGCAGCTAACCAATGGAAAAGGGTTACTGACCTTGGATCATATTCTCTTTTCCTTGGCGTGACCTATCCGATTAACATTGCACTAGTTGATGCAAATGATTCGCCATGACATCTGATGATAAGGAACTATGTTTACACATCACACCAAGAAATTGGCTACGAGTACATGTTGTGTCCTGAAATTTACCGCTTTAGTCTGAATGGTGACGCAGCTGTTGGTTGCCACACCAACACTTGCTGGATATGGTCGGAGACTCCATTTTGGTTCATCCCAAACTTCTCAAACGCCTTGGAATGGAACGAGCCTATTCAAGCATAGCTCATTTGGTCTCAGTGTTCTGTTGAACTCTTTATTTTGGCTGGTTTTTAGCTGATGTACGAGTACTCAGCATTTAGTTTCGCACCCGGTGCGGCTTGTAAAATACTCCGTATGACCAAACCCCTTTTGAACACTTGGTAGTTCCTCCAGTATGTATATTTCACCAAGATTGTAAAATAACCATATTAGGAGTATAGTTGTACCCTACTACTACTACATAATTTCTTCTAGAATGTTGTATAATAGTAGTACTATTAGTATTACTCCTTGCAGGTCCATAGTTTTGTTTCCTTTTCACTGCAGTTTGGGTCCTGTAAGCCTAAGTTCGACGTGTTGGTACTTCGCTCATAAACTACATGCGGTGGAAGGAACACGATGTTTCCAGGTTTACCAGTAAAAACATGTCGGTCATCATGGCATCGCTAGTTATTTGACAAGGAAATATTGTACGATGGTGTGCTAGTCTAGTTTTTCTTCTTCTTCTAAACAAGTACTGCTTGTCTACCTAGTAGTAGTAGTAAAGGTCTACTAGTAGGAGTACCAGAGAACTCGATGAAGGTAGCTAGAGTACTACTGTCAGTAGCTGTCGCAGAAGAGAGAGGGAGGGAGTTTTGCACACGTCGGTGCACGTGGCAGCGTGTTCCTTCCGAGACAAGCTGGATTTAACTCCCTCACCGGCCTCCCCCCATGCACACACAACCTCTTCTACTCAATCCATTCTACCCATCCACTACCGCCCCCTGGCCTCTCGCTCCATATTGTTGCCGGCCAGCTCCTCGGCTCCATCCTCTACAAGTGGCAGCAAGATCGGCGTGGCAACCTTCTGTAGGGCGATGGAGCATCTGTCATCTCTATCCCGCGGCAGCAATGGCGGTTTGTGAAATACTAGAACACTCGTACCTATTACCTCCATTTCATAATATAAGATGTTTTAGCTTATGTGAAACGGGTGTATCTAGATTCACTCTGAACTTACATGATAGAGTTGATGATGGGGTTAAATTTTTATTGTCGATTGCACAACATTGTCATGTGTAGAGTAGTTCTTATCTCAGGTATGCATCCTTTTTTGTAGACTAGGATTGCATAGAAGCTTGTTTTCTACGCTAGATCCCATGACTAAGAAAAGTGGGGATCCATTCAAAGTTGGTAGTTCGATAGCGCAAACTTTTGAACATTTGCATATATTTGACAATCAACATCATGTAATCAAATATTACAACTTACTGTAGAAGGAGATTGGGGAAGGAGCGAAAAAGAGGATTCTCGATGAAATAGGTTCCAATCCTACGACTTCTGCTATCCCAGATGACAAGGTAAATCAATAGAATGATGTATGTTCTTGTCGTCCCGCACAGATGCTTTCGCTATAGTCTCTGTTTATCTTGTAACTGCAGAAGCACAAAGTTGAACAAGATTCTCAGTTTCCTGATGGCAGAGTAGAAAATGGATGTTAGATTGCTACACCTAAGATGCCACATTATTTACCTTCTATGGAGACTGATACAACTTCAGATGCAACTGGTACTGATGAGCCTGCACCTGCCATCGTCGTGCCAGATGATGGATGTGGTGGATTGGACATTGTAGTGCTCCATAGTTCACCTATTGTAGACACTCATGCTACTGGTGCTGGTGCTGCTGTTCGTGCTGCTGATCTTGCTCCCAAAATCATCGTGCCACATGAAGGAGGTGGTGAACTATGATGGGGAGCTTTCTTTCTTATGATTTGTATGCTTTTCTCTAGAATCTGTATTATAGATCTACCTTACCCATTTCTTACACTTTTGCCTGTTGAATTGTAGTGTGGAACTGGAACTACTCCTAGTATGTAATCATATTCGGATGCTTAAGTATTATTGATGATAAACCAATGTCGGATGAGTTGCACGAGAACTGGCCTCTACCACTTGCAGGCGTGGTTCCTGGCTCATATCCTTTTCACAAGCATGGTGAAAAGATGGTTTTGTTCCTTTTCTTGTAATGCCATTATGCTTGTGTTATTGATCTGGCAATTTTATATTGCTTTTTCACCCAATCTGCATTTACGTCTCTACATACAAACATATTTCTTCACATGACTTGAACCGAAATCATTATCTTGTTTGCATCGACGAACACAAGGAGACATGCAAATATTTATTTATTTTTGAAACAAGGCGAAAGATATGCCATTTTCATTGAATGGAGAGGGACATGCAATTCAATTATATTACGATAACTACTCATATAAGTCATAGAATGGTAGAGATTGCCATAGGAAATCATCATTTCCATCATCTTGTTCTACAAAAGGCGTTATTACCGGATCCACAACCTTCTTTTCCTTGGGACGACAATGTCAAGTGCAGGATTTCAAGTCTAAATGCAATCCAGTGTAGGTTCATCAGGACAACCTCCAGCGGCGTCAGTCTCCACAGAAGGTACATCAGCACTATGGTATACACCATTGGAAATACAAGCTAAAGTTGTTGTTATACTCCTATCAGGAAAACAGATAAGGGGCAGACATTCAAGCTTTGAAATCTAGCGTTACAATAGACAAGAGGTTACTCCATCTAACAAATTCATAAACAATTCACAGTGCAATTTGAGCGTCTTACATGATCCTTAGATCTTAGTCCATCCGGTCTTTTTTATGGGTCGAACACAATTTGCTAGTACTTTTATTTCTGTGAAGAACCTACAAAACATAGCAAATTCAGACATCTGAATATATCTAACTTTTTTATAGTCTATATTATATGTGAAGATATCTTTGCATAACACTCACTTATCAAACTGTCTACGGATATCTTCCCGTTCCTTGGAAATGCAAAGTCGACATTCTATAGGGTACATCCATCTATATTATAATGTACCTCTAAGTACTTCCTCATCAGGTACATCAACAGCCAAATGCTCCATCATATCAAAGAAGGATGGGAAATATATCAGGTCAAAAGCTTGCACAGGATCTCTGCCAAGTCCTTTTTTAAGATGTTTTCAAACTCTTTTGTCTAGAGCTTTACTATAGATTTACCTAAAGAATGTACCTACCCAAATCTGCAAGCACCTTGTAAATCTAGATGGTCACAAGCTTTAACTATTTCTAGGAGAGGTGGAGAACAAACCAAAGCCAAGAAGAATGCCCAGTGCCTGAATCTAGCACGCGAAGCATGGGATCGCCTAGCTAACCGCCGGCCGGTGCGTCTTGTGAAGAACGGCACGGCCAATGGTGGTAGGTTGGCACTGTTAATAGAAAGTCTTTGATAGAAAGGCGTCGAGAAGTTTGCGGCCTGGTTCTAATTTGGTGCATCTCCCAAAAGAACGGAGAAAAATTTGAAGAGACGGGGATTAGACGCTCGATTGAGGGTGCGCTTAGGAAAGTTTGGTGTCTCGGCGGAATGTTTTGGCGGGTGCGGGGTGTTTGTCCACAATTTTCACAGAAATATATGTGAATATTTTATCAGATTTGCCAGTTCTCAAGAGTCACCTCTCTCGTCATTGGATTTACCTCGCGATTCGTGCAACGTGAGGGTTACACATTTGTTGCAACTAGCTTGTAACTGGGAATTTAATGAGTTGCAACTACTTGGTTACAACTTAGAATTAGCACAACCAGTAAGGTGATGTCAGCGCCTTAACATAACAAGTTCTCAAGCGCCTATGATCTAGGCGCTCATATTTTGTACCTTTTTTTCCTTGTTGACGTTCTTGTTTCGAATCCGACCAAGCCCTAACACGTATATTGGGATTTTAACTATCGAGTCCAAGAAATTAGCCCATCCAGCCTCGTTATAGCCCAAGACCTTCTAATTTGGCCATGTTTTCGGTCATTCGGCCGTGCAAATAGTCCATTTAGATTGGGCGAGAGCCCATGAAAAATAGCCCATGGAGAATAGCCCATCAATCCTGACTTGGCCCATTTTTCTTCCATTCTGCCTTTTGGGCACTATCCACCCACCCCTAAAAAACTCTGCATATCCATGTTTTTTAAGTACTACCTACTACATTATTTATATTTAACATTTTTTAGTTGAGCTGCTAGCAAATCAAGCGTAGCAGATGGAAAAGCAATTTTTCAAGAAGAAAAAAAAAGTTATATATGATGTTAGTATAGATTTTTTACGTTTTATAAAAGCATGACAATTTTCTTGTGTAGTGGCAAGGCATGTAGTTTATCTGTAGCAATATTTCTGTACTGAGAGGCTAACATGGCTAACCCACCCGCCTGCAGCTAGCGCCCATCAACCTTACCATACAAGAGATCAAATTTAACAAGCGCGTTTAAAAGGTACTGGTACAATAGTCATGACCAAAAAAAAGAAGACCAAGATCGACATGTTTCTTGTCCAGAGAGGCGGACACGTGGGCCCTAGCATCAAGACCATACACGACTGCCGCATCGAACAACGTTACCAAGGTCAAACCGGTGGACACGACCAAAAAATATCCAACATACACACATTTCCTCTACATAGGAGGCTGACATGTGGACCTAGCAGGGAGACATTATATAGGTGTTGTATCGAGCAACGTTGCCAAGTTCCAAACGGGAAGGTACGAGAGAATAAAAAAGTCTAGCATGCACATGTTTCTTGCACAGAGGAGGCTGACATGTGGCACCCACAATCCTGTATAAACGGCTGAAGCAGCGAGCAATGCTATCAAGTTAGGAACACAAAGGCATGACCGAGGGAAAAAAATCCATCATACACGCGTTTATTCTAATGAGTGGATGACATGTGGGGCCCAGGAGGTTGATTAAATGGTAGATGCATCGAGCCGCACTATCAACTTCGGAACAGGGCAGCGCGAGCGAAGGAAAAATTCCATCATACACATGTTTATTCTAATGAGAGGATGTCATGTGGGTCCCAGTAACCTGATTAAACGGTAGATGCATAGAGTAATGCTATAAACTTTGAAAAAGGATAGCACAAATGAAGATAAAAATTCCACCATACACATGATTCTGCTAATAAGAGGCTGACATGTGGGACTCAGCAGCCTGAATAAACGGCAGACGCCTCGAGCAATGTTATCGAGTTCAAATCAAGGAGGTGAAACAGAAAAGTATGATCTGCTAGAGACACTAACGTGTGGGACCCACATGCCTCCAAAGAGTTCGGCGAGTCAACATCGCGCGAGAAAATGAAAATCTTGCTTCTGCCATACGCCAGCCGATCTTCCTCCATCTTTTTAGCGGTTCCGTCGTAGTAGAGGACCGCGAAACCGAAAACAAATTCCATCGGCCATGGCCGAGCCAAGAAATTCGTCGCGGAAGATGCGCCTTCTACGCCAACCGTCGGGCCAAGTCGTTGTAGAAGGAAACTTTTTTTGTAGTGCATCTAGAGAGAGATCTAATAAAATATCATAGATCAACTAAATATCAAAGACAAAACTTATAGATCATCTTTATTTCATTTCATAATAGTGCTAGGGTTTCTCCATCTCCCAAGAACAAAGGGAACTACTCATACATGGAGGCAATCAATAATATCATCATATTCATGTGGATGGATTGAATGTCCAAAGGTAAAATCAAGTGCAAACCCACAATTGTATATTTGTATTTAGAACAAGATCTAATGAATGAGAAAGGGGATGATGGAGATGCAGCGATCGATGATGAGAGGGATGATGTGTTGTCCTATGATGATCCATGTAGCAATAAGGATTTGCCCTTCTCGAAGTTCCTCCTCCAGATCCCTTCCTGGGGTGGTATTTCATGGATGGAGGTGTATGTGTATGTTGGATCCCAGATCCGTCATTGCGTGGTAAAAGTATTGGACGAGGCGGATGTCCGAGTAGGCAGTACGGGCTGACACTACGGGCAAGCTCCACCCGTACAGCAGGTCGTTAAACTTGAAGTAGCTTCTCCTCACATCCTTTGTTCTCCTTGGTGCGTGGAAAATCATTTAAATGCTATTTATCACTTAGAAATATCATATTATTACATAACATGATAGTAAAAATTGAGGTTAGAAGAAAATAATAGTGGTACATTGTTTTGGCTCAAACTACTATCCACGTTGTCCCAATTATTTTCGGCCGTCGGATGGAGGCCCGGAAGGACATGCGGCGACGTCGCAATGGAGCCTTGCTATCCCATGAGGTGAGTCCTGCTGCGGGCTAGGGTGAAAGATTCCATACCACGAACCGGTGTACTGCGCACTGTCGTATCCCAGGTCACTGTACGGTGGACCGTGCGTGTGGCGTGGGCCCACCTTCAGCATGCGCGGGCAGGACCGGGCTCTGTGAGAGGCATTCTCAGCACGACACTCCTCCGCATCCCCTGGGTGGATGGACCTGCCGAGAGTCGATGTAGCGCAGTGATCCCATGACGGCCGCAGACTTTCACCGACATAGGATCCTCCTAGAGCCGACGTGGCGCCCTTATCCCGTGCCGCGTGCGGCTTCTTGCGGGCGCCCATACTAGTCTCAATTTCTTGTGGCCATGGGTCCCGCCCAGAGACCACTTGGCATTGTTAGCCTATGTTGGCCGTGGTTTCTTGCAGACTTATGGCCCGCCATAGGTCGAAGTGGCGTCGTAATCCCATGTTGGGCGCGTTTATCGCCTACGTGTGGCCATCCCTAAACGATGTACCGACGTTGGTCTAGGCCGTCTGTCAGCATACATTGTACATGGAGCGGATTCTCGTTGCGACATCATGCTGCAAGATTGTATCGAACGATGTAGTATACATCGCCTCTCACATTATTTTGAGCCGAATTGGCGTTGTTGGCACATGTCGACCACCGTTTATCACGGGCGTATGGCCCATCATAGTCCGGAATGGCGTCGTAAGCCCATGCCAATCGTGGTTTATCGCGTATGTGGGGGCGTACCGAGACGATGTGCTGACCAGGACGTCTATTAGCATAGCCTGTACACGACGTAGGTTCTCGCATCAAGATTGTGATGCGATATTGTAGTATATATCGCCTCTCGCCGTTATTTTTATAAGCAATGCTTTTGCAAGGTTCTCTCCTCACCATCTTTGTCATTCTTTGGTTCATCTTCTAGGTCAGTATCATGCATTGCTCTAGTGATCACGACCTGATTTGATGTTGCGGCTGTCCTAGATGATGACCTGAAATATGACGTGGTGTCTTCATACCACGGCTACATCCTTCTTATTCTCTCTCAGTCGGGAGAGGATGCGCCTGAGGATGGAAACGTCTGGAGTCGACGACAAGGACCACTAGCACACAAAGAGACGAAAGGCTTCATAGGTACAACCTCATCGTCACTATATCTCTTTCGCTATCAATCGTCTGCCACTGTGATGGAGAGCCATGGCGACCTGAGGTCAACCCCCTAGCAGAGCACGAAGGCGCAGTAACGGGCGCAAATGACAAGTGTGTCACTAGCGGCGGCAATAGTTTGTTTGGCACGACACATGACACGGTGATTTTCTGACGATATGTACCATGGTGTGTGATCTCTCCCTCACTATTTTTTCTGACCATCTCCCTCTCTCTTTCAGGGAGTCCATACAATTCAACGTCTATGGCTTCGGTGTCCTGTCGCGAGCATGTAGGGGAAATGCATTTGTCTGTATATGGCCACGACAGCTTCAAGTGGACGAGGTAAATATCCATGTATTTTTGCTTGATTTCTTTTTTAACGACTAATGTTTCTCCGTGCACATTTGTTCGCGGTCCAGCGTCGGATGTAAATTGGTGGACTGAGAGAAAGGAGATGAGATAGAGCATTCCGAGCAAGGTGTGTTAGAACTCTCTATTGGCGACCTCTGCCTCACCAATGCTCTTTACCAGGTAAGTACCACATGTTCTATTCGATTTTCCCTTTCCCCACCCTTTTTTCCCTCTTTTATAAAAAGCACCTAACGCGCCCTTTTTGGCAATTTCAGGTATTCATTCTTGTGTAGTAGCACACGAGCCAAATAAAATGTGCAGGTATGCCTCTCGATTCCTCTCATATTTTGCTGAGCTGTAGCTAACATGTTTGAATCCATAAGTTTTCTCCTTGGTTGTCGGAGTCAACATTAGAACGTTGGTGACGGTCAGCAGTACTCAGGTGTGTCTCCATTGGAGTTAATATTTTTTATAAAGTTTACTTCATGGTCAGGACAGATAATTTGCTGTATACATGCAGATTCCTTTGTTCTATTCGAGGTCTTGGCGCATCAACCAAATGTGAGTGTTCCTCGACTCCGTCGATGACTACTGTGTCTTCCCGTATGTCATTGAGCTGTTGTACGAGCTCCTCTCTTACACACCAATGTTGATGAGCTCCACTATTGACAATCGTCTAAAGATGTCATTTGCATTGTAATAAAGATAGATGGTCCTCGCCTTGCAGCACCTTCTTAGCTACCTCTCAAACGAATATAGCTTTTCCTTGCAAGACTCTAATTGTAATGAAATCGCTCTCTATAAAGTGTCCAGTTAAAGAAAATATTATGGCCTCTGATGTTCCTTTTCTCCTATAAATATTAATTGTACGATCTAAATTAGTCTGGCGCCTTATACGTCAAAGTTCTCATTTAATCTCTTCTCTCTTGCTTGGGTGTTGCATTCTCATTCTAAAATGCATGCAGCGTGTAGAACACTAAAATAGTACATCAATGAAGTTCATATAACTGAATAATTTTGGCATAGGTACGCTAAACCTTGTGCGACGTGCGTGTGGATATGTTAACTTATGGTCATAGATGAATGATGTGGACATTACTCCGGTATTGATGGAAATACGCTTCGATGTGCGTATCCGGTCCTGATAACTATGGGCCTCAGAGTGTCCAACGAGACGCTAGGTGCCAAGACATTAAGAACTGTATTTTATGCGTTTACTTTTTTGTTGGCTTCTACTTTCGCTAACGCAAGAGATGTGCAAATGCTAAACAAGGTACCCTTTAGGAAGTTCAATGTAGTCGTCTGCATGCTTCCATCGTTCCTCGATAGGATAAGTGAATTTCGAACGAGCTTCATGAGCCCCTTCCTCAACTATGTATTCTATGTATATTGTTAGATAGGATTCTAGGATTAGTCATCCGACTATTTGTTGTTCATAATTCCATGTGTGTATGTTTCGCTTTACTTTTTTACGTTTATTTTTGTGTCTTAGTGTTCTGCACTCTATTCCTATATGTCTGCGTCGTCATGTTAAAAAAATGTTTACCGTGTCGCGTGTCTTGGTTCTTGATTGTAGTCGTTAAGGATACTTTACACGTATCTCGTGCAAATGAGAATATCTCCACTTCCTCGCGCATAGAGATATCTCCACTACCTCGTGCAAATGGTCCATTATAGCGGTTTATAAAATGTAGTATTGTACGATTAACACTTCCTATCCTGTTATAGCGATTGTACTCTTAGGTTTGAGTAGGAGACACCGCTTCGTGTGTCGTGACATCAGTACTGGACGCTCGCGAACCCGTCTCTTATATTTGGACTTACACGGCTCACGCACTCACAGAAATAGCTCTTATAGCGTTTGTGGTTTCATGTGATAGAATTCTAGAAGTTTAGTCCCACCTTGACAATTTACAACGGTTTTAGCCAGCTTATAAACCCAAAAAGAGAGTTTGGTCATCCAGGTTTGAGGCTTTATCTTAGGAACTCCAGTCCCTAGGGAAAGGTCTCAAGTATGGTTTTTAGCTTGCATGAAGGCATAGTTGCCTTCCAGCCGTGCCCTAGGAGGCACAAAGAGGAGACTAGTATTCGTAAAAGACTTAGTAATTCGAGATCATGTTGAAACAATGGAAAAAAGGTGCGCGTGAATGTCGTAAAATACCAAAATGCTAACTCTATTGATGCACAAACGTAAGATAAATATGCTCCAAAAATGGACTCATTAGAAGTATTAGTTCTAGTTTTTATATCGATACTAATAAGGAGCTTAGGAAAATGTTTATTTGCGGCATTTCTATCGCACTCAAGGTGTCACTTGTATTGATTGAATTAACTACAATAGTTGAGGTGGAAATGAATGAGTGGAAAGGAAGTGGTTTTGAGTATTGAACTTTATCAAAGTAAATAACATAAAACTAAATAGCACGGAGATTGTTTGAGGTTTCCTGCTGATCAAAGGTTAGATGCGGAGAGAAATGGTTCATGGTGATAGTGAATGTACCAAATGGAATGGAATGGGATAAGTGATTATAATACTTCTTATTCATATGTGAGTAGGGAATCAACTCATATACCAATCAAGAGTCCTCTTGGTAGATTCTTCTCGATGTCATTTATCCTTCTGCCTATTACCAAAGCCATGGTTAGTACATCAATAAAGGTATTTAGACCAGCTCAAGGCTTAAATCTTGATGGTTCCTTATTTTCCTCGAGTTATACTAGCTCCTCTTTGATATCAGTCATGTCACTCGGGGTTCGCTGAATCACTAGTAAACAAGTTCATACCTATGATATTTCTTGATCATGTTACATGGGCCCTTAAATTGGATAAAAAACATTATGCATGCATAGGTAATCATTCTCACAATATAATAATCATGACAATAATCACAAATAAATGTGTCGGGGGATAACCCCCGGGTAGGCCAAGGCGGGACCAACCGGCCGGCTCCATGAAGCTCACGCCGTCTAGGCCCAGACCAAGGAACCACAGCCTGGTGGAATCCACCACCCGGTCCACATCCAAGTTTCCCCGGTTGGCCCGTCTAGCCGGGTAGCCAGAAGTATCAGCTGGGAGGCCGCTTCTAGCCAGCCGACTAGTATCCGCTGGTAGCAGTACGGTGGGAATGACACTCCCCGCTGAGCGCACCTTTGACCGGATAGGCTGGATAGCCTGGTCGCACTACCGGACAACTTTGCCAAAGCTGGAGGCTGACGAGCAAAGCAAGGGCTGACAAGGAACGCTTCGTCTTACGCATAAAGAGCCGGCTGACGAGTAAAGAAGGGGCGATGGACACTGTAGCATCCTACCGTTCCTTATACTGGAGGCTTGACTAGACCCGAGCCTACCGTTTGGCCCGGTCTAGTCAGCCCACTTTGTAAGGCCCAGATCCAAACAGTAAACCCTAGAACCCACCTTGTAAATTGCCTCCTCCACTAGTATATAAGAGGGGGTAGTGCTAGGGTTCTAGGTAAGTAGTAGACAATTACAAGTTAGAAGTTCTCCACATTGTACATGTTTGGTAGCTCCTTCTTCTCCTTCTAGCAAGGAGTAGCTAAGGAAACAGCTCAAGGAGCATATGTATTGGGCATTCGCCCCTTTGATAGTAGATCCTTGCAGGAGTAGGAGCTTTACCTCGCCAAGAGGGCTCCGAACCTGGGTACATCGCTGTGTTTGTAGTATATGTGCCAAACCCGTTGCGATTAGCCACCGATAGCATCCTGATTGTCCCCTTCAAGACATCCTCGATGGTACTGTCATGTTCCACACCACGACAGTTGGCGCCCACCGTGGGGCACAGCGCTTCGGCTGGGATCATCTTTCACATGGGACTTCCACTCATCGCCGGTGAGCGACTCGCCTCTGGCCTCATCCTCACTTTCGGCTCCTTCGACTGTGTCCTCGACAACGCATCATGTTTTGCTGAGGGGATTTTTCCAAGCGGAGGCTCCATCATGCACTTCGGCGAACACCGCGTCTACATCTCCACCTCGCTGAGGCTTTCCCTCGTGAGGTCGTCACCATCTCTTGCGCACCCCCTGGTTTCTCCGCTTCACACGTCGCAAGCGGCAGCGTCGAGGTCATGATGGCAGGCTCGGTGGAGAACCGTCGCCCGCCTCTGGAGCGCAACATGGACGGTCGTTCCACCAACTTGCGCCTCCCGAACCAGGACCTGCTCAACACGTCCATCGAACACCTCCGCAACCCCATCACCCCCATCGAGGCGGATCTAGCTGCAGCTGCGGTAGCCCTGGAGGCTACTCGTCACAACCTTCTGGAGGAAGCTGGCAAAGTGGTAGTCGCCCAACGGCGAATGAACGCGACCATGCGGGAGTACAACATCGTGCACGGCTTCACACGCTTGCCCGACACTAGCCACCTGGCCCAGCCACAAGGCCGAAACCTCGGTCCGGAGATGGATCACCCCACAAAGCACCCCCGCCAAAAACATGAGGGCCGTGGAGGCGGTAGTTGTAGAGCTAAGCCACTTGGAGGGCAAGGAACTGCTCCGTCAGCAGGCACGTGTCCAGCTCCTCATGGTCACGGCAAACAAACAGCAGGCTAAAGCCGAACTCAGCATGGCCAGCAATAGCAGAACCCAACCGGCTCGCCGGATGGCGGATCCGGCTATAGGTGGCCGCAAGGCATCTTCTACAAATAGAGCAAGGCCGAGCAACCGCCCACGCGGTGGGTCTACAGGCCGTGGGCACAATGCCCACGACACGGCAGCTGTTACTAGCAAAAACCGTGAGCCAGCTGATGAAGCCGGAAAAGGCAAATGTTGCCCAAGTCCCGCCTATCCGGCCGGTTAGGACCGCTCGAGACGGAGGAACAGCAAGACGCGCGTGCACGAATCGACCTACTGGTCCAGTCATGCCTGCTGGATGAAGAAAGTCCATCTGGGCCAAGATGTTTCGGACCGCGCATCCAGAACGAGCCGTTTACAAAGGGATTTTCGCTCCCAAGGGATACGCCAAAATACAACGACTCGGTCAAGCCAGAGGACTGGCTGGTGGACTACACCACCGCTGTGGGCATCGCAAACGGCAACCGCCGGGTGGAAGTGCGCTATGCCCCTCTCATGCTCATCGACTCAGCCAGGACGTGGCTCAACAACCTCCCCGCCAACAGCATCAACGCATGGATCGATTTCGAGCAGGTGTTCGTCCACAACTACACAGGTACCTACAAGCGCCCAGGCCAACCTGGTGAGCTCGCTCTTTGTGTACAAGGTCCGGATGAATCGGACCTCTCCTAGATCACCCGATGGATGAGCATGCACAACTCCTGGGAGGGGGTACGCGAGCACCAGGCGGTGGACTTCTTCATCAATGGCTGCAGAGACGGCACCATGCTGAAGCACAAGCTTCGCCGGGTGGAGCCCACAACCATGGCGCAGACCATGGCCATCGCAGACAAGTACGCCACAGGCCGACGCGACAATGAAAAGATCCATTCGGGTGGAAGACCAAGGGGAAATAATCGTTAACGTCGCCGTGGATCGGTGCCAGCGGGAAGGAAATGGCCACAATTCCAGGTGACATGATAACCGCCACGACAAGAGAAAGGATGACCAGCCAGATAACCAGTACAGTTCCAGGAAGGTAGCGGCAGCGCAGGAGGATCTGGCTGCAGGCGAAAGCCGGAGACAGAAGCCCGATGACCAGCCTCCGAGGCCCAAGTACACCATCGATTCGATGCTTGATGGGCCATGCAAGTTCCATAGCGGAGGCAACAAACCGGCTACGCATACCACACGCCAATGCACCTAGACGAAGAAGATGGCAGAGATCGCTGGTACACTAGCTGCACAGGCACCACCTCCTCTAGCCGGTGAGCCACCAGGCGATCGCAATAACCAGCATCGAAGGGAAGATGATGATAACAACTACCCCTGCCAGGTGGGAAATTACCACATCTTTACCATGGAGCTGGAGACCAAGCACAACCAAAGGCGTCGTGAGGTAGAAGTGAACGCAATCGTTCCTCCCATTCCCAAGTACCTCACCCAGGCACCTACGCGATGGTTTTGGATCCTACCACTGTCTCCTAGAAGCATTCATGTAGGTTCTCCCGCGTCCTCGTAGACGGAGGGAGCAGCATCAACCTCATGTACCACAGCTCACTAGACCGGCTCGGTCTCAGTGAGTCGCAGCTGGAGCCGTCAAGCACCTCCTTCCACGGAGCCGTCCCGGGCCCGTCGCACTCGCCCATTGGAAAGATGCGGTTGGACTTCATCTTCGGCATAGAGGATAACTTCCACCGCGATCCCATCTGGTTCGAGGTGGTCAACCTCTACAGCGCGTACCACGCAATCCTGGGGTGCACGACGCTCACCAAATTCATGGCGGTACCGCATTACGCTTACCTCAAGATGAAGCTACTAGGGCCCAAGGGCGTCATCATCATGGCTAGTTGCTACAGACGGTCTATGGAGTGCGCCACAAACGGGTCCAAGATAGTGGAAGCCATGATCATCGTGGAATCAAAGCGCATAATCATGCAGAACATGGTGGCCATGCAGAAGGACATGCCAGCTAGCGAGCCCAAGCCGTCCAGAGATGTGCAGTTCAAGCCATCCAAGGGCACGAGAAAGATCCTGTTGAACGAGGTCGAGCCAGACAAGTTCGTCCTGGTTAGAGACGGCCTCGACAGCAAATAGGAAAGTGCGCTTGTTGACTTACTCCATGAGAATCAGGATATCTTCGCATGGTCTCCCACGGACATGCCAGGTGTTCCGACGGAGCTCGCCGAGCACTCTTTACATGTCAGGCTGGATGCAAAGCCGGTCAAACAGTCGCTACGCCGTTTCGCAGAAGAAAAAAGAAGAACTATCGGTGAGGATATCACCTAGCTACTCGCAGCTGGATTCATCATGGAGGTTTTCCACCCGGAATGGCTGGCAAAGCCTGTACTGCTTCTAAAGAAGAACAATACTTGGTGCATGTGTGTCGACTACACCAGCCTGAACAAAGCATGCCCCAAATATCCATTCGCCCTGCCAAGGATAGAGCAAGTGATCGATTCCACGGCCGGCTGCGAGCTGTTGTCGTTTCTAGATGCGTATTCCGGCTACCACCAGATCCGGCTGAACCCCGCTGATCAAATAAAGACAGCATTCATCACTCCCTACGGATCCTACTACTACACCATAATGCCGTTTGGGCTGAAGAACGCTAGAGCAACATACCAACGCTGCATGCAGAAGTGCTTGCAGACTCAGATCGGCAGAAACGTACACGCCTACGTTGATGATGTGGTAGTCAAGACAAGGAGCACCAAACACTCCTTGAAGATCTAAAGGAAACATTCACCAACCTCCGCCGGTTCTAGATGAAGATGAACCCAGAGAAGTGCGTGTTTGGCATCCCAGCCGGCCAACTCCTCGGTTTTCTCGTATCAGAGCGAGGAATTGAGGCAAACCCAGAGAAGATTGGCGCAATCGAGCGCATGCAGCCGCCCAAGAACTTACGGGATGTCCAAAAGTTTATCGGATGCCTGGCCTCCCTCAGCCGATTCATCAGTCAACTAGGTGAGAAAGTACTCCCGCTATACCAACTCAAGTAGAAGACGGACAAATTTGTCTGGACATCGTAGGCGGATGAAGCCTTCCGTGACCTCAAGCGCATGCTCACTTCACCACCTATCCTGGCAGCACCAACAACAAAGGAGCCCATGTTCATGTACATCGCAGCAACCAACCGGGTCATTAGTGTGGTGCTAATAGTGGAGAGGCCGGAAGAAGGAAAGGCACTGCTGGTGCAAGGACCAGTGTACTACCTAAGTGAGGTACTCTCTCTCGAAGCAGAACTACCCTCATTACCAGAAGCTGGTGTATGGCATGTACATGGCTGCCAAGAAATGGAAGCACTACTTTCAAGAACATTCCATCCGGCTGGTGGTGCTAGCGCCGCTGAGATCATCAACAATAGAGATGCTACATGCCGGGTGGTGAAATGGGCCATAGAGCTCGCCGCCCACAACATACAGTACAAGCCAAGAACGGCGATCAAGTCTCAGGCCTTAGAGAATTTCCTCGTTGATTGGGCAGAAACACAGTACCTGCCACCTTGCCCTGACTCCACGCATTGGAAGCTGCATTTCGATGGCTCCAAGATGTATGGAGGGCTCGGAGCTGGAGTGGTCATCACCTCTCCAAAAGGAGACCGACTGGAATACGCACTGCAGATTCACTTCCGCGCGTCCAACAGCGTCGCTGAGTACGAGGCGCTCGCCCACGGCCTCAAGATGGCAAAGGAAATAGGCATGCGACGCATCCTATGCTTCGGTGACTCTAATCCGGTGGTACAGCAAGTGTCGGGCGACTGGGACGCCAGGGACGCAAACATGGCTCTATATCGTTTCTTCGTGCAACATTTGTGTGCCTGTTTCGAAGGGTACGATTTTCGCCATGTTCCGAGGGCAAACAACAAGGCCGCGGACATGCTCACCTGCATTGGTTCAACAAGACAAGCAATTCCACCTGGAGTCTCCCTCAAGCACCTGCGCAAGCCATCAATCACGCCGTCTCCCGAATCCGACTCCATAATATTGGATGCGGACCCGGCGACTGCCGGCTCCAAGACCTCAGCGAGGGCTTCACCACACCCAGGGACTACTTCACCGCACCCGGGGACTGCCGGCTCCAAGACCTATGCGACGGCTTCACCGCACCCGGGGACTGCTTCGCTGCACCCGGGGACTGCAGGCTCCAAGACCACCGCGACGGCTTCACCGCACCCGGGTACTCCTTCGCTGCACCCGGGGACTGCCAGCTCCAAGACCTTCGTGACGACTTAGCTACACCCAGGAATTGCCGCGTCCAGCATAGAGGCTGCCGGCTCCACTACTCCACCCGGTCGGCCTCTAGACGAGCCCGGCCCGACTATCCAGGCAAAAGTGAATCTGCTCATGCAAGTGGTATGTGCCATCCCAAGCCGTTCATGGATTTCCTGGCCAGAGGAGAGCTGTACGAAGAGGAGGAAGCAAGGCAGGTGAAGCACAGAGCCAACGCATACACCATCATCAACAACGAGCTCTACAAGTGCAGTGTTGAGGGCATTTTCAGTGATGTGTGAGCTAGGAGGAAGGGATCCAGCTGCTAGTTGACATCCACCAGGGCGAATGCGGACACCACGCGTCGTCACAAGCCATAGTGGCAAAGGCATTCCGCCATGGGTTCTACTGGCCCACGGCACTGGAAGACGCTAAGCAAATCATCAAGGCATGCAATGGTTGCCAGCGGTTCAGCCAGCAGAAGCCCCCCCATCTGCGGAACTAAAGACAATTCCCATCACTTGGCCCTTTGCCGTCTGGGGGCTAGACATGGTCGGCCCTTTCAAAACAGCCAGATCTGGCATGACGCACTTGCTGGTGGTGGTGGACAAGTTCACCAAGTGGATAGAGGCAAAGCCAATAAAGAAGCTGGATGGACCAACGGTGGTAAAGTTCTTCACAGACATAATCACACGCTTTGGCTACCCCAACAGCATCATAACCGACAACGACACAAATTTCGCCAAGGGAGCTTTCGCACGATTCGGCGGAGACAAGGGCATCCGCCTAGACCTAGAATCTGTGGCTCACCCCCAATCCAATGGACAGTGCGAGCGAGCAAATGGCCTAGTCCTAGCTGGAATCAAGCCCCAGCTGATCAAGCCACTAATGCGGTCCCCTAGGTGTTGGATTGAGGAGCTACCGGGTGTGCTTTGGAGCCTTCGCACCATGCCAAACCGGTCCACCGGCTACACTCCTTTCTTTATCATCTATGGGGCAAAGGTGGTTTTGTCCATAGACATCGAGTTCGACGCACCCCGCAAACTACTTTACACAGAGTAGCAAGCCAAGGAAGCACGAGATTACCGTATCGATCTTCTTGAAGAAGCACGCGAGTTGGCCTTGTCCAGATCCGCCATCTGCTAGCAAAACTTGCGCCGTTACCACGCCAACCGGATCCCTAGCGTCTCTTTTCGCGAGGGCGACCTGGTGCTAAGGCTAGTACAAGACACCAAGGGGGTGCACAAGCTATCTCCGCCTTGGGAAGGCACATTCACTGCAGAACAACTCATACTACCTCATCGACGCCCTCCAGCCGGAAAAGAACAAGATGGATCACTCAGGCGAAGAAACTGAACGCCCATGGAACATGAGCCTACTTCGCCCCTTTTACACTTGAACAAGAAGTGTGTGTATCTTACCTTCATGTAATGAACAAGCATGGGAGCCTCGACACAGTCTCGGGGAGTCCGCAATAAATTAGCAAGTCATGCTACACAACTTGGTTTTCCGGCTATAATGCTCTAACACCGGAGTCGTCGATCCGTCTCGGGGACTCGCCGGTTGGCCCAGACGGCTACACGACCCACGCGGCAAAGTACTGTACGCGGTTCCTAGGGCTTCCTCTTCGGTTCTGGCTGCAGACCGCAAGCCGGCTAACAGATCCGGCAAGAGAAGAACGCTCGAAGGCCCCTACACGAAAAAGCCACGAGGAAAAAAAATGTCTAGACATCCCGGCTGCGCTCGCTTGCCCAAGGCTACTGACCCAAACCTGAAGTATCGTGCAGTACGCCTACTAAGCTATCCCTTCGACTCCGGCTAGAAGCCAGCAAGGGAACATCATCAAAACTGGCCAATGCTCACAGACAAAAGGGCAAAGACATTGGATTTGCGCGAAAAAGCGAAATTTCAAAACTAGTCAATCTAAGATTACAGTTTAACTTGCATATGCTTAACCAGGCAAACAACTTGTTTGTTTCTATGTTTGCATGAGTCAAAGTTCCACGACAAACACCCGAGGCGGAGGGTAGTAGCTTCCAAGCAGCAGCATAGTAGGTCAAGGAGCTTCGACCCGGCTGTATTCTCTAGCCGGCCCGAACCTCCGGGACTACACCCTGTGGGTACGCTTACGCACCCAAACATAGAAACAACAATTCAACAAATGCAAAACAGAAAGTGCAAATGAAAAATCACGAGAAAATATCCAAAGGGAGGCGATGCTCCCACAAGAGTTTAATAACTAACAGACAATTGTTCATCACACGCAAAACACAAGTTCTTCATTCACAAATACTCCCGGCATACCGGAGATCAAGCTGGCTGGTGGGCAGAAGGGCCGGAAACATTGGCTGGAGCTTGGCTGCTAGAGGCGACGTCTCTCGAGGAGGTCTGGGGCGCAGCCGGGTCCATAGTGCGCGGCGCATCCGGACTGTGGTGGTACCGCTCCGAGCCAGCCGGATCATTGAAGTTCCTATCCAGCGAAACGAAGCTCCCAATCTTCACGCCACAGGAGTGGATGTCAAGAACCTCGGCGTCAAGCTGGTCATAGCTGGTCCCTTGGTGAAATCGGCAGGAAAGGCTCCGCAGATCCAAGTCCGGGTACCAGGACTTCAGCAGCGCTAGTACCATCTCTGCACCGCCACGAGCCGCCCACTCCCGGGCCATGTTCATGAGGTCCAAAGCACCCCAAATCCACTCGGCCAAGGCGTCCATGGTGGCTGGCTGGGCGGTGTCAGGCCAAACGTAGTCGTACACCTCGAGAGCAGCATCACGCAGCCGGTTCGCCTCCTCGCTGACAACCACCACCAACTCCCACGGGTGGAGATCCCGCTCTGGATCCATCTTGGGAATGTGGCCCAGCGCCTGATCAGTTGCCTCAAGATACTGAGCTACAGCCGGGAGAAGGGAAAACAATCAACGTTGGCTGCAGAAGGCAAAATGACAAAGCTGGCCTGGATTGATAGTACTTACTGACGACGATCTCGGTGATCTGGCAAATCTCCCCCAACGCCTCTGCCTCCTTGGCCTTGGAGGCCTTAAGAGCATCTTCTTGGGTGGCGTAGAGCACCTCCAGATTCTTCAGCGCCTTGCCCCGGGTGTCCGCCACCTTCTTGGCTTTGCCGGCCTTGATCTCCATCTGTTGCTGATGCGTAGTCAGCTGGGCGATCTAGTCATGGCGAGTCTTGTTGGACTCCTCCAGCCGGGGAACCTCTCCCTTCAGCCGGGCGACCTCGTAGTCCCGGTCCGCCAGCAGAGCTGCAGGAGGGTAACCAATATTCAACAAAAAGCGTGAGAAATTGCGCAATCGAGAAGATACGGCAGAGCAAGCAATCTTACGGCCTAGGTCCCACGAGGTCTTGGTGGCGTCGAGGAGAGCCCTCTACGTAAAAAGAGAAGCAAGAATGAGCTACGGTGCGAGGCCGCGAACAAGCATCAAGATTGGCAACAGGACGCATACCTCGACGGAGGCCCCCAACGCCTTGGCCTGGCCAAGCCCCTGCTCCAGCGCCTCCACCAGCTGGCAGGCCTAGCCAATGGCCAGGGGCACCGCCTCGGACAACTATGACAAGGCGGCATCCAACGGCGGTGCAGCCCGAGCCAACGTGCAGCCGGTGACCTGGAGGTCGTTGTCGCTCACCGGAGCCGTGGAGGGCCCACCCGCCGGCTGGACAGGGACTTCCGGTTGCGGCACCTCCACCGGCTCCTCCACCCGGTAGGCGCCAGAGTCAGCACCCATCGTCGAGCCAGAGGGAGGCGCGGCCGTGTCGGCGCGCCCAAGAAGAAGACCATCGGCAAGCCGAGAGATGGCCCCGACCGGGTGAAGCCTCACGGACACAGCCGGCGGCACTGATGTCTACGCACTTCTATTCTTGTAGACAATTGTTGGGCCTCTAGGTGCAGAGGTTTGTAGAAGAGCAGCAAGTTTCCCTTAAGTGGATTACCCAGGGTTTATCAATGTATCCCTCTCAAGCAACCCTGCAATCAAGGTACAAGAAGTCTCTTGTGTCCCCAACACACCCAATACACTTGTCAGGTGGTAGGCCGAGACTAAAGACAATCTGAAATAAAGATGGAAGCAAGCAAACATGTAACAGATCTAGTTGCAAACGGTGTTTCAATGCTTAGAAACAAGGCCTAGGGATCATACTTTCATTAGTGAACACTCTCATATAAATATCTTCACTTTATGATACTACTCTGAACTACTCTTCGGTTGGACACTAATCCATGCTAGGGCTATAACAACACTCATCAAAGTTCGCTTTCCCCATCTAGATAACCCCTCACTATCACCTTGAGTGCTAGATGGTTCCAACAAACACCAGAATTTCATAGAGACATCCAACTCCAAATATAACTCATAGCAAGTATTTGTAATCTCTAGCCTAAGTGCCACACGGTGTGCACACTATCAACTTCACACACGTGGGGAGAGCAAAGATCTCTTAAAGCACTTGAGTATCAAGGTAGATCTACTTTATTACAAATCTCATGATCATAATATGATCACGCATAGAGAGAGATGAACACATAGCTACCGGTAGAACCCTTAGCCTCGAGGAAGAACTACTTCCTCCGCATCATGGGAGTCAGCAATGGCGATGGAGATGGTGGTGGAGTAGATGGAGATGGTCTCGAGGCACTTCCACATCCCGGCAAGGTGCCGGAATAGAGACTTTTTGTCTCCCGAATCTCCCCTTCGGTGGCAGCGGCGCTGCGAACTTTTCGTGGCTGGAGGCTTGATTCTTTTGGGTTTTTTCATCGGGAGGCTTCTTATAGGCGAAGAGGCGATGTCAGAGGGTGGACCAGGGGCCCACACCACCTGGTGGCACGACCAGGGTGGACCCGCGCCACCACATGGTGTCGCCAGCCCCTGGCCCCTCTCCGTCTCGTATTCTGGCTCCGCGAGTCTTCCGGTAAAATATCGACTTTGGCTTTTGTCCCGTCCAATTCCGAGAATATTCATTTTCTAGCTTTTCTGGAACCAAAAACAGAAGAAAATTAGCAACTAGCACTGTCGCATCTTGTTAATAGGTTAGTCCCAGAAAACATATAAAAATACCTCAAAGTGTTGACAAAGCAAAGCAGATACTAAACAAGCATGGAACATCAAATATTATAGATACGTTTGCAACATATCAACATCCCCAAGCTTAACTCCTGCTCGTCCTCGAGTAGTTAAGTGATAAAAAGAATAATTTTTGAGGTGACATGCACCATCACAATCAAGACCAAACCATTCGCAAGCATTGAAATCTCAGATCAAAGTACTCTAAACATGAGCATGAAAGATGAAGTTCTAACAATAAGACATAGTAACTATGCATGCAACATGAAATGATACAAACAAAGATCATGAATAACAATGCATTGAAAGACGTTTGTTTGTTTCACATATAGAAAACATAGCATAGTGGCGTTCAGCTTGTCCCTCATGGAGTAGCAAAACATAAATGCATAGGACACATACAAAGTTCATAAGGGTGACTAGATACAAATAGTTCAAGAACAAGCAATATCAACATTATGAATCAGTCGATAAGTTTTGGGACAATGCACATAGAACTAAGAATGACAACTATGCTCTCTTAATTGGTGCCTAAGGATAGAAGATGGAGACTCAACATAAAAGTAAAAGAAAGGCCTTCATAGAAGGAAGCAGGGATTCAAGTCTCATAAAGAGCTTCCAAAAATTATGGTACTTATTAGCTTTCAGCTCTCATTGCCCCTATCATAAGCATCTTGGAGTGATTAAGGTTAAAGTGCACAAACTATGGAGTATATGCTTGACAAAGTATAAGTTGGCAATCTCATGTCCCTTGAATACGAGGGTCGCTCCTCATGCTACTCAAGTTTAGTTACCGGTAAGTTCTTGTCATAGTAAGTACATATGTATCATAGAGAAACGCCAATGGTGTACCCCTTGCACATGATACAGGAGCTATCCCATATTCAAAATGATAAGGCAAGCAGACAATGAGCATCTCAGATATCTTCTTATTTATCATGGGAAAATGGTGCCTTTTCTATCTTTCCTCTTTTCTCATTCTTTTTCTTTTCTCAATCTCTATCTCTTTTTTATAAGAAGAATGCTTCATAAATTGCTCACTATGGTGATGCTGCAAGTTTCCACCATATTAGGCATGGCTTCGGCTAGTGGCCCAGGCATTTCTCTAACACACATACATAACTCCATGGACTTACAAGCTCTCCTTTCATTTCACACCGACGACATCCATAAACAAAAGAGCATGATATCAACTGGACACAATGTACAAGTGCAATGTTGACAGCGTTCCCCATGACAACATAGTTCTGCTAATCCCAACGTATAAGTGCAAGCATATACAACATAGATGACACAATGGTTCAAGTTTATTAGGGGAAAGAAAAGTAAAGTGTTCCATCAAGTTCGTGAGAGCTTTAGCACTAATTTTCACATAACAAGTTTCATTCAAAAAGTAGATAAAAACATGAATATACTTGGAATAGCAAATGCTAATAGGTAGGTATGGTGGACTCTTTGGAAAAACTTGGTTTTAGTTGGAGTTGGATGCATGTGTGGAACTCATACTTGGTATGGAGGCTAGCAAAGGACTGGGAGCGACCAACTAAAAGAGCAATAATGGGCATAATCTTGCAAAGCGACAAAACATTATATTTAAAGCATAAAATGATATTACAAGTCAAAAACTAAATGATCATAGAGGCTAAGGTGACTTGGTGTAGTCTGAACATGGTCTGAGCATGCGCCAAGTCAACCCAAATAAAGCATTAAAGGGGAATACCACAATATTATGCTTTTATATGCTAAAACAACGCATGATTCTTTCAAGGCACATTAAGCAATCTCAATTGTTTGTAATGAGTCATGCTACAACAATAATCACTAAGCATAAAGTCAAAACAATATCAATCATGACATGATAAAGTCTAAGTCACAGTCAAAAACAAGCTCCTTTTATACCACTTAAGCATGACTTTCCTACTCTTTTCCAATCCAAATCAACCTATTTGAAACTATGTATGAATGAGGGGGTCCAAACAATTTATTTAAGCAAACTAAGCAAACGAATACTAACGAAAATGAAGACGCTCCAAGAACAACACAATTGTGCATGAAACAATAAAAATGAAGTGTTTGGAGGAAACCTAAAAATTTTATTGATGAAGAAGAGGATGCCTTGTCATCCCCAAGCTTTGACGCTTGTACTTCTTCAATATTTCTTGGGGTGACAAGGGTGGCATCCCCAAGTTTGAGCTTTTGTCCATACTTCATCTCATTACATCATTCTTTCCCTACACCTGAAAATTTCCTTCATACAAAACTTCACATAATCATTATTTGCAACATTAGTGCATTCAAAAGATAATAAACATTTGGGTTTTAGTTTTAAAACAGCAAAACTTTCATTAAAAACACAAGGTACTGTAGAAATAACCTCAACAAGCTCAATTCACCAAAAAGAACCCAATAAGAAATCGATAAAGAGGCAAATGCAAATAATGGCAGAAATCTGTCAAAACAGACCAGCAGGTGAAAACCGATTTTTCGAAGACCTTATGTTTCTCAAATAATACATTGTTGAACTAACGAAAGGTATCTAACAACCTGTGGGATTTATTAAGAAAATTACAGCTCAATCCGACATAAAGAGAATTTTCACGAATTTTTACAGTGGAGCACACAAATCTGTTTCGGGACAGCACTTTCCCAAATCTTACTTCCCTCTCATTAGAGGTTATTCTTGGCACAAAAATCAAACAAAAAGGATAAGGAGAGGTTATTACAGAGGTAATAACTTCCAATACTCAACTAAAACTTTTGGGTTATCTCCCAATAAGTACTTTTCTTTAACGCCTTTAAGTTAAGCTTGATAGTTTGAGAAGATGCTCACATAGGAGATATGAATTGAAGTAAAAGAGAGCATCAAGAAGAAAATTCAAAACACATTTAAGTCTAACCCACTTCCTATGCATAGGAATCTTGTAAACAAACAATTCATGAAAGCACAAAGCAACAAGCATAGGAAAGCAAAACAAGTGCAACTTCAAGACTTTCAACATAAAGAGGGGAAACTTAATAATGTTGAGATACATAAGACCATGTTTCCCTCTCTCGTAATAACTTTTAGTAGCAACATGACTAAAATTAACAATATGACTATCGCATAAAACATTCTTCTTATGAGCCACATGCATAAAATGATTATTACTCTCCACATAAGCATAGTCATTCTTATTCATTATGGTGGGAGCAAATTCAACAAAATAGCTATCATTATTATTCTCATCACCATAATCATCAAATATAGGAGGCATATTGTTATCATTAATTTTCTCCTCAATATTAGGTGGACTGAAAATATCATATTCATCATTGTAATCATCATATATTGGAGGTTTGGTATCATCATAAGCAATAGAATAGCTATCTTACAAAGCAGGGGAACTAACAAGATCATTTTCATAAAAACTAGCTTCCCCAAGGTTAGACTTTTCCATAGCATTAGCAATAATGGTGTCCAAAGAATTCATACTAACAACATTGCTATTAGCATGCAAATAAAGTTCCATAGGTTTTTTAATTTTCTCTTCAAACACTACATGTCCAAACTCAAGATAAATACTATAAAGCTCTCTAATTTTATTGTTGTTTTCCATTAAGCCTAACTAGTGAAAATAAAAACAAGAAACAAAAAGATATAATTGCAGAATCTAAATGAAATAACTTTGAGCACTCACACACCAGCAACAGTACTAGAAGATAGCTTAGTAGCCAGAAGATGTGAGTACCTTTAACCTTACCTCCCCGGCAAAAGCACCAGAAAATAGCTTGATGTCTACGCACTTCGATTCTTGTAGACAGTTGGTGGGCCTCCAAGTGTAGAGTTTTGTAGAACAGTAGCAAGTTTCCCTTAAGTGGAATACCCAAGGTTTATCAAACTCAGGGAGGAAGTACTCAAAGGTATCCCTCTCAAGAAACCATGCAATCGAGATACAAGAAGTCTCTTGTGTCCCCAACACACCCAATACACTTTTCAGGTGTATAGGTGCACTAGTTCGGCGAAGAGATAGTGAAATACAAGTAGTATGGATAATTATAATTGGTAACGGTGCCAGAAAAAAGCTTGACGGGGAGGAAGAGACTAAAGGCAATCTGAAATAAAGATGGAAGGAAGCAAACATGTAACATATCTAGTTGAAAACTGTGGTTCAATGCTTAGAAACAAGGCCTAGAGATCATACTTTCACTAGTGAACACTCTCATATAAATATCTTCTCTTTATGATACTACTCTCAACTACTCTCCGGTTGGACATTCTAATCCATGGTAGGGCTATAAAAGCACTCCTCAAAGTTCGCTTTCCCCATCTAGATGACCCCTCACTATCACCTTGAGCGCTAGATGGTTCCAACAAACACCACAATTTCATAGAGACACCCAACTCCAAATATAACTCATAACAAGTATTTATAATTTCTAGCCTAAGTGCCACAAGGTGTGCACACTGTTGATGTCTACGCACTTCTATTCTTATAGACATTTGTTGGGCCTCCAAGTGCAGATGTTTGTAGAACAGCAGCAAGTTTTCCCTTAAGTGGATCACCCAAGGTTTATCGAACTCAGGGAGGAAGTGGTCAAAGGTATCCCCTCTCAAGCAACCCTGCAATCAAGATGCAAGAAGTCTCTTGTGTCCCCAACACACCTAATACACTTGTCAGGTGTATAGGTGCACTAGTTCGGCGAAGAGATAGTGAAATACAAGTGGTATGGATAATTATAAGTGGTAACGGTGATAGAAGATAACTTGATGACGTGGAAGATACTAAAGGCAAACTGAAATAAAGATGGAAGCAAGCAAACATGTAACAGATCTAGTAGCAAACGGTGTTTCAGTGCTTAGAAACAAGGTCCAGGGATCATACTTTCACTAGTGAACACTCTCTCATAAAATATATCCTCTCTTTATGATACTACTCTTAACTACTCTCCGGTTAGACACTCTAATATATGGTAGGGCTATAACAGCACACATCAAAGTAAGCCTTTCCCATCTAGAAAACCCCACACTGTCACCTTGAGTACTAGATGGTTCCAACAAACACCACAATTTCATAAAGACATCCAACTCCAAATATAACTCATAACAAGTATTTGTAATCTCTAGCCTAAGTGCCACCATGGTGAGCACGCTGTCACTATCACACACATGGGGAGAGCAGAGATCTAATAAAGCACTTGAGTGACAAGGTAGATCTATAGATTACAAGCTCATGATCTCAATAAGATCATGCATAGATAGAGAGATGAACACATAGCTACCGGTAGAACCCTTAGCCTCGAGAGAGAACTACTGCCTCCTCATCATGGGAATCAGCAATGGTGATGGACATGGCGGAGGAGATCGATGGAGATGGCTCCGGGGGCACTTCCCAGTCCCGGCAGGGTGCCGGAACAGAGACTTTCTGTCCCCCGAATCTCCCCTTCGATGGCGGCGGCGCTGCAGAACTTTTTGTGGATTTCTGATTGATGATTTAGGGTTTTGGTATCCGGAGGCTCTTATAGGCGAAGGAGGCAAGGTCGGTGGAGTGCCAGGGGGCCCACACCACCTGGTGGCGCGGGTAGGGCTAGCCCGCGCCTGGGGGGGTGTGGCCAGGCCCTGGCCCTCCTCCGTCTCGTATTCTGGCTCCGTGAGTCTTCCGGTAAAATAGGAACTTTGGCTTTTGTCCCGTCCAATTTCGAGAATATTGATTTTCTGACTTTCCTGGAACCAAAAACAGCAGAAAACAGGCAACTGGCACTGTGGCTCTTGTTAATAGGTTAGTCCAATAAAGTGTATGAAAAGTACTCCAAAGTTGGAACAAAACATAAGAAAGTAGATAAAACCAAGCATGGAACATCAAAAATTATAGATACATTTGCAATGTATCAACATCCCCAAGCTTAACTCCTGCTCGTCCTCGAGTAGGAAAGTGATAAAAAGAAAGAATAATTTTTGAGGTGACATGCACCATCAAAGACTTGATCAAAGTATTTGTAAAACATTCAAAGCTGGGATCATAGTACTCCAATCATAACATTAAAGACAAAGTTCTAGCAATAAGCAAAGAAACTATGTTGCAACATGAAAAGGCACAAACAAAAGATTAATGAATAACAATGCTTTGCAAGACGTTTGTTTGTTTCACATAAAGAAAACATAGCATAATAGTATTCAGCTTGTCCCTCATAGAGTAGCAAATATAAATGCATAGTACACCTTCAAAGTTCATAAGAGTGACTAGATACAATAGTTTAAAACAAGCAATAACAAGTTATGCATCAATCAACTAGTCTTGGGACAATGCACATAGAACTAAGAATGGCCACTATGCTCTCAAAGTAGGTGCATAAAGATAGAAGGTGAGAGACTCAATATAATGGTTGAAGAAAAGCCTTTTGTAAAAGGAAGTAGGGATTCAAGTCTCATAAAGAGCTTCCAAAATTATGGTACTTGTAGCTTTCAGCTCTCATTGCCCTATCATAAGCATCTTGAAGGTGATTAAGGTTAAAGTGACACCAACTAAGAGGATATGCTTGACACGTTCATACGAAATCTCATGCCCCTTACTTTCGAGACCGATCCTCATGCTACTCAACTCAGTTCACGAGTAGCTCTTTTCATTGTAATTATAATGTGTTGTAGACTATAGATTACAAGCCATGATCTCAAAAGAACATGCATAGATGATGAACACATGCAGTAGAATTAGCCTGTCATGGGAATCAGCAATGGTGATGGAGATGGCGGAGGAGATCGATGGAGATGGCTGGGCACTTCCCCGTCCCGGCAGGGTGCCGGAACAGAGACTTTCTGTCCCCCGGATCTCCCCTTCGGTGGCGCGCGCTGCAGAACTTTTTGTGGATTTCTGATTGATGATTTAGGGTTTTGGTATGGAGGCTCTTATAGGCGAAGGAGGCAAGGTCGGTGGAGTGCCAGGGGGCCCACACCACCTGGTGGCGCGGGTAGGGCTAGCCCGCGCCTGGGGGGTGTGGCCAGGCCCTGGCCCTCCTCCGTCTCGTATTCTGGCTCCGTGAGTCTTCCGGTAAAATAGGAACTTTGGCTTTGTCCCGTCCAATTGAGAATATTGATTTTCTGACTTTCCTGGAACCAAAACAGCAGAAAACAGGCAACTGGCACTGTGGCTCTTGTTAATAGGTTAGTCCAATAAAGTGTATGAAAAGTACTCCAAAGTTGGAACAAAACATAAGAAAGTAGATAAAACCAAGCATGGAACATCAAAAATTATAGATACATTTGCAATGTATCAACATCCCCAAGCTTAACTCCTGCTCGTCCTCGAGTAGGAAAGTGATAAAAGAAAGAATAATTTTTGAGGTGACATGCACCATCAAAGACTTGATCAAAGTATTTGTAAAACATTCAAAGCTGGGATCATAGTACTCCAATCATAACATTAAAGACAAAGTTCTAGCAATAAGCAAAGAAACTATGTTGCAACATGAAAAGGCACAAACAAAAGATTAATGAATAACAATGCTTTGCAAGACGTTTGTTTGTTTCACATAAAGAAAACATAGCATAATAGTATTCAGCTTGTCCCTCATAGAGTAGCAAATATAAATGCATAGTACACCTTCAAAGTTCATAAGAGTGACTAGATACAATAGTTTAAAACAAGCAATAACAAGTTATGCATCAATCAACTAGTCTTGGGACAATGCACATAGAACTAAGAATGGCCACTATGCTCTCAAAGTAGGTGCATAAAGATAGAAGGTGGAGACTCAATATAATGGTTGAAGAAAAGCCTTTTGTAAAAGGAAGTAGGGATTCAAGTCTCATAAAGAGCTTCCAAAAATTATGGTACTTGTAGCTTTCAGCTCTCATTGCCCTATCATAAGCATCTTGAAGGTGATTAAGGTTAAAGTGACACAACTAAGAGGATATGCTTGACAAGTTATAAACCGAAATCTCATGCCCCTTACTTTCGAAGACCGATCCTCATGCTACTCAAACTCAGTCACGAGTAAGCTCTTGTCATTGTAAGTATATGTGTATCATTAAGAACCGCCAACGGGGTACCCCTTGCACATGATACGGGAGCTTTCCCATAATCAAAATGACAAGGCAAGCAGACAATGAGCATCTCAGTGATCTTTTTATTTGCTATTTGCATAGGTTTTTATTGAGGATGCTTCATAGAGTGCTCATTATGGTGATGCTGCAAGTTTCCACCATGATTAGGCATGGCTTAGGCGACCGGCCCAGGCGTTTCTCTAACACACATACAAACTCCATGATCTTACAAGTTCCACTTTTATTTCACACCGCCGGGATCCGTAAGCAAAAGAACATGATATCAATGGGGTACAAAGTACAAGTGCAATGTTGAAAGCATTCGCCATGAAACATGGTTCTGCTAATTTCAACTTATAAAGCGCAAGCATATACGCAACAAAGAAGGACCCAATGGTTCAAGTTTATTAGAGGCAAAAAAGTAAAGTGTGCCATCAAGTTCGTGAGAGCTTTAATCACTAGTTTTCTCATAACAAGTGGACGGTAAACAAAAGCATGAATATACTTGGAATAGCATAAGCTAGTAGGTAGGTATGGTGGACTCTTTGGAATAACTTGGTTTAGGGAGTTGGATGCGTGAGTGGAACTCATACTTGGTTGTGGAGGCTAGCAAAAGACTAGGAGCGACAAACTAAGAGAGCAATAATGGCCATAATCATGCAGAGCGACAAAACATCATTGATTAAAGCATAAAGTGATACTACAAGTTGAAAACTAAAGGATCATAGAGGCTAAGGTGACTTGAGATAGTCATAACATGGTGTGAGCATGTGCCAAGTCAACCCAAATAAAGCATCAAAGGAGAATACCACTATACTATGCTTTAATATGCTAAAACAACGCATGATTCATCCAAGGCACATTAAGAAATCTCAATTGTTTATAACAAGGCATGCTACAGCAAATAATACTAAGCGTAAATCCAAAACAATATCAAGCATGGCATGACAAAGCATAGGCCACAGTCAAAAACGAGCTATTTTTACCACATAAGTATGAACTTTCCTACTCTTTTCCAAACCAAACCAAACTATTTGCAAACCAAATGTATGAAAGAGGGGGTCCAACCAATTTATTCAGAAAACTAAGCAAACCAAGCAAACTAAAAACCAAAACAAAAACGAAAAAGAAGACGCTCCAAGAATAACACAACTGTGCATGAAACAATAAAAATGAAGTGTTTGGAAGAAACCTGGGATTTTTATTGATGAAGAAGGGGGATGCCTTGGGCATCCCCAAGCTTTGACGCTTGTACTTCTTGGATATTTCCTGGGTGACACGCGTGGCATCCCCAAGCTTGAGCTTTAGTCCATTCTTCATCTCATTACTCATTCCTTCCATACACCTGAAATTTTTCCTTCATACAAAACTTCACACAATCTTTATTAGCAACATTAGTGCACTCAAGATAATAAGTCTTTTAGGTATAGTTCTAACACCAAATAAACTTCCATTAGAACAGTAGCTACTGTAGCACTTCCCTCAAAAAGCTCAATTCCCCAAAAGAACTCAAGAAGGAACTAACAAGAAGCAAATGCAGAAAATGGCAGAAATCTGTCAAAACAGACCAGCAGGTAAAGACGAATTTTTTCGAAGACCTTCTGTTGCTCAAATAAAAAAGTGTGGAACTAACAAAAGTTAGATAACATCTTGGGATAGAAGCAAAAAATATTACAGCTCAATCCGACATACACAGCTCTCTCACGAATATTTACGGTGAAGCACATAAATCTGTTTCGGGACAGCAACTTTCCCAATCATTACTTCCCTCTCATTAGAGGTTACTCTTGGCCCAAAAAGAAAATAAAAAGGATAAGGAGAGGTTATTACAGAGGTAATAACTTCCAAGACTCATCTCAAACTCTTGGTTTATCTCCCAATAAGTACTTCTCTTTAATGCCTTTAAGTTAGGCTTGATAGTTTGAGAAGATGCTCTCATATGAAATATGAATTAAAGTAAAAGAGAGCATCAAGAAGCAAATTCAAAACACATTTAAGTATAACCCACTTCCTATGCATAGGAGTCTTGTAAATAAACAAGTCATGAAAGCACAAAGCAACAATCATAGCAAGGCAAAACAAGTGTATCTTCAAAAATTTCAACATAAAGAGGGGAAACTTAATATTATTGAGATGCATAGAACCATGTTTCCCTCTCTCATAATAACTTTCAGTAGCATCATGAATAAAAGTAACAATATAACTATTACAAGAAACATTCTTATCATTATCCACATTCATAAAATAATTAATACTCCCCACATAAAAATAGTCATTCTTGTTGATTGTAGTGGGAGCAAATTCAACAAAATAGCTATCATTATTATTTTCATCAGCATAATCATCAAATATAGGAGGCATATTGGAATCTTAATTACTTTCCTCCTCAATAGTAGGTGGACTGAAAATATCATATTCATCATTGTAATCATCATATATTGGAGGCATAGTATCATCAAAGTAAATTTTCTCCTCCATGCTTAGGGGACTAAAAAGATGATTTTCATAAAAACAAGCTTCCCCAAGCTTAGACTTTTCCATAGCATTAGCAATAATAGTGTCCAATGAATTCATACTAACAACATTGCTATTAGTATGCTAATAAAGTTCCATATGTTTATTAATTTTCTCTTCAAACACTTCATGTCCTAACTCAAGATAAATACTATAAAGCTCTCTATTTTTTTTTCCATTAACCCTAACTAGTGAAAGCAAGAAACAAAAAGACAAAATTGCAGAATCTAAAGGAAATAACTTCGAGCACTCACACCGGAGGATGTGAATACCTTTTACCTTACCTCCCCGGCAACGGCGCCAGAAAATAGATTGATGTCTACGCACTTCTATTCTTGTAGATAGTTGTTGGGCCTCCAAGTGCAGAGGTTTGTAGAACAGCAGCAAATTTTCCCTTAAGTGGATCACCCTAGGTTTATCAAACTCAGGGAGGAAGTGGTCAAGGGTATCCCCTCTCAAGCAACCCTGCAATCAAGATGCAAGAAGTCTCTTGTGTCCCCAACACACCTAATACACTTGTCAGGTGTATAGGTGCACTAGTTCGGCGAAGAGATAGTGAAATACAAGTGGTATGGATAATTATAAGTGGTAACGGTGATAGAAGATAACTTGATGACGTGGAAGATACTAAAGGCAAACTGAAATAAAGATGGAAGCAAGCAAACATGTAACAGATCTAGTAGCAAACGGTGTTTCAGTGCTTAGAAACAAGGCCGAGGGATCATACTTTCACTAGTGAACACTCTCTCATAAAATATATCCTCTCTTTATGATACTACTCTTAACTACTCTCCGGTTAGACACTCTAATCCATGGTAGGGCTATAACAGCACACATCAAAGTAAGCCTTTCCCATCTAGAAAACCCCACACTGTCACCTTGAGTACTAGATGGTTCCAACAAACACCACAATTTCATAAAGACATCCAACTCCAAATATAACTCATAACAAGTATTTGTAATCTCTAGCCTAAGTGCCACCATGGTGAGCACGCTGTCACTATCACACACATGGGGAGAGCAGAGATCTAATAAAGCACTTGAGTGACAAGGTAGATCTATAGATTACAAGCTCATGATCTCAATAAGATCATGCATAGATAGAGAGATGAACACATAGCTACCGGTAGAACCCTTAGCCTCGAGAGAGAACTACTCCCTCCTCATCATGGGAATCAGCAATGGTGATGGAGATGGCGGAGGAGATCGATGGAGATGGCTCCGGGGGCACTTCCCCGTCCCGGCAGGGTGCCGGAACAGAGACTTTCTGTCCCCCGGATCTCCCCTTCGGTGGCGGCGGCGCTGCAGAACTTTTTGTGGATTTCTGATTGATGATTTAGGGTTTTGGTATCCGGAGGCTCTTATAGGCGAAGGAGGCAAGGTCGGTGGAGTGCCAGGGGGCCCACACCACCTGGTGGCGCGGGTAGGGCTAGCCCGCGCCTGGGGGGGTGTGGCCAGGCCCTGGCCCTCCTCCGTCTCGTATTCTGGCTCCGTGAGTCTTCCGGTAAAATAGGAACTTTGGCTTTTGTCCCGTCCAATTCCGAGAATATTGATTTTCTGACTTTCCTGGAACCAAAAACAGCAGAAAACAGGCAACTGGCACTGTGGCTCTTGTTAATAGGTTAGTCCAATAAAGTGTATGAAAAGTACTCCAAAGTTGGAACAAAACATAAGAAAGTAGATAAAACCAAGCATGGAACATCAAAAATTATAGATACATTTGCAATGTATCAACATCCCCAAGCTTAACTCCTGCTCGTCCTCGAGTAGGAAAGTGATAAAAAGAAAGAATAATTTTTGAGGTGACATGCACCATCAAAGACTTGATCAAAGTATTTGTAAAACATTCAAAGCTGGGATCATAGTACTCCAATCATAACATTAAAGACAAAGTTCTAGCAATAAGCAAAGAAACTATGTTGCAACATGAAAAGGCACAAACAAAAGATTAATGAATAACAATGCTTTGCAAGACGTTTGTTTGTTTCACATAAAGAAAACATAGCATAATAGTATTCAGCTTGTCCCTCATAGAGTAGCAAATATAAATGCATAGTACACCTTCAAAGTTCATAAGAGTGACTAGATACAATAGTTTAAAACAAGCAATAACAAGTTATGCATCAATCAACTAGTCTTGGGACAATGCACATAGAACTAAGAATGGCCACTATGCTCTCAAAGTAGGTGCATAAAGATAGAAGGTGGAGACTCAATATAATGGTTGAAGAAAAGCCTTTTGTAAAAGGAAGTAGGGATTCAAGTCTCATAAAGAGCTTCCAAAAATTATGGTACTTGTAGCTTTCAGCTCTCATTGCCCTATCATAAGCATCTTGAAGGTGATTAAGGTTAAAGTGACACAACTAAGAGGATATGCTTGACAAGTTATAAACCGAAATCTCATGCCCCTTACTTTCGAAGACCGATCCTCATGCTACTCAAACTCAGTCACGAGTAAGCTCTTGTCATTGTAAGTATATGTGTATCATTAAGAACCGCCAACGGGGTACCCCTTGCACATGATACGGGAGCTTTCCCATAATCAAAATGACAAGGCAAGCAGACAATGAGCATCTCAGTGATCTTTTTATTTGCTACTTGCATAGGTTTTTATTGAGGATGCTTCATAGAGTGCTCATTATGGTGATGCTGCAAGTTTCCACCATGATTAGGCATGGCTTAGGCGACCGGCCCAGGCGTTTCTCTAACACACATACAAACTCCATGATCTTACAAGTTCCACTTTTATTTCACACCGCCGGGATCCGTAAGCAAAAGAACATGATATCAATGGGGTACAAAGTACAAGTGCAATGTTGAAAGCATTCGCCATGAAACATGGTTCTGCTAATTTCAACTTATAAAGCGCAAGCATATACGCAACAAAGAAGGACCCAATGGTTCAAGTTTATTAGAGGCAAAAAAGTAAAGTGTGCCATCAAGTTCGTGAGAGCTTTAATCACTAGTTTTCTCATAACAAGTGGACGGTAAACAAAAGCATGAATATACTTGGAATAGCATAAGCTAGTAGGTAGGTATGGTGGACTCTTTGGAATAACTTGGTTTAGGGAGTTGGATGCGTGAGTGGAACTCATACTTGGTTGTGGAGGCTAGCAAAAGACTAGGAGCGACAAACTAAGAGAGCAATAATGGCCATAATCATGCAGAGCGACAAAACATCATTGATTAAAGCATAAAGTGATACTACAAGTTGAAAACTAAAGGATCATAGAGGCTAAGGTGACTTGAGATAGTCATAACATGGTGTGAGCATGTGCCAAGTCAACCCAAATAAAGCATCAAAGGAGAATACCACTATACTATGCTTTAATATGCTAAAACAACGCATGATTCATCCAAGGCACATTAAGAAATCTCAATTGTTTATAACAAGGCATGCTACAGCAAATAATACTAAGCGTAAAGCCAAAACAATATCAAGCATGGCATGACAAAGCATAGGCCACAGTCAAAAACGAGCTATTTTTACCACATAAGTATGAACTTTCCTACACTTTTCCAAACCAAACCAAACTATTTGCAAACCAAATGTATGAAAGAGGGGGTCCAACCAATTTATTCAGAAAACTAAGCAAACCAAGCAAACTAAAAACCAAAACAAAAACGAAAAAGAAGACGCTCCAAGAATAACACAACTGTGCATGAAACAATAAAAATGAAGTGTTTGGAAGAAACCTGGGATTTTTATTGATGAAGAAGGGGATGCCTTGGGCATCCCCAAGCTTTGACGCTTGTACTTCTTGGATATTTCCTGGGTGACACGTGTGGCATCCCCAAGCTTGAGCTTTAGTCCATTCTTCATCTCATTACTCATTCCTTCCATACACCTGAAATTTTTCCTTCATACAAAACTTCACACAATCTTTATTAGCAACATTAGTGCACTCAAGATAATAAGTCTTTTAGGTATAGTTCTAACACCAAATAAACTTCCATTAGAACAGTAGCTACTGTAGCACTTCCCTCAAAAAGCTCAATTCCCCAAAAGAACTCAAGAAGGAACTAACAAGAAGCAAATGCAGAAAATGGCAGAAATCTGTCAAAACAGACCAGCAGGTAAAGACGAATTTTTTCGAAGACCTTCTGTTGCTCAAATAAAAAAGTGTGGAACTAACAAAAGTTAGATAACATCTTGGCATAGAAGCAAAAAATATTACAGCTCAATCCGACATACAGAGCTCTCTCACGAATATTTACGGTGAAGCACATAAATCTGTTTTGGGACAGCAACTTTCCCAATCATTACTTCCCTCTCATTAGAGGTTACTCTTGGCCCAAAAAGAAAATAAAAAGGATAAGGAGAGGTTATTACAGAGGTAATAACTTCCAAGACTCATCTCAAACTCTTGGTTTATCTCCCAATAAGTACTTCTCTTTAATGCCTTTAAGTTAGGCTTGATAGTTTGAGAAGATGCTCTCATATGAAATATGAATTAAAGTAAAAGAGAGCATCAAGAAGCAAATTCAAAACACATTTAAGTATAACCCACTTCCTATGCATAGGAGTCTTGTAAATAAACAAGTCATGAAAGCACAAAGCAACAATCATAGCAAGGCAAAACAAGTGTATCTTCAAAAATTTCAACATAAAGAGGGGAAACTTAATATTATTGAGATGCATAGAACCATGTTTCCCTCTCTCATAATAACTTTCAGTAGCATCATGAATAAAAGTAACAATATAACTATTACAAGAAACATTCTTATCATGATCCACATTCATAAAATAATTAATACTCCCCACATAAAAATAGTCATTCTTGTTGATTGTAGTGGGAGCAAATTCAACAAAATAGCTATCATTATTATTTTCATCAGCATAATCATCAAATATAGGAGGCATATTGGAATCTTAATTACTTTCCTCCTCAATAGTAGGTGGACTGAAAATATCATATTCATCATTGTAATCATCATATATTGGAGGCATAGTATCATCAAAGTAAATTTTCTCCTCCATGCTTAGGGGACTAAAAAGATGATTTTCATAAAAACAAGCTTCCCCAAGCTTAGACTTTTCCATAGCATTAGCAATAATAGTGTCCAATGAATTCATACTAACAACATTGCTATTAGTATGCTAATAAAGTTCCATATGTTTATTAATTTTCTCTTCAAACACTTCATGTCCTAACTCAAGATAAATACTACAAAGCTCTCTATTTTTTTTGTTTTCCATTAACCCTAACTAGTGAAAGCAAGAAACAAAAAGACAAAATTGCAGAATCTAAAGGAAATAACTTCGAGCACTCACACCGGAGGATGTGAGTACCTTTTACCTTACCTCCCCGGCAACGGCGCTAGAAAATAGATTGATGTCTACGCACTTCTATTCTTGTAGATAGTTGTTGGGCCTCCAAGTGCAGAGGTTTGTAGAACAGCAGCAAATTTTCCCTTAAGTGGATCACCCAAGGTTTATCAAACTCAGGGAGGAAGTGGTCAAGGGTATCCCCTCTCAAGCAACCCTGCAATCAAGATGCAAGAAGTCTCTTGTGTCCCCAACACACCTAATACACTTGTCAGGTGTATAGGTGCACTAGTTCGGCGAAGAGATAGTGAAATACAAGTGGTATGGATAATTATAAGTGGTAACGGTGATAGAAGATAACTTGATGACGTGGAAGATACTAAAGGCAAACTGAAATAAAGATGGAAGCAAGCAAACATGTAACAGATCTAGTAGCAAATGGTGTTTCAGTGCTTAGAAACAAGGCCGAGGGATCATACTTTCACTAGTGAACACTCTCTCATAAAATATATCCTCTCTTTATGATACTACTCTTAACTACTCTCCGGTTAGACACTCTAATCCATGGTAGGGCTATAACAGCACACATCAAAGTAAGCCTTTCCCATCTAGAAAACCCCACACTGTCACCTTGAGTACTAGATGGTTCCAACAAACACCACAATTTCATAAAGACATCCAACTCCAAATATAACTCATAACAAGTATTTGTAATCTCTAGCCTAAGTGCCACCATGGTGAGCACGCTGTCACTATCACACACATGGGGAGAGCAGAGATCTAATAAAGCACTTGAGTGACAAGGTAGATCTATAGATTACAAGCTCATGATCTCAATAAGATCATGCATAGATAGAGAGATGAACACATAGCTACCGGTAGAACCCTTAGCCTCGAGAGAGAACTACTCCCTCCTCATCATGGGAATCAGCAATGGTGATGGAGATGGCGGAGGAGATCGATGGAGATGGCTCCGGGGGCACTTCCCCGTCCCGGCAGGGTGCCGGAACAGAGACTTTCTGTCCCCCGAATCTCCCCTTCGGTGGCGGCGGTGCTGCAGAACTTTTTGTGGATTTCTGATTGATGATTTAGGGTTTTGGTATCCGGAGGCTCTTATAGGCGAAGGAGGCAAGGTCGGTGGAGTGCCAGGGGGCCCACACCACCTGGTGGCGCGGGTAGGGCTAGCCCGCGCCTGGGGGGGTGTGGCCAGGCCCTGGCCCTCCTCCGTCTCGTATTCTGGCTCCGTGAGTCTTCCGGTAAAATAGGAACTCTGGCTTTTGTCCCGTCCAATTCCGAGAATATTGATTTTCTGACTTTCCTGGAACCAAAAACAGCAGAAAACAGGCAACTGGCACTGTGGCTCTTGTTAATAGGTTAGTCCAATAAAGTGTATGAAAAGTACTCCAAAGTTGGAACAAAACATAAGAAAGTAGATAAAACCAAGCATGGAACATCAAAAATTATAGATACATTTGCAATGTATCAACATCCCCAAGCTTAACTCCTGCTCGTCCTCGAGTAGGAAATTGATAAAAAGAAAGAATAATTTTGTAGGTGACATGCACCATCAAAGACTTGATCAAAGTATTTGTAAAACATTCAAAGCTGGGATCATAGTACTCCAATCATAACATTAAAGACAAAGTTCTAGCAATAAGCAAAGAAACTATGTTGCAACATGAAAAGGCACAAACAAAAGATTAATGAATAACAATGCTTTGCAAGACGTTTGTTTGTTTCACATAAAGAAAACATAGCATAATAGTATTCAGCTTGTCCCTCATAGAGTAGCAAATATAAATGCATAGTACACCTTCAAAGTTCATAAGAGTGACTAGATACAATAGTTTAAAACAAGCAATAACAAGTTATGCATCAATCAACTAGTCTTGGGACAATGCACATAGAACTAAGAATGGCCACTATGCTCTCAAAGTAGGTGCATAAAGATAGAAGGTGGAGACTCAATATAATGGTTGAAGAAAAGCCTTTTGTAAAAGGAAGTAGGGATTCAAGTCTCATAAAGAGCTTCCAAAAATTATGGTACTTGTAGCTTTCAGCTCTCATTGCCCTATCATAAGCATCTTGAAGGTGATTAAGGTTAAAGTGACACAACTAAGAGGATATGCTTGACAAGTTATAAACCGAAATCTCATGCCCCTTACTTTCGAAGACCGATCCTCATGCTACTCAAACTCAGTCACGAGTAAGCTCTTGTCATTGTAAGTATATGTGTATCATTAAGAACCGCCAACGGGGTACCCCTTGCACATGATACGGGAGCTTTCCCATAATCAAAATGACAAGGCAAGCAGACAATGAGCATCTCAGTGATCTTTTTATTTGCTATTTGCATAGGTTTTTATTGAGGATGCTTCATAGAGTGCTCATTATGGTGATGCTGCAAGTTTCCACCATGATTAGGCATGGCTTAGGCGACCGGCCCAGGCGTTTCTCTAACACACATACAAACTCCATGATCTTACAAGTTCCACTTTTATTTCACACCGCCGGGATCCGTAAGCAAAAGAACATGATATCAATGGGGTACAAAGTACAAGTGCAATGTTGAAAGCATTCGCCATGAAACATGGTTCTGCTAATTTCAACTTATAAAGCGCAAGCATATACGCAACAAAGAAGGACCCAATGGTTCAAGTTTATTAGAGGCAAAAAAGTAAAGTGTGCCATCAAGTTCGTGAGAGCTTTAATCACTAGTTTTCTCATAACAAGTGGACGGTAAACAAAAGCATGAATATACTTTGAATAGCATAAGCTAGTAGGTAGGTATGGTGGACTCTTTGGAATAACTTGGTTTAGGGAGTTGGATGCGTGAGTGGAACTCATACTTGGTTGTGGAGGCTAGCAAAAGACTAGGAGCGACAAACTAAGAGAGCAATAATGGCCATAATCATGCAGAGCGACAAAACATCATTGATTAAAGCATAAAGTGATACTACAAGTTGAAAACTAAAGGATCATAGAGGCTAAGGTGACTTGAGATAGTCATAACATGGTGTGAGCATGTGCCAAGTCAACCCAAATAAAGCATCAAAGGAGAATACCACTATACTATGCTTTAATATGCTAAAACAACGCATGATTCATCCAAGGCACATTAAGAAATCTCAATTGTTTATAACAAGGCATGCTACAGCAAATAATACTAAGCGTAAAGCCAAAACAATATCAAGCATGGCATGACAAAGCATAGGCCACAGTCAAAAACGAGCTATTTTTACCACATAAGTATGAACTTTCCTACACTTTTCCAAACCAAACCAAACTATTTGCAAACCAAATGTATGAAAGAGGGGGTCCAACCAATTTATTCAGAAAACTAAGCAAACCAAGCAAACTAAAAACCAAAACAAAAACGAAAAAGAAGACGCTCCAAGAATAACACAACTGTGCATGAAACAATAAAAATGAAGTGTTTGGAAGAAACCTGGGATTTTTATTGATGAAGAAGGGGATGCCTTGGGCATCCCCAAGCTTTGACGCTTGTACTTCTTGGATATTTCCTGGGTGACACGCGTGGCATCCCCAAGCTTGAGCTTTAGTCCATTCTTCATCTCATTACTCATTCCTTCCATACACCTGAAATTTTTCCTTCATACAAAACTTCACACAATCTTTATTAGCAACATTAGTGCACTCAAGATAATAAGTCTTTTAGGTATAGTTCTAACACCAAATAAACTTCCATTAGAACAGTAGCTACTGTAGCACTTCCCTCAAAAAGCTCAATTCCCCAAAAGAACTCAAGAAGGAACTAACAAGAAGCAAATGCAGAAAATGGCAGAAATCTGTCAAAACAGACCAGCAGGTAAAGACGAATTTTTTCGAAGACCTTCTGTTGCTCAAAAAAAAAAGTGTGGAACTAACAAAAGTTAGATAACAACTTGGGATAGAAGCAAAAAATATTACAGCTCAATCCGACATACAGAGCTCTCTCACGAATATTTACGGTGAAGCACATAAATCTGTTTCGGGACAGCAACTTTCCCAATCATTACTTCCCTCTCATTAGAGGTTACTCTTGGCCCAAAAAGAAAATAAAAAGGATAAGGAGAGGTTATTACAGAGGTAATAACTTCCAAGACTCATCTCAAACTCTTGGTTTATCTCCCAATAAGTACTTTTCTTTAATGCCTTTAAGTTAGGCTTGATAGTTTGAGAAGATGCTCTCATATGAAATATGAATTAAAGTCAAAGAGAGCATCAAGAAGCAAATTCAAAACACATTTAAGTATAACCCACTTCCTATGCATAGGAGTCTTGTAAATAAACAAGTCATGAAAGCACAAAGCAACAATCATAGCAAGGCAAAACAAGTGTATCTTCAAAAATTTCAACATAAAGAGGGGAAACTTAATATTATTGAGATGCATAGAACCATGTTTCCCTCTCTCATAATAACTTTCAGTAGCATCATGAATAAAAGTAACAATATAACTATTACAAGAAACATTCTTATCATGATCCACATTCATAAAATAATTAATACTCCCCACATAAAAATAGTCATTCTTGTTGATTGTAGTGGGAGCAAATTCAGCAAAATAGCTATCATTATTATTTTCATCAGCATAATCATCAAATATAGGAGGCATATTGGAATCTTAATTACTTTCCTCCTCAATAGTAGGTGGACTGAAAATATCATATTCATCATTGTAATCATCATATATTGGAGGCATAGTATCATCAAAGTAAATTTTCTCCTCCATGCTTAGGGGACTAAAAAGAGGATTTTCATAAAAACAAGCTTCCCCAAGCTTAGACTTTTCCATAGCATTAGCAATAATAGTGTCCAATGAATTCATACTAACAACATTGCTATTAGTATGCTAATAAAGTTCCATATGTTTATTAATTTTCTCTTCAAACACTTCATGTCCTAACTCAAGATAAATACTACAAAGCTCTCTATTTTTTTTTGTTTTCCATTAACCCTAACTAGTGAAAGCAAGAAACAAAAAGACAAAATTGCAGAATCTAAAGGAAATAACTTCGAGCACTCACACCGGAGGATGTGAGTACCTTTTACCTTACCTCCCCGGCAACGGCGCTAGAAAATAGATTGATGTCTACGCACTTCTATTCTTGTAGATAGTTGTTGGGCCTCCAAGTGCAGAGGTTTGTAGAACAGCAGCAAATTTTCCCTTAAGTGGATCACCCAAGGTTTATCAAACTCAGGGAGGAAGTGGTCAAGGGTATCCCCTCTCAAGCAACCCTGCAATCAAGATGCAAGAAGTCTCTTGTGTCCCCAACACACCTAATACACTTGTCAGGTGTATAGGTGCACTAGTTCGGCGAAGAGATAGTGAAATACAAGTGGTATGGATAATTATAAGTGGTAACGGTGATAGAAGATAACTTGATGACGTGGAAGATACTAAAGGCAAACTGAAATAAAGATGGAAGCAAGCAAACATGTAACAGATCTAGTAGCAAATGGTGTTTCAGTGCTTAGAAACAAGGCCGAGGGATCATACTTTCACTAGTGAACACTCTCTCATAAAATATATCCTCTCTTTATGATACTACTCTTAACTACTCTCCGGTTAGACACTCTAATCCATGGTAGGGCTATAACAGCACACATCAAAGTAAGCCTTTCCCATCTAGAAAACCCCACACTGTCACCTTGAGTACTAGATGGTTCCAACAAACACCACAATTTCATAAAGACATCCAACTCCAAATATAACTCATAACAAGTATTTGTAATCTCTAGCCTAAGTGCCACCATGGTGAGCACGCTGTCACTATCACACACATGGGGAGAGCAGAGATCTAATAAAGCACTTGAGTGACAAGGTAGATCTATAGATTACAAGCTCATGATCTCAATAAGATCATGCATAGATAGAGAGATGAACACATAGCTACCGGTAGAACCCTTAGCCTCGAGAGAGAACTACTCCCTCCTCATCATGGGAATCAGCAATGGTGATGGAGATGGCGGAGGAGATCGATGGAGATGGCTCCGGGGGCACTTCCCCGTCCCGGCAGGGTGCCGGAACAGAGACTTTCTGTCCCCCGAATCTCCCCTTCGGTGGCGGCGGTGCTGCAGAACTTTTTGTGGATTTCTGATTGATGATTTAGGGTTTTGGTATCCGGAGGCTCTTATAGGCGAAGGAGGCAAGGTCGGTGGAGTGCCAGGGGGCCCACACCACCTAGTGGCGCGGTTAGGGCTAGCCCGCGCCTGGGGGGTGTGGCCAGGCCCTGGCCCTCCTCCGTCTCGTATTCTGGCTCCGTGAGTCTTCCGGTAAAATAGGAACTTTGGCTTTTGTCCCGTCCAATTCCGAGAATATTGATTTTCCGACTTTCTTGGAACCAAAAACAGCAGAAAACAGGCAACTGGCACGGTGGCTCTTGTTAATAGGTTAGTCCAAGAAAGTGTATGAAAAGTACTCCAAAGGTGGAACAAAACATAAGAAAGTAGATAAAACCAAGCATGGAACATCAAAAATTATAGATACATTTGCAATGTATCAACTATCAACTTCACACACGTGGGGAGAGCAGAGATCTATTTAAAGCACTTGAGTATCAAGGTAGATCTACTTGATTACAAAGCTCATGATCATAATATGATCTCGCATAGAGAGACATGAACACATAGCTACCGGTTGAACCCTTAGCCTCGAGGAAGAACTACTCCCTCCTCATCATGGGAGTCAGCAATGGCGATGGAGATGGCGGTGGAGTCGATGGAGATGGTCCCGGGGGCCCTTCCCCATCCTAGCAGTGTGCCGGTACAGAGACTTTCTGTCCCCCGAATCTCCCCTTCAGCGGCGACGGCGCTGCGGAACTTTTCGTGGCTAGAGGCTTGATTTTTTGGGTTTTCTCATCGGGAGGCTTCTTATAGGCGAAGAGGCGATGTCAGACGATGGACCAGGGGCCCACACCACCTGGTGCGCGGGCAGGGGGACCCGCGCCACCACATGGTGTGGCCAGCCCCTAGCCCTCTCCGTCTTGTCTTCTGGCTCCGTGAGTCTTTCGGTAAAATATCGACTTTGGCTTTTGTCTCGTCCAATTCCGAGAATATTCAATTTCTGGCTTTTTTGGAACCAAAACAGAAGAAAACAGGCAACTGGCAACTGGCACTATGGCATCTTGTTAATAGGTTAGTCCCAGAAAACATATAAAAATACCTCAAAGTGTTGACAAAGCAAAGAAAAGTAGATACTAAACAAGCATGGAACATCAAAAATTATAGATACGTTTGCAACGTATCAGGCACCACCTCCATTGCGTCCGCACCGTTCCCAGCCGGTGGAACAGATTCCGCCTCGGGGCCGGAGCCGGCGCGACCTCGGGGGCTGGAGCCGGTGCACTTCCCTCCCCTGCAGGCGGAGGGGTGGACGTGGTGGCGACAGTCACGGAGCCGGGCAAGGTCATCGCCTCGCTGCAGAAAAGACAAGGGTGAACAAAGCAAGTGCGAGCAAATCAATACAAGTATTAGGGGGAAAGGAACACTTACCCGGCAACGCTCGGCATGGTGGTCGCGGGTCTGGGGCGGCGGGTCTTCTTGGCCCCACCTCCGGCCAGCGCAGCGCTGCTTGGGGAGGCACGCTTCCCCCTGCCCCTGGGCGCGGTGACCTCGGCCAAGTCCACATCCTCGCCATGATCGGTTGTTCCAATGCAAGGAAAACATCAAGTTTGCGGCTAAGAGCGCAGCAAGAGCAATGCAGGCAAGGACAAAGGAAAAACTCTCACCAGGTGGAAACTCGCAGCCCTCGTCGGCCCGCATGGGGAACCGCTCCGGCTCCACCGGCGGAGCTTTTGCCAGCTTGAGGTCCGCAGCAAAGTTGGGGAGCTCATTATCCCCCATGCCATGCACCGTGAAAAGCTACTCAACAAGGGAAGATAAGAGGCACGAAGCGGGAGTCCCTCAAGAAAATCCACCCAGAAAAGAGGAGGAAAGACATACCTTCGACGGAAGCCAGCCGTGGTGGTACGGCCGGCAGGGGAACACCCAGTCCTCCTCCAGCGCCTCCTTCGAGATGGTGCCGAGCCACTCGCGGACGACAGCGTACGACACGTCCAGCCGGGATACCTGGGTGGGATCCAGATGGCCAGAGAGGTGGCACCTCTTGTGCTACTGGTGCTGCAGCGGGAGCACGTGACTCGCCATCCAGGACATCAGAATGTCTCGGGCGGTGAGCCGCTCCTTCTCCACAAGGACCGCCAGCCGGGCGCCCATCCGGTCGATGACGCCCTGGCGCCCAAGTGCTGGACGCTCCAGGCCTTCCGGGTGGAAGGGACGTTGGCAAAGGTCGGGACCTTGATCCAGTCCACCTCGGTGTTGTTGCGCACGTAGAAGTACGAGCGCTACCAGAGCTAGACGGTGTCCGGAAGCTCTAGGCACGGCATCACCGCCGATGGCCGCGGGTAGATGGCGCAGCAGCCCGTCTCCGTCAGCGGGCCACCCTTGCCAACTGCATGAACTTTGAAGTAGAAAAACTTCAAGAAGTTCACGGCGTCGGGGCAGACGCCAAGCTACGCCTCGCAGCAGTCCACATGATGCGATAGCATCGACACGGTGTTGGCTCCGAGATGGTGAAGTTGGAGGTCGAAGGCGACAAGCAGCTCTAGGATGAACTGGATCAGCGGTAGCCCAAGGCCACGAGCGAAGTGGGAGAGGAAGACGACGGCCTCGCCAGGCTGAGGGTTGGGCACCCGCTCGCCCTCCGACGCAAGGCGCTGCTTCACCAACCGCTCCGACGGCAGGAACCTGCCCCGCTGGTACTTCCTCACCAATTCTTCGGTGACGTACGAGCCACACCACCCGCTGGCGATGTCAGGCAGCATGTTGTTCAGGAAGGTGTTCGTGATTAAAGCAAGGGGGGCCGTTGTCTTGGAAGAAAGGAAACGGCACCGGTGACCAAGAAGCAGTGGCGCAGAGGAGCAGTGGAGGGCTAGAGCACGAAGGAGAGCAGGGGTGGCAAGCACAGGAAGACGAAGTGAAGAGCCCCCGCTCCTTGGCGTCCCTATTTATCGAGGAGGAAAGGTCGCGCCAGTTTCCCTCCCTCTGCGCCACGTGGAAAGCAACTGCCCCACTTCTCCATGACGGTTCGTTGCAGGTTGCGTGCGCCAGCATCACGCGCACAGAAGATCCTGAAGAAGTTACTGCGAGAGGCAAACCGTACCCACGATCTCCAGGAAACCGCAATGATGAAGCCATGCGCATAGTTACCAAAAAACTACCGCGACAGACCAAGAGGTCAAACTAATGCAACGCGCGCCAGAAGTGGCAGGCATGGCTGACGCTAGCAGCGAGGTCGGTAAACTGGCGATCCCTCTCCCGGCCGGGTGCGGCAGCCGGTCCAGAAGATCACCGCTCACACCCTTTGGGTGGGGGCATCGGCCCCACAGACGGTAACCCCAGCCGGGAAATAACGAAGAATCTCAAGTCGGTACAAGACAAAGACTACCAGACAAAGGAAAACGACAAAGCACCTGCACCATCAATTATTTCAAATGAGAACTTCTCCTCGAGGCCAAGTCCTAACACGCTCAGGGACTAGTGTCGGGGGGATAACCCCCGGGAAGGCCAAGGCAGGACCAACCGGCCGGCTCTAAGGAGCTCACGTCGTCTGAGCCCGGACCAAGGAACCACAGCCGGGTGGAATCCCCCACCCTGTCCACATCCAAGTTTCCCCGGCTGTCCTGTCTAGCCGGGTAGCCAGAAGAACCGGCTGGGAAGCCGCTTCTAGCCGGTCGCCTCGGATCCGCTAGCGGTAGTACGGTGGGAATGACGCTCCCTGCTAAGCACACCTTTGACCGGACAGGTTGGCTAGCCTAGCCAGCGCTACCGGATAACTGTGCCAAAGCTGGAGGCTGACGAGCAAAGCAAGGGCTGACGAGGAAAGATCCGGCTTACGCATAAAGAGCTGGCTAATGGATAAAGAGCCGGCTGACGAGTAAAGAAGGGGTGGTGTACACTATAGCGTGGTCCTTCCCTGTACTGGAGGCTTGAATGGACCCGGGCCTACCGTTTGGCCCGTTCTAGCGAGCCCACTTTGTAAGGCCCAGATCCAAATAGTAAACCCTAGAACCCACCTTGTAAACCGCCTCCTCCACTAGTATATAAGAGGGGGTAGTGCTAGGGTTCTAGGTAAGCAGTAGACAATTACAAGTTAGAAGTTCTCCACATTGGACAAGTTTGGTAGCTCCTTCTTCTCCTTCTAGCAAGGAGTAGCTAAGAAAACAGCTCAAGGAGCATCTGTATTGGGCATTCGCCCCCTTTGATAGTAGATCCTTGCAGGAGTAGGAGCTTTACCTTGCCAAGAGTGCTCCAAACCTAGGTACACCGGTGTGTTTGCAGTATCTGTGCCCAACCCGTTGCGAGTAGCCACCGATAGCATCCTGATTGTCCCCTTCAAGCCATCCCCGATGGTACTGCCGTGTTCAACAAAATGTAAATAAGAGAGGCACATCACATCTCACCAATTCCCTACATATCCCATGCCTATGGAGATTTACTCAAACATGAGAGGAGAATAGGTCAAAAACATAATCATATTGCAAATGGAAATCATCTCAACTTATCGTAGCAAACAATAATGAAGTTGAAGATCAAATCAAATACAAACCAAAGTAGGAATAGAGGTTCAAAACCCCTAACCTAACAAGTATGAGTCTCTCTCTCAGTACAAGTGGATAATTATGGTGGAGTATATGATCAAGAGGCTAAAGATCTCCGAAGGATGAGATGAGGTGTTTCTCCTTCTTCAGATCTTATCTCCTCTTTTCTGGAAAGGTGTGTGGCGGTTGCATTCATATTTGGCCCTCATTCTCTTCATGAAAGATGCATGTATTGATATAACGGGGATGATGGCGTGTGGTATGAGCAGACAGTCGGGTGGCCTCTGGCTGTACTGTTGGTCGTTAAAGCCTCAGTAGGCCTCAGATGGAATTATCTTCAATTGGAGATTTGATCATTTAGGTGTGATTATCCCATAAATGCTCTCGAATATTCCAAAAGTTTTTAGTACCTGAAAGTCATCACAAAAGAACAATGTTTCGCTAGCTTGCGATATTAGCGTTAGTTGAAAGATCAAAACCAATGAAACCAAGTGAAACCCAATGGAAAATTGATACGTCCATTTTGCATCACTATTCTATATCATAATTTACTGTTATTCATTGATATATTTCATATTAAGAGATGATACTTATGTTATTTCATATGTTTTTTAATGGTTGATGACTTTTGGAGCATGGACCACTGCAGTCAGGATTCTGATGGAAAATGTGCTGTTTTGAGACAAAATTCGCGAATATCAAAAAATCCGGCAAAATACATGGAACATTCTATTTTTCCAGAAGACGAAGATTGCCAGAAGGGGAATCAGAGATGGGCCACAGGGGGCCCACACCACCCCCTGGCGCGGGCAGCCCTCGGCCGCGCCAACAGGTGGTGTGGCCACCCTGGCCCACTCCAGGCTCTCCCCTCTTGTGTATATTATCCTCCGGAAACCCTAAGACTCGGGGAGCAACCACAAAAAGATTATGCCGCCTCTACGGGGTAGAAAACACCAGGAGAGAAAGATCTCTCCGGTAGACAGAATTCTGCCGAGGGAATTCCTTCCCAGAGAGGGGACATCGTCGCCATCAACACCACCATCAAGATGGACTTAATCGGGATCATCATCATCACCACCACCATCATCTCCACCAGCACCATCATCACCACTTTATACCTCTGTAACAATTGGGTTGAATCTTGCATAGTTCTTAAGGGGAAACTTTACCGGTGTTGATTACTGCTTGTAGTTGATGCTATTGAGTGAACCATTGAATTAACGTTTATGTTCAGATTGTTACACATCATTATTTCATCTCTGATCATGATCCATATGATGTCTCATGAGTAGTTCATTTTGTTCTTGAGGACATGCGAGAAGTCATGTTGTTAGTATTGGAATTGTGTTGAGAAAGATTCAATGGTTTGATATTTAAGTTGTGGTTTTTTCTAGCGGTGTCATGTGAATGTCGACTACATGACACTTCACCTATATGGGCCTAGGGGAATGTATTGTGTATTTGGCTCCAAATCGTAGGGGTTACCGGAGTGACAGAAACCTAAACCCCCATTAGGAAACCTTTGCACAAGGGACGCCAGGGTCTTAGAGTTTAAAGTTGTGGCTAGGTTTCTACCTTAATTACTTTCTTGTACTTGTGGATGCTTGCAAGGGGTATAATCACAAGTATGTACTAGTCCTAGGAAGGTCGATACATTAGCACAGGTTCACCCACACAACACTTAGAAAACTAAAGAAGATCAATCAACTATATGAACCGAAAGACTTGACGATATTCCCATGTGTCCTCGAGAACATTTGGTCATCTTAAGTAATACAACCGGCTGGTCCTTTGCTAAAGAAAGGTTTGGGCCACTTGCTGCATTTATTCTTATTGTCTTTGATTTACTCGTACTTTATTTACGTGCATTATCAAAAAACCATAAAATCCATTTGCTAAGTATTTATAGAGAATTCCTGCTCCAAGCCATGCGCCAACATCTTTTGCTCCTCGTTGGGTTCGACACTCTTACTTATCGAAAATAATGCGATACACCCCCTATACTTGTGGGTCATCAAGACTATTTTTTGGCGCTGTTGCCGAGAAGTGAAGCGCTATTGGAGAGTAGAACTGGTAAATGAAACTTCTACTATGAGTATTGTTTACTGTTGTTAGTTGCTTTATTTTCAATATGGATAATTCACTGAGTTTCTTATTTCATAATGCTACTACCACTGCTAAGGTAGTAGATGAACCACCACCTGCTGAGAATGATACTTTTAAAATACCTACAAGAATTATTAATCGTGTTATGGATAAATATTATGTTAGAGGTGGAACTGTCCATCCTGGTGATCATTTGTTCTTTATACACGAATTATGCGGGTTGTTCAAGTGTGCAGGTATTACAACAGATCAACTCAAGAAGAAGTTATTCTCATTTTCACTGAAAGGAAGAGCTGAAGAATGGTATAATCTACTGAAGAATGGTCAAGCTCTTGAATGGGAGGAAATAGTACCTCTCTTTTATTCAAAATTCTATCCTCCTAGTGAGATCCATAAAGATCGGAATCAAATATACAACTTTTGGCCTCATGATGGAGAGAGTACAGCTCAAGCTTGGGGGAGATTGAAGTTACTAATGCTCAAATGTCCCATTCATGAGCTCCCCAACAATATTATTATCAATAATACTTATGAAAGGCTTTCTCTTCATGATAAGGATTTATTGGATGCTTCTTGTGCTAGATCATTCACTAGCATGGAAGAAGAAGCTAAATGGGATCTTCTAGACCGTATTAAAGAAAACGTTGAAGCATGGGAGAATGACAAAGGAAGAAAGTCACGTATAAATTATGATTATGGATGCATTGAATCTTTTATGGGATCTGATGACTTTCAAAATATTAAAAATGCTTATGGTCTTGATTCTCAAGCTATTGCAACTTATTTTAAGGCTTTTGCTTCCTATATTGAAGTTCCTAAAAAGAAGTGGAATAAGTATCATGAATCATATAAAGATGTTTCTAAGTGTGTTCCTGCAAGAAATACTGAAGTTTATACTGCTAATCATGCTTTACCTGAACCTTATATTGAGAAAATACCTTTCCCAGTTAAGATAAAGGAACATTCTTTGATAGCTAGTATGGTTAATGAAGGTATGAATAAAGCTGTTGAACCTGATGAACAAAATGATGAACCTATAATAGCAAATGTGAAAGACTTTGTCACTAAATATGTAGAAGATGGACACACTATCCTCTATAAGGATACTTCTAATATTGTTTCACAAAGTAGTGTTATGAGAGCTAGTGTTCATGTGTTTTCTCTAAGGATAAGTGATCATTGCTACAATGGTTCTTGTGATAGTTATATCATTAAGTTTACGCATGATACTGAAAGTTATTATGAGAGAGAGAAGACTATTCTTATGCATCTTAATAATATCAAGTTTCCTTGTTTTATGCTTAAAGTCTTTATGTTGCACTTGTTTTGCCTTCCTATGCTTGTAGCCTCTGGTGTCAACAAGTTGTTTGTTTACAAAATTCCCTTGCATAGGAAGTGGGTTAGACTTAAACATGTGTATTTTTTCTTATTGATGCTCTCTTTTAGTTCAATTCATATCTTATGTGAGCACCATTGAAATTATCATGCCCATCTTAATAGCTATAAAGAAAGAGCTTTTTGGGAGACAACCCAATATAATTTTTCTTTCAGTTTTTTTTTGTTTCTTTGAGTCTTGGATGTTTTTACTTCGGTAATAACCTCTCCCTATCCTTTTTGTTCGGTTTTTGTGTCAAGATCAACCTCTAATGGGAGAGAAGTAAGATTTGGGGAAGTTGCTGTCCTGAAACAGATTTTTGAGCTTTACCGTAAAAATTCGTGAGATATCTATGTATGTCGGATTGAGCTGTAATTGTTTGTGCTTCTGCCCCAGGTTGTTTTTTAAGTTTCGTTAGTTTTGAACTTTTTGATTTGAGCAACAGAAGATTTTCGAAAAAATTGATCTTTACCTTCTGGTCTGTTTTGACAGATTTTGCCACTCTTTCATTTGCTTCTTGTTAACCCTGAATACCACGTTAAGTATATAACTTAAGTAATGAAACCCCATAAATAAACCTTGATATACTTTCTTGCAATAGTTATTCCTACCATGAGAATCATGGTAGTTTCTAAACACTAACTATTATTACAAATAGAGTAGTAAAGGAAGTCAAGCCAAGACCATTCAACACATACCCTTAATATGATATTAAGAGGTGAAATTCCTATTTAATCAAGTCCTAGTGTCAATGGGACATCACTACTGAGTGACCAATTCTTGACCTAGCACTTTTTAACCTTTAGCTTTGACCTATTATATAAACCTTCCAAAGACCTTAAGTAAGTTAATAAGAATAAGGAACTAGTTATGGTAGGGTGTGCCATCATCAATGGAATGTGATCCTTAGTGGAGATCAAACCATTTTATGTTGGAGGAGTTAAATCACTCATGAGTTAACTAGAAGCAGTACCTAAACCAAAGAGTTAAGCTAGTAATTGAGAAGATATGAGAAAGCTAGTAGTAGTGGAGAATCTAATAATAATTTTGTTAAGCCAAGTAGATATATATATATGAAGTAAGCTTCTTTAACAAGATCAGCTTTATAGAGAGACTAGTACAAGCTTACTACTTTGTTGATTATAGATCTTGATCATACAATTAGAAGCTTAAGCTTTGTTTGATCAAATGATGGTGGTCATTATTCCCAAGTCACTTGAGAATAGATGACTAGTTGATAAAGAAGAGTTGTGAGTACACCAAATTAGGCAAAGCCCTAGTAAGATTAATGATCTAGCTTGATTATGAGAAGTCAAGCTAGAGTATAATAAAGTATATAACATAAGTTGTATGGAGTAGTTGGAGGTATAGTAGTTTAACCAAGTTAGTACAAGAACAACTGGTATTATGGAGAGTAGTACCATAGCTATTCTGAAGGATTATTATGACTTGTGATGTATAGAGAGAACTATAATCTTGTAAGCCTTGGAAGTAAATGCAAGGTGGATATAAAAGGAGTTAATGGATGGAGTTAGCAGTAGCTACATTGATAGGTGCATCAATGGTAGTTAATTCAGAGGAGTTATATACCAGGAGTAATGTTGAAGTGGAATGACCATGTCATCATATAGTGATGAATATGGTGGAGTCAGATGATTCTCTTGTTTAGGAAGATGTGATCTTTGTGAATAAGATAAGAGAGGTTTATATAGTATATTTAGGAGATGAATTCCTTATCTAAAGTTAACCTTAGTGAGGTACTAAGGTAAGGATTCTTTAGAAGCCTTAACCAAGATCACTTTAGTAAAGAAATCCCAATAACTCACTTTAAGTGGAGAGGTTATTTAGGATCACAAAACATGATAGTAATATATAATAGCCTTAATAATCATCCATATCTCTAATTGAATATTAGTGATTAAATCCTCTCAAAACCCATATACCTATATTTGAATAAACCTTGGAATTTGTCCACCAATGATTATTATTAATTCATCATTACCTAACCAAGATTGTTATGTAGTAATTCTAAACTCTACAAACCAAGTAGAATTGGATTTGGTGAAATCCCCAAATAGGGAGAACCATGGAATTCAAATCACCATGATGCAAACCCCAGGGTTTAATATCTTATCATGTAAATATAGTTCATTTATGAGGGAAAGTATTAATGAGATTATATACACATAAATCATTAACCTCTTAAACCACTACTAATACATTATTTTAGTAGTAATATAAATCATTTCAATAAGATTTTATTATAGGAAGTAAAACCTAAAACCCTAAATTATATTTACTTTACTAAAAAAGAACCCTTCATATAATAATATATTTTGTGAACATAATTAGAATTGTAGAAGAAGTTGATTATAATTGATCCTTATAATATTCTTTAGGACTTGAGAAAATCATTTTGGAAAGGTTGTATAAAAATAGAAACAGAAAATCGAAAATAGAAAAAGAGAACAGAAAGAAGAAATAACTGGTCGAGCCAGCAGGCCAGCCCAGTGTTCTCTCTGCCTATCTACCGTCCACATCGGCCCAATAGCCGCAACCCATTAACAGCAGCCCAGCATCCCCCTCGCTCTCACTGACGGGTGGGACCAAGAATAGACTACGGGTTAATTCCTATAAACTGTAGGGGGGTTCCGAAAAATTGCCATCGTCGTCACCGCGATGCACACAGGAAAATCGCTGGAGGTTTGCGCCGACGCTAGATGTGAATCACCGGTGTCAGCAGGATCCAACCGCCAAGATTCTCGCCACCGTCCTAGCTGAGGATAAGAATGACACCACTCCCAGGTCTGCTTCAATCACCTCGTTCGAACGCGTATCCCTGTAGTGTCTGTAGTGCCATAGATGGGCGTCTCCACCATGCTCCGGTGGGGATGACATCATCCTTCGACGACATGACGCCAGCTAGGATCAGCAGTTCTGTTTTACTTGGTCCTTGCCCATGTGGAAAGTGACGTGGCCACGGACCCGCTTGTCATTGAACCTGTGTAGAAATAAGGTTAGTAACAAAAGTTATTGGACCGGTCTTCTCCACGCGTGGCCTGCCAACGTGGCCCTGACCCCACTAGTCAGTGGTTGGGTCTAGTTTGGGTATGGGTGTACAAATATTATATGTGTAACAAAGAGATAGCACAAAATAAGTTTAACTATAAATATAATTTCTAGAAATTTAATAAAAGGATTAAATCTTGTTAATTCTATATCTTTTGTTTTATAATTCAGAAAAATGTATATAATATATCAAAATGCTTAGTAAAATAAAATCTATATTATAAACTTATTATTAAATATTATTGTGTTAACTATTTAAATTATTATTATTTAATACAGATTTTATAAGTAATAATACTTTGAAAATTCATATTTTAATATTGGTAAAAGGGAAAAATATAAATAATATACTAAAATTCTTTGAAAAATAAGAACTAAACTGTAAAACTATAAAATTAAAATATTATATCACTTAAGTAATATTTATTATTTATTTAGTAGTTATAAAGTGATAAAATTTGTAAAAATCATGTCTTATTATTTAAAAATCACAAAAATACTTATAATATACCAAAATGATCACAAAAATAAATTCTACACATCAAAAATGTCAACTTTCACTTTTGAAGTAAAATAAAAGGTAAATGTGTAATAAATCTTATTTTAACTCTTTTCTTTTATTTTAATTCATTAAAAACATATAAATACTTACTATTACCTTTAGCATTATTTGTTTAAAGTCTAAAAGTGTAAGAGAAAATGAAAGTTATGTTTAAATGAAGTTAAAACAGGTCTAACCAATTCAAGTTGTAGTTACTAAAACTACCATTCAAAGTTAAGTAAATCTAACTCTCCACTAAATAGTTTATCAATTATAAAATCATCAAGATTTGAATACTAATTATTTTACAAGTTTGGGAATCCACTCTAAAGGCTAAGGAAAGTTTCTAAGTATTTCACATGATGCCATTCCCATATTCATAGAAATAAGTATTAATTCTATAATAAGTAAGTGATTCTATCCACTTATAAAATCAAGAAAACACCACTTCTATCAATGCATAATTCTTTTGTTTCTCCTTCATGGAGTGTTAAAAGTCTCCATTTACTAGTAGAATAGCTACTCAACAATTCTAGTTTTTTTCTACTTTAGTGCTTATAAGTAATAAGAAAACCTTATAGTGTTAGCCGTAAGTTTAAATACTTTTTACTTTGTAAAGTAATGTTTTCCTCAAGAGTTATTCTTTTAAGAAACATTAAAAGTAATCCTTGAACACTTCTCTGAAATCTTTAATTAAACCTTAATATGGTTTAAGAAATATTCTAAATACCATGATTCATTTAAGTGTTTTGATATTGCATATTACTTGTTGTATCTACATATTGTTTCACACACTCTCACAAGACTTATTAAGTAGCACAAGTGTGAAGCTGATATACAAGTGTACCACATTCTAAAGAACCATTTCCAATTTCGAACCCTAGATCAGATACAATTTGTCCGGGGATTCACATTTATCAAACCGCATTACATTACTTATGCATCATTGCATCTCACTTCTTTAAACATTAGTCCTTACTGGACCAATGATGCTATTTACAGAATTTGGATCTTCTATTCTCTTGAAGACCGTGAGTGCATAATCTTGCAATCACAAAAGGCAAGTTCACAACTTGCTCATGTCCTTTGATTATTTTCTATCAAATGCTTGTAACTCAAATGTTGTCATCACCTGCATTCCAAAAAGGTCAGAAAACACTATTTTCCTAATAATATGATTATGTATTATTTACCAGATGGTAATAATCAACTAATATTGTTATAGTGGTAAAGGAACATAATATCTAGGACTTAACAACCAATGTCGCCAGTGATTCTAGCGCCGTACATTACGCGTCAACCATGAGATTTAGAATGGGACGGAGAAGTCAGCTTGATCTTCTTCCTTTTGCATGGACGAATGACCTTATCATGAGGCTATTGATTTCTCGTGGAGTTCCAGAGAATCCAGCACATGGGTAGGACCCCTTAGTTCCCTGCGATCTGGGTGTCTAGATTATCTTTGCATCTCTATCTGGGTCTGAGTTCACCATAGCTAACGGTGACCACCAAACAGAGCTGTGTACGAACTCTCCGAGAGCCTAGCCAAAGAGTAACTCTAGTAGTTGTGTCAGGGGATTGTGTCTCATGTAGGGTCGCGGAGAAGGGCATCGACTGGCTTAGATCTTAAGTTGGGCCTCAAACCATGGAAGTTTGAACAGGGACATACTCCCGGCTATGCAACAAAGCTTAAGGTATCTTGTGTGAAAAGTGAGGCACCTCTTCAGAGTGTAAGAATTGTGACAGGTTACTCCCTGTTCTGGGAAGGAGCTACGAACGCGGCAGGAACGGAACCCCACGAAGGTGCTGGTCAACCTGTGAAGGCTGCCGGATATAGTTTTCAGAATAAAAGCAACCTTTGAAGAAATGTTTACAAAAACCTGCATTGCTTACGACCTATGCTCTATGGCTGTAGAGATAGTTCATCATACACTCATTTTTAGTGAACTTGCTGAGTACGCTCGTACTCAACCGTACCTTCTTAACCCTTGCTAGGTTCTAAGCCGTTGAAGACGACATCAACATCAATTTCTGCTCAAGAAACCATCATCGACAGCTCAAGTTCTTCAATTAAGTCAATGAAGTCAACATATACATCATCCGAAGTGAAGACAAAGTCTATGTTTAGATAAGAGTAGATACTTCTATAGAGCATTACATTAGCAGCAATTTGCAAACCAATTAGTTCATATGCTAGTCTTAGTTACTAGATAGTTCTGAGTTATTATTTCTGGTTCTTCCTTGTAAGAAGTTCTTTCTCTCTCTTTAACCTAGAGTGTTCTCTGGATCTTTTGTAAAGAGTCGAGTTGTAATCTATAGTCATGTCTTGGACCTGCTGGGTTTTTGTTGTACCACTCTCAGGGATGTAATACTAGTGAACGGTGTTTCATTGGTGTTATGTCAACGACTATAGTGTACTACATCATGTAGTGGTATGCTGGGTCACCGCACATGGGGAACGCTTTCAAAATTGCATCGGTACTTTGTACCTAGTTGATATCATGTTCTTTTGTCTATGGATATCGTCAGTGTGAAATGAAAGGGGACTTGTAAGTCTATGGAGTTATGTATATGTGTTAGAGAAACGCCTGGGCCGCTGGTCTAATCCATGCCTAATCATGGTGGAAACCTGCAGCGTAACCGTAATGAGCATCTATGCAGCATTCTTCTTATAAAAAAGAGATAGACATTGAGAAAAAGAAAAAAAAGGATGAGAAAAGAGGAAAGAGAGAAAATGCACCATCGGTAAATAAGAAGATTGCTGAGATGCTTGTTGTCTGCTTGCCTTGTCATTTTGATATGGGGATTCTTTCGTATCATCGGGCAAGGGGTACCCCGTTTGCGGTTCTCTATGATACACATATACTTACTATGACAAGAACTTACCAGTAACTAAAATTGAGTAGCATGAGGAGCGGTCCTCGTATTCAAGGGACATGAGATTTTTAACTTGGAACTTGTTAAGCATATCCTCATATTTGATCACTTTAGCCTTAATCACCTAGAAGATGCCTATGATAGGGGCAATGAGAGCTGAAAGCTAATATGTATCATAATTTTTGGAAACTCTTTATGAAACTTGAAATCCCTGCTTCCCTCTGTGAAGGGCCTATCTTTTACTTTTTAGTCGAGTCAGTAAACCTATTTCGTTCTATCTCAGCAAGTATTTTGAGTTGTTGTGTTTCATTCATTCATATGATGATTTATTCAATCATGTTTCTTACGTTCCTTGTTTTGCACATTGCTCTTGTCTTAGTGTCTACTACTTTGAAAGCTATCATTGAAAACCAGTTATTTGTGAACTCCTGCAAATTGCCGACTATTCTTCGATCAAGAGCTAAGTTTGCCATTACCAACTATGATTTACTTTATGTATCTTTATTGTGTTTCCTTCACTTATTGCAAGTTAAGTTATATAATAACGAATTGTCTTATATTATGATTTATGTATTGATGAATGTGATGCTTCTTGTCCGTATTCTTTTATCGAATCTTCACTCCATAAACCTGAGGTCATGTTTATTGAGCTCAATTTTCGGTTGGGGACAATCAAAGTCTAAGCTTGGGGGGAGTTGATACGTCCATTTTGCATCACTATTCTATATCATAATTTACTGTTATTCATTGATATATTTCATATTAAGAGATGATACTTATGTTATTTCATATGTTTTTGCATAGTTGATGACTTCTAGAGCATGGACCGCTACAATCAGGATTCTGATGGAAAAGGTGATGTTTGGAGGCAAAATTCGCGAAGATCAGAAAATCCGAGAAAATACATGGAAAATTCTATTTTTCCAGAAGACGAAGATTGCCAGAAGGGGAAGTGGAGATGGGCCACAGCGGTCCCACACCACCCCCTGGCGCGGGCAGCCCTAGGCCACGCCAGTAGGTGGTGTGGCCACCCTGGCCCACTCTAGGCTCTCCCCTCTAGTGTATATTATCCTCCCGAAACCCTAAGACTCGGGGAGCGACCACATAAAGATTTCGCCACCTCTGCGGGGCGGAAAACACCGAGAGAGAAAGATCTCTCCGGCAGATAGAATTCTGCCAGGGGAATTCCTTCCCAGAGAGGGGAGATCATCACCATCAACACCACCATCAAGTTGGACTTCATCGGTATCATCATCACCACCATCATCTCCACCAGCACCATCATCACCACTTCACACCGCTGTAACAATTGGGTTGAATCTTGCATAGTTCTTAGGGGAATCTTTCCCGGTATAGATTACTCCTTGTAGTTGATGCTATTGAGTGAACCATTGAATTATCGTTTATGTTCAGATTGTTACACATCATTATTTCATCTCTGATCTTGATCCATATGATGTCTTGTGAGTAGCTCGTTTTGTTGTTGAGGACATGGGAGAATTCATGTTGTTAGTAGTGGAATTGTGTTGAGAAAGATTCAATGGTTTGATATTTAAGTTGTGGTGTATTTCTTCTAGTGGTTTCATGTGAACGTTGACTACATGACACTTCACCTATATGGGCCTAGGGGAATGCATTGTGTATTTGGCTACTAATCGTAGGGGTTGCCGGAGTGAAAGAAACCTGAACCCCCGTTAGGAAACCTTTGCACAAGGGTCGTCAGGGTCTTAGAGTTTAAAGCTGTGGTTAGGTTTCTAACTTAATTACTTTCTTGTACTTGCGGATGTGTAACATCCCACAACTTAATCCAAAGTTAATCAAGATCAAATCTATCCAATTTAGGGTTAACAAAAACTTTTCCATGTAAAAAATATTTAAGCATTCATATGTGTGTGCATTTAAATTAGGAGTTGATTTGAATTGCCATGTTTGAGTGATCCATTGGTTGTAAAATGATTCTAAGGTGAATTACACATCATCTAGATCATTCCCCAAACAAATCCCAAAGGAGAAGAAATAAAAAAGAATAAAATAAAGAAATGGTCATTTGTGCCATTTTAACTAACTAGGACACTTTGGGTGTTCCTAGGACTCAAATGCCAACAAAGATAATTATGGTTCTTTGCACCCCTTGCTAGTACAAGTAGTGATATGCCAAGGCCCACTTTGTGATCTCCCAAAATCATTCAAACTCTAATTTTAAATGACATTTGAAAATTGAATCTAGTGTATGTATGCCAAGGCCCCTCTTCGCCACTCTAGGAAGCAAGGCGCCACCTCACCGCCTCCCACGGTCCACCCCACGGCCACAGATAGCCCCTGGACCACCCCACAGCCTCGCCGCTCATTCTCTCTGTGCGCAGCCAGAGCGTGCCAGAGTGCCCTCACCGCCAGCACGCCACAGACCGCCCCTTGACCCAATAGCGTGCACGCCGTTCTGCCTCAACCCCAGCACCCCGCCAGACATGGCCGTGCGCCGCGTTGAGTACTGCCTCTGTCTCCTAGAGCGTGGGACGCTCCCGACCAAACGCCACCGCCCCTAGCGTTTCCTTTAAGCTGTAGATGACCGCCAGGAGGCAGGCCACCGTCCGCCTACGCTGCCCATGCCTCTAGCCGCCTGTATCAATGTCACCGATGAGCTCACCGTCATGTCGTTCGGTCCCCTCGTCGACCTATAAAAGGAGGCCATCCCAGCACAAACTACTCACACCATCTCACTCCCCTCTCCCCACTCGGCCTTCCACCCCATCCCCGGAGCAAGGCGGGCCGTCGTTAGCCAAAATTTAGCCGGAGCTTGCCGGAGTAGAGGAGGAGAGGCGCCGTCGATTTCGTCCACCCCAGGAGCCACCGCGACCACGCCTAAGTCCGCCATCGACAACACATTTGATCGCCCCCATCGCCACGCTAGCTCGAGCCCTGGTATGCCCACATTGCACCCCCACCGAGCCGCTAGGGTTAGCTCTCGTCGGTGACCTGTTCGCCGGTGACAACGATCCTCAGCCATAGATCTTCTTTTTAATCGCACGGTCCACGTTGCCCTGTACCGCTTCGCGTTTGATGTGCCGATGACCTGCGGGACCCCCCTATCAGTTGTCATTCGCACCGCGGAGCTCCACTGGGCCGGCCCGTTAGTTTTCCCGCGCTAGCCCATGAATTCAAATATAGTTTTTTCTATTTTACTTTGAATTCACTTATGTCCCTTAGTTTAAAAATCAATTCCAGAAGATCTACTGAACCAAATTGAGTGATTCAAATTTCTTTAGAAAGCTACTGAAAAGATCTATCCAAGACAGTTGGATTTAATTCATTTAGAGTTAGAGATCTCTCCTAGTAAAAATAACAAGACAGAAGCTTTTGCACATTTAAACATTTTTATAAAATCAACCATAATAGCTTTTGAGTTGATTCCAACTCTCAAAAATCACATTTAACCATACCTATCTGAATATGTAACAATATTAAGGTTTACATGTAGTGATTCTGTACTAGCACCAAAATAATGCTATATAGGCATTTCTAGTCACTTTAAATCATTAAATAATAAACTTAAACTTAATTAAATGTGATCCAACACTTAAATTACATTCCCATATGTTAGAATATATGGTGATGACATGTGTCCCCATGATCCCATATTTTAAGTGGAGAATATTAAATCTTAGATATTTTCAATGAGTAGAAATTACTTTTCCTAAATAAAAAGAATGAAGCTAGTTAATAAAACCTTGTGATGCCTGTGATGATAATAGATCATTAAAATATATGCCTTAGTGTGCTAAGTAGACTAGTTAAGTATTGTTTGGTGATTGTGTACTCCGTATGTATTTATAGACGATAGTACCGACCAAGCTTTCGAGGAGGAGGAGTGCTATCAAGAGGAGGAAGAAAACTTCAACCACTTCACCAACCAAGGCAAGATAACACTTGCAAGTATTATACTAGCAAGCCATCATTAACAATGCAAGCTATTGTTAGCAAGCTAGAATATTTAGATGACTTAAGCAAGATGCATTAAGCATTGTTTGGTTATACCACTTTGACTAGTATCTACTCCAAGTTTACTCTCAAGCTTTTACTTTCTTTACTTTACCAAAGTCCTTTACTTGTTTTCAAGGTAGCATAAAAAGTATAAAACTTGACCTATCTAGATAACTTTAGATGTCATTCTATGGCATGAGATTGATCTTAGCTTGCCACCTTAGTGAACACTCTTAACTTAGTAGCTTAGAGCTAGATCAAAACGTGAGTCATTTTAGGTGGGAACACTTGGTGAAAATGAAGTATGAAAACCTTGGAATGATGAGTCATTCTATTGAGATGTTTTGACATGTGTTGAGAAACACAAATGGTTTATGATGATGAAAATGTTGAGGCATGAGCCTTAATCTGTTTTACAAAACTGATGGTTGGATTCGGATGCGATACCATTCCAATTTTACCATACAACCACAATACCTGAATTGGGTAAGGCTTAGCCTGAAATTTATATGCATTAGTATTAGTTCCATCGCGGGAGAGGTTTGAGCTGAGGCTACCTCTCAAGATGACAGATGGTCATGGTTGGGAGGCCATGCTCATAGGAGAGGTGCTTATACTAGAGTGTGTAAACGAAAGGTTATGTTTGATTATCTGCATACTAAGTATGATGATTCAGGGTTCTCCCTGACAGATGTATTGAATCGTGTGGTGAAAGTGTACCACTTCTACAGAGTGTCAAACTTTTCGAATAGCCGTGTCCGCGGATATGGACAGTTGGAGTGGCCATACAGTTTCGTTGTCAGATGTTTTCAAAATGACTTATGAAATGAATGATGAATCTTGACTGGACCATAGCAGAGTTGTGACTATGACACTAGCTTCCAACTGAAGTGATTCTAGAACTTTATTTTATCTTTCTTTGTTTCTGAACTCAGCTTCGGTTTCAAACTTAACTTCTTAGTTACACTTCGCTTTAGAATTTCCCACTAGAACTATACTACTTGTTTAGGGTAGTTTGCGAGTACTTAAAGAGTACTCGTGGCTTTGTCCCTGCCTATTCCTATGGCCAGACTATGGAGGAGACTACCAAGATGACGGACATCAGGACGGCTATGATAACTATGACTATCTGCCTTCGTCAGCACTGCCTGTGCCCCTGAAGATGGACCCCATCGCTACGCTTATTATTTATTACGCTGCTTGTTGCATTAAACTGGATCATGACATCCTTATTTGTGTAAGACCTTATTTATGGTTTGTAATGGATGATGTACTGTGATATCCAATCTGTTATGTCTCGCAAAAATGGTAATCCTGGGATTGCGATGTATGACATAACAGGCATCTGGGATTAAAAATCCGGGTGTTGACAGGATGCTTGCAAGGGGTATAATCACAAGTATGTATTAGTCCTATGAAGGTTGGTACATTAGCACAAGTTCACCCACACAACACTTAGCGAACTAAAGAATATTAATCAACTATATGAAGCGGAAGTACTTGACGATATTCCCATGTGTCCTCGAGAACATTTGGTCATCTTAAGTAATACAACCGGCTTGTCATTTGCTAAAGAAAGGATTGGGCCACTTGCTGCATTTATTCTTATTGTCTTTTATTTACTCGTACTTCATTTACCTACATTATCAAAAACCCCTAAAAATCTGTTTGCTAAGTATTTACAAAGAATTCCTGCTCCAAGCCATTCGCCAACACCTTTTGCTCCTCGTTGGGTTTGACACTCTTACTTATCGAAAATACTGCGATACACCCCTATACTTGTGGGTCATCAAAAATCTTTGATAAAAAGTGTCAAAATTTGGAGCTATCACCTCCATCTCTTTCAGATGGTAGCTTCAAGTTCTTCCGAGTTGGCCAAATCACTTCTGAAATCCGTGTCGCCGATGTCGGTGTAGAGTGCGTCCAAGATTGATTCAGATTTGTTGTTGGCCAGATCGGAGGTAGAACTAGAACCAGAAGCAACGTAGTTCATGAAGTAATTCTTTCCGGTAAAGGTGTGAGTAGGTCCGGCGGTAACCGTTTCAGCATGCGAAAAAGTATTAACAATTGTGATCACTTCTCTAAAATTGAGTAAACCTGCGGCTTCCTGCCTCCTCAGCGTATGCCGGAGAAGTGTACCCTGTGTGAGCCTTCCATGAAATAGTACACAGTTGTGCGCTTGGAGATACCCTCGATAGAGTTTTTCAACCTGAACAATATGGTCAGGAACTCACAGGGAATTTCATCTGGCTTATAAACATAGTGTGATAGATCCAAGATGTTGAGATCTCCGACAAAGTGTGAACTCTGCTTCACTAACACTTGGGTAAGCCAAGCGGATCAGCTTTGGTCTTCCACCTTTATATCCTGCACAGGGGCGGTTTGGGTGGACCTTGAATTGTTGAGATCTAAGCTGGCAAACTCCAAAGAGAGATCCAAGCTTGATCGCTCTTCCGCGATTGTCTCCAGCCTTGCAGCATTCCATGTGGGGCTTGACGTTTCTCTAGCTTCCTAGGAGTTGGATCCCGTGCCAGTTTCACCGGTGATGATGTGCATGTCCCCGATTGGGACAATGGAGAAACGGGTGGGTTCTGTCTTCGCCGAGATCAAGAACTCATCTGGAGGGACGATCAAACCCTTGTCGGAGAAGAGAACATGGCCAATGGCTACGGTGTGGCCGATTCCTATGAAGAGGTTAGTCCTTACTCGGTGTAGAGCTCGAAGCGCATCTTGCCCCATGGTGGGTATCAACTGTCGTGGTATTACCGACTAGTAGCCCTTGGAGAGGTCCTCAAAGAGCATTGAGGGAGAGGTGGGATAAGGCGGTGACTTTCCTGGTATGAGGTGACATAGTTTACCCAGGTTCACATCCCATGATGTCGAGGAATCCTAGTCCTACTTCCAATCACTATAATGGCAATACGTCGGGTTACAAATATAGTAGGGTTCATTATGAACGAGTTGTATCGTGCCCTAAATCCTCCTAGAGGTCCGACTTATAAAGACGACAGAACCTAGGGTTACAGGGTAAATTCCATACAGGAGAGGTTACAGAGTTCTACACTAATACTAACTAGCATGCTTGTCTTGTACTTCAAGGCTCTGGCTTCGTATATGTCGATGTCATGGCCTCCCTGGTACTCCGACATGCATGGACCTCCCTTATGGATCCTTCTAACTAGGGCTCCTAGCAATCCATGGGACATGCTACCACCGTGGGTCGCCCGGGTTATCCGGATGAGAGTTATGCAATGGTGATACCCATTATGCATATCCCCAACACTAGAACCTAGAGAATATTAAGATCTTGCGTCGTCTTGCTCTTAACGTGTGAATGCTCTGTCTAAGTGATGTCGCCAATCTTGGCAAGCAACACCTTGAAGTCCTCCCAAAGAACACTTCAAATCTCTGGTTTCTACGGTTTCAATATGTAGCCAGAGAAATGCTTAGTCTTCGATTACTTCTCCATAGTCAGAAACTATCCGTCTATTTAAAAAACTTCAGATGTGACATATCCACTGCGTCTGTTAGTAGGATGGCATAGGTACGCTATCTCGAAAGTTACAAACGACTAGTTAGACCATGTGTATATCCCCAACAGTCCCATTCTCTGGCCAGGAGGTGTCATCGGAGGCTTCTACCACTTAGATGATAGCGGATTTGCCGTGCACACGGATGTCGCCTTCCATAGCCCAGATCTTCATGCAGGTGATGGCTTAACTTGCTTCTTGGTGCTGCCACATCTGCGCATGTCGACACACGAATAATACGAGTAGTTAATTGTTTCATGGATCTACTAATGTCATAGCTCCTGCACAACCAAATGATACTATTTATGAAGTTAAGCACAGATTGATTAGCACGTGGGATGCACATGCACTGCATATGAGTTAGACTGTCAGAGTATCTCCAGTAGTGGCACTATTCTAGTGTTGCGCTGTATTAACCGTCAATATACAACACGAGTGCTCGTGCGCGGTCCTCCAGTGGGTGTTGTATCCTCACGCACGCTGTAAATGTTTTAGCACCGCGGTCCGTTTTGCGCTATCTCACATCGAATATTTGGGGCACCAACTACAGCGCGCGCTATCGCTTAGCTTCCGCACGAAGAACCAACCGCCAGGAAAATTCCCCCGCACGCGTGACCTGCACCTCCAACTTCCCCTTTGATGCGACCGCCGACGCAATTCCAGCGATGGACGGGACCTCCGACAGCCCCACGAACCCGTCCCACTCCATTCCCCTGACTTCCAGCGCCGACGTAGGTGCAACCCCGCCGCCACCCACGCCAAACCATAGCGTCAGCGCCGAGAACGTTTATTTCACCATGGGGAGCGCTCCCGCCACAACTCACGCCCTCTTTGTGTCCCCTCGGATAAGCACCGGCGCCAGGCAGCTCCCGCCAATCGCTCCAGAGAAGGTGAGGAGCACCACTCTGAAGAGCATGGTAGCAGTGGCGGGTGGGTAAACTCCCAAGCTCAAGTTGACAAAGTACAGCATGGAGGCTCGGCGCGTGTAGAATCCACCCAAGCCCCAAGCGCTAGCCACCTCCGCTCCGCCTCCTTCGCCTCCTCCACATCTGATGGCAACCACAACGGCCGTCACCGTGTGCAACATGACCGATGAAATGGCAACAAGGTAAACATCCTATTTTTTGATGATTTTTTTGAGATACATGTGAATGTGTAGTAGGATTGTGACATGTGTATACATTGTAGTGTTGATAATGAATGTTTATTGGAAACTATGGAGGTTGGCTCCTCTATTTCACCAACAACATATGTAGGTGAAAATGATGAAGAGGAGGAGTTTGAGCTGGATGAGGAAGGCGAGGGAATGGTTGAAGCGCTGAGTGGTAAGAAGGCAATCTACACCATAGAATAGGATGTGTTCCTTTGCAATACTTGGTTGAAAATTGGCATGGATCCATTGGTTGGCACCGGTGAAAGTAGAGACACATACTGGATAAGAATGAAGGACTACTTTGATGCACACAACACAAGTGGAAATGTTCAAACCAACCGCTCTCTTCGGTCCCATTGGTCAGTCATCAACAACGATTGTCAAAAGTGGGCGGGTGTGCAAAAGGATCTTGATGAAATCAACCCAAGTGGCACCAATAAGGTGGATAGCGTAAGTTCTTATTTTGTGTTCTTGTATTTTGTTGAGATATGCATATGTTGTTGTTCTATATTACTTATTTCTTGTACTTTGTTCACAATGTGGCTTAGCATGGGTCAAGGCTTGTACCCAGATGAGGGGAAGAAGGCCAAGAAAGGCAAGAAGATCCTTGGAAAGCCATTTACCTTTCACCACAGATACAAAGTGCTAGGGAATGAGGAGAAGTGAAAGAAATGTGGGATGGATGTGCCAACAATGTTGGCGGCGAATGCAACCGCAGAGAAAACTATCATAGATGGTGATGAGGACAAGAAGATAAGCTCCACTCCTCACTCGGTTGCCAACACAAAAGACCGGTGCTTGGAAGGAAGGTCGCCAAAGATATGAAGGGGAAGAAGGCCGGTGATGATGACCTAACAAAATATATGGAGAGGATGCCCAAAGCAAGAATGGAATACAACGAGGACAAGAAGGAGGCTAAGGTGTGACAGGTGGAATTGGAGGAGAGGTTGGCGGCCACCGAGGAGAGGAGGATGGCAATGGAGGAGAAAAAGTTGGCCAATGAGGAGCATCAACGCCTAGTGGAAGAAGAGAGGAAGCTCTTCTACACAGACACAAGCCACATCGATGAAAGGCAAAGAGAGTACATCAACCTTGCCCATGATGAAGTGTTGGACAAAAAAAAGTCGGCAAACTTATTGAAGGCCCAAAATGAAGGGATAAATGCCCCGGGGTATGGAGGCATGGGTGGCTTTGGAGGCTATGGAGGCATGGGTTGCTTTGAATGCCATGGATTCATCGGACAAGCACGGGCATCCTATGGAGGCATGGGAGCACCACCAGGACCATATAGAGGAATGGGAGCACCATATGGAGGCTTGGGTTTTGGAAGCATTGGCGCCATGGTTGGCATGGGACCACCGCCAGGTGGACTCATGGTCTCCTTTCTTGACCCACCACAGTTTACCAATAATGCGTATGGATATTGAACCGCCAACACTATGGTGCAAGACTCCCAAGAAGATGCACAAAATGGAGGTGGCGGTGCAATGGATGATGTTGACAAGTGATGATGTGTGTGTATCTTTGAGTCTCATGTGTGATGAACTTGTTTGTGTGGAATTGTAGTTTGTGTTTTAACTATGTCACCGAGTCGAACTATGCTATTTAGGTTGAGATTCGGGGATTTTAGAGCCATTTGTTCTTGATTTTTTGGTCCATTTTTATCTTCTTGTGATAGTTGTTCATTGTGTTTTTGGTTTGCGCCAGCACCGCGCGTTGTAGTTTCTAGCGCCTCGCGGGGGCTTTTTTCAGCTCGACAAGTGCGCTGCAAAATGGCACTTCTGGTGGAGGACGCGGCGATAGCGCGCTACAAACGCAATATACAGCACTGCTAGAAATGCTCTCAGGCTCTTAATCTCCATTCTGCACAAGTCTGGCCTCATAATTAATTACCTTTGGCGGCATCATCGGTACTCTCGTCGCTCGATGCAGGTAATTGTGGTGCTTCGGCTCGGCGACCGGATCTGAATCGAAATAAGTACGTCAGGACATGTGTTGTTGTTAACATCAATCTCGATGTTTCAATAGACTAGAGAGATGAAGCTTTGCTAAGCTTGGCAAAACATAAAAAGATTACTAGTTGTCTTCGGCATATATTCTGCCACTATAGGAATGGAGCGAGACGCCTACGGCTATGCCAATGGTCAAAACTCGAGGCCGTCGGCGTAGGCCATGAGCTGGTCACCCCACGAAGCTGGTCGTCAGCGTAAGAGTGCCCTCGGCATAGGATATGTAAGCCGACGGCAATGCCCTCAGCATAGCTTTCGTAGCTACGCCGACGACAATGTCCTCGGCTTACCACATTAATCTTTGAAAAACCAGAATTAAATCATTCTAATTCATAAAAATACAAATAATATATCAAAATTTACACAAAAATAAGATCTACCTATCTACACTGAAATATTACACATTTGTAAATAACAATTAAGTAAAACATTACATATAATTTGAAACGGGCATAAGAAATTCAAAAACGATCGGAACAATGTAAAACCTTCGCGTGGGGTCATATTATGTGATATAATTGCAAGAAAAAAATATAAAAATTGTATTATTGTAAATATCACAAAAAAATCTTCTCAGAATGAGCTATCATGTTTGAAGTTTCATGGCTTTCAAGCTAAACGACCAATGTTATGACTAGAATCACGACATAGTTTGTGATAATGTGCCTCTATTATGCATAGATGTGCATCTTGGGATGGATTACAATCTTGCAAGAGAATATTTTTCTTTTCATCGCACCAAAAGGCCATTTTCCATCTTGCGAGTGCAAAAAAGGGGATATTTTGTGAAGCAACAACCAAATGAAAGTTTATAATTGGTACTACCCTATTTTTCAAAAATACTAGTACACCTCACATGGACAATTTTTCAATTGGGGTATCTTAAACATTTCCGTCCATCCCTCATGAAAAAGACAAATTCTTGCCGAATCGGTAGGTAGTCGGTCATATTTGAACTATATGTACATGATCTAATGCTCATGATTTTTTGGAAAAAATATTTTTAGGTTCACAATATGCTATTTCATGAGTGATCCACTTCAAGTTTAATGAGGCTCAACCCCGAGCTAAGAATCTTTATGCCCGCTGTTTTGACCATAGATTCAGACAGGCATAAGAAATTAAAAAACGATCCAAACAATGTAAAACCTTCGCGTAGTGTCATATTATGAGATATAGTTGTAAAGAAAAATATCAAACTTAGAATATTGTAAATATCACAAAAAAACCTTCTCAAAATGAGCTATCATGTTGGTGGTTTCATGGCTTTCAAGCCAAACGGCCAATGTTTTGGCTAGAATCGTGGCAAAGTTTGTGATATGTTCCGATATTATGCACAGATGTGCACCTTGGGACGGCTTACAATCTTGAAGGAGGAAGATTTCTTTTTCATCGCAAGGTCAACATCCTTCAATTGGCATGTACTATGGAATGGCTTTAATGTTTCTATATCCGGAAGTAAGGAATCTCATGCTTGCATATCTAAGTTTTGAGCAAAAGGCCATTTCTACTTTTTGAGTGCCAAAAACAGGGTATTTTGTGAAGAAACCAACAAATGGAAGTTTCACATTGGTACTACCACATTTTTCAAAAATACTAGACCACCTTATATGGACAATTTCCCAACAGAGGAATCTTAAACATTTCCGCCCACCCCTCATGAAAAAGACAAATTCCTTCCGAATTGATAGGAAGTCGGTCAGATTTGAACTACATGGACATGATCTAATGCTCATGATTTTTTAGGAAAATTATTTTAGGTTCACAATATGTAATTTCATATGAGATCCACTTCAAGCCCAAGCTAAGAATCTTCATGCCCGCCATTTTGACCATAGTTTAAAACGAGGATAAAAATTCAAAAACAACATAAACAATGTACAATCTTCATGTGATGTCATATTATGTGATATAGTTGCAAGAAAAAATCTCAACTTGGAATATTCTAAATATCACAAAAAACCTTCTCAAAATGAACTATCATGTTCCAGGTTTCATGACTTTCAAGCCAAACGATCAATGTTATGGCTAGAATCACGGCATAGTTTGTGATAATGTGCTCATATTGTGCATACGTGTGCATCTTGGGATGGCTTACAATCTTGAAGGAGGAAGTTTTCTTTTTCATCGCACCAAAAAGCCATTTTCTATTTTTCGAGTGCCAAAAATAGGGTGTTTGTGAAGCAACCACCAAATGAAAGTTTCATATTGGTACTAATCCATTTTTGAAAAATAGTAGACCACCTTACATGTGCAATTTCCCAACCGGATTATTTTAAACCGTTCCGCCCATTCCACATGAAAAAGACAAATCCTGCTCAATCAGTAGGAAGTCAGTCAGATTTGAACTATATATACATGATCTAATACTCATGATTTTTTGGACAAATCATTTTTAGGTTTACAATATGCTATTTCATCAAAGGACCACTTCAAGTTTAGCGAGGCTAAACCCCGAGCTAAGAATCTTCATGCCCGCTGTTTATCCATAGTTTGAAACGAGCATAAGAAATTCAATAACGATCCAAACAATGTACAATCTTTGCATGGTGTCATTGTCAACACCTGGATTTTTAATCCCAGATGCCTGTTATGCCATACCTCGCAATCCCAAGATTACCATTTTTGCGAAACATAACAGATTGGATATCACAGTACATCATCCATTACAAACCATAATAAGGTCTTACACAAATAAAGGATCTCATGATCCAGTCTTAATACAAACAAACAGCGGAATAATAAGCGTAGTAGAAGCTCCATCTTCAGAGTCACAGGCAATGCTGACGATGGGACATGATCCTAGTTGTCGTAGACATCCTGTTGTCCATCATCCTGATAGTCCTCCTCATAGTCTGGCCATGGGAATAGCCAGGGACAAAGCCATGAGTACTCTTTAAGTACTCGTCAACTATCACTAACAAGTAAGGTAGTTCTAATAGGAACCTTAAGCTCTAGGTTTATTTGCAAAAAGGCAGATTTATCTAAACTGAGTTTAGAAGTAAAGAAAACTAAATTAATGTTCTAAATCACTTAGGTGGGAACCTAGCTTTCATATCCACAACCCTGTTGTGGTCAAGTCAAAATCATAGTTCACTTCACAAGTCATTTTGAAAATATTTGATGAGGGAATAGTATGGCCACTCCAACTGTCCATGACCGTGAACGCGGCTATTCGAATAGTTTGACACTCTGCAGAGGTGGTACACTTTCACCACAAAATTCGATACATCCGTCAGGGATAACCCTGAATCATCATACTTAGTATGCGGATAATCAACCATAAACTTTCAATTACACACTCTAGTATAGGCACCTCCCCTATGAGCTTGGCCTCCCAGCCATGGCCATTTGCCATCCTGGGCACTACATAGGTGGACATCATCAAGAGGTAGCCTCAGCTCAAACCTATTCCGCGAGGGAACCCATACTAATGCATATAAACTTCTGGCTAGGCCCTACCAAATTCGGGTATTGTGGTTGTACGGTAAAATTGGAATGGTATCGCATCCGAACCCAATCATCAGTTTTTATAAAGGGCTAAGGCTCATGCCTCAACATTTTCATCATCAACTCCTTTTGTGTCCATAACACATGTCAAAACATTTCAATAGAATGACTCATCATTCCAAGGTTTTCATAATCTTTTTCACCAAGTATTCCCATCTAAAGTGATCAAGTTTTATGCTTAGCACTAGCCACTAAGTTAAGAGTGTTCACAAATGAGGGGTGTGATAACCCACAAGTATAGGGGATCATGTGTAGCCTTTTTGATAAGTAAGAGTGTCGAACCCAACAAGGAGCTAAAGGTAGGAAAAATATTCTCTCAAGTTCTATCAACCACTGATACAACTCTACGCACACTAAACGTTTGCATTATCTAGGAAATAAAACTAGAGCAACAATACGAGTAATAGAGATAGCTTTGCATGATAATAAATAACAAGAAAGTAAAGATAGTTGTTGCAGCAATAAAATACACTAAACTAACAGAACCATGAGTGTGAAATAGTGGTGGTAATTGTGGTGCCTTTGTCTAAGTTTAAATAGTGAATAGATCAGGTTCATTGTCTTCGATGCAGTTTTCTATGTGGGAGAGGCTAAATATACATGCGCTTCACTACTTGGAATTGCATGTACTATATGATTGGATTGTTAGCAAACATCCGTAAGTACTAATCAATGCATTAAGGTTTCCCCAAGCATAGCCTTAAGTTTAATGGTCCTCTTACTCCCATACGTGCAACGTTCCGGTTCATGTCCTCAGGTTTCTGTCACTCCGGCAGAACTCCCCCTTCCTTTTACACATACTACAAACCCTGTGATGTTTAATCCATGCGCGCACAAATATAATGGACACCAAAGGACTTTACCATATCAACATACAACTCTAATGAACCAAAGACGTTCAACCATTCAATCGGAGAACAAAGAAACTACGCAAACATGACATAGATCATAGGATTATAACTTATAGCATCAAACACCATGTTTACATAGGACAATACAGAGGTGTGTGGGAGGATGAAACGCTGCATACTAGGAGGATTAGGTGATGGAGATGGCGGTGAACATGGTGAAGATGGTGAAGAGGGCGGCGGCGGCGCGGGGGACTCCTTCCCCACTGCCGGTATCATGGGGGAGAACCGCCAATTAGCCCCCTTACTTCATGGCTTCTTGGGAGCCCTCCACCATGGAGATGGGATCCATGGGGGAGGCAAAAACGTGGCTTCGTTGGCTGCAAATACGTGGGTAGAGATGCCCTGGACGAATTAGATTTCCTCCCTTTATATAGCTTTTTGGATTCCCGTCACCCCATCTTGGGCTGCAGTAAATCTGGCTTAAAAGGCCCGTCCGGACACGGAATCAGCTAAATTTTATGTCCAGAACATTTTTCGTGAAATTTCCAACAACTGTGTAGTTGAAGAGTTTTCCATTTGACGCTTTCTTTGACCCTAAACGTGACCATCGTCAAAAAGAGTTATGAGACAGATTTCTGGAAAAATCCCAATTTGACTCCAACAAGGTTTCCACTTGTATTCTTGGTAATTCCTACACATCAGAGTGTAAAACAAGAACATTGTGCACTTTTGCAACTATTAGTAGGTTAGTCCAAATAAATCATAAACTTTATACAAAAAGGAGTTTCACAAGCATATTATTAGCATAAAACCATCAAAAATTATAGATACGTTATCCACATATCTACATCCCCAAGGTTAGTTCCTGCTCATCCTCGAGTAGGTAAACTATCAGAACAATATAATTTTTTAGGTGACATGCAGACAACACAATCTTGATCCTCATTATTGTGAAAGCATTGATAGCTGGGATTAAGGTACTCTAAACATGAATAATGAAAGATAGAGTTCTAACAATAAGACATAGCAACTATGTTGTAACATGAAAAGGCACAAACAAAAGATTCATGAATAACAATGCTTTGCAAAACATTTGTTTGTTTCACATAAAGAAAGCATAATGAGAATGGTATTTAGCTTGTCCCTCATAGAGTAGCAAAACATAAATGCATAGGACACCTTCAAAGTTCATAAGGGTGACTAGATACAAATAGTTTAGGAACAAGCAATATCAAAGTGATGCATCAATCAACAAGTCTTGGGACAATGCACATATAACTAAGAATGACAATTATGCTCTCTTAATTGTTGCATAAAGATAGAAGATGGAGACTCAATATAAAAGTGGAAGAAAGGCCTTCATAGAAGGAAGCAGAGATTCAAGTCCCATAAAGAGCTTCCAAAAATTATGATACTTATTAGCTTTCAGCTCTCATTGCCCCTATCATAAGCATCTTGAAGTGATTAAGGTTAAAGTGAAAAAACTATGGAGTATATGCTTGACAAAGTATAAGTTGGAAATCTCATGTCCCTTGAATACGAGGGCCGCTCCTCATGCTACTCAAGTTTACTTATCGGTAAGTTCTTGTCATAGTAAGTACATGTGTATCATAGAGAACCGCCAACAGGGTACCCCTTGCCCGATGATACGGAAGAATCCCCGTATCAAAATGACAAGGCAAGCAGACAACGAGCATCTCAGCAATCTTCTTATTTACCATGGGAAAATGGTGCTTTTTTTCTCTCTTTCCTCTTTCTCGTCTCTTTTTTTCTTTTTTCTCAATCTTTATCTCTTTTTTTATAAGAAGAATGCTTCATAGATTGCTAATTATGGTTACACTGCAGGTTTCCACCATGATTAGGCATCGATTAGACCGGCGGCCCATGTGTTTCTCTAACACACATACATAACTCCATGGACTTACAAGCTCCCCTTTCATTTCACACCGACGACATCCATAGACAAAAGAGCATGATATCAACTAGGTACAATGTACAAGTGCAATGTTGAAAGCGTTCCCCATGACAACATGGTTCTGCTAATCCCCAACATATAAGTGCAAGCATATACAACATAGAAGACACAATGGTTCAAGTTTATTAGGTGCAAGAAAAGTAAAGTGTGCCATATGTTCGTGAGAGCTTTAATCACTAATTTTCTCATAACAAGTTTAATTCGGAAGGTATATAAAAGCATGAATATACTTGGAATAGCAAATGCTAATAAGTAGGTATGGTGGACTCTTTGGGATAACTTGGTTTTATTTGGAGTTGGATGCATGAGTGGAACTCATACTTGGTTATGGTGGCTAGCAAAAGACTAGGAGCGACCAACTGAAAGAGCAATAATGGCAATAATCATGCAAAGCGACAAAACATAATTAATTAAAGCATAAAGTGATATTACAAGTCGAAAACTAAAGGATCATAAAGTCTATGGTGACTTGGGATAGTCATAACATGGTGTGAGCATGCGCCAAGCCAACCCAAATAAAGCATCAAAGGAGAATACCACAATACTATGCTTTAATATGCTAAAACAACACATGATTCTTTCAAGGCACATTAAGCAATCTCAATTGTTTATAACATGTCATGCTACAGAAAAAATCACTAAGCATAAAGCCAAAACAATATCAAGCATGACATGACAAAGCATAGGCCACCATAAAAAACGAGCTCCTTTTACCACTTAAGCATGAACTTTTCCTACTCTTTTCCAATCCAAACCACACTTATTTGAAAACTAATGTATGAAAGAGGGGGTCCAACCAATTTATTCAAGCAAACTAAGCAAACAAAAACCAAAAACGAAAACAAAGACACTCCAAGAACAACTCAATTGTGCATGAAACAATAAAAATGAAGTATTTGGAAGAACCTGAGATTTTTATTCATGAAGAAGGGGATGCCTTGGGCATCCCCATGCTTTGACGCTTGTATTTCTTGATTATTTATTAGGGTGACACGGGGTGGCATCCCCAAGCTTGAGCATTAGTCCATTCTTCATCTCATTACATTATTCTTTCCTTAACACCTGAAATTTTTCCTTCATACAAAACTTAACATAATCTTCATTAGCAACATTAGTATACTCAAGATAATAAGTCTTTGGGTTCAGTTTCAACACCAATAAAACTTCCATTAAAACAGAAGCTACTGTAGCACTTCCCTTAAAAAGCTCAATTCCCCAAAGAGAACCCAAAAAGGAATCAACAAGAAGCAAATGCAAATAATGGCAGAAATCTGACAAAATACACCAGCAGATAGAAACCAATTTTTTCGAAGACCTTCTGTTGCTCAAATCGAAAAGTGTTGAACTAACGAAAGTTGGATAACAACCTAGGGCAGAAGCATAAACCGACGTATAGAGATTTTCATGAATTTTTACAGCGAAGCACAAAAATCTGTTTCGGGACAGCAACTTTCCCAATCATTACTTCTCTCTCATTAGAGGTTACTCTTGGCACAAAAAGCAAATAAAAAGGATAAGGAGAGGTTATTACTGAAGAAATAACTTCCAACGCTCAATTAAAACTTTTGGGTTATCTCCCAATAGGTACATTTCATTAATGCCTTTAAGTAAGGCATAGGATCAAGATTCAAGTATTTTCGAATGAATAAGTATTAAGATCAATACCAGAAATATCTTTCTTTTTCAAGGCTTCATGCATTCCTACAAGTTTTTAACTGAAGAACTTCCATGGAAATATTTGTTTTGGTTTCATAGGCATCAACACAAGTGTTCAAGGTCGACCCCCACTTAATCATTACTCATCTTTCCAATCACTTTCCTTTTTGAAAATGTTTTTAGGTAACAAGTAAAACTAAATTTTTTGTAATTCGCATTCCCTATCCATACTAAGATAGAGAACAACTTAAAACTGAAAGTAAAAACTACTTAGAGATAAAGCAAACAAGTGCACACAAGAATATTCACCCATACGCTATTGCTCACCTCCAACGGTGCTAGAATAGGTCTTGATAACCCACAAGTATAGGGTATCGTGTGTAGCCTTTTCGATAAGTACGAGTGTCAAACCCAACGAGGAGCTAAAGGTAGGATAAAATTCTCTCAAGTTCTATCAACCACTGATACAACTCTACGCACACTAAATGTTTGCATTATCTAGGAAATAAAACTAGAGCAACAATACAAGTAATAGAGATAGCTTTGCATGATAATAAATAACAAGAAAGTAAAGCTAGTTGCTGCAGCAATAAAATACACTAAACTAACAGAACCATGAGTGTGGAATAGTGGTGGTAACTATGGTGGCTTTGTCCAAGTTTAAATAGCGAATAGATCAGGTTCATTGTCTTCGATGCAGTTTTCTATGTGGGAGATGCTAAATATACATGCACTTCACTACTTGGAATTACATGTACTATATGATTGGATTGTTAGCAAACATCCGTAAGTACTAATCAATACATTAAGGTTTCCCCAACCATAGCCTTAAGTTTAATGGTCCTCTTACTCCCGTACGTGCAACATTCCGGTTCATGTCCTGGGATTTCTGTCACTCCGGCAGAACTCCCCCTTTCCTTTTACACATACTACAAACCCTATGATGCTTAATCCATGTGCGCACAAATATAATGGACACCAAAGGACTGTACCATATCAACATACAACTCTAATGAACCAAAGACGTTCAACCATTCAATCGGAGAACAAAGAAACTACGCAAACATGACATAGATCATAGGATTATAACTTATAGCATCAAACACCATGTTTAGATAGGACGGTACAGAGGTGTGTGGGAGGATGAAACATTGCATACTAGGAGGATTAGGTGATGGAGATGGCGGTGAAGATGATGAAGATGGTGAAGAGGGCGCCAGCGGATCCGGCGGCGGCGCAGGGGACTCCTTCCCCGCCGCTGGTATCATGGGGGAGTACTGCCCCTTAGCCCCCTTCATTCGTTGCTGCTTAGGATCCCTCCCCCATGGAGATGGGATCCATGTGGGAGGAAAAACATGGCTTTGGTGGCTGCAAATTTGTGGGTGGAGATGCCCTGGGCGAATTAGGTTTCCTCCCTTTATATAGCTTCTCGGATTCCTGTCACCCCATCTTGGACTGCAGTAAATCGGGCCTAAAAGGACCTTACGGACTCGGAATTAGCTAAATTGTATGTCCAAAACGTTTTTCACGAAATTTCCAATAACTTTATAGTTGAAGAATTTTCCGTTTGATGTCAGCTTCGACCCTAAACGTGACCATGTTCAAAAAGAGTTCTGAGACAGATTTCTGGAAAAAACCCAATTTGACTTCAACAAGGTTTCCACTTGTATTCTTGGTAATTCCTACACATCAAAGTGTAAAAAAAGAATAGTGTGCACTTCTGCAACTATTAGTAGGTTAGTCCAAATAAATCATCAACTTTATACAAGAAAGAGTGTCAAAAGTATATTATTAGCACAAAACCATCAAAAATTATAGATACGTTATGGACGTATCAGGGTGCTAAACTTCAGTATCATGCCATAGAATGACATCTAGGTATAGGCCTAGTTTTATAATCTTTATTCTATCTATGCTATCTTCCCAATACTCACAAAGCACTAACTAAAAGTAAAGAACATTGGTAAACTAAAAGAGAAAAGCTTGCAAGTAAAACTTGGGATTGGTATAATCAAAGGTATATAACCAAAGCATGCCTAATGCATCTTCCTTGGGTTAAGAAACTTGCAAGTGTTAGCTTGCATAGTTAACTTGTATAATTCTAGCTTGCCAATAATAGCTTCCATGGTTAAGAAACTTGCAAGTGTTAGATTTCCTTGAGTAGAGAAGTGGTTGAAGTTTTCTTCTTCTTCTTCTGGGTAGAACTCCTCCTCCTCGTATCCGGGGTTGGTACTATCGTCTATAAATAAATATAGGGTACACAATCACCAAACAATACTTAACTACTTCTATTTAGCAAACTAAGGTTCATACTTGATGATCTAGCATAATCCCAATCATCACATGAAATAAAGAACTAGTTTTATTGATCATATTTGAGAAAAGTAATTTCTACTCATTGAGATTAATTAATATTTAATATTCTCCAATTAAAATATGGGATCATGTTGACATATGTCATCACCACATATTATAATACATGGGAAGGTGATTTAAAGTGTTGATCATATTTTATAAAGTTTAAGATTATCATTTAATAGATTTAAAGTGACTAGAAATGCCCATATAGCATTCTTTTGGTACTAGTCCAATGTCACTGCATGCAAACCTAAATGTTTTTATATATTCAGATAGATATTGTCAAATGTGATTTTTGAGAATTGGAATCAATTCAAAAGCTATTATGGTTGATTTTTGAAAAAAGTTTGAATATAGAAAAGTCTTTGTCTTGTTATTTTTACTATAGATTATCTCTAACTCCAAATGATTTAAATCCAACAGGCTTGGATAGATAATTTAAATATATTTCTAACAAAATTTGAATCATACAATTTGGTTTAGTGAAACTCTATGAATTGATTTTTGAATCTGTGGACAGAAACTAGTTTAAACTAAATTGGAAAATCCTTATTTGAATTTCTGGGCTACGCGCGGGAAAGTAAACGGGCCGGCCCAACTGCACTACACGGGCACAGCGGGCTACTGGCAGAGGGGTGATATGTTGCAAACGTATCCATAATTTTTGATGTTCCATGCTTGGTTTTATCTACTTTCTTATGTTTTGCCCACACTTTGGAGTACTTTTTATAAAATTTCTTGGACTAACCTATTAACAAGATGCCACAGTGCCATTTGCCTATTTTCTGCTGTTTTTTGGTTCCAGGAAATTCAGAAAATGAATATTCTCGGAATTGGACGGGACAAAAGCCAAAGTCAGTTTTTGACCGAGGGGGACATAGAGCCAGAATATGAGACGGAGAGGGGCCAGAGTGCCGCCACACCACCTGGCCGCACGGCCAGGCCTGGCCCGCTCCAGGGGGTGTGCCCTCTAGGGCACCCCCTCGGCCTCCCCTTTCGCCTATAAGATGCCTCCGATACAAAAACCCTAAGTAACAGATCAAAATTCCACAAAAGAGTCTGTAGCCCCCGTCATCTCCATCCCTAGATCGAGAGGGATCTGAAGCTCTTCCCGGCACCCTGCCAGAGGGGATAATTCACCCTGGAGGCCTTCTTCATCACCATCCAAGCCTCTGGTGTGATGCGTGAGTAGTTCATCATTGGACTACGGGTCCATGTATTAGCTAGATGGTTGGGTCTTCTCCGTTGTGCTACCATGTTTAGATCTTGTGAGCTCCGTTCATGATCAAGGTCATCTATTTGTAATCCTACATGTCGTGTTTGTAGGGATCCGATGGATATTAAGATGCTATTTCAAATTGATTATTCATTATATCATGTCTTTGTTATTTGTGATATTCCATGCTTTCCGTTGTTAGTAGCTATCTTGGCCAAGTAGATGCTAGCAACTCCAAGAGTTAGTATTTATGCTCGATAGTGGGTTCATGCCTCTAGTAATCTGGGGAAGTGACATAAATCTCTAAGGTACTAGATGTGCATAAATCTCTAAGGTACTAATGTTGCTAATGAAGATTATGTGAAGTTTTGTATGAAGGAAAATTTTCAGGTGTTAAGGAAAGAATAATGTAATGACATGAAGAATGGACTAATGCTCAAGATTGGGGATGCCACCCCATGTCACCCTAATAAATAATCAAGAAATACAAGCATCAAAGCTTGGGGATGCCCAAGGCATCCCCTTCTTCATGAATAAAAATCTCAGGTTCTTCCAAATACTTCATTTTTATTGTTTCATGCACAATTGTGTTGTTCTTGGAGTGTCTTTGTTTTCATTTTTGGTTTTCGTTTGCTTGGTTTTCTTAGTTTGCTTGAATAAATTGGTTGGACCCCCTCTTTCATACATTAGTTTTCAAATAAGTGTGGTTTGGATTGGAAAAGAGTAGGAAAATTTCATGCTTAAGTGGTAAAAGGAGCTCGTTTTTTACGGTGGCCTATGCTTTGTCATGTCATGCTTGATATTGTTTTGGCTTTATGCTTAGTGATTTTTCTGTAGCATGACATGTTATAAACAATTGAGATTGCTTAATGTGCCTTGAAAGAATCATGTGTTGTTTTAGCATATTAAAGCATAGTATTGTGGTATTCTCCTTTGATGCTTTATTTGGGTTGGCTTGGCGCATGCTCACACCAAGTTATGACTATCCCAAGTCACCATAGACTTTATGATCCTTTAGTTTTCGACTTGTAATATCACTTTATGCTTTAATTAATGATGTTTTGTCGCTTTGCATGATTATGGCCATTATTGCTCTTTTAGTTGGTCGCTCCCAATCTTTTGCTAGCCACCATAACCAAGTATGAGTTCTACTCATGCATCCAACTCCAAATAAAACCAAGTTATCCCAAAGAGTCCACCATACCTACCTATTAGCATTTGCTATTCCAAGTATATTCATTCTTTTATCTACCTTCCGAATTAAACTTGTTATGAGAAAACTAGTGATTAAAGCTCTCATGAACATATGGCACACTTTACTTTTCTTGCACCTAATAAACTTGAACCATTGTGTCGTCTATGTTGTATATGCTTGCACTTATATGTTGGGGATTAGAAGAACCATGCTTTCATGGGGGACACTTTCAACATTGCACTTGTACTTTGTACCTAGTTGATATCATGCTCTTTTGTAATGGATGTCATCAGTGTGAAATGAAAGGGGAGCTTCTAAGTCCATGGAGTTATGTATGTGTGTTAGAGAAACGCCTAGGCCGCCGGTCTAATCCATGCCTAATCATGGTGGAAACCTGCAGCGTAACCATAATGAGCTGTCTATGAAGCATTCTTCTTATAAACAAAGAGTGAGATATTGAGAAAAAGGAAAAAAGAAAAAAAGAGATATGAGAAAAGAGGAAAGAGAGAAAAAAAGCACCATTTTCCCATGGTAAATAAGAAGATTGCTGAGATGCTTGTTGTCTTCTTGCCTTGTCATTTTGATATGGGGATTCTTCCGTATCATCGGACAAGGGGTACCCCGTTGGCGGTTCTCTATGATACACATGTACTTACTATGAAAAGAACTTACCGGTAACTAAACTTGAGTAGCATGAGGAGCGGCCCTCGTATTTAAGGGATATGGAATTTCCAACTTATACTTTGTCAAGCATATACCCCATAGTTTGTTCACTTTAACCTTAATCACTTCAAGATACATATGATAGGGGCAATGAGAGCTGAAAGCTAATAAGTACCATAATTTTTGGAAGCTCTTTATGAATCTTGACTCCCTGCTTCCTTCTATGAAGGCCTTTCTTTTACTTTTATGTTGAGTCTCCACCTTCTATCTTTATGCACCTATTTTGAGAGCATAGTGGCGATTCTTAGTTCTATGTGCATTGTCCCAAGACTTGTTGATTGATGCATAACTTTGATATTGCTTGTTCTTAAACTATTTGTATCTAGTCACTCTTATGAACTTTGAAGGTGTCCTATGCAATTATGATTTGCTACTCTTTGAGGGACAAGCTGAATGCCACTATGCTATGTTTTCTTTATGTGAAACAAACGTCTTGCAAAGAATTGTTATTCATGAATCTTTTGTTTGTGCATGTTCATGTTACAACATAGTTGCTATGTCTTATTGTTAGAACTTTATCTTTCATGCTATGTTGAAGTACTATGATCCCAGCTATAAATGTTTTACAAATACTTTGATCAAGTTTATGATGGTGCATGTCACCTCAAAAATTATTCTTTCTTTTTATCACTTACCTACTCGAGGACGAGCAGGAGTTAAGCTTGGGGATGTTTATACATTGCAAACGTATACATAATTTTTGATGTTCCATGCTTGGTTTTATCCACTATCTTATGTTTTTCCCACACTTTGGAGTACTTTTTATACACTTTCTTGGACTAACCTATTAACAAGATGCCATAGTGCTAGTTGCCTGTTTTCTGCTGTTTTTGGTTCCATGAAAGTCAGAAAATGAATATTCTCGGAATTGGACAGGATAAAAGCCACAGTTAGTTTTTCACCGAGGGGGGCACAGAGCCAGAATACGAGATGGAGAGGGGCCAGAGGGCCGACACACCACCTGGCCACACGGCCAGGCCTGGCCCACGCCAGGGGGTGGTGTGGCCTCCTAGGGCACCCCCTCGGCCTCCCCTTTCTCCTATAAGATGCTTCCGATACAAAAACCCTAAGTACCAGATCAAAATTCCACGAAAGAGTCTGTAGTAGCCGTCATCTCCATCCCTAGATCGGGAGGGATATGAAGCTCTTCTCGGCACCCTAACGAAGGGGAGAATTCACCCTGGAGGCCTTCTTCATCACCATGCAAGCCTCCCGTGTGATGCGTGAGTAGTTCATCCTTGGTCCATGTAGTAGCTAGATGCTTGGTTCTTCTCCTTTGTGCTACCATGTTTAGATCTTGTGACCTCTGTTCATGATCAAGATTATCTATTTGTAATCCTACATGTCGTGTTTGCAGGGATCCGATGGATATTGAGATGCTATTTCACATTGATTATTCATTATATCATGTCTTTGTTATTTGTGATCTTGCATGCTTTAACGTTGTTAGTAGCTATCTTGACCAAGTAGGTGCTAGCAACTTCAAGAGTTAGTATTTATGCTCGATAGTGGGTTCATGCCTCTAGTAATCTGGGGAAGTGACATAAATCTCTAAGGTACTAGATGTGATGTTGCTACTAGGGAGAAAAAAGCAATCCTTTGTTCATAGAACAATCGTATTTTTTACTTTACACGCAATGCGTAATGCAATTATCTGTTGCTTGCAACTTAATACTGGAGGGGGTTCGGATGATAACCTGAAGGTGGATTATTAGTCATAGATGTAGTTGGATTACGGTCTATGTATAATGTTGTAATGCCCAATCAAATCTCAAAGGAGTCAATATGATTAGTATATGCATGTATGCTTTCTCGATGTTTTTCAATTGCCCCGCTGTAATTTGTTCACCCAACATGTCATCTATCTTAAGAAGAACCACCACTAGTGAACTATGGACCCTGGTGCTTTCTGCAAGCTATTACTTTCGGTTTACTTTCGGTTTACTTTTTACAAGCTATTACTTTCTTCCACACAATACATTTAATCTACAACTATTTACTATTTTCGGTTTACTTTCTGCAAGCTATTACTTTCTTCCACACAATACATTTAATCCTTTGTTTTCAGCAAAACCGGTGAGGTTGACAACCTCACTGTAAGTTGGGGGCAAAATTTTGTGGTTGTGTCGTGCAGGATTCCAAGTTGGAAACAACACCTTGGAGGTGTTTCCTTGCTCCTACTGGTTCGATAACCTTGGTTTCATAACTGAGGGAAACTTACTCCTGTGCTAATCATACCTTCCTCTTGGGGTTCCACAACGAGCTCGACATCAACCACGAGCCAGCAAAAGGGTTGATGTCTACGCACTTCTATTCTTGTAGATAGTTGTTGGGCCTCCAAGTGGAGAGGTTTGTAGAACAGCAGCAAGTTTTCCCTTAAGTGGATCACCCAAGGTTTATCAAACTCAGGGAGGAAGTGGTCAAAGGTATCCCCTCTCAAGCAACCCTGCAATCAGGATACAAGAAGTCTCTTGTATCCCCAACACACCCAATACACTTGTCAGGTGTATAGGTGCACTAGTTTGGCAAAGAGATAGTGAAATACAGGTGGTATGGATATAAGACAATGGTGCCAGAAAATAGCTTGATGGCGTGGAAGAGACTAAGGGCAAACTGAAATAAAGATGGACGCAAGCAAACATGTAACAGATCTAGTTGCAAACGGTGTTTCAATGCTTAGAAACAAGGCCTAGGTATCATACTTTCGCTAGTTAACACTCTCATATAAATATCTTCTCTTTATGATACTACTCTTAACTACTCTCCGGTTGGACACTCTAATCCATGGTAGGGCTATAACAGCACACCTCAAAGTTCGCTTTCCCATCTAGATAACCCCACAATGTCACCTTGAGCACTAGATGGTTCCAACAAACACCACAATTTCATACAGACATCCAACTCCAAATATAACTCATAACAAGTATTTGTAATCTCTAGCCTAAGTGCCACCACGGTGTGCACACTGTCACTTTCACACACGTGGGGAGAGCAGAGATCTATTAAAGCAATTGAGTAGCAAGGTAGCTTTACTTGATTACAAAGCTCATGATCACAATATGATCATGCATAGAGAGAGAGAGATGAACACATAGCTACCGGTAGAACCCTTAGCCTCGAGAGAGAACTACTCCCTCATCATCATGGGAATCAGCAAAGGCGATGTACATGGTGGTGGAGTCGATGGAGATGGCGGTCAAGATGGTGAAGAAGCGGCGGCGCCGGCGGCGGCGTGGAGGACTCCTTCCCCGCCGCCGGTATCACGGGGGAGCACCGCCCCTTAGCACGCTTCCTTCATGGCTTCTTGGGAGCCCTTCCCCATGGAGATGGGATCCATGGGGGAGGAAAAAAACGTGGCTTTGGTGGCTGCAAATTCGTGGGTGGAGGTGTCTCCCACGAATTAGGTGTCCTCCCTTTATATAGCTTCTCGGATTCTGGTCACCCCATCTTGGGCTTCAGTAAATCGGGCCTATCGGGCCCATCCAGAGTCGGAGTCAGCTAAATTTTCTGTCTCGAACATTTGTCGCAAAATTTCCAACAACTTTGTAGTTGAAGAGTTTTCCGTTTGACGCCGTCTTCGACCTAAAACGTGACCATCTTCAAAAAGAGTTCTGAGAGAGATTTCTGGAAAATCCCAATTTGACTCCAACAAGGTTTTCACTTGTCTTCTTGGTAATTCCTACACACCAAAGTGTAAAACAAGAACATTATGCACTTTTGCAACTATTAGTAGGTTAGTCCAAATAAATCATGAACTTTATATAAAAGGGAGTATTAAAAGCATATTATTAGCACAAAACCATCAAAAATTATAGATACGTTATGGATGTATTAGGGGCCACTCGTCAGTGACTTAAACTACGTGAAGCGGTATCTGCGAATCTGAGCCGTGCGATCAAAATCTAATCTAACGGCTGGGAGTCATCGTCGACGACGAACTGCTCCGGCGAGGAAATTAACCTAGCGCAGCGGTGGGGGTCCGGTGAGGCTCACCTGGGCTCCAGCTAGGGTCGGTGATGGGGGTGAATGGGGTTGTCGAGGACGGTGGATCGATTGGCGGTCACAACATCTCCTAGGGCAGCTCCAATCGACGGCGTCCTTCTCCTCCAAAAGTGGCGGGCTCTTGCCAAATTTCGGCGAGGCAGAGCTCGCCTTGCTCCAGGAAACGGAGAGGGAGGATTAGTGAGGAGTGGTGAGGGTGTTGGTGTGGAGAATGGAGGCAGGGGAGGTCTCCATTTATATTGCGGGACCGAACGGTGTGGGCGTGGGCTCGTCGGTGATGACGCTACAGGCGGTTAGCGGCGCGGCTGAGGCTAGGGGACGATGCGTGGTTCCCTGGCGGTTCTCACGAGAGTAATGGCTAAGCACGGGGCGGTCTAAGCTAGTCGGGAGCGTGCGGCGCTCTGCATAGAGGTGGAGGTGTTTGCGACAGTGTGCTGGAGCTACGGGTCGTGCATCGGCAAACGGGGGTGTCTGCGGGGTTGTGGTGATCATGGCGAGCGTGAGCGTGCGTGAAGAAGGCGAGGAGCGGTCTGTGCGAGGCGGTCGGGCACGGTGAGCTGGTGCGCTCTAGGCATGGCACATAGACATAGGGCGTGGCGGTGCTAGGGTGGTCCAGGGCTCGTCTACGGTCGCGGTTTGGACATGGTGTGGCGGTGGAGTGCGATGTGTCTAGTGCGCTTCGTAGGCGAGGGCAGCGATACTTCTGGCGCGCTGTCCACTATCGGCCGATGACGACCAAAACTGGGTGGCACTCCACTGTGCATAACGGCTCAGGGGGATTGGTCTGGTGCTTGGCTAGGCTCATGGGGGATTGGTTTGATAGGTTTTTGAAAAAGTGGGATCTGACCATATGAACTAGATTCAATTTTCAACTGTCCATTAAATTGATTTGGAAAATGTTTTTGTAACTTCTTAAAGTGGGCCTTGATACACTTTTACTTGGTCTAGCAAGGGGTGAAAAGAAGTGGAATTGTTTCTGATAGAAATCCTCTTCTAGGAACACCTAAATTGACCTAGTGGTTAACTTTGGCCAAAATGACCATTTGATTATTAAATTCATATTTGATTTCTTTTTCTTTGGATTTTGTTTGTAAATGGCCTAGATGATGTGGTATTCATCTGTAAACCATTTCTCATCATTTGTAGCAATCAAGCATGGCAATTTCAATCAATTCTATACTAATGCAAAACACACATGCATTCATATTCAAATTTGTAATAAAGTTTTTGTTAACCCTAAACTTGGGTGATTTGAACTTGATAATCTTGATTAGATGTTTTGGGGTGTTTCAAACCTTCCCTCCTTAAACAAAATCTAATCCCGAGATTTAAGAAAACTAGGAACTAAAGAGATCTGGAAACTCAGTCCTAATGTAATCCTCTTGCTCCCAAGTAGCTTCTTCTTCGGTATGGTTGCTCCATTGAATCTTGATAAACTTAATACTCCGGGTCCTGGTGGTTCTGAAGGCTTCCTCCAAAATACGAATGGGCACTCCATGGTACGTCAGATCCTTGTTGATATCTATGGCTCGGTGATCGATGTTCTTGAAAACTTCGGTGTTCTATAGAACTTCTAAGCATTTGCGAAGTAACGATATATGGAACACATCATAGATGGCTGAAATCTCCTCTAGCAGTTCCAGTTGATAAGATACTTCTCCTCGGCGATTCAAAATCTTGAAGGCTCCAATATATCTGGGGGCTAACTTTCCTTTAAGTTGAAAACACTGCATTCCCTTCAAGGGTGACACTTTGAGATACACAAAATCTCCAACATTGAAAGTCAGGTCTCGACGTCTCTTGTTAGCATAACTCTTTTGTCTGGATTGGGCGGTCTTGAGGTGCTCACGGACTTTGTGAACCTTCTCTTCAGCTTCTCGTAGGATGTCGGGTCCGAAAATCAGACTCTCTCCTACTTGCGACCAATTCAAAGGGGTACGGCACTTCCTTCCATACAAAAATTCAAATGGGGCCATTTGCAAACTGGCTTGATAACTGTTGTTGTATGAGAATTTTGCGAAAGGTAGCCAATCTTCCCATTTTGATCCATATCTAGCACACAAGATCTCAACATATCTTCTAAGATTTGATTGACTCTTTCAGTCTGTCTATCGGTTTGCGGGTGACAAGCTGTGCTGAAATTCAACTTGGTTCCTAATCCTTCTTGGACTTTGTGCCAAAATCATGAGGTAAACTGGGTTCCTCGATCCGACACTATGGTCTTGGGGGTTCCATGCAAACTAACGATTCTAGCAATGTACAGCTCTGCTAGCTTTGAACTCTGGTAGGTTGTCTTGAAAGGTATGAAATGGGCTACCTTGGACAGTCTGTCAACTATGACCCAGATAGAGTCATTCACCCTACTAGAAGTAGGCAAACCAGTGATAAAGTCCATTCCGACGGAATCCCATTTCCATTCCGGAATCTCCAATGGTTGCAAAAGACCTGCGGGTCTCAGATGTTCCGCTTTGACTCTCTGACAGATATCACACTTGGCTATGTAGCTTCCGATTTCTCTCTTCATCTTGTGCCACCAAAATTGCTCCTTCAAATCCTGATACATCTTTGTTCCTCCAGGGTGGATAGAATAAAGAGTATCATGAGCTTCTTGCATGATAACTTGCTTCAGCTCCGAATCTGCTGGCACACAGATATGTCCTTTGTACCACAAAATTCCTTCTTCATCTTTGGCGAATCCGGGTACCTTTCCTATACCGATACGATGTTTTATTCCGTCGATACTCGCATTTCCTTTCTGCACCTCCTTGATCAGACTGATCAACGTGGGTTGAAGTTCAATGCTAGCTAAAAATCCTTTTCTAACTAGCTCTATTCTAAACTGCTCCAACTCTTCATGCAAACTTGGCTGGGCTTCTTTGATCATGGTGTTTAATCTACACGGCAGTCTGCTAAGAGCATCCGCTACCACATTGGCTTTGCCGGGGTGGTAGTGAATGTCAAGGTCATAATCCTTGATTAACTCTATCCATCTCCTTTTCCTCATATTCAGCTCCTTCTGAGTGAAAATATACTTCAGGCTCTTGTGATCTGAATAAATCTCACGGCGGTTACCATAAGGTAATGACGCCATGTCTTCAAGGCTAAAACTACAACTTCTAGTTCAAGATCATGGGTAGGGTAGTTTTGCTCATGCTGCTTCAGTTGTCTGGGCAGATATGCTATGACTTTGCCTTCTTGCATAAACACACATCCGAGACCAATCTTGGATGCATCACAATACACATCAAAAGGCTTCTTGATATTTGGCATAATCAGAATTGGGGCTGAAATCAATCTCTTCTTGAGCTCTTGAAAACTTGCTTCACATTTGTCGGTCCATTCATACTTCTTAGCTTTCTTTAAAAATCGGGTCATCGGTCTTGCGATGCTCGAAAATCCTTCTACGAACTTGCGGTAATATGCCGCTAATCCGAGAAATGCACGGACTTGGGTTTGAGTGGTTGGGGCTTCCCATTCTTCAACATCTTTGATCTTGGCGGGATCGACAGTGACTCCTCCTGCCAAAATAATATGTCCTAGGAATCCTACTTCCTTCAGACAGAACTCACATTTGCTAAACTTGGCATACAACCGATGCTCTCTAAGGGTTTCAAGGATGGTTCTCAAATGTAGCTCATGGTCTTCTTCTGACTTTGAATAGATTAGAATATCGTCGATAAAAACAATGAAAAACTTATCTAGGAAGTTCATGAAAATCTTATTCATGAGATTCATGAAATAAGCGGGGGCATTGGTTAATCCCAAAAGACATGACTGTATACTCATACAATCCATATCTAGTGGTAAAGGCAGTCTTTGGAATATTCGTTGCACGAATCTTGAGTTGATGATAACCAGTTCTAAGATCAATCTTAGAAAACACTCTAGCACCAGTCAACTGATCAAACAGATCCTCTATCTTTGGCAGGGGTACTTGTTCTTGATAGTGACATCATTCAACTTCTGGTAATCCGTGCACAAACGGTTACCTCCATCCTTCTTATTCACAAACAGAGAAGGCGATATCCATGGTGATGCACTTGGTTGAATCAAACCTTTCTCCAGCATAGCTTCAAGTTGCTTCTTCGGCTCCACTAATTCAGATGGGTTCATACTATAAGGTCTCTGAGCTATGGGTCTAGTTCTAGGAATTAGTTCAATAATGAACTCGATATCACGATATGGGGGCATACCGAGTAATTCATATGGGAATATGTCGGGGTATTCACAGACTACTCTGACTTGGTCTAGGGTTGGTTGGGCTAGACTCTTGTTGCATTTGAATTGACGGGGCAAGGTTTCAGATACATGCTCTACTGATACTCCAGAGCTACTGGTCATGGTTATGGCTTTCTTGGCACAGTCGATCAAAACTTTATGTTTCGACATCCAATCCGTTCCTAGTACTACTTCCAAACCTTTGGTTCCAAGTAATATTATATTGGCATAAAAATCTATTCCATGGATTCTGATAGGTACAGCCTTGCAAATTTTTCTAGCTTTGGTGGTTGAACCAGGTATTTGAACTATCATAACATACTTCAATTTTGTTCTTTTAATCTTACTAGTGCATGCAAATTCTTCTGTAACAAACGAATGTGATGCTCTAGAATCAAACAACACTCTTGCAAGTACTGAGTTAACGGAAAACATACCCACCACGACATCGGCCGCTTCCTAAACTTCTTCAGCATTCATCTGGAACAGACGGCCATTGCAATTGAGTGAATTCCCTGGGGCAAATCTCCTTCCAAGCTGAACACGGTGTTGCTGCTGAGCGGGTGCATTCACATTGGTGGCTGCTGCAAGCTTCTTGGGGCACTCATTGGAGTAGTGACCCTTGACTCCACATTCAAAACAAGTAATCTGGGACTTGCCTTTGGCTGCAACAGGCACATCATTGCTTCCAGTCCTTGGGGTAGTATTGTTGTTGTTGTTGTTGTTGGACTTGGGCGGTGCACAGTTGAAGTTGTTGGAGTTGCCGGGTTTATTGTTGTGCTTTCGTCCAGTCTTCAGGTTTCCTCCGCTACGATTTGGGTAGCTTGGACGGGACATCGGGGGTTTGTTGTTTCTTGGGGCATATACTACCGACGGGTTGGGGCGATACTTCTGGGTATTGTGGGACCAGTCTGGTGCATCATCCTGCGTTTGCGGTTGTCATTGGCTTGGTTTATCTTCCTTTCCATCTGGATGGCAGAGTCTACTAGCTCTTCTAGATCTCCAAAATGGATGTTGACTAACATTGTCTACATCTCATCATGCAATCCATTCAGGAACCTTTCCTTCTTCTTGGCTTTAGTGTTAATCTCATCAGGGGCATATCTAGCTAGGGACAGAAATTTGTCACGGTACACAACTACCGTCATCCTTCCTTGCTTCAGTCCCCCGAATTCATCTCTCATCCCGGTGAGCAAACCTTGTGGCACATGGGTGCGGCTGAATTTGATCTTGAATGCTTCCCAAGTCATCATCTAGCCATCATTCATGGTACGGGTGCTATTCCACCAGGATCGTGCATCTCCTGCCAGATAGTGGGTGGCAAACAGTACTTTCTCATTGGCTTCAACTCCTGCGACCTCTAGATTGTTCTCAAGGGTGAGCAACCAGTCATCAACATCTAAGGGATCCTAAGATTTGTTAAAGATAGGTGGGTTGGTATTCTAAAAGTTCTTGAGTTTGGATCCATGGTGATCTTGGTTTCCATGGCCTTGATTATTGTGGGCCATCTGAGCTATCTATTGAAGAGTGGCTAGGTTTCCTTGGCGTTCGGCTCTACTAGGTTCACGGTTAGATACAAGCATTTGCAGAATATGCACCATCGGGTCCTGAGATGAGCTGCTTCCTCTGGGGTTTCCACGAGTCATCTGAAGATTGAGATAGATAGTGAGATAAGTGGGAAGTTTCTAAGGTTCATGGTTTTGTTTTGAAAAGCTTTAAACTTTGAGTTTGACTCAGGTTTTGCAAACTAATTTCTTCTTCTCATTCATTCATTCACTCAAAGCATCCAATACAACACACACCACACACCAATAGAAAACAGATGGTTTTAAGAACCATTCTGTGAAACAACGATACAGTGGGACCGATACAACTCACTCCTATGGTAGTGATCAAATGGATCTACTCATCATCAATGAAGTCAGAATCATCATCATCGGTTTAGAAATCCATGGCTTGATCCTCCAGGTAGTCATTGTCATCACTGAGGTAAGAGTGAAGATCTCCCTGTATATCTTCACCTTCATCCTCCTCTTTTGCTTCAAGCTAGACTTCCTGTTCATGGATGGTCTTCTCGAGAGCGGCCACCTTCTTGCGAAGATGATCGATGGTGCGATCCTTCTTGTTGCATTGAGGACGAAGTGATTAGCGTTCCTTGGCGACAATGGCGAGTCTGGTCCTTCTTGATGGCAATAGCAAGGTTGTGCTTGGCGTAGGCTCGGGCGTTGTCCAATTCCTTTTGCCTATCATACAGTATGAAGTCAAGATTGTCCACCTAGTGCTTCAACTCTGGGTGTCCTAGCATCTCCAATGGCATTCCCATAGAATCACACCTTGGGAAGTGAGCAAAGCGAGTTCCCTGGATCAAGTTGATGTTTTTCCCACACAGACATGCAAGAGCTTCTTGCATAGCATTGGCTAATCCATCTAGCTAGTTGTTCTCACGTAAGCTAAATTGAATCTTCTCAGAAGTAGGTGCTTCCATTTTTCCTCAGAGATCTGCAACTATCAGCCATTGTTGATCTCCTCCTACATGATTGTTGAGTTGGGCCCCGAATAATTCCGGATGCGGGCGCTCAAGGTACTCAAATAGTGCATCTAGATCCCTCTCAAAGATCAGCTGGCCTCCGTTGCCCAACTGTTAGAACATGCAATACTGGACTTCCATCTATAAGAATTTAGGGTGAGTAAGTTAGTGAGGTGATCAAGTGTGTCAAATTTTATGTAGGAAAGCAAGACTTTTTGTGGAACATGACTTTTTTTGAAAGAATCAAGGATAATAGTGGGAATAGGTTTTCATAAATACTCACTTCATTTGTTTTGAAACTAATTTTTTGTTCGGACATCCATTCTAACTATCGTCTCCTATAGTCAGGATGGCTCTGATACCAACTTGTCAACACCCGGATTTTTAATCCCAGATGCCTATTATGCCATACCTCGAAACCCAGGATTACCATTTTTGCGAGACATAACAGATTGGATATCACAGTACATCATCCATTACAAACCATAATAAGGTCTTACACAACTAAAGGATCTCATGATCTAGTCTTAATACAAACAAACAACGGAATAATAAGCATAGTAGGGGCTCCATCTTCAGTGTCACATGCAATGCTGATGATGGGAGATGATCCTAGTTGTCATAAACGTCTTGCTGTCTATCATCCTGATAGTCCTCCTCATAGTATGGTCACAGGAATAGCCAGGGACAAATCCATGAGTACTCTTTAAGTACTCGCAAACTATCACTAACAAGTAAGGTAGTTCTAATATGAATCTTAAGTTCTGGGTTTATTTGCAAAAAGGCAGATTTATCTAAACTGAGTTTAGAAGTAAAGAAAACTAAATTAATGTTCTAAATCACTTAGGTGGGAACCTAGTTTTCATATCCACAACCCTGTTGTGGTCAAGTCAAAATCATAGTTCACTTCACAAGTCATTTTGAAAACATCTGACGACGGAACAGTATGGCCACTCCAACTGTCCATGACCGCGGACGCGGCTATTCAAATAGTTTTAGACTCTGCGGAGGTGGTACACTTTCACCACAAAATTCATTACATCCGTCAGGGATAACCCTGAATAATCATACTTAGTATGCTGATAATCAATCATACCCTTTCAATTACACACTCTAGTATAGGCACCTCCCCTATGAGCTTGGCGTCCCAGCCATGGCCATCTGCCATCTTGGGCACTGCATAGGTGGACATCATCAAGAGGTAACCTCAGCTGAAACCTCTTCCACGAGGGAACCCATACTAATGCATATAAACTACTGGCTAAGCCCTACCTAATTCGGGTATTGTGGTTGTACGGTAAAATTGGAATGGTATCACATCCGAACCCAACCATCAGTTTTTATAAAGGGTTAAGGCTCATCCCTTGACATTTTCATCATCAAATCCTTTTGTGTCCATAACACATGTCAAAACATGTCAATAGAATGACTCATCATTCCAAGGTTTTCATAATCATTTCCACCAAGTATTCCCATCTAAAGTGATCAAGTTTTATGCTTAGCAATAGCCACTAAGTTAAGAGTGTTCACTAATGAGGGGTGCTGAACTACAATCTCATGCCATAGAATGACATCTAGGTATAGGCCTAGTTTTATACTCTTTATGCTATCTATACTATCTTTCCAATACTCACAAAGCACTAACTAAAAGTAAAGAACTTTGGTAAAGTAAAAGAGTAATGTTTGCAAGTAAAACTCGGGATTGGTATAATCAAAGGTATATAACCAAAGCATGCCTAATGCATCTTGCTTGGGTTAAAAACTTGCAAGCGTTAGGTTGCATAGTTAACTTGTATAATTCTAGCTTGCCAATAATAGCTTGCATGGTTAAGAAACTTGCAAGTGTTAGCTTGCCTTCAGTAGAGCAGTGGTTGAAGTTTTCTTTTTCTTCTGGGTAGAACTCCTCCTCCTCTTATCCGGTGTCGGTACTATCATCCAAAATACAGGGTACACAACCACCAAACAATACTTAACTACTTCTATTTAGCAAACGAAGGTTCATACTTGATGATCTAGCATCATCCCAATCATCACATGAAATAAAGAACTAGTATTATTGATCTTATTTGAGAAAAGTAATTTCTACTCATTGAAATTAATTAAGATTTAATATTCTCCAATTAAAATATGGGATCATGTTGACACATGTCATCACCACAGATTCTAGTACATGGGAATGTGATTTAAAGTGTTGATCATATTTTATAAAGTTTAAGATTACCATTTAATAGATTTAAAGTTACTAGAAATGCCCTAAGATCATTCTTTTGGTACTTGTCCAATGTCACTGCATGCAAACCTAAATGTTTTTACATATTCGGATAGATATTGTAAAATGGGATTTTTGAGAGTTGGAATCAACTCAAAAGCTATTATGGTTGATTTTTGAAAAATGTTCGAATGTAGAAATGTCTCTGTCTTGTTATTTTTACTATAGATTATATCTAACTCCAAATGATTTAAATCCAACGGGATTGGATAGATAATTTAAATATCTTTCTAATAAAATTTAAATCATACAATTTGGTTTACTGAAACTTTGTGAACTGAGTTTTGAATATGTGGAGAGAAACTAGTTTAAACTAAATTGGAAAATCCTTATTTGTATTTCTGGGCTACTTGCGGGAAAGTAAATGGGCCGGCCCAACTGCACTACGTGGGCACAGCGGGCTGCTGACAGAGGGGGTCCACTCGTCAGCGACTTAAACTACGTGAAGCGGTATCTGCGAACCTGAGTCGTGCGATCAAAATCTAATCTAACGGCTGGGAGTCATCATCAATGACAAACTGCTCCGGCGAGGAAATTAACCTAGCGTGGCGGTGGGGTTCCGGCTAGGCTAACCTAGGCTCCAACTAGGGTCGGCGATGGGGGTGAATGGGGTTGTCGAGGATAGTAGATCGATTGGCGGTCACGACAGCTCCTGGGTGGCTCCAATTGACGACACCCTTCTCCTCTAGTAGCGGCGGGCTCCGGCCAAAGTCCGGCGAGGGAGAACTCGCCTTGCTCTAGGAAAGGGTGAGGGAGGATCAGTCAGGAGTGGTGAGGGTGTTGGTGTGGAGAATGGACGAGGGGGAGGTATCCATTTATACTGCGGCGAGGGGACCGAACGGTGTGGGCGCGGGCTCGTCGGTGACGATGCTACAGGCGGCTATCGGTGTGGCTGAGGCTAGGGGACGGTGCTTGGTTCCCTAGAAGTTCTCACGGGAGTAATGGCTAAGCACGGGGTGGTCTAAGTTGGTCGGGAGCATGCGACCCTCTACACAGAGGCGGAGGTATTTGTGACGGCGCGCGAGAGCTATGGGTCGCGCGGCGGAGAACGGGGGTGTCTGCGAGGTTGTGGTGATCATGGCGAGCGTGAGCGTGCACGGAGAAGGCGAGGCGCGGTCTGCGCGAGGCGGTCGGGCGCGGCGAGCTGGCGCACTCTAGGCATGGCACATAGACATAGGGCGCGGCGGTGCTAGGGTGGTCCAGGGCTCGTCTGCGGTCGAGGCTTCGACAGGGGGGTGGCGGTGGAGTGCAGCGTGTCTGGTGCGCGTCGTGGGCGAGGGCAGCGATGCTTTTGGTGCGTTGTCCACTGTTGGCCGGCGATGACCAAAACTGGGTGGCGCTCCACTGTGCATAACGGCTCAGGAGGGATTGGTCTGGTGCTTGGCTAGGCTCAGCGGGGATTAGTTTGATAGGTTTTTGAAAAAGTAGGATCTTACCATATGAACTAGATTTAATTTTCAACTATCCATTAAATTGATTTGGAAAATGTTTTTGTAACTTTGTAAAGTGGTCCTTGACACACTTTTACTTGGTCTAGCAAGGGGTGAAAAGAAGTGGAATTGTTTCTGTTAGAAATCCTCATCTAGGAACACCTAAAATGACCTAATGGTTAACTTTGGCCAAAATGACCATTTGGTTATTAAATTCATATCTGATTTTTTTTTCTTTGGATTTTGTTTGTAAATGGCCTATATGATGTGGTATTCATATTTAAACCATTTATCATCATTTGTAGCAATCAAGCATGGCAATTTCAATCAATTCTATACTAATGCAAAACACACATGCATTCATATTGAAATTTGTAATAAAATCTTTTGTTAACCCTAAACTTGGGTGATTTGAACTTGATAATCTTGATTCGAAGTTTTGGGGTGTTACAAACCTTCCCTCCTTAAACACAATCTCATCCTAAGATTTAAGAAAACTAGGAACTAAAGAGATCTGGAAACTCAGTCCTAATGTAATCCTCTCGCTCCCAAGTAGCTTCTTCTAAGGTATGGTTGCTCCATTGGATCTTGAGAAACTTGATACTCTGGGTCCTGGTGTTTCTGAAGGCTTCTTCCAAAATACGAATGGGCACTTCACGATACGTCAGATCCTTGTTGATATCTATGTCTCGGTGATCGATGTTCTTGAAAACTCCTCTAGCAATTTGCGAAGTAACGATATATGGAACACATCATGGATGTCTGACATCTCCTCTAGCAATTCCAGTTGATAAGATACTTCTTCTCGGTGATTCAAAATCTTGAAGGGTCCAATATATATGGGGACTAACTTTCCTTTCAGTTGAAAACGCTGCATTCCCGTCAAGGGCGACACTTTGAGATACACAAAATCTCCAACATTGAAGGTCAGGTCTCGACGTCTCTTGTCAGCATAACTCTTTTTTCTAGATTGGGCGGTCTTCAGGTGCTCACAGACTTTGTGAACCTTCTCTTCAGCTTCTCGTAGGATGTCGGGTCCAAAAATCTAACTCTCTCCTACTTGCGACCAATTCAAAGGGGTACGGCACTTCCTTCCATACAGAAATTCAAATGGGGCCATTTGCAAACTGGCTTGATAACTATTGTTCTATGAGAACTCTGTGAAAGGAAAACAATCTTCCCATTTTGATCCATATTCTAGCACACAAGCTCTCAACATCTCTTCTAAGATTTGATTGACTCTTTCAGTCTGTCTATTGGTTTGCGGGTGATAAGCTGTGCTGAAATTCAACTTGGTTCCTAATCCTTCTTGGAATTTCTGCCAAAATCTTGAGGTAAACTGGGTTCCTCGATTCGACACTATGGTCTTGGGGGTTCCATGCACACTGATGATTCTAGCAATGTACAACTTTGCTAGCTTTCAACTCTGGTAGGTTGTCTTGACAGGTATGAAATGGGCTACCTTGGACAGCTATCAACTATGACCCATATAGAGTCATTTCCCCTACTAGAAGTAGGCAAACCGGTGATAAAGTCCATTCCGACATAATCCCATTTCCATTTCGGAATCTGCAATGGTTGCAAAATTCCTACGGGTCTCTGATGTTCCGCTTTGACTCTCTGACAGATATCACACTTGTCTATGTAGCTTCCGATTTCTCTCTTCATCTTGTGCCACCAAAATTGCTCCTTCAAATCCTGATACATCTTTGTTCCTCTGGGGTGGATAGAATAAAGAGTATCATTCGCTTCTTGCATGATAACTTGCTTCAGCTCTGAATCTGCTGGCACACATATACGTCCTTTTTACCACAAAACTCATTCTTCATCTTCAGTGAAACCGGGTACCTTTCCTGTACCGATACAACGTTTGATTCCATCGATACTCGCATTTCCTTTCTGTGCCTCCTTCATCTGACTGATCAACGTGGGTTGAAGTCAATGCTAGCTAAAAATCCTTTGCTAACTAGCTCTGTTCTAAACTGCTGCAACTCTTCATGCAAACTTGGCTGGGCTTGTTTGATCATGGTGTTTAATCTACACGGCAATCTACTAAGAGCATCTGCTACCATATTGGCTTTGCCAGGGTGGTAGTGAATGTCAAGGTCATAATCCTTGATTAACTCTATCCATTTCCTTTCCCTCATATTCAGCTCCTTCTGAGTGAAAATATACTTCAGGCTCTTGTGATCCGAATAAATCTCACAGCGGTTAACCATAAGGTAATGACGCCATGTCTTCAAGGCTAAAACTATAGCTACTAGTTCAAGATCATGGGTAGGGTAGTTTTTCTCATGCTGCTTCAGTTGTCGGGACAGATATGCTATGACTTTGCCTTCTTGCATCAACACACATCCGAGACCAATATTGGATGCATCACAATAAACATCAAAAGGCTTCTTGATATCTGGCATAATCAGAATTGGGGATGAAATCTATCTCTTCTTGAGCTCTTGAAAACTTGCTTCACATTTGTTGGTCCATTCAAACTTCTTATCTTTCTTCAACAATTGGGTCATCGGTCTTGTGATGCTCGAAAATCCTTCTACGAACTTGCGGTAATATCCCGCTAATCCGAGAAATGCACGGACTTGGGTTTGAGTGGTTAGGGCTTCCCATTCTTCAACATCTTTGATCTTGGCTGGATCGACAGCAACTCCTCCTGCCGACACAATATGTGCTAGGAATCCTACTTTCTTCAGCCAGAACTCACATTTTCTAAACTTGGCATACAACCGATGCTCTCTAAGGGTTTCAAGTATGGTTCTCAGATGTAGCTCATGGTCTTCTTCTGAGTTGGAATAGATTAGAATATCGTCAATAAAAACAACAACAAACCTATCCAGGAAGTTCATAAAAATCTTATTCATGAGATTCATGAAATAAGCGGGGGCATTGGTTAATCCCAAAATACATGACCGTATACTCATACAATCCATACCTGGTGGTAAAGGCGGTCTTTGGAATATCCGTTGCACGAATCTTGAGTTGATGATAACCAGTTCTAAGATCAATATTAGAAAACACTCTAGCACCAGTCACCTGATCAACCAGATCCTCTATCTTTGGCAGTGGGTACTTGTTCTTGATAGTGACATCATTCAACTTCCGGTAATCCGTGCACAAATGGTTACCTGCATCCTTCTTATCCACAAACAGAACATGTGATCTCCATGGCGACGCACTTGGTTGAATCAAACCTTTCTCCAGCATAGCATCAAGTTTCTTCTTCATCTCCACTAATTCAGATGGGTTCATACTATAAGGTCTCTGAGCTATGGGTTCAGTTCCAGGAATTAGTTCAATAATGAACTCGATATCCCGATCTGGGGGCATACCGGGCAATTCATCTAGGAATACGTCGGGGTATTCACAAACTACTCTGACTTGGTCTAGGGTTGGTTGGGCTAGACTCTTGTTGCATTTGAATTGACGGGGCAAGGTTTCAGATACATTCTCTACTGATACTCCAGAGCTACTGGTCATGGTTATGGCTTTCTTGGCACAGTCGATCAATACTATATGTTTCGACATCCAATCCATTCCTAGTACTACTTCCAAACCTTTGGTTCCAAGTAATATTATATTGGCATAAAAATCTATTCCATGGATTCTGATAGGTACAGCCTTGCAAATTTTTCTAGCTTTGGTGGTTGAACCAGGTATTTGAACTATCATAACATGCTTCAATTTCATTGGTTGAATCTTACTAGTGCATGCAAATTCTTCTGTAACAAACGAGTGTGATGCTCCAGAATCAAACAACACTCTTGCAAGTACTAAGTGAAAGAAAACATACCCAGCACGACATCTGGCGCTTCCTAAACTTCTTCAGCATTCATGTGGAACAGACGGCTGTTGCAATTGAGTGAATTCCCTGGGGCAAATCTCCTTACAGGCTGAACACGGCGTTGCTGCTGAGCGGGTGCATTCACATTGGTGGCTGCTGCAAGCTTCTTGGGGCACACATTGGAGTAGTGACCAGTGACTCCACATTCAAAACGAGTAATCCGGGACTTGCCTTTGGCTGCAACAGGCACAACATTGCTTCTAGTCGTTGGGGCAGTATTGTTGTTGTTGTTGTTGGACTTGGGAGGTGCATGGTTGAAGTTGTTGGAGTTGTCGGGGTTGTTGTTGTGGTTTCCTCCGGTCTTCAGGTTTCCTCCGCTATGATTGGGTTAGCTTGGACGGGACATCAGGGGTCTGTTGTTTCTTCGGGCATATCCTGCCGACGGGTTGGGGCGATACTTCTAGGTATTGTGGGACCTAGTTTGGTGCATCATCCTGCGCTTGTGGTTGTCATTGGCTTGGTTTATCTTCCCTTCCATCTGGATGCCAGAGTCTACTACCTCTTCTAGATCTCCAAAACGGATGTTGACTAACATAGTCTGCATCTCATCATGCAATCCACTTAGGAACCTTTCCTTCTTCTTGGCTTCAGTGTTAATCTCATCAGGGGCATATCGAGCTAGGGATAGAAATTTGTCACGGTACGCAACTACCGTCATCCTTCCTTGCTTCAGTTCCATGAATTCATCGCTCATCCTGGTGAGCAAACCTTGTGGCACATGGGTGCGGCTAAACTTGATCTTGAATGCTTCCCATGTCATCAGCTGACCGTCATTCATGGTACGGGTGCTATTCCACCAGGCTCGTGCATCTCCTGCCAGATAGAGGGTGGCAAACAGTACTTTCTCATTGGCTTCAACTCCTGCGACCTCCAGATTGTTCTCCTTGGTTTGCAACCAGTCATCAGCATCTAAGGGATCCTCAGATTTGTTAAAGATAGGTGGGTTGGTATTCTGAAAATTCTTGAGTTCGGATCCATGGTGATCTTGGTTTCCATGGCCTTGATTATTGTGGGCCATCTGAGCTATCTATTGAAGACTGGCTAGGTTGGCTTGGCGTTCGGGTCTAGTAGCTTCACGGTTAGATACAAGCATTTGCAGAATCTGCACCATCGGGTCCTGAGATGAGCTGCTTCCTCTGGGGTTTCCACGAGTCATCTGAAGATTGAGATAGATAGCGAGATAAGAGGGAAGTTTCTAATGTTCATGGTTTTGTTTTGAAAAGCTTTAAACTTTGAGTTTGACTCAGGTTTTGCAAACTAACTTCTTCTTCTCATTCATTCATTCACTCAAAGCATCCAATACAACACACACCACACACCAATAGAAAACAGATGGTTTTAAGAACCATTATGTGAAACTACGATACTGTGGGACCGATACAACTCACTCCTATGGTAGTGATCAAATGGATCTACTCATCATCAATGAAGTCGGAATCATCATCATCGGTGTAGAAATCCATGGCTTCATCCTCCAGGTAGTCGTTGTCATCACTGAGGTAAGAGTGAAGATCTCCCTGTATATCTTCACCTTCCTCCTCCTCTTTTGCTTCAAGCTGGACTTCCTGTACACGGATGGTCTTCTCGAGAGCGGCCACCTTCTTACGAATATGATCGATGGTGCGAGCCTGCTTGTTGCGTTGACGATGAAGTGATTGGCGTTCCTTGGCGAGAATGGCGAGTTTGGTCCTTCTTGACGGCAATGCCAAGGTTGTGGTTGGCGTAGGCTCGGGCGTTGTCCAATTCCTTCTGCCTATCATACAGCATGAAGTCAAGATTGTCCACCTAGTGCTTCAACTCTAGCTGTCCTGGCATCTCCAATGGCATTCCCATAGAATCACGCCTTGTGAAGTGAGCAAAGCAAGTTCCCTAGATCAAGTTGATGTTTTCCCACACAGACGGGCAAGAGCTTCATGCATAGGCCTGGCTAATCCATCTAGCCAGTTGTTCTCACGCAAGGTGAATTGAATCTTCTCGGAAGTAGGTGCTTCAATTTTGCCTCGGAGATCTGTAACTATCAGCCATTATAGATCTCCTCCTACGTGATCGTTGAGTTGGGCCCCGAAGAATTCCGGATGCGAGCGCTCAAGGTACTCAGACAGTGCATCTAGATCCCTCTCAATGATTAGCTGGCCTCCGTTGCCCAACTGGTAGAACTTGCAATACTAGACTTCCATCTATAAGAATTTAGGGTGAGTAAGTTAGCGAGGTGATCAAGTGTGTCAAATTTTATGTAGGAAAGCAAGACTTTTTGAGGAACATGACTTTTTTGTAAGAATCAAGGATAAGAGTGGGAATAGGTTTTTATAAATACTCACTTCATTTGTTTTGAAACTAAGTTTTGTTCGGATGTCCATTCTAACTAGGGTATCCTATGGTCAGGATGGCTCTGATACCAACTTGTCTACACCCGGATTTTTAATCCCAGATGCCATTTATGCCATACCACGCAATCCCAGGATTACCAGTTTTGGGAGACATAACAGATTGGATATCACAGTACATCATCCATTACAAACCATAATAAGGTCTTACACAAATAAAGGATCTCATGATCCAGCCGTAATACAAACAAACAACGGAATAATAAGCGTAGTAGGGGCTCCATCTTCAGAGTCACAGGAAATGCTGACGATGGGAGATGATCCTAGTTGCCGTAGAAGTCCTGTTGTCCATCATCCTAATAGTCCTCCTCATAGTCTGGCCACGGGAATAGCCAGGGACAATCCATGAGTACTCTTTAAGTACTCGCAAACTATCACTAACAAATAAGGTAGTTCTAATAGGAATCTTAAGCACTAGGTTTATTTGCAAAAAGGCGGATTTATCTAAACTGAGTTTAGAAGTAAAGAAAACTAAATTAATGTTCTAAATCACTTAGGTGGGAACCTATCTTTCATATCCACAACCCTGTTGTGGTCAAGTCAAAATCATAGTTCACTTCACAAGTCATTTTGAAAACATCTGACGATGGAATAGTATGGCCACTCCAACTGTCCATGACCGCGAACCTGGCTATTCGAATAGTTTGACAGTCTGCAGAGGTGGTACACTTTCACCAAAAAATTCGATAAATCCGTTAGGGATAACCCTGAATCATCATACTTAGTATGCTGATAATCAATCATAACCTTTCAATTACACACTCTAGTATAGGAACCTCCCTTATGAGCTTGGCCTCCCAGCCGTGGCCATTTGCCATCCTGGGCACTGCATAGGTGGACCTCATCAATAGGTAACCTCAGCTCAAACCTCTTCCACGAGGGAACCCATACTAATGCATATAAACTTCTGGCTAGGCCCTACCTAATTCGGGTATTGTGGTTGTACGGTAAAATTGGAATGGTATCGCATCCGAACCCAACCATCAATTTTTATAAAGGGCTAAGGCTCATGCCTCAACATTTTCATCATTAAATCCTTTTGTGTCCATAACACATGTCAAAACATTTCAATAGAATGACTCATCATTCCAAGGTTTTGATAATCATTTTCACCAAGTATTCACATCTAAAGTGATCAAGTTTTATGCTTAACACTAGCTACTAAGGTAAGAGTGTTCACTAATGAGGGGTGCTAAACTTCAATCTCATGCCATAGAGTGACATCTAGGTATAGGCCTAGTTTTATACTCTTTATGCTATCTATACTATCTTTCCAATACTCACAAAGCACTAACTAAAAGTAAAGAACTTTGGTAAAGTAAAAGAGTATAGCTTGCAAGTAAAACTTGGGATTTGGTATAATCAAAGGTATATAACAAAAGCATGCCTAGTGCATCTTGCTTGGGTTAAGAAACTAGCAAGTGTTAGCTTGCATAGTTAACTTGTATAATTCTAGCTTGCCAATAATAGCTTGCATTGTTAAGAAACTTGCAAGTATTAGCTTGCCTTGAGTAGAGAAGTGGTTGATTCTTCTTCTGGGTAGAACTCCTCCTCCTCGTATCCGGGGTCGGTACTATCGTCTAGAAATAAATACGGGGTACACAATCACCAAACAATACATAACTACTTCTACTTAGCAAACTAAGGTTCATACTTGATGATCTAGCATCATCCCAATCATAACATGAAATAAAGAACTAGTTTTATTGATCTTATTTGAGAAAAGTAATTTCTACTCATTGAAATTAATTAAGATTTAATATTCTCCAATTAAAATACGGGATCATGTTGACACATGTCATCACCACATATTCTAATACATGGGAAGGTGATTTAAAGTGTTGATCATATTTTATAAAGTTTAAGATTATCATTTAATAGATTTAAAGTGACTAGAAATGCCCTAATATCATTCTTTTGGTACTAGTCCGATGTCACTGCATGCAAACCTAAATATTTTTATATATTCGGATAGATATTGTCCAATGAGATTTTTGACAGTTGGAATCAACTCAAAAGCTATTATGGTTGATTGTTGAAAATGTTTGAATGTAGAAAAGTCTCTGTCTTGTTATTTTTACTATAGATTATCTGTAAATCGAAATGATTGAGATCCAATGGGCTTGGATAGATAATTTAAAAATCATTCTAAAAAAATTGAATCATACAATTTGGTTCAGTGAAACTCTCTGAATTGATTTTTCAATATGTGGATAAAAACTAGTTTAAACTAAATTGGAAAATCCTTATTTGAATTTCTAGGGTACGCGCGGGAAAGTAAACGGGCCGGCCCAACTGCGCTACGTGGGCACAGCGGGCTGCTGATAGAGGGGGTCCACTCGTCAGCGACTTAAACTACGCGAAGCGGTATCTACAAATCTGAGCCGTGCGATCAAAATCTAATCTAACGGCTGGGAGTCATCGTCGACGATGAACTACTCCAGCGAGGAAATAAACCTAGCGCGGCGATGGGGGTTCGGCGAGGCTCACCTGGGCTCCAGCTAGGGTCGACGATGGGGGAGAATGGGGTTGTCTAGGATGGCGGCTCGATTGGCGGTCACAGCAGCTCCTGGGGCGGCTCCAATCGACGGCGCCCTTCTCCTCCAGAAGCGGCGGCTCCGGCCAAATTCCGGCGAGAGAGAGCTCGCCTTACTACGGGAAAAGGTGAGGGAGGATCAGTGGGGAGTGGTGAGGGTGTTGGTGTGGAGATTGGAGGCGGGGGCGGTCTCCATTTATACTGCGGCGAGGGAACCGAACGGTGTGGGCGCGGGCTCATCGGTGACGACGCTACAGGCGGCTAGCGGCGCGGTTGAGGCTAGGGGACGGTGCATGGTTCCCTGGTGGTTCTCACGAGAGTAATGGCTAAGGACGGGGCGGTCTAAGCTGGTCGGGAGTGTGTGGCGCTCTGCGTAGAGGCGGACGTGTTTGCGATGGTGTGCGGGAGCTACGGGTCGCGCGGCGGCGAACGGGGATGTCTGCGGGCTTGTGGTGATCATGGCGAGTGTGAGCGTGCGCGGAGAAGGCGAGGCGTGGTCTGTGCGAGGCGGTCGGGCACACTCTAGGCATGGCACAGAGACATAGGTCGCGGTGGTGCTAGGGTAGTTCAGGGCTCGTCTGCGGCCAAGGCTTGGACAGGGTGGCGGTGGAGTCCGGCGTGTCTGGTGCGCGTCGTGGGCGAGGGCGGCGATGCTTCTGGTGCGCTGTCCACTGTTGGCTGGCGACGACCAAAACTGGGCGGCGCTCCACTGTGCATAACGGCTCAGGGGGGATTGGTCTGGTGCTTGGCTAGGCTCGGGGGGGATTGGTTTGGTAGGTTTTTGAAAAAGTGAAATCTTACCATATGAACTAGATTCAATTTACGACTGTCCATTAAATTGATTTGAAAAATGTTTTTGTAACTTTGTAAAGTGGGCCTTGATACACTTTTACTTGGTCTAGAAAGGGGTGAAAAGAAGTGAAATTTTTTCTGTTAGAAATCCTCTTCTAGGAACACCTAAAGTGACCTAGTGGTTAACTTTGGCCAAAATGACCATTTGGTTATTAAATTCACATTTGATTTTTTTTCTTTAGATTTTGTTTGTAAATGGCCTAAATGATGTGGTATTCATCTTGAAACCATTTCTCATCATTTTTAGCAATCAAGCATGATAATTTCAATCAATTCTATACTAATGCAAAACACACATGCATTCATATTCAAATTTGTAATAAAAGTTTTTGTTAACCCTACACTTGGGTGATTTGAACTTGATAATCTTGATTAAAAGTTTTGGGGTGTTACAGTCATATCTTGTGATATAGTTGCAAGGAAAAATATCGAACTTAGAATATTGTAAATATAAAAAACCTTCTCAAAATGAGCTATCATGTTCCAGGTTTCATAGTTTTCGGGCCAAACGACCAATGTTATGGCTAGAATTGCAGCATAGTTTGTAATAATATGCTCATATTGTGCATACATGTGCATCTTGGGATGGCTTACAATCTTGCAAGAGGAAGTTTTATTTTTCATCGTAGAAAAAGCCATTTTACATTTTTTGAGTGCCAAAAACAGAGTGTTTTGTGAAGTAACCACCAAATGGAAGTTTCACATTGGTACTATCCCATTTTTCAAGAATACTAGACCATCTTATAGGGACAATTTTCTAACTGGGATATCTTAAACCTTTCCGTCCACTCCTCATGAAATAGACAAATCCCTGCCTAATCGGTAGGAACTCAATCAATTTTGACCATAGTTTAAAATGGGCAAATGAAATTATGGCTAGAATCACGGCATAGTTTGTAACAAATTGATATGGATATCATATTTGGATTCCTCTTATTTTTTCGTTTGACATATTATTTGTGGAATTCCGATTTACAGATTTAAAGATATTAATTATTTCATATTAAATGAAAAATACAAAAAAGTAAAATCATTAAAAAAATTCAATAATAATTTTAATAATTTATTGTTGTTTACTTAAATAATTGTTTATAATTTCAAAAAATAAAAATGTGTGATATAATGGTATAAGAGTTAATAGGATTGATATCATAGTATTGATAACAAGGTACAAATTGATTCGTGAGGAATAGAGAAGTTAAACGTACTGGGAATGGAGTAGTGTGAGGATGGGTGACCGACCGGAAAGTTTTACCAAGACTTCAATTTGATTAAAGATTAAATGTAATTAGTGTTAAGAATGTTCCAAATAAGAGATTAACGAGTGCAACAATTCAAAGATTAAAAAAGTTGAGAAAAAAATTAAAATTTTGTTTTTTATTGAAATTCTTTTTACAACCGGCAGTTAGGCTATGCCGAGGACAAAGCCGTCGGCGTAGCCTATGCCGACGGCCAAAATTGCCTGCGCCGAGAGGGTAGTACGCCGAGAAGACTACGCCGCGGGCTGCCCTCGGCGTAGCCTACGCCGACGGCATTTTATGGCTATGCTGAAGGTAGCTGGCCCTCGGCACAGCGCTCCATTCCTGTAGTGCGCAGCTTTTAACTTGGCTATCTCAGCTTGTAACTTGGCTCTCGTCAGCTTTTCACTCTCTAAATATGGGACAAAGAAAAACACCCCATGGCGGTGAAGTTAATTGACAGGATTTCAGCTTATATGCATGTATGGCTACGTTAATTTGTAATACAAACGTGGGATATATAGGGCAGGCAGGAGAGATAAAAGGCAGGTTCACCTGAAGACGAAACCTTGCGAACTGTCTCATCCGAAACCTACCACATCCTCTTTGGTTCGACCTGGGTACTGGACTCGGTAACTTGTTCTCCCCTTGTTTTTTGATAGAAGAACCGGGCCAGATGGTCGAATGGAAGAAAAAAGAAATCTGAAACTTGTGTAATGCTGGCTTCTCTAACTGCAAAACAAGGAACGCAAGTCATGTCCCTGTGTAGTTACATTGTGATCTCACAAAATATGTATCTTTGAAACAAAAAAACAGATGAACTACACAAATAATTCATAATTCACAAACATATGGAATAGCAAGGCCTCGAGAGATACCCTGCAGAATGAATGGGAACATCACAACAGGTTTCTTAACCGGCCGGTACGCTTAGAGTACTACTAAATGTTGACCTGAGTCGATCTTATCAATCTTTGAGGGCTTGTTTGATTCAAATGAATTTCAAAAGATTTGTGAAGGATTTTGCCCCTTAGAAAATATACCTACATTGTTTAGTTCCTTCAAAGGATTCTTCTACTCTATTTTGTAGGAAAATTTCCATTCACTTCAACTTCATGTTTGAATTCCTTCGCTTTTCCTGTGATTTAAATACGTACTTGATCTAAATTTCTGTAGTTTTCTATTCCTATAGGATTCAAGAGGTCATGTCACTCCAATTCTATGGTTTTCCTATTCCTATCTTCTGAAATTCTTGCAAATCAAACGAGCCCTCAGTGTGGGATTACTTTCATCTATTCAGTGGCTTGTAGCAAGAAAATCAGCTGTTTGTATGGATTCTTATCGAATGAAAAGCTCAAATTCATTTTATCTGAAAATTGGTCAAGCTCGTGGCCAAATCATGGAAATATAGTAATGCTGCAACAAATATCTTAACGGTTAACTCATTAAGTCAGTGCTCAATTTGTATGGACCAACCTTCGGACGTAAGGATTTTAGCCTATGTACAACTAGATGCTTGGCATGACGGAACACCTATCTAGCCCTTAGATTCGTGAAACCGGTTAAATTGAGAACATGAATCAAAAATATGAATGATGATGAACATAAACATATAAACACACTTGAAACTAAACTGTCGACCTAAGGAACTTGCCGTTCAATTCAGGAAGGCTTACAACGAGTGAGCTGTGGTAAGATCGTTCTTGAGCATGACGAGGACGAGCAGCGGAACCAAGAACCCCGCCGCGCCGCCACACAAGCTTCATGTTGCATCCGGTTGCTCTTCCTCAAGCTTGATCGCTAGCTCTAAAGCAAGATCTTCTCAGCAGGTTGGCACTCTTTCTTAAGCTAGTAGACAACTTGTTGAAGTTCGAGTTATGTGTGCTGTGTCTGAATTCTTAAAAGTGACGCTTACTACTTGTAGTACGTTTTTTTAAGAGCACCTCCATTCGTTGGCCGTTTCCAAACCAAAATCGAGCACTATTTAGCGTCGGACTGATGTAACTTTTGGTCTGAAAATGACCATTTTCCCACTCGAGTTTCCTAGCGTGGTTCCCAGGCGAGAAAAATCGGCAAATTTTTGCCCAAATTCAGCTCAAATTCAGACAGAGTTCAGCGTAGTTTGGCATAAATATAAATACAGAGCAATGGTCGGCATAGTTCGGCATAAAATTAAACATAGTTCGGCATAGACTGGAAATACGACCTAGTTTGGCCAGATCATACTCGGCATCTACGTGTTGCCCTTGCGTGTCCATATGTGCTCAACAAGATCATCCTGCAGTTGTTAGTGCACTACCGGGTCTCGAATCTCCTGACGCATGGCGATGAATGCAGCCCAGTACGATGGCGGCACCTGGTGATCAGGCTCTGCAAGGGATCCATGTCCGTAGTATGGCTTGTTCTACTCCACCAAATCCAATGGGTAGTTTCTCTCATCCTCAATGATCATGTTGTGCAAGGTCACACAATAGTTCATCACTTCTCACATCTGATCTTTTGACCAGGTCATAGCAGGGAACCGGACAACTGTAAACCTCTCTGTTGAAGCACACCAAATGCCCGCTCCACGTCCTTCCTACAAGCTTCATGTTCCTTAGCAAACTGAGAATACTTGGGGAGAATCGGGCTTCAGATAGTCTTCAAAAATATTGGCAATCTTGGATAAATGCTATCTGCAAGATAGTATCCCTTGTTGTAGTGGTGTCCATTGATCTCAAAGTCCACAGGAGAGCATGGCCATCAACAAGCTTGGAAAAGACATTTTAGTACTAGAGGATGTTGATGTCGTTGTTCGATCCTGCCATGCTAATGAAGAAGTGTCAAATCCAAAGATCATGTGTAACAACTGCCTCGAGTATCACAGTGCAACCTGCTTTGTGGCCTTTGTACATTCCTTGCCAAGAAAATGGACAGTTCTTCCAGTGCCAATGCATGAAGTCGATGCTTCCAAACATTTTAGAAAATCCTCTACCTTCATTGACTGCGAGGATCCGAGCAGTGTCTTCAGCATTGGGTGTTCTCAAATACTATGGTGCAAACACTACAATCACTTCCCTGTAGAACCTGGACAAGAAATCAATGGCGGTGGACTCGGCCATGCAGAGATAGTCATCGGCACTGTCACCCGGAGCTCCATATGCAAGCAACCTCATCACCACTGTGCACTTCTATAGTGAGGAAAACCATACCATGTCGGTGTAGTCCTTCTTGCATACGAAATAGGGGTCGAACTCTCGGATGGCATGCATGATGTTGAGGAAGAGTTTCTAGCTCATCCAGAAACAGTGCCGAAACACGACCTCTTCGTGCAGCGGCTCGTCGGCGAAGTAGTCGGCGTACAGCATACAGTAGCCCTCCACTCACTGCCTTTCTTTGCACTTCCGGCGACCCTTCGCCGAGCCTCCACGCTTCGGCGCTGCAATCTGCGTTTACATGCGGGCCAAGGAGGCGAGGATGTGCATATGCTCTTCATCTTCGGCGGCTGCGACGGTCTCTTCCTCCAGCAACAGGGTGAACATCTCCTCGTCATCGGACTCCATGGCGGAACGGCAAAACGCCGAACACTCCGCGTGCAAGGTGGTGGGAGCTCGGAACGAAGCCGAGCTGCGGCAAAGTTGGGATGGCGAAAAGGGGCCTAGGCAGAGGGGAAACGATGCGGCAGTACTATCTACAGGCGTGGTTTCGGCTTAGCATGGCGGGAGCTCGCCGACAATGACATTGCGGTGATGAAAGCTCTCTGGCACGGGAGAGCCGAATTGGGGTGGGGAATAGGGTTGTCTCCCTGATAGGGTTGGCCCACCTGTTTTTCACTGCGTCCAGCATTTCCAGACGGTTCCCAGTGTCCTGGGTTCCGCCTGGGAATGCCGGAAGAAAGTTGAGCCAAATCTAGACGATTCCGGCGTCCTGGGAACACGACTGGGCGAAATTTCGCCGTCCGGGCGAAAAAATCGGCCTAAGAACGCCTTTCTAGAACCCTACTGGAGATGCTCTACATGTGTGCCTAGTTTAGTCCATGGCGCTTGTCCTATCCCATTGTATTTGTTGACTTATTGAGCTATCATTAAATCCCTCTCCAAAACATGTTAATACTAAACTAGACTTACTCATGTGTTTAGGGTGGACTTGGTCACGTCCCTATTAATGCATTGCATCGATCGTGCACCACTATGTAGCTATGATCTCAACTGAACCTAGCCGGCAAGAAAGTTCGAAGACCATCATGACTACGCCAACACGGAAACCAAAAGAACTTCGTAGGGAGTCAACGGATGCTTGGAGACCGGTCCCAGTACGAAGTAGGCGGTAGTTACCTAGTTTAAAGTTATTTTTCTACTAAGGAGTCCGTATTATACTCGTGTAATAGGTTCATAGGCTTATATAGAAAGACCAGCCGGTCCATACAAATTGTGAGGGGTAATGGCGGACTTAAGCACACAAAGCCCACAAAATATACAATCGCCAAATTCAATACATTACTTTTTCACCTACTTTCGACTACTCAACCGACTTTTGTTTCTTAGGTGACTATGCATTATTAAGGATCGACATTCGAGTTTGGGTGTTCAGGCCGACTAACTCAGCCAATAGCCGTTGAAATCTCAGACGGGGTCCCTCCCGAGAAACTAGGGATTCTAGTTTAAAGAGCGTCGGCTTATTGTCTTGTTTATCGCGCTATAAGATCGGTCTCATGGAAACGTACTGAGGTGCATCACCCTTTCTCTTCTAGGCACTCGAGTAAGACATTATACGTTATTCTGTCAACGTATTGGTGACTCCAACTATCCGACTAAATGGATTCGTCATGCGAGTGTGCGTCCATGTTCCATGTTTAAAGTGCAACACACTTTTTAGCGACTCCGTTAGGGACAGCAACATCGGTCGGGCTACAATTACATGTCCTACGATCCCTTAGCCAGGTAAGAACGATCCTACTAACATCATACAACCAGCCTATGATGAACTTATGGAAGATCAACGAAACATACTCGAAGCCATGAAAGCTCAACGTCAAGAGGAGATCGAGGAGATTCAGAGGAAGAAGGAGAAAGAACTCTTGGATGAACTGCAATAGCTCCGGGAGAAGAAGGAAGAGGAAGATTGGGAAGCTTTCCTGACGACATTTAAGGATTGCACCAGGAACATCACATCAACTGGAGTTGTCCAATTCACTCCTCTCATCAATGACTCAACTATAAGTCTTATAGAATTATCATATGATTAGTTAGCCATCGTAAATTTACGCATAGCGAGTAAAATCAGCAGATTCTTAAAGATGCTTTTGAGTATGCCGATGCAACTAAAACACTGCTAGCGCATCAAGCTCAAACTCTGGACCGCTAGTTTACCCGGTAAGTCCAAACCCAAACCTTAGTCAGCCTTTGGTTTATACCCCAGGACCAATTGCAATTGTAACCTACTCGGCTAAACCTAACGCACCTATTAACCCACCTGTGCCGAGTATTATCCCGATCTACAGCCCTATCAGTACACCAAGGCCTTTTGTCCCGGCTCAGCCGCAGAGGTCGTCATCAGACTTCTATCCGAGATTCGAGAAGTTTAGGACAAAGATACAGAAGATGTTGTATGAGAAATTCGATGTTCAACTGAAACCTACTCATGTCCTTTACCAAAAAAATTACCCTGATTACTTTGACAATGTTCTGTGCCCATCGAGATTTAGAGTACCATATTTCATCAAGTTTAGCGGAACGGATGGCAAGACTACCTAGGAACACATTAGTGAATACTTGGCCCAAATGGGAGAAGCTAACAATAGTGATGTTCCTCTAGGGTTTTGTACTCCCCCAGGTGATCTGGCGGCGAGTTCCATATGATCTCATCTTTTATCTGATCATGACTCGAATTCCCCATTGTGCTTCCCCGTGGTGACGATCTTCGGCTTAAGCGCGGGCACTAGTCTTCCTGCTGGTTTTCCTCTAACGCGTGGATCATTGTCCTAGGATTTCTGGCTGTTATGCCAAGCAACCCGGTGACAATGGTGGCGGGAAAGTAGGGGGATATTGATACGGGAGGGAAGGAGGTAAGTGTGAATGTGTCTACTCCACGGGAGGATCTCTTGGGTGGTGAGGCAACGTCTTTTCCGATCCAATCTAGTAATGAGATTGGTTCTTTGTTTGATCAGCTAGAGATTGGAGAGGATGAGTTAGATGACTTTGTATTAGACGAGGTTGATCCCGTTTTAGCGGAGAGTACCAGATGGCTAGCGGTGGCTAGGGTTCATTGTGCAAAGGGCTTTAGCCATGAATCTCTTTTTCAGAAGATGTGGTTTGCTTGGAATTCTACCCAGGAAATTTAGATTCGAGCGGTGCTACAGTTAGATATGTTATACAGTGCTCATGTTTGGGTGATTGGGATAAGGTGATGTATCGTGGTCTTTGGTTGTTTCATGAGTGGCCTTTAATCATGGCTCCTTACGATGTTTTTTCTTATCCGGAGGCGGTGGATCTAGAGTTCATGCTAATTGGATCCAAGTCCATAAGTTGCCAGTGGCGTATCGTAATGAAAATTTGATCAAGAAGATCGTGGATAGTGCAACAGGAGAGCATCTGGCAACCGAGATGATTCTTGTAGGGAATTTTAAGGGCGACTTCGTTAGACTCAGAATAAAACATGATATGCGTAAACCGATGATTCGACTTATTTCCATTGTCATGGATGGAAAAAGATTCCTTTATGAGGTCAAGTAGAAGTTGGGGCAGGTGTGTTATGCATGTGGTCTGGTTGGACATGATGTGAAGGGGTGTGGGGATGAGGTGCACGAAGAGAGGATCTACAAACTTGGCGACTACATCTATGTCAACCCCCTAGGGCGTGGACGTGGTGTTGGTCCAGCTAGGGGGTCTACGTGGTGGTGCTGTGGGAGACCATGGTGCCTTTGTGGGGGTGAGAGGAGCAAGGGGTCGTGGTGGTTTCATCGGCCAGGGAGGTTTCGGCTTGCGGTGTGGAACCTATGTGGACTGGAGGAATCATCCTAAGAGGAAGGGTGTTATGGGGCTTGGCACTACTGAAAATGAACTCTCTGATACGACATCTAGCCCTATCAAAGTACGTGACCAGGAGATGTCGGAGGTGGAGAAAAATTATAAGCGATCAATTGATTTTGATGAGGTTGAGCCAGCTATGGATGTGACTGCAGCTGGCATGGTGATAGGCGGTGCTAATTTGACTATGGCTATTGAGATGGACAAGTCGAGTGCAAATAGTACCAAGCAGCACAAAATGGATGGGAACTCTTCGGTGTCATGTGGTACTGGATCGGTGGCATCCTTCGAGGATGACCACTGAGAGCAATGAATTGCCTAGGCAAGAACTGTCGGGGAGCGGGGAATAAACCGACATTTTGTGAACTTGAGAGTTTGTGAAAATTTTATAAAGCAAGCTTAGTTTTCCCCTGTGAGACAAGGCAGAAAAAATATAAAATTCAGAGATTGCAGAATAGACTAGGGTTGAAAGGCTTTACGGGTTTTGATAGCGATGGTCTATGTGGAGGCCTTGCTCTTATTTGGAGTAAAAATATTTTGGTGGACGTTCAGGAGGTAAATGCATATTACATTAATATGTTTATGAGAATGTCACCTGAGGTGCCGCAATGAAAGCTCACATGTGTGTACGGTGAGCCAGATACTGAAAACCACATCATATGTGGAGCGAACTACAAGACCTAAAATCTAGGTCTAGCCTTCCATGGTGTGTTCTAGGAGATTTCAATGAAGCCCTTTGGCATTTTGAACATTTCTCGGCTACAGCTCATGGTGAACAACATATGCTGGTTTTCCGTGATACTTGTGAGGTTTTTTTTTGAATTATATATTTCATATATGAAGGTAGGGTAGAACCCAGACCTTATGGTTACAGCAGAGTTACAAGGGTCTAGCAGAATTTACAGCCCCAGTTTATTGGGGGGTAGGTAGAGAAAAAGGAGAATGAAAAAGACTTATTGTTGTAGAAACTTCTATTTCCACTCTGTCATACTAGGCACCAGCTTCTCTGATCTTCGTGCCCAAAGCTCTAGTGTGGTGGCGATGTTGTTGAATAGCATCCTTTTGGTTAGGTGCTTGTTGTTGAATATCCTGTTATTCCTGGCATGCCATAATTCAAGAATCCTTGTGAGGTATGTGATCTGATGGACTGGAGTTCTCTGGCCTACCGTTTACATACGATAATAAGAGGAGTGGAAGGGCTAACATTAAAGTTCGGCTGGACAGGTGGTCGTGTGCAATGGCTGGTGTAATCTGTTTGCAGAATCGGTGCTGGACCACTTGGTTTCATCATGTTCTGACCATTCGCCGATAATCTTAAAATTCTTGTAGGAGGAGGTGGTGCGGCACAGGCTAGATTGCCACCACTATGAGATCATGTGGGAGAGGGACGAAAATCTACTAGAGCGTGTTGCCAATGCGTGGGTTGAAGCTAGGCCGAAGCACCCATTAGGATACATTCGCACAGGGCTCGAAAAGGTCATGGTGTACTTGCAAGTTCAGACTAAATCCATCTTTGGCTCTATTGTGAAAGAAGTGGAGAAATCTCATACATGCCTAGAGGAGTCGGGGCGGCGGGGATCTGGCCTCCCGGCCCCAGCACGGCGGTAGGGAGGAGAGCACCGACACTGGACGGGGCCCCCTCGCCATCGACGTCTTCCCGGCTTCGGCCGGCGGTGGCTTCGTGGGAGCTTGGATCTGGAGGCGGCGGCCTCTACCGGCGTGGAGTGGGTGGCGATCTGGTGGAGGAGGTGCCGGCGATGGGATTCCGTTGGAAGATCTAGATCAGCTCTCTATCCCTAATTGCCTACTCGATCCGTTCTCCGGGAAGCGGCCGGCGGTGTGGGGATCGCTGCGTCGGATCTAATAAAGGAGGTGGTCCTTTGGTTTCTTTTGCACGAAGACGAAGATCTGCTTGATGTCTGCCCTCGTTGATCTGGTCTGGAGAGGCGGGTTCCGGAAGGCTCCGCCGGCGACCTCCCATGGGCGTATCATGCCTGGAGATTGCTGGATCGGAAGGTATTCGGTCGTGCACACCTTTTTTTTCTGGCCGTTTGGTTTCAGTGGGAGCATTGCAAAGCTCTGTTGTTTGTTCCCACCAAGTGCCATTCTTTGAGCCATGGTGATGTCAGATATAGAGAATGTCAGGAAAGCGGAAATATGAGGGTAGCGATGGTGATTTTAGTTCTTGTGGCGACGGAGAACTGGCTGCGTGATCTGGGACTCGTTGCAGTGACTGCTGGTGCGGGAAGACGACACAGGGGGAGTTCCCAGTCTTACCTTGCAGGGTGAAAATCCAAGGTCTGGCCTTAACTGGTTGTGCCTGGCAATGACCTTGTTGAAGGCATTGTTTTGTGAGCGAGGACTTTCTCCAGGGTGAAAACCTATGATCTTTAATCGGGCAACGACGGCGCTTGGGCACTGTTTCCTTCTTGAAAGCGTTGTTATTGGAGTAGAGGACGACCGGTGTTGTTCGGATGGTGTCAGTGTCATTGCTTTGAGGATTAGTTCTCTGTAGCGGGACTTTTCTTTTTTGTAATTCTTCTTTCTTTTTTCTGGGCTGTGTGCATCCGTACAGCCGCTAGGGCATGCATTGTTGCAGAGGCTGGGTGTAATTGGTATCAGTGTGATATTAATATATACTTTTTTCCAAAATAATTCCTAGAGGAGCTTATGGCGATGAATGTAGATATGCAGGAATATAGGAAGTTTTATACAAGATGAACGAGATGCTCTATCGAGAGGAGATGATGTGTCTCCAAAGGTCACACATAAAGTGGCTGCGGGAGGGCGATCGTAATACAAAATATTTTTATGGAAATGCAGTTTGGCATGCTAGAAGGAATAAAATAAAGTGCTAGGAAGATGCGGATGGTATGTGGCATTCGAATGCTAGGCATGCTAGGGAGATGCGGACGTTGGCTACAAACTATTTTTAGAATATATTTACTATGGATCCAAAAATTACACCAAGCCCGGTTATTGATTTATTTGAGGGTAAGGCTACCGAAGATAAGAATGAGAAATTAAGTGTGGAGTTCTATGATAGGGAAATTGGTAATGCTCTTTTTCGGATTGGACCTCTTAAAGCACTCAGGCCCGATGGTTTTTTGGCCATATTTTTTTAGCGGAATTGGGAGGTGCTACAAGAGGAGATTATTGTTGTTATTAAGTTATTTTTTGCTTTAGGAGTTATGCCTGAGGGCATTAATGATACAACTTTGGTCCTGATCCCAAAGGTTCATAACCCAAAGAGAATGTCAAACTTTACACCTATAAGCCTATGTAATGTTATCTACAAAGTGGTGTTGAAGTGTATTATGAATCGACTAAGGCCTATCTTGGGTAATATCATATTTGAGGAGCAGAGTACTTTTGTTCCAGGAAAGTTTATTATAGACAATGCATTACTCGCTTTTGAATGTATGCATCATATTCACAATGAGAAGAATCCAAATAGTAGTTTTTGTGCTTATAAATTGGACCTATCAAATGCGTATGATCGAGTGGATTGGGGTTTCTTGAGGCAGATGATGGAAAACTTGGGCTTCTCTCACTGGTGGGTCGAGTGGATAATGACTTGTGTCACCTTGGTGAGGTATTCCGTAAAATTGAATGGAGCCCTCTTGGATTCATTTGCACAGTCGTGTGGGCTACGGCATGGTGATCATTTATCTCCTTTTTTGTTCCTCTTTGTTGTTGATGGTATGTCTGCTCTTCTCAAAAGGAGTGTGCAGCTGAATTTTGTTGAGCCGGTCCGGGTGTGTCCCAGAGCTCCTGGATTTTCCCACATTTTCCCACTTGTTGTTTGCCTACGATACACTCCTATTATTTCGTGCACAACAAGATCGGGCGTCCAGTATTATATATACTATCAATACATATGCTTCAGGTACAGGGCAATTGATAAATTATGACAAATGCACTACTTCTTTTGGGAGAGTTTCCATAGTGCTACAAAGGACCTTGTGAAACGAATCCTTCACATGCAAGTGGATGGTATGCAGGTGAAGTATTTAGGCACTAGTGGAAAACGGGCCTCCAGTCCCGGCCCGTAAGGGGCTTTAGTCCCGGTCCTGGTAACCGGGACTGGAGGGGCGGGACTAAAGGCCCACCAATTGGTCCCGGCCCTCTTACCAGCCGGGACCAATCGGCATCCATGTGGCTGTCTCTGCGGGCGCTGGGTGCCCCCCCATTAGTCCCGGTTCGTATTATGAACCGGGACACATGGTTCTCTGCCGCGGCAGAATTTTAGGCACTTTCTCTGCCGCGGCAGAGAATTGAATTTGTATCTTTTTTTTCTTTTCAAAATAGTTTTCTACGCTACCACATACCGTACATGTTTGTGCATACATAAGATACTTAAGGTCGAGCATACAAATATATACATGATAGTTACACATGGAGATCACAATTATCGGGACTAGAGCCCGTCTATTCAATTACACGGTCGGGGATCATCGACGCCTATTCACTCTAAATTCTCCGGCGTCATCTATCATCTCGTTCATCAAGAATCCTGCCAGTTCTTCAGCAATTGCTACTACGCGTTGCTGTGGTAGGAGTTGATCCCGCATTTTCTCGAATTATATAAGAAAAGGAGATCAATATGAATATCAATCATGATAACAAAAAGTGACGGTAATAAAAATAATGTTATGAATGTATTGCTTACATCGACTCTATAATCATTCAGCTCACTGGTAAACGTGTGAATGAACTCGCAAACGTAGAATCCACATAGATTCGTCCCCTGTGGTTGCCTCGCGCACTTTACGAGAATACAATTCAATCAATATAATAATCCATCATCATAATTGTATTGAAACTAGAAGTAAAGACATGAGCGTACTACTTACCGAGACCGGCTTAAACGTCAGCTTCTCACTAAAGTCACCCGTAACCGCACTCTTGAACTGGTTCCAAACCCTACCCGGTAAAGAAAATGAATGAGTTATTTATTACATGATATCTTAGGAAATCAACGAAAGAGACCGATGTAGCGCGAAAATTACCTCTGGAGCATGTCCTGCATGTCCCTAAACTGTTCTAGGGGTCTCTTTAATGGGTCCATGACTTCAACTCTTCCCTTATCAAGTTGAATGTCCATGAGAATCCAATGGAAACTGTACACGTTTATATATACATCAGTAACTCATCAATTACACTTGACATTGAGTAAGCAAAAGAGAATGTGTACAATAGAGTAAGACACTCACGCAAAATTGTAAGGAAACATTATGTGGTCACAGAAATTTTGCTCTGTAGAAACCTTAGAAGGTTTTCCTGTGTGTCCTCGGGTTTATCCTTTAGCGTCTGACAATGTATTTTATCTGGGTCAATGAACCCAACACTGAAGATTGACCTTCTTTTACATTCCATGATCTTCATTCTGCATAATAATAGAGTACAAAAGGATATAATTAGGATAATTACATGCAATGAACTGAACAACTGAAAAAAAATGAACAACTTATATATAGACAATAAATTCAACAACTTACAGACAATAGCAACTCATGAGACTTTTGTCGAGGGCGTCGAAAGTGTATAACTGGAAGAGTTCTGGAAACTCAACATGGACCTCTTCTTCTCGGAAGTAGTAGTATGTGGGACTTTCGCCACGATCATTATTCTCTCCTCCTTTATAGATTTCAAGTACCATTTATGTAAACTTCGCATTTGTGTTGGCAGTTGTTGGAACTACTCAAAGCTGACTAGAGGCTTCCCTGGGACATATGTAGGGACTACCTGAGCCTTGGGTAACTTGTCGTCCTGGGAACCTAGCAATTCCTCAACAGTCCAATTCATAGCGGCCAGAAGCTTCTTAGCTTCTTCCATATCCTGCTGGGGAGTGTCATAGGGTAACACTTGGAGGGGTGGGATCGATGTTTTGGCATGTTCCCCGAGCTGGGGGACGTCCTTTCTTTTCCCGGTTGCACTTTGACCTGATGATTTGCTCCCACTTGCACTTCTACTTGATTTGATCTTCTTCACTACCTTCTGAAGTGTGCGTCGATAGTCATCTGGCTTATGGTGCAATTCATATTGCGATTTTTTGTTTAGAAAAGAAAGTGCATACGTTTTTTGCTTCTCGGTGTATATCGGGGCGGGCTCGGGTTTCTTCTTTTGAAGCTACGCAACACATTCGGCCTTTACGATCATGTCGGTTTCCTCGTCAGTACGATTGTAAGGTCTGATAGGAAGATTCTTATGAGGTACTCTTGGGAGGGGCGACATTTGTCGTTTTGGGCTCCTCCATCGTTTAGTACTAATCGGAGGCTGCGGCGGAGATCGAGATGGACTCGGGCTGTGGTGGTCATAGTCATGGGGTGGGCTTCTTGGAGGTGATGGAGGTGAAGGTGACATGCGACCACTCGGGGGCGGTGTTGGCTTTGCCGTCCAGCCTAGAAGCTTGATGTTGTTCTTGTCCCATAGAATGGTACCACCCAGTACTTCTCCGAGTGTCCTCTCACCTTCAGGTCCAGGGATGTCAAGCTCCATTGAGTCCCACCCCATTGCGATTTCATCCACACCAACTTTAGCATAGCCAGCTAGAATCTCACGGCCATGCCAGCGTGCGCCAGGTGGACAAGGTAAAGCACATCCGATCGCCACCTTGATGGATAGGTTCTTCACCTTCTGATGGAGCTCACAAGATGCCTGCTCCTTGATTCGATCCACGGGGTAGCCGGGACCGCCATCTACCATACGTGCATCATCAGAAGGGACCTCCGATTCAGCCATGCTGCTTTTCCGCTGAGATGGGATGGCGATAATATCGAGTACAGGATCTTGCAGGCGCACTGCTCCTCGAAGTTCATCAATCTGTTGCTGATGCATTCGAAGTGTTCCTAGCAACTCGGTGAACCTGTCTCCCTCCTCCTCCTGCAGTCGCCTCTTTGCTCTCTCTTGGCTCCTATAAGTATCTCTGTCTTTGGGAAACCCCATCTCCCACGTATAACTAGGTCCAAGGCCTTGTACGCGTCCTCCGTGTTCGTCATTCCTGAGGACCTTTGTCAGCAAGTCTTTCTCTCTATCGGGACGGAACTTTGTTGTCCCCGCTTTAATCTCCTTCACCACTTTCTGCCATGTATCCTGGGGTATCCTAATCCCGTCACTACAAATAAGGTCCCCTGTACTTTTGTCATACTCACTCCCATGCCCAAGGAACCAATTCCTTGCCCTCAGATCCCATTCTCCGCGTATTGGTTCTGGAGTGATCCCTTTAGCAAGCAGCTCATTCTCTTTAGCATCCCACTTTGGCATGGTAGTCGCGTAGCCCCTAGCCCCAGGTGATGGTGATATTTCTTCATCGCGAAATTTTTCTTGTTTTTTTCCGACATTTCCATAGCAGGTTGTGACTCCTTGTACTTCACAAATGCATCCCAGTTAGCCTGCTGCTTCGTTAGATAGCATTCAAATTTAGGAGTCTTCTTCGTCTTCTGATACTTTTGCCATAATGCTTTCTTCCAGTTCTTGAATAGTTCGGCCATCTTCGTAAGAGTCCACTGCTTGACTTTCTTCCTCAATGCAGCTGTGTGGGCATCATCCTCACATTCTAGCAGGGTGAAATGCGTCATGAGGTCATTCCAAAGACCCTCTTTGCACCTGTTGACGACATACTCACCCTCTTTTGCCCCTTTGGTCTTATTCCACTCTCGAACGGTGATCGGGATGCGATCCCTAACCATAACTCCGCATTGTTGTTTAAATACAGTTTTAGCCTTTTCCGGTTTCACCGGTTCACCCCGTGGTGATACCCGTGTAATTGTATAACGCGTAGATGCATCCAACTTTTTGGCCGGGCCTCGTTTGGAATATTTTTTGCTCGATGTGGAGGCCTAAGAGAAGAAACATTCGTCAATTTATATATATATATATATAACTCAGTTAATGCATCTATTGATCACCAGACTTCATATGTATACCTCGACGTCGGCTTCTCCACCACCGGAGCCATCGGCTTCTCCTTGATCATTTCAGTCGACCTTCTCTCCCTCACCGGAGCGGTTCAGATAAATCGACGGAGATTCGGGTGGATCAACATGGGGGTGTCGTTGATCATATCCTCGAGAATTTCTTCATGTTCTAGGTCTCTCTGGATTTGATCCATAGTTTTCTACAAAATGCACACAATAACATTTTTCATTCAATATTGTTGCATAAAATAATACTAAACAATAATATGAACACGCAATTTGCTACAATAATACTAAGTCTGGGGGCCCGCGAGCACTACCACCCTAACCCTAAGTCCGGTGGTCCGTGAGCACCACCACCTTAACCCTAAATCCGGCTGCTCGCGAGCACCACCACCTTAACCCTAAGTCCGGCTGCCCGCGAGCACCACCACCTTAACCCTTAGACCGGGGGCGCGCGAGCACTACCACATTAACCCTACGTCCGGTGGACCGCGAGCACTACCACCCTAACCCTAAGTCCGGTGGCCCGTGAGCACCACCACCCTAACCCTAAGTCCGGCTGCCCGCGAGCACCACCACCTTAACCCTAAGTCCGGGGGCCCGCGAGCACTACCACATTAACCCTAAGTCCGGAGGTCCACGAGCACTACCACCCTAACCCTAAGTCCAGTGGCCCGCGAGCACCACCACCCTAACCCTAAGTTCGGTTGCCCGCGAGCACTACCACCCTAACCCTAAGTCCGGCTACACCACTAATAATAATTCCTATATACACTACTAATACTACACTACTAATATACACTACTAATAATAATTCCTATATACACTACTAATAGTACACTAGTAATATACACTACTAATAATAATTCCTATATACACTACTAATACTACACTACTAATATACACTATTACTAATATACACTACTAATAATAATTCCTATATTACACTACTAATAATTCCAATAATAATTCCTATATTACACTACTAATAATTCCTAATATACACTACTAATAATAATTCCTATATTACACTACTAATAATTCCTAATATACACTACTAATAATAATTCCTTTATTACACTACTAATAATTCCTAATATACACTACTACTAATATACACTACTAATAATAATTCCTATATTACACTACTAATAATTCCTAATATACACTACTACTAATTCCTATATTACACTAGTACTAATTCCTATATTACACTAGTAATAATATTAATATTCTAAAAAAAAAAAGCCGGCCGGCCGCAAGCCAGGAGCCAGCCAGCCAGCGCGCGCGGGGGGAGCGAAGGGGAGAGGGTGGCCCGGCCTTCTCGCCTACAGTGCCGGCATCACGTAGCCGGACGGGGGGAGCGAAGGGGAGGTGCGCGGGGTACCTCTAGCGGGGGCGCGAGCGCGGCAGATGGAGTGGCGGTGGTGGTTGGGGGCGGTGGCGGCGGCGGTTGGGGTGGTGGCGGCTGGAGAATCGGGCAGCCTGCCGGCATCAGGTCGTCCTCACGCGTGGGGGTGCTCTTCGTGGGGAGAAGAAGGGGCGCGCGGGGAGAAGAAGGGGCGCTCCAAATGTATAGTGGGGGACCTTTAGTCCCGGTCGTCTTTAGTCCCGGTGCGTTCTACGGACCGGGACTAAAGGTCCCTCCCTTTAGTCCCGGTGCGTGCCACCCACCAGGACTAAAGGGTTTTCGGCCCAGCCCAACAGGCGCGTGCCAATGCCACACCTTTAGTCCCGGTGTGTAGCACGCACTGGGACTAAAGGTCCCTTTTTCAAAATTTTCACCCCAGGGGCGCGCCTGTTTAAAAAAATTCAATTAGCATATTTTTTAAACATTTGAATTTTACAATTTTTGCATACTTATGAATTTGAGAAAAAATTCAACATGAAAAGTTCTTGAATTTGAATAAGTTATCCAAATCTATTTTCTGTTTTATAAAATAATTATTCTAACTAGTGAGACTAATAACCATTTTGCCATTTTCAATTTAAAAATGCATTAACTATTATATTTTGCATATTTTTGAATAAGTGATTCAAATCAATTTTTATAAAATAATTATTCTAACTAGTCAAACTATTAACCATTTTGCCATTTTCATGTGATTCCGACGCTCTGGTGGTCTTCCTCCGGCGAAACCCTAGACCGGGGGCCCAGGATCGTCTACCCCGCCTTATTTTTTGCCGCCCGTTCTCTTCCGGATCGTAGCCCCTTTATGGTTTAGAGTTTAGGGTTTTTAGTTTCGGGTTTAGGGTTTAGGGTTTTTGGTTTAGGGTTTAGGGTTTTTGGTTTAGGGTTTAGGGTTTAGGGTTTTTGGTTTAGGGTTTAGGGTTTAGGGTTTTTCGTCTAGGGTTTAGGGTTTAGGGTTCCCTCCTCTGACTTAGGGTTTAGGGTTCCCTCCTCTGACTTAGGGTTTAGGCTTCAAACTCATATCTGCTGCCTCTCTCCACTCTATCCCATGGCTTCCACCATACCTCTAACCCTAGGGAGGCGGAGATGAAGTCTTTCACGGGCTAGCAGGAAAATATTTTCCGAGGCGGAACTTCCGAAGATGCCATAGGGCGTGTGCACCAAGGGCATCTTCGAGAAGTTCCGCCACGGGAGATTTCCCAACCCTTTCCTCCATCCATGGGGATGAAACTCTCCATCCATGTTGGCTTGGTCGTTGCCATAGTACATCTAGACTCATATCTGCCGCCTCTCTCCACTCTATCCCATGGCTTCCACCATACCTCTAACCCAGGGAGGCGGAGATGGAGTCTTTCACGGGCTAGCAGGAAAATATTTTCCGAGGCAGAACTTCCGAAGATGCCATAGGGCGTGTGCACCAAGGGCATCTTCGAGAAGTTCCGCCATGGGAGATTTCCCAACCCTTTCCTCCATCCATGGGGATGAAACTCTCCATCCATGTTGGCTTGTTGAGTTGCTTGCCATGGCGTATCGATGCTCCTTTTATAGGCACGGCGCCGCTTCTACTTTGTCTTCTTCCTCCGACAGGGCGTCGTGCGCTACATGCTTTATCTCATCGAGCAGTGCGTCCACCCACGCGTCCTTATCCTACCGACAGCTTTAGTCCCGGTTTGAGCCCCCACTCGGTACTAAAGGTTACCCACGCGTCCTTATCCCACCGATAGTTTTGTTAGATGACACAAAAACCACCTTTAGTCCCGGTTGCACCAACCAGCCGGTACTAAAGGTTAGCCACCCCCCAGATAAGGCCCTCCCAGATAAGCCCCCCCCCCCCCCCCCCCCCCCCCGTCTTTTGTCCCGGTTTGAGCCCCCACCCGGGATGAAAGTTTCCCGCACCACTGCGTTCCCGCGCTTTCCACCGGTTCCCACCTCTGTCTTCCCGCCATTTTTCAGTATATATATGTACGCTTGGCCTCCATTTACATATCACATCTAGACTCATCATTCTCTTCCCATGGCTTCCATCGTATCTCTAACCACCCGGGAGGCGGAAGCGCTTTGCGCCTTGAACTACCCCTGCCCACAGGGCTACCGCGTCCGCACTGGCTGGATGCTGAGCGCCGGAGGCGTGCCGGTCCCTCCTATCCCTCTAGGTGTGGAGCGCCGGATGGCCATCACGAACCACTACTCAGTTGTGCTATGTATCTTAATTTTCAGTTGTGCTATGTATCTTAATTTTTAGTTGTGCTATGTATCCTTAGTGTTTGTGGGTTCCTTCTCTTGTGATGGTTCCTTCTCTTTGTGTGATCACCTACCGTGGCTCAGAACCCGGTCGTCAACGTCTAGTTTGATTGAGCAAGATGTATTACATGAAAGGGGACCTTTATGTCTCAAATAAAAGGTTTAATACATTACATAGATTTATGTCTCAAATAAAAGGTTTAATACATTACATAGATTTAAAATGTGCATCGTATTCTGTACTCTTTTGCTTATCTTTCTTTTTTCTCGGTTTGGTAGACATGTCCTTCACATAGAAAACCTGAGCCACATCATTGGCTAGGACGAATGGTTCATCCATGTAGGCAAGATTGTTGAGATCCACTGTTGTCATGACGTACTTTTCGTCTACATGTACCCCGCCTCGTGTCAGCTTGACCCATTTACACCGAAACAAAGGGACCTTAAAAGTAGGTCCATAGTTAAGTTCCCATATCTCCTCTATGTACCCATAATATGTGTCAATCTGCACATTGTCATCTGTTGCATCAAAGCGGACACCACTATTTTGGTTGGTGCTCTTTTTATCTTGGGCTATCGTGTAAAATGTATTCCCATTTATGTCGTACCCTTGGAAAGTACATATAGTCGAAGATGGTAACCTGGCCAATGAGTACAACTCATCTCCAACAGTGGTGTTATTCATGAGATGTGTCTGCAACCAATTGCCATAATTCTTCTCGTGTTCCCCTTTAATCAAGGTTTCAGGCTTCCCCGCGTTTTCGGAGCGTAGAATATTCTTGTGTTTCTCGATATCCGGAGCCACCACGGTGGAATTGTGTAGAACTGTGTAGTGTGCTTGAGTGAAAGAATGCCCGTCCCTACATACCATTGATTTCCTTCCTAGTGTGCCTTTTCCAGTCATGCTCCCCTCATACCGAGATTCAGGAACACCAATCGGCTTAAGGTCAGCAAGAAAGTCAACACAAAACTCAATGACCTCCTCTGTTCCATAGCCCTTGGAGATGCTTCCTTCTGACCTAGCACGGTTATGAACATATTTCTTTAAGACTCCCATGAACCTCTCGAAGGGGAACATATTGTGTAGAAACACATGACCGAGAATTCTAATCTCTTCGATTAGGTGAACTAGGAGGTGCGTGATAATATTGAAGAAGGATGGCGGGAACAACAACTCGAAGCTGACCAGACATTGGACCACATCAATCTATAAGCCTGATAGACTTTCTCGATCGATTACCTTTTGAGAAATTGCATTGAGGAATGCACATACCTTCACAATGGCTAGTCGAACATTTTCTGGTAGAATTCCCCTCAATGCAACCGGAAGCAATTGTGTCATAAGCACATGGCAGTCATGAGACTTTAGGTTTTGAAATTTTTTCTCTTTCATATTTACTATTCCCTTTATATTCGATGAGAAGCCAGACGGGACCTTGATACTGAAAAGGACTTCAAAAATTATTTCCTTCTCTTCTTTGGTAAGAGCATAGCTGGCAAGCCCTTGAAACTACCCTGGATGCTTGCCGTCTCGTCCTTTATGATGTTGCTGGTCCTCCCGTGCTGCCGGGGTATCTTTTGACTTCCCATACAAGCCCAGGAAGCCTAGAATATTCATGCAAAGATTCTTCGTCAGGTGCATCATGTCGATTGCCGAGCGGACCTCATGCACTTTCCAATAGGGTAGCTCCCAAAATATAGATTTCTTCTTCCACATGGGTGCGTGTCCGGTAATGGGGTCTTTCGGAACAGGTTTTCCTCCAGGACCCTTTCCAAAGATTACATCCAAATCCTTGACCATACCAAATACATCAGCACCACTACGGGGGATAGTCTTCGTCCTGGTTTCTGCCTTGCCATTGAAATGCTTGCCTTTCTTCTTTAAGGGATGACTGGGCAGAAGAAAACGACGATTGTATGGGTACACATTCTTTCTACATTTATCTAGATATATACTTTCAGTCTCATCTAAACAGTGCGTGCATGCATTGTATCCTTTGTTCGTCTGTCCTGAAATGTTACTAAGAGCAGGCCAATCATTGATGGTTACGAACAGCAACGCTTGTAGGTCAAATTCCTGCTGTTTGTGCTCATCCCACACACGTACACCTGGTTTGGCCCACAACTGTAGAAGTTCATCAACTAATGGCCTTAGGTATACATCATTGTCGTTACCGGGTTGCTTCGGGCCTTGGATGAGCACTGGCATCATAATAAACTTCCGCTTCATGCACAACCAAGGAGGAAGGTTGTAGATACATAGAGTCACGGGCCAGGTGCTGTGACTGCAGTTCTGATCCCCAAAAGGATTCATGCCATCGGTACTTAGACCAAACCATAAGTTCCTTGCGTCACCAGCAAAGTCCGAGAAGTCTCTCTCGATTTTTCTCCACTGCCGACCATCAGCAGGGTGCCTCAACATCCTGTATTTCTTACGGTCTTCCATGTGCCATCGCAACAACTTGGCATCCTCTTTATTTCTGAACAAATTTTCAACCGTGGTATTATAGGAGCATACCACATCACCTTGGCAGGAACCCTTTTCCTGGGTTGCTCGCCCTCAACATCACCAGGGTCATCTTTTCTGATCTTATACCGCAATGCAGTGCATACCGGGCATTTATCCATATTCTTGTACTTCTCACCGCGGTAGAGGATGCAGTCATTAGGGCATGTATCTTCTGCACGTCTAATCCTAGAGGGCAGACAAGTTTCTTTGCTTCGTACGTACTGGAGGGATTTTGGTTATTTCTTGGAAGCAGCTTCTTCATTATTACCAGCAACTTTTCAAATCCCGAGTCAGTCATACCGGTCTCTGCCTTCCACTTCAACAATTCCAGTGTGCTACCCAGCTTCTTCTGGCCATCATCACAAGTTGGATACAGCAATGTGTTGTGGTCGTGTAACATCTGCTCGAACTACAACCTCTCCTTTTCTGTGTCGCAGTCTCTCCTTGCATCACTAATGACCCGACCAAAATCATCAACGGGCTCATCTAGTTCCCGTTCTTCACCCCCTTCTTCTTCATTATCTTCAACTGCGGTATCATCGCATTCAGGGAACATAGATCGGTAGTTGTCATCATCATTCTCTTCTTCATCGCCGTCTTCCATCATAACCCCTCTTTCTCCGTGCTTGGTCCAAACATTATAGCTGGACATGAAACCGGACCGAAGCAGGTGGCTCTGAATGACTCTTGAGGAAGTGTGAGCCTGCTCATTCCGACATTCAACACATGGACAACACATAAAACCATCACGCTGCTTGTTCGCCTCGGCCACAAGGCAAAAAGAACGCACGCCTTCTCTGTAAGCGTCAGAGCGTCGGTCACCGTACATCCATGGGTGGCTCATCTGCATCATACAACCATGCATATATATCAAACGCAATCACGATGCTTAAATTAGTACCTCACAGTCAAAACGAGAAAATAGTTGCTAACCTTTTAGGACACTTCAAAACAAAGAGGAGAAACCTTAAGTGTCGCTCTGGCACCTCATATCATATTGTGTCTTGTGTGAACTCAAGTGGCATCGCTCTAACAGGCATTTCACCGAACACCTCTAGTGCATATGAAGAAAAAAAGTTAGCACAAAGTTATACCCACCTCTCACATAGGAAAAAAACAGGAGAGAGTGGAGGGCTGGGTGCATATATATAGGGCCAAGCCATTAGTCCCGGTTTGAGATACAAACCAGGACTAAAGGTTCTGCCAGGAGCACGCGCGCCGGCCCAGACCCATTTGTCCCGGTTTGTATCTAAAACTGGGACTAATGGTTCCTTACGGACCGGGACAAAGTGCCTCGGCCTCCTCGGGTCGTCTGGTTCGGACCATTAGTCCCGGCCCCAGCCACGGCCGGGACTAGTGGCCCGAACCAAAGGCCCATTTTCTACTAGTGAGGCCTTCCTATACTAGATGGTCACATGCATAAAGGAAGGTTCAAAAACTTGCAGGAGAAATTGACTAAGAGACTTATGTGTGATGGGTATCCATCTCAGGGTAGCAAGGAGATTCAGAGGAAGAAGGAGTAAGTAATCTTGGATGAACTGCAATAGCTCCGGGAGAAGAAGGAAGAAGAAGATCGGGAAGCTTTCCTTACAACTTTTAAGAATTGCACCAGGAATGAGGTGGTGCACTTCAAACCGGTTCCCCCTATTGAAGCTTCTCGGAGGTTCCTGTGCACTTAGGGTTGGACCTCTATTCCTACTTTGGTTTGTACTTGATTTGATCTTCAACAATATTGTGGTTTGCTACGGTAAAGTTGAGATGATTTCTGCCTGCAATATGATTATGTCTTTCATCTTCACCTCTCATGTGTGAGTAAATCCCCATAGGCGTGGGGGATGTTCGGAATTGGTGAGATGTGTTGTGCCTACTTTATTGTGAGAATGATTATCTGTGTTTTCCTAATGCTTGTTATCCAATTTAAGGGCCCAGGTAACATGATCCTGAGATCTCATAGATATGAACTTGTTTACTAGCGAATCGGCGACCCTCGAGTGACACAGCCGATATCAAAGAGGAGCTAGTATAACTCGAGGACAATGAGGAACCATCAAGTTTAATTCCTTGATCTGGTCGGAAGCCCTTAATTGATGCGCTAACCATGGCTTTCGTAATAGGCAAAAGGATTATTTGGATCAAGAAGAATCTACCAAGAGGAGTCTTTATTGGTATACGGGTTGCTTGCCTACTCACATATGAATAAGAAGTATCATAATCACTTATCCCATTTAATTCACCTGGCACATTCACTATCACCATGAACTGTATCTCTCCGCGCCTAACTTCTCATCTACAGGAATCTAGAACAACGTCCTTAGTTTTACTTTCATGTTATTTACTTCTAGTATGGTTCAGTACTTAATTCGATTCCCTTTTCACTCACCCATTCCACTATCAACACTTGCACTCAATTCACTCAAGATAAATGACACCTTGAGTGCTATAGAAACACCTTAGATAAATATCTTCGTAGGCTCCTTATTGGTATCAATATAAAAACAGGAATTAATACTTCCACGAAAACATGCTTCGACAAACCTGTGCTCTTACAGGTCATCAATCTATTTTCTAGCACCGTTGTCGGAAGCTAAGTACTAAGTGTTTGTTTCTTGACATTCGTAAGTGTTGACACCATCCATGATCTCTATTGAAGCCAAAGGTACTACACATTCCAGAAGAACTTATTTACCTCCTTATATTGAATGTATACCAACTGAGAGACGCCTAGAATTTATTGAAAGATTTTCTAACTCACATTCTATAGATGTGAATAGCTTGATTCCTTTGATGGCAGATTTGACCATGACCTAAGAGGCGAAAGAGCCTCAGAAAGTATTGGGAGATTATGGAAATTCATCTAGGCACCTTAGCAAAATGCCTATTCTATATCCTAATCTTGAAAGCCTAGAGTTTGAAATAGATCCTGAGCTCATATATATGATGACAAAATTTTATTTTGTAGGAAGAGAAGATGAAGATGAAGATCCAAGTGATCATTTGATGAAGGTCTATGACATTTGCGATACTCTTAAACCAGTAGGGCTACCAAAGGAGTTTGGTGCTTCTTAAAAAAATTGTTGGTCATTAAAAGATAAAGCTTTTACTTGGTTACAATACTTGCCTAATCACACTATAAAAAGCTAGGTGGATTGCATCCAAGGGATTATGCAAAAATAATGCCCATTCACTAAAATTATGAAGATTAAGCATGAAATATCAAATTTCTTTTAGAGAGTTGAAGAAAGTTTCTCTCAAGCTTGGAAAAGATTGTATGTGATGGTCATGAAAGTCGCAAATCATGATTCCAAGGAGCATTTAATCATTCAATACTTTTATGATTGGCTCACTGATGATTCAAAACAAATGATTGATTTAACTACAGGAGGATCTATCAGTAATCTGACGCTACCCGAGTGCATAGACCTTTTCATGGTAAGATCCTTCAACGATGAACAATACAATCCTATTGAGGACACTAAACCAAGGAAAGGTATGTTTCATATACCTCTAGAACTTATGCCTAAATTTAAAAAATCCATGGAAGAAAAAGGAATAGCAGTGGAACTTGTAAAATAAAATAAAGTGGATGTTCTCCAAACCTTTGTTCTAGAATGCGAAATGAATCTTCTGCTGAAAAAATTTAGACATCAACAGTGTTAGCTTCATGATAGATATTATAAGCGCTTAATGGTCCAAAAGAACAATATAGAAGAATTGACCGTAGTTTTCGATGATCTAGGACATGCTACTATACATCTTGATAAATATATAAGTATGGTTAAACTGCAATGTGATCATATAGCTAAAACACAAGCTTTCATATTTAGTCAAAGTAATTTTGATCGTAATTATGTTTCTACTAATGTTGTTACTAGACATGGTAAAGAAATGCAGGAACCTCAAGGGCCACCTTGGTACAAAGAAGAATAGGCCCGGGAAGCAGGAGAAACTCAAGAAATGAGTCAAGAAGAATAAAACCTTGTTGATCCACAAGATGATATTCATCTTGAAGCTCAAAGAAAAGAAAAGAAAAGGAAGCTTCAAATGAAAATGAAGAATAGGAAGAGATAAGGATAAACAATATGACTCTGACACTGAAGCTATAAATCCAAGATAAGAAGCCGAACTTAGTCAAGAACATGAAGAACAAGTTATCACATCAAATGAGAAACAAGTTGAGTAGAAAACGGAATTTCTGCAACAAAGAAGAAGAATAAAAAGGATGTTGATCCAGCAGCCAAGGTAAAAAAAGGTAAAACCAACTAAAATTAAAATCCATTAAACTAACCATGTCCAATATGAACCTGAAAAATGTGTTTACGACTAATTTGCTGAGGCTCTAAGTAATATTTGTTTGGAACTTCCTCTGGCTGATGCAATTCAAGTTCCTACTAATAAAAATTTCATGCGAGATATTCTTAGCAGAAAGAAAACGGTAACTAAGACTATAGTAGTGATGAGAAGCTTTAGTGACAAGCTTCCTGCTAAGCTTGGGGATCCTGGTATACCAACTATCTCTTGTGCTATTGGAAAAACTAACATTCTCAATGCTCTCTATGATTTAGGTGCAGGTGTTAGTGGCATGCCTTATTCCCTATTTAAGAAACTAAATCTTGGAGACTACTCCCCTACATCAATTACCTTGCAAATGGCTGATGAAACCACTAAACAACCTATTGGTATGATCGAAGATGCTTTACTTAGGATTGATAAACATGTCATACCCACTGATTTTATTATACTTGAAAAACCTGTTATTAGTACCGCGGGAGAAAATGTGGACTACTCTAGCGGTAAATTGTTTTCAACAGATATGATGATCAGATTTTTTTGTTTTTTTCTAAGAAACAAGAACAAGGTGGGAAATATGTAGCGCCACCTAAATGTGTTCAAGTGGTAAGTACGCTTGATAAAGGGAAGCCCAAGGTATGTGCCACAAACTTAGAGGCTGATTAATTAGAATCAACTTTTTTAAAATAAAAAGCTTGATGGGAGTCAACCCATTCTATAATAAACTAGCATATTTATTTTCGTGTTTTAGTTTAGTTAATCTAATAAAATTCTTGTAGCCAAAATGTGCAGAGGAAACCCGTGATGGATCAATACACGGCGCACAGAAAAGTGCTTGGTGTGTGGTGTTGATGTAGAGCTCGTTGGGAACCCCAAGAGGAAGGTATGATGAGCACAACAGCAAGTTTCCCTCAGTTATGAAACCAAGGTTTAATCGAACCAGTAGGAGCAAGGAAACACCTCAAAGGTGTTACTAGCTGAGCTTTGGCAGGGCGCACTACCGGTGCTAGTAGCAACGTGGAGACCTGCACAACACAACCACAAAACTTTGTCCCCAACTTGCGATGAGGTTGTCAATCTCACCGTGTTTTCCGGAAAAAAAGGATTAAACATATCAAATGGAAAGAAGTAAAAGTTTGCAGAAAGTAAACACAAAACAGTAAACAGTTGTAGATTGTATGTAAAGAAAGAGGACCGGGATCCATAGTTCACTAGAGGTGGCTCTCCTTAGATAGATAACATGCTGGGTGAACAAATTACAGCGGGGCAATTGACAAACACCGAGAAAGCAATACATGCATATACTAATCATCTTGACTCCTCTGAGACTTGATTGGGCATTACAACATAATACATAGACCACCATCCAACTGCATCTATGACTAATAATCCACCTTCAGGTTATCATCCAAACCCCCTCCAGTATTAAGTTGCAAGCAACAGATTATTGCTTTACGATCTGCGTGTAAAGTAAACAATATGATTGTTCTATGAACAAAGGATTTTTGTTTTCTCCCTAGTAGCAACAGCACATCTAGTACCTTAGAGATTCCTGTCACTTCCCCAGATTACCAGAGGCATGAACCCACTATCGAGCATAAATACTAACTCTTGGAGTTGCTAGCATCTACTTGGCCAAGATAGCTACTAACAACGGAAAGCATGCAAGATCTCAAATAACAAAGACATGATAGAATCAATAATCAATTTGTAATAGCATCTCAATATCCATCGGATCCCCGCAAACACAACATGTATGGATTACAAATAGATGATCTTGATCATGAACGGAGCTCACAAGATCTAAACATGAAAGCACAAAGGAGGAGAAACCAGCCATCTAGCTACTACATGGATTCGTAGTCCAAGGATGAACTACTCACGCATCACACCGGAGGCTTGCATGGTAATGAAGAAGGCCTCCAGGGTGAATTCCCCTATCCGGCAGGGTGCCGGGAAGAGCTTCAGATCCCCCCCGATCTAGGGATGGAGATGACGGCGGCTACAGACTCTTTCGTGGATTTTTGATTGGGTACCTAGGGTTTTCGTCCCGAGGGCAACTTATAGTCGGAAGGGGAGTCCAAGGGGGTGCCTGGGTTGGCCACACCACCCCCTGACGCGGGCCAGGCCTAACCGCGCGGCCAGGTGGTGTGGCCGCCCTCTGGCCCCTCTCCGTCTCGTATTCTGGTACTTGATCACTTCCAGAAAAATAGGCACTTTGTCTTTTGTCCCGTCCAATTCCGAGAATATTCATTTTCTGACTTTCCTGGAACCAAAAAACAGCAGAAAACAGGCAGCTGGCACTGTGGCTCTTGTTAATAGGTTAGTCCAAGAAATCATATGAAAAGTACTCCAAAGTTGGAACAAAAAACAAGAAAGTGGATAAAACCAAGCATGGAACATCAAAAATTATAGATACATTTGCAATGTATCAACATCCCCAAGCTTAAATCCTGCTCGTCCTCGAGTAGGTAAGTGATAAAAAGAAATAATTTTTGAGGTGACATGCACCATGAAAGACTTGAACAAAGTATTTGCAAAACATTCAAAGCTGGGATCATAGTACTTCAATCATAACATGAAAGACAAAGTTCAAGCAATAAGCAAAGAAACTATGATGCAACATGAAAAGGCACAAACAAAAGGTTCATGAATAACAATGCTTTGCAAGACGTTTGTTTGTTTCACATAAAGAAAACATAGCATAATAGTATTCAGCTTGTCCCTCAATAGAGTAGCAAATATAAATGCATAGGACACCTTCAAAGTTCATAAGAGTTACTAGATACAGTAGTTTCAGACAAGCAATAACAAGTTATGCATCAATCAACTAGTCTTGGGACAATGCACATAGAACTAAGAATGGCCACTATGCTCTCAAAGTAGGTGCATAAAGATAGAATGTGGAGACTCAATATAATGGTGGAAGAAAAGCCTTTTGTAAAAGGAAGTAGGGATTCAAATCTCTTAAAGAGCTTCCAAAAATTATGGTACTCATAGCTTTCAGCTCTCATTGCCCCTATCATAAGCATCTTGAAGTGATTAAGGTTAAAGTGAAAAAACTATGGTGTACATGCTTGATGAAGTATAAGTCAGAAATCTCATGTCCCTTGTATACGAGGGCCGCTCCTCATGCTACTCAAGTTTAGTCACCGGTAAGTTCTTGTCATCGTAAGTACATGTGTATCATTGAGAACCGCCAACGGGGTACCCCTTGCCCGATGATACGGAATAATCCCCATATCAAAATGACAAGGCAAGCAGACAACGAGCATCTCAACATTCTTCTTTTTTACCATGGGAATATGGTGCTTTTTTCTCTCTTTCCTCTTTTCATAGTATCTCTTTTTTTCTTTTTCTCTTTTTTTCAGCATAGGAATCTTTTTTTATAAGAAGAATGCTTCATAGACAGCTCATTATGGTTACACTGCAGGTTTCCACCATGTCAGCATGGATTAGACCAGCGGCCCAGGCGTTTCTCTAACACATATACATAACTCCATGGACTTACAAGCTCCCCTTTCATTTCACATGGACGACATCCATATACAAAAGAGCATGATATCAACTAGGTACAAGTACCAAGTGCAATGTTGAAAGCGTTCCCCATGAAAGCATGGTTCTGCTAATTCCTGACAAATAAGTGCAAGCATATACAACATAGAAGACACAATGGTTCAAGTTTATTAAGGGCAAGTGAAGTAAAGTGTGCCATCAAGTTCGTGAGAGCTTTAATCACTAGTTTTTTCATAACAAGTGGAAGGTAAACAAAAGCATGAATATACTTGGAATAGCATAAGCTAGTAGGTAGGTATGGTGGACTCTTTGGAATAACTAGGTTTAGGGAGTTGGATGCATGAGTGGAACTCATACTTTATTGTGGAGGCTAGCAAAAGACTGGGGCGACAAACTAAGAGAGCAATAATGGCCATAATCATGCAGAGCGACAAAACATCATTGATCAAAGCATAAAGTGATACTAAAAGTTGAAAACTAAAGGATCATAAAGGCTATGGTGACTTGAGATAGTCATAACATGGTGTGAGCATGTGCCAAGTTAACCCAAATGAAGCATCAAAGGAGAATACCACTATACTATGCTTTAATATGCTAAAACAATGCATGATTCATCCAAGGCACATTAAGCAATCTCAATTGTTTATAACAAGTCATGATACAGCAAAGAATACTAAGCATAAATCCAAAACAATATCAATCATGGCATGACAAAGCATAGACCACAGTCAAGAAACCTGGGATTTTTATTGATGAAGAAGGGGATGCCTTGGGCATACCCAAGCTTTGACGCTTGTACTTCTTAGATATTTCTTGGGGTGACACGCGTCGCATCCCCAAGTTTGAGCTTTAGTCCATCCTTCATCTCATTACTCATTCCTTCCATACACCTGAAAATTTTCCTTCATACAAAACTTCACACAATCTCATTAGCAACATTAGTGCACTTAAGATAAATAAGTCTCAAGGTTCAGTTCTAACACCAAATAAACTTCCATTAGAACACTAGATACTGTAGAAATTCCCTCAAAAAGCTCAATTTCCCAAAGGAACTCAAGAAGGAACTAACATGAAGCAAATGCAGAAAATGGCAGAAATCTGTCAAAACATAGCAGCAGGTAAAGACGAATTTTTTTGAAGACCTTCTGTTGCTCAAATCAAAAAGTGTTGATCTAACGGAAGTTAGATAAAAACCGGGGGCAGAAGCACAAAAAATTACAGCTCAATCCGACGTACAGAGCTCTCTCAGAAATTTTTACGGTTAAGCAGAGAAATCTGTTTCGGGACAGCAACTTTCCCAATCATTACTTCACTCTCATTAGAGGTTACTCTTGGCACAAAAAGCAAATAAAAAGGATAAGGAGAGGTTATTACAGAGGTAATAACTTCCAAGACTCAATTAAAACTCTTGGGTTATCTCCCAACAAGTACTTTTCTTTAACGCCTTTAAGTTAGGCATAAGAAGTTTGAGAAGATGCTCTCATAGGAAATATGAATTGAAGTAAAAGAGAGCATCAAGAAGCAAATTCAAAACACATTTAAGTCTAACCCACTTCCTATGCATAGAAATCTTGTATGCAAATAAATGCACAAATAACAAAGTGACAGGCATAGGAAGATAAAATAAAAGTAACTTCAAAACTTTCAGCACATAGAGAGGTGTTTCATTACCATAAAACCTTCTACAACCATATTTTCCTCTCTCATAATAATTTTTAGTAGCCTCATGAATAAAATCAACAACATAACTATCACATAAGGCATGCTTTTCATTATCTACAAGCACTAGAGCTTTATTATAAATATTTTCAAAAGAATCCTCGGGAACATAACATTCACCCTCCTTTGATAAGCATGGGGGACAATCAAATAATGTAAGGGTAGAAGAGTTACTCTCATTAGAAGGTAGGCGTAGGTAGATCCATTCTTCCTCCTTTTGTCCATCACACTCCTCCTCTTTTTCATCTAATGAGCTTTTAGGTTCAGCAATTTCTTCTTCCATGGAGATTCTAGCAGGCGGTGGTTCATCTATTACCTTAGCAGTCATAAAACTGTTCCCAAATAGGAAACTGAGTGAGCTATCCATAATGAAATAGTGATTGGAGCAGAGCTAGTCATAAAAGCAACTTAATAAAGGAACTAAATTTTTTGTGTTTTTCAAATAAGAAAGCAAATTAGTAAAACTAATTTTTTGTGTTTTTGAAGAACAAAACAAGCAAACAAAGCAAAAATAAAACTAAGCAAAACTAAAACAACAAAGTAAAGAGATTGGTTATGAGGGACTCCCCTTGTGAAGATGTCCTTGACTCCCCGGCAACGGCGCCAGAAAATCGGCGTGTAGTTGACGTGGGAGTTTCTTCTTCTTCGTTCCCCGGCAACGGCGCTACAAAATCGCTTGATGGCTCAATACACGGCGCCCAGAAAAGTGCTTGGTGAGTGGTGTTGATGTAGAGCTCATTGGGAACCCCAAGAGGAAGGTATGATGAGCACAGCAGCAAGTTTCCCTCAGTTATGAAACCAAGGTTTAATCGAACCAGTAGGAGCAAGGAAACACCTCAAAGGTGTTACTAGCTGAGCTTTGGCAGGGCGCACTACCGGTGCTAGTAGCAACGTGGAGACCTGCACAACACAACCACAGACCTTTGTCCCCAACTTGCGATGAGGTTGTCAATCTCACCGTGTTTTGCAGAAAACAAAGGATTAAACGTATCGAATGGAAAGAAGTAAAAGTTTATAGAAAGTAAACACAAAATAGTAAACAGTTGTAGATTGTATGTAAAGAAAGAGGACCGGGATCCATAGTTCACTAGAGGTGGCTCTCCTTAGATAGATAACATGTTGGGTGAACAAATTACAGCGGGGCAATTGACAAACACCGAGAAATAAATACATGCATATACTAATCATCTTGACTCCTCTAAGACTTGATTGGGCATTACAACATAATACATAGACCGCCATCCAACTGCATCTATGACTAATAATCCACCTTCCGGTTATCATCTGAACCCCCTCCAGTATTAAGTTGCAAGCAACATATTATTGCTTTACGAACTGCGTGTAAAGTAAACAATACGATTGTTCTATGAACAAAGGATTGTTGTTTTATCCCTAGTAGCAACAACACATCTAGTACCTTAGAGATTTCTGTCACTTCCCCAGATTACCAGAGGCAGGAACCCACTAACGAGCATAAATACTAACTCTTGGAGTTGCTACCATCTACTTGGCCAAGATAGCTACTAACAACGGAAAGCATGCAAGATCTCAAATAACAAAGACATGATAGAATCAATAATCAATCTAAAATAGCATCTCAATATCCATCGGATCCCCGCAAACACAACATGTATGGATTACAAATAGATGATCTTGATCATGAACGGAGCTCACAAGATCTAATCATGAAAGCACAAAGGAGGAGAAACCAGCCATCTAGCTACTATATGGATCCGTAGTCCAAGGATGAACTACTCACGCATCACATCGGAGGCTTGCATGGTGATGAAGAAGGCCTCCAGGGTGAATTCCCCTCTCTGGCAGGGTGCCGGGAAGAGCTTCAGATCCCCCTGATCTAGGGATGGAGATGCCGGCGGCTATAGACTCTTTCGTGGATTTTTTATCGGGTACCTAGGGTTTTCGTCCCAAGGGCAACTTATAGTCAGAAGGGGAGGCCGAGGGGGTGCCTAGGCTGGCCACACCACCCCCTGGCGCGGGCCAGGCCTGGCCACGCGGCCAGGTGGTGTGGCCTCCCTCTGTCCCCTCTCCGTCTAGTATTCTGGCACTTGATCACTTCCGGAAAAATAGGCACTTTGGCTTTTGTCCCGTCCAATTCTGAGAATATTCATTTTCTGACTTTCCTGGAACCAAAAACAGCAGAAAACAGGCAGCTGGCACTGTGGCTCTTGTTAATAGGTTAGTCCAAGAAATCATATGAAAAGTACTCCAAAGTTGGAACAAAACACAAGAAAGTGGATAAAACCAAGCATGGAACATCAAAAATTATAGATACATTTGCAATGTATCAACCTACTAATATGAAGCTAAAGTTTAAGTTTGAAGGAAAGAATTGAAAAGCAAAGAAGAAGAAAGGGTTATCGGACTTTAACGAGTTGTGGTGCAACCGGAGAAGACCGTACCATGCGCCCATACCGAAGGACTGAGTAAACAAAAGAATTTCCCTTCGATATAGAGCACTTAATCAGCAAAGGTATGATCTAAACTCCTTGTACCGTCCGCCCGTACTGAGCATCGATGAAGGCAACCAATTTTTCTCCCAAGGTACTAAGTGATTAACGATCAGCAGTACGACCGGATCCTACCGTACCGTCCGCCCATACCGATACTCAGGTTTGATCCTAAAATCCTAATCGCATATCCAACGGTGATGACTGTCGGAATGATTGGGATGCGCCCGTATGATCAACCAGTACCGACTGCATTGCCCCATAAAAGCGATGGTGGATGGCTGTTAGCCCGGCCACCCATCTTCTTCGTCTCATTTTCTCTCCCTTTTTTCTCTCAAACTCAAACCCTGACCTCCTAGAATCCGTGATTCTTAACCGATTTCCTTCGTTTGAGTGGGTGAACCTTCACATCAGTAAGTTTCTCACTGGATCCATGCTTTATTTTCTAAAATCCATTGTTGAATCTCTCACATTGGCCATCTAGATTAGTTCTTCATACTTTGAGATTATTATTGATTTCTCACATTAGAATTCATAGTTTCTACATGTAATCATTTGTTTATATGATAGAAACCTTATGCCTATAGTTTTTCTTCGAAATTTTCTAGTACGTTGAATACTGGAAAGATTTTACGCACCGGGAAGGGCTCAGGAAGCTCGAGACCCTCTGGCAGCCAGAACACCGGGTGTGAAGAAGATACGTCGGGCGGGGAATGCTCTGAAGGCTGCCCTAACAAGGACTACAAAAGGGTGAGTAGACGCAAAGTGTTTCCCACCAAGTGGGCATGCCATGACTTCCTATCTCGTCATGTTCTGAAGGAGGACTTCGACATGATGGTTGAGAATGCCGGTATGGTCACTTTCGCCATCATTTCCCCAACACCTTCAAGCATGCCACGTGGAAGTTTATTTCAAGTTTCCATGATGACCTCACACTCCAACAATGTCATTGCACTGTAAGTTTTGTGCTCAATGGGCAACCAATGAGCCTTAATTTTTTAGCAATTTTGTGATTTCTTTGGGTTCTCCTACGAGAGAGAGCTTGGTGCCACTGAAGAAGTCCTTGCAAAGGCAATGTTTGCTTGGGAGCAAATTTCTGTTTTCAGGGATGTTGATTACTTGCGGAAGAAAACCTCCACCATCTAGAATCCCACTATCTGTTACTTCACCACCTTCTTGGCGAATTCTATCTTTGGGAAGGGAGACACTTGGGCAATGGAAGGCCCTAAGATAAGTGTGATTTACGTGGATCTCCATCTCGAGATGGAGCATAAGGTAAACTTAGGTAATTTGCTGATCCAGTAGTTTCACCCCCAAAGGTCGGCTCATTCATGAGACATCCATTGCAATGTCTTGGTCACTCAGATATCCTATGAAAGTGAGTTTGTCATGCCTCATGAGAGATTGGTGGGTACTAGTATGTTCTTGGATGATGCTCACATGGCGAGCACCAAATTTATGGGGGGCTATAGGCCTCAACGCTCTCTTCATGCTTACCAATTTTATTATGAACCTAATGGTGATGTCCACCAAACTTTGCTTCCATTTGTCCAGGCTTTTGGTTTTCCAAGAAAATAGACTTGGGTCCTTGATGAGGAGGAATTCGATCAAGAAATGATCACCTTAGGGAGGATTGTGCCCTCGGGAGGAAATCCCGCTTGGGAGAATGCGGGAGGTGGCCAAGAGCATCACCAACCGAAAGAGGGACAAAGTTAGAACACGATGGGATGGGATGACTATGGCCAGCAACACCAGCATCAACAATACTTTCCCCAGTATCGGCAGCAGCAAAACAAGCCACCACCTCACCCAGGGTATAACTATGTCCCAAGAGGTGAGTATGATCAATTGGTGTCTCATGTTAATGATGTGGAAAACACACTGCATGATGTGAACGCCAACATGACCACCCTCACCTAGGACTTCACCCATTATATGTCTGAATTTCCAAACTACTACCCATAACAGCCACACCAGCAACTGCCGCCCAATGGTGGCGACGGTACTTGATTCGAGATATACCTTGTCTTAGATTGGGGAGGTTGAACTCCTCCTCACCTTTTACATTCATGTTTTTTTTCTTTTGATTTGCTTTTTTTAGCTGCATGTTTACTTTCAGTTTGCATTGATAAAAGAAAGCACAAAAAATAGAATAAATTTTATCTCGTTTCGTGTGAAGTTCTCTCGGTTTTCTTTTGATTTCTCGTTGGTTATCCACTTCAAGTGACTTATGGAGAATAACACGAGGAGTCAATTCAAGTGTGAAATGTGCAAGTGAGAGGAGGTACCACATTCCTATTTTCCATCTTCCTGTAAGTTTATTCATGAACATATTATGTTTGTCAGGTTGAACTTGAGTTCCACTCCACGTTTAGCTTGTTATCTTTTAAGACTTACTATCAAGGCTAATTTCACTACTTTGGTTTCTACTTATTACTCATAGTTTGAATAACAACTGCATTGGATTAAATTCCAAAAAAAAGAACAAGAGAAGTTGTCTTCTTGACAACTTTGGTGCCATGTTTTTGTCTTAAGGGCTTAATCTTAGCAACACTCAACCTCACATCTTAACGGTTTGACTTGATAACACTTTTTGAAAAATATTTATTTGAGGGAATGGATATTTTGCGGTGGTTGAGGGAGATGCCAAACTTGTCTTGCTAAGTTGAAAAGAAATATGTTATTGAAGTGAATTAAAAGAGTACCAAAACTTCATGGAACTAACAACTGCTATGTCCTATGAACAATCTTGAGTTCAGCTTAGATTTTGGCTACGAGTTGTCTAGACATTTCAGCATTGTTGTGGTGTGCAAATTTTAATTCCATGAGCCCAAGTACTAGAGCAAAAGAAACTTCTATCAAGACTAGAGCTGAAATTATTTGATTTATATGAAAGTCTTGGCATCACCTTACTACTTAAATGATTAAAGTTCTTGGAAGACAAGGAAAAGATAGGGTGTTGGAAAGCCACGATTTTCGAAGTGGGTGTTAATAAAAAGCTCTAAGATTATCCTTGTTTTTGACATCTACTATTGCACCCTTAATTTGACCGAAGCATTCTTGCTTGAAATGATTTTATTCTCATAAAAAGAGAGGCACTAAAAGAATTTATTCGCAAGACTAACAAATTTTTTGACAATCTCTTTTGAATCTAAGAATTATTGGCTAGCAAGTTATATGCGGTTAGGATCTGAACTTAAGTGCAATTGTTTAGATATATTATGCTCATGTTCAAGGTTGCAGGATTTGTGATGATGGAATATGATACCCCCTTAAACTTTTGAGTTTCCTTGTTGAACTTATTTCTCGCTATTGTTATTTATAGCTTTGTCACTCGAGGGCAAGTAACAACTAAACTTGGGGAAGTTGATAACTCCAAATATTGATACTTTTTACCGAGGATTTTCCATTGGTTTTCATCGAGTTTCATTTATTTTGATCTTTCAACTAGTGATAATACGACAAGTTAGCAAAATCTTGTTCTCTTGTGTTGGTTTTTATGTATTGGACACTTCTGGAAGATCTGGGAGCATTTATGGGCTAATAACATTTAATTGAGTAAATCCCCATTTGCAAACTATTCCATGCAATGACTCCAGAGCCTTTAACGACATGTGGTACTGTCGGAGGCTGCCCGTACAGCCCGCCCGTGCTACCCTCTGTCGCCTCTATTATATTAATACAAGCAACTTTTATGAAGGGAGGAGGGATAGAATACGAACATAGCCACCGCAAACCGTCCTAGAAGAGATGAGAACAGATCTGAAGAAGGAGAAGAACTTCGTCTCATCCTTTGAAGATCCATGGCCTCTTGATCACCAACTCCACCATAATACCCCAATTGTACTGGTAGAGAGATTCATACTTGTAATATTAGGATTTGAACCTCTATTCCTACTTTGGTTTGTACTTGATTTGATCTTCAACAATATTGTGGTTTGCTACGGTAAAGTTGAGATGATTTATGTCTGCAATATGATTATATATTTGATTTATTCTCCTCTCATGTGTGAGTAAATCCCCATAGGTGTGAGAGATGTGGCTAATTTGTGATATGTGTTATGCCTCCTTTATTTCCATCCATTTGTGATTATATTATTGTGAGAATGATTATCTATGTTTGCCTAATGCTTTTTATCCAATTTAATGGCCCGAGTAACATGATCCTGAGATCACATAGATATGAGCTTGTTTACTAGCGAATCGGTGACCCTGAGTGACACAACTAATATCAAAGTGGACCTAGTATAACTTGAGGACAATAAGGAACCATCAAGTTTAAAGCCTTAATCTAATCGAAATACCTTAATTGATGCGCTAACCATGGATTTAGTAACAGGCAGAAGGATCACTGGGATCAAGAAGAATCTACCAAGAGTACTCTTAATTAGTATACGCGTTGCTTTCCTACTCACATATGAATAAGAAGTATCATAATCACTTATCCCATTTTATTCACCTGGCACATTCACTATCACCATGAACTGTTTCTCTCCACGCCTAACTTCTCATTAGCAAGAATCTCGAAAACCCTCCTTACTTTTACTATCATGTTATTTTTGTAAGTACCGTTCATACTTAATTCTACTTCCTTTTCACTCACCTAATTTCCACTCTCAACACTTGCAATCAATTCACTCAATAAAAAGTGACACCTTGAGTGCGATAGAAACTCCTCAGATAAACATTTTCTTAGGCTCCTTATTCAGATCGACATAAAACTGGAATTAATACTTCTAGGAAAACATGCTCTGACGAACTTGTGCTCTTGTAGGTCATCACACATATCATTTTATTATTTTTCAATGATGGTATGTGTGGGTATGATTATTCGCAATGATACTGGAGAGATTGTCTTCTCTTCGTGTCGTCATATGTTTTCATGCTTGTCTCCATTGGAGGCTGAGGCTGTTGCATGCATGGAGGGTTGTTCGTTAGTAGGCTGATAACCCCCAAGTGCAGGGGATCACCATAGTACCTCTCAATGTGGAAGTACGGCATCGATCCACAGGAGAAAGAAGGAAAAGCTATCTATTCTCTACAACTAAAGTGTCACAAGTTTTAGTTGATTATGCACTAAACAAGTTTTAAGGAATAAGATGTTTGTTTTAGTAAATGCAAATTTAATGTGACAAAACAAGAATGTAAAAGTGTCCCAATCCTCTTCAATGCAAGAGGACAAGACAAGTGGTTTTCTATTATGGGAACAATGGACATGGGTTCATGGGTTCACTTAATCCTCTCTTCTCCATCTATGGTGATTATCATGTTATGGATAGTAAAGGTACACACAATTGCAATGTTTTAATGGTACTTTTATGGTGGCTACATGTCGTAAAACACATAGGTGGAAGAAGTACTCCTTTGGGTTGCTAGGTCACCCTTGCAATAAGTCTAGCATTTGGTTTGTGGCACGCCACACGTCATACTTCTCCCTTTTTACCCCTAGATAAAGGATGTTTGGCTGCACTACTATCACTCAATACATATGCCATTGTCACTCGGCCACCCATTACCTACATATATCATACTTCTTAATGGAAAACATTCTAAACACTAGTGCAATAATTCATATGTTGTGATATGTTGTTAGTATTATCACATCTCTCTCATCTACCCCCACTTGGTGGTGTCAATCACGTCATGATATGGATAGACAAGGCATTATGTATAGATCTAAACCATTACACTCATCATATAATATTCCCAAAGTATGACAAACCATATAAGATGCAACACAATGGTAAATGAATAACAAGTACTATCTCATAACACAATATCCACCATAGGAATTACATAGATAGATCCATACCCATGCAAGACACATCATATGGATTTCAACAATGATCATACATAGATAGATTAGATAAAGTTACCACCATAAACCCAAATTAAAGGGGTGGACTACTCCCCTCTCATCATGGAGAGTGATGAGGAGGCGTTGGTGAAGAAGGAGACCCAACCGGAGGTGATTCCGGCAACGGTTCCCCCTCCAATCTTCCTCTAGACGGTGGCCTGTTGGCTCTCTGTTACTTGGTTTTCGATCTCCGCCTTTGTGCCTCTCGAGAAAGGACACCAGGGGGTATATAGATGGTTTTATGTCAAAACGAAGCAAATGACAGTGGAATCGACGGCATCGGAGTTTGACGGCTGAGATAGTAAAGGTGACACATCCTCTAGTAAATGGGCTCCCCTTTTAAGCTCATTGGTCCCCTTCGGCTCTACTTTAGCTCATTGGATTCGTATGGAAATGATCTAACAGATCACGTTGACCTAGCTCCGTTTCGAGTTCTGTACCTGCTGGAAAGTCAAAAACACTAACAGAAGGTTTTTCTGCTATAAAAAGTTAGAACCAAAAGAGAGGGGATTGTTTAGAAAATCCCCAAAATCAATGTAAAGCAACGATCTAACATTATATATGATGCAAATATATGGGTAAACATGTTAACAAATTACAAAGTTCATGTATGCATTTTACATGCATCAACATCCCCAAGATAAACCTATGCTCGTCCTCGAGCATGAACATGATAAAAACTAAACATGGACTTTGGAGTTTGTTACCTTTGCTTCCTTCATTATCATGTAAAGTTCATAGGCTCAATTCCTTTCAATGAAACATAATATGCAAGTGTACTATCAAGTTGTATCTTTTACACATCTTTGAATATGTTAAACAATAAGTAATGGTGTGATAAAACAAATGATGAACAAAACAAACCTTCAAGCACACTTTGATGAACCTATAGAATAAGAGACTCTTTTCATGATTGGCATTGGTGTTTTATGCCTTTAGTTTTGGGCTACTTCTTAGTTTCATTCCCTTGACTGGAAGACTCACTTCTTAGTTTTATGTCTTCCCTTGAGATGTTTTGCATCTCGTATCGAAAGTAAGCATTGAATACATATGTTAATCCTTCGTAAAGAATAAAAAATAGAATTTTGAGCTATGTAATTCGTGTCAACAATACTAATAAGGATGGGGATCCAAGTATCTTTTTATTTCACTTTGTTTTAAAGCTTCATATGGTTTATGTGCTAAACATTTTACAAGTTGATTATTTCATTCACCTAGCACATGACCTTGCATTCCTCATGCTACTCAACTTAGGCCTATCATTGTATAATCATGTTGGTCTATGAAACCGCATCACTGAAGTACCTCTTGCCCCTGTGTAGCTATATGTGTCGGATAGCTGGTATAGGGGGTACCTCGATTCGTCTATCTCTGTGTACCTTTGTGGTCCCGAGAAGGCCTCGTGAGGGAGGATTTCCCCCTCGTGAGGTACGCTAGGATCCCTCCTCTGGAGAACCCTGGAGGGGGAAGTCGCGAGGTCGACGTGGCTCCCTCTAGAGGAAAACAACAAGCGCGACGGACGCATTGGATGCTCCGGTTCCAGTGGCCCTTGAGGCCGGGACTTGGTCAAAGGTGGAGCTGACAAGGACCTGACTAACAGACGGACGGCTTCAGCACGGGCAGGACCGCCTTTTGCTACTTTGGTGCAAGGGAGAGAGCATGCAATGTCGGATGAGGACAAGGAGCGTCGGAAGGGGAGCGCTTTACTAGCGGGAGGAGTAGCACCTAGCACCCAAGGCCTAGGCCACCAAAAAGTAGTCTCCTAGACCAGGATCATGAGGGATGGCACTGTGGTGACCCTCCATATCCATGAACCAGGGGGAGAGGCCCGACGATGCCCTATATAAGGAGCCCTTCTCCTACCTTGCGGGGTCGGGGATGGATCCCAGAGATCTAAAACCCTAGACTTTCATCCACCATTGTTACCTCGCGAGGCAAGCGAGCAATACAACAAAGCAGGAGTAGGGGCTTTACCTCCTCACGAGGGTCCCGAACCTAGGTAAAAAATCCAGGTGTCAACTCTCTGTCGTGCACCCGCTTTGCCTCCATAGCCGTCGCCGAACTCCTTCGGAATCATGTGTTCATCCCCCTCTCGAACCAAGGGATTGTTGGACCCTAGTTCCTTCGTTGGACAAATCTCCAACATTTGGCACGCCAGATAGGGGGCTAAGACGTGTTGCCACAACCTTTAGGCGAGGGACGCTATGGCGAGGAGCTCTAGCGCGGAGGCCACCCAGGAGGTTCCTCACCTAGGGGGGCAATCGGAATGGTCGCCGGCATCCTGGGCAGCCTACAGGCCTCTGCCCATGGTTCAAACCTCAAGAAGTTCACCCAGGGGCTGGCGGTGGCAAGGCCTAGCGCTACCGCAGCCCCTCTCCGGTAGTCGCGGCAGCTGGTCTCCTTCGGCACCTCGGACCACCCTGGATCTACTTGCCTGGTGGGCGTCGTGCCCATGGTCTGTACCCCCACCATCATTGGGACCGCAGTCTCCAAGACCCTCATCGATGGCGGGGCGGGCCTGAACGTGCTCTCCGAAGAAGCGTACGGGCAGCTGTGGGTGCCTGGTGCGTGCCTTCTCCCTGCCCAGCCGTTCGTAGGGGTCACGGCGAGCGCCACCGCGCCCCGTGGCCGGGTCCAGCTTCACGTCACCTTTGGAACGAGCGATAACTACCGCACATAACTCATCGACTTCGAAGTCGCCCAGATCTTCCTGCCTTACAACGCCATCCTAGGCTACACAGCTCTGGCCAAGTTCATGGCGGTCACGCACAACACCTACAACCTGGTCAAGATGCCGGGCAGCGCCGGCACCACCATCACGGTGCACTGCAACAAGGTCGAATATGTGCGCTCCCTCAAGAAATCCTATAAATAGGCCACGTCGGTGCAGCAAGAGCCCGCGGTGGGCCACTCTCAGAAGACGTCGGGTCACCTACACCCCCTGATGAGGAAACCATTCGCACCGCTAGGGTCGCTAGCAGGAAGAAGTCAGTGTTATCGCAAGAAAGGGCCAAGACCAAGAAGGTCCCCCTCGACCTAGCGATGCCGGGGGCCTCGATCACCATCGGTGTTGGCCTCTCTCCCGAGAGGGAGGAGTCTCTCGTTGCCTTCCTTCGTGCCAACACGGACATGTTCGCTTGGTCCCCATCAGACATGACGGGGGTCCCTCGTGAAGTGATCGAGTACCACCTGGCAGTGTGCCCCATGACGCACCCAGTGAAGCAGAAGCCGCAAAAGTAGTTAGCTGAGAAGCAACAGTTCATCATCGCCAAGATGGAAAAGCTCGTCAAGGCACACCTCGTCAAGGAAGTCTTGCATGCTGACTGGCTCGCGAACCCTGTGGTGGTCCCCAAGTGCACCGGAGGGAGGCCATGCATCTACTTCACCGATGTCAACAAGACATGCCCCAAGGATCCTTTCCCTTTGCCCTAGATAGACCAGATCATTGACTCCATGAAGAGCTGTGACCTCTTGTGTTTTGTGGACTCCTTCTCGGGGTACCATCAGATCAAGATGGCCAAGGAGGACGAGGAGAAGACTTCCTTTATCACCCCGTGCGGCATGTACTGTTACACCTGCATGCCGTTTGGCCTCAAGAACACCGGCGCCACCTTCCAAAGGCTCATGCGTATTGCGCTAGGCAGGCATATGGGGAGGAACACGGAGGCCTACGTCGGTGACATCATGGTCAAGACCCGCGAAGAGGACACCTTGGTGGAGGACCTGATGGAAACCTTTGCCAACTTGCGTCGGGTGAACATCAAGCTCAACCCTGCCAAATGGATGTTTGGAGTCCCGTCGGGCAAGCTCCTCGGTTTCTTGGTGTCGCACAGGGGGATCGAAGCCAACCCCGACAAGGTCCGGGCCATCGAGGAAATGCGCCCACCAACGCGGCTCAAGGAAATGCAACGTTTGGTCGGGTGCATGGCGGCTTTGGGAAGGTTCATCTCCAAGCTCAGCGAGAAGTCCTTGCCTTTCTTCAAGATTACGAAGCGTACCGGCAAGTTCCAGTGGACTCCAGAGGCTGACGAGGCGTTCAAGGCCCTCAAGAGTTATCTCACGAGCCCACTGATCATGGTGGCTCCCAGGGAGCGCGAGCCACTACTTCTATACCTGGCTGCCACGCCGCAACTAGCGAGCGATGTCCTGGTCGCCGAGCGTGAAGTGGTGGTAGAAAAGAAGCAGAAGCCCCGAGCCGTGAACCCTCCCGAGGGCCTGGGGGCTACCCCGAGGGCGACGACACCTCGAAGGAAGCTGACGGCATGGCCGTCGACTGAGCCACGGCCAAGACCATGGAGCTTGTGCAACGGCCGGTCTACTTCGTTAGCATGGTGCTCAGAGATGCGAGGAAAAGGTACGCCATGCAGCAGAAGTTCCTCTACGCACTCCTAGTGGCATCGCGCAAGCTACTCCACTACTTTCAGGGTCACCCCATCAGGGTGTTACCAAGTTCCCTCTGGAGGTAATCCTGCACAACCCCAATGCCACGGGCCATGTGGCTGAGTGGGCCATTGAACTACAGCCCTTTGAGTTGACGTTCGACACCACACCCACCGTCCACGCGAGTGCCCTAGCGGAGTTCATGGCGGAATGGACCGTCCTTGGGGAGAGCGAGCCTCGGTAGGAGATAACCTAGCTTCCCAGGAAGCTAGCCCCAGGGCGTTGGACAGTGAACTTTGACGAGGCGTTCAACGGGGACGGCGCAGGAGCGGCTGCCATACTTACGTCCCCCGTGGGCAACAAACTCTTCTACGCCGTGCAACTGCGCTTCAATGATGGAGACAAGCGCTCCAACAACATCGCCGAGTATGAGAGCTTGATTGCTGGCCTCAATGCGGCCATCGCCCTTGGCATCAAGCGCGTCACTATCCAGGGGGATTCCTTGCTCCTGGTTAACTTCTCCAATAAAAGCTACCATCCCAAGGACGAGCATATGGCGGTGTACATGGAGGAAGTGCGAAGGCTGGAGAGTACTTCCTAGGCTTGGACCTGCTTCACATCCCTCGTGGAGACAACTACGAGGTAGACAAGATTGCTAAGCACGCGTCCAGGCGGGAGCCACAGTAGCCAGGGGTCTTCGAGGAAATATTGTTCAAACACTCGGCAACACCCCCCTGGAAAGGAAATTTCCCAACCAGACAAACTCTCGCCCCCACCCTCCACAGGTGCACCCGACTGCGGCCTGCCTTCAGGAGGCTGGCTCGTCCTGGCGGCCGCAGCTCAGGAGCAGAGCTGGATCACTGAACTCAAAAGCTACCTCCAGGATGGCACCCTCCCAGACAGTGAGGATGCGGTGGAAAGCATGCTACGCTGAGAAAAGACATACTGCATGGTGGACGCGAATCTCTATTATTGCCGCCCCAATAGGGTTGCCCTCTAATGCATCTCTAGTGAAAAAGGGCGCGAACTGCTGACCGACATCCACGCAGGGGAATGCGGCCACCACGCCTCGGCGCACAGTCTGGCCGGGAAGGCCTTTCGCAGTGCCTTCTACTGGCTCACCGCGCTCACCGATGCCACAGAGCTGGTGAAGTCATGTGAAGCATTCTAGTTCCACGCCAAACAAATATACTAGCCAGCTCAGCAGCTGCAGACCATCCCACTCCCATGGCCATTCGCGGTTTGGGGGCTGGGTATCTTGGGGCCTTTTCCACGGGCGCCCAGGGGCTACCGGTACCTCTACATCTCCATCGATAAATTCACCAAATGGGCTAAGGTGGAACCGGTCAGAACCATCCGGACGCACTCAGCGATGAAGTTCATCCAAGGCCTGGTGTTCCGCTTCGGGGTGCCTAATCACATCATCACCAACACCAACAGCCAGTTCACCAGTGGGTTATTCTAGTCTTACTGCGAGGACATCGGCAGCAAGATCTTCTATGCATGAGTCGCCCATCCCCGCAGCAACGGGCAAGCGGAGCGAGCCAACGCGGAGGTTTTGAAGGGGCTCAAGACCAAGAGTTTCTGTCGCAAGCTCAAGGAGTGTGGGCGAGGATGGCTGAATGCTCTCCTAGGAGTGCTATGGTCCATCCAAACCACCGCAACCAAACCGACGGATGAGACTCCCTTCTTCCTTGTATATGGTGCTGAAGCTATTATCCCTACAGAGCTCAAGCATGGCTCCCTGGGTGCTCGCCTTGAATGAAATAGCACAAGAGGAGCTGCATCGGGAAAACCTCAACCTCCTCCAGGAGGCTCGCCACAAGGCTAGCGTACGGGTGTCCAGGTACCAGGAGGCGCTGCATCGATACCACTGTTTCAACATACGAGCTCGTACCTTGGAAGTGGGGATCTGGTTCTTCACCGCATCCTCTCTCGCGAGGGCCTCCACAAGTTGTCTCCAATGTGGGAGGGCCCTTTCAGGGTCACACACATCACAAGGCCACGCGCAGCATGGATGGAAATGGAGGAGGGCATCCCGATCCCCAACCCTTGGAACATCCAACACCTTCGCAAGTTCTACCCGTGAGTTGGCCTCACGGTAACAACGGTAACAAGAAGCCTACCCCTCGGGTGATGTTTAGATTCTCGAACGATAGCTTGTTTGCAACTTTGTTTTACCTGATGTTTTCCTCGCTTGTATCTTCGTTTCTTATGGTGCTTCTCCCTTTTAAAAACCGCGTGAGCGGGGGCTCGTCACGGTACCAACCGCCGTTTCCACCCTCGGTCAGCACGGGAGCCTAAAGCGTCGAGCTCTAAACTTATGGACTAGCTCTGACTGTAAGACACCTCCACCACGGTTCTTGACGATCCTCACACAATGCGCAAAAGGAAATCATACACCTTGCAGAACCTATGGTTACCTCTTTGAGGAACTATACAGGGAAAGTACGCGCCCTATGGTCGCCTCGTCGAGGGACTTACGGGGCGGAACCGAACATACAGAGCCTACGGCCTCCTCCTCGAGGGACCTACGGGACAGGTACAACCCCGCGACCTCCTCAGAAGGGGGGCTAGTGGGGCAACCCTTGAGACTACCCCTCAAGGGGCGTGCGGAACCTACGGTTACCTCTCAGAGGGACTATACAGGGAAATCATGCCCCCTATGATCGCCTCCTCGAGGGACATACGGGGTGGAACCAAACGTACAGAGCCTACAGCCTCCTCGTCGAGGGACCTATGGGACAGGTATAAGCCCCGTGACCTCCTCGAAAGGGGGGCTAGCGGGGCGACCCTTGAGACTACCCCTCAAGCGGCGTGTGAACTAGCAGCCATCTCCACAAGAGACAAGAAGGACAGCCCTCGCAAGGGCCCCCTAGAAGAACCACACACCATGCCCTTGAGGCGGGAAAAGTGACAATAGACGGTTAAGGCCCCCGATCACGGGAAGGGTATCCTTACAAGTCCTAGCAAAGAAACAACAAAGTCCAGACTCGCTTCCCGAGTGTTACACAAATATGATTTACACCTACCTACCGGTGCCCTCGGTGCTCGCCTGGTGAAGATCTTCTTCATCTTCCGGCATGGCGAGGTCACCCGAGTCACCAGCACCGGCCTCCTCTTCGTCATCCACCATGCGTGGAAATGTCTCGACCAGCAGGTCGACAATCGGGGAAACTCTCACCTCGCGAGATGGCACAGCGGCCGATTGACACATGGCCAGGGAGTAGTCAAGTTCGGGCTATAGCTGCAGGAGGTTAGTGAAGAGGGACTTCCCCACGGCAGTCAGCATCGCCTCGCACTCTGAGGAGATAAAGTCGTCCAGGGCCTCTACCACCGGGCTCAGGGAGCTCTGGACCCTGCGCGCAAGCTCTAGAAGCGCCTCAACCTCGCAGCTGGCTTGGAGCTCTGAAGTGGCGAAGCCTTAGAGCCCCATGAATGGGAGGACCATAGCACCTTGCCCGTCAAGTGCGTGGAAGAATGGGCGAAGGGCCTCTGATGCCTCGCAAGTGGATTGCTCATGCCCCTCCTCGGCATGTGCTGCAACAGCAAGGGACTCTTTCAAGGCCCTAATTTTGCCCCGGAGCTCCTCGACCTCCTGAAGCGAACCCCTCTGGAGTTTCTCCTCCATGGCAAAGGCGTCCCGGAGCATGGAGCCCTCCTCTCGCTCTTGAGCGAGATCCCCCTGGGCTTCCGATAGCTTGGTGCCGGTCTCCAGTGACTGAGCCACAAGCTCCTTCTAGCGCTGAGCCTCCGTCGCCTCCTGAGCGGAAACATCTTTCTCCCAAGCCGATAAGGCGTCCCCATTTCGAGAGGCCTGGTCCTTGGCGTTGGCGAGGACTTTTGCCGCCCGGGCCGACATGTCCTGCAGTATTCCCTCCGCGTCCACGCGAGCACGCTCCATGTCGGAGTCCACCGCTTTCCTAGCCTCCATAAGTTGCTCCCATTCCCGGGTTAGCTAACGGTCCTCGCGAACCGCGTCTACCAGGAACTGGTCCAACTCGACATGGAGGCTGAAAATGAGCTTTCCCAGGAGCTCGGTGCGAGGGGACTAAGCCGGCTCAGCCACGATCAGGGCCCGAGACTCGCTGGGCTGTGCGCTGGAAGGAGCCTCTTCCGGAGCGCCTGGCTGGCGCGTAGGAGTCAAGGGGCTTGGCCTAGGGGATGTGCGGCCTGCAGAAACCTCGCCCTCCAGCGACCCTTGCCCTACACCCATGTCGGCTAGCCCCGTGATGTCTGCCGCCTGGTCCATGGTCGAGGGAGCGGCTTCAGGAGGAGAGCCTGGGAGGCGCTCATCGCCCGCCTCAATCACCGTCGAGGCTGACGGCCCCGAGGTGACAAGGGCGGGAGCCGCTTACGGAGGGGAGGCGGCCGCCTCCTATTTTGGTGCCATCGGCGTGGCTGAGGTCTCACTTGGCAAGACCAGCGGGCGTACAACCGGCCGGATCTTCCGGGAGTTGGTCCTCTCCACCTGTGGCTGCTTCTGTGGGTGGTCGTCGCTGCAAGGAATTCTCTGAGTGAGCTAAGACCAGATAGCACGAGAAGGAGTTGAGGGCTACCGACCGATACCTGCTGCCCCCAGTTGAGGACTGCACGCCCTAGTGACCCTGTTTTGTGTCGAGAGGGAGGAAGCCCCCGGCAGGACGAGGCTCGCCGCCTCCCTGTAGGCCCCCTCCAGAGGAGGGCTCCCCTCATGGTTCCCCTTCTATCAAGACACCTCCCGAGGGTCGACCTCGGAAGAAGGGACTCCTACTCCTGCGGCTTTCCCCGTCACGGTCCCAGGGGAGCCCTCGGATGAGATGGCAGTAGAGGAGGCCATTTCCAGAGGATTCGGGCGCTCACCCATGTAGCCATGGGGGTCAATTCCCCACTCATCGAATTGGGATGGGGTGGCCCGAATCTCCGCTCCATGGGGATCAAGGTAAAGGGGAGGACCCCATCGGGAAGCTCGGAGGTGGCAGGGGTGTGCAGGAGCTCATGGATGAAGCCCGCCACGACAAAATCATCGGTAACACCGTCCCCGAGGGCCAGGCGGTCTCCCATGGAGAAGTCCCACAGGTCCTTGTTGTGCTTCTGCAGTGGAGCGATCCTCAGACGAATGAAATCCATGGAAACGAGAGGTCATGTTAGACCTAAGGAGTTGAGCCACTCAACACGGGTGGTGAGGGCTTCCATCTTGTCCCCCTCTAGGGTTACCACAGGACATCGATTGTTGACTTTCTCGGCCAGCGCGGTGGGGGGAGCAAGGCGAGGACTGTCCTCCACCACATCCAACAGGACCCTTCACTTACATAAGTCATCCACGCGCTTTGTCCAGCCCATTTGGGGGCCAAAAGGCCCCTCCTTCACGAAGGAGGCGCAGCCGGCAGCGCGATTCGGGGAGGTGAGGCAAAGAGCGTACATGTGGCGCAGCAGCGCCACAGAAGGCTTCACCCCCACTAATATCTCGCACCAGCAGGCGAAGATAGCTAGGGTGGTGATGGAGTTGGGATGCAGGTGGAGGGCGTGGATCTGGTAGTGCTCCAGAACCGCCAGGAAGAAGGGAGAGAACGACGGGACCAACCTCGCGATGACGGTGTGATAGAAGAACGGGTGCACCGGGCCTGGGAGACCCGTTGGATCCGCTGATCCTGGCCATGCTGGGGTCCTCCCCTACTCGTTCCGATCGGTGGCCAGTTGCAGGCGGCAATGGTCAAGGCTGGAATCCGTCTTGATGGTGGAAGGTAGCAGCACCTCCCCTGTCTCCTCCTCCCTTCATCCTCTTCTTCTCGAGGGGGGCTGGGCAGACGACGCTTCCCCTTCGTCGTGGCCAGGGCTTCACGGCGATACATCTCGCACAACATACGGGGGCGGTTTGCTGAGGGAAGCGAGCAAAGAAGAGAAGGCGGAGAGGAACATATATTTGCTCAACCAAAGCGCCCCCCCCTTTTTTATGGGCTGGGGGTGTTTCCGCTCAGGAGCGCGCCTCTCAAGGAGGCGCATAAAGGGCCTAGAATGGCACGCGTCTAGTGTGGCGCCAGACATCGGGGTAGCCGTCCAGGCCCTCTACGGCCTGGACGTGGCACTTGGCCAGAATGGCCGGGGGCTACTGTCGGATACCTGGTACACGGGTACCTCGATCCATATACGCCTGGCTACCTCTGCGGTCCTGAGAAGGCCTCGCGAGGGAGGATATCCTCCCACACGAGGTATGCCAACACCCCTCCTCTAGAGGCCCCTAGAGGGGGAAGTCACGAGGTCGACGCGGCTCCCTCCGGAGGAAAATGACAAGCGCGACCGATCCATTGGATGCTCTAGTTCTAGCAGCCCCTGAGGCCGGGACTTGGTCAAAGGTGGAGTCGACAAGGCCCTGACCGGCTGACAGACGGCTTCAGCGCGAGCAGGACCGCCTTTGGCTACTTTGGTGAAAGGGAGAGAGCACGCAACATCGGATGAGGACATGGAGCATCAGAAGGGGAGTGCTTTACCAGCAAGAGGAGGAGCGCCCAACACCCAAGGCCTAGTCCACCAAAAAGTAGTCTCCTAGACCAGGATCACGAGGGATGACACTGTCGTGACCCTCCCCTTCCATGAACCAGGGGAGAGGCCCGACGCTGCCCTATATAAGGAGCCGTTCTCCTACCTTGCAGGGGATGGATCCCAGAGATCTAAAACCGTAGACTTTCATCCACCATTGTAACTTTACGAGGAAAGTGAGCAATACCACAAAGCAGGAGTAGGGGCTTTACCTCCTCATGAGGGTCCCAAACTTGGGTAAAAAACCCCAGTGTCAATTCTATTCCATGCACCCGCTTTGCCACCGTAGCCATCGCCGAACTCCTTCAGAATCGTGTGTTCAGCCCCCTCATGAACCAAGGGATCATTGAACCCTCACTACAAGAAATGTGTTGACTAGTGACATTTTCTTAACGACCCTGAGTTTTTTGGTCATAGATCTATGACCATTTCGAACCAACTAGTCGTAAGCCATTTGGGAGGATACAAACCCTAAAAAACTACGACCTTTTTTGTAAGAAAGGTCATAGCTTGCTTACACCAGTTGGTCATAACATAGATATCACTGGTCCATGACCTTAATTTTGGGCGACTACGACCAATTTAAATGGTCGTTACTGCCAAATAAAAGAACCAGACTAGAAACTAACCAGTTTCACCTATGTGTCATGTCCACATGTCAATTCTTGCTTATGTGTCATATACACATGTCAATTTAGGCTCAATTGTCATGTCTAGGTGTCGCTCTGCAGGACCCACTTATCAACGATGACTATTAAAGAGGACACATGCTGACCCTACCGCCGCCTGTAGGCGGGACCCACACAGGACCCCACCGCCACCTACAGGCGCGCCTGCACGCAGGACCCACACAGGACCCCACTGCCACCCAACTGCCGCCTGCAGGCAGGACCCACACAGGACCCCATCGCCACCTACAGGCGCGCCTGCAGGCGGGACCCACACAGGACCCCACTGCCACCTATAGGTGCGTATGCAAACAACCCAGCAAAAATAGACAACCCCGGGGGATCGAACTCGCGACACCCTCCGTTCCCCTCACGCTACTAACCACCAGAGCAAGCGCTCTTTTGTGTAAGCTAAGCACACGGGCCCTATAAGTTCATCATTTCGTTTGTTGGCTTGGGCCTCGCGCGGATGCGGCACCCCGCCTTCAGGTTGCTTGGGCTTATCCTAGGTCGTCCTTGGCCCAACTACCACGTGAGAGCACGCTCAGATTCTAGGCTAGGCCATCTGGCTCCGGCCGAGCGCCTCCAGTTTTTTTATTTTTTTATGTATTTGTTTTTATCTTTGTATTCATAACTCCAAATTGAATCAAATAAAATTTAGAGAACTTGTAAATTTTCATAGAATATTTTAAGAATATTATGGAAAACTTTTCATTTCAAAAAAATACAAGAACTATGGTCAATAGAGATTTTGGACCGTTTTTGAATTTTTCATGCCCGTTTCAAACTATGGTCAAAACGGCGGGCACGAAGGTTGATAGATAGGGGATGATCCTCGCTAAAATTGCATCGGATCTCTAAAGAAACATCATATTGTGAGATTAAAAATGATTTTTAAAAAAATCATGAGCATTAGATCATGTAGCTGTAGTTCAAATCGGACCCACTTCCTACCGATTCGGCAGACATTTGTCTTTTTTGCCATGGGTGGATGGAAAGGTTTGAGATATCCTACTTGGAACATTGTCCATGCAAGGTGGTATAGTGTTTTTTGAAAAATATGGTGGTAGCATTTTGAATTAACCATTTGGTGGTTGCTTCACAAAACGCCCTATTTTTGCCACTCGGAAAATGGAAAATACTTTTTCTATGCGAAGAAAAGGAAAACTTCCTCCTGCAACATTATTCGCCATCCCAATATTCACATGCATGCACAATATGGGCACATTATCATAAACTATGTCGCGATTCTGACCATAATAATTGTCTTTTGACCCGAAAGCCATGAAACATCGAACATGATAGGTCATTTCTGTGAAGGTTTTTTCAAGATGTTCGCAATATACCAAGTTTGGTATTTTTCTTTGCAAATATGTCACATAATATGACACCACGCGAAGGAGTTACCTCATTTGGACTGTTTTTAAATTTTTTTATGTCTGTTTCAAACTATGGTCAAAACGACGGGCCTTAAGGTTCATAGATAGGCGATGCTCCTCGCTAAACTTGCATCGGATCTCTGAAGAAACATCATATTATGAGTCTAAAAATGATTTTTACAAAAAATCATGAGCATCAGATCATGTACCTGTAGTTCAAATCGGACCCACTTCCTACCGATTCGGCAGGAATTTGTCTTTTTCGCCAGGGGTCGACAAAATGGTTTGAGATACCCTACTCATGACATTGTCCATGTAAGGTTGTATAGTATTTTTTTAAAATATGGTTTTAGTATTTTGAATTAACCATTTGGTGGTTGCTTCACAAAACGCCCCATTTTTGGCACTCGGAAAATGGAAAATGGTTTTTCCGTGGGACGAAAAGGAAAACTTCCTACTACAACATTGTTAGGAATCCCAAGATGCACATGCATGCACAATATGGGCACATTATCACAAACTATGCCGCGATTCTCACCATAATATTGCTCTTTTGACCCAAAAGCCATGAAACCTCGAACATGATAGGTCATTTTTGCGAAGGTTTTTCAAGATGTTCGCAATATACCAAGTTTGGTATTTTTCCTTGCAAATATGTCATATAATATGACACCATGTGAAGGAGTTACCTCATTTGGACTGTTTTTGATTTTTTTTATGTCCGTTTCAAACTATGGTCAAAACAACGGGCTTTAAGGTTCATAGATAGGGGATGCTCCTCGCTAAACTTGCATCGGATCTCTGAAGAAACATCATATTGTGAGTCTAAAAATGATTTTTTCAAAAAATCATGAGCATCAGATCATGTACCTGTAGTTCAAATCAGACCCACTTCCTACCGATTCGGCAGGAATTTGTCTTTTTTGCCAGGGGTGGAAAAAATGGTTTGAGATACCCTACTCATGACATTGTCCATGTAAGGTTGTATAGTATTTTTGAAAAATATGGTTTTAGCATTTTGAATTAACCATTTGGTGGTTGCTTCACAAAACGTGCCATTTTTGACACTCGGAAAATGGAAAATGGTTTTTCCGTGGGACGAAAAGGAAAACTTCCTCCTACAACATTGTTAGGCATCCCAAGATGCACATGCATGCACAATATGGGCACATTATCACAAACTATGCCGCGATTCTGACCATAATATTGGTATTTTGACCCGAAAGCCATGAAACCTCGAACATGATAGGTCATTTCTATGAAGGTTTTTTCAAGATGTTCGCAATATACCAAGTTTATTATTTTACCTTGCAAATATGTCACATAATATGACACCACGCGAAGGAGATACCTCATTTGGACTGTTTTTGAATTTTTTATGTCCGTTTCAAACTATGGTCAAAACGACGGGCTTTAAGGTTCATAGATAGGGGATGCTCCTTGCTAAACTCTTAATGGATCTTTGAAGAAACATCATATTCTGAGTCTAAAAATGATTTTTTTCAAAAAATCATGAGCACCAGATCATGTACCTCTAGTTCAAATCGGACCCACTTCCTACCGATTCGGCAGAAATTTGTCTGTTTCGCCAGGGGTGGACAAAATGGTTTGAGAACCCTACTCATGACATTGTCCATATAAGGTTGTATAGTACTTTTGAAAAATATGGTTTTAGCATTTTGAATTAACCATTTGGTGGTTGCTTCACAAAACGCCCCATTTTTGGCACTCGGAAAATGGAAAATGGTTTTTCCGTGGGAGAAAAGGAAAACTTACTCCTACAACATTGTTAGGCATCCCAAGATGCACATGCATGCACAATATGGGCACATTATCACAAACTATGCCGCTATTCTGACCATAATATTGGTCTTTTGACCCGAAAGCCATGAAACCTCGAACATGATAGGTCATTTCTGTGAAGGTTTTTTCAAGATGTTCGCAATATACCAAGTTTAGTATTTTACCTTGCAAATATGTCACATAATATGACACCACGCGAAGGAGTTACTTCATTTGGACTGTTTTTGAATTTTTTTATGTCTGTTTCAAACTATGGTCAAAACAACGGGCTTTAAGGTTCATAGATAGGGGATGCTCCTTGCTAAAATTTTAATGGATCTCTGAAGAAACATCATATTGTGAGTCTAAAAATGATTTTTACAAAAAATCATGAGCATCAGATCATGTACCTGTAGTTCAAATCGGACTCACTTCCTACCGATTCGGCTGGAATTTGTCTTTTTTGCCAGGGGTGGACAAAATGGTTTGAGATATCCTACTTGGGACATTGTCCATGTAAGGTGGTATATTATTTTTGAAAAATATGGTGGTAGCATTTTGATTTAACCATTTGGTGGTTGCTTCACAAAACGCCCTGCTTTTAGCACTCGAAAAGTTGAAAATGCATTTTTTGTCCGGCGAAAAGGAAAACTTCCTTCTGCAATATTTTTCTCCATACCAATATGCATATGCATGCACAATATGGGCACATTATCACAAACTATGTCATGATTCTGGCCATAACATTGGTTATTTGACCTAAAAGCCATGAATCCTCGAACATGATAGGTCATTTCTGTGATGGTTTTTTTGAGATATTCGCAATATACCAAGTTTGGGATGTTTCTTAAAAATATGTTACATAATATGATACCATATGAAGGTTTTACATTGTTTGGACCGTTTTTGAATTTCTTATGCCCGTTTCAAAATTTTCTCATTTCAAACTATGGTCAAAACGGTGGGCATGAAGATAGGGGATGAGCCTCGGTAAACTTGCATTGGATCTCTGAAAAACATCATACTGTGAGTCTAAAAATGATTTTTTCAAAAAATTATGAGTGTTAGATCATGTACCTGTAGTTGAAACCGGACCCACTTCCTACCGATTCGGCTGGCGTTTGTCTTTTTTGCCAGGGGTGGACGGAAAGGTCTTAGATACCCTAGGTGGGACATTGGCGATGTAAAATGGTCTAGTATTTTTGAAAAATAGGGTGATACCATTTTGAAACTTTCATTTGGTGGTTGTTTAACAAAACTCCCTGTTTTTGGCACTCGGAAAATGGAAAATGCATATTTTGAGCGACGAAAAGGAAAACTTTCTCCTGCAACGTTGTTTGTCATTCCAAGATGCACATGCATGCACAATATGGACACATTTTCACAAAATATACAACAGGAAATGCCATGGCCTTTTTAACCCCTTTAATTAACCTCTAAGGAACCCCTAAAACCTGTAGAACTGAGTCAACGAATCAGAAGAGAAAGAGAGTCTACACACGGATCACCCACCGAATGAGATCTCAGCCATTGATCCAACACTCTGAAGTTGCAACACCAGTTTCTCCCGCCTCCCACAATTTTGACTTGAATAGACCGAAACACCCTGGTATTCCTAGTACTGCACCAGAGAAGTTATCACGGGCATTTTGGTAAATTCCACCGACACACATCCACCCAAACGCGACCCTAATCCCCTCACACACCCGACCCCGCCACCACTTCTCCTCCTTCGCGGCCCACACAAACCCCAATCCCGCGGGCGCCTCCATCTCTCTACTTCCCATCACCCACACATGCGCCGCCACCTCCGCCTCCGCAGCGCCACAGCCTGCCATGGCGAGACACCACGCGGGATGAGATCTGGCGGTGTCACGGTGGTCTTGCTAGCCGGCGCGCGCGTGCATCACTGCACGGCGCTCCGTCGAGCTCGCCTCACCGCATCGCTATCATGGACAATGGCAACAAGGACGCCATGGATGGCATTCGCAGTTCCTCCTGGCGGCGATAGGAGCACCTTCCTTTCCCGCCTCAGATCTAGTAACTTCCCCCACTCCCTCTCTCCCGTCCCCTTTTTCTTCTCTCTCGGTCCCTCTCTCAGTATCCCTCTCTCTCAATGCAGACGCCGCCGCACCTGAGGGTAGTTCCTCCCTTCCCTTCACCAGTCATGGCCACCGAGCACGTGTAGTGGCCGTCGATGAGGAGCACGAAGGAGATGTAGCACGAATGGCACGGGGCTCTTCTACTGCGGGCGTGGGACACGGACGAGGGCGTGCATGGGGAGGAGAGGGGCGGCCCTTACACTCGAAGCCGCCAAATCAAGGACAAGGCCTACTCCTCTAATCCGTGCGGGATTATGCAGATTGCCGCGCCGCAAGGGGCGCATCAGGAGGAGGCCCGCCGGGCTGTCGTTCCTGTTCGAGTATGTTGCCACTACAACCGCCTTGGGCTCTTCCTCTTCTCCCTCGACCTCACCCAGGGACCACAACAGATCCTGTTTTGTTTGGTCTTGCAAGAATCTTAGTTGCATCATACGTCAGCATCTTCTGTGATCTAGGATCTGAAATTGGTTTTGCTGGACGTTGTGGTTGAATTATATACTGTTCTTGATTTCCACGTATTTTTGGCTGGTGACAAGTTTAGTGTATCTTATTACAACTGCAAAAACTTTATAAACTACATGTTCCTATTGTTCTCTCTTCATTAAATGTTTTGACTACTGAATTCATGTCAAAACATGTGATTAGCAAGTCAATTGTTTAGTGGCTTTTATTTAAATGATGGTCAGATATAATTACATGCTCTGTGGAAGCTAGTATACTAATCTAGAATAATAGCTTCTCTGCTGCTATCCCTAGGCTGCCATACCTCTCTGCCGGCTCCGTTCGTGGCTTCCTGTTAGTGTGTCCTGTTGCATATAGTTAGCATCTAGCTGAATGATATTACGTTCTACCTAACCTAAAGTTTATTCTTATTTGTGGATAAACATCGCTACTATTTAATGCATAAAGTTGTGTATTACTCCTATATTTACATCATGCTACATGAGGATAAGCTATTGTCTCAGGCTAGTTAACTGAGCTCGAGTTGCAAGTACTTTCTTTTTATCCTGGGATGATGTTTAACACCCTGAAAGCTATTTACAGATTCATATTTTCATCATATTTCAGTACCTACTCTAGCCTGCCTATTTCAATCTACTAGATGATGCCATATTCTTAATAATTGCACAATTTCTTCTTGAGCTATAGATAGTCGAACCCCCACCAGTAGGGCTCGAGTTAGACCAAGGTGATGCTAATGTGTGTGCTCGATAATGCCGTCTAGCTCATATTATTTTTGTTCTAGAATCCATCCTTTAAGATGAGAATTTGTGGACTACTCATAATTTGTTGGCGAACATGTTTGTACTCCGCTATGTTGTGTTCCTGATAATGGCTCCATGCTAATTACTTACTGATGCTAGAGATACTGATGTTGTATCTTTGTTCCAGATATATGCAATCTTGCTTAGGCTGCTGTGTTATTTGGTTGCTCCATTTACATGTATAAAATGTGAGCTCTCCTTGCCAATTTTTTAAGAGCCTTACTTCTTCATTTTCAGCCCAGTGAGCATGATGTTGGTGTTCTTGCAAGCTTTGAAGGGTATTTTCCGATGACATTATTGTTAAACAAGCCCAAACTATGAATAGGAACTAACTACCTGAACCGCTTGAAATATATCAAGTATGACCTTTGACATATGTTTTTACTTTCTTTAAACCTAGTCAATTACGCTTAAACGTCTGTTATCCATTATTCTTAAAGTATTTAGTTATGGTTGTTTGCAGTGCATACAATAGTGTAACATTCTACTACTTTAATCATGTATATCGTGATCACCTTGTTGAACAACTCTTAATGTTTAATATCTGAATTTTGTTCTCGACTTATTTCTCACTCTCGGAACTATTGTGTATTATGTTTTCTGCTTATTTCATATGTATCTCCTTTTGTTTTGACACGCTACTGAATGTATGCATCTTATTTTTCATCTCTAGTCAATAACAAAATGACTAATGCTAGTCTAACCAACGCTTTTTTTCTGTTTCTAGAATTTTATTTGGAATAGTAAAAGTCGAAGCATTTTAACCTTCGGTTGTTTGAATTTGCAGGAGTATTCATAGTCTAGGTAACTGGCATAGTTCCTAGCTCCACTTGAAGGATGGTTGCTTGCTCCTTTTGATCAGATGTACATGTAATAAACTGGCTGTGATGTTGTGTGATAGTCTTATTCTTTAACCTTTGTGATGTACCGTTTGTGTAATGGAGATATCGAGTAATGTGACTGTTCGAATGCAGTGTAAACTATATTATTTGATTTGAATTACTGTTGGGCTGCTTTTGGTTATTTCTTACTCTTGGGCCAGTTCTGGACCCACGATTAACTCTGTCTTAAAAAGGACTTTGCCCACTATCTTAAAAAGGCCTTGGCCCAGACAATGTTGGGCTGAAATACCTTACTAAGGAAAATGGCAGAATAAATAAAATGAATTAAATAATTTACATCAAAAAGACAGAAACCCAAAAGTGAAATGGGCGATAAGCGACCGAAACCCCAAATGAAATGATCGTAAAAAGGCCTAGGCTCAAAATGAACTGAACATTTAAAAGGCCAAGATCTAGAAAAGAAAAAGGCTAAATTGTTGGGCTTGGCCCATGTAGACGATTGAACTGGACTGGGCTGATTTTGATTCAGGACCATTTTGTTTGGTCATAGATTTTTCCACGTAGGATTGGCCATGTAGGATCTTACGTCGACAGGCCAGATAACCCATGAATAAAAAAATTGGTCATGGACTCTATGACCATCTATATTGGTCATAGGTGTCCATGACCAATTCCAAAATAAGGTCATTTACTGTCATTAGTGATGCTCGCTATGTGACCTAGTGCTTTTGGTTATAGAAAGGTCATAAATTGATTACTATGACCTTTCAGTGACCAATATTTGGGGTCACAAGTTAGCACATTTCTTGTAGTGCCTAGTTCCTTCGTGGGACAAATCCCTGACAATATGCCCCCCTTTTTGGCATTTATTTATTAGCTTATTCTTTCATTCATTCATTCAGCATAAAAGGTAATATAATTTCTTGGTTGTGTTCAAGGTGGGAGGGGCAGCATCTCTACTCTAGAAGAACAAGAAAAACAGACATGTGACTCATATCAACAAGGATTATCATGTTGTAAGTTTCCTCCATGTCATGCATGGCTTTGGCTAGTGGTTCAGGAGCGTTTTCTACCAACATGCCTACTTTAGTGTGCACACTACATTTCACATTGTTGCAATCCATAGGTAGAACTTAAACATGATTAATATTCAACATTTAACATTGAAAGTTGTGTGCCATGCCAGTCATGGTTTAGCTAACAACCACTAATAAGATGTGAAGCACAAAAGTTTCCATAGTGGTATCACCCCAAACCTTACTTTCTTATGAGCTTTAGAATACATCAAAAAGGGTATTTTTAAGAGTGTTTGGAGGATTAACATACATACTATAATTGAAAGTAGCTTTTGCCACAAGTAGGTGGATATGTCTAGTCTAGTTTTAAGGGGCTTGCAACAAGTCTTAACTTGTGTAGAAAAGGCTTAGCAAAAAGAGATCTAAAGAGTGTGCCATCTAGTTTACAATGTCAACATTTATTTTCTCACCTTTTTTCAGTATCTGATCATAAACATTTATAATAATGGTGGTGGTGGTCTTTTTAATGCAAAACAAAAGGTAAAATGACAAAACAGACGCTCCAAGTTTCTACGATAGTTCTATGTTGCTCAAAAAACAAAGTTTAGAGGTTTGCAAACCGTGAGTTGAGTTGGTCCAGTGGGGTGCCTTGGACATCCCTAAGCTTATGGTTTTGACCATCCTTGGGTTGCTCTTTGTGTGATGTTCCTCTATTCCTTGTCAAAAAAAACTTCAACACAAAACTTTTTCTCCCATCTCTTTTCTGAGAGGTGACATTAGTGGCACAAGAATATAATAATTTCTACTTATATATCAAATAAAAAATTCTTTATGAATGTTCCAGAAAGCATATAATGTTCCTACATATCCCTAGAATATAATATGACTCATACAAATCATCTTAGGACACTTGGGAATACTTAAAATAGAACATGTTCGTCCACTTAGGCATGTCAGGAATTTCATCTAATTTTTTTTTGCATACATAGGATGAAAAATTGTAAATTTTGTATAAATTTGAGCGCAATCGGAGCTACATAAAAAATTAGAAAATTCTTGCACTAAAAATTGTTCTGCAGAAATTTACTACTCCATATGTTTAGCAACTTTGAAAACATCCAAAATGGGTTCCACTTGGTACTTTATTAAAAATTACAGAAAAAAAAACTAAAATAAAACTCTCTTTCTACATTAAGAGTTCAAAAACAAAAAATCCAAAAGAAAATAACCGGGTTGCCTCATGTGAAGCGCTTTGTTTATAGCCATATAGCTAGGCTTTACTTACTTGGTTTAGGTGATATGGAATTCATGGGATAGCTTGTGTTTCTTTGCTACCTCCTTTTTCCTTGGAAAGTGTTCCATACATTATATCAGGGTCCCATGGTGTGCTCATGCCAATCAAAAATCATGATCAAGTTAAAACATGGTAAGAAGCAACAAAAGATATGGAAACGATAAAAACAAAGTCTCACGTTTTTCCTATGCATTGGTATTTTATATATGACTAAATAACAGCAAGTAGAAGCATACCTTTGCATATCCTCAGTAGGTGGGCACAACATATAATAAATAGAATCTTAATGAGGGCACCTATCACCTCCTCTTTCATAATAGTTGCATTTACTAGAAGCAATTTTAGCATTGTAAGCATCCAAAGCAAGCAAGTTCATATAATTTTTCATGTGAAGGGGATCATTATAACTATCATGGCCTTCATTTGCATGCTTTCCTATTTCAAAATAGTTGCTAGTACTATTTTCATTTTAAGATCATGGTTGCAATGATGATTTTCAACATAAGGTAATTGCAAACCACATATATAGGTTCTAGCAAGTGCATATTTATCCTCTATGGTTAACATAGGAGAGTTCAAGAATATTATAGGACTCTTACTAACAAGAGTATCATCATGTACAATAAGTATGTCATCTTCATCCACATGTATTATACATGGAGGGTTGTTAATAGACATAGGTCCATCATCTAAATCATTATCATATAGCATGTCTAAAAAATATTCCTCATTACCATCAATAATCTTAGTAGTAGCATTATTATAAAGTGAATGAGCATTATTAGTTTCATCATAATAGCATGGGTTATCAAATATGAGTATAGAATTCTTAGCTGCACAATTATCATAGCATGAGTTCTCATAAATGACAAATGAGTTTTGAGTTTGAGTGTTACTGTCATTTTCGAGAGGTTCCCATACATCCCCAAGCTTAGGTTGGACCATATCTACTTCTTATTCATTCTTCTCCTCTTCTTCAATATGTTAATCATGATAATTCTGAATAATAGTATTCAATAATTCCTTAGCTTCCTCAATAGTCATGTCCCTGAAAATATTTCATGCAACACTATCTAGATATGTTCTAGAATGTTCAATTAGTCCATTATAAATTGCATCAAGCAATTTCATTACCCTTAAAACCATGCACAGGACATCTCCTTCCAATGGCACAAAATCTTCCCCAAGCTTGGGGAATACTTTCTTCTTTGTTTTGTGTAAAGCTATTAACTTTAATTTTCATAGCATGTATTTTACTATCAGAGATATACTTATGGAAAAAAAATACAAGCATGCTTTATTACTAGTAATGGACTTAGGAGCTAATGCTTTGTACCAAGTTCTTGCATCTCCTCATAAAGATAAGGGGAATAGTTTTAAGAAATAATAGTGTTGGTGTATCTCAGTATTTCCAAATAGGCAAGCAGTATCTTCTAGATTCATTAAGTGCTCATAGGGAAATTCTTCTTCTTTACCATATAACTTAGATGCTTCAACTCTTTCTATTATTTAAGGGTTAACTTCAAAATCATAATCCTTATCTTTAATGAATATTGCAGGTTCATTGCATTTACTAGCAACATGAAATAGTTTTCCTAGAGAAAAGGTACTCAAGGTTTCTTCAAATTTCTAGATCAAGACTCATAAAAGCTTCAGCGAAAGCAATATCCTCTTCACTAGGCGTCTCATTAGAACTAGTTGCAATATCTTTTCCATTAACATGTTCATCTTTATCATCCATAGTAAAATTTATAATAATTTTTATGTGTTTTTGCTATAAGGGAAGTAAAACCTGAAATTAAATCTAATGAGAAACTCACAACCAAAACAAATTAAAGAAACCTCCCCAAGCTTATATGATTGCAAGATATGAAACAAACTAAAACAAATCTAAAGTCTAGTACACATAGGAATAGAAACTTAAGCGCTACGCTCCCTAGCAACGGTGCTAGAAAGTATCTTGATAACCCCCAAGTGAAGGGGGTCAACGTAGTACCTCTCAATGTGGAAGTAGGGTATCGATCCGCAGGAGCAAGAAGGAAAAGCTATCTATTCTCTACAACTAAAGTGTCACAAGTTTTAGTTGATTATGCACTAAACAAGTTTTAAGGAATAAGTGGGTTGTTTTTTATAGTGCAAATATAATGTAACAAAACAAGAATGTAAAAGTGTCCCAATCCTCTTCAATGCAAGAGGACAAGACAAGGGGTTTTCTATTATGGGAACAATGGACATGGGTTCATGGGTTCACTTAATCCTCTCTTCTCCATATATGGTGATTATCATGTTATGGATAGTAAAGGTACACAAAACTCCAATGTTTTAATGGTACTTTTATGGTGGCTACATGTTGTAAAACACATAGGTGGAAGAAGTACTCATTTGTGTTGCTAGGTCACCCTTGCAATAAGGCTAGCATTTGGTTTGTGGTACGCCACACATCATACTTCTACCTTTTTACCCCTAGATAAAGGATGTTGGGCTACATTGCTATCACTCAATACATATGTCATTGTCACTCGGCCACCCATTACCTACATACATCATACTTCTTAATAGAAAACATTCTAAACACTAGTGCAATGATTCATATGTTGTGATATGTTGTTAGTATTATCACATCTCTCTCATCTACTCCCACTTGGTGGTGTTAATCACCTCATGATATGGATAGACAAGGCATTATGTATAGATCTAAACCATTACATACATCATAGAATCTTCCCAAAGTATGAAAAATCATACAAGATCCAACACAACGGTAAATGAATAACAAATACTATCTCATAACACAGTATCCACCATAGGAATTACATAGATAGATCCATACTCATGCAAGACACATCATATGGATTTAAACATTGATCATACGTAGAGAGATTAGATAAAGTTACCACCATAAACCCAAATTCCAAGGGGTGCACTACTCCCCTCTCATCATGGATAGTGATGGGGAGGCGTTGGTGAAGGAAGAGACGCGGTCGGAGGTGATTCCGGCAGCGGTTCCCCCTCCAATCTTCCTCCGAGCGGCGGCATGCTAGCTCTCTATTACTTGGTTTTCGATCTCCTCCTCCGTTCCTCTCGAGAAAGGCCGCCAGGGGGTATATATAGATGGTTTTAGGGTAAAACAATGCGAATAGTGGTGGAATCAATGGCATCGGAGTTTCGATGGCTAAGATAGTACAGGTGGCGCACCCTCTAGTAAATGGGCTCCCATTTTCAGCTTGTTGGGCCCCTTGGGCTCTACTGTAGCTCTTTGGATTCGTATGGAAATTATCTAACAGCTTCCATTGATCTAGATCCATTTCGAGCTCCGTAGCTCCTGTAAAGTCAACAACACTAACAGATAGATTTTCTGCCAGAAAAAGTTAGAATCAAAAGACAGGGGATTGTTTAGAAAGTCCCCAAAATCAATGTAAGACAAGGATCTAACATTATATATGATGAAAATATGTGGGTAAACATGTCAACAAACTACAAAGTTCATGTATACATTTTACATGCATCACAGACCAATGGTCAAATGTTCCCATGCATTATGGAATTTGATTGTCGCGAGATTGTGGCGATGTTGCTGAGCAAGGAGGAGGAGAGATTATCATCCAATTCTATGATTAGATAGATCAGTACATTGCTACATGAGATGGAAGAGTTTAGGGTAGTGAGTATTAGGCGGGATTAAAACTTGGTTAGCGATGGCCCCACCAAATTGGCCAATTAGAAACAAAAACTGATGTTTGGTTAGGATCGGGCCCTAGTGTTATACCCAAACTCTTTATGGACGATCGTAATCCTGGTGATTAATACAAAGTCTATTTCGCAAAAAAAAAGGGACAAGACATGGGGAACCGATACATGAGTTTATGCTCACGAGGCCATGAGGTGGTGGTTGAAAACCCAGCTAGGGTTACATTCCCTCGCCAGCAGGTAGTCTTGGATTTTGGAGGCGTGGTGGACCACGGCCCCTCGCTGGCAGGATTTTTTTATTTAGGCAGTTTTGTCGGGATGGTGAGACAGCGGCTATATTTTGAATTCAGAGTAAAGTATTTTCTTCCCTATCCTGAGGAAGGAAGTGAGCATCATATGACCTTGCAGACGGTTGTTGGGGTGATGGTGGATGTGGTGTTGCATCTTCAGTTTCTATTAGCACCCATTTTGGGAAGATATAAATTACAGAGGTTGGAAGCCGGAAAAAGGTGTCTTGCTGACAGACGCATTTTGTTGAATACCAAAATCCAGCCCAAAGCCATATATTGAAGATAGTCGCTATGGGCTATTGGAAGAACTATTCCAAGATGAAGCATCTGTTAAGCCTGTTAAGGATAAGCTTTTGGAAGTCGGTGGTGGAACCAAGTTATGCCCAAGACCATGACCTAGCCGGCAAGAAAACTCAAAGACCGTTGTGACTACACCAGCACAGAAACAAAAAGAACTTCGCTGGGAGTCAACCAGACCCTTGGAGCCCAGTTCCACTACGAAGCCAGCGGTAGTTACCTAGTTTAGAGTTGTCTACATACTAAGGAGTCAGCATTGTACTAGTTTAATAGTCTCCTAGGATTACACGGAAAGACCAGTTGGTCCATATAAATTGTGAGGGGTGATGGCCGATTGAACTTAAGCACACAAAGCCCGCAAAATATACAATCACCAAATTCAATACATTACTTTTTCTCCTTACTTTTTGCCTACTTTCGACTACTCGATCCTTGTCCCTGCTTCTGTTTGTTTGCTAACTTTATGTTATAAAGCATCGATAATCCAGGTAGGATGGTCAGGCCGACTAACTCAGCCAATAGCCGCAGAAATTTTGGACCGGATCCCTCCTAAGAAACGGGGGCTTCTGGTTTAAAGATCGTCGGCTTACTATCTTGCGTATTGTGCTGTAAGATTAGTCTCTTGGAAATGGATTGAGGTGCATCACCCTTGCTCTTCTAGGCACCCGAGTAAGACCTTATATGTTATTTGGGCAATGTATTGGAGACTCCAACCATCTGAATAAATGGATACGTCATGCGAGTGTGCGGCAACGTTTAAAGTGCAACAAACTTTTTGGTGACTTTGCTTGGGACAGCAACATCGATCGGGCAGCAATGACTAGTCCTACAATCCCTCAGTCGGGTACCGGCTAAAATCATACGACCCGCCTATGATGAACTGCCGGAAGATCAACTCAACATCATCGAAGCCATGAAAGATCAATGTCAAGAAGAGATCGAGGAGATTCAGAAGAAGAAGGAGAATAACTCTTGGATGAACTAAAACAGCTCCAGGAGAACAAGGAAGAGGAAGATCGGGTAGTTTTCCTGGTGACTTTGAAGGATCACATCACGTCAATCGGTGTTGTCTAGTTCACTCCCCTCGTTGATGCTCAAACTATAATTATTAAAGCGTATCATACGGTCAATTAGTAGTCGTAGATTTACGCATTAGAGATTCAAATCAGTAGATCCTTAAAGCTGCTTTCGAGTATGCTAATGCAACTAAAAACACTGCTAGCACATTGAGCTCAAACTCTGAACCATCGGTTTACCCGGTAAGTCCAAACCCAAATCTTAGTAAGACTTTGGTTTACACCCCAGAACCAATTGAAATTGTACCCTAGTCAGCTAGACCTAACGCACATGTTTACCCACTTGTCTCGAGTACTATCCTGATCTACAACCCTATCATTACACCAAGGCCTTTTGTCTCGTCTCAGCCGTGGAGATCTTTGTCAGACTTTGATCCAGGATTCTAGAAGTTTAGGACATAGATACAGAAGATGGCGTATGAGAAATTTGGCGTTGAACCAAAACCTACTGATGTCCTTTACCAAAAACTTTACCCGGGTTACTTTGACAATGTTCTATACCCATTAGGATTTAGAGTACCAGATTTCATCAAGTTTAGCGAAACGGATTAGTCAATACTCGGCCCATATGGGAGAAGCTAACAATAGTGACGTCCTTAAAAATTGTGTGTTTCCTCTTTTGTTAACCGGTACTGCTTTTTCATTGTTTTGGTCACTAATTCCAGCTACCGTTATCACGTGGTATCATTTAGAAAAGAAATTCCATGAAAGCTTCTATAACGGTGAGAACGAACTTACATTATCACACTTAATGGCGGTGAGATAGAAACATGACGAATTGTTATCCGATTATGTCAAGAGGTTTAGAGATACAGAGAATCGGTTTCACAAATTGGCCGACAAAGACATGGCTAATTTAGTGCTCAATGGCCTACGACCCCACCTGAAGGAAAAGTTGTAGGGTTTTGAGTACATAACAATCGGGATAAGTTTTGCAGAAACCTATGGTTTATGAAAGTCGGGCTAATGAAATGAAATTCATCATTTGGGTAGAAGCTGAATCATCTATGTGAGTAATATAGATGATATCGACTCAGGTGAGGAGGTGGATATTTATACATTCGAGTTCATATGGCCAGCTAAGACTAAATCGCACGTATGCGAGGACCTTGAGACAATTAAAAAGAACCAGGAGAAGGAATTCAAATGCATTTTTTATGTGGGAAAATGTGATAAGATGTTTGATGCTTTGTTAAGAGACAAAGTTATAGGGATTAACCATGTTATGCTGCATGTTGATGACATAAAACGACACATTTACTATAAGTATCATAATTTTTACTCTCATGGAATTAATGACTACAATGTTTTCTTGGATGATTGAGCTTTGCCAACATGAACATCGACAAACAACCATTCCCAATGAATGTTATAGAAGGGAAGAAAGGCCTTATTCGTCCTAAGATAGCTAAATCGGCAAAGGAGGCTAAGGTTGTTGTTGGTGAGCCCCAGAACACTGAGAACAAAAGAGGAGCCCAGGTTTGAGACATCATGATCAGTTGATAGGCCGATGGCAAGGAAACTATGAAGATCACTATCGGTGACCATGTGCTCAGGGGGCAAGACGAAGAACAACCGGATTCTTCGACCAAGTTCCTTAAACCTTGAAACCCCAAAGTCAGCAAGTGGAAGCATAACATGATCGGGAAGAAGAAAAAGGATTTCAATCCAATTTTGATATGCTATGAGAGAGGTATATCCGAAAGGCCAATTACTGACAATGCAAGCTTTGGTCTGGGAGGGTAGTGGGGGAAGGACCACTATAGACAACAGAGGATACTTCGGTGAGCATCCTTCCTAGAGGTGTAGCACCCTGAGAATTCCCCAATTATAATTTTATTATTCTTTTACTTTATTGCATCATCATGATATCATGCTCATGTTCATCATACCACATTGCATGGATCATACTCAAATTGGTGCATTAATATGTTGCATTGCATTGTTACCTTGTTGTGTTTTCTCTTGATATCATCATCATCTATCTCTCTCTCTATCTCTATCTCTATCTCTCTCTCTTATATATCTATTTTGTTTTCAACAAGAGGGTACCCACTTGCTAGGGTTCCATATTTTCCCAAATGGTTTTATTCCTTTGCTAAAACTCTAAATCTTTATTCTTGTATAAATGCCTGAATTGATTATATTTGTGGGCATCATCTTCCCTTCATTGCTTGTTCCCTCTTTCCACTCTTTCTTGTCAAAAGTATTTTGTTCTAAATCCTAGAAATATTCAAAAGGGTTAAGATAGTTGTTGGTTTGTTTTGTCTTAAAACAACTAAACATACAATAAGAGAAAAGAAATCATAAAATAAAAATAGAAGACAAGGAAGAGATAAGAAGAAGGAGCAAAGCAGTTGTGGCATTTTTTTCCTTTCTCTAGATCAATCAATCAATAACCAACTTTCAGCCCATCCATGTCCCCCTTCTCAGCCAAGCCCAACAACTAGACACCCCTCTCGTTTGTCTTCTCCATGTAGCTTGTAGGGTAGCACATCGATGGAGCCATGTCTACCCACCCTGTGGATGGGATGTTGATCCCCACTGACTCCTCTCTATAAGAAGCTTCCTCCTAGCCCCTGCCATAAACCCTAGATTACCTACCCCCTCTCTTATGTCGCCACTGCCATCTCTTGGTCCAAGATCTCCCTCCTTGTCCCTACAAGGCACTAGGCACCACTCCACTTCTTACCCCTTCGAGCATGTGAGCCACTTGTCCCTAATGAACCCTCGTCGTCGAGATCGATAAGCTTGTGAGCCATCTCCCTACTCACCGCCACATCCTTGCAATTGGACCGAGCTAATCCATGCGTCCCCAACCATGCCCTCCCGTGCGCTAGCTGATGAGTTAGCCTTCAGCACCGTCTATGTGTGCCCAGTCGCACCTCCAGCTCGTCACCGGCAAGCTCTGAGACCGCAGCATCTCCCGTCCCTACTAAGGGACAGCACCCCTACACCAGCATAACCCGGATCTTGGTTTCCATCCTCTCAGTTGCGTATGTCCTCCTCATCTTGGATCATGCCTTCTTTACCCACCTCCCGTGCTTTGCTTCTTCCAAGATAGGATGATGAGATGTTGTGAATTTGACAAGTTCTTCGGATATATCTTCGGAAATGCTTCCCAAGCGAGCATCCTCCCACTGCTACCTATTTTCTCTTTATGGCTTTACTTCCCTCTATTTTTATCTATGTTGCGATGCTTTAGTTCCTATACCATTTGTATTTCCTGCAGCCTAGATTTCCTTGGTTACTTCCTATTTCCCATTGTTTTGGTAAATAGTTGGCCTTGTGAGTCGTAGTTGCTTGCTTAGGTGTTAGTTTGAGTCGTCGAGTTCTAAAGTTGTTGGGAGGTTGTCACATGCTTATTGGTGGAGATAAGCATGGTTCTACTTACAACTTGACAACTAAAATGTTGGTAGTATAAATCACTAATAAAGAGGCACAATGGGAAATAGTTGAGATTTGGCTTTTATACCGCCCACTTGTTTCCACCTAGGACCCGAGTACTTGATGCTTGTTCCTTGATTATTGCACTATTCACATGTGGGAGACTTTCTAGGATCCCCTTCGGTATGATCATGATTCACATCTTATTTTTGTGGCCATAAGTAGTTTGGCACTTTATTGCTATCCTGTACGTATGCTATGCTTTACTGCTTTAATTACTACTGTTGCTCGAGGAGCGGTTTACTACTGTACTGTTTGGAACCCCGCGCCACATTTACGTTGTTTGGACAAGCCTAGTCACACTTTCGGCTTCTCAGTCTTTCTCATCCAGCATTACAAACCCTTGGCTCCATTGCAGAGCTTAGCCAACTTCGTCGTGGGTAGCTTAGTTGGGGTGGCCCCCCAAAATCACTTTTGAATCTTGAGAATGCTTTGTCATGATGCCTCTTTGATTTTGTTTGGTTTTTCCCTGAGGTTGATCGCGAATGTGTTGCTATTTGTGCACCTCTACAGGGTAAATATTTTCGAAAATCCATGTCTACAGGGTAAATATTTGTGCACCTCTGATGGACTACTTAGAGCATAGTGTCTCGAAAATAGACAATTCAACTAAATTAGTGCTATAAATTTGACTTTGGCATGACTAATAATTAGATCCACTATAATGGAATGGTTAATTAAAAGTACCAACAGATGGTGATATTGATATGTCTTACGTTATCTATATTTGACTAGTAAGTATTGCAACTTCAATGGAATGATTAATAAAAATGCCAACTGTGTGAGTTCCTCGAAAGGACTTCAACCTTTGGTCCCGAGGGGGAAACTTAAGGATGGGTTATGTTTGGTGTTAGTATTAGGTTGGTTCTGAATAGGTCTCTCTTATCTCTCCCTGATAGCCGATAGTTGCATCATGTCTCTATAGGTTGTTTTAGTGCATTCTTTGTTGCCGCTAAGACCACCATACATATGTAGGCAAGAGCTGCTGAATTCTAAGATGTGTTGTGTACTGGCCTCAGTACTGACCGCTCCCTTTTTTCCTTTGCCTTTTGTCTACACCCCTTTGCTTTGATAGGTATGAGTTCAACAATGTTAGAAAGTTTACCTTTTCGGCTTGGCCTGGGCATGGTTATGGAAGCCATTGGTTATTCTTCAGGACTCTTAGTCTAATTTGCATCTTATCCATACTTGGATGTTGTATCTTTGTAATGTATATTTGTATTCTTGACTCATTGAGTTGTTGTTGTATATATATAATCTTGTGGGTTCCATCGTGAATTATCATATAATGAAATTACTTTGCTTTACACCTGCACGCAAGTGCTTAGTGGGCGTCATCGAATCGATTCCATGCGGGTTTGGCGGGAATCGCTAAAATCTGCCTCGGGCCGATTCGAAGGTGTTATGGAGGTGACCTAATTTTAGTGTGGAGAACAATGCCCCGGCTGAACTAGCACCTACACCAGTTCCTGTCTCATTCGGAGAATTGCCACCACCTCCAAATGATGACCAGAGATCTGGAGGGTCATCAGGAAGTTCTTCTAGAAAGAGTTCAAGGAGACCACTACCAGGAGATCCGGAGGAGGGTCATCCGGTGGTTTAGCACGAAGCAAGTCATATCAAATGCCGACGCGCCGTCCTGGATCTAATGTACCAACCTGGCATGCTTAGAGCAATGTGTCACTCGGCATCAACAATTCTAGGATGAACATCAGTACCGGTTCTCTAGTGATCGTGACCCAGATGTTGAGTACACGTGGTACTGCCCTTTTCAGTAATAAGGTGCATGCTAGTAACCGATCCTCACATTCCAACCACGAACCAATGACCATGAGGCTGGCTCTAGCAAAGATGCACAGGATGAGCCAGGGAAGCCGAAGTCGTCTCGAAAGCAAGTGGATCCCACATTTAGCGCAAGTGGTGTCCATTAGGGCTAACTAAAACTGAAAAAGAAAATTACATTGGCTTTGGAATAGAGAAAGAAGAGAGTGAGATACAGAGTGGGCACACGATAACCTCTTTGAAAAGATTCACCCGGGCGTCAAGTCCTAGGTGTGGGTACCAAAACCGACTAATCTGGTGGTGCCTGCTAGCACAGTGTTGTAGATTGAAGATGTGATAGATACATACTAACTAGCATTGTTCCTATCAGAGACAATGAACCTGTTATACCAACATCAGCTACTCCCTCCGTCCCAAAATATAAGGCATCTAAGAATTAGTCAAATCTTACAAACTTTGACCAAATATTTAGGAAAAGTATCTAAATCTTCAATATTGAATGGACACATTAATAAAATATATTTTATGGTGAATCTATTGATATTGATTCAATATTATAATTTTTTATATTTTTGTGTATAATCTTGGTCAAACTTAGAAAACATTGACTTTTGACTAATCCTTAGGCGCCTTATATTTTAGGATGGAGGGAGTACTACATATTCTTTGTGGGGCGATGAAGTTGAAACGGTTGAACTCGAAGAGGCTAAAGCAGCGTCCATAATGGTGGATGAGGATGATGACAAGTTGATCGACTATAGTCCATCCCTCGTTAGGAGTGCTGACATCAACACAGTCTATTACTTGTCGAATGAATTCAGATCCACTGAAGAAGGGGAGGTAGCTCAGTTGGACCATGGACCCAAGAACTCAATATTCGAGAAACCAGAGGGATCGGTTAAACATCTTAAACCTCTCTTCCTAAAGAGGCACATAGATGGAAAGCCAGTTAACCGGATGTTTGATCGATAGTGGTGCCATCGTTAGTCTAGTGTCGTACTCGGTCTTCAAAATATTGGGTATTGAAAAAGATAGAATGATGAAAACCAACATGGTGCTTAGAGATTTAGAAAGAGGAGATGGACTCATGGCCAAAGATATGATTAGTTTGGAGCTGACTATCGGCTACAATACTTTGGCGATAGCTTTCTTCGTAGCATATGTACTGGGCCACTATAACATCTTACTCGGCCAAGATTGGCTCCATGTGTGTACCATTCACATTACATCGATCGCTGATACAATGGGTGGGTGATGAAGTGGAGATAGTCCACATTGATGAGTCATCCTGCATTGCTATGGCCGATGTGCTTAGTGACTAGTAGCACCCTGATGCGTGCAAGGCAAGCGATCGGGGGCTACTGTCGGACTACTAGCACTGGGGGTACCCATCCCGTCAGGTTGCTAGACCCGTTCATGGTGCCATCACAAGGATTGAGAGGAGTGTTGCCCTCTGGAAGCCAGGATCGAAGCAACGAAGGCAGGAAAACACCAAGACCGGCCCCCTCTAGGGCCCATGGCTCCCTGATGAGGGATTGGCCGAAGTACTGTAGTGACACTGTCGTGTCTCGCAACACGACGGTGCAACGGCCGATTGAAGCTGCGACCGGTCCCCCTCAGGAAAGTGATACACAGCCTGCCCACCTTGGTGTTAAAGGCGGAAAGACGACGGGGGAGCCCCATCAACACCTAACATTGCCACTTTGGTGCAAGGAGACCAGGGTGACACGACAAGGCAGGGGGTACATCATCGGTTACCTCAGCAGTAGGAAACTACCTCTAGTCAGAGCCAGCTCATGGCCAGAGGGGAAAAGGTGAACCAGATACTTCCTAGTGGCGGGAATGTGGTAACCCTTCCTGCCCAACATTTAGGAGGAAGAGGACCGATGCCCCTATATAAGGAGACCTTCTCCCATCTTAGAAGAGGTCGATCACAGCGATCTGTAACCCTAGACATTTATACACCATTGTACCCTCGCGAAGCATCGTGAGCAATACAACCAAGCAGGAGTAGGGGCTTTACCTCCTCACGAGGGTCCCGAACCTGGGTAAAAAAACTCTGTCACCCTCTCTATCATGCTAGTATGTTCTCGTCTTCACCGCCTCTAAGGAGCTCGGAATGCGTGTTCAGTCCCCTCTTGAACTCGGGGCTTGTTAGACCCCTTGTTCCTTTGCGGGACACTTTCTCTGACATTTAGCGTGCCAGGTAGGCAGCTGAGGCGCGATTTCGAGAGTGTAAGACGGCGGCAACGTCATGGTAGCGCACGGCTATGCCCAAGGCGGCCAGTCCTGGTGTGGGAGGACCGTCACGAACCAAGGCGCATGCCGCGTGGCCATTCAGGCTTCGACACCTCTTAGGGCTGGTGGGGGCAACACCTTAAGTGTGTTGTCACCTCGGGTGCGTCACGCCATGGTCACTCTGGAGGCCGCCCAGCTCATGGTGAAGGACCTCCTCCACTACTCGCAGACAGACTAGGCACGGGAGGAATGGTGGGCGTGCCTCATGGAGCTCGTGGATGTTGCTTGGGACAACCCCCTGGTTCTGGGCGTGTTAGAGATATGCCCAAGAGGCAATAATAAAGTGGTTATTATTATATCTTTATGTTTATGATAAATGTTTACATCCCATGCTATAATTGTATTAACCGGAAACATTAATACTTGTGTGTTTTGTAAACATAAAAGAGTCCCTAGTAAGCCTCTTGTTAAACTAGCTTGTTGATTAATGGATGATCATGGACATTGGATGTCGTTAATAACAAGATCATATCATTAGGAGAATGCTGTGATGGACACACACCCATAGTAAGCGTAGCATAAGATCAAGTCATTAAGTTCGTATTGCTATAAGCTTTTAAATGCATAGTAACCTAATCCTTCGACCATGAGGTTGTGTTAATCACCATCACTGGATGGGTACTTTGATGACATCAAACACCGCTTCATAACTGGGTGGTTATAAAGGTGTCATTGGGTATTCTGAAAGTATGTGTTGAAGCGCATGGACCAAGATTGGGATTTGTCCATCCATATGACGGATAGATATGCTCTGGGCCCTCTCGGTGGAATGTCATCTAGTTAGCTTGCAAGCATGTGACTGGGTCACAAGGGATGACATAACATGGAACGAGTAAAGAGTACTTATCAGTAACGAGGTAGAACTAGGTATGGAGATACCGTCGATCAAACCTCGGATAAGTATAGTATCGCGTGACAAAGGGAATTGGTTTCGTATGTTAATGGTTCTATCGATCACGAAGTCATCATTGAGTATGTGGGAGCCGTTATGGATCTCCAGATCCCGCTGATGGTTATTGATCGGAGAGGTGTCTTCATCATGTCTGCATATTCACGAACCGTAGGGTGACACACTTAAGGTTCAAAGTTGTTTTAAGTAGATATGGAATGTGCGTTGGAGACCGAATGTTGTTCTGAGTCTCGGATTGGATCTGGGACATCACAAGGAGATCCGGAATTGTCCGGAGAATAAGATTCATATATTGGGGATCATTTTCTGAGTTAGGAAATGTTCCGGAGTATTTGTATGAGGATTCTAGAAGGTTTCGGAATGTTCCGGAAGGTTCTGGAAGATTTCTTGGAGTTTGCTTGAAAACCAAGAAAGGATCAAGGAGTCCTTGTGGGGCAAGACAAGGAGTCGTGGGGGAGGAGGACTCCTCCCCCCTTCCCAATCCGCCGGCCAAGGGAGAGGGGAGTCCTACAAGGACTCCACCTCCCCATGGCGCCTCCCTCCTTTAAATAGAGGGGTGGAGGCGCCACCCCCTGGCCCCCTCCACTACTCCAATCCCTAGCCGCCTCTCTCCTCCTCCTTTCTTCTGCTCAGGCTTAGGCGAAGCCCTGCAGAATTCTCTACTCCACCACCACCACCACACCGTCGTGCTGCTAGGATTCCGTGGAGAAGATCTACTACCTCCGTTGCTCGCTGGAACGGGGAGAGGAAGGTCTGCTTCGACTCCGCATGTGTGACCGACTACGGAAGCGCTGCCGGAACGCGGCGCCGGAAGGATCATCTACTCGATCTTGAGATCGGCAAGTGATCGACTACATCAACCACGAGATCCGAATCTCGTAACGCTTTCGGATCTACAAGGGTTAGTACAGATCTATCTCATTGCACATGTCTAATAGATTAGATCTTGGCTTTTATCTAGATTAGATCTGGGTTTTGTTCGTTCTTGCGGTAGAATTTTTTTGTTTTCTATGCTACGAACCCATCAGGGCGGTCCCCGGGCGCGATGCCACCTGTGAGGGATCTAGGTCTCCCCCGAGTGGTCTGCTTGGTGGAGGATGCCCGGGTGACCTTGGCATGCCGCCAAGGGCACGAGGCCCGTATCGCTAGAGACGTCACAGCCGCAGGGCGCCAAAACCGAGCGGCACTCATCGGCGGAATCGAGACCCGTAGTGCTAGCTGTCCCGCACTCGCCAAACACCCGGCAAGTGGTGTGGCCGCCCAAGTTCAAGCTAGAGATGCCTCCACGCTACGACGATACCACCAGCCCGACTAAGTACTTGCATATCTACGCAATGGGAGTAGAGGCAGTCAACGGGGATGACCGTGTCCTAGCCAACTGGTTCCCCATGGGACTGGAAGCCATGGCGCACGTCTGGCTGCTCAACCTCCCGAAAGGGTCCATTGGGTCATGGCCTGATCTCTGTGACCTCTTCATCACCAAGTTTGGGGGGACGAATGGACACCCCTTCACGTGTAAAGACCTTCGGCGGGTGTGGCATAAGCCTAGCAAGACTTTGCGCAAATACCTCTAGCATTTCGACTAGTGCTTGGTTTTATCCACTTTCCTGTGTTTTGTTCCAACTTTGGAGTACTTTTCATATGATTTCTTGGACTAACCTATTAACAAGAGCCACAGTGCCAGCTGCCTGTTTTCTGATGTTTTTGGTTCCAGGAAAGTCAGAAAATGAATATTCTCTATCTCTCTCTCTTATATCTCTATTTTGTTTTCAACAAGAGGGTACCCACTTGCTAGGGTTCCATATTTTCCCAAATGGTTTTATTCCTTTGCTAAAACCCTAAATCTTTATTCTTGTATAAATGCTTGAATTGATTATATTTTTGGGCATCATCTTCCCTTCATTGCTTGTTCCCTCTTTCCACTCTTTCTTGTCAAAAGTAGTTTGTTCTAAATCCTAGAAATATTCAAAAGGGTTAAGATAGTTGTTGGTTTGTTTTGTCTTAAAACAACTAAACATGCAATAAGATAAAAAAATCATAAAATAAAAATAGAAGACAAGGAAGAGATAAGAAGAAGGAGCAAAGCAGTTGTGGCCTTTTTTTCCTTGCTCTAGATCAATCAATCAATAACCAACTTTCAGCCCATCCATGTCCCCCTTCTCAGCCAAGCCCAACAACTAGACACCCCTCTCATTTGTCTTCTCCATGTAGCTTGTACGGTAGCACATCGATGGAGCCATGTCTACCCACCTTGTGGATGGGATGTTGATCCCCACTGACTCCTCTCTATAAGAAGCTTCCTCCTAGCCCCTGCCATAAACCCTAGATTACCTACCCCCTCTCTTATGTCGCCACTTCCATCTCTTGGTCCAAGATCTCCCTCCTGTCACTACAAGGCACTAGGCACCACTCCACTTCTTACCCCTTCGAGCATGTGAGCCGCTTGTCCCTAATGAACCCTCGTCGTCGAGATCGATAAGCTTGTGAGCCATCTCCCTACTCACCGTCACATCCTTGCAATTGGACCGAGCTAATCCATGCGTCCCCAACCATGCCCTCCCGTGCACTAGCCGATGAGTTAGCCTTCAGCATCGTCTATGTGTGCCCAGTCGCACCTCCAGCTCATCACCGGTAAGCTCCAAGACCGCAGCATCTCCCGTCCCTACTAGCACCAAGGGACAGCACCCCTACACCAGCATAACCCGGATGTTGGTTTCCATCCTCTCAGTTGCGTATGTCCTCCGTCATCTTGGATCATGCCTTCTTTACCCACCTCCCGTGCCTTGCTTCTTCCAGGATAGGATGATGAGATGTTGTGAATTTGACAAGTTCTTCGGATATATCTTCGGCAATGTTTCCCAAGCGAGCATCCTCCCACTGCTACCTATTTTCTCTTTATGGCTTTACTTAGCTCTATTTTATCTATGTTGCGATGCTTTAGTTTCTATACCATTTGTATTTCCTGCAGCCTAGATTGCCTTGGTTACTTCCTATTTCCCGTTGTTTTGGTAAATAGTTGGCCTTGTGAGTCGTAGTTGCTTGCTTAGGTGTTAGTTTGAGTCGTCGAGTTCTAAAGTTGTTGGGAGGTTGTCACATGCTTATTGGTGGAGATAAACATGGTTCTACTTAAAACTTGACAACTAAAATGTTGGTAGTATAAATCACTAATAAAGAGGCACGATGGGAAATAGTTGAGATTTGGCTTTTATACCGCCCACTTGTTTCCACCTAGGACCCGAGTACTTGATGCTTGTTCCTTGATTATTGCACTATTCACATGTGGGAGACTTTCTAGGATCCCCTTCGGTATGATCATGATTCACATCTTATGTTTGTGGCCATAAGTAGTTTGGCACTTTACTGCTATCCTGTACGTATGCTATGCTTTACTGCTTTAATTATTACTGTTGCTCGAGGAGCGGTTTACTACTGTACTGTTTGGAACCCCGCGCCACATTTACGTTGTTTGGACAAGCCTAGTCACACTTTCGGCTTCTCAGTCTTTCCCATCCATCATTACAAACCCTTGGCTCCATTGCAGAGCTTAGACAACTTCGTCGTGGGTAGCTTAGTTGGGGTGGCCCCCCAAAATCATTTTTGAATCTTGAGAATTCTTTGTCATGATGCCTCTTTGATTTTGTTTGGTTTTTCCCTGAGGTTCATCGTGAATGTGTTGCTATTTGTGCACCTCTACAGGGTAAATATTTTCGAAAATCCATGTCTACAGGGTAAATATTTGTGCACCTCTGATGGACTACTTAGAGCATAGTGTCTCGAAAATAGACAATTCAACTAAATTAGTGCTATAAATTTGACTTTGGCATGACTAATAATCAGATCCACTATAATGGAATGGTTAATTAAAAGTACCAACAGATGGTGATATTGATATGTCTTACGCTATCTATATTTGACTAGTAAGTATTGCAACTTCAATGGAATGATTAATAAAAATGCCAACTGTGTGAGTTCCTCGAAAGGACTTCAACCTTTGGTCCCAGAGGGAAACCTAAGGATGGGTTATGTTTGGTGTTAGTATTAGGTTGGTTCTGAATAGGTCTCTCTTATCTCTCCCTGATAGCCGATAGTTGCATCATGTCTCTATAGGTTGTTTTAGTGCATTCTTTGTTGCCGCTAAGACCACCATACATATGTAGGCAAGAGCTGCTGAATTCTAAGATGTGTTGTGTACTGGCCTCAGTACTGACCGCTCCCTTTTTTCTTTGCCTTTTGTCTACACCCCTTTGCTTTGATAGGTATGAGTTCAACAATGTTAGAAAGGTTACCTTTTCGGCTTGGCCTGGGCATGGTTATGGAAGCCATTGGTTATTCTTCAGGACTCTTAGTCTAATTTGCATCTTATCCATACTTGGATGTTGTATCTTTGTAATGTATATTTGTATTCTTGACTCATTGAGTTGTTGTTGTATATATAATCTTGTGGGTTCCATCGTGAATTATCATATAATGAAATTACTTTGCTTTACACCCGCACGCAAGTGCTTAGTGGGCGTCATCGAATCGATTCCATGCGGGTTTGGCGGGAATCGCTAAAATCTGCATCGGGCCGATTCGAAGAATAGTTGATAATTTGCTGGAGTTCACAAATAGCTGGTTTTTCAATGAAAGCTATCAAAGGAGTAAACTTCAAGATAAGAGCAACGTGCAAAGCAAGGAACATAAGAAACATGAGTGAATGAATCATCATATGAATGAAACACAACAACTCAAAATACTTGCTGAGATAGAAGGGAGTAGGTTTACTGACTCAACTACAAAGTAAAAGAAAGACCCTTCGCAGAGGGAAGCAGGGATTGCAAGTCTCATAAAGAGCTCCCAAAAATTATGATACTTACTAGCTTTCAGCTCTCATTGCCCCTATCATAGGCATCTTTAGGTGATTAAGATTAAAGTGACACAACTAAGAGGATATGCTTGACAAGTTATAAGTTGAAATCTCATGCCCCTTACTTATGAGTACCGATCCTCATGCTACTCAACTTCAGTCACGAGCAAGCTCTTGTCATTGTAAATACATGCGTATCATTGAGAACCGCCAACGGGGTACCCCTTGCACATGACACAGAAGTTATCCCATAATCAAAATGACAAGGCAAGCAGAAAGTGAGCATCATAGTGATCTTTTTATTTGCTATTTGCATAGGTTTTTATTGAGGATGCTTCATAGAATGCTCACTATAGTTATGCTGCAAGTTTCCACCATGATTAGGCATGTCTTAGGCTAGCGGCCCAAGCGTTTCTCTAACACACATATAAACTCCATGATCTTACAAGTTCCACTTTTATTTCACACCACCGGATCCATAAGCAAAAGAACATGATACCAACTAGGTACAAGTACTAATGAAGTGTTGAAAGCGGTCCCCATGATACATGGTTCGGCTAACTTCAACTCATAAAGCACAAGCATATACGTAACAAAGAAGGACCCAATGGTTCAAGTTTATTAAATGCAGGAAAGTAAAGTGTGCCATCAAGTTCGTGAGAGCTTTAATCACTAATTTTCACATAACAAGTTTAATTTGGGAGGTAGATAAAACAAGAATTTACTTGGAATAGCAATAATGCTACTAGGTAGGTATGGTGGACACAAATGGCATGGGTTTTGGTTTAAAGGAGGTGGATGCACGAGAAGAATACCCTATCAGCACATGTTTTTGGCTAGCAAGGCTGGGTAGCAAGTATAAGAGTTGAAGGAAACAAACAAACATACAAGTGATAAAGACAAACATGCAATCTTCCTTGGAAGAACAAAAGACCTTAACTAGAGAATACTAGACTTATGGGCAAATCAAGAAAGAAAGATAATGAAATTATTTTTCTCTAGAGTACTTCTATCTTTTTCTTTTCAACTCTCAAAAAGGTGTTGCTACTGACCGAGCCAGGTTTGCCAAAACCAACTAAATTAACTCAATGATCCCAAAGTAATACCAATACTAACAACAAGATCAATCATATAACCTCGAATTGAAAACTAAAATAAGCTATGCAAAAGAGTGAATGATAGAACTTCTCATTAATATTCCATAACGAAAACTCACACCAAGGGATACATATCTAACGAGAGAGGGGACACTTCCATAACGCAAACCATACTACATAATAACTCCTCTATTCATGATATGACTCTACTAAAAAGGTAAAAAGATAGAAGATAGTGATGTGATACCGCGGCACTCCCCCAAGCTTGGAACAAACCAAAGGGATGCCAAACCTGATGACGAATTACTCCTTTGGTGGTGGTGGTGTCTTCTCATCTTCGTCCGTCTTCCAGGGTAAAGGCTTCCCATCAACAAAGGACGCTGTGGTTTCCAACATCCTGAAACTTGCAGCAGCACTTATGCGTTTAAATCTAGCCTCATACTCACAGTTTTGATTTTGAACGTCATAGAACGGTGCTTGCAGTTCATTGGTTGTTTGGTGGAGTGAGAGCACTTTGTCTTTGAGTTCAACAGTCTCCTTTTGGTGCTCGGTGATGAGTTCGGAACAAATCTTATGGATGATATCCACTTCGCGCTCCGCCATCTTCTTGTACCTAAAGACTTCTTGTTCCAACGCTTCCATCTTGTCCTCTAGACTTCCTTCACCTTTGGGTCCTTGAACCTCTTTAATCCGAACCTCCCCACCTTCAAGCAATAACTCCTTGGGATGAATCTTCAATTCTCTCATGTATGGGTTGATGATATCTTCCAAGGAATCTCCCTTAACTGATCCAGTGGAAGACATTGAGGCTACAAATCTGAGATTTACCTGGCAGAAACAGATTGAAACAAAAACACGACGAAAACACAATATACGGACCTCGGGGGATCCGGGGGGTTATATATTACGAAGTTTCATATCAAAATGAAGGTAGTGGGTGAAAACGAGTCGGAGGCGGAGTCCTGGGTGGACTCACCACCTGGTGGCGCGGCCAGGGGTGGGCCCGCGCCACAGGGTGATGTGAGCCACCCTAGATCCGTTTCCGTCCCTTTTTCGCTTCGTAGCTTTCCTTATTGACTGAAAACTGCAAAAATATAGTTGGATTGTATTTTCGTGGAACTTTTCTTACCAGAACTGTTACCTAGTTGGAAACAGACTCTGGAGGTCTCTGAATTTGGTATTTAGTGGATCCTTCCGGAGTCACCACTTGAATCATCAATATCTTCATCTTCATATACTTATTACTTGAGTCATAAAACCCTTCTCTTCCTTATTACACCATTGTCTCCACTTCCTGGAAATTTCTTTCACACAAAACTTCACACAATTCTCATTAGCAACATTAGTATAAGTGAAGTGATAAAACCTTTTGAGTCCAACTTCAACTGAAAACCATCAAAACATAATATACTGTAGCAACTCCTTCCGAAAACCCAAAAAGTATTCAAAAAGGAAATCGAATAAAGAAGCAAATGCAAGAGTGGCAAAATCTATCAAAACAGACCAGCAGATAAAGATCATTTTTTTCGAAAATCTTCTGTTGCTCAAATCAAAAAGTGAAAAACTAACGAAAGTTAAATAACAACCTGGGGCAGAAGCACAAAAAATTACAGCTCAATCCGATATACAGAGATCCCTCACGAATTTTTACGGTGAAGCACAAAAATCTGTTTCGGGACAGCAACTTCCCAAATCTTACTTCTCTCTCATTAGAGGTTGATCTTGACACAAAAACCAAACAAAACGGATAAGGAGCGGTTATTACCGAAGTAATAACTTCCAAGACTCAAAGAAACAAAAACAAACTGAAAGAAAAAACAAATTGGGTTGTCTCCCATAAAGCTCTTTCTTTATAGCCATTAAGATGGGCATGATAATTTTGAAGAAGCTCTCATAGGGATATGAATTGAAGTGAAAGAGAGCATTAAGAAGCAAAAACACACACATTTAAGTCTAACCCACTTCATATGCAAGGGGATTTTGTAAACAAACAAGTTTTTAAAACCAGAAGCAACTTGCATAAGAGGGCAAAAGAAGTGCAACATAAAAACTTTCAGCATAAAACGAGGAAACTTGATATTATTGAGATGCATAAGAACACTTTTCCCTCTCTCATAGTACTTTTCAGTATCATGCATAAACTTAACAATATAGCTATCACAAGGACCATCATAGCAATGATCACTTATTCTAACAGAAAACACGGGAATACTAGCTCTCATAACACTACTTTGTGAAACAATATTAGAGGTATCCTTACAAAGCATAGGGTGTCCCTCTTTTTCATACTTAGTGACAAAGTCTTTCACATTTTCTATAATAGGTTCATCAACCTTTTGTTTATCAGGTTCAACAGCTTTCCTTATACTTTCATTAACCATACTAGCTATCATAGAATGTTCCTTTACCTTAACTAGGAAAGACATTTTCTCAATGTAAGGTTTGGGTAAGACATGATTAGCAGTATAAACTTCAGTATTTCTTGCAGGAACACTCTTAGCAATATCTTTATAAGGTTCATGATACTTATTCCACTTCTTTTTAGGCACTTCAATGTAGGAAGCAAAAGCCTTAAAATAAGAAGCAATAGCTTGAGAGTATATAGACCATAAGCATTTTTAATATTTTGAAAGTCATCAGTTCCCATAAAAGATTCAATGCATTCATAATCATAATTTATACCTGACTTTCTACCTTTGTCATTCTCCCCAGCTTCAGCATTGTCTTGAATACGGTCCAGAAGACCCCATTTAGCTTCTTCTTCCATGCGAGTGAATGATCCAGCACAAGAAGCATCCAATAAATCCTTGTCATGTAGAGGGAGCCTTGCATAAAAGTTGTTGATAATAATATTGTTGGGGAGCTCATGAATGGGACATTTGAGCATTAGTAACTTCAATCTCCCATGTACTCTCTCCATCAAGAGGCCAAAAGTTGTATATTTGATTCCGATCTTTATGAATCTCACTAGGAGGATAAAACTTTGAATAAAAGAGAGGCACTATTTCCTCCCATTCCAGAGCTTGACCATTCTTCAGCAGCTTATACCATTCCTCAGCTCTTCCTTTCAAAATTCTTGTAGGTATTTTGAAAACATCATTCTCATTAGGTGGTGTCTTGTCTACTACCTTAGCAGTGGTAGTAGCATTACCAAATAAGAAACTCAGCGAATTATCCATAACGAAAATAAAGCAACTAACAGAAGTAAACAATACTCACAATAGAAGTTTCCTTTACTAGTTCCACTCTCCAATAGCGCTTCACTCCCCGGCAACGGCGCCAGAAAATAGTCTTGATGACCCACAATTATAGGGGGTGTATCGCAGTATTTTCGATAAGTAAGAGTGTCGAACCCAACGAGGAGCAGAATGTGCTGGCTAGTGGTATGGATCAGGAATTCTCTGCAAATACTTAGCAAACGGATTTTTAGGGTTTTTTGATAAAGCAAGTAAACAAAGTACGAGTAAATAAAAGACAGTAGGAATAAATGCAGCAAGTGGCCCAATCCTTTATGCAGCAAAGGACAAGCTGGTTGTATTTCTTAAGATGACCAAACGTTCTCGAGGACACATGGGAAGACTGTCAAGTGCTTTCGCTTCATATAGTCGATTAATCTTCTCTATCTTGCTAAGTGTTGTTTGGGTGAACCTGTGCTAATGTACCGCCCCATCCAAGACTAATACATACGTGTGATTATACCCCTTGCAAACATCCGTAAGTATAAGAAAGTAATTAAGGTAGAAACCTAACCATAGCTTTAAACTCTAAGACCCTTACGTCCCTTGTGCAATGGTTTCCTAACGGGGCTTCTGGTTTCTGTCACTCCGGCAACCCCTACGATTAGTATCCAAATACACAATGCATTCCCCTAGGCCCATATAGGTGAAGTGTCATGTAGTCGACGTTCACATGACACCACTAGAAAAAGTACACCACAACTTAAATAACAATCTGTTAAATCTTTCTCAACACAACTCCACTACTAACAACAAGACTTCTCCCATGTCCTCAAGAACAAAACGAACTACTCACAAGACATCATATGGATCATGATCAGAGATGAAATAATGATGTATAACAATCTGAAGATAAACAATAATTCAACGGTTCACTCAATAGTATCAACTACAAAGAGTAATCAACACCCGGAAAGTTTCCCCTATGAACTATGCAAGATTCAACTCAATCGTTACAGCAATATGGAGATGGTGATGAGGGTGCTGATGGTGATGATGGTGGTGATGATGATGATGATCCCGATGAAGTCCAGCTTGATGGTGGTGTTGATGGCGACGATCTCCCCTCTCCGGGAAGGAATTCCCCTGGCAGAAATATGTCTGCCGGAGAGATCTTTCTCTCTCGGTGTTTCACGCCCCGCAGAGGTGGCGGAATTTTTCTATGGTCGCTCCCCGAGTCTTAGGGTTTCGGGAGGATGATATACGCCAGAGGGGAGAGGCTGGAGTAGGCCAGGGTGGCCACACCACCTCCAGGCGCGGCCTAGGCCTGCCCGCGCCATGGGGTGGTGTGGGCCCCCTGTGGCTCATCTCCACTCCGTCTTCTGGCTTCCTTAGTCTTCTGAAAAAATAGGATTTTTCGTATATTTTCCCGGATTTTCTGATCTTCGCGAATTTTGCCTCCAAACAGCATATTTTCCATCAGAATCCTGACTGCAGCGGTCCATGCTCCAAAAGTCATCAACCATGCAAAAATAGATGAAATAACATAAGTATCACCTCTCAATATGAAATATATCAATGAATAATAGTGAATTAAGACATAGAATAGTGATGCAAAATTGACGTATCATCGGGTAACTCATATCTGTGGAGACAATGGAGGGAGATCTACTTCCTCAGACACTTAACAGAGGATACCTAAAAAAATTCCACCCGAACATATGGAAAAATGCCTAAACACGTTGTAAAATGGCAACATCCGTATATCGCCCTCAGAATAAAAATGATCGATGAATACATCATCACTCTTCGCAAATTACACGCAGTGTTTCCTGGTACACCAGCTTTACAAGGAAAGAAGGACGCATCTGTTAACACCCATTTTGGGAAGATATAAATAATAAAGGTTGAAAGCCGAAAAAAATGTAGCATGTAGATGAACGCATTTTGCTGATTATCAAAATCCAGCCCAAAGCCGAATATTGAAGATAGTCGCTATGGACTATTGGAAGAACCAGCCCAAGATGAACCATCAGTTAAGCCCGTTAAGGAGAAACTTCTGGAAGCTGGTGGTGGAACCGACTTATGCCCAAGACCATGACTTAGCCAGCAAGAAAAATCGCCCGTTAAGGAGAAACTTCTAGAAGCTGGTGGTGGAATCGACTTATGCCCAAGACCATGACTTAGCCAGCAAGAAAAATCGAAGACCACGACGACTGTGCCAACACGAAAAGAAAATGAACTTCGCAAGGAGTCAACCGGACGCTTGGAGAACGGATAGTATGAAGCCAACGGTAGTTACGTAGTTTAGAGTTATTTTCCTACTAAGGTGTTCACATTTTACTTGTGTAGTAGTCTCCTAGGATTACACGGAAAGACTAGTCGTCCTATATAAATTGTTAGGGACGATGTCCGATTGAACTTAAACACACAAAGCCCACAAAATATAAAATCCCAAATTCAATACATTATTTTTTCGCGTTACTTTTGACTACTCAACCCTCGTCCACGCTTCCGTTCCTTTGATGAATTTGCGTTACGAAGGATCAACAATCGAGTTAGAGCAGTCAGGTCATATGATACTACCGTATGATACCACACACTATGGAGACTATCAGTATGACCAGAAGATCTCGCGCGGCGCATGGTTCTGACAGCGAGATAAAGTCCCTCTATATGGATCGAAACCCAAAGCATTTTTCGTTTTCACACAATTTCAGTTCCATGCTTCCGTTTTAAACATGAAGTAATTCTTGACTTAAAGATAAACGGGAGTAAAGGGCAAGTCAAGACTGGCAGGCAGCAGTACTCTATGTCGTTTTCAATGCCGGACTGCGGTCAGTGTTACGGGCTGTGTACCCGCGCGTTTGGACAGGAGCACGAGCTACCGCCCAGAGGCTCGGCTCAGCTTTCTGCTCCGTTGACGACGCCACAGTTGCGGACGGCAGCGGGTGGTAGGAGATTCGCCGTATTCAATCAACAACACAAAAGAAAGTGAACGATTTACTAGTTTACTCGTCGTGCTCCAAACCTTGTCATCTCATTTTCACCAGCGGACATGCCCTACCAGCGATGCGCTCGTGGCAATTCTGTGCTGATTACTGTTCTCCTGCACTATACGAACAACCCGACGCTGCCTTTTTTTTTGGAAAAATAGTGAGGTTTTTATCGAAGTCATTAGTATCCGTGGTTCGCTCCCGCCCCCGTTGATTTTGTGACCATAGAGTTGCGGCGGATCACGGTCTCTTGCCGACGGGATAGTTTATGTTTTTTTTTAGTTTTTCTTTTGTCTTCTTTGTGATGGTGAGGCACGGCGATATCTTTTTCGATGAGGGACCCTTTATTACTTAAATGTTTAAGTATTATAGAAGCCTCGGGGAGTCGACCCGGCGCGCAAAGACAGGTACGAAACCTCCCCCCCTCCCCCCCCCCCCCCCCCCCCCCACCTCCACCTCGGCGAAACCCATGCTTTTTCCATCTATGCAGGAAAGCGGGGAGCAACCCAACGGCAGCGGCGGCACGCGACAAGCGGGACACGGGCGCTGGACGCTCGGACCTACGGGGCCGCCGATGGGCAGACGTGGCCGACGAGGAAGAAGAGGCTGTGGAGGAGGAGGCGCGGTGGTGCTCACCCCCGGCCTCACACACGCTGGCGGACTACCTCCCGTGGGCACGCCCTGCTTGGGCCCCAAGTCACCGGCTAGGGCTCGGAGACCTCTGCCCAGATCGTCGACGGGAGGCTCGGCGCCGCCGCGGATGGTGAGGACCTGGCAGGAGAGAGGGATGCTGCTAGCAAGCGCGGGACCTGGTGCTAGCACGACAAGGGTGGCATCACGGGGCCCCACCCCTGAGGTCCCTCCTCCACCGGCGCCGGACCTGGCTCGCCTGACGGTGCCTCGATCATCCTCGCCGATCTCACGGGGAACTGCCCCCCATTGCGGGTCATTGGTGGGTGTTGGGCCGATCTCTGGCCCACATCCGGTCCAGGCCTGGCGCAGCCAGGACGTCTGTCTGCGGGGCGAACAGGAGGTGGGCCGCGCGACATAGGCGCATGGGAAGCCCAGGCGGGATGGTCCGCAGCTTGCCACCGCTCGGGCGATTGCGAGGACTCAACACGTTAGGGCATGGTCCTAGAACCATTGTGTTGCGTTTTCCCCCAGTCACCCTCCCTCGTCCACCAAGATGCCCCACAGCCACCCGACCTCTGAATCCCCGTCGGCCGCCGTCGCTCCCCTCACACGCTGCGCTGTCGAAGCCATGACCTATGTCGAGGCCGTCTCCCGCAAGAGGTCACGAAGCCCAGCCCCCTCCCGCGCGCAGGCATCCAAGGTCGCCCCCACGCCGCTCCTCACAAACGGGAACCACACAGGCTCTGCTCCCCTTACCAACCGTGGTCGCCGAGGCACAGTGGCCCTGCCTCCTACCGCCATGGCAAGGGGCACTCCACATGTGAGGGAAGACGCACTAGGAAGCGACGGGTCACTATGGACGCCCAGGCGCGCGCAAGGCCCACTCGCTGGAAGGCCATCGCACGGACAAGGCACTATGGGATGCGCTAGTGCAGCGCCCATTGCCCCGTGACAATACGGGCATGGCATGAGCTGCAGATTGGCGTCGGGACAAGGATGCTCCCTCGCCGCTCTCCCCTCGCCGCGACACCACATCGGAGCCAGCCGATTCGGCGAAGAAGAAAAAGAAGAAGAACGAAAAGAAGAAGAAGAAGAAGAAAGCACCAACGGCAGCGGAGACAAGACACTCGCATCTTGGCACTCCCCTCCCGCGGCGCACCGCGCAGCAGCTGGAGTACCTCGCTCACTCCATCGCGGGGGGCTTCTACTGTATCGATATTGGAGGGGTGGCGATGACGGTGCCCAAGAACCTAGCAGTGGCCATTGTTGTCCCTGGACAGGAGCTCCCAGACTCGGTGGTGATCTCCGCGGACCTCATCTAGGATGATCCGTGACATATGATGTCGAGCCATGCCTAGAGCGTTGTAGCATCCCAATTGTCTAACAATTGTAATGCTACTTGTCCTAGTAAGATATTGGCTACTTCATATATATTATTATTGCATCATAATTATATCATGCTCATGTCATCATGCCACCTTGAATTTGGGCATCATATAAAACCCTTTTTCTTTTGGCTCTTCTCTCACATGCATTATTAATTGTATTTGCCTCTTGATATTGTATTTGGCTATTGATATATTGTTCTATGCCCAAGTTGAGTTGGGGGCATATCTTTTATTTCCATTCCACCATCTATCTCTTCCACCACTTTATAATCCCACCATCCCATTAACCATGAGCTTGTTTCTCTTTCTTTTGCTATTTAATTCTAGCTCATGTAGTTTGGGGTGGATTAAATCCTCTAAATTCTTGTGCTTGGTTTTATCTCCACTTCTTGGATAGGCATAGAGTAATGCCATAATATTAATATTGTTTTCACAAATAAATAATGGCATTAGTATTTTTGCATGGGCCATGCACAATTCTTCACCACCTTTCTCTCCTTTGGTTTTTCTTTGGTTTTAATGGATCCTATCTTTGAGAAAACATCTCCTACCACTCCACCATCCTCATAGGCTCATATATATCTTTCTTCTTAATTTTATTCTACATGCATGAACCATATGAGGCCTAGTTCCTCATTTCCTTTCTTTTCTTTTCTTGAAATTCTCCTTCACTTCATCTCATGTTAATTCAAACACTCCTCATGTTCCACTTGATTTGGCCTTGGTACAAGTTTTAACAAATTAAAAACCTAAAAATAATCTAAACCTAGCCACTCTCTTCATCCTCCTCATAACCCTATTCCTACTAAACCCTAGCTCCACCTTACCTCTCTCTCTCTCACACCCCCTCTCTCTGTACCTTGGGCACCACCTGACCTCCCTCTCTCTCCCTGGCCCACACCTCAGCCACCTCAGCTAACCCTAACCCTAGCAAAAACCCTAACCCGAGCCATGCCCCATCTAACCTAGCCTAGCTACCCCTCCCTCTCTTCTCTCTTCCTGACCCGAGGGCCCCCCTCCAGCCGAGCCTCCCTGCCTGTCCTCTCTCCCTGCCCTAGTCCACCTGCAACCCCAGAACGAGCCCCAGCCAGCTCGCCCATGTGCTCGAAAAGGAGGAGGAGAGAAAAGGTGGCACCGAGGCCACCTTATCTCTTGCCGTGCCCCAGCTGTCCTCCTCCCTCTCCCTTCTTTTCCTCCCTCCCCACGTCTCTCTGGCCTCGCCCAGATCTGCCTGAGCCGCCCCCGTCTTCTCCTTCTTCCTCCCCGACGACAGCTCCTGCCGCCGCTCGCCGCCAGGCCCACGTCGTCCCCGGCGTTCCAGCCAGCGAGCTTGTCCTGGAGGTGGCTGGGAGGATCGAGGACGTCCCTCTGCATCGCCCTGTGGCCGCTGACGCGAAGGAGGAAGCCCCAGCACCGCCCGACACCAAACCCTAGCCGCCAGTGCGCCAGCGTCCTCGCCGTACCAGCGCCTCCCCGCCCGATCCAACACCATCGCCGAGCCCGCGGTGAGCATCTCCTTCTCCCTGACACGCTCCGCCTTGCCGTACCGCTCTAGCCCCGCCATGCGTTTCGTCGAACACCCCACGCGCGCCAGAGCTCGACGGCGTCTGCAGCTTTCCCGCGCTGCAGCAAGCTTATCTAGGCCCCCGCCAACCTCCTGACATCTACCCGAGCCAGCCGCACCGGTTAGCACCCTTAGCGCGCTCCCCCGCGTCCCAGGATCGATCCCCGCTCGCGCCGCGCGCCGATTTTCCTCGCCAGACGAGGGAGAAGAAAAAAAGTAACACGGGCCCGTGGTAAATTTACAAAGAGCCCCCCACCTTTTTGATTCCTGTAACTCGCGCTCCTAGAGGTCCCACTTGCCAGCCACCCTGGCCGTCTTGCAGAAAACCCCTCAGCCTTTCTCCGCCGCAACCCGTGCCCCAGCCCCAGCCCCACCTGTCAGCCCCTGTCTCGCTCTCCGCTGACATGCGGGCCTGCGCCAGTTGGCCCACCCCGCGGTCACAGTGGCTAGCCCAACCCGCGGTGACAAAAGTTTTTCCCCGCGCGTGGCCCAGTTAGAACAAAGGCCCACCCGTCAGTGTCTGTGTCTGGATCTGACTGGGTAAGAAAAGTATTTTCCTGTGTCTGTTTTAAATCAAATCTTTTTCAAATTGATTTAAATTCAAATTCAATTCAGATTCAAATAATTTTTAAAATACAAATCCAAATAATACATATAATATATGTTTTGGAATCAGAAAAATGTGAGGAATTCGAATATGCCCTTCAAAATATATTTTGAACACTTTAAATTTTCGAGATGATTAAAATTACAATAAAATGCCCTTTTCCTTATTTAATTAATAACTTTTGTTTTGTAACTCCAAATTTGACAAATAATATGTCTAAATCGATCAGCGCGACGAGCCTGTTCTATCTATGCAGTCCTTGTTCTGAATTAAAGCATGCATCATGTTGTTATTAAAAAATCTGAACTGTTTATGACAATAAAACTTGGTTAAATAAATAATAATATGCTTTATTTCTTGCAACCACACCTCACCTTTGCCATGCGACTTTAATGCCATGCAAATTGTGCATCATTCATCATGGCATGCTTGTTTGCTTGTCGCATCTTAATTCATATGCTTGTGCACTTTATTTATGTTGGCCCTTGTTTGTTTGGTTCTTCTTCGAATAGACGCCCAGCAGGAGAATTACCAGGAATCCCAGGAGTATTACCCAGATCCATCTCTCGCTTCAAGTGAGCTGCCAGGCAAGCACTACCACATGCTTGCATTCATACAGTACCTATTGCCTCTATCTTATTCTTGCATCATTGAGTCGCGATTGCATTAAATTGAATCCCAAGTACTGCATAGCCTTACTTTTAAACCACACCAAGCTTGTTCCGGTCCCATGAGCCATTACTACAGGAGTTGTTTGAGCCATGCGAGTCGTAGAAAAGCATGATTAGGGTATGTGAGTGTCTGCTGGATAATGAGGTATCTAAACAACATAACCTGAGTAGTAATGGGATAACTAATGAAAGAGGCACCGGTGAGCAATATCTGCTTTTTGGTTTTTCCTGCTCACTTGTGTCCCGTGGGACCCCGAGTACTTGATTCCTGTTCCTTGACTATTCGCACTATCCACATCCGGGAGGCCTTATGGACCCCCCTGAGCCAGAGTTTGATTCATACTTATTTCTTGGGGCCACAATTAGTTTGGGGCTTTATTACTATTCTGTACTTATGCCATGTTACTGCTTTATTTAAGATTGTGCGAGGAGCACCTGTACTGTTTTGGATCGTGACACGTTTTCGCTGTATCGACAAGCCCAGTCACATTTTCGGGTTCCCAGTCGTTTACCGCCGTCCACACAAACCTTGGGTCCGTCTCGGAGCCGGCTAACTTCGTTGCGGGTAGCTTAATGGGGTGGCCCCTGAAATATTTCTGAATCCTGTGATTGCTTTGTCGTGAATGCCTCGTTGGGTTTTGAGTTGGTTTTTCCGAGGTTGATCGAGTGTGTGTTGCTATTCGTGCACCCCTGCAGGGTAAATCTTTCTGAAAGCCGTGTCCGCAGTTATGGACGACTTGGAGCACAGTTTCTCGATCATAGACAAGCATAATTAAAGTACCGCTTTTAAATTGACTAAGTACTTGACTAGTAAATAGAGCAATACTCATGGAATGGTTAATAAAACTGCCAACGGATGACGGGGTTTGTTCGTCCGCTTCCTCGTTGGTAAGCGAGGAGGAGGATGGATCTGATAATTTTACTGTTATAACTGTTGTTCTTAATTCACGGACTTCCGTCTATCATTGGTTAGGCGGAAGGTTAGCGAGTATCTGTAGAATTGTTAGGTATTATCTTTTGCTGCAATTGCGTCACCCCAGGTTGTGTCCCCTTTAGTGGCATAAAGACTTGCTGAGAACCCCTAGGGTCTCACACGATAAATTGTTTGATTCAGATGAACAGGTGTACCCGCAAGATGGATACTGGGTGGAAGAGACGGATGATGTTGGCAACTATCATTCGGTGTAGAGATTCCGGGAACGGGGATCCGTGTGATCTGTGGGCGGGATGTGGTTATTTATGGGGCATCTTATGCCAATTTGCTTCTTATCCGTACTCGGATCTTGTTTCCGCTTCCGCCTGATACTCTGATGTGTGATGTATGAGGAGCTATCCTAAATTATTATACCTATCTAGAACATTTGGATCTTGCCGTATGGCGTTGCTATATTTCTATTTCTTATAGATGGAATGGCTCTCAGGACTGTTGTATGTGGCTTGCATACATACTCATTTGTGTATGTAGTTGATCCTTTCGCCTGCCGATTACGCCGCTCATTCTTGTCCCGTTGTCTGAAAGTGGTTAGGACGGCCGAAAGGTCTACCGTGAGTGGCCCTGGGCCCCACCGTACTATTTTAACCACTTTCGTTCATCCAGGCATTAACTAAGAGCGTAATTCACCGAGGTAGTTACAATTGGTATCAGAGCCATCCCGACCTTCAGGGTCTCAGCCAAAATGGTCGTTGTCAGTCTAGCAAATATTTTGGTAGTTATGTATACTAGGGAAAAACAAACGTGAGAGTAGGACTGCTTCCATTTTTCTTCTTACCCACCCACCCACCCTTTTTCTGGTAAGGAAGTGTAACGTTTTCAATCCTCTTCTAAAATTCAAACTAGGATCCACGTGTTCTGGGTTCCGTAGTAACATAGGTGGTGTTTGTGTTTGTGTGTGTGTGTGTGTGAATTCCTTGTCTATCTGTTGCATCCAAATGTTATCACTATCTGCCTTTTGGTTATCAACTGTTGGTACATTCCCTACCGACAGTCCTTTGTAAACCGACGCGATCTATTCTGATTCGTTGTATACCGATGCGATCTATCTTACTCTTTGTTATCCGACGTTATCTTGTCAGGGTGTTCTTTTCCGTAGTTAACAATCCTTAGGTTCATCTTAAGAAGAAGTTGTTGGGATATGTGTTTTACTGATTCATGTGCGGAGTAATGATTTGAGTGCGGGATGGAGTCGCGACCATGCCACTACTTTTATCATTTGCTTTTGTATATTGAACTAGTAGAGTTACTAATCTTGATTCGTAAGTGGTTTTACGCATATAGTGGTATTTTAATACCGAAATTTGCGGAAAAATTTTCTTTGTTAGTTTGTATACCACACTCCTTGTTCAGTCGTGTGTGTTATGCTTAATATCTTCTAATTGCCTTGAACTTTGTTGATATTTTAAAATCATCTCAGTGAATTGCATTCCTTAATCTTGATTAATTCCATTTTGGTACTATTTTGGATTATAATCATTCTCCATTATAGTACTGACTTGTGTTTTATATCAATCACAGGATGGCACCACCACGCCGTTCTGAGGAGGATATACCACCTGAACTTGGGGCCGCTTTGGCAAGTATTGCAAATGCTTTGGGCACTATGCAGCAAAACCAGCAGCGCTTCGAGGAAAGCGTGAGGAGGAATGAGTTTGTTCCGCTACCTCCACCTCCCAAGCGAGGAGACATCAAGAGTTTTCTCAAGTTCAACCCACGTCAATTCGAAGTGTCTGATCAACCACTTGATGCGGATGATTGGCTTCGTGAAGTGTCTAGATTGCTGATGACTGCGGATGTTCCCGAGCAAGAATGGGTCAAGTGTGCTACTCACCTTCTGAAGGGAGATGCAGCTCTATGGTGGGAAAATTACCTCAAGGCAGATCTTTCTGGTTTTCAGCCTACTTGGGAGCGGTTCACTACTGCTTTCAAAGAGCAATATCTGTCAGAAATTGTCATGGAAAGGATGAAGGAAGTGTTTCTCAACCTCAAGCAGGGCACTGACAATGTCAACACCTACATCAGAAACTTCATGAACCTGTCTCGTTATGGTGGCGATGAGATCTCTGATGACAAGAAGAAGCAAAAGAGGTTTCGGCAAGGCCTCAATGCTTCCATCAAATATGCAATCACTCATGCAAGGCCAGCATCTTTCCTGGAACTTCAACACACAGCTCTGCAGGAAGAAGCAAGTAGGCAAGTGTTTGAGGAGTCAAAGAAACACAGGCGTGATACAGCAAGCTCTTCTGCTATGACAGCTCCTTCTAAGCGTCGTGTCTGGGTTCCTAACACCCCACCGTCGCTCCCTGCTCCACCAAGACCTTCAAGCTACGCACCAAGGCCACCAAACTCCTTCACTGCGGCTCCCAGGGGCTACAACCACAACTACCCTGGAGCGCCTGGCGGAGTCCCTGGCTACGTTGCTCCACGTCCACCTGGTGCTTGCTATACTTGTGGAAAGACTGGGCATCAGCACTGGAATTGTCCAATGAACAACAAAGCTCTTCCACCACCACCTCCAAGACCTGCGGCAAGTGCTCCTATGATTCGTGCACCTCCACCTCGGGCTCTCAACATCAACACTAAGTCGGGGTCTACGGTTGCTCGTGCCAACTGTGTCAACGCCGCTCAAGCTGAGCATGCACCTGGAGTTGTCATGGGTATGCTTCCTGTTAACTCAGTTCCTGCACGAGTTTTGTTTGATTCTGGTGCTTCGCATTCTTTTGTTTCTCACAAGTTTGCTCATGAGCAAGATCTGGCTATGGTTCCTTTATTGCACCGTCTTGTGGTACAATCTCCTGGGTCAAACATGAGGGCTGCTCATATCAGCCATGGCAATCAAATTGAGATTGGTGGTTCTTCGTTTCCGACTTCCTTAATTATTCTAGGCAATTCTGATATTGATGTTATCTTGGGCATGGATTGGTTGACAGCAAATGCAGCTGTGATTGATTGTGCTGAACGTTCGGTTTCTCTGAAAATTCCTGAAGGCCATATAGTCTATTCTCCAAGTCTGACTCCTGCAATTCAGCTTTATTCTTTGGCGGCTCTGAATGATGATGCTATGGAAGGTATTCAGAGTGTTCCTGTAGTTTGTGAGTTTCCAGATGTTTTTCCTAAAGAGTTGCCAGGTATGCCTCCGGATCGTGAGGTTGAGTTTGTCATTGAACTTGAACCTGGTACCGCTCCTATTTCCAAGCGGCCTTATAAAATGGGTCCTACTGAGTTGGCTGAACTTAAGCGTCAGTTGGATGAACAAGAGAAGTTGGGTTTCATTCAGCACAGTACTTCTTCTTGGGGTAGTCCAACCATCTTTGTGAAGAAGCGAGACAAGACTGATAGACTTTGTGTTGACTATCGGGCACTCAATGCTAAAACCATCAAGAATAAATATCCCCTTCCACGGATTAATGATCTCTTCGATCAGCTAGCTGGAGCTGTGGTATTCTCTAAGCTTGATTTGAGAAGTGGTTATCATCAAATCAAGATCCGCAAGGAAGATGTTCCTAAAACAGCTTTCACCACCCGCTATGGCCTGTATGAGTACATGGTCATGTCTTTCGGTCTCACCAATGCACCTGCCACCTTCTCGAGGCTTATGAACTCGGTTTTCATGGAATATCTTGATAAGTTCGTTGTGGTCTATCTGGATGACATTCTAGTCTATTCTAAGTCTAAGGAAGAACATGAAGAACACCTTTGTTGTGTCCTAAACAAGCTTCGTGAGAACCGCCTGTATGCAAAGTTCTCTAAGTGTGAGTTTTGGCTGCCTCAAGTCACCTACCTTGGTCACGTCATCTCTGCCAAGGGCATTGCCGTCAACCCAGAAACTATTAAGACAATTATGGACTGGCTTCCACCCATTAGTGTCAAAGAAGTCCGAAGTTTCCTTGGTTTGGCCAGTTACTGTCGGCGATTCGTTCAAAACTTCTCGAAGATTGCGAAGCCTCTTACCGATCTCCTCAAGAAAGGCAAGAAATATCTTTGGACTCCTGCATGTCAAGCAAGCTTTGAAACACTCAAAGAGAAGCTCACTTCCACACCAATCTTAGTTCCTCCAGATACATCAAAGCCTTTCCAGATTTTTTGTGATGCTTCGTTGCAAGGATTGGGTGCGGTCCTTATGCAAGAAAAGCAAGTTGTTGCGTATGCATCTCGTCAGTTGAAGACGCATGAGATCAACTATCCTACACATGACCTCGAACTCGCAGCAGTTGTCTTTGCTTTGAAAGTATGGAGGCATTACTTGCTTGGCAACCGTTGTGAGATCTTTTCTGATCACAACAGTCTGAAGTATATCTTCACACATCCTGATCTCAACCTTCGTCAGAGGAGGTGGATTGAAAGAATCAATGGTTTCGATTTGACCATCAACTACACCCCGGGTAAAGCCAATGTCATGGCAGATGCTCTCAGCCGAAAAGCTTATGTCAACAACCTCATGGTGGAAGAACAACAGCCTCTCTTGTGCGAGGAATTCCGCAAGCTCAACCTTGAAATTGTGGATCAAGGTTATCTTCTGAACCTTCTAGCAACACCTCTTTTGGAAGAAAATGTCCGTTCCATTCAGCTTGGTGATCCTTACACTAAAAAGATCATCTCCAACATTCAACTTCCGAAGTATGAGTCTTTCCACGTAGATGACCAAGGCACTCTTTTCTTTGAACACCGGATGTTTGTTCCGAACTACCCGGGTTTAAGAGAGCAAGTTCTCAAGGAGGCGCATGATTCTGTTCTTTCTATCCACCCTGGAAGCACTAAGATGTACATGGACTTGAAAACACAATATTGGTGGCCTGGTTTGAAACGATATTGTGCCAAGTATGTCTCGGAGTGTGATGTTTGTCGCAGAGTTAAAGCTGTCCATCAGAAACCTTCCGGTCTTCTACAGCCATTGAAGCCTCCGGAATGGAAATGGGAGAAAGTAGAGATGGACTTCATCACTGGTTTTCCAAGGTCGCAGAAGGGCAACAATGCAATCTTTGTTGTCATTGACAGGCTTTCTAAAGTAGCTCACTTCTTTCCAGTCAAGGAAACAATTTCTGCAATTCAGTTGGCTGAACTCTATATCAACATAATTGTCTCTCTGTATGGAGTTCCTCTTGAGATCAGTTCAGACCGTGGAAGCATCTTCACTTCCAAGTTCTGGGGAAGTTTCCAAAATGCTTTGGGAACAAAGTTAAACTTCAGCACAGCTTACCACCCTCAGTCGCAAGGACAAGTTGAAAGGATCAATCAGATTCTGGAAGATATGCTCCGTGCTTGCGTTATCTCTTTCGGCATGAAGTGGGAAGAATGCCTTCCTTATGCTGAATTCTCTTACAACAACAGCTTCCAGAAAAGTCTAAAGATGGCACCATTTGAGGCTCTCTATGGTCGCAAATGCAGAACTCCGATTGGTTGGTCGGGCGCAGGTGAAAGAATATTGTTTGGCCCCGACATTGTAACTCAAGCGGAGGAGAAAGTTCACATCATTCTTGAAAATCTGAAGATTGCTCAAAGTCGCCAGAAGAGCAATTATGACAGAAAGCACACGGACATGGAGTATGTCCAGGGTGATCTCGTTTACCTTCGTGTCACTCCCATGAGAGGCACGCACCGCTTTGGTATCAAAGGAAAGCTGGCTCCTACATACATCGGTCCTTTCAAAATTCGTGGAAGAAGAGGAGAAGTTGCTTATGCTCTCGAGCTCCCTGAACAACTCAAAGTCCATGATGTTTTCCACATCTCTCAACTCAAGAAGTGCTTCAAGGATCCCGGCAGGACCGTGGACCATGAACTCATCAATCTTCAAGAAGATCTGTCTTATCAAGAACACCCCACAAAAATTCTTGAAGTCGCAGAAAGAAGGACTCGCAACAAGTCCATCAAGTTCTGCAAGGTGCAGTGGTCGCACCATTCCGTTGATGAAGCCACCTGGGAACGTGAAGATGAGCTTCGTGCCAAGTATCCTTCCCTCTTTGAGTCTTCTTCTTCCTAGAATCTCGGGGCGAGATTCCTATTTAGTGGGGGAGAGTTGTAGCATCCCAATTGTCTAACAATTGTAATGCTACTTGTCCTAGTAAGATATTGGCTACTTCATATATATTATTGTTGCATCATAATTATATCATGCTCATGTCATCATGCCACCTTGAATTTGGGCATCATATAAAACCCTTTTTCTTTTGGCTCTTCTCTCACATGCATTATTAATTGTATTTGCCTCTTGATATTGTATTTGGCTATTGATATATTGTTCTATGCCCAAGTTGAGTTGGGGGCATATCTTTTATTTCCATTCCACCATCTATCTCTTCCACCACTTTATAATCCCACCATCCCATTAACCATGAGCTTGTTTCTCTTTCTTTTGCTATTTAATTCTAGCTCATGTAGTTTGGGGTGGATTAAATCCTCTAAATTCTTGTGCTTGGTTTTATCTCCACTTCTTGGATAGGCATAGAGTAATGCCATAATATTAATATTGTTTTCACAAATAAATAATGGCATTAGTATTTTTGCATGGGCCATGCACAATTCTTCACCACCTTTCTCTCCTTTGGTTTTTCTTTGGTTTTAATGGATCCTATCTTTGAGAAAACATCTCCTACCACTCCACCATCCTCATAGGCTCATATATATCTTTCTTCTTAATTTTATTCTACATGCATGAACCATATGAGGCCTAGTTCCTCATTTCCTTTCTTTTCTTTTCTTGAAATTCTCCTTCACTTCATCTCATGTTAATTCAAACACTCCTCATGTTCCACTTGATTTGGCCTTGGTACAAGTTTTAACAAATTAAAAACCTAAAAATAATCTAAACCTAGCCACTCTCTTCATCCTCCTCATAACCCTATTCCTACTAAACCCTAGCTCCACCTTACCTCTCTCTCTCTCACACCCCCTCTCTCTGTACCTTGGGCACCACCTGACCTCCCTCTCTCTCCCTGGCCCACACCTCAGCCACCTCAGCTAACCCTAACCCTAGCAAAAACCCTAACCCGAGCCATGACCCATCTAACCTAGCCTAGCTACCCCTCCCTCTCTTCTCTCTTCCTGACCTGAGGGCCCCCCTCCAGCCGAGCCTCCCTGCCTGTCCTCTCTCCCTGCCCTGGTCCACCTGCAGCCCCAGAACGAGCCCCAGCCAGCTCGCCCATGTGCTCGAAAAGGAGGAGGAGAGAAAAGGTGGCACCGAGGCCACCTTATCTCTTGCCGTGCCCCAGCTGTCCTCCTCCCTCTCCCTTCTTTTCCTCCCTCCCCACATCTCTCTGGCCTCGCCCAGATCTGCCTGAGCCGCCCCCGTCTTCTCCTTCTTCCTCCCCGACGACAGCTCCTGCCGCCGCTCGCCGCCAGGCCCACGTCGTCCCCGGCGTTCCAGCCAGCGAGCTTGTCCTGGAGGTGGCTGGGAGGATCGAGGACGTCCCTCTGCATCGCCTTGTGGCCGCTGACGCGAAGGAGGAAGCCCCAGCACCGCCCGACACCAAACCCTAGCCGCCAGTGCGCCAGCGTCCTCGCCGTACCAGCGCCTCCCCGCCCGATCCAACACCATCGCCGAGCCCGCGGTGAGCATCTCCTTCTCCCTGACACGCTCCGCCTTGCCGTACCACTCTAGCCCCGCCATGCGTTTCGTCGAACACCCCACGCGCGCCAGAGCTCGACGGCGTCTGCAGCTTTCCCGCGCCGCAGCAAGCTTATCTAGGCCCCCGCCAACCTCCTGACATCTACCCGAGCCAGCCGCACCGGTTAGCACCCTCAGCGTGCTCCCCCGCGTCCCAGGATCGATCCCCGCTTGCGCCGCGCGCCGATTTTCCTCGCCAGACGAGGGAGAAGAAAAACAGTAACACGGGCCCATGGTAAATTTACAAAGAGCCCCCCACCTTTTTGATTCCTGTAACCCGCGCTCCTAGAGGTCCCACTTGCCAGCCACCCTGGCCGTCTTGCAGAAAACCCCTCATCCTTTCTCCGCCGCAACCCGCGCCCCAGTCCCAGCCCCACCTGTCAGCCCCTGTCTCGCTCTCCGCTGACACGCGGGCCTGCGCCAGTTGGCCCACCCCGCGGTCACAGTGGCTAGCCCAACCCGCGGTGACAAAAGTTTTTCCCCGCGCGTGGCCCAGTCAGAACAAAGGCCCACCCGTCAGTGTCTGTGTCTGGATCTGACTGGGTAAGAAAAGTATTTTCCTGTGTCTGTTTTAAATCAAATCTTTTTCAAATTGATTTAAATTCAAATTCAATTCAGATTCAAATAATTTTTAAAATACAAATCCAAATAATACATATAATATATGTTTTGGAATCAGAAAAATGTGAGGAATTCGAATATGCCCTTCAAAATATATTTTGAACACTTTAAATTTTCGAGATGATTAAAATTACAATAAAATGCCCTTTTCCTTATTTAATTAATAACTTTTGTTTTGTTACTCCAAATTTGACAAATAATATGTCTAAATCGATCAGCGCGACGAGCCCGTTCTATCTATGCAGTCCTTGTTCTGAATTGAAGCATGCATCATGTTGTTATTAAAAAATCTGAACTGTTTATGAAAATAAAACTTGGTTAAATAAATAATAATATGCTTTATTTCTTGCAACCACACCTCACCTTTGCCATGCTACTTTAATGCCATGCAAATTGCGCATCATTCATCATGGCATGCGTGTTTGCTTGTCGCATCTTAATTCATATGCTTGTGCACTTTATTTATGTTGGCCCTTGTTTGTTTGGTTCTTCTTCGAATAGACGCCCAGCAGGAGAATTACTAGGAATCCCAGGAGTATTACCCAGATCCATCTCTCGCTTCAACTGAGCTGCCAGGCAAGCACTACCACATGCTTGCATTCATACAGTACCTATTGCCTCTATCTTATTCTTGCATCACTGAGTCGCGATTGCATTAAATTGAATCCCAAGTACTGCATAGCCTTACTTTTAAACCACACCAAGCTTGTTCCAGTCCCATGAGCCATTACTACAGGAGTTGTTTGAGCCATGCGAGTCGTAGAAAAGCATGATTAGGGTATGTGAGTGTCTGCTGGATAATGAGGTATCTAAACAACATAACCTGAGTAGTAATGGGATAACTGATGAAAGAGGCACCGGTGAGCAATATCTGCTTTTTGGTTTTCCCTGCTCACTTGTGTCCCGTAGGACCCCGAGTACTTGATTCCTGTTCCTTGACTATTCGCACTATCCACATCCGGGAGGCCTTATGGACCCCCCTGAGCCAGAGTTTGATTCATACTTATTTCTTGGGGCCACAATTAGTTTGGGGCTTTATTACTATTCTGTACTTATGCCATGTTACTGCTTTATTTAAGATTGTGCGAGGAGCACCTGTACTGTTTTGGATCGTGACACGTTTTCGCTGTATCGACAAGCCCAGTCACATTTTCGGGTTCCCAGTCGTTTACCGCCGTCCACACAAACCTTGGGTCCGTCTCGGAGCCGGCCAACTTCGTTGCGGGTAGCTTAATGGGGTGGCCCCCTGAAATATTTCTGAATCCTGTGATTGCTTTGTCGTGAATGCCTCGTTGGGTTTTGAGTTGGTTTTTCCGAGGTTGATCGAGTGTGTGTTGCTATTCGTGCACCCCTGCAGGGTAAATCTTTCTGAAAGCCGTGTCCGCGGTTATGGACGACTTGGAGCACAGTTTCTCGATCATAGACAAGCATAATTAAAGTACCGCTTTTAAATTGACTAAGTACTTGACTAGTAAATAGAGCAATACTCATGGAATGGTTAATAAAACTGCCAACGGATGACGGGGGTTGTTCGTCCGCTTCCTCGTTGGTAAGCGAGGAGGAGGATGGATCTGATAATTATACTGTTATAACTGTTGTTCTTAATTCACGGACTTCCGTCTATCATTGGTTAGGCGGAAGGTTAGCGAGTATCTGTAGAATTGTTAGGTATTATCTTTTGCTGCAATTGCATCACCCCAGGTTGTGTCCCCTTTAGCGGCATAAAGACTTGCTAAGAACCCTTAGGGTCTCACACGATAAATTGTTTGATTCAGATGAACAGGTGTACCCGCAAGATGGATACTGGGTGGAAGAGACGGATGATGTTGGCAACTATCATTCGGTGTAGAGATTCCGGGAACGGGGATCCGTGTGATCTGTGGGCGGGATGTGGTTATTTATGGGGCATCTTATGCCAATTTGCTTCTTATCCGTACTCGGATCTTGTTTCCGCTTCCGCCTGATACTCTGATGTGTGATGTATGAGGAGCTATCCTAAATTGTTATACCTATCTAGAACATTTGGATCTTGCCATATGGCGTTGCTATATTTCTATTTCTTTTAGATGGAATGGCTCTCCGGACTGTTGTATGTGGCTTGCATACATACTCATTTGTGTATGTAGTTGATCCCTTCGCCTGCCGATTACGCCGCTCGTTCTTGTCCCGTTGTCTGAAAGTGGTTAGGACGGCCGAAAGGTACCGTGAGTGGCCCTGGGCCCCACCGTACTATTTTAACCACTTTCGTTCATCCAGGCATTAACTAAGAGCGTAATTCACCGAGGTAGTTACAAGCATGCGCGTGATCTTCCCCTCCCAGTTCGCGGTGACCTTCCTGTCGGCCGAGATACTCTCCCTCGGCGCTTGCAGCTCCACCCTCACGATTCCGATCAGCAAGGTGCAGATCTCCATCGAGCCCTCGACAGCACACCCTGCGATGACAACGACTCTCATGGCTGTGTGGGTATGGATCCTCGGCTTCCTAGAGTAAGCGAGGGTTCGGACACTGCCCACCTAATGTTCACTTGCCTAGTAGCCTGATTTCTTTCAAACTTACCAGGGATGCATTGGGCCCAGACTGGCTTGCCCATGATCTCAATGAATTCCTAAAAGCCTAGGATAACCGTGCCGGAAAGGGTCGCCGCCTCTTTTGGCTAGTGTTTGCCGCGCTATCTTGGTCACTTTGGACTATTCGTAATAAGATGGTGATTGAGAAAATCCTACCTCATTGTGCAGCTGATTCAGTGTTCAAACTCTTGGCATGTTTGCAGCTCTAGTACCCGCTCTACAGACAGCGGGACAAGCCGCGGCTGGACGAGATTCTTCGACTTTTCCTAGAGGCGGCACGACGGCTCCCCTCTTAATCCAGCTTAGCGGTGCTTTTTTTGGTGTTCTCTCGCATGGCGAGTGTGTCTTTTCATTTTCCCTTGGGTCGTGTTGTTCTATGGCCCCAACAGACTTTTTTGTCGTGGATGTTGCACCCTGTAACTCGTTGTGGATGGTTGCTTTATTTATAAAGCGGGATGAAAGCCTAACTCAAGAGTATTATAGAGGCCTCTGCAGACTGTACGGGTAAGATGCACACAACCGATAGAATGCCAAAGTTGCATAGAAAAATAAAAAGGCATATTACATATCACACTCAGAAATTCTAAAATCGACTAAGGTGATGGTGGAAGACCAATCCGAATATTATGCAGTCATTCATGTCAGGTACATAAATCTCGTGATGTATTCTCCAGACGTGTACACACCTGCGTAAAAAGATCATGAAACTCCGGACAAAGTAGGTACGATCATAAACGTAGGTACTGGTACATCAGTAGATAACCTGCAAGAGAGAACCATTTTTTATCATTGAACACTTTATCATTTCTGTTTCCAAATATTTTGGCAACCCTGAATGGGGGATACAAGTCTCTAGCTGTTTGTTTGCGTAACTGACCATATAGCCCTAGCAAAATTACATTGGAAAACAAGTGTTTAGTTGTCTCATCATGATGACGGAACACACATGTACTATTCATGTTCCAATTCTTCTTAAGTAAATTGTCTTCCATAAGAATAATCTCCTGGAGAAGATACCAAGCAAATATTTTGTTTTTAAGAGGTATCTTCATCTTTCAGGTCATCCTATTATCAACAACTGGTATGTCTAGCTGGATTAGCACATTGTACAAAGAACTAACCGAGAATTTACCATTCTTGTTTAAGTTCCAACGAAATTCATCGGTCCTGGGCGTCAGTTGGATAGCTGCTAATCATTGTAGTAGTGCAATCTAAGAGTCAAACCTGGATCCCATCAAATCTCTCCTGAAAGTCACATTTGGAGGAAAGAACTCCATCACTATGGCAATTGTATCATCCTTGTGATGAGAAAATAGTGTACAACGTGGGATACTATTCCCGGAGGTTGGCATTATTAAGCCATTTATCTCCAGAACCGTATCTCAGATACATCTTTAATTGAAAATTTATAAAACGGATCAAATTTTTCTTCGTCACCATAAGACCAACCCAAAAATGAGAGTAATCAGGTTTCGAAACCACCTGTTGCAAAGCTTTGGAGCCAACATGTTCTTTTATAAAGAGATTTTGCCACACTCCATCTTTAGTTAACAACTTGACGAGCCATTTACCGAGTATGGATATATTCTTGATCTCAAGATCATGAATACCCAACTCACACTGGTCTTTGGGTCGGGATATCACACCCTATTTAGTTAGTCTATACTTCCTTTTCAGTATTTATAAGTCTCCGATAGTGAATCAGGATGTCTAAGTGACTAATGGGAAATTGACCCTGAGTGCAGACAAATAACTCAGCATATAGACTAGCCATACCTTGAGCCTCACAGAAATAGAACAACTCACTTTTATGGAATGTTAAATTTTTATCCCTAAAAGTTGCTCAAAAGATAAAAGAATTAGTTTCAGATTTTTTTGCCTTTTCGACATAATAAACAAAATCGTATCATCCGTATATTGAAGAATATATAGGCCTCCATCAACTAGATAGGGAATCACACCTTTAATTTAGCCTTGAATAAAAAATAATACAGTAGTATTTCATTTTTATTAGACAGTAATAAGTATTTTTCTTTTCTTTTTATTATCAAACAGTAGTAGTAATAATAAGTGAGTAATGTTAAAGAAGTGAGCTAGGCTCACTTGGTTAGGGAAGGCCACCCAGGTTTCAATCATCACAGACGTAGATTTGAGTCCTTATCTATATCTAATAATAAAGTACGGAACGCTTCTGTCAACCAGCTCTTTTTCGAACCGTTTTACCCTTCCACCAGGTGCGATATTACCCACCAATGCCACCGGTAAGCGAAAAACGTTTTTTTTTTTTGTCCCGTCCGCACGACCGCATCCTAACGCCGGCCTTCCCAGGCTCCTTCCACCGCCGGCCACCCACGCCCCTACCCACATAGCGGCCTACCCCCACCATCCAAACCTTCGTCTTGGACCTCAGCCGTAGCCGTCCTTCTCCCCCCGCTGCCTCCTGGAGCCGAGCGCCAACCATCCCCACTCCTTCTCGCTCTGGTAGGATTAGCCCCTTTAGTAAAGTGGATCTGAGTCATGGGTCTTCTTCCCCTTTTGGTGCTAGCAATGGCAGCCAGATTAGAGGCGTAAGGAGAAGTCCAAGCTTCCAGACATGTCTCGATCTGATGTTCTGCTAGCTGTTGGCCTCGTCCCTTGGAGATCGATGTGCTTTTTTACCAGCAGCAATAGTACAAGCGCATGAGCGGCCCGGAAGCACAACTACAAGCGGGACGGTCAGACCATCATCTGTCGCCCCTCATCTGACTTTTTTTCCACCGTGACCAAACGAACCACATCCTCCTGCCTCGGTTCTTCCCCCATCAGCTGCCGCCCCTCATCTCAGGCGAGCGCAGACGTGTATCGTATCTGACGGCACGAACGGAAGCACCAACCGACGATACCCGCGTCTCCGAGCTCGGGAAACAAGTGACTCGATAATGCACCAACGACGGAGAACAGGTAGCGCCCACGGTGGGGCTTGGCGAGCGCGGATGGGGGAAGCACGGGCCTCGACCAGGCGCACGAGTAGTTCAGTGTGCAGCGTAGCAGATAAGGTTGAGGGAAGATAATTAGCAGGGGTGGGAGAACGAGCAGCGGCTGTCGCCGGCGGAGCTCCGCCTCGACACGTGCGGGTGTGTGAGCTCTGATGTGGGGATGGCGGGCCTTGGTCGTGTATCAGGTGAGGTTGGGGAGGGCTGGCTGGTCTTCACCGGTGGGGCGGCTGGTGGAATCGTGAAGCTGATCTGACCTCTCGGTGCAAACAACTCTGTTCAAATTTGGTCATCAATGGATTTTCTCGCTTCACGATTGTTTCTATGGATTTCATTGGAGATAAATTAATATGATGCACTGCTTCTTCCTATTGCATCTGCATCTGTATTGATTTGCAATACAGGAGTTTTGGTTGTCCAGTGATTGGTCTTCATCTAATTTAAACATATGTTCGGCATGAACTCCTAAACTGAATTTGTGCATTGTTCTAGGTTGCTGAAAAAATGATAGTGCAGGCCGCTGGTATAATTAGTGCGATTTCAACTCTATTGATCCTCCCCATATTTACCATCATCCGCACGAGTCTAATTTCCTTCCAAGCTTGACAAGAAGACTCAACCTCGTCTGTTAATTCACATAGCAAGGTTTGTGTCCTCAATCTGATTACAGTATTTTTTTCTGAATATAACATCTGTTTCATTATTTTGGTGATTGATTGACAAATATTGGCTCTAGAGTAATGTTAAATCTTTTAGTTTTGATAAATAGATCTGCTACTGTATGAATTTGTTATGCCTAGATGACAATGGAATTGATTATTTTGTCATGCCGACTGCTACTCTGTCCAAATGATTATAATCAGAAGATAGTGAATTAAATACTAACTATCAATGCACTTCGCTATTCCTAGATAATGCTCAAGGTGCCAGTTTTTAATGAAGTGCAGATCCATACATTTTCGCCTTGGTTTCATTCTTGGTTTTTAAAGTAAGAACATAAAGATGTGATAGGTTTCAATTATGCTGAGATTCAGGTGGCTCTGGCCTGGTGGGAATCCAGGGAGAGAATCATGGGGAGGTGAGGGCCACTTCTGGGCTGCAGCATGACCATGGACAGATCTCGCAGTGTATAACCTTGCTGATATCTAATGTTCTGAACAAAATTACAGGTAACTTGCTGTACTTTAGTGAGGCCAATCTTACATCTTAAAAGCTTGTTGATATCTGACATTTAGAAAATGTTATTTCCAGAAAAACAAGCAAAACAAATTGGAAGTTGGATATGCAAGCTCCATCGAAAGTTTGATGTCAGTGTAGGAGATGCAACTGAAACTCTCAATTGTGGGCGCATTTCCTAATAGAATTTTCTTTTGCTTTGCCCATTGTACAGTTTGTTGTTAAGCGTAAAGAAGTGGCTTATTGACCACATGATCAAACTTTGAAGTCTCACTTGCAACAATCGTATTCCTGAGAATCCTTGGGTACTATCCGAAGTACAATGCCATGCCAGTGAAATGAGCGCTTTAACAATACATGGAGAAACTGTCCAGTAGAAGATTGTTTTTGTAGAAAATGGAGGAGAAATCCAAGCCTGCTGCTGCTGAAGATGAGTTCATGCTAACTGTCTGAGAGCCTCTTGTGTAGTCCATGAATAAATACATAAATGTGGATATAAGGGTGATGAACTGGTATTTTGTTTAGCTTCTGACCTGTTCAGTGTGTATTTGCATTGACTTAATATTTCTTAGTGACTAGGCGACCTTCCGGTTCACCAGTAAGACAATAAGAAAAATCATGAATTGGCTTTCGTTGCAGCGAGATGGTGCTTGCTTTTGAAATTTGGGTTGCTCATCGATCAATTTTACAAGCTTGTCACCTAGCCATTCGTGCAAGCAACATGTCCAATTTGAACAACTGATGTTGATTATAAGATATGCTAACCAAGTCAATATTTTTGTTTTTCTATATATATATATATATATATATATATATATATATATATATCTAATAATAAAGGACGGATTGTTTCTTCCGGTCCAACATTTTTTTGACCTTTTTATCCTACCACTAGACCTACAACACACGTCTTTTTTTTTCATATATCCTGATGGTATACGGTTCACCTCGCGAGGAGATTAAAACAGTTCACGTACGCAACCCCAAACCTGCCTCCTTCCTCCCACCCCGTCTCTCCTCTAAAAATCAGATCGAATCAGGGATAGATACATCAGGACATGACGGCTCTAAAAGACTGTCGTGGAGGAGGGTGAACTGCCTATGTAAGGATGGAAGCTGAGGAAGTCTCCGACGCCGAGCATGACGAGCCGGTGACTGAGATGGCGGTCAGCGCCATGGTCTCCATGGCTGCCAGCTTCGCGATATCCCGGCGCGTCCCACGGTCCCCCGCCACCCTAGCTCCATGGCATCGGATCTCCACGATCCCGGGAGGTGGAGGACTGCAGCGTAGCCGTTCCTATTCTACGATTCTACATGGTCCAGGCTCTAAGGTTAGCCGCTGATGGGGACTGGTGGTTCCCGTGTTGTGTTGCAGCTGTTCTAGATCAAGACCTCCTGAGTCAAAGTAATTTTTCTCTTTGCTTGTGCAGCTTCCATGTGCCAGTGGAACTTCGCCTCTACGTCCTATTCTGGTTGTGGTTGATGGCCTTACATGCATAAGCATCATCGAAGAAGAAAAACAGGCATATAGCATATGCATTGGTGAGTGGATAGAAAAAAGAACATCGTACTAGCAAAGTTTAGTTTTAAAATTACTGGTCGGTGGTGAAATAATGGATGTTATTGGCTACGACGATCGATTGGCAGAGTCCACGTAGGCTGAGGGCGCGGGGATAGAGGCTTGCAGGACCTCGGATCCGTGATTCCGCAGCAGGATCTGATGCTTAACTTGCGGACGGTGTCAGCCTCTCGAGAAAAATCGAGTCGATCTGCTCTGCGGCTGGTCTGCCATGGTACTCACCTGCTCACTCGTCACAATCCTGGAGCTCCTACGGCTGGTTTTGCGCGGCCATCGATATCGCCTCCATCGTCAGCTGACGTCTCTGGATGATGTGTTGGTCGAACTTGGGGCTCTAGGACGCGCCGACAGTGTGCATCACGTTCCACTCCGAGTTGCTCACGAGTCATGGCTTCATATTTTTCATCGTGAGAGGAGACAGTTAACCTATTGTTACAAGTATATACATGAGCGATACAAATGCCCACAAGTAATGGTTACCCTTAGGACTACTAATTATACTAATCCCATTTGTCATGAGTTGTATCGATAAAATATAAAAAAATGCTCCTGAATTTTGTAGCTGTACTGAAGTATCTTTACTTTCAGTGTTAATCATATAGCACCACTATTCTCCTCTGGTTTTTGCTTTATTTTCATAATCTCAAGCTTATGCTATAGTAAGTATTATATCTTTGTGCGAGAATATTAGACAAGACAATTACACTGATCAATGATGAGGAGTTTTGTGGTACCCTCAAATGAATAACAACCCTCTATTTTAGTCCATCCAAAGGCTCATAACATTTTATACTAGTGCTAAAAAGATGACAAGTACAATTTCTACTAATGGCCTCGTTGATGGCAAAATCGACACCCAAAAAAAAGGCCATAGACAGGCCGGCCCAACAGAATCCAAGTCGTTCTGGTCCTATTGTTTGCAACAACAAAAAACCCTTCCTAGCCTCCTTCCTCGCCTCCGGCGACGTCCTCCGCACCTCTCCGCCGGCGCCCTCCACTAACACGCCTCCATACATGGCCGCCGGCGCTGCCTTACCCTCCCACCCGCAGACTGCATCGCCCTCCCCTGCATCCTGCTCCACACCGGCGGTCCACATTGACTGATGTCTTCAAACGCGTCAAGCAACTGCAGCTACCTCCAAGGCGGTATCGCTCTGCTGCCGGAGCTGGGGAAGACGACGGATTCTAGACGTCGTACGCCCCCCAAAACTGCGCCTGCATCCCCTCACCCTGCGCTCCGTCCTCGGAGTCGGAGATCAGGTCGACGGTCATGCTAGGATGACTAGGGCTGTGCCCCATCCTCTTCTCCCACATCCCCGCCGACGCACCTGCTTCTGTCGCCGGTATATGGGTCGCCAGGTTGCATCGCGTCCAAGTCGAGCACCGGGACGTATATCAATCGAACAAAGAAGCATAGAAGCTCCTAAGTGTTCTTCGATTGAAATCCAACTCCGGCGTTGGCCATGGATGATTTCCACGCTGGACGCTACCTACCCCTGACAGTGGGCTACTAATTGTCCATCAATGCGATTAACATATGATTTTCGGTACAGTGCATTTCATGCTGGCAAAACATGCATACTCTTAAAATTACTTGTTGGGCCTGCCGGGCCTAATCTCCTTGTGTTAATCTGAACCGTACAGTCAATTTATACTACTCCCTCTCCCGTGACTAAAAGGTACCGTAAAACTTGCCTCAATGATAGCTTCTTCATATTTAGTGATTCATGCTTATTAAAAATGAGTGCAAGTCTTCAATACAACTGAATTGCAGGCCAAAAGAGGGACCCAAGAAGGAAGAAAGTCACGACAATTTTGGGATTTCCATGTATCCAGTTCCTATAAACCTGTGAGGCTTGTGGTTCTTTTTATTTTCTGAAAGATATGTTGCAGCGGTGGTTTATGGAGAATTGAGAGATTCAAGCACGTCATTTTTCTTACCAAGCATGTGCCACGGACAGGGGTTGCTTTGAGGTAAGCTCCATACTAGGAAGATTGATCTCCAAGTTTCAAACCAATCCCTAGAAATCTAGCCAGGAAATCTATGATTGGATTATTTTTGTTGAATTATCACACCAGTACAGTACTAATCCTAATTTATAGTGAAATTCTCTATAGTTCGGCAGTCTCTCTAGCCTATGCAAGGAACTCTCGGTGCAACGCACGGGTCTATTTGCTAGTCTATATCTATACCTAATAATAAAGGACGAGTTGTTTCTTCCGGTCCAACATTTTTTTGACAGATTTACCGGTCTACTAAATTACATATACCCACCGTGCCACCCGCAAGTAATAATAAAAAACATCTCGATTAGTTTTGAGAACTATTTCGTTATATATGTACGATCGGCGTTATATAGGTACGATCGCGGGATTTGTTTGGTCTGGCTTGCACTGGATTGTCTCGTCTATCCAACACAGCGGGCCGGAGTTGGGCCCGTAAGTAAAACCCACCGTACAATCAGAAAAATAGCGCTCGAAAAATTGTCATGACCTGGTACGACTCAGCTTTAGTCCCACCTTAGTTCCTTGACCTGTGCCTCACCGATTTATATACGTTGCTAAATTAGCTGGATATCAGCAAGCTAAGTTGGAAAATAAAACCAGACGCACCGTTGTTTGATTTGAAGATATGTTGCCTTATAGCGTGAGCTAAGTAAGGGATTGCGGGCTGTCTGCTTGACCATATTCTGTGATATGTTGCCTTATAGAGTGAGCTAATTAAGGTGTGCATGATTAAAGAAGGCTATGTTGATGATTATGTTGACAACCCACACAATCTGCATGTGGTGCACAATTAAAGGAGGTGTTGACCGGAATCCACTTGTCGACCAAACAAGGAAACAATGAGAAAACTTAAGGGAAGAGCTTACTACTGCTGCCATGTGTCCACTCTGCTCTAAAAGCCTTGTGTTTCTACGTAGCAAAAAATTTACCTTTTTTGCTACATATAGCAAAAAAAATTCGAATATAAGAGAAAAATCGACTTTGTCGGTGACCTCACCAGAGATCTCACCGGAATCATCGTAGCGAAAAGGATACGCTAGTGTAGAAAAATCACATAACGGCTGTAGCAAAAAAAGTTCGCAGCGGATATCGACGAAGACCTCTCGCGGGAAATCATGTAGCAAACAAATTCTTCTAATGATGCAAATTGACATAACGTATGAAGCAAAGACAGTGTACTATTGAAGCGAATCTGACTTCGCCGGAGAAAATTGCACTGGCGTAGCAAAACCGACTTTGTCAAAGACATTTTAGATAAAAAAATTATACTAATGTAGCAAAACCATAGAATGGTTGTATCAAAAAAACTTACGTATGATGCAAATCCACAACAAAACCACAGAAAACATGTAGCAAAATAATTGCTCGTATGACGCAAAATCAAAAACTAAATGTAGCAAAAAGAACATCCATAGCAACGTCGGCCATGGCTCAGCGCACCGCAGTCGCTGCTCGCAACATCTATAGCCAAGGTTGGCAGCACCCTGCCCCTCCGTTCGTAGCACCTCGCTGTACCGGTAGCAGCATCACCACCCACCCATTCATATTTGACTCCCTGCACGCATGTATAGGCGCCACCACTCCGTCATAGCATGCCTCCTGCCGTTCCGGCAGCATCACAGCACTACCACGGAGGGGCACCATGGCCTGCATCTCCTCCCTCCGTTTGTAGCAATGCCGGAACCCGCTCGTAGCACCGTCGCCACCAACAGTTGTCGCAGTCGCCGTCGTCAAAGCAAAACATGGTTGTCTCTCTGCAGCGCTTGTAGCATCTCCTCCCTCTGTTGGTAGCATCGACGATGATTGCTTGTAGCATCGTCACGCTCCATTGGTAGCATCCCGAATTTGGTTGGCAACACCACTGTCGTTGGCCGGTAGCAACGCCGCCCTCCCTTCGCAGCAATACCACATACCATATGCAACTAAGCCAACCACTACATGTAGCACCTCCGTCGTGGCTACACAACATCGAGCAGCGACAACCCCTTCGTTCGTAGCACCTCGCTGTACCGATAGCAGCATCACCACCCACCCATTCATCATCGACTCCCTGCACGCATGTATAGGCGTCGCCACTCGTCATAGCATGCCTCCTGCCGTTTCGGCAGCATCAGAACACTACCACGGAGGGGCACCATGGCATGCATCTCTTCCCTCCGTTTGTAGCAATGCCGGAACCCGCTCGCAGCACCGCCGCCACCAACAGTTGTCGCAGTCGCCGTCGTCAAAGCAAAACATGGTTGTCTCTCTGCAGCGCTTGTAGCATCTCCTCCCTCTGTTGGTAGCATCACCGATGATTGCTTGTAGCATCGTCACGCTCCATTGGTAGCATCCCGAATTTGGTTGGACAACACCACTGTCGTTGGCCGGTAGCAACGCCGCCCTCCCTTCGCAGCAATACCACATACCATATGCAACTAAGCCAACCACTACATGTAGCACCTCCATCGTGGCTACACAACATCGAGCAACGATAGTGCTCCTCACCATTCGAGCAGCGGTGAGCTCGTGTAGATTCTCGAAGTGGAGGCGGTGGTCGGTGGAGGCGTGCATGGCGGTGCCCGGTGGTGGCCCATGGAGGCATTTGTGGCGGCAGCGGCGAGCTCGTGGAAATTCTTGAGGTGGTGGCTGGTGGAGGTGTGCGTGGCAACAATGATGACGGCTAGCGGTAGAGGCGGTGGCCGGTGGAGGCATGCATGGCGGCGACGGTGGAGACGCGCGTGAGATGGTGATCGATAAAACTGAGCGGATGGAAGAGACCGGAGGCAGGAGATAAGGTAGTTGTGGGCCCCACGTCGGTTGTATAGTTTGGTTGCTCTCGCCACATGGACGTGTGGCACACGCTCGAGATGGAGGACACGCAAGCGGAATCCTCCGCCTGATCCGGAGCATTTTCCTTATTTAAACTATTACATATATGGGGCTATCCCTTGGACAACAACATGTGTGGTGGTAATGATATCATGCATCATATAAAGGAAAGAAGAATATTTCTACCATATCAGGTGTGGCGGAGGGCGGACAGCAAAGGGGTCGAATCGCAGCGAGGGACAAAATGCTCAAGGGGCCGACGCCTAGGGGAGCCTACCGGTGAATTCCTTCGTCTCGATCAGCGGTAAAGAGAAACTGTCGGAACAACCGTGTGTAGTCTGTTTTTTTTCCTTTCTTTTTAGTTGTTTCTCATTTGCTATTTTGGATTAAACTAACTTGAAACTCTTACATTTTCAGACAAAAAAGATAGAGAGGCATAGATTAGATTAGAATAAATTGTAAAGCTAAAAACAAACTACAAGATAATAGGTTAATTAAAAGTATAGTAAAATTGAGTATATAAAAGTGAATATGTGTATCAAATAGTAGAAAAATTGAGATTCATATTTTTGCAGCCCATGCTATATATGTTCGAGGACAAAATAAGAGAATACCAAACTAAGGCTAGCATCTTATCTTAATAAAATATTAAGAATCATTACAAATATGCGGTATTACAAGTCGATACAAGGAGGGGTTTGCAATCTAATTTTCTTAGGCATGCTTATATTCATGGATGATTTGCTAAAGAGTTTGGATATTTATTTATACCGGTGCAACGTACGGGCATTTTTGCTATATATAATAAATGATGGATTGTTTCTCTCGGTCCAACACTTTTTTGACCCTTTTACCTTTCCACCGGACACTAAATTACCGAAAGTTTTAGAACCCCAGGACTACAGACCCCACTGTGTACGACCTAACTTGTTCAGCAGTCCAAGTGCCCCCTCTCCCTCATTGCTCGACCTCCACATTTTAGCCACCACCCGATCATAATCCCCATGCGTCTGCCACACATTCTCGTATTTAAAATTACGTGGTGTCCTCCTTTCCTCCTTTGCGATGATCGCTGGCACATCTCAGCCACTACCAGGCTATATATGGTCAGACTCAACAACACTTACATGGCGCATTTTGATCACAGAAAATAACTGGGACAAGGCTTGATTACCAAAGGCTCTATCCAGCCTAGCTTTTACATTGGTTCTCCCCTCCTGATGATTATCCCATGTATATGGTAAGCCAGAATAGCCAAGATCAATCAGATCACAGTCATCTATCACTTCTCGAAAAGGATTCATTTGCCATTCCTTCTTCCTGTTAGGAATAAGCAACTTGTATTATCTGGGGGCCAAAGGCCGCAATATATAGTACATCTGATTTGAGGTACAAGAAGATAAATCTAGACAAATACAGACTCCTAGACCAATACTAATACACCTTAACACCCCTCCCCCCTCAAATGCAAAGCGTATGCAATAGCATTGCATTTGAAGAAGTGAAAACTACAAAAAAAATGATAATCCAAAATCCGTGTCTTCAAAGTGTCGTCGTAGCATGAAGAGTCTTCAAAACCTGTAGAGTCAAGCCACAGTCGATCGAAGAAGAGATCGAGACAGACCGAGAGACGGTCAGAAGAACAACATGTCACAAAAGATTATAGCACAAGAAGCGAACAACATATAAGCTCACCAGGCAAAAGAATGTGCATAGATCAAAGACAATGCGACGATGGCACATCAGAGAAAGACACGCACCGCATCAAGAGAAGATGGGTTGTCAAAAGATGACACATCACGAGAATCAAGCATTGCGCACCAGATCATAGCCAAAAAAAAACGACGACGAAGAAGCTCGACGGCAAGACAAAGGGCGTAGATCAACGAGCAATGCAAAGGAAGGCCACAAGAGGACCGGAAAGTAGGCTGACGATAAAGGTATGGTGGACTCGCATGACAAGATAAAAACACAAGATAACAATGGATCTGGTGGACGCAGCGAAAAACAGAACAGTAAGCCCAACGACAGATGCACGTGCAAAACACGGTCGGAACAGACACCGTCGAAAATCACCGAAGAGTGAAGAGACGTGACGGATAAACGACATGACACTTTTTTCTAAAAGACTAGACGGGACTTATCCACATCAGAACAGCGGGTCTGGAGGGTTGCCACGATATGGAGGATGGCCGTGAATTGTAGCGCCGCCGCGAAAAGCAGTAGCAGCCGGCCATTGCACTTGGCTGGGAAGGTACTTGGGCAGACAGGGAGCAGTGCATGCGGAAGACCAACAGACATAAACGCACGCAAAGTAGAAGGGACGAAGCATCGAATCGTGAATCAGCCGAGTAGATCGGCAGCAGCACCAACCATATCGATCAGGACTAGTGCACCTCACCGGGCCAGCACCAACCAACCAGATCGATCGATCCGTCCAGACGAGGAACAGAACAATGGCATGAGCATATGGGACAACTTTCTGGGATTTAGGAATTAGTAAGAAAGAGACAGCAGTGGCACGGACGCCACGCGAGATTGAAAAAGGCAGCGCAGCGACAGCCAAAAGAAACGGCGGCGGCATAGAGGAAGACATACCACGCCGAAAAAAAAACCTAAACCTAGGCTCTGATATCATGTTAAGAATAAGCAACTTATATTATTTGGGGGCCAAAGGCCGCAATATATAGTATATTGTCATGTTGCCCCGGGCCCCGTTGAAACGACCACCCGTAGGCCCTGAACGACCACCTCCTCTTCCCGCTCCTCGGTTGGGGTGGTTAACTGGTAGAGGAGGACCTCCATAACCAGCACTGTTCATATCCCTCTGCTGCTGGCTCCCAGAAAAACCACCCGTGTAATTTCCCCACGCCGAGGGGACTGCTCTGTTCTTCCCCTCATCCTGCACACGCAGAGCTAGGCCAGAATGGCAATCTGCCCAGTTCATCCCTCTCCCCTAGATTTGGACACACCAAATCAGAGTGACCTAGGAGTCCACATGAAAAGCAGAAGTACGGAACATTCTCGTACTTTATGTCATACCAGTCACATGCCTCCCTAGCAGTTGAATCAATCTCTATCCACCGTTGCAATGGCTCGTTAACATCAATAGCAACCCGAGCCCGCAGATACCTCCCAAACACTAGATTAGCATTACTTTTGTCCAAGCTAATGAACTCGCCCACCATCTCCGCAATCTCCTTCCCCCCAGTCATCGTTCAGATTAAACGGTAAGTTCATCACATGTATCCAAATTGGCATACGATCAAACCTCAGTTCTGTCGAGCATTGGCTATGCTTAAAATTCTCCAAAATCACAGCATGCTTGTTCATCGTCCACGGTGATCTCGCCCAGATCCTGTCCCTCTCTTGCTCTGATGGCAGCTCGGCAACAAAGAGGTTCGGGCCCCCATCACGGAGACCCCGTTGGTTACCCCATGCCAACCGTAGCACCTCCGTAATCGTCTGGATGTGGAAGATCTTCGGAGCCAGGATCTTGCCTGCCAGCGCCCACATGTGCTTCTCCTGTACCCCTGAACGATCATCGATGAAGAGCTTCTTTGATTCTTTTATAGTAAGCTTCATCTTTCCCACCAGATCCTTGATCGATTCTTCTTCCACCGCGGGCTTCTTCCAACGCTCAAAACCACTCCCCGATCCTCCCATCGGGGCCTCCTTTCCCTCCGCCATTACCAAACCCCTCCTCACGCTGCACAGGTCGATCGCCTACCAAGGGCAGGTAGAAACGCCAGGCCGCCCCGAGTAGGAAACCAACCTGGCTAGGCACAGGAGACAACGTTCCGCCGGTGAGGGTGAATGAATCCTTGCTCGATCCTCCCTACGCACCGCAGGTTTCCCCACGAGCGCCGCCACTTTTCACTGGAAACCCTAATCGCCTCTGATCGCCAGAGGAGTCGAAGGGGTATCCGGAAAACCTATTGGGGTTACTATATTTTCTCTTATGTTGTACAATAGAGTAAGACAGATGGCGAATGAAGACTAGGAAAACTTAGCTTGCTCTACTTTGGGTAAAATTAAGGCCAAGTAAATGTTTTTGTTTAAAATCGACTTCTTATTTTTCGTTACAGTCGTACAGACATATGTGCTAGTTATTTAAAAAAACAAAGTCGTTGTAGGAATTTCCCCTACCGCATACCTTTCTTTTAAAAAAAAGCGAGTGTACGGAGCGGTGCCCATCCACCTGGAGCACCAGGCAGTACCATTGGGGACCAGATCCATGCGGCAAACAGATGGGCCCAAAGTTGTCTCCGCCAGCGACCTGGGCCAGCTCAGCCAATCTAATTCTAACGACCCAGCATTTCCTTTCATTCGCCGCGTTTATTTGGAGCGAGTCAGCACCCGTCGGTGCTGCCTCTCTATACATTGTTACTAGTACTCCCTCTGGTTCATATTATTGTTCTCAATTTTATCTAGATTTAGATGTATCTAGTTAATGATTTAGACTAGATTTATCTAAATCTAAACAAATTTGAGAACATTAATATGAATCGAAGGAGTACTGTATTTTCTCTTTCTACTATGGATGTAGCAGCAGCAGCAGTAGAACATCCTCTCGAGCAGCAGCAGCAGCAGCAGAACATCCTCTCGAGCAGCTTAATTTTCTGAGAGAAAAAACAGAAGTACCATCTGTAATAAAGCAATTATATATAGTGGCGTTGGTGGATAAATAAAAAATTAAAGACAATCAGATCCGGAGCGGGTTGTCAGCACCTGATTGTGGTATCGCGATGCCGGCCGGCCGCATGCAGGGCTGAAAGGCATGGCGAGCTTTCCTTTGTCGCTTCTCCTTTACGCGAGAGAGAAGGGCACGCCAGCTTTTCATGTCGAGCTGAAAAATCTGAAAACGGAGACGGTCGACGTACGTGATGATTGTGTAGCAATTCTGTTATGGCATTGTCAACCACTTCATCATGCAACCGCGCGCGCGCCATCATTAATTCCCCTCTGCCAATCTTTCCATCCAGCAGGTCGGCATCGCTCGGCAGTCATGATCGATCTTGCTCCAGCCATGGCGTGCAATTGTACAGGAACTATAAATCCTGCTCCCACTTAATTACAGTGAATAGTAGTATCTTTGAAGCGAGCTGGAGATTCGATCTTATTTCGCCGCGTTGCAGTACTATATCTCTCTGCGCTGCAAAAGAGTAGCTGCTGCAAAAGAAGGCTCTCTCTCTCTGCGCCTGCACCCTGCAACAAACTAAAGAGCATGCTTTAAGAGCCTTGTTTGCACTCGCTAAAGCAGCGGCACCCTCTTGATCCCCAGATCAAAGCAGCTAAGCGAAAGCAACCCATTACTACGAGCGAGCATATCTATCTCGTAGAGCATCTGCTATACCACAACTCACATCTCAAGTCTCCAGTCCTCACACACTCTCTCTCTCTCTCTCTCTCCTCTCTGCACTGCACAACCAAATGCTTTTGCACTGCAACTGCAAGCATGGGAAGAAGGGGGCAAGGGGAAGACATAAGAAGGAGACCCAACAGCACGCAGTACAGGGAATGATACTCCTACATCCATTCTCTTTCTATCTTTCTACACAATTCTTATGATAACTCTTTCCTCAGTGGAAGCCACACTGCCTCCTTCCAAAGCAAAGGTCACAACTTTTGCTCTTGCATGGGCAAACTGCTGCTGCTGCATGCACTGCACTTGCGAGAAAGAATGAAAAGAAAGGAAGAAAGATGGAGAAAGTTTTTACGTTTGTTTTGTCCCTTTACTCATCCCTCTTTCATCTTGCGCTTCTTGGATCAGACTGAACGCATCAGATCGATCTTCCCGACCACAGAAACAGCTACCCGCGGGCCTGGTACAGAGCATTGACTTAAGATTTAGCCTACGTTGTAAGAGCATCCACTCGGGGGCTCAAAGGCCCCCCATAGCGATTTGGGGAGTGCCGGCGTGAAATTTCGAGCCTAGCCGCGCGTTGCAATTTTTTTTTACCAGCGCGGCCCGAGACCAAACCCAATGTACAGAGAGGCGAGTGGGGGCGCCAGATGGACACATGGCAGGGCGGGTGGCGGGAAGAGAAGGCGGAAGCGCGCATGCCGAACCGACCTGGTCAAAGTTGGCCCGCATGGCAGCCGCACAGAGCTGGTCTTCTTCCTCGCCATTAGCACCGACTAATGCCGCTGCTTGCCGCAGCCTTTCCAGCGAACGGCAGCAGGCAGTACAACCGACGCGTCCCGTCAATGGGGCGCGGGCGGCGTTAATGCCCACCGCTCGCCTCCCCCTCCTCCCCTATTATAAAAACCCGCGGCGATTTCCATTGCCGCCGCACACACATTATCTCGACGGCGAGCTCCCCCACCTCCTCCCCCAACCTCCCCCGAGCTTCCCCATCTTCTCCCACGGTGATGGCGGACTACGACAGCGTGGCGGCCAACGCCTTTGGCCGCCTCTGGCTCCATATCGACGAGGCGCAGGCGCTATGGAGCGCCGACTACCCCATCCCGTCGGCTTTCCGGCTTCCGACGGGGTGGGCGGTGAGCCACGACAGCCTCCCTGTGCCGCCCATCCCCACCGGCGCGGCCCGCAGAGCCGCGATCTATGAGCATTACTAGGGTCGCTCACCGACGAGGAGCGCAACGACCCCCGGTGGGATCCCGACAACCTCCAGTCGTGGGCGGCCTTCTTCGCGCGGCAGCGGGAGGACCGCATCGAGGCCTACGACGGTGTTGGCCTGCCGCCGACGAACTTCAACAGCGAAGGCCAGAAGCAATGGTGGAGCGCTCCGGGACGCACCCTCTCTTCGGTCTTGGGCCACATCGCCAACGGCAACAAACCGTCGTATTCCTCGCCGTCGCCGTGCTACCAGGGGACGCTTGCGCTCGCGCCGGTGAAGGACGAGCCGGCGAGCCCACCGCGCGCCTCCCTCGCCGCCTCGCCGCCTCCGCTTGGGCAGGCCCAAGCCCGAGCCCAAGAAGGAGTGGACTCCACCACCGGAGTACAAGGCGGCAACGCTCCAGCTGGCGGACGATGAGGACCCGGAAGAATTTCCGGGCCAGAGAATGCTGGAGTGGGCATCCTTCAACGCCGTCCTGCCGGCCACCGACGAGTTCGCTGCCAGGTGGTCAACATCGATGACGACGAGGGTGCGGCAGGTCCTTCCACGAGGCTGGCGCGTAGGACGAGCGGCGAGGAGTGCAACCGCCTACCGCCGGCGAAGGATGAGCCTGATGGGTTCGTAGCATGGAAAACAAAAAATTTCTACCGCAAGAACAAACAAAACCCAGATCTAATCTAGATAAAAGCCAAGATCTAATCTATTAGACATGTGCAACGAGATAGATAGGAATTAACCCTCGTAGATCCGAAAGCGTTAACGAGATTAGATCTCGTGGTTGATGTAGTCGATCACTTGCCGATCTCAAGATCGTGTGGACGATCCTTCCGGCGTCGCGTTCCGGCAGCGCTCCCACAGTCGGTCAAGTTGACGATCCTTCCGGCGCCGCGTTATGGCAGCGCTTCCGCAGTCGGTCACACGTGCGGAGTCGAAGCAGACCTTCCTCTCCCCGTTCCAGCAAGCAGCGGAGGTAGTAGATCTTCTCCATGGAATCCCAGCAGCACGACGGCGTGGTGGTGGTGGTGGAGTAGAGAATTCTGCAGGGCTTCGCCTATGCCTATGCAGAAGAAAGGTGGAGGAGAGAGGCGGCAGAGATTGGGTGTTATGGAGCAGGGCTAGGAGGGGGCGCCCCTGCCCTTCTATTTAAGGGGGGAGGGCGCGCCTGGGGAGGGGGAGTCCTTGTAGGACTCCCCTCCTATGGCCGGCGGTGGGAAGGGGGGAGGGGTCCTCCTCCCCCACGAATCCGTATCTTGCCCCACTAGGTTTCCTTTGACCCTTTCTTGGTTTTCAAGCAAACTCCAAGAAATCCTCTAGAACCTTCCAGAACATTCCAAAACCTTCTAGAATCTCCATACAAACACTCCGGAACATTTCCTAACTTAGAAAATGATCCCCAATATATGAATCTTATTCTCCGGACCATTCCGGATCTCCTCGTGATGTCCCGGATCCAATCCGAGACTCCAAACAACATTCGGTCTCCAACGCATATTCCATATCCACTTTAAAACAACTTCGAACCTTAAGTGTGTCACCCTACGGTTCGTGAATATGCAGACATGACAGAGACACATCTCCTATCAATAACCATCAGCGGGATCTGGAGATCCATAACGGCTCCCACATACTCAACGATGACTTCGTGATCGATAGAACCATTTACATACGAAACTAATTCCCTTTGTCACGCGATACTATACTTTATCCGAGGTTTGATCGTCGGTATCTCCATACCTAGTTCTACCTCGTTACTGATAAGTACTCTTTACTCGTTCTGTGATATGTCATCCCTTGTGACCTAGTCACATGCTTGCAAGCTAATTAGATGACATTCCACCGAGAGGGCCCAGAGCATATCTATCCATCATATGGATGGACAAATCCCAATCTTGGTTCATGCGCTTCAACACATACTTTTAGAATACCCAATGACACCATTATGACCACCCAGTTACGAAGCGGTGTTTGATGTCATCAAAGTATCCATCCGGTGATGGTGATTAACATAACCTCATGGTCGAAGGATTAGGTTACTATGCATTTGAAAGCTTATAGCAATACGAACTTAATGACTTGATCTTTATGCTACGCTTACTATGGGTGTGTGTCCATTACATCATTCTCCTAATGATATAACCTTGTTATTAATCACATCCAATGTCCATGATCAGGAAACCATGATCATCAATTAATCAACAAGCTAGTGCAACAAGAGGCTTACTAGAGACTCTTTTATGTTTACAAAACACACATGTATTAGTGTTTCCTAATAATACAATTATAGCATGGGATATAAACATTTATCATAAACATAAAGATATAATAATAACCACTTTATTATTGCCTCTTGGGCATATCTCCAACAGAGCCGCCCAGCGACGACGACTATGAGGACGAACTCTTCGACTATGACGCGGCGACGTACCGCCGGCTCGGGATCGGTCGTGGCCGCCATTAGATGGCGTTCTTTTTTTTGTAAATTTTTGTTAAATTTAAAATGTTCGTCTATGTTTCGCTGAATTTTGAAATGTTTGTCCAAGTTTCTACTAAATTTAAAATATTTAAATTTTGTTGTGAGGGGCACGGCTAGGAGCCGGTGTCCCTCCCCCCCCCCATTTGGCAACATCGCGTCGGTGTCTCCCATACGGGCAAGAAATGGGCCGCGCCAAAGCCCGTATGGGGGGTTACGAGTGGAGATGCTCTAAGGGCATCTCTAACAGATCCCCTAACCTCCGGAGAAAACTTAGAGGAGCAAATGTAATCCTCTAACCAATAGTCGTTTCTAACCCAAGTACAAAACTTAGAGGACGAAATCAGATGATCACCGCAAAATTCGATCAAATTTGACCGAATTTTGCTCGATTCAAACCGAATTTGAAACCTACTTTTTCATTTACGTTAATTTATACATATTACACCCAAAAGTAGGTCGAATTTCACAAATTCGATCGGATTTCAACTAAACCTAACATAATCCTCGTCCCACTCGAACGAGGAGGAGGTAGATGTTCGAGGTAGATGACCGCCGGCGTTGTTGACGGGCCCGCGGAGCTGCCGACGTCCTCCTCCCTCACCCTGGCCGATGCCGGAGCTACGACGGCCCGCAGCATCGGAGACCCCCTACTTCTTTGCTGCGTCCGCCTTCTGCTTGGCCTCGACGAATTCCTCGAGTCGCTGCTGCTCCTCCTCAACGAGCTCCGGGTTGAGCCCGGCGAGCGTTGCCTCCATCGCCGCGTCATGTCGCTCTGCCTCGAGGCGCTCACGGGCCTCCCTGTCCTCCCGCCGCTCGCGGTCGGAGACGAGTCGGAGGCCGGTCAGCTCCAAGTCTGGCACCGTGCAGCACCCTAGCGGGAAGTTGAGCTCGCCGTAGTCGGAACTGTGGAGGTGGAGCTCGACGTTCTTCACGTCGTACACCAGCGCCGCCTGCTCTGGTGACTGGAAGCTACCGATCCAGACCTTCTAGTGGGTGTTGGGGTTAGTGATTTCGGCGACCCATGCCCCTCCCCACGTCCGCACGCCGCACGCCGCGGTAGACCGGCCGTTGGCGGCACCCGCAGGTCAAAGGTGATAGTGGACCGCCGGGGCTGCCGCCGATGCTTGGGTGGCGCCAATCGATGAGGGGAATGATGGCGAGGAGCGGGAGCGACGCGGGGCTGCGTCGGGGGGGGGGGGGGCTGTGGTGGCGGTGAGCGCTGGGAAGGGCGGCGGGAATGGTCGGCGAGAAGATCCAGCCATCTCGGGTTGCGGTGGTGGCTGGGATAGCGGCAATCGGAGAGGAGGCTTGTCGGAGGTGGAGGAGAAGCCGAGTAGAGGCCGGTGTGAATGCGTGGGAGGGGAGGAATCTTTTACTCCTCCAAGCGGTGGAGGAGTAAAAACAGGAGTGGGCCGACCTGACTCTTAGAAAATTTACTCAGTTACCACCGGTTGGACTTCGGCTAGGTATAGTTAGAGGAGTAAAATGGCCTTTTTTTTAACCGTTTTACCGGATCGGTTAGAGATGCCCTAAGATTTTGACGTAGGAAACTTTTGGGAGTATATTATAGGATTTTCGCAACCTGGGTAACGCTGAACCTGATCTTGAGGCAATACGGTAGTAAAAAAAAATCGTATTTACAAGTTCCAGAAATTCATGCATGTAGATATGACCATTTGTGATACGTAAAAAAATGAACAATGCTATACACACTTGATTTTCTTTTGCATGAACTTGTTGTGAAAATTTGCAAGGGTAATTTTTTTATGGTTCAGGAATGTCTGGGTTCTGGGGATGATTCTCGTGAGTAAATTGCTAAAACAAGTTGCCGAGTTATATCTATGGGATCAGATGCTTTGCACAGTACTAGTATCTTTTAGATCGTTCAAGCCAGAGACAAAGTGCAAAATTAGTGTCACGCGTTCAAGAACATAAATCAAGAATGAAATATTTTCTTCTGCGGGAAACCTTCTTCACTTTTTCCCTACAGGGAAGGTTCCCAACTGAATATATTCTTTCTGAAATCTAAATTGTAAATGCCATTTGCTGATATCACAAGAATCAAGAACTCGATTTCATATCTACGAAACACCGATAAGGCCATGCGACGCAAGACAAACAGCCATGGCTACACTCATATACGTACAGGAAGAAATCAAACAAACAAGCAAAGGAGCAAAACAAAAGAGTGCTCCTTAACTAATTAATCAGCACAATAAGCGGGAGCGGGGGCACGCGCACACACACAACTTATACTACGTTGATCTCCACTCTAGGCTCGAAGGAGAAGGCGGCCAAGAATTCGTTGACCTCTCCATCGCCATTGATGCACTTGGGCAGCTCCTCCCAGTGGTCGCTCCCCACGTCGCACATGAAGCAGCCGTTGACGTCACCCGAGCTCACGCAGACCATGACGCGGTCCCCGTGGCCGACGCAGTTGATGTCCGCCTTCTTGCCGTAGAACCCGTGCGACATGGCGGGCGGCATAGCGGCCACGTGCCTCCACGCACCGTCCGCGAAATGCCACACCCGAAGGCTCGCCGTGTCGAGATAATCCGAGAGGACGACGGCGTAGGCGGCGCCGTTGCATGCCACGACGTCGATGGAGTACTCGAAGTGCACGGGGAGGATCCGTGGCAGCTCGGCGAAAGTGCGTCTCGCCGTGTCGCACGCGACGACCGTGCCCGAGTGGCTCAGGAAGTACGCCACGGCCTCGCCGGCGCCCCGCTCGGAGGGGACGGCCACCGAGGAGTACTGCTTCGACGCGCTGCGCTGCATGTTGGTGGCAACCACGTCGCCGGACTTGCTCAGAAAGTAGACGGTGTCGTCGGCGCGACCACCCGGCGCCGTCGCGTCGGCGTAGGAGGCCTCTTGCCTCCGGGAGAGCGCCACGGGGACGTCCCACGAGTCCTTGGAGGAGTCGAACACCGTCATGGACAGGTCCGGGACGTCGCCCGTGAAGAGCGCCACACGGTAGGGAGAGGCGTACATGGCAATTGCGTGGAGCTGCGGCACGCCCTGGCCCTGCGGCGGCGTGGGGAGCGCGCGGGACGCGCCGGTCAGAGGGTTGGAGACGGAGAGCGCGCCAGTGGCCAACGCGCGGTAGAGGACGAGGCTGCCCGACGCGGCCACCGCCATGGACCCTGGCGCGGCCCGACAGGGGTTCCAGGAGCTCTCGCCGGCGTCGAAGGCGACGGTAGGACGGGGACGGTCGGAGAGCATGAGGAACCACGGGTCGCGGGAGGGGATGCGGGCGCAGGCGTTGAGGAATGTCGGGGACGCGGCGGCCGCGCGCCACTCTCGGCAGACGGAGCGGAGGCGGAAGAAGCTGGCCGGCGGGAGGCGCGCGAGGACGCGCTCCAGCATGTCCTCGTGGATGTCCCCCAGGCAGGGCGGTGAGCACTTGCGCTTCCTGCAGCTGGCCGGCGGCGCCATTGACATCTCTGTGCTCAGCTCCATTCGGCGATGACTAGTTCCACAAGGTCGCTGCATTTGGGACAAGGAGATCGAAGCAAGTTAATTCGGACTTCGTTCAGATTCTTCTTACTACAACAAGAAACAAGAAGTGTGCATCAAGTAGAATTGGGTATTTTCTTTGGTGTGTTGCAAATAAATCGTGGACCAAATCTTGGTTTGAAATCCCAAGACAAACTGAATTGCAGCCGAGAACCAAAGATTGCAGCAAGAAGCGAGCAAAGAATAGGAAAATGCTGCATATATAATAGTACTATACCTCAGGGTTGCTCTTGGCTGAGGAGGTAGAGTAGAGTGTGTTCTTGCAAACTTGGGCCTTGCGCCTCTCAATTAAGTCTCCTCCTCCTCCCCACCCTTTGGTATGTTTGGGGATAGGCCTCTCAATTAAGTCTCCTCCTCCTCCCCACCCTTTGGTATGTTTGGGGATAGGCCTCTCAATTAAGTCTCCTCCTCCTCCCCACCCTTTGGTATGTTTGGGGATAGCCGCTTTATATCCGCGCGAAGGCGATGGATGGGAGGACACTTTTTGTTCGCGTTGACATGCAAAGAAAGAGAGGGAGCGAGTGTCACTCTACTCCACTCCGCTGTCTGAGTGGAGAGCACAGCAGGGATGAATGGGGCGTGGTGCGAGGAGCAACGAGTATGAAGTAGAGTAGAGCAGCAAGCGTGGTGAAAGGAATGGAGTTCAGTTGAGCATGCGAGCGTGGCCAGCCACCACCACCTACTGCCTCCCCTATTTATAGTACTAGTACTACTCAGCCAATCCTGCCGGCCCGGCACGGCATGGCCCCCTTCGGCCCGCCAAGCTCGTGTGCCCGGCTGTGTGGCCCCGGCGTCTGGCAGGCTGGCCCGTGGCACGTGCGGCCTACGGGGCCGAAAATGGCTCGCTTTGCCAGTTTTTCTGTTTTTATTCGATTTGTGTCCAAAAAATGCTAAAAAATGCCCTAAAATTGCAGAAAAATAGTGAAATGACACAAATTTTTACATGGGATAAAAAGTGAGCTTTATTAATGTTGCCTCATTAAAAAACCTTACATCCCTAGTAAGGAAAAAAAGTACAATCCGCTCGAAAAGAAAAAAATTACATCGACTAATTAGGTCCCTCTGTCTTGCCTCTAGTGAGACAAAACATGCCTATGCAAGTGACCAGTTCCACCTCCACGACGCAATATGAACAAATGGCCGTATCTTCTGCACCTAGCTCTATTCACTTGTTCACCATCTACCTCACACACTTCTTCATCGAAGTGCTCCCAAATGCGGCTTATTCTTCTTGGTGGTTGGGGTCTTGGTGGATTTGCTCCAAAGTTCTACTGGTTGAGATTTGAGTCAGCAACCATGTGGTGTGAAGAATGAGAGGGTGGTGTGAAGAATGAGAGTGGTGGTGTGGAGAATGAGAGGGTGGGTTGCTCTACTTAAAGGGAAAGAAGTGAGACCAAGGGGCATTGGGGCAAGGGCAATATGGAGACAAGTTTGTATAGGGATAAAAATTGGCCTTTATTATTAGCTGCCTCATAAAAAACCTTCCATCCCTGGGAAGGGAAAAGAGTACAGCTGGCTCTAAAAAGAAGAAAAAATTACAGAAGAGATTAAAAATTACAAAGACATTAAAAAATCCTATATCAAGTTTCTTCTTGGTCTTCTGTCCACCGCATAGCTTCAAACGAGGCTATCAGTTCTGGGTTATCGGTGGTGTGCTGGGCTCTTCGTCTAGCTAGTTCTCCATCTTTGACAGACATCAGTGTTTTCACCATCTCTAGGGTGAGACTAGTTCTTGTATCATCAATTATCCGTCCAGCTAGACTAAAAGCAGACTCCGATGAGACCGTTGAGACGGGCACCGATAGCACATCCCGTGCTAATATGGAAAGCACCGGATATGTTGACCTTTATCCTGCCACCACTATAGTATATCGAAGTCGTCATCATCATCATCATTAGTAGCAACTACTGGACTGTTGAGATACTTTGCTAACTCCCCACCACCTTGAACCATGGGAGTTTGTTTGGAAGAGCTCGACGTGGTCGTGGAAGTACCAAATATTTTTCCCCACACTTTTTTCTTACCCCTACCGGCTGTTAGTACCACCGGAGGTCTGTGTCGTAAAGCTGCGCCATACTTAACCTCATACTTACTATAAACTTCCTGCAGCTTATCCTTTATATCAAGTGAATATTGATCATAGCTAACATTTACGGTATAACTTAAGAGCGACAGAACACCACTAAACCCTTCAATTTTAGCCCTAGGATCCAAAATAAATGCGATAGCATAGAGCAAAGGTGTAGTTTTCCAATATTTGAGAAATTTTTGTTTCATGTTATGGACAGCTACTAATAAAGTGGTATCATTTTCATACTCTTTCAGGTGTTGGGCAATTTCTAAAATATGATGCACACTCATATGAGATGTAGGATAATAAACCCTAGATAAAGTAGTAGTTGATTCATTAAATGTAGCCAGAAACTTATAGATCGATTCAGCAACGTGCCAAGTATCATCACCAAGTAGATGATACCCGTCTTCTTGCAGAAAATGTGCATTAACAAATGCGAAAAATTGAGTCTTGTCACGTATAACTAACTGAAGCATCAGATATGTAGAGTTCCATCTAACTGGCATGTCTAGATGAAGACCATGGGATGGTACATTAATAACAGCACAATAATTTCTATAGCTTCTAACTCTAGTATTAGAAGCATTCAGCCATGATATTCCCATACGCAATCTCTCAATGTGTGGTTCTAGATCATCTAAAGCACTTTTAGCAATAAGATTAATTATATGAAAAGCACAATGTTGATGAAGCAGAAATTTTGATGCATATACTTCAAATGTAGGAATGAGGGTATTCATCGCACTAGTATTTGCAGAAGCATTATCCAAAGTTACTGCAAATATCTTTTCGGCAAGACCAAACTCACTAACAACTTTAAATATAGCATGGGCAATGTTCTCACCGTTATGTGATACATCAATTAACTCAAATCCTATTATCCATTTATTTAATTCCCAGGATGAGCTAACATAATGAGCAACAACAGTAATATAATCTTGCTTAGCACGACCACTCCAAATATCAGAAGTTATGGCGACTGAGAAAGTTGACGATCCTAATTCTTCTTTTACGGCGGCAAGACCTGCCTTGGCTAGCTTTTTCATGTCCCTAGTTGTAGTTTGTCTAGAGACCGGTGTAAAACTAGGAGTGTGAGCAGTTCTAATATATTCGACAAAACCAGGAGACTCGCCAAATCGTAATGGTAAATCATTCACGACAATTAATGTTGCAAGAGCCTCTCTTTGACGAGTCGCATCATAGCCAAATATACCTCGGGAAGTGACGTCGGGGTTGAAGTTGATCCTGCTCTGGATCGCCGCGGCTTGTCCATCTTGCTTGGCGTGGGTGGCCAAGTGCCTCCTCATGTGGCCGTGGCCTCCTCCCTTCTGTAGAGAAAATTTGCTCGAGCAACCCGGGTGCAAGCACCAAGCTCTCATCTTCGTCACACCATCGCCTTCAACATATTCTTCTTCCTCATAATGCTGCCAGATCTCCGAGGTTTTTTTCTGCCGCTTGCTACCAAAAGCGGTGGAATTTTGGCTAGCACTAGCACTACTAGATGTATCGGGAGAATGTGTGTATGTTGGTGTTGGATGATCGGATTGGGTATATGGAAATTGCATGGTGTCGATGTTGTCGTTGCCACGGAAGGGAGAAGTATTGAAGTCGGGAGGAATCTCGACCCCCAACTCATTGGCATTGAAAAGAAACTGGTTGGGATTAGCCATGAGAGATGTGTTGGATGGTGTGGAGATTGAGAGGGGCGTGCTGCCCTTTTTATAGCAAAAATTTGATGAAATTCAGACCAAAGTAGGCTTCCAAATGACCTAAAACCCTAAAAAATACTCAAAATGGGACCAAAATGCCCCCAAACCCTAGCCCAAACCCTCCCAACTGCCAAAAACGGCCACCCCCGCTCCCCCCGCTCCCCTCGCTCCCCTGGGTCCCACCGAATTCAAATTTTTTTGCCCCCACTCCCCCCTCGCTCCCCTCTCGTGGCGGGCCGCCGGCGTGCCTGGCGGGCTGGTCCGCGTGCCGCTCGCGTGCTCGGCTAGGCGTGCCGTGCCGGGCCTAGCCCGCGTGCCTAGGGAGGCGGCCCCAACACGGCACCCGCGTGCCGCGGGCCGGCACCGGCCCGTCAAGCCACGTGCTGTGCCGGGCTAGTGCCGGGCCAAAACCACGTGACGCGGGACGGCCCACCCCAGGCACGGCCCGTTGGCCAGGTTTGTACTCAGCACATGTTCGTACACTGCCCGGTAGAGTATTTTTGGTGTGCGAAAAAAAACAGTTGTGCTATATACCTGTAGGCTTCCTTTCCTCATCCATTTCGAGCTAAGAACCTTTTCAGAAAAACTGAGCACTTCACGATTTCTTCGATGCACCCTTATTTTCAGGAGCATTTTGGTTGTCTTAGTGATGATATGCATCATTCAATCTAGTAGCAAACTTTACCGGTTCCTAAAATTTCCAAGAACTACTCCGTCCGTCCACTAATAAAAAAATGTTTTGGCAATATTATGAAACATATGAAGTATGCTATAATATTTATTTTTTTGGTTCAGACGAATTGAAACTAGAATATTTTGGCAAACACAAGAATTAGGGGCGTGTTTAGTAGACTGCCAGAGGACCAGCCAAGCCCGTGGAGAAGAACTACTCCCTCCGTCCACTAATATAAAATATGTTGGCAAACTAATTTAGTTTGCAAAAACATCTTATATGATAAAACAAAGAAAGTATGCTATAACTTTTTTCTTGGTTCCAAGGAATTGGAATTAGAATATTTTGGCTAACACAAGAATTAGAATCATAAATTCCATATCCAATTTCATGAATTAGAATATGACTAAATCATTAGTTACAAAATTATGGTATGAACATGGGGATGGAAATTAATATGAATACCGAAGGCTTACAAAAGGCACATATACAAGTCCTAAAAGTTACTCCTTAGCATGTGGAGAGTGCAATCAACTATCAAACACTTCGACCCAAAAAAATGTAATGCAAACACTAGGTTGAAAACTTAAGCACCAATGTTTCATAAAAGCTTGCATAGGACAACCTTGCACGGTCTTGTGTGTCAATAAGCTCAAAGCAGCTCTTCCGCATGTGGACAATGGTTTGTCAAATTTTAGTTGATTTCAAGCATAAAGTTTATGTGTGAACATGAAGTTCAAATTCGAAACAACAAAAGCCATGATTGAATACCTTCCATTTCCATGTGACATCCAAATATAAACATTGCAACTGGAGTAGTTTAGAGCTTAGTATTCAGGCTACAACCCCCTTTTCCATTTTTATCTTCCTTGTGTCACCCTCCTCCCGCCACTAGCAACTTGTTCCTTCATGTTTTTGTCCTCTGTTATTGCTTCTCCTCCCATGTAGGAGATGGTAGTGTTTGGCAAAAAAATCATGCTAATTTTAATAAGATTTTAAAAAGATCAAAGTGTGAGCTGGCAAGATTAGCAACCCATAAGAATTTCAAATATGTCTTGTTTGTTTCTACATATTAATATTGAGCTAGACTTAAACAACAAAAGCCATGATTAGAATTCAGTTCTCTTTAAACAACTTTGAGATGCGCAACTAGTCATACCACGACTTCTTGGGAAGATGACACCATAACTAAGGAAGCCGGAGGAAGGCATAGAGCTTCTTGATATATGTGTTGTGGCGTAATGAAGGAAGCGAGCGAAGGATAGAGAGCTTCTTTATTCGTTAAATATGTAATGAATTTCTGTCTATTTACTTATGTAATTCAAACATTTTTGCCATTTATTCATACTTGAGAACCTTAAGAAAGTGTATTTTTTATTCTCTGGATATAACACTTTGCATTTTCTTATGGTTGTAGAAGGGTTAGAAACTCCCTTGTGTCGGATTCTTTAATGGGTTCGTTGCATGGAAAACAAAAAAAATCTACGGAATAGTAAGTGAGAACCCCGCAAGATCTAATCTACTAGATGCAAGTAATAAGTAGAATAGATGTAATCTACTTGCTCTCGAAGAACACGAGTGTTAACGATCTAGATATCGTAGGTGATGTAGTCGATCGCTTGCGATGGTTCAAACCGTAATAGATCTTGACCTTCAAGATCCGTGTACCGAAATGATGACACCTCCGCGGTATCCACACGTTCCTCTCCGGTTTCATCTCCTCCTTCTTGATACCGCAAGGGATGGTGGATATCTCCGCAAGAATCGGGCAGCACAACATCAACACTACTATAGTGGTGGAGAATTTCAGCAGGATTTCGTCGTGCGTCAATGGGAGTGGGAGAGAGTTTCTAGGAGAGAGAGAGGAGGGAGCGGCCAATAATCTTGGGTGCAGTGCCCCTGACCCTCCCTCTCTTATATAGGGGTTGCGGAGGGGAGGCTTGCCCCTCCACAAAGCCCTAGACGTCAGCCAAGGGGAGGGATTCCTCCCCCTCCCCACGTGCACCTCCACCTCCCGTAGGGTTTCGACCCCCACCTTGGCCGCATGGGCCTATGTAGCCATGGTGCCCCTAGACAACTAGGGTTGGGATGCCCACACTTAAGCCCATGTGGCCCTACCTCATAGGTGGGCCCCACCACGGATCCTCCAGGAACATTCTAGAAGGTTCTATCAAATAGAAAAACTTCTAAACTTTATTGAAAACCGAAATAGGAAATGATATATAATTTTCTCTACCTTTGGACAATTATGAAGCTCCTCATGATATCAAGGATCTCATCCAAGACTCTGAAACAACATTTTATTCACACCACACATATTCTCAATGAAGACTAGCGACACCGCAGGTTAAGTGTGTGACTGTAGCATCCCAATTGTCTAACAATTGTAATGCTACTTTCCTAGTCTATATATTGCTACTTCCTACATATCATTTATTGTATCATCATTATATCATGCTCATGTCACCATGTCACATTGCATTTGAGCATCATATAAAACCCCTTCCATTTGGTTCTTCTCTCATAATGCATTTGCCTTATTATATGTATTTGCCTCTTGATATATTGTAGTTGGGTTTTGATATATTGTTTGGTGTCCAAGTTGAGTTGAGGGCATATCTTTTATTCTTCCACCATCCTCTTTGGTTCCATCCACAAATTCCACCATCCCAATTATATATGAGCCATTGCATTTCTATTTGTTATTTAAGTCTAGCTCATGTGTGTTTGGATGGATTCACTTCTATTTCTACATGCTTCCATATATAATGAATGTTGTTTTCACAATATCAAATATGTGGAGCCACATGGCCACGTTTGCATGCTATGTGGGTAGAATACATTCTCAAGCTTCCATATGGTTTGAATTTGAATGTGAGCATGTTTGAATACATATATATATATATATATATATATATATATATGAGGCTATATGTTCATCTAGTGGAACACACACTAGCTTGGCCAATTTATTTCCTGCATGCTTATACTCCATCTATTCCATATGGGAAGGAAAGCTCCATAATTCTTTTTGTAAGGCCCTTCTTCAAATTTTGAAGCATATTCAAATAAGTGACCATGTTATATTATAGTTGTTTTCACAACTAGTGGGCATTTATTAAACATGCATGGGCCATGCAAGTTTGCACCATCTCCCTTCTATTGTGATTTCTTTTGAATTCGTGAGAAGCTTGTTGATTTAAATCCACTCAAGTTTGATCAAATTCAATTGCAATCTCAATAAATCATCTAGTTTTCCCATCTATGCTCTATTTGGGATTTATTTGATTTTTCTTCTGTTTGTTTTTGGAGCTTGTTTAAAAGCTTGCTTCAAATCAAACAAAACAAGAGAAATAAAGGAAACCTAAACTACCATCTGCTGAACCTAAACCGAAGCTAAGCTAAACATCTACACCTCACCACTTAGCTAGGTCAATTCCTCCCAGGTGCACATGGTGCATCCTCAACCTGGACCAGACCCGACGCACCCTCTCTGATCCAACCCTTCCCCCTTGCTGTGGGCAATCAGGTCGATCGAGAGCAGCAGAGGAGCCTCGCCAACGCACCTTGCTGCACCCCTTTCTCCCTGCACCCTGGGCTCAAGCCGACCTAACCCTGCTAGCCCGTTCCTGTTTTTCTTCCACCCTGCCTACTGCACGTGAACGCTGCCGAGCCTACCTTGCCTCACGTGCTGTGGCCTCCCTTCTCTTTGTTTAAAGCAACAAGGCTGCCTTTAGTAAAGCAGCAAACCATCACAAACCATCCCTCTTCTCTTTCCCCTCTCAGCAAAACCCTAGCCGCCACGTCCATTTTTACTTAGCTCCTCGCCGTCCCCATGCCGTTGTGTCCCAAAGCTGCGCAAGAAGCCCCGGCGCGGTACGGAACCGGGAGCGAGAAGGAGTCGCACTGCACCGTCGTGCCGCTTGATGTCGTGGTGAGCTTCCTCACCTCAGCCACCCTTGTCTGGCTGCCAACGCCATCTATGGTCGCTCCACCGGCCGTGACCGCAAGCCTCCCAGTGAGCTTCCACGCGCCCCGGGCCTCCCCTATTCCTGCTCTCCTCCAACCTCGCCACACCGAGGCTGTGAGCGCACCCGTTCTGCAGCCGCATCCATGCCCTCGTCTCGTTGCGCACACCGCACCGCGCCGCGACGCCACGAGTAGCACCAACCGCATCCTCCGCCTGGCCCTATTCCCCCGCATCGCCGCCGTAGATCTAGGCCTCCTCTGTAAAATCTTTGAACATGAGTTCGGTAGAGCGAAGTAAGAGCTATGTTTTTCATGTTTACATCATCGCCCAACTCTTTCTCTGCACGACGCCATATTCATCTGAAGCCGCGTCCTTTTTGACTCTGGAAAACTAGCTGCAGTTCGTTAGAGTGTCTAGTTTGAGCTGCTGTTCAACGCAAGTTTGCCGTTGCTATAGTCCTCCTCCGGGAGATCTTTGAACATGAGATTTGTAGATCTAAGCGAGATTTATAACTTTTGTTTTTTGAAGCATACCAAAATTCGTAATAGTTTGCTCAGAATCTTCCTCGCCAAATCGATTCAGCTAGCAGGTTTCGCGAATGCAAATTTCAGTTTCATCAGAAACCACCCGACCCAATCGTGTCTATTTGCAGAAAGCCCCCTACGTAGTTGTGTCGATCAAGCACATGTCCCCAGACGGCCCACGTGTCACCTCCCCGCGGTCCGCACGCGCAGTGGGCCTGCGAGCCACCTACCCCCACCTGTCGGCGGTTGTCGGTAAAACCACCCTGAGTAACAAAAGCATGCAATACTTTTCTAATTCTTTTAAAATTCCAGAAATTGTTAATATCTTAAATAAATCATATCTTTTTATATTTTTCAAATTTGACAACAATTTCATAATGAAAAGTGTTTCAAATTCGAACATGAATTCAAATACAAATTCAAATTTTACCAGAGTCAATCCTAACTAGTCAAACCTATGACTTTGACCCCTTTTTAAATTATTTTGCAATTAAATAATGTTTTAAATTTATAAATTCAAAATTTGCATATGATATATGTTTTTGATCAGAAAAATGCTAGGAATTCAAAATAATTTTTGAGTAATTTAAAATTTCGAAATTATTTAAATATCAATAGATGCCTCTTCTAAGTAAATCTATAACTTTAAATCTAAAATTCCAAATTTGACAAATAAGATATCAAAATCGATCAGCGCAACGAGCCCGTTCTGATTATGCATTCTATGATTTGAATTGATGCATGCATCATATAAATATTAAATAATTAGAACTGTTTATGGGAGTAATACATGCCTAAATAAATTAAAAAGTGATTTATTTCTTGTACCACACCACACCTCATCCATGCCATGCTAATTTATACCATGCAATTGTGCGTCATGCCATCATGACATACTTTATTTGCTTTTTGCATATGATTATTACGAATGTGCAATGTATTTCGGCCTTGTGTGGTTGGTTTTTATCTGGATAGACACTGAGTAAGGAGAATACCAGGAGCCTCAGGAGTATTACCCGGATCCTTCTTATTCCGCAACAGAACTGCTAGGAAAGCAATTCCTCATGCTTGCATACATATAGTACCTACGCTTCCATCTTACTCTTGTATCATTGAGTCAGGATTGTATTAAATTGAATCCCAAGTATTGCACAACATTTACTTTTAAACCCCACCGGAGCTTGTATCCTCAACCCCATGAGCCATTACTACATGAATTGTTTGAGCCATGCGAGTCGTAGAATTGCATGTGTAGGGTCTGTGCGAGTCTTTGGATAAAGTGGTACCAATACAACTTAATCTGAGTAGTAATGGGATAACTAATGAAAGAGGCATCGGTGAGCATTATCTGTTATTTGGTTCTTTAAGCTCACTTGTGACCCGTAGGACCCCGAGTACTTGATTCATGTTTCTTGACTATTCGCACTATCCACATACGGGAGAGTCTATGGATCCCCCTTGGCCTGAGATTGATTTGCACTTTATTTCTGGGGACACAAACTAGTTTAGTATTTATTACTATCATGTACTTATGCCATGTTTTACTGCTTTATTTACGATTATGCGTGGAGCACTATACTATTTTAGGAATTGTAGAGTGTTTTCGCGATATCGACAAGCCCACTCACACTTTCGGGTTCCCAGTCGTTTAAAGCCATTGGCGCAAACTTTGGGTCCATCTCGGAGCCGACCAACTTTGTTGCAGGTAGCTTATTGGGGTGGCCCCCTGAAATGATTTATGAATCCTGTGAATGCATTGTCGTGAGGCCTTGTTGTGTTTTATTTGGTTTTTCCTGAGGTTGATCGTTTGTGTTTCTATTTGTCCACCCCTGTAGGGTAAATATTTCTGAAAGCCGTGTCCATGGTTATGGACGACTTGGAGCACAGTTTTTCGATTATAGACAAGAAAAACTAAAGTATCGCCTTTAATTTGAGTAAGACATGACTAGTAAATAGTGCAACACTCAAGGAATGGTTAACAAAATTGCCAAAGGATGGTATGTTCTTCCGCCTTCTCGTGGGTAAGCGAGAAGGAGGGATCACTATTTATTTGTGTTGCTTATATAACTATTGTTATTAATTAACGAGCGTCCGTCCATCTCTGTTTGGGCGTATGTGTAGCGTGTTCTATATCACTTTGTAGATATTATATTTCGATGTAATTGTGTCACCCCAGGTTGTTCTCTTTAGCAGCATTAAGACTTGCTGAGTACCCCTACGGTCTCACACGATAAATATTTGGTTCAGATGGATAGGTATACTCTCAGAAAGGCTACTGGGTCAAAGAGACTAATGATGGTGGCAATGACCATCATGTGTAGAGATTCTTGGGATGGAGATCCATGAGATATGTGGGCGGGATGTGCTTATGTGTAGGGCATCTTATGCCAATTTTCTTCTTATCCGTACTCGGATCATGTTTTCCGCTTCCGCTTGATACTCTGATGCGTGATGTATGAGGATGTATTCTAAACTATTATATCTATCTAGGATATTTGGATCTTGTCGTATGGCGTTAAATATTTTCTATTTCTATTGTTTTAGATGGTGTGACTCTGATGTCTATTGTAAGTCGCCGACATACATACTCTTTTGTGTATGTTTTGGTCACGTTACCTGTCGACTACGCTGCTCGCTCTTGTCCTGATGTTCCTGAAAGTGGATAGGGTGGTCAGCTAGTACCATGCCCTGCTCCGCTTAGACGGGCCTACACGTGCGTGGCCTTGGGCCTCCGCGGTAGAATCCCTTATCCACTTTTAGGTTCATCTAGGCTCGTGCTTAGAGCATAGGGTCCGAGGTATTACAGTGACCCGACATGATAACCATCAGCGGGACCAGGATGCCCATAACGGTTCCTACACATTCAACAAAGTTCTTTTCGGTTGAACCACAATGTCAAAGATTCAAAAATTCTGGTATACTATTCCTTTTGTATCGCAATATATTACTTACCCGAGATTCGATCGTTGGTATCACAATACCTAGTCAAATCTCGTTACCACCAAGTTCTCTTAAATCGTACTGTGGTATAGGATCCATGTGAGTAATCACATTAGTCACTAAGCTCTAGGATGATATACTACCGAGAGGGCCCAAAGATATCTTATGTTCCATCATACGACGGAACAAATCTCAGTCTTGATTCATGCAACCCAACAAACATCATCAGAGATATCTGAAAGCCACCTTTATAATCACCTAGTTACGGAGTGAAATTTGATGTCCAAAAGGTATTCCTCAAATGTCCAGGAGTAACATGATCTCATGGTCTAAGGAAAATATACTTGGCATATTCATAAAGCGATAACAAACAAACTAGACATTGTGATCAGAAGCTATGCTCATTATTAAGGGTCTTGTACATCACATGATTCTCTAATGAAAAGACCCCATTATCAACTGACATCCATGTCCATGGTATAGGAAACCTTTACCATCACTTTACTAACGAACTAGTAGAAGATGCTTACTAGAGACTTTTGTATTATTTATTTATCCACAAGTGTATTTAGTTTCCAATACATACAACTATAGCATCGATGAGAAACAATATCATGGACAAGAAAATCAGAATAAATAATAGCGCTAGAATGTTTCGGCTAATTCTGTTATCGACATTGTCCCAATTCTTTTCGTTCGTGGGATATACACCCAAAAGTACATGCAACTCCTTCGTAACGGAGCCCTGCTATCCCGTGAGGCGGGTCCCACTACGGCCCAAGGTGAAAGTTTCCCTACCGCAGATGGGTGTTTCACTTGCTGTCGTAGCCTGCATCGCATGACGGTTTACCGTGCACGTGCCATGGGCTCGACGTCAGCGTATGTGAGAAGATTTTTGCTCTGTCGAAGGCGTCTCAAGCACGACACGCCTCGCACCCACTAGGTGGTGGATCCCGTGAAGAGATGACGTGGTGCCGTCAACACATGCCAACCACGAATTATCGCGACTGTGGGGCCTGCTCGGAGTCGGCGTGCCATCGTAGGCTCTAGCTTGACATGGATTATCACGGCGATAGGGACTGCTAAGAAACGATGTTGTGTTGTAGACTGCAGCGGAGAGCATGGTTAATAGCTGTGGTGGCATCGAAAATGATGGGCGTCCACCGGTTCGTGAGTCCTATAGCCCAGCTGGCGGCATAGAGTCTGGTAGGAAACAGTTTATCGTGGCAAGTTCGTGTGGTGGCTCCCATTCGTGAGCCTGTCAACACCCGGATTTTTAATCCCAGATGCCCGTTATGCCATACCTCACAATCTCAGGGTTACCATTTTTGCTAGACATAACGAATTGGATATCACAGTACATCATCCATTACAAACCATACATAAGGTCTTACACAAATAAGGATCTCATGATCCAGTCTTAATACAACAAGCAGCGGAAATAAAAGAAAAGCGTAGCGGTGGGGTCCAGGGGCACAGGCAATGCGGACGAAGGCAGATAGTCCTAGTTATCATAGCCATCCTGCTGGCCATCATCTTGATAGTCTCCTTCATAGTCTGGCCATGAGAATAGCCAGGGACAAAAGCCATGAGTACTCTTTAAGTACTCGCAAACTACCTCTAACAAGTAATATAGTTCTAAATCAAAGTGCTAAATCTAAGTTTAACTATAAAGTTAAGTTTGAAACCTAAGCTGAGTTCTGAAGCAAAGAAAGATAAAGTAAAGCTCTAGAATCACTTAAGTTGGGAAGCTATTGTCATAAACACAACCCTGTTGTGGTCAAGTCAAGATTCATCATTCATTTCAAGTTATTTGGAAAACATCTGACAACGAAACAGTATGGCCATTCCAACTGTCCATAACCGCAGACACGGCTGTTCGAATAGTTTGACACTCTGCATAAGTGGTACACTTTCACCACAAGATTCGATACATCTGTCAGGGATAACCCTGAATCATCATACTTAGTATGCAGATAATCAAACATAACCTTCCCTTTACACACCCTAGTATAACCACCTCTCCTATGAGCATGGCCTCCCAACCATGACCATCTGTCATCTTGGGCACTGCATAGGTGGACAACATTGAGAGGTAGCCTCAGCTCAAACCTCTCCCGCGAGGGAACTAATACTAATGCATAAATATTTCCAGCTAAGCCTTACCCAATTCAGGTAGTGTGGTTGTACGGTAAATTTGGAATGGTATCGCATCCGAATCCAACCATCAGTTTTATAAAAGGGTTAAGGCTCATGCCTCAACATTTTCACCATCATAAACCATTTGTGTTTCTCAACACATGTCAAAACATCTCAATAGAATGACTCATCATTCCAAGGTTTTCATAATTCATTTTCACTAAGTGTTCACATCTAAAGTGACTCAAGTTTTTGATCTACTTTAAACTACTAAGTTAAGAGTGTTCACTAAGGTTGAAAAGATGGGTTCAATCTCATGCCATAGAATGACATCTAAAGGGTTTCTAAATAGGTCCAGTTTTATACTTTTTGTGCTACCTTTAAAATAAGTAAAGAACTTTGTGTAAACTAAGGGAGGTGAAACTTGTAAATAAGACTTGGGGTACTAATAGTCAAAGGAGTGTGATCAAGGCATGCCTAAGGCATCTTGGCTAAACGATCTAGTTTGATCCTAGCTTGCTAAGCACTCAACTTGCAAGTGTTAACTGGCATTGTTAATGGTGGCTTGCCTTGTGAAGTGCAGTGGTTGAAGTTTTCTTCTTCTTCTTCTTGGTAGAACTCCTCATCCTCGAAAGCTTGGTCAGTACTATCGTCTATAAAGACATATGGAGTACACAATCACCAAACAATACTTAACTAGGCTAAATAGCATTCTAAGACACACATTTGATGATCTATTCTCATCACAAGCATCACAAGTTTAATTCAATAGTTTCATCCTTTTTATTTTGGAAAAGTAATTTCTACTCATTGAAAAATTAACTAAAATTTAATATTCTCCATTTAAAATATGGGATCATATTAACACATGTCATCACCACATATCTTAACACATGGGAATGAGAATTAAAGGTTGGATCAATATTACTTTGGTTCAAGTTTATTATTTAATGATTTAAAGTGACTAGAAATGCCTATATAGCATTATTTTGGTACTAGTGCAAAGTCACTGCATGTAAACCTTAATATTATTACATATTAAGATAGATATGATAAAATGTGATTTTTGAGAGTTGGAAACAACTCAAAAGCTAACTTGGTTGATTTTATAAAAATGTTGCAAGTTGCAAATGCTTCTGTTTTATTATTTTTATTAGGAGAGACCTATAACTCTAAATGAATTAAATCCAACGAGCTTGGATAGATCATCTTAATAACTTTCTGAAAAAATTGATTTCATGCAAAATGGATTTGTAAAACTCTCTGAATTAATTTTTAAACTAGAGGACAGAAACTAGATTCAACTTAAAAAGAAAAAGCCAAGGTTGAACGGCTGGGTTAGCGCGGGAACGAACATGGGCCAGCCTAGTGGCGCTCCGCGGCGCGGAGCTCAGCTAACATGCGGGCTCCACCAGTCAGCGGCACAAAAACAACACCGAAACAGTATCTAGCATTCTAGGCCACACGATTAAAATGGGATCTAACGGTGGGGGTTCATCGTCGTCGACGGATTACTCCGGTGAGAACTTGACCTAGACGCGGCGGTAGGGGTCAACTAGGGGCATAGCAGGGCTCCAGCAAGGTTGTTGAGGCGGGCAAACGGGCTGGAAGACGACGGCGAGGCGAGGCGCGGTTGCGGCGGAGCTTGGGGTGCCCTAAATCGTAGGCGCCCTTCTCCTCCTGTTGCGGCGGCTCCGGCTCCAATTCCAGCGAGGCAGAGCTCGAGCGGCGTCGGCGAGAGGTGGGTGAGGTTCAATGAGAGGTGGGGAGTGAGTGGGTGTGGAGAAAAGAGGCTGGGGAGGCCGGCTTATATAGGCCCGACGGTGAGACCGAGCGGTGTGGGCAGGCAACTCCGACGAGGGTGGCAAAGGGGGCTAGCGGCGTGGCTCGAGGTAGGGGACGGTGACCTGTCTCCTGGCGGTGCGCTGAGGCTTAAAGGCGTGGCAAGGCGAGCTCTGTGCTGGTCAGGAGCGTCACACGTTCTAGACGACAGAGGCTGCGGGTTCGACGGCGAGCGGTGGCTGGGGTGCGTTGGCGGCCAGCGGGGGTGTCTGGGGTGTTCCCTAGGTCCTGGCATAGCGGTAGGAGCGGTCTGCGGCCGAGGGGCGGTCTGTGCACGCGTGGACAGGGCGCGCTTTGCGGGCGGCGTTGGCATTGTCGACTAGCTCCGGGCGCGGCGGTTCTTGGCCGCTCTGGTCTCTGTCTCTGGGCTGGGGCTGGTTGGACGGTGGAGGTGGACCACTGGCGACGTGCTAGACAAGGTGAGAGAGGCTGGCGGCTGCTGTGGCGCGATGTCGCCGGTGAGGGTGCTCAAGGTGCTCGGCCTTAATGGCCATGACCATTTGGTCGTGTGCACAGGGCTTGGCCAGGCTAGCAAAGGGTAGGGGTTGCACTGGGGGAACAAAGGGACAAAGTTAGGCCCAAATGGTGACCAAAATCACTGCTCAAAATAGTGTTTTGAATTTAGCCAGATTTGTGCCTGCAACCTGTTTGATGAAATGGCCACAAGAAGTAAACTTTTGAATTTTGGTTTCAAAAAATTTGGGTGATCTACACTAGTGCGAGGTAGTCTCTAGTTGCAAGGGTTTTGAAAGTGGAGCTCATTTTGATGGTTTTTCAAATAGGGGTGATCTATGCATATGCATTGAGTTCAATTTTCACATGCCATTTAAAATAAGCAAAAGAATGTTTTTAGCAGATCAAAAGGTGGTCCTTGGTACCCCATTATGTGTACTAGCAAGGGGTGCAAAGATCATGAATTGTTTCTATTAAGAAATGAGTGCTAGGAACACTCAAAGTAGTGTAGTGGATTAAAATGGCCAAAATGACCATTCCTCCTTTTTAATTGTTTTTTATTTGATTTTCTTTAGGAAAAGTTTGGGAATGATGTAGATGATGTTTAAATCACCTAAGAAACATTTTACAAGAAATGGATCACAGAACCATGGCAATTCAAATCAATTCCTAATTTAAATGCACATACACATGAATGCTTTCATTTTTAATTTGGCAAAGTTTTGTTAACCCTAAAATTGATGATTTGGATCTTGATAATCTTGGATTGAAGTTTTGAGATGTTACAAACCTTGCCCCCTTAAACAAAATCTCGTCCCGAGATTTACAAAGAAAACTAGGAACTAAAGAGATTTGGGAACTCTGTCCTGATGTAATCTTCTCGCTCCCAAGTGGCCTCTTCCTCGGTATGGTTGCTCCACTAAATCTTGAGAAACTTGATACTCCTGGTCCTGGTGGTTCTGTAGGCTTATTCTAAGATACGGATGGGTACTTCTCTATAGGTCAAGTCATTGTTGATTTCCACAGCTCTGTGATCGATGTTCTTGAAAACTTCCGTCTTCTCGGGCACTTCCAAACATTTGCGAAATAACGAGATATGGAACACATTGTGGATGGCCGACATCTCTTCAGGCAGTTCCAGTTGGTACGATACTTATCCTCGACGGTTCAGAATTTTGAAGGGTCCGATATATCTGGGGGCTAACTTTCCCTTCAGACTAAAGCGTTGAGTTCCCTTTAGTGGTGAAACCTTGAGATATACAAAATCTCTAACATTGAAAGTCAGGTCTCTCCTTCTCTTGTCAGCATAACTCTTCTATCTGGATTGGGCGGTCTTGAGGTGCTCACGGACTTTGTGAACTTTCTCTTATGCTTCTCGGAGAATGTCGGGTCCAAAGATCTGACTCTCTCCTACTTGCGACCAATTCAAAGGGGTACGACACTTTCTTTCGTATAGGAATTCAAATGGTGCCATCTGCAAACTAGCTTGATAACTGTTTTTATATGAGAATTCTGTGAAAGGCAGGCAGTCTTCCCATTTTGATCCGTATTCCAACACATAAGCACTAAGAATATCCTCTAGGATCTGGTTGACTCTCTCAGTCTGTCCATCAGTTTGCGGGTGATACGCTGTGCTGAAGTTCGACTTGGTTCCTAATCCTTCCTGAACTTTCTACCAAAATCTTGAGGTAAACTGGGTTCCTCGATCTGATACGATGGTCTTGGGGGTCCCATGCAGACTAACAATCCTAGCAATGTATAGCTCTGCTAACTTTGCACTCTGGTAAGTTGTCTTGACAGGTATAAAGTGGGCTACCTTGGACAGTCTATCAACTATGACCCAGATTGAGTCATTTCCCCTACTAGAAGTAGGTAAACTAGTGATAAAGTCCATTCCGACGGAATCCCATTTCCATTCTGGAATCTGCAGTGGTTGCAACAGTCCTGCAGGTCTCTGATGCTCTGCTTTCACTCTTTGACAGATGTCACATTTAGCGATGTAGCTTCCGATTTCTCTCTTCATCTTGTGCCACCAAAATTGCTCTTTCAAATCCTGATACATCTTTGTTCCTCCGGGGTGGATAGAATAAAGAGTATCATGAGCTTCCTTCATGATAACTTCCTTCAGCTCCGAATCTGCTGGCACACAGATATGTCCTTTGTACCACAGTACACCTTCTCCGTCTTCGGTGAATCCAGGTACCTTTCCTGTACCAATACGACATCTGATTCCGTCGATACTTTCATTTCCCTCCTGGGCTTCCTTGATTTGGCTAATCAAAGTGGGTTGAAGTTCAATGCTAGCTAAGAATCCTTTGCTAACTATTCAGTCCTGAACTGCTCCAACTCTTCGTACAAACTTGGTTGCTTCTCCTTGATCATGGTGTTAAGCCTACACGACAATCTGCTAAGAGCATCCGCTACCACATTGGCTTTGCCAAGGTGATAGTGAATGTCAAGGTCATAATCCTTGATTAACTCTATCCATCTCCTTTGCCTCATATTCAGCTCCTTCTGAGTGAAGATATATTTTAAGCTCTTGTGATCTGAGTAAATCTCACAGCGATTGCCCATCCAATAATGACGCCATGTCTTCAATGCTAGAACCACAGCTGCTAGCTCCAGATCATGAGTCAGATAGTTCTGCTCATGCTGCTTTAGTTGTCGAGACAGATACGCGATAACTTTGCCTTCTTGCATCAATACACATCCTAGACCAATCTAGGACGCGTCACAATACACATCAAATGGCTTCGTGATGTCTGGCATGACCAATATTGGGGCTGATATCAATCTCTTCTTCAGCTCCTGGAAACTGGCTTCACATTTGTCTGTCCATTCAAACTTCTTGTCCTTCTTCAACAATTGGGTCATGGGTCTGGCGATGCTTGAGAATCCTTCTACGAACTTGCGGTAGTATCCCGGTAATCCGAGAAATGCCCGGACTTGGGTTTGAGTGGTTGGGGCTTCCCATTCTTCGACATCTTTGATCTTGGCGGGATCAACAAAGACTCCTCCGGCAGACACAATATGTCCTAGGAATCCTACTTCCTTCAGCCAAAACTCACACTTGCTGAACTTGGCATATAACTGATGCTCTCTCAGGGTTTCTAGGATAACTCTCAGATGTTGCTCATGCTCTTATTCTGACTTGGAGTAAATAAGGATGTCGTCGATAAACACAACTACAAACTTATCTAGGAAATTCATAAAGATCTTATTCATGAAATAAGCAGGGGCATTGGTTAATCCAAAAGACATAACCGTATACTCGTATAAACCATAGCAAGTAGTAAAGGCGGTCTTCGGAATATCTGTTGCACGAATCTTAAGTTGGTGATAACCAGTCCTAAGATCAGTCTTTGAGAATACCTGGGCTCCAGTCAACTGATCAAATAGATCCTCTATCTTTGGCAAGGGGTACTTGTTCTTGATGGTGACATCATTCAACTTTCTATAATCTATGCACAGACGGTTGCCTCCATCTTTCTTGTCAACGAATAACACTGGTGATCTCCATGGTGATGCGCTTGGTTGAATCAAGCCTTTCTCTAACATGGCATCCAACTGCTTCTTCAGCTCCACTAACTCTGAGGGGTTCATGCTATAGGGTCTCTGGGCTATGGGTCTGGTTCCGGGGATTAGTTCGATAATGAACTCAATATCCCTATCCGGGGGCATACCTGGCAATTCATCTGGGAATACGTCGGGGTATTCACAGACTACTCTGACTTGGTCAATGGTGGGCAGGGCTACACTCTTGTTGCACTTGAATTGACGGGGTAAGGTTTCAGAGATATGCTCTACTGTGACTCCAGAACTACTGGTCATGGTGATGGCTTTCTTAGCACAGTCGATCAGTCCTTTATGCCTTGACATCCAGTCCATACCTAGTACTACTTCCAATCCTTTGGTTCCAAGTACAATTAGGTTGGCATAAAAATCTATCCCATGTATTCTGATAGTACAGCTTTGCAAATTTTTCTAGCTTTGGTTGTTGAACCGGGGATTTGAACTATCATGACATGCTTCAAGTTGGTGGGATGAAATCTTACTAGTGCATGCAAATTCTTCGGTGACAAATGAATGCGATGCGCTCGAATCAAACAATACTCTTGCTAAAACTGAGTTGATAGAAAACATGCCCATCACTACATCTGGCGCTTCCTGGGATTCTTCTGCGTTCATGTGGAAGAGACGGCTGTTGCGGTTGTGTGGGTTCCCTGGGGCAAATCTTCTTCCTGGTTGAACACGACGCTGCTGCTGAGCTAGGGCATTCACATTGGCATTGGATGCAGTCTTCTTGGGACACTCATTGGAGTAGTGACCCTTCACTCCACACTCAAAACAAGTGATCTGGGACTTGTCCTTGACTGCGACAGGCACAGCATTGCTGCCAGTTCTGGGTGCAGTGTTGTTGTTGTTGCTGGTGTTCTTGGGAGGTGCACGGTTGAAGTTATTGGCATTGCCGGAGTTGTGATTGTTTCCTCCGGGCTTCCCATTGCCTCCGCTACGGTTGGGGTAGCTTGGGCGAGACGTTGGGGGTCGGTTGTTCCTTGGTGCATATCCCGATGAAGGGTTGGGACGGTACTTCTGGTGACTACTGGATCCAGACTGCTGCATCATACGACGCTTGCAGTTGTCGTTTGCCTAATTAATCTTCCCTTCCATCTGAATGGCAGAGTCGACTAGCTCTTCGAGATCCTGGAAACGGATGTTGACGAGGACAGTCTGCATCTCATCATGCAGTCCGTTCAAGAATCTCTCCTTCTTCTTGGCCTCCGTGTTGATCTCATCAGGTGCATATCTGGCAAGTGACAGGAATCTGTCACGGTACTCCACCACAGTCATTCTTCCTTGCTTTAATTCGCGGAACTCATCTCTCATTCTGTTGACTAGACCTTGTGGCACGTGGGTGCGGCTGAACTTGACTTTGAATGCTTCCCATGTCATCACTTGACCATGGTTCATATTGCGGATGCTATTCCACCAAGCTCTTGCATCTCCTGCCAGATAGTGGGTGAAAGAGAACTTTCTCATTTTCATCAACTCTTGCAACTTCTAAGTTGTTTTCCATGGTTTGTAACCAGTCATCAGCATCTAATGGGTTCTCAGATTGGTTGAAGATTGGAGGATTGGTGTTCTGAATTTTTTTGAGTTTGGATCCCTGGTGATCCTGATTTCCATGCCCTTGGTTGTTGAGGGCCATCTGGGCGATCTGTTGAAGTGTTGCTAAGTTGGCTTGGCGTTCTGCCATGCTTGCTTCACGGTCTGCGATGAGATTCTCCAAGATCTGTAGCATGGGGTCTTGTGACGAGCTGCTCCCTCCTTGGTTTCCACGAGTCATCTGAAGATTGAGAAGGATATAGGGGTAAGAGGGAAATTCTAAGGTTCATGGTTTTGGGTTTCAAAATCTAAAACTCTGAGTTAGACTCAGGTTTTTCAACTAACTTCATTTCATTCATGCAAGCAAGCACACGCTACAACACACACCACAACAATCAAAGGGAAAACAGATGGTTTGAAGAACCATTCTGTAAGCTACGATACAGTGAGACCGATACATCTCATGCTACGACGGTGCTCTAGTGCAATCTACTCATGATCGATGAAGTCGGAGTCCTCATCATTAGTGTAGAAGTCCACGACATCCTCCTCCAGAAAGTCATCATCATTGCTGAGGTAAGAATCCATTTCTCCCTGGATGTCTTCACCCTCATCTTCTTCTTCCTTGGCGGCAAGCTGAGCTTCCTGCTCCTTGACGGTCTTCTCGAGGTTGGCCACCTTCTTGCGAAGACGGGCGATGGTGCGATCCTTCATGGCACGCTAGCGGCGAAGAGACTGGCGATCCTGGACAAGCAGTGTGAAAGTCTGGGCCTTCTGGTCGGCAATGACACGGTTCTGGTTGGCTAACTCTCTGGCATTGTCTAGTTCCTGCTATCTGTCATGAAGCAAGAAGTCAAGATTCTCCACTTGAAGCCTCAACTCTGGGTGACTTGGCATCTCCGTCGGCATTCCCATGAAGTCACGTCTTGCATAGTGAGCAAAACGGGTTCCTTGGATCTTGTTGACGCTCAGGCACAGAGACGTGCAAGAGCTTCATGCATTGCCCTGGCTAATCCATCTAGCCAGTTGTTCTCTCTCACGGAGAACTGAATTCTCCCAGAAGTTGGTGCTTCAATGTTCCCTCTAAGATCTGCGGTGACTAGCCACTATAGGTCTCCTCCTGGGGGTCCTGGAAGTTGAGCTCCAAGAAACTCTGGGTGCGAGCGTCCCAGTAACTCTAACAGTGAGTCCAGATCCCTCTCGAAGATTAGCTGACCTCCGTTTCCCAACTGGTAAAACTTGCTGAACTGAGTCTCCATCTACAAGAATTTAGGATGAGGAAGTTAGTGAAGTGATTAAGTGTGTCAAATTTTAAGTAGTAGTGTAAGAATTTTGAGGAACATGAATTTTTGAGAAAGAGTGAAGCCACCAGGATAAGAGAAGAGATAGTTTTTCGTAAATACTTCCTTTTGTTTTGAAATTAAGTTTTTGTTCAAACGTCCATTCTAACTAGGGTCTCCTATGGTCAGGATGGCTCTGATACCAACTTGTCAACACCCGGATTTTTAATCCCAGATGCCCGTTATGCCATACCTCGCAATCCCAGGGTTACCATTTTTGCGAGACATAACGGATTGGATATCACAGTACATCATCCATTACAAACCATACATAAAGTCTTACACAAATAAGGATCTCATGATCCAATCTTAATACAACAAGCAGCGGAAATAAAAGATAAGCGTAGTGGTGGGGTCCATCTTTAGGGGCACAGGCAATGCTGACGAAGGCAGATAGTCCTAGTTATCATAGCCGTCCTGCTGGCCATCATCTTGATAGTCTCCTTCATAGTCTGGCCATGAGAATAGCCAGGGATAAAAGCCATGAGTACTCTTTAAGTACTCACAAACTACCTCTAACAAGTAATATAGTTCTAAATTAAAGTGCTAAATCTAAGTTTAATTATAAAGTTAAGTTTGAATCCTAAGCTGAGTTCTGAAGCAAAGAAAGATAAAGTAAAGCTCTAGAATCAGTTAAGTTGGGAAGCTATTGTCATAAACACAACCCTGTTGTGGTCAAGTCAAGATTCATCATTCATTTCAAGTTATTTGGAAAACATCTGACAACGAAACAGTATGGCCATTCCAACTGTCCATAACCATGGACGCGGCTATGCGAATAGTTTGACACTCTGCAAAGGTGGTACACTTTCACCACAAGATTCCATACATCTGTCAGGGATAACCCTGAATCATCATACTTAGTATGCAGATAATCAAACATAACCTTCCCTTTACACACCCTAGTATAAGCACCTCTCCTATGAGCATGGCCTCCCAACCATGACCATCTGTCATCTTGGGCACTGCATAGGTGGACAACATTGAGAGGTAGCCTCAGCTCAAACTTCTCCTGCGAGGGAACTAATACTAATGCATATAAATTTCTAGCTAAGCCTTACCCAATTCAGGTAGTGTGGTTGTACGGTAAATTTGGAATGGTATCGCATCCGAATCCAACCATCAGTTTTATAAAAGGGTTAAGGCTCATGCCTCAACATTTTCACCATCATAAACCATTTGTGTTTCTCAACACATGTCAAAACATCTCAATAGAATGACTCATCATTCCAAGGTTTTCATAATTCATTTTCACCAAGTGTTCCTGATGAGGGTTTAACTCATCAATGCCCATTGTTATGGACTTGGGTTTTGGAGAAGGAGGGAGTGCTGGAGACATCTATCGGCTAGCAAACAAGCACACAGGAGACAAAGGGTTTACCCAGGTTCAGGCCTCGTAGAGGTCCCTACTCCTGCTTGTCTACTCACGGAATTATCAAAGGAGTCGAAAGTTACAATGGTGCGCAGATGCAATCTGGCGAGAGTTGTGGAAACTAGGGTTGTGTGTGTCCTCTTCGCCGCCCCCTCCTAGCCTTTATATAGATAGGCTAGGTCTCGGGTAGCAGGTCGAGTCGGTTACAAGTTAGGGTTTTTCCCTTCAAACTTTCTATCTTTAGCTTCTTCTTGTCTCTCAAGCAATCGAGAGTCCACAGGTTACTCGAGTCCTTTCGTCTGGGCCTTGGCGACACCGTGGGCCTGTACGTATTTAGACCGTATATACCAAGCTCGAGTACCTGTAGGGTATAACCATGTCAGTAGCCCCCGAGTATCTAGTGGAATCGCAGATTCGACTGGGTACTTTTTGAAGTTTTCGAGTGCCTGAATGAGTACATTTTTCGACTGCTTTCATTTATGTCATAGGGATTTGTTGATATACGTGCCTGATGTAGCCGAAGTATCGGTATTAGTTAACCACCTTAGGGTGAAACAACGCAATCTACTCGAACTCGAGTCCCCGGACTCGAATCCGGAAAAGTGCTGGCGTAATTCGACTCAGGCCGCGGAGGTCTTACAGGAGTCGAATTCCAGTTATATGGGTGTGAGCACTTGACGCGTCCGTCAAGGCATGTTCATCGTGCCTGTAGGCACGGATATGTTTCTGGTAGTGCGCAGTTAAATGCGTTGCTAGGCCTTTATTCAGGTCTTACCTTCACGCTGTAAGCGCGGCATCCGAATTTTATCATCGCGGAGATGATTCGGGCAACCCAGGAGACGTAATCTCTTTGTAGGGAAAATTATGAGGCGGTGTCGCCATGATCTACGAGTGCTGATGTAATCAACGCACAGCTTTCGTGCAAATAATCATAGGGTGCGCGACCAGCGCTCCCTATGGGAGTAGCCCCCGATTGTTTGGTTGAGTCGAAGACTCAAGCAGGGACTAAAGAAATTTTGCGACTGCTGTCATTTTTGTTTGTTTGAGTCAAAAACTTGGGTTGCGACTGCTGTCGTCTTTTGCTTGCTTGTTTCAGTCGAAATTGTTTCCAGCGCTCCCTATGGGAGTAACCCACGTCCATAGTCGAATCGTTTTTCGAGTGGTTGGGTTTGATTGTGATTGCCTGTATCCCTGCAATAAGAAAAGAAAATCATAGGGTGCGCGGCCAGCGCTCCCTATGGGAGTAGCCCCCAAGTGCTTGGTGGAGTCGAAGACTCTAGCAAGGACTAAAGTAGTCGTAGTTTTCCACTGCGTAGCTATTGATGACATCAGTGCTGACGCTTTCATGACCTCAGTTGCCCGCGTGAGCGGTTTTGACGGGATTTGACGAGCGGTGGGTCCCACTTTCTGACTTTGACTTGACTGGGCGTGCGTAATCTTATGATTAACTGTGCCTCCTTGATTTCCGCGCGTAATGGGAGCAGTGGAGGGACGGTTCCCGCTTCCTCTACTCCACGTGTCAAGCGCGATGCGTGCCACACGTCCAGTAGGGTTTTTGTGAGCCGTTGGATTGCATCTCCTAAGGGTTAAGTAGCGATGCTACGACGGTAATTTTCCATCTGCGCCCTTTTCTTCCTCGTTGCCATCGCCATTGCTGCTGTTCCTCTGCTTTTCTCCTGCGCTCATCTCCTCCTCAGCTCTGGACCATCTCCGCTCGTTTCCAAGTTATTTCCTGCGTTCTCATCGCCGCCGCGCAATGGGAAAGAAGAAAGGAGGCGTTGCCACTGAATCCACCACCACCACTGCTGCGGCAAAGAAGAAGGGTGGCCCCGCTACTGCGGGCACCAGTGCTGCCGCCGGCGGAAAAAAGAAGGTCGTGGGCACCCGCGTGACCAATGGCGCGTGGCGCCCCTCTATCATCAAGGCGTCCGATCTCCGTCTTCTTCGCCAAGACGGAGTTATTTCTGCAGCAGTCGCCGACGCGCGCGTCCCCAGTGGTGAGACCATTCCTGTGCCTCCCACTGGTTTTCGAGTGATGTTTCTTGCTTTCATCATTCGCGGCCTTTCTTTGCCTCTCCACCCCTTTCTTAGGGGTCTGCTCTGTTTCTATGGGCTCCAGCTCCATCAGCTGTCCCCAAACTCTATTCTTCACATCTCTTGTTTTATCACCCTTTGCGAGTGCTAGCTTGGAATCGAGCTGCACTTTGGCCTTTTCAAACGTTTATTCAAGCTAAAGCGTCAGTCCGCATCTGGCTCTTTAGTTTATGACGTAGGTGGTTGTGGAATCCATGTCGACCCATCCGCCACCTACTTCGACATCAAGCTCGCCAAGTCCGTCCAGGGATGGAGGGACAGATGGTTTTATGTTCGCGACCAAAAGGCCAAGGACGAGCATTTTGGACTCGCGCCTTTCGATCCCGCGACTCCCTGCAAGAAGATGCGTTCTTGGAAGAACGTGATCATGCCCTCCGAACTCGCGGAGACAGACGTGCTATATCAACGCGTCTGCGACCTCGAGAGTCGCATAGGCGTAGAGGAGGGAGGCTGCGCCCTTGTTAGGACTTGGCTGCGTCGTCGTGTCCAGCCTCTCCAAGCTAGAGTCCATCCCATGTTTCACTAGGGTGGTGCTGATGATGCCACTCGCGTGTCTGCCGATGGCATGTCCGCGAGTGAGGTAGATAAGAGGGTGCGACTGGTTACGAAGTACACCTTCAAGGATGTGCTTCCAAATGAGCCAGTCGTTCCTCCTTTTGATGCTTCGAATCCTCCTCCTGAGGTACAGTTGTGCTACGCAGTAGCTTATTTTCGTGATTGCTTTTTCTGTTGCTTACTCGCTCCTTTTGCTGATCTTTGCTGTTTGTATGCAGGATTGGGCGGTGTCGCCTTGCATGCCTCCTCTCCCTGAGGGTATTATTCCTCGTGAAGCTTTGGAAGAGGATGAGTCTGAGTCGACTGTCCCTTCTGATGTGGAAGAGGAAGCCCCCGAGTCTGGGAGCCCGAATACTCTCAAGCGTTCGCGCAGCGAGGATTCCGACGCGTCGACTCCGGAAGGTACGACTGTTGGCGCGGAGTCGCCAATTCCAGCTGTTCCTGTGAGGGCTGTGGCACCATCGACCCGCAAGAAGATGCGACTGCCCAAGGAGTCTTCGTAGGAGTCGGCGGAGGCCACATTTGATCTTGACAAGTTTGACTGGTAAGTTCGCGAGTTTATTCATTCTTTTCTGTTTTCGTCTTGCTGGCTTTGCCCTGGAGTTTGCTTTTTCTTAATGCGGATTTCGTCTTGCAGTCAGGAGGCATCGTCATCTTCTGGCGACGTCGAGTTTTTGAAGGAATCGGGAGTCGCGACCTCAAGGGCCAAGGTAGAGGTCGAGCGCGCTCCTTCTCCTCCGGCGGCGGCCCACTCCGGGCATAATTCTTCGAGCTCTCCTCACGGAGGGGAGCATTGAATAGTTGCTCGGATGACGGCTCAGCAGACTTCTTCGGAGTCGTTAGAGGACCATGTGAGTATATTTTTTCCTTCTCTTGTAATTTTTTAGTCAACACCTTCTGTTGTCTTCTCTGATTCCTTGTTTGGTGCAACATCTCCTTGTAAAGGAGGCTGCGCAAGTGGCGGAGCAGGTGATGGCAATGGGTCGTCAGCATGCGATGCTGGAGACGCGTCACCGTGTGGTCGAAAGTGAGTGCTTCCACACTTGTAATTTTCATCTTCTCTCTGTTTTGGTATATTCGACTGATAGCCGATTATTAACTGCCACGTAGCTGAGCATAACGCTTTACTGCGCAATGTCGCAACATTGGAGAAGACATTGGCTGCAGCTGTGAAGGGGCGCGATGAGGCAATCACGGCTCGTGATGATGCCCAGAAGCGCGAAGAGGATCTGCGCGCCTCCTTTGTGGCCAGGGAAAAGCTGTTTGAGGAGCAACTGCTCTCAGTCACCAAGGCCCTATCAGGTACCTTTACTGGTGGATATTTTATTGTTGCTCTTTTCTGCTTCTAGATTTTTGCCGATGGCACTAGAGATTTGATCCATGTTTTTTGGTGTAGATGCTGGCGACTTGAGTTTTCACCCGCAGGCCCTTCGTCGTGATGACGTTTTGGCCGCCGTGGTGTCCGTGGTCGAAGACCGAAGCGCCGCCGTCTAGGATACATTATCCAAGGCCAAGGTCGCCCTTAGTCGCCTTCGGGAGGAGTTGATGCCAAAGGCGGAGCAGGTCGATACTATGGGCGAGCTGGTGGAGTCACTCGCTAGGGGCGTGCCTTCTTCTTACAAGAACTCCCTCCGGGCGGCTGGTGCAACGATGTCACTCGCCATGGTGCAAGCCCATGGAGTCGAGATAGATCCCTCTGTGGTGTCGAAGACAATGCTTGTTGGCGCAGATGGTCAGCAAGTAGTCTTCGCTCCCTTTGCGACTGCCTGTGCCAAATATGACCATTCCTTGATTAATACCGTTGCCAAGTATTCGGAGGAGCTCCAGCGTGCTAAGAAGGTGGCAAAAGCTTCGGCCTCAGGGGCAGGCGGAAAGTCAGTGGCATCTGATACTGCCACGGACTTGATGAAGCCCCTGAAGGCGTCGAAATCAAAGAAGCCAGCTGCTCCGTAGTTAGCTTTTGTAATAGATGATGAATTGTCCTTTTGGTCCAAGAACATGCCTGCTGGCGAGTGTGCTTGTGAATATTTATGCTTATCCTGAATGCACCTGTTCCCCTTGTCATTGTGTTAATTTGGTCGCCTTATTTGCTTCTGTCTTGACTTGTGGTAGGGCACATCGAGTGGTCCCGTAGGGGGAAACCAGGACTCACCATCTCTTGATGAGACAGTGGCACTGCCGCGCTCCAGGGTAGAGGAGCTGTCCTGGCTGTCGCGACTTCGTGACCGCGTGAAGTAGCTGGAGCATGAGTTGCCCCTGATCCGCGGTAACGCAGATGTGTGGAAGTCAAAGGCGGAAAAAGCCGCCGCCCGCGAGCAATATCTGCTTGGCGAGGTGACGCAGCTGGGCGACCAGTTTAAGTGTTAGTTTGCTTGTCCTCATTTTTTCCTTTGCAGTTAGTCGCAGAGGTACGTTGTACTCATGCTGTTGGTGTTGCTTCGTGTAGTTGTTAGCGCACGCCATCCGCAGGAGGAGAGGGATATGATTGCAACCGCCTTCATGGTCTCACCCAGGAGCAACTTCAAGAGAGTGGATACTTCTGGGTGGATCATGATCGTGCGACTGCATTGGCGACATTGCAAGATTGCGCTTCGCGAGTACTGCTCTTCCTGAAGAAGTCGCAGTCATGTTTGAAGAATATCTACCGGGCGATGTTCCCGTTGGATGACACTCCATCAAGCTTGTTGGCTCTCCTGGCCAAATTTCAAGATATGTCCGCCGTTCGCGAGTGCGTGAGGCAGCAGTTGGTGGCTGGTGCCAAGGCTGCCCTCTCGATGGTGCGATTGAACAGGCCTGATGTGGATGTCGCCGTCGTAGCTTCCGGTCTGCCAGCGCCGCCAGCCGGATCTGCTTGGAATATGGTGCCGCACTATCAAGCGGTGGACCGTCCAACAGAGGAGATTGTCGACTTCTTCGAGGAGCAAACCAATGTTCTTCTGTTGCAGTAGTAACCAGATTTGTATCCTGCACATAAGTGTATTTGTGTTGTAAAGTTCATATATATATATTTGTATGTAATTTATTGTTGAACGCGTACAAATAGCTTTTGTAAGCGTAAGGTGTGTTGCACTATGCGAGTCCTTTTCGTTAGCCTGGCCATCCCTTTTATCAACCTGCCAGGTGCGTTGCAGCTGGGTTGAGTTTGCGTTAAGGGGTTCAATTGATGTGCCAGCTACTCAGGATGTCGCGTTTATTAGTTCGAAGAACAAATGTGTGTAGGGTGGCGTAGCCCCCGAGTACAATAGTAACATAAGTGAAAAGAAAAAAACACAGAGTTTTGGGGCACTTAGCTTTTATTTATTTGGAGAACAGTACGAGGTACAATGTGTGGCTAAGTAGCCTTGGCTAGGTAGCCTTATTTGCGATGTAAAAGTAAAAACAGCTAGGGGTAGAAGCGTCGCAGTTGTGCGACGTTCCAAGGGTTGGAGTATGCGACTCTTGTTTCTAGGTCTTGAAGGCGATAGGCGCCACCTGGCATTACTTCTGTAACCAAGTATGGTCCTTCCTAGGGGGACTCGAGCTTGAGATGCCCCTGCTGCTTCAGTCGCAGGACCAGGTCACCTTCGACGAAGGATCTGGGGCGAAGCCTTCTACTGTGATAGTTGCGCAGGTTCTGCTGGTAGATCGTGGATCTTTCTGCGGCGATTTCTCTCGCCTTGTCGAGGAGGTCGACGGAGTCTTCGAGTGCAAGAGATGACTCTTGTTTGCTGTAAGCGACTATGCACGGCGCCTTGTACCTTACTTCGGCGGGTAGTACCACTTCTGCCCCGTGCACCATAAAGAATGGCGTGTAGCCTGTGGCGCTGTTTGGAGTTGTACGTAGGCTCCAGAGTACGGATTGGAGCTCATCTAGCCAGCAACCCGCGGCTTGTTCAAGTGCTCGAAGGAGTCGCTTCTTGATGCCGCTGTAGACGAGCCCGTTTGCTTTTTCCACCTGACCGTTGGTCTGTGGATGCGCGACTGAGGCATAACTGATGTTGATCCCCAGGTTTTCGCAGAATTCTTGGAACTCCTTGGATGTGAAGTTCGTCCCGTTGTCAGTGATGATGCTGTGCGGCACTCCGAAGCGGTAGACGATGGACTCGAAGAACTTGACTGTGCTGTGCCCTGATTGCTTGGTTATTGGCATGGCCTCGATCCACTTGGTGAATTTGTCAACTGCGACCAAGAGGTAGACGTATCCTCCTTGCGAGGACCTTGGGAGTTTGCCAACCATGTCGAGACCCCACTGGGCGAAGGGCCAGGCCAATGGAATAGGCCGTAGTTTTGCGCCTGGTGCGTGTGGCTTGTCAGCGAATCGTTGGCAAGCGTTGCATTTTTGGACTGTCCTTGGCATTGCGCATGGCCGTGGGCCAGTAAAATCCAGCTCGTAGAGCTTTGGCAACGAGGGCGCGACTGCCGGCGTGGTGTCCGCAAGTCCCCTCATGTATGTTGAGGAGGACTGCTCTTCCATTGGCCAGGGAGACGCATCGTTGTAACACGCCTGTGATGCTGCGTTTATACAGTTCGCCGTTGATAACGGCGAATGCCTTAGAGCGTCGCGCGATGTGTCGTGCGTCTGTCGGGTCGTCCGGTAGGCGCTTGCTGAGGAGATATGTAATGTACGGCTGCGTCCAGGATTGTTCGATCATCATGACGCTCATTGGCCCTTCGAGTCCTGTGTCTGGCTCCAAGTTTTCGAGTGCCATTGGCTCATTGGGTGGCGTAGCCCCCGAGTCTGTTGCTGTGCTTGTTTTCTTCTCTGCGGCCTTTGGCTTGATGGAGCGTTCGCAGATGCGCTCGAGAAATACCCCAGGTGGTATGGGGGCGCAGGTAGAGCCTATGTTGGCGAGTGCGTCCGCCTCCTCGTTGCTTTCGCGACCTACATGTCGCAACTCGCAACCATCGAAGTCTCCCTCGAGTGTATCATAGAGGTCGCGGTATGCGATCATGTTGTCATTGAGTGCGTCGCACTCATGCATTGTTTGGTTGACGACCAGCTTGGAGTCGCCATATATGATGAGCCTCTTTGCGCTGCAGGCTTTTGCCATCCTCATCCCATGCAACAGGGTCTCGTATTCAGCCTCGTTGTTTGAGGCTGTGAACTGCATTCACAGGATGTATTTCAGCTTCTCTCCTTGAGGTGACGTCAATATGACACCTGCTCCTGCTCCGCCTTTCCGCTTGGATCCATCGAAGTGCATTGTCCAGAGGTAGGACATATCTGGCTTGTCCGGGAGTTGGTTTTCCATCCAATGCACGAGAAAGTCAGGGAGAACTTGCGACTTGATTGCGTCGTGCTTTTCGTATGTGATGTCTCATGGAGACAGTTCGATTCCCGAAAGCGCGACTCGTTCCGTGGTGTCGGGGTTATTGAGGATATGTACCAATGGGGCGTCGCTGACTACCACGATTGGGTGTTCCTGGAAGTAATGGCGCAGTCGCCGGGCGGTCATGAAGACGCCGTACGCCAGCTTCTGGTAGTGCGGGTACCGCTGTTTTGTTAGCGTGAGGACCTCGCTGAGGTAGTATACCAGGCGTTGTACGCCATGGACCTTGTTTTCCTTGGCCCGCTCGACGACGAGCACTATACTAACCACTTGGTTGGTAGCGGAGATGTATAGCAGTAGTGGCTCCCTTTCTCGTGGAGTCACCAGTACTGGCGAGGTGGATAACAGGCGCTTGAGATCTTCGAATGCTTCTTGCGCTTCCTTGGTCCACTCGAATTTGTCAGCTTTGCGGAGGAGCTGATAGAAGGGTAGTGCCTTTTCCCCCATTCGACTGATAAATCTACTGAGGGCCGCGATTCGTTCGGCTAGTTGCTGGACGCCTCTTATGTTCCTTGGCTTCTCCATGGCCAGTATGGCCTTTATCTTTTTCGGGTTTGCCTCAATCCCTCTCACGGAGATGAGATACCCAAGCAGCTGCCCAGATGGTACGCCAAAGGCGCATTTGTCTGGATTGAGCTTAATCCGGTAACGATCGAGGTTGGCGAATGTTCCGCGCAAGTCCCCGATTAGAGAGGCTTCCTCCTTGGTTTTGATTACTATGTCGTTGACATAGACTTGGATGTTGCGACCCAATTGCTCCTTGAGGCAAGCCTGCATGCACCGCTGGTAGGTGGCTCCCGCGTTTTTTAGCCCGAAGGGCATTGTGTTGTAGCAGAACACACCGAAGGGCGTTGTAAATGCGGTCTTCTCCTGGTCTTCCTCCTTCATTCGAATTTGGTTATAGCCTAAGTAGGCATCGAGGAAGCAGAGGCGCTCGCATCCAGCGGTGGAGTCGATGATTTGATCGATCCGTGGTAGCGGGAAGTGATCTTTTGGGCAGTGCTTGTTTAAAGAAGTGAAGTCCACGCACATCCGTGTCCTTTTTTGGCACCAGCACCGTATTGGCGAGCCAAGTGCTTTCCTTGATCTCGCGTATGAATTTGGCCTCGAGGAGTCTGTTGATCTCCATGCCAACTGCCTGCGCTCGTGGCTCAGACAGTCGCCTGATTGTTTGCTTGACTGGCCTTGCATCGGGGTTTACGTTGAGTTCGTGCTCGGAGAATTCCCTGGGAACTCCTGGCATGTCCGCAGTACACCAGGCAAAAATTTCCCAGTGCTCACGGAGGAATTCGACGAGCGCAAGTTCCTATGCGGGACTCAAGTTGTTGGCGATGAGGGCCGTTTTGGCGGGATCTGTCGGATGGACCTGCACCTTCTTTGTGTGCACAGATGAGTCGAAGGAGAGATCAGGTGAGCTTGGCCTGCTCGGGGGAGGCAGGCTGTTGTCTGTCGTTTCCTTCAATCGCGCGAGCTCCTCCTGCATGCCGAAGGACTGGGAGATTCTGTTGAATTCCCTGTCGCAACTGTTAGATCGCCCAAAGCTTCCGTTGATCGTGATTACGCCGTTGGGACCTGGCATTTTCATCTGCAGGTAGGCGTAGTGGGGTACCGCCATGAACCTAGCGAACGCGACGCGTCCGAGGATGCAGTGGTATTATGAGGGCCAGTCGACAACCTCAAAATCGATGCGCTCGCACTGGAAGTTCCTTGGCGTGCCGAATATGACGTCGAGGTTGATTTTGCCCAAGGGGTATACGCCTTTCCCTGGGACGATGCCGTGGAACGTTGTGTCTGATGCCTCCAAGCAAGTTAGAGGGATCCTCATTGCTCGCAAGGTACTCGTGAATATGAGGTTGATGCCGCTTCCACCATCCATGAAGACGCGACTCATGTCGAAGCCTCCAATTTGCGCCTCGAGTACGAGGGGGCAATGGCCTGGGCGAGGTACTTGAAGCGGGTGGTCTCGTTTATCAAAGGTGATGCACGACTCACTGCCACTGAGGTACTCAGTGGTGGATGGTGGTGAGTGCGTGGCCAAGTTGACTTGGCGAGTGATGGCTTTCTGCACCCTGTTGGAGGGGCGCCCCTTTTGGATCATCATGGTACCCATGGCCCGTGGGTACGGTTCTCCTCCATGGTGTTGGTCCGGTGCAGCTCCGTTCGGTGGTGGCCCCGGTGGAGGTGGCGGTGCGCCATGTGCCTGGAGCGGCCCCGTAGCCTCTTTCGACTGCGTTGCGGTTCATCCGAACCAATCCCTCGTGTAGTTTTAGGAACTCACGGCAGTCCTTGAGGAGATGGCTGGACTTTCTCTTGCCGTCATGCTTGTTGATGTAGAAGTGTACCATGCATGGTCCGGACAGTTTTTCCTCGATGGAGGTCGCGGGTGCCTCGTCGCGAGTGCGGCGTTGCCATACTTGCATGGTTTTCCTAGAGTCGCGGTATCCACCGCTGCGGTATCCACCGCTGCGGTATCCACCGCTGCGGTATCCGCTATTGCGGTTGTCGTCGTGTCTATCGGCGTAGCCGGCTGCGACCATGTTGACGTCGTCATGGTCGTCGTAGATGCGCATGCGGCGATTGCCTCGGCGGTCGCGTCTGCGTTCGAGTTCTGCCTCCTCGTCAGAGTGAGCACGGTTCTTCACCGAATCTTCTCCATCAGCCCACCGATTCGCGATCTCCATCAGGTGGTCGATAGTCTGGGGCTTTGAGCGGCCCTGCTCCTCCCTGAGCTCTAGACGACGGACGCCACCGTTGAATGCATCAATCACGCGGTCTTCCGAGATGTTTTCCGCGGAGTTCTTGATGATGGACCACCTTCGTATGTATGAGCGCAGCGATTCGCCAGATCTTTGCTGGCAGCATCTCAGTTCTTCGATTGATGCGGGCCGTTTGTACGTGCCTTTAAAGTTGCGCACGAAGCTGTAGACCAGCTCATCCCAACTGCGAATGGATCCGCGTGGGAGGCTATTGAGCCATGCTCGGGCGGCACCCTGCAGCTGTAGCTGCAAGCATTGCATGGCAGTACTCCGACTGCCTCCGTGGAACCTGACGGAGGAGATGTGATCCTCTAGCCAGATTTTAGGGTCCTGTAGACCATCGAACTTCGGATTTTCTGACAGAAGTTTAAACCCCTTAGGCATTTGCTTCTGCCTAATGGATCTGCTGAAGCATCTGGTGCCGCAGAGTTCCCCGTCTTCCTCTTCCGAGTCAGTCGACCGAGCACGTCATGCTCTTGACTTGTCGATCTTGCGTTGTGTGAGGTCGTTGCGCGCATCGTAGTCGCAATCGTGTCGCCGTGAACGACGGCGTCGAGACAGGTTGTGACTGTCATCGCTGGATGAGGGTGAGGAGTAGCGTTTTGCTAGCGCTTTGCCCTTTTTTGGGTCTGGTACCGGCTCCTTGTCGAGGGCGGCCTCGATTAGCTCCAAACCTGCGATCGTAGATCGGTGCATGGCGGTTCGGGGATCTCCAGCCGGTGGCTGGTTGTTGAGGAGGTACATGGTGGCTGCTGTCACCGCGGCCTGCGGCGTCTTGGGGACCACGTTGCCTCTCGTGTCGACTGTCATAGAGCCGAAGTCGAGGACTTTCACGGCGTCTATTCGCTCTTGTTCGGTGAGGTGAGCCATTCGCGACTGCCTCTTCTTGGCGATGTACTCGTTGCCTCGTGAGGAGGATCCTCCGTAGGAGGAGAGCCCATCGCGACGAAGGCTCGACTCGTCCGCCGCCTTTTTACGCGCCCCAAGTTGCGCGATTGCTTGTTTTTGGCACGTGAACTCCTATTTTAGGAGCCAGTGGTAGCCCATCAGTAGTTCCTGCGGGGACCCGAGGGGTAGCGGTGTACCTCGTAGGGCCTCGCGGCAGCGCTCCCACTCTTGCTCGTTGAGCTTGATTACGACGCATTCGCCGGTTTGCTCATTGATTATACTGGGAGGTTCGACTGCTCCCCCGTTGGCGCCGTTACCGCCGTTGCCGCCGTTGCCACAATTGACGGAGGTGTCGCCTGCGTTAATGACGGTGCACATGAAGTGATTGGGGAAGCTGCTGCTTCCACAACTTTCAGATTCAGAACCGTAGGTTCCATCTTCTGTGGCTAGATCGCTCAGATCGGAGTCGCGACTGCTGTCGCTGATCGTGTTCCCGACTGCCACCGGAGCATTGAGCTCACTGAGGGTGCCAATTGATGGAGGGAACCATGATGCCGGGGCAATCGCCGGTGTCGTCGGTTGATAAGGCATGCGAAGCGTGCCCATCTGACCAACTTGGAAGCGGAAGTTCCCAATCGCCAGGCTGATTCCGTTGCCCACGGATTCGAAGGCCGGGCGGGTGGCCGGCGTGTGGACGGTGAAGTCGAAGGCGCCGAAGAGCTGGCGAATCTCCGCTGTTGCGGAGTTGTAGATCGCAGTTGATGGGGCTGAAGAAGCCGCAACATCAGCACTCCCAGTTCCCACAGACGGCGCCAATTGACGAGGGTTTAACTCATCAATGCCCATTGTTATGGACTTGGGTTTTGGAGAAGGAGGGAGTGCTGGAGACATCTATCGGCTAGAAAACAAGCACACAGGGGACAAAGGATTTACCCAGGTTCAGGCATCGTAGAGGTCCCTACTCCTGCTTGTCTGCTCGCGGAATTATCAAAGGAGTCGAAAGTTACAATGGTGCGCAGATGCAATCTGGCGAGAGTTGTGGAAACTGGGGTTGCGTGTGCCCTCTTCGCCGCCCCCTCCTAGCCTTTATATAGATAGGCTAGGTCTCGGGTAGCAGGTCGAGTCGGTTACAAGTTAGGGTTTTTCCCTTCAAACTTTCTATCTTTAGCTTCTTCTTGTCTCTCAAGCAATCGAGAGTCCACAGGTTACTCGAGTCCTTTCGTCTGGGCCTTGGCGACACCGTGGGCCTATACGTATTTAGACCGTATATACCAAGCTCGAGTACCTGTAGGGTATACCCATGTCAGTTCCCATCTAAAGTGACTCATGTTTTTGATCTACTTTAAACTATAAGTTAAGAGTGTTCACTAAGGTTGAAAAGATGGGTTCAATCTCATGCCATAGAATGACATCTAAAGGGTTTCTAAATAGGTCAAGTCTTATACTTTTTATGCTACCTTTAAAACAAGTAAAGAACTTTGTGTAAACTAAGGGAGGTGAAACTTGTAAATAAGACTTGGGGTACTAATAGTCAAAGGAGTGTGATCAAGGCATGCCTAAGGCATCTTGGCTAAACCATCTAGTTTGATCCTAACTTGCTAAGCACTCAACTTGCAAGTGTTAACTGGCATTGTTAATGGTGGCTTGCCTTGTGAAGTGCAGTGGTTGAAGTTTTGTTCTTCTTCTTCTTCTTGGTAGAACTCCTCCTCCTCGAAAGCTTGGTCAGTACTATCGTCTATAAAGACATACGGAGTACAAAATCACCAAACAATACTTAACTAGGCTAAATAGCATTCTAAGACACACATTTTATGATCTATTCTCATCACAAGCATCACAAGTTTAATTCAATAGTTTCATCCTTTTTATTTTGGAAAAGTAATTTCTACTCATTGAAAAATTAACAAAAATTTAATATTCTCCATTTAAAATATGGGATCATATTGACACATGTCATCACCACATATCTTAACACATGGGAATGAGAATTAAAGGTTGGATCAATATTACTTTGGTTCAAGTTTATTATTTAATGATTTAAAGTGACTAGAAATGCCTATATAGCATTATTTTGGTACTAGTGCAAAGTCACTGCATGTAAACCTTAATATTATTACATATTTAGATAGATATAATGAAATGTGATTTTTGAGAGTTGGAAACAACTCAAAAGCTAACTTGGTTAATTTTATAAAAATGTTGCAAGGTGCAAATGCTTCTGTTTTATTATTTTTATTAGGAGAGATCTATAACTCTAAATGAATTAAATCCAACGGGCTTGGATAGATCATCTTAATACCTTTCCGGAAAAATTGATTTCATGCAAAATGGATTTGTAAAACTCTCTGAATTAATTTTTAAACTAGAGGACAGAAACTAGATTCAACTTAAAAAGAAAAAGCCAAATTTGAACAGCTGGGCTAGCGCGGGAACGAACATGGCCCGGCCCAGTGGCGCTCCGCGGCGCGGGGCTCAGCTAACATGCGGGCTCCACCAGTCAGCCGCACAAAAACACCGAAACAGTATCTAGCATTCTAGGCCGCACGATTAAAAGGGGATCTAACGGTGGGGGTTCATCGTCGTCGACTGATTACTCCGGCGAGAACTTGACCTAGACGCGGCGGTGGGGGTCGACTGGGGGCGTACCAGGGCTCTAGCAAGGTTGGTGAGGCGGGCAAACGGGCTGGAAGACGACGGCGAGGCGAGGCGCAGTTGCGGTGGAGCTTGGGGTGCCCTAAATCGTAGGCGCCCTTCTCCTCCTGCTGCGGCGGCTCCGGCTCCAATTCCGGCGAGGCAGAGCTCGAGCGGCGTCGGCGAGAGGTGGGGGGTGAGTGGGTGTGGAGAAAAGAGGCTGGGGAGGCCGGCTTATATAGGCCCGACGGTGAGACCGAGCGGTGTGGGCAGGCAACTCCGGCGAGGGCGGCACATGGGGCTAGCGGCGTGGCTCGAGGTAGGGGACGGTGGCCTGTCTCCTGGCGATGCACTGAGGCTTAAAGGCGCGGCAGGGCGAGCTCTGTGCTAGTCGGGAGCATCACGCACTCTGGACGGCAGAGGCCGCGGGTTCAACGGCGAGCGGTGGCTGGGGTGCGTTGGGCGGCCAACGGGGGTGTCTAGGGTGTTCCCTAGGTCCTGGCGGAGCGGTAGGAGCGGGCTGTGGCCGATGGGCGGTCTGTGCACGCGGGGACAGGGCGTGCTCTGCGGGCGGCGTCGGCATGGTCGACCAGCTCCGGGCGCGGCGGTTCTTGGCAACTCTGGTCTCTGTCTCTGGGCTGGGGCTGGTTGGACGGTGGAGGTGGACCACTGGCGACGTGCTAGACAAGGTGAGAGAGGCTGGCGGCTGCTGTGGCGCGATGTCGCCGGTGAGGGTGCTCAAGGTGCTCGGCCTTAATGGCCATGACCATTTGGTCGTGTGCATAGGGCTTTGGCGTGCTAGCAAAGGGTAGGGGTTGCACTGGGGGAACAAGGGGACAGAGTTAGGCCCAAATGGTGACCAAAATCACTGCTCAAAATAGTGTTTTGAATTTAGCCAGATTTGTGCCTGCAACCTATTTGATGAAATGGCCGCAAGAAGTAAACTTTTGAATTTTGGTTTCAAAAAATTTGGGTGATCTACACTAGTGCTAGGTAGTCTCTAGTTGCAAGGGTTTTGAAAGTGGAGCTCATTTTGATGGTTTTTCAAATAGGGGTGATCTATGCATATGCATTGAGTTCAATTTTCACATGCCATTTAAAATAAGCAAAAGAATGTTTTTAGCAGATCAAAAGGTGGGCCTTGGTACCTCATTATGTGTACTAGCAAGGGGTGCAAAGATCATGAATTGTTTCTGTTAAGAAATGAGTGCTAGGAACACTCAAAGTAGTGTAGTGGATTAAAATGGCCAAAATGACCATTCCTCCTTTTTAATTGTTTTTGATTTGATTTTCTTTAGGAAAAGTTTGGGAATGATGTAGATGATATTTAAATCACCTAAGAAACATTTTACAAGCAATGAATCACAGAACCATGGCAATTCAAATCAATTCCTAATTTAAATGCACATACACATGAATGCTTTCATTTTTAATTTGGCAAAGTTTTTGTTAACCCTAAAATTAATGATTTGGATCTTGATAAGCTTGGATTGAAGTTTTGAGATGTTACAGAGCCGTGGTGGCTAAGGAAGATATGCTGTCTGCTGATTCTTGTGGCGAGGTCGTACAATGGGTCCCGTAAGTAACCGAGATGGCATTGTTGTACCTTGCCGGATGTGGATTCTCCTTGAAAAGAGCTGAGCTGGCTTCCAACCTGACGTCGTAGTCTGTAGGCATCCGCAGGTTCTTGTAGACAGGCCATGTAGTAGGTCCGTATACAGCCGAGATGGCAGCATGATCCCTCGCCGTTCAAGGGCATGGTCTCATGCGTTTTCCTCTTTTTATGGCTCATATATATTCCATCTTTCATCTCTTTCTCTTTGCAGTTTCCGTCTGTGTCTTCTCCTCCCCTTGCTCTCGATCCATAAAGCTACGACGGCGTCGTGCTCTGTTGGACAATGTCTGTGAATGCCCTGCCCTACGGCTTCATGGGCTAGATGTAGACTCCCGCAACATTGTGTGGTTGTAGGCTCGGTTGCCCATGTTGTCGGAGGTGGTGGATTTACAAGGTTTGTTCACTCTGCCATGTTTGTCTCCTCTTGTTTGACGTTTATTTTCGTTTCTATGCCGTCTGTGCTTGGCGACCATTTCTTTTCTTCGTTGAAAAGAGAAATATGGCACTTCTAGGCGTGATCGGTAAATACTCTTCGTGTTTTTACTCTTTTTTTGTTCGCTTTTCGGCCTCTCACTTTAGCTCTATAGGACATCCTTTTTGCCTTTTTAGGGTCTCATTGGGAGCGGATGTGTGGATGGAGAAGATGCCTATTCATCGCTCGGACGCATTTGTTTTCGAGGCGATGGTTTGTTTTTTCCACTCTTTCCTTTCTTGATTTTTTCCTTGCTTTCCAGTATTTATTTCATCAAGATTTTACTACGTATCAATTTTCTTTCTGACATAGTCAGCGACTATCTTGCTTTTTTTGTAGGGTTCTTTGGGCGACGCAGGGCAATTACAGATCAACGTTTGTTCAGCAGGCGCTTTCTTCATCTTGATGTCGTCTTAAGGTTGGCAATATGTTTTCGCTTTATACATTTTCTTATTTGTCCTTTGGCTGCTATTTTTTTTCTTCATTTTGCAGGATTCGATGTTCTTGCTCGCGTGTTTCCGACATGATCGAGAGAGAATCGTAGATGCTTCGAGTGGACGCGATGCAGGAAGCTTCTCAATGGATGAGCTTTTTCGACAGCCGTACTTTTTGCGAGATTCTTGATGACTGAGCTTTTTTGCTAGCTCTGCTTTTCATGACGGAATGACCGGACCTCTGTTTGCAATGGATGTCCTTCGTACCGGTCTTGATAGAAGAGCAAGCGTTGTTGTTTAGATTTAGCCGTACATTAATATGTGTACGTGTATTCTGCTGTAAACGATGTTTTAATATATATAAATAAAAATGTTTGGTGACATAGATTTATATGTTTGTGTGCTTAATTCTTTTTTCGATGACAGCGTATATATAATGCAATGGTATGACGATGTATGTTTGATATTCTTTAGCGGTGTTTGTTCCTTTCCCTATTTGTGCCATTTTTCTTCTACTAGCTTAGTGATGCATGCATCATGCGGTCTCTCATTGGTTTCATCTTTTCTAGCAGTGTTTGTTCCTTGCCTTTTTTTGCCATCGTTCTTTTATTGGCCACGCAATGCATGCATCAGACAGTCTTTTTGTAGTTATGTTCTCCGTGTTCGTCTGCCATCACTTTGTTCTCTCACGGTGGACGCGGCTTCTTGCGGCCGAGAGCCGACTTGGTAGCAGGAACTATCGTCATCCGCGAGGCATCGGGTAGGGCCCGTCGAGCCCTGAGTTTTCGTGTTTGTTAGCTTTAAAGCCTTGCGACCACATCACATATATTTGTCCCGTGCTCTCGCTCCATCTTCTTCGTTGTAAATCCTTGCAACCGCATGACTGTTGTTTCCTTGCTCGCCATCCCTCTCTCCTCTTCGCTTGGTTTCGTGCTATGCAAAATAGTTATTCATCCCAGCGAACTGAAGACACTAACTAGATGTTGCTTTTATGGTGGTGCCCAATTAAAGAGTACCCTCGGAGGCTGCGGAGCATCATACTTCCATGTTCACTTCTTTCTTTTGTTGCTAGTTTTAATCAAGAAACTTCACCGCCTTCCCTTTTGGTGGGTCACTTCTTCATGCCAGGGTCTTCTAAAGCTTGCCGATGTGTCCCCCTGAACCAGCGCCAGCTCTCGCCAATACCCGAAGGCTACTCTGCAACCATTCAGGCCAAGGGTATGCCTTCAGGGAGGGGGAGAAAATCCAGAGGAACTCAAGATAAAGGCACTATGGGGAAGGGCGACTCTCTCGAGGCTTCCTCCCAGACGAGTGCTGCACCAGGAGGGCTTCGAGTTCTTCGTGATGTTGGTTCAAAACCTTGATAGTGTCTTGGAGCTTCCCGCAGTGGTCACCGAAGCCTTTGGGGGCTGCTTCCCCAGTCGCTTGGGGATGCGAGCTGAGGGCTGCTGCCGCGAGCGACTGCTTGTGAAGGTCTTCCTCGGTTCCGATGGGCGGCTGTTTTTGGGCACGGATGGGGACGATTTGTAGCCTCCCACCATCTCAATCTTGGAGATCACGTCCTCTTCACGTTCAACGGTAGCAGCGAGTTCACCGTCAAGGTGTTCGATGGTTGCCAAAGCCGCGTAGAGCTTCAGTTTGTGGGCCTTGGAGGATCTTGAGGCGGGGCTTGCGCTTAATATTTTCCCTTTGTTCATTTTAAGTTGTATCCTTTCTGTGTAAAAAAACCCTCAAAAGGGAGGAAACTCTTATTTGCTTTGTGACATAATCATTTTTCTTTATGCACTGATAAATCTGCGTTGAACACCCGACCAGTCCATTAGCACGATATGCTCCAACCACCTACAAGGTGTTTCGCCTATATTTTCCTTTCTCTTTTCTTTTCTTAACTACATGCCATGGTCCCTGATGACTCTGAAATATAGCCATCTACGTCCACAGTTAAACTGGATATTAATCATATTTTTGATGAAATATCTCTTTAAACCCTGCCACTAATGCTAATATTTAGAGGGGTATGCAATCCTTTATTTTTGTATTTTTCCTGTGCAGATAATGTCATTTAAAGGAGGGATTCACTATATTAAATTCAAAGATACGAGATTTCCAACAACCAGAAGAAACCAGGAGCCGAACAACGGAGACAGACGCCTTAACGTCCAACTATACGACAAGAGCAAAATTTCCGTCCGTATAGCTCCGGTGGTATAGTTGGTGCCGCCACTGTTAGATCAAACAAAACAACTTTCATGAAGGGACTCCTATATAAAGAAGCCTCGGGCAACGAGAAAAGCCTGCCCCAAAGAAGCCAGACCTCGCCAAAAAGTCTCTACCACAGATCTCTAGCCGCCTCTAGATCTCCAAACCCTTCTCCATCTCCAAAGCCATATTCCACCACTTGTAATAGTATATATCTTCTCTGATTGGTGACATTGTAAGACTATTGCTATCAATCTTATGATTTTCATTACAATGTTTGTGATTGTTGATCTCATCTCTATGTGTGAGTAATTCTCCTTGGGCTAAGGGCTTCAGCCTAGCCATGTAGCAATTGTGCATGTGATTTATCATAGATGGAATCGTGTATTAGTTTGTATGACATGATGATTATTGTATCCTCTCTTGACTCAATACAAGGACTTGTCAGATACCCAAGGCCCCGAGGGTTGAGCCAGGTATAGGGAGTATGAGTGATGACTGGTCTGCAGGTTGAGAACCCAGTGACAGAAGGGATAGTACGGCTGTATGTGAGGGATTTGCTTGGGATTAACGGTGGCATCACTATGCATATTATTAGTTCTCTTTATTCTATGGATGAGACTAGTATGTTATTTCTATAGGCAGTTGCAGAGGCAATAGCAATTATGGATGCACTTCCCACATATAATTTATCTTGCTCTAACAAGTACATGCATACTTTATTTCTATCTTTTATTTCCATCAGATATTTTTGCACAGCTACAGGTGAAACCGAACGCCCTAGGCCCTCTCTCTCCATCATCGACAACAACAAAAAGATGAAAGCTATTGGTCCGGTAAAAACACAAAAGGATTTCTAAAACTCCCGAAGGTCCGTTAAAGTAACTTCACTACGCATTCGCTTCCCATGGATTCGATAACCTAGGTCTACTAGGGAAAAATAGCTATACTACATCCGTAATCCAGATCGAAGGTATCAATCCCTCGTATCGAGGGCCATCCCCTCTTCCCGGGAGCAACCTCTCTAGTGAGATCTAGAGGAGGCCTCCTGGGGAGGGGAACTTCCACGAACACATAGGGCACGCGAGGGTGACCGCCCGTTGCCCGAGAGTTCACACCTGCACATGCAATTACTTCAAGAAAAGAGGCATGCAGAGGGAAAACTTAGCTTTGCCTAGCAGAAGTTGACGATGTCGAGAAGCCCCCAGCCAGAATTGCTTCTAGCCCGCTTCCATAGCTGCACTAATGTTCTCATACACTTGATTTGCGCCCGACCAATGGGTGCCGAGAAAACATGCGGCCAATCCAAACACAACTCTCCATTAACGAGGCAGCCCAGATGAACGATAACCAAGATGAGTGCGCGACAGAACTACTCATCTATACTCATCCACGGGGATTGTCTCTAGATACACTGCATGAGCAACGGGATCTAGATGGCGTGCAAGGATATTCATTATGAGGGGGGCAACCCCCGAGTAGTCTGCTCGCATGGGGCTTTCGCCCGTAGTACGTGTGCAACCGCGGGCAAGTCCGGATACGCTATCACAAAGTGACCAGTGATGTCAATGCTAGGCGCTTCTTCAAGATAAACCTGACCTTCCATCTTAGCTCCGACATGAGCTAGGCCATGAAGCCTTTTCTGGAGCCCCCGAGTTGTCAACTCCTCGTATATCTAGCGAGTCGCGCTCGATATCTGGAGGGGGCCTACTCACAACCCGATGAATCGCCCTTGGTGAACTACCTGCTTCCATGCACCCCCCTTTTGACTAATGTGAGGAAGGAGGGAACGGGTGGCTATGGATTGTTTCACGATATCTTGTTTGGTGGCCACCTAGAGGTGGTCATAAGCGGTTGGGCGGTTGTCCCCATGTGGGGTAGACCTCTCATGCTTTTTTCTTGAGCTCGTTCTTGTGGAAGCGCGTGGGAGCTTCACGGGCCCGGGAAAAGGTACAAACTCGCATTCCCATCCCCCTTGACCGTGTAATTTGCCTGGCTGGGGAGTTGTGGTCGCCTACCATAGGAGTGCCGGTGCCCAGGTCTTCATATATCAAGTGTCGGGGAAAATCCATTGAAGGGTTTGCCCCATCTTCTTCATTAAGCTGCTTGGAGTGGCTAGATTCATTCTTTTATTGAGCATCGCAGGGGAGGGCACCGTTCAAGGGTGCCCTCAGCTCGGGAGGTCATCAGACTTGAAGAGTTAGGCTTGCGTATGAGGCTTAGTTTTTGTACTGGGGCCATCATCGATGACACACGGGTCATCTCCCTCTGTGATTCAGCTTGCTCCATCTTTCTATAAGCCGTACGACATGGCTAGAATTTTTCTAGTGGTGAGCATCATGGGGAGAGCACTATTCAAGGTTTCCCCTAGTTTGGGGAGTCGTTTGAGATGGGAGGGGTGATTTTAGGCATCCTAGTGTGTTTTACCGACTTGATTAATTAGGCAACCATACAAGGCTCGGTTTTAACACTGGGGCCATCTCCCTCTGCGGCTCGGCTAGTCCCATCTTATTTCTACAAGCCATTCTGAAGGGAATATGCCCGAGAGGCAATAATAAAGTGGTTATTATCTTATTCCTTGTTTATGATAAATGTTTATTGTGCATGTTATAATTGTATTAATTGGACACGTTAATACATGTGTGTTTAATAAACAAATAAAGGGTTCCTAGTTATGCCTCTCTTATAAACTAGCTCGTTGGTTAACAAGATGATCAAGGTTTCCTGATCATGGACATTGGATGTTGTTAATAACGAGGTCACAGTATTGGTGAATGATGTGACGAACATTCATGTGAAGTATAGCATTACGATCACTGTCATTGTGTTTAAATTGCTATAACATCGTGCAAAGTAATCTTAGTCCTTAGACCATGAGATCATGTCAATTCCTAATACTAGAAGAGTAACTTGATAGCATCAAACGTCACACCATAACAGGGTGACTATAAAGGTGGGTTCAGATACTCCGAAGGTGTTATGTTGAGGCTCATGGATCAAGAGTGGGATTTGTCTATCCATATGATGGAGATATATACTCTAGGACCTCTCGGTGATATCACATTGAAATAGCTTGCAAGCAAGTGATGTGATCACTAGAATGTTATATCACGGAAACAAGAAAAGAGTGCCTGTCGGTAAAACGAGATCAAACTAGGTATGGAGATACCGATGATAGAATCTTGGACATGTAATATATCGTGAGACAAAGGGATTTAGTTACAATGTTAAAGGTTCACACGATCACTAGAGTCATCGTTGAATGTGTGGGAGTCAGTACGAATCTCCAGGTCCCGCTGCTGGTTATTGATCGGAGAGAAGTCTCGATCATGTCTGCATTATTCACGAACCATAGGGTGACACACTTAAGGGATACCGACACCATTTGGAGCAAATGTGTTTCACATAAAGATTTAAGAAAGCGCTGGAATCATTTTGATGGAAACCGGAATTGTTTCGGGTGAAATTGCAGAAACTGGTTCTACATGTGATATTGAAATGTTGCAGCGGGTTTTATGTGAATGTTTGTTAATTAAACTAATTAAAAAAATTCTGAATAAATAAATAAAAGGGTTTTATTAAATGAGAGATTGCATTAGATTTGGTGGAAATTTAATGATTTTGAGTGGGATTTTGAGTGGATAAAATGGAGGGGCATTTATGTGAGTGGGAGCTCCACCCACATAAATGGAGGAAGAGGTGGAGGCACCACCTTAGGTGCCGGCCAAGGCCTTGGGGATGGCCCCTCCGCTATAAAAGGCCCCCTCCTTCCTCCTTCTCACTCACACCTCCTTGTGAAGGATCTCTCTCCCCCGCTAGAAATTATTCCCCATGGTCTCGGATTAGCGAGATACATGTTCCGAGTGGCTTTATCTGGAAAGGAGTTGCTACTTCCACTACATCGTTGGATCAAGGAGGCAGAGGTTGTACGGTGGACCGGACATGTGTGCGATCACGGATGCACCGCTGCTTTGCGGTGCTAGACTTGCTGGTGCTGGACCTACTGGACGTGCTGGTGTTGGACCTGCTGGACTCACTGGACTTCATCATGATCTTGAGATCGACAAGTGTACGACTACATCAACCACAAAATCAACTTTGTTAACAATGCTTTGTCGATCTTCAAGGGTATGTTCTCTATGGATGTATATCCACCCGTTGATTGTATCTAGGTAGATAGATCTTGGTTCTTAGATGTTCACATCGTAGGATTTTTTGTTTTCTATGGTGCGAACCCAACACACTCAACAAGGCTAGACTTCTTTGGTGAGCATTGCAGGGAGGGTGCTATCGGGCGTCCGGGGGTATCCCCAACATCTTGTCAAAGATGCATGGACACCCCCAGATCTGTGCCTGATTGAGGCCATCTATGATGTCCCCAAGGACATCTCTTTCCTTGTCAGGATGAGCGGAAGATTCATCGGTCGATTGTACAAAACATGATGATGGTTCTGGGGTGCCACTCGGGGGCGCCCCATGTCTTCTTTGACTTAAGGGCCTCACTAGGGGTAGGGAGAGGCGCTATCAGGCATCCAGGGGACCTTTCCTACTCACCTAAGTTTCGGAGTAGAAACCCTGGCTCGTTACGGGACAAGGGCCCTTGGTGATTCCCACGTGGGAATCTTCTCCTTGTTCTTAGCAAGCAATGCATGATTGTGCATGTGGCTGCCCAAGCCGAGCCTGCTGGAGAGGGGGCTTGGAATCAGGCACCTGATGAGTGAATATTTGCATCATGTTTTACATTATTATTTCGCATTGTAGATGTAGGATCTTGGTATTTTACAGCGCTCGCGCGCACATTTTATGTCTGTTTTCACATTGATAAGGACAGATGATGGATCCAATGGATACAATTCTTGGAGCAGTTCTACTGTGGAGAAAAGGAGTAAAAAACAACATAAATCGCTTATTTGGGAAATATTAATAATACCAGAAGAAAACCAGAAGTGAACAAAGGAGGCAGAAGGTTCAACGACCAACTATACGACCAGAGAAAATTTTCTGGCCGTATAGTTGGCGCCGCCTTTGTCTCCTCAAATAGTTTCACCCCATGCAACTGGTTCATGAGAGCACATACATAACACCTAGAAATCGCAGAAACCTCACCTCCGGAAGGAATCTAGAGGGGGAACTCATCCACCGGGGATCCATCTTCTCCCTGTGCAGATCTGGGAGGCTAAGGCATCGATCTTCATCATCCACCGCTGCATCACCACCATCTCCATTCATCCCATCTACATCTTGTCTAGATCTTGTTGTAATTCCCGTAGTTGTTATGGATTTATATAAGTACTATTCATCTATGATTGTTTCCATTACCATTGCCATGATGTTGATTGCCTCCATGTCTGAGTAGATCTCTAGTTCTTGGGGAGATGTAGAAACCCTAGTATGAGATTGAAATAAGATAAAGTCTATTATGATATTCATCGCTGTGACCATGTGTTATATTTTCTACATCTTGATGTTGAGAGAAGTCGACCTCTCAATATTTGCCTCTCATGGGGACTTGATGGACGGAACTACTAGTTGGTAGATGGAGGCGTGCTACACTTACAGTGACAATAAAGTTGTTGTCACCCCTTACATTTCAACTTGGGAAACCGAGGAAACTCATGGAATACTATCCATGCCATGGGATACGTCCTATGGGATTACGTCCCTTAATAGTGCAGTAATTCGATTGATGTCGATTGCTGACTGCTGTGGTTATGAGGATGATGTGAGCATCGGTTGCTGCTTATTTGTCCAGATACGGAGTTCCTCCCACACATACATAGTTGAGAATGTTCATGATGATAATCTTTATCTTAGATCCTTATAATGCTAGTGGTGTATCCACTACTCCCTGAGAATGCTTTTTCCCTACCGCAGTTCCAATCTTTCTTACATACGCGATACTTGCTTTATGTATTCAGTTATTTTTCTTTACTTTACTATTGCTCTTATACCTAAAACCCAAAAACACCTTTTTACACAATACTCGCATTTTATCTTGTAACTTAGAACTTTATCTAGCATTTCTATAGTCATATTTATTTCAAGAGTTATTAGACTTCAGACTCCTGCTCCCTATGGGATCAATATCTTTATTTCAAAACTAGCTACAAACAATCTCTGCACTTGCAATCATCAGCACCATGTCCGTCTTATCACCGAGGATGGGAAGAGGATGTACCTTATTTGCTGTGAACGCAAGCATACGCAATGGAGAAAATCTTGACAGAAGACTCAAAGGCATGAGTAGACATTCTTCTTCTCATCAAAGGGATTCACACCCTTCAAAAGAAGGCTAACTCCACCCTTTCGGTGGATTCCCCAAGAAGGGTGGAGGGGACTTGAGCGAACCGCCTAGACAAACTACTCATGTGTTCACCCATCCTCTGCCTAACCCTAACGAGGTCTCTGAAGTTATCTTGCCACCTCCATCCCTGTTCTGGTGATCCTTGCAGTTCCACCACAAGGGGAGGTGGTGACATGCTTGCTCGGTGGTGCCTGCCCAAGGTCCTACCCCGCAGGGACGTGAAGGATCAATAAAGGGAGGGATTGATCAAGCGATGTGGTCGTCTACCATCTCTTCGTCAGCTCCGAGGAGGCAGTAGGTCTCCCATTCCCTGAGACATAGAGGTCCGAGCATGATAGGCTGGGAGGGGGAACTCGTGATGGATGTGCCCCCTACCTAGCACATCGGATGTCATGTCTAGGATTTCGACACCGGGGATGGATGATCCCTTTTGAGTTTGGCCAGGGGTGAAACGTCCGGCGAGCTAGAGAACACAATCACACAAGGAGACACATGTTTTACCCAGGTTCAGGCCGCGATGTGGATATCCCTACGTCCAACAACTGTCTACTATCAGGTGGATGAAAACATGGTTACATAATTTGTTCCCGAGGAATAACACAACCTATTCTTCCCTCCCCTTTTCCCCTCCTCTTACTCTACCTAGGCCTCAATTTATAGTGACAAATGGACACCCCAAGGGTCGGTATCCATGCAGTGTTGTGTCGCGTGCATAGCCACAATGTGGCAGGGTGCTCATGCGCCCTGACTGCGTGGATAGCTTCATGTGAGCATGCGCAGGGGCACAGTGGAATCTGTCCCACCGACCTGATTCCTGTCTAGAGGTTGCTCCCCGAGATTATCTCTATTCTGCAGAGATGTCGCCTTGGTCTGGCATTGGCCGGTTGTCACGTAGCAACACATGAACACCACCCGTCGGGGTGGAACGTGCATGGCCCTGAAGTGGCGTGGTTGTACTGTTGTTCCCTAGTGTGTGCTATAGTGTGAGCAGTAGTAGCTTGGTGCCTAGGTCAGCACCACCGGCTAGTTGTCCCGCTCTTAGGGTAAGCTCTAGGTCTTCCGCTCATGTGCCTAGTGTCCGGGGTGCTCCCTTTCATGGGATTTCCTGGGGTACCAAAGAGAATGTTCCGGTTCCTTGCTCCTAGGAGGCATCAGGCTCTTCGCCCATCGGATCGTGCCCCCCGGATTCCACGGTGTCAGGACACTATTCTCTAGGCTCATCTCCCTTCCATGGAGGCACAACTGGGGCCCGTGAGGACCTCTTGTTCGCCGAGCAGGACCTTGGCTGCCCTCATGAGGGCTTCTTTGCTTCGGGGTAATGACCCTCCTGAAGGATCAGGAGTACTCCCGGTCCCATGAAGAGGACAATGGGGATTCCATTAGGCCATCAACAACATCCATCGCCACGCTCCGGGTCCAAGATCCCTCCATGGCCATGGAAAGCATAGGGGAAAGGAACTCGGAAGGGGGAAAATGGAGGATTTAATTTGTGGTCACCGTTGGTGGCTAAATAGGGGCTAGTTTTGCGTAGGCAGTGATGAGTGCATTTTAAGCATATTTACCTTATGTTTTTGCATGAGTAGTAGTAGGATTTTGGTATTTTATGACACACATGCGCACCTTTTATTCATATTTACGCGGGATCCCAAAATGTTGAGGCATAGATGAACATATCACTTTGGGTTGTCATATTGGATAAAAACAACACGCTTGGGAGAAAAGGCATCACGAAGAGAAGCTACTGAAGGGTTAATGAGCATCGGTATAGGTAGACCCCGCCCCTACTGTGTGCCCATACCATGCGGCGGCTGCTTCATCTCGTAAAATACTCTCACGATGCAAAGATGGCTCTGAGATCTAACATTTAGAGACACCAGCATACGTAGAAACCTCACCTTCGAAAGGGATCTAGAGGGGGAACTTGTAGAGGGCATCATCCTTGCTTCTGCATGGATCATCATAAGCCAAGACATCATACCCATCATCATCAACAACTGCATCTTCATCACCATCACCATCACCATTCCCATCTCATTTACCCCCATCTTGTTGTAATTCCAATTATTATTATGGATTGGCACTTGTTATCATCCATCTACTCATATTCATTTCCTATATTCATGATGTTGTTGTTGATTACCTCTATGTATGAGTAGTTTATTTTGTTCTTGGGGAGACGGAGAAACCCTAGCAATATTATGATGTGAAATAAAGATGATCTATAATTTCACTTCATAAACATGTATTAATTTTCTCCCTAAATATTATGTGAAGTGCTCCAAGTAATATTTTCCTCTGGGACTAGAGAGGGAACTACTATTGGTCATATGGTAGTACGTACGGTGCTAAGTGACATAATGTGTCGGCTTGCTATTCATCTGGGTAACAGGGATTAAAAGGGATTCACTAAGCTCATATCAATATCCACAGGGAAATTCTTAATTATGATGAATCAGAGTGGCTTGCTTACGGTCATTGTAGTGGTTATTACGGATGAAATAACATATGGATTTTTGTGATCATATTATTATGGAGATCTTCCCATACATACGCATGAAGGATGATATAGATTCATCCTAATCATAAATAGTATGCTAGTGGTGGATCCTACACTCTATGAGAATGCTTTAGCCCTCTTGTTGTTTCATTACATTTTTACATCGCGGTTGTCTCTTGTTTGCATCCTTTAGTTTTAAGACTTTAATATTTTGCACACAAACAAACTCTCTTGAAACACCTGAGCCTGGAATCAAGGACAACTTCCAAGTATTCCTTAGTAAAAGGTAACTAGAGGCATAAATACCTCTACCAAATTCTCTCCATGGTTCGATACTCTTACTTCGACTAGCTACTTTGTGTTTGTGCCCTTACAGTCATCAAGCTATTTTCTAGCATTGTTATTGGGGAGCTAAGTGCTTTTGACCTTTGTATTTAGTTACTTATTTATTTATCATTATTGTACTAAATTTTTTTTACTAGTTACAGGTAAGCACCTTGGGAAAATATGAACATATAATACAACTTGAGGTTGCAAAGCACTCTGGCCCACCAATGAATGCCTATCTTAAAACAAGCTATCGCATCAACCCTTAATCCTATGTTGGTGGATCTATTGCATGCTAAAAGGTTTGCAAGGGGATAGTATGGAAGAACCATATTAGCATTTGGAATTCTTTAAAAATATATGTGGGACTTTCCATTTTAACATTTTCACTAGGGACAAGGTTAAATTTGACTCTTTGGTCAAACTCTTATTGATAAAGCCTGTTCTTAGTATGATAATTATCCTGCAGAAATTACTGATACTTGGGAGGAATTATCCTCTGCATTTTTGACTGATTTCTTTCCGAAACTAGGCCTCTCGGAACAAGGTGTATGATAGCCAACTTCAAGAGCTTCCCAGAAGAAGGCCTCTACGGAGACTACTCAAGGTTTAGGGATATTCTAAATCATTTTCCTCACCATGAACTCCAACCTTGGTTAATTATATGAGTAATCTATCTTGCTATAGTCTTTGTTCCTGAAATAATCTATCTTGCTACTCATACTAAAATAAATAAAAAGAAAGATGGGTATGAGTAATCTATATTGCTATAGTCATAGTAAAATCGAAATAGATTACTAAAGATGTCTATAAATAATCTATCTTGGTCACTATAGTCTTCATGCTTGAACTAATCTATCTTGCTATCACCTTGTTTCTTGTCTTGCTTAGCATAGGTTATTGGTGCACTTAGTTGAACATAGTGAATTTAGGTTTTGTGCTTGATAAATTAAACGCTAGTTTTATTCTATATTTATTAGACCCTAAACCTCACTCCCCCTCTAGGGAACATCCATTGTCCTTTCACCTGTCCGGATCTCTTGCAGCCTACCGAACACGCCCATGGTGATTCCCCTCTATATATGCCCCTTTTATTGAAGGGCTCTTGGGGACCTCTAGGATGTTCCTAAGTGTTATCTCTTTCCCATGAGCCATAGTCAAATCCATCAAATATGGTAAGACTTAGAGTCAATTCTACACTAGTAGAAAAAGGACTTCCGTCAGACTGCCCCGAAGCGACCAGTCCCGGTTCCCTTACGAACCAGGACTAATATGAGCATTAGTACCGGTTTGTAAGGCCAGGATGCCATACAGGAAAGGACCACCATTAGTCCTGGTTTGTTTGGGACCTTTAGTCCCGGTTCGTGGTACGAACCAGGACTAAAGGTTCATGTTCCTGGATATATACATCCCAACCCCACAGGCTTGTGTGTGAGTTGGTTTGTTTTTCCCCTCTCATGCACAAGCGGTGTATGTTGCTTTGTTTTCCCCTCTATGCACAAGAGGTTCTCGATGAAATGCGTGAGAGCACGATGCCACTTGATTTCACACAAAACAAACATGATATGAAGTGCATGAGCCACACTTAAGGTTTCTCCTCTTTGTTTCCTCCTCGGTCGAGGTTAGCAACTTTATCCTTTCATCTGTCATTGACACAATGCATTTATCAATGTACAATGGTCATTTCTCTAGATGTTCTATAATGGTTTTTGATAAACTTAATCATATAATGTAGATGAGCTGATAATGGATGTATGGTGACCGACGCACTGCCGAGTCTTACGCAGTGTGAATGGTTTTATGCGTTGACTGTCAGAATAAGAAGGATTATTCTTCCTCAAGAACCCTTCACACCCACCTGCTTCGGTCTGGTTTCATGCCCATAATTGTTGGATCAAGAACGGAGAAAGAGGGGTTATCATGGAAGACAATGAAGAAGAAGAGGATGATGACAATTATCCTATGTTCCCTGACTATGGTGATACTGCAACGGGGGAAGCTGAAGATGAAGAGGCACCAGATGAGCTCGTTGATGATCTTCAACATGCCATTGTGGATGCACAGAGAGAATGTGAAAGTGAAAAATAGAAGTTGAAGTTGAAGCGCATGTTTTGTGATCACAAAACAAGGTTATACCCAAATTGTGAAGATGGCAACACAAAGCTCGGTACCACACTGGAATTGCTACAATGGAAGGCAGAGAATGGTTTAACTAACAAGGGATTTGAGAAGCTACTGAAAATAATGAAGAAGAAGCTTTCAAAGTATAACGAATTTCCTGCCAGAATGTACGAAGCAAAGAAGGTTATCTGCCCTCTAGGATTAGAGGTGTAGAAGATACATGCATGCATTAATGACTACATCCTCTACCGCAATGAGGAGTACGAGAATAAGAATGAATGCCCAATATGTGGTGCATTTAGGTATAAGATCAGATGAGATGATCATGGTGATTTTGAGGGTGAGCGCCTTAGGAAGAGGGTTCCTACCAAGGTTATGTGGTATGCTCCTATAATACCATGGTTAAAACGGTTGTTTAGAAACAAAGAGCGTGCCAAGTTGTTGTGATGGCACAAAAAAGACCACAAGAAAGACATGATGTTGAGACACCTCGCTGATGGGTCGCAGTGGAGAAAAATTGAGAGAGTACTCGGGATTTGCAGATGACGCAAGGAACTTAAGGTTTGGTCTATGTACAGATGACATGGATCCTTTTGGGGAGTAGAGCTGCAGCCATAGCACCTAGCCTGTAACTCTATGTATCTATAACCTTCCTCCTTGGTTCTGCATGAAGCGGAAGTTCATTATGATGCCAGTGCTTATCCAAGGACCGAAGCAACCCGGCAAAGATATTGATGTGTACCTAAGGCCATTAGTTGAATAACTTTTACAGTTGTGGCACGGACAAGGTGTACATGTGTGGGATGAGCACAAATAGGAGGAATTTTACCTACGAGCATTGCTTTTCATAATCATCAATGATTGGCATGCTCTTAGTAATATTTCAGGATAGGCAAACGAGGGATACAATGCATGTACACACTATTTAGATGAGACTGAAGGTACATACTTCCATAAATGTAAGAAGGATGTGTAGCTGGAGAATCGTTGATTTCTGTCGACCAAGCATATCGTAAGAAAGAAAGGCAAGCATTTTAAATGTGAGGTAGATCACCAGAATAAGCTTGTCCCCCATACTGGTGATGATATATTTGGAATGGTCAAGGATCTAGAAGTAATCTTTGGAAAGGGTCCTAGCGGTCAATCTGTTCCGAATGACGCTACCAGACACGTGCCCATGTGGAAGAATAAATCTATATTTTGGGAGCTACCCTATTGGGAAGTCCCAGAGGTACACTCTTCAATCGACATGATGCACATGACAAAGAATCTTTGCGTGGACTTGCTAGAATTCTTGGGCATGTATGGGAAGTCAAAAGATACATCGGAAGCATGGCAGGACCATCAACGTATGAATGAACAAGATGGCCTGCATCTAAAGAAGTATCAAGGTCCTTCTAGCTACACTCTTACCAAAAAAGAGAAGGAAATATTTTTTGAATGCCTGAGCAATATCAAGGTCCTGTCTGGCTTCTCGTACAATATAAAGGGAATAATAAATATGATAGAGAAAAAATTCCAGAACCTAAAGTCTCATGACTGCCACGTGATTATGATGCAATTTCTTTCAGTTGCATTGAGGGGCTTCTACTAGAAAATGTTCGAGTACCCATTATGAAGCTATGTGCATTCCTCAATGCAATTTCTCAGAAGGTAATCAATCTAAATACCCTACCAAGGTTACAGAATGATGTGGTCTAATGTATTGTTAGTTTTGAGTTCATGTTCCTACCATCCTTCTTCAATATTATTAAACATCTCCTAGTTCACCTAGTTAAAGAGATTGCCATTCTTGGTCCTATATTTCTACACAATATGTTCCCCTTTGTGAGGTTCATGGGAGTCTTAAAGAAATATGTTCATAACCGTGCTAGGACATAAGGAAGCATCTCCAAGGGCTATGGAACAGAGGAGGTCATTGAGTTCTATGTTGAATTTATTCCTGAGCTTAAGCCGATTGGTGTTCCTCAATCATGGCACGAGGGGAGTCTGAGTGGAAAAGGCACTTTAGGAAAGAAAGCAATAATATGTAGAGACGGGCATTCTTTCACTAAAGCGCACTATACAGTTCTACAAAGTTCCACCTTGGTGGCTCCGTATATCAATTAACACAAGAATATTCTTTGCTCCCAATGCCCGGGGGAGTCTGACGATTCGATTACACATGCACACATGGTGACTTTCGGTGGTTGGTTGCAAACACATCTCATGAATAACACCACTATTGGAGATCAGCTGTAGCTGTTGGCCAGGACACCATCTTCGACTGTATTGACTTTTCAAGGGTACGAGCTAAATGGTAATATATTTTACATGATCGCCCAAGATAAAAAGAGCACCAACCAAAACAGTGGTGTCTATATTGATGCAACAAACAACAATGGGAAAAATGACACATATTATGGTTACATAGAGGAGATATGGGAACTTGACTATGGACCTTCTTTTAAGGTTCCTTTGTTTTGGTGCAAATGGGTCAAGCTGACAGGAGGCGGGGTTCAGGTAGACAAGAAGTACGAAATGACAATAGTGGATCACAACAATCTTGGTTTCACAGACGAACCATTCGTCCAAGCCAATGACGTGGCTTAGGTTTTCTATGTGAAAGACATATCTACCAAACCGATAAAAAGGAAGAAAAAATAGGCAAACGGATACATCATCTGATGAGCTAAAGCGCCACATAGTTCTTTTAGGGAAAAGAAACATCATGGGAGTGGAGGACAAGACAAACATGTCAAAAGTTTATAATAAATTTGATGAAATTCCGCCCTTTACAATGAACACTGACCCAAGCATCCTGTTAAATGATGAATATAATCCATGTTTACGGCCGACGTGATCATCAGAAAGGCATTTAAGGAAACAAGTGACTATATGTATTTTGAATTATGCCTTTGGTGGTTTTTGAGATGCAATCAATATACCAAGTTTAGTATATTCTCATGAGATAGAACTTGTATTGCATCTCTGAAGAAACATCATATTATGAGTCTAGAAATCATGTTTACAAAAAATCATGAGCATTAGATCATGTACCTGTAGTTCAAACCGGACCCACTTCCTACTGATTCGGCAGACATTTGTCTTTTTCACCTGGGGTGGACGGAAAGGTTTCAGATACCTCAGTTGGTACATCATCCATGTAAGGTGGTCTAGTATTTTGAAAAATGGGGTGGTAGCATTTTGAATTAGCCCTTTGGTGGTTGCTTCACAAAACGCCCTGTTTTTGGCACTCGTAAAATGGAAAATGGCTTTTCCATGCGACGAAAAGGAAAATTCATCCTGCAACATTGTTTGCCATCCCAAGATAGACATGAGTGCACAATATGGGCACACTATCACAAACTATGCCGCGATTCTGGCCATAACATTGGTCATTTAGTCCAAAAGCCATGAAACCTTGAACATGGCAGCTCATTCTGAGAAGGAATTTTCAAGATGTGATCGATATACCAAGTTTGGCAATTTTCCTTGCAACTATGTCACATAATATGACACCACGCAAAATATTTACATTGTTCAGACCGTTTTTGAATTTCTTATGCCTGTTTCCAAATTTTCCCTTTTCAAACTATGGTGAAAATGGCGGGCATGAATATAGGGGACGAGCCTAGCTAAAACTTGCATTGGATCTCTGAATAAACATCATATTGTGATTCTAAAAATTATTTTTTCAAAAAATCATGAGCATTAGATCATGTACCTGTAGTTCAAACCAGACCCACTTCCTATTGATTCGGCAGACATTTATCTTTTTACCCGGGGTGGACAGAAATGTTTGAGATACCCCGGTTGGGACATCATCCATGTAAGGTGGTCTAGTATTTTTGAAAAATGGGGTGGTACAATTTTGAATTAGCCCTTTGGTGGTTGCTTCACAAAACGCCCCATTTTTGGCACTCGTAAAAGAAAATGCCTTTTCTGTGCGACGAAAAGGAAAACTTCCTCCTGCAACATTATTCACTATCCAAAGATACACATGAGTTCACAATATGGACACACTATCACAAACTATGCCGTGATTCTGGCCATAACATTGGTCATTTAGTCCGAAAGACATGAAACCTCGAACATGGTAGCTCATTCTGAGAAGGAATTTTCAAGATGCGATCAATATACCAAGTTTGGTCATTTTCCTTGAAACTATGTCACATAGTATGACACCATGCGAAGGTCGGACCATTTTTGAATTTCTTATTCATGTTTCCAAATTTCCCTGTTTCAAACTATGGTCAAAAAGGTGGGCATGAAGATAGGGGATGAGCCTCGCTAAAACTTGCATTGAATCTCTAAAGAAACATCATATTGTGAGTCTAAAAATGATTTTAAAAAAAATCATGAACATTAGATCATGTACCTGTAGTTTAAACCGGACCCACTTCCTACTAATTCAACAAACATTTGTCTTTTTCTCCCACGATGGACGTAAAGGTTTGCGATGCCCCGGGTAGGAAATTGTCCATGTAAGGTGGCTAGTATTTTTGAAAAATAGGATGGTAGCATTTTAAATTATCTCTTTAGTGGTTGCTTCACAAAACTCCCCGTTTTTTGGCACTCGTAAAATGGAAAATGGCTTTTCTGTGCGACGAAAGGGAAAACTTCCTCCTGCAACATTGTTCACCATCCCAAGATACACATGAGTGCACAATATGGACACACTGTCGCAAACTATGCCGTGATTCTGGCCATAACATTGGCCATTTGGTCCGAAAGCCATGAAACCTCAAGCATGCATTTTGAGAAGGAATTTTCGAGATGCGATCAATATACCAAGTATGGTATTTTTCCTTGCAACTATGTCACATAATATGACACCACGCGGAGGATTTACATTGTTTGGACCATTTTTGAATTTCTTACGCCCGTTTCCAAATTTTACCATTTCAAACTATGTTAAAACAGCGGGCAAACTAAAATTTTCATTGGATCTCTGAAGAAATATCATATTATGAGTCTAAAAATTATTTGTTATAAAAATCATGAGCATTAGATCATGTACTTGTAGTTCAAAAAATTATTTAAAAAAAAGATAAATATCTTTATTTCTTTTATTAGATAGATATTCTTTATTTCTTTTATTAACATTTTAATATACAATAAGGCAGGAACCAGAATTTATACTACAAAGTTCAAATATAATTTTCAAAATGCCCTTTAGTCCCGGGTCATGCCAAGACCCAAGACTAAAGGTGGACGGTTGGGGCGTGTCCTCTGGGCAGCTGTCAGAACTCTTTAGTCCCAGGTCATGGCATGACCTAGGGCTAAAGGCCCCTAATATATAACCCGCCACTGCCTCCTCCCTCGCAGATCCATCTCCATTCTCGATCGAGCTAGCGTAGGAGGCACCACCGAATTGATGCTAGCAGGCTGCCCAAATCCACCACGGATCCTCGCTCTCCGACCAACCGCTCCATTCACCGTCACTGTCCGAGCATGCACTGCCGCTTCTGCCACCACCAACCGTGTCGCGCGCCCTAGCCACCAGCACCACCACTCGCACCACCGTTGTTCATGTGCGCCTCGGCTGCCAACCACCACCAACCGTGCCACCCACCGGAGAAAGGATCTGCCGCAAGAAGCCCACTCCACCGGCCGTCACCTACTACCGTTGACTGCATGTTAGTGTCCCTTGTTCTTCCCATCTCCATTAAGCCCCTTCTCCCGGAATGCTAGCTATATGATCCCCTTATTTGATCCAATGTACTTTGCTTAATTATCACTAGACTCAAATTGTTAGTGATTATTTGGTGTCAAAATTTGCTAGTAGTAATATTAGTATAGTAGTATTAGTACTAGTAGTATAGTAGTAGTATTAGTGTACTCTTTATTAATAGTAGTATTAGTACTAGTAGTATAGTGGTAGTGGTAGTATTAGTAGTAGTATTAGTAGTACAAGTCATGTGTAAAAGACACATTTTTGTATGCTATAACATGATTCTTGGACAATTTTAGATGATATAACATGTATTCGGCTCAAGGGAGTAATGTCATCGGGTCGGGCATGGCAAAACGCGCGCATATAGGGACGATGGACTGGCGCGACAACGCGCGCCATATATGGACGATGGACAGGCACGACAACACGTTTCATATATGGACAATAGACGAGCGCGGCAACGCGTGCCATATAGGGACTATGGACGAAGGTCACAACGCGCGCCAGATAGGGACTATGGACGGGCGCGACAATGCGCGCCATATAGGGACGATGGGCAGGCGCGACAACCAATTCGCACGGGTTTCTTAACTCCATGGAGGCAACCATTTCGCGTGGTGTCCTTAATTCATTAGCACTTTGCTGCATTTATAGCATCGAAATAACTAGCAAGTCTTTGCAGAAACTATGGAGTGCGACCTGGATCAAGAAGAGATATTACAAGGTATGACAGCCGGTGATGATATGACTGATGTCCGCAAGAGCAAAAATTGTTTGTAGCTAGTTTCTAAGTTTAGATATCGATCCCACAGGGAGTAAGTGTTTATTGATACAATCTTTGTCACAGGTCTTCGAGTGAATTGACTGCAAGTGTTGAAATAATAATGGGATTTTGATTAAATGCGATAGATTTATTAGAACTAAAATGTAAACTTCAGAAATATAATTCATAAAAGTAAAGAACGGCTTTGCTTGTTTGTTGTTTCCTGTAGATGGCTAAAGAAGGCGCGGGGAGATTCAGTTCATGGTGATAGTAAATGTGCCAGGTGGACGAGTTGTAAATGTAACAATTATAATCTTATAGATATATGTGTAGGCAAGCAACCCTTAATTATCCGGAACTCCTCTTGGTAGATTTTATCCTAACTTCAATAATCCTACTAGCCTACTACCAGAACCATGGTCAAACACTAGACGATTAAGACCCTTCAGGTCTCTTAGCGATTAAGCTCCTTGGATTGGACTAATGCAATAAGCATAGTGGTTACTCGTTATCCTTGAGTCAACTAGCTTTCCATTGATATCCCCGTGTCACCCGGGGGTCACCGATCCGCTAGCGTACAAGATCTTATCTATGTAGAACAAGGTATCATGTTGTCTGGGCCCTTAATTGGACAACAAGCATTAAGAATCCCATAGATAGTCAAGCACACATAATATAGTAATTAGAATCAATCACAAACTAATGGAAAATATATGAAGGCACATCACATCTCACCAGTCCCCTACATCTCCCACGCCCAAGGGAATTACTCACACATGAGAGAAGAACAGATCATCAATATAATAAAATAAAGGGAATTCGTCTTGGTATTACCATGGAGATCCACAATAAGAATAGAAAAATTTCCAACACAATTCAAGATGGGAAGAAAACAATCTCAAACCCTAGTCTTGCAAGGTGGAGATCCCTCTCTCTCTCAAGTACAAGTAGTGGCTATAGGGGTGTATTGGCTAGGAGGTCGAAGATCGTGGAGCGAGATGAAGAACGTCTTCTCCTTCTTCTCTGGATCTCTTCTTTCTCCCTTTTGGATGGTGTGGCGGCTACTATGTTTTGTTTTCGTCCACGGTCCCTTCACGGAAGTTGTCCCTTTTGACAAGACAGAGGTGGCGGCAACTATATGGCGGGAACTATACGACCAGAAAAAATATTCCCACCGTAGAGTTTCTTGTTAAAGCTTCTATGAGCTCCCCTCGCGTGCTTCCAACGTGGGACTTGCTTGTTTTCTCCAGAATATTTTATTTCTCTAGTTAAATTCCCTGTTGACATTCAAAACCTGAAACATACATTAAAATCCAAGTTTTCTTCGCTACCGAAGTATTAGCGTTAGGTGAAACCAGAAAACAATCAAATCCGGGAGAAAACCATCAATAAAAGCCATAAAAAATGTGTCGAATCTCACAGCTATCAAATCCCCCAAGCTTAGATGTTGCTTGCCCTCGAGTGACAAGGAAATAAGGAAGAATAGCAGAGATTTGAGACTGAAAATAAAGTAACTCACAAGTTTGAATTGGTATCAAATTCTTTTCTTCACAATTCATGCAATCTTAAATATGATCATACAAGTATTCACAAGATTGCACTGATTCCACTTCCTGACCACGTATATCTTATTAGGAAATAAATCATATGCCTAAACAAGTGTCAAAAGTTTATCTAGGAAGGTGAGCCAAATTCTTTTGGTGCCTCTCTTTGTTGAGATATGAAAACTTTTTGTTCTTGTTCATTTAACCAATTAAGAGTACTCAAGTTGGCATCAAAATATTTAATTTATGAACAACTCATCTACTCTCATGTCAAAATTTCAAGACTCTCAAAGCACCTTTTTCTTTCTCTTGTCTTTCAAAAACTACAGCTCTTTCATAGAGAAATCACGCCACTATTTTTTACATGTTAATTGGGACTGTGTTGTGCACTCGTGACCATGCCAATAAATAATGTTGAGCAATAATGGGTCAGAGGAGTACTACAACTTCACTTGGAACGTGAAACCATGAGGAGACTAAATTTTTTACACGTCATAGCATTGCCGCTACAGAAGTTTACATAACTCAATTGCCGAAATCAAGTGGTTTCCCACATTTAGACCGTTCGTTGGCCAGCGAAGTTAATAGTTCTCCATGGAGCATGACAGAGTTGTAATGACACGCGTAAATCAATATCTTACAGTAATTATTAGAAAACGTAGTGGCATAATTTCTACTATTTTGAAGCATCCATTTAATCAAACAATTTCAATCAAGGGTACTATCGAGTCTATTTATATTAAGCTGAAATGGGATGGAGTAGTTCTAAAATCAAATTCTTTGAGCTAAGCATAGACTCAAGTCATCTTTCAGATGCTTTTTATTGTTGTAAAATGTTGGAAGTATTTTAACCAAGTTCATTGCTCATTGTTTCAAAGCTAAAAAGGAGACACTAGCAAAGGAATAGAATTTGTAGGATAACAAGCTAAGTGGGGAGTGAATCTAGTGCAAGCAAGTAAATAATTGTAGGATCAATTTAAGGTTGCAAAGAGTGTGATGAAAGGAATGTGATACCTCCTCTTGCTTGCTTCGTCCTTGTATTCGAGTCGAACCTCTCCTATATTTCCATATTGCCAAATCACCTAAAATCAAGCAATCTCCGAGAGAAATAAAGAAACAAACTTGCAAATAAAATTACAACTAATTTTTTGTATTTTTGGTTTAGGAATGCAAAACTGAAAATAAACATGCAATTTTTGAAGAAATAAATCAAAAGAAGAAAAAAAAACATGAATGCAAAGTTTGGAGGTTTTCAAACCTCTCCCAAGCTTAGGCTATCGCCAGGCTCAGTTGTTGCCGTCAGTTGGCGGCTGGTGCGGGTACTACTGGTAGAAGTCAGGGAAGTGGGCCATGAAGTGACTGAAGTTGTGAGTCAAAGTGGTCGCATCTTCATTCACATCCTGAAGAGTGTGGTTGATTTCCCCAATGTGCTAGTTGAGGTACTGGAACTCCTTCTCCACAATCGAGAAGGCTTGGGGACATGGCAGCTAAACCTACTCAACCTGTGTATCATCAAGATAACTGAATTGATATGCTCGGAGCCTCCGGTTAGCATGGTAAACACCAAGGAAGCCACAGGCAGTCAAATATTTGATGTCCATAAGTTTGGATCCATCAACAGGTTCCATAACAGGTAGTGCAATGTTCAATGCATAGGTAAGGTGGGTTACCAATCCACCAACGCGAATATCAGCTTTAGTCTTGTTGCTTTGGTGGTGAAAGTGTTGGATGAGTAGAGCTGCAAAACTGGGGCTTTGCGTTGCATTGGGGAAGAGGGCCTTGGTGATCATTGACATGTCCGCATTAGCCATGGAACCAGTATCACCCCTTCCCAACATTGTGTTGGTGAGGAACAAAGCAAAGTAGCGAATGGTTGGGTTCTCAATGGTGGACATCTTCTTCTGATAGAAGTGACTACCACCATTAACAACAATAACCTCCCAAGTCTCTCCACTTGCAACACTATAGAGGTTAGTAATATTAGGCTCGCTAGTATGAGGGAAGCTAAAAGCATTACAAAATTGCTCGAAACTTACTTCATAGTGTGTATGGTTCATGGTGAAGCTTATCGTGCACATGCTACATTTCTCCCTGTGGTCGTCGTAGAAGGAGGCAAGGAACACATGGGTGAGCTCGGCATAGGTGTCATGGCTTGCAAAGCCAAGTATCGCCAACCCCGACCTGCTGCACATGAGTTCGAAGTCCGTCTTCAACCCTGCCGCGGTGAGAAATTTGTGGTCGGCCCAACGTGTGGGTAGCACCATCCTCGACGAGACAATGTCCATATTGGAGTTGCGTGGGGCTCGGGCCCATAGCTTGAGCCCTCTCCCTGTTGGCCCTTGCTCGAACGAAAGAGGCTACCGATTTTGTTCATCGTGATGCACTGAAAAATTTCACCATAAAACCTTAGGCATATAGTTTCTATATGATATATGAATGATCCTACATGGAAAAATTCAATCCTAACGTGAGAAATTAATAGGGAAAACTAAATAAGCTTGAGTTCATCCACTAGTTCAATGTGAGAGTTTGAAGCATGGAAATATGAATATAAAGCAGCGATAGGGAGAGAAACATACCGATATGTTGATTCCCCTACTCAAACGAACGAAATCTGTGAAGAATCAAGAGTTTTAGGTGGATTTTGAGAGGTTTGGAGAGAGAATATGAGAGAAATAATGAGGAGAGGAGGAATACCTAGCCGCCCCTGTGCGATTTTGTGGTCGCACTGAATTATACGGCCGGAACTATATGGGCGGGTGATAGTGCTCCGCCCGTATAGTTGTGGCGATGCCACCAACTAGGGTTTCTTTATATAGGAAAACAACTATACGGGCGCAACTATACGGTCTGATCAAAGTGATCCCGCCGTATAGTTGTTCGTTAAACTGTTGTCTCTCGAGATAAATTTCTAAAACTAGCATTGATATCTATACGCCCGGAATTTTTATTCCCACCGTATAGTTGGTCGTTAAACTCCTAGTACTTTTGGAATAAAATTCTACGAAGGCATCGATATCTGTACGGCTGGAACTATATGGCCGGAATTTTTATTCCCGCCGAATAGTTGGTCGTTAAACTCTCAGTACCTTTTAGATTTTTTTGTACGAAGGCTTCGATATCTATATAGCCAGAACTATACGGCTGGAATTTTTATTCCCACCATATAGTTGGTCATTAAACTATCTGTGCCTTTGAACAAAATTTGTTGATGTGAAAGAAAACTATACGACCGGAATTTTTATTCCTGCCATATAGTTGGTCGTTAAACCATCAATGATCATCAAAAAATTCTATTTCTTCGAGGATACCTTCTTATCTCATAACTTAGCGAAATACCAAGTTTTTAACAGAAAATTGATAGTAAAACCTATCAACCAAAATTAGCATATTAAAAGCAAAATTAATAGAGGGAGTTGATGTCTACGCACTTCTATTCTTGTAGATAGTTTTTGGGCCTCCAAGTGTAGAGGTTTGTAGAACAGCAGCAAGTTTTTCCTTAAGTGGATCACCCAAGGTTTATCGAACTCAGGGAGGAAGTGGTTAAAGGTATTCCCTGTCAAGCAATCCTGTAATCAAGATACAAGAAGTCTCTTGTGTCCCCAACACACCCAATACACTTGTCAGGTGTATAGGTGCACTAGTTCGGCGAAGAGATAGTGAAATACAAGTGGTATGGATATAAGACAATGGTGCTAGAAAATAGCTTGATGACGTGAAAGAGACTAAAGGCAAACTGAAATAAAGATGGAAGCAAGCAAACATGTAACAGATCTAATTGCAAATGGTGTTTCAATGCCTAGAAACAAGGCCTAGGGATCATACTTTCACTAGTTAACACTCTCATATAAATATCCTATCTTCATGATACTACTCTTAACTACTCTCCGGTTGAACACTCTAATCGATGGTAGGGCTATAACATCAAACCCCAAAGTTCGCTTTCCGCATCTAGATAACCCCACACTGTCACCTTGAGCACTAGATGGTTCCAACAAACACCACAATTTCATAAAGACATCCAACTCCAAATATAACCTATAACAAGTATTTGTAATCTCTAGCCTTAGTGCCACCATGGTGTGCACGCTGTCACTTTGACACACATGGGTAGAGCAGAGATCTAGTAAAGTACTTGAGTAGCAAGGTAGATCTACTTGATTACAAAGCTCATGATCACAATATGATTATGCATAGAGAGAGAGAGAGAGATGAACACATAGCTACCAGTAGAACCCTTAGCCTTGAGAGAGAACTACTCCCTCCTCATCATGGGAATCAACAACGGTGATGGAGATGGTGGTGGAGATTGATGGAGATTGCTCCGGGGGCACTTCCCCGTCCCGGCAGGGTGCCGGAACAGAGACTTTCTGTCCCACGAATCTCCCCTTCGGTGGCGGCGGCGCTGCGGAACTTTTCATGGCTGGAGGCTTTATGATCTAGGGTTTTTGCATCGAGAGGAATATATAGGCGAAAGAGTCAAGGTCGGTGGCCAGCCAGGGGGCCCACACCATGCCCTGGCGCGGCCTGGGGGACCCGTGCCTATGGGTGGTGTGGCCACCGTGTGGCCCCCCTTTGTCTCTTCTTCTGGCTCCATGAATCTTCCGGGAAAATAACGACTTTGGCTTTTCTCCGGTCCAATTCCGAGAATATTGATTTTGTGACTTTCATGGAACCAAAAACAGCAGAAAACAGGCAACTGGCACTGTGGCTCTTGTTAATAGGTTAGTCCAAGAAAGTCTATGAAAAGTACTCCAAAGTTGGAACAAAACATAAGAAAGTAGATAAAACCAAGCATGGAACATCAAAAATTATAGATACATTTGCAATGTATCAACATCCCCAAGCTTAACTCATACTCGTCCTCAAGTAGGTAAGTGATGAAAAGAAAGAATAATTTTTGAGGTGACATGCACCATCATAAACTTGATCGAAGTATTTGTAAAACATTTGAAAGCTAGGATCATAGTATTTCAAAGTTCTAACAATAAGGCAAAGCAACTATGTTGCAACATGAAAAGGCACAAACAAAAGATTCATGAATAAAAATGCTTTGCAAGATGTTTTTTTGTTTCACATAAAGAAAACATAGCATTGTGGCATTCAGCTTGTCCCTCATAGAGTAGCAAACATAAATGCATAGGACACCTTCAAAGTTCATAAGAGTGACTAGATACAAATAGTTTAAAACAAGAAATATCAAGGTTATGCAACAATCAACAAGTCTTGGGACAATGCACATAGAACTAAGAATGGCCACTATGCTATCAAAGTAGGTGCATAAAGATAGAAGGTGTGTTGGGAATATACTTTCCGGGTATCCTCATAGTTCCTCACCGACCAGGGTGGCCCACTTCGGGTTAGAGCTTTGCTTCACGGGCGGCCCAGTCAGGGAGAAAGACGGAGTCCAATCCGGCTACGTGAAGGCCCATTAGACTTACCGACTTAGGCCCATATTGTTACTTGTAGTTCAAGATGTACTATGTAACCGACTCTTTGTCGTAGCCGGATAGATCTCTCCTGTAAACCCTAGGCCGGATATCTACATAAGCCGTCCTAGGGAGAGCCTTAGGGCAACACCTCAATAGTCTACAATCTCAACTCGCACAGGCGAAACCCTTGTAACCCATATTCTAGCTCTGCCGTATAACTGGATTGCTAGCAAGAGTAGGATTCATCCAAAGCCGGCGGATTCGAACCTGGGTAAACTTGTGTGCTCACCGTCCCGGAACACCGTACGTCTCGCACCCCTCTCTTCCACACGCCTTGAGGACCCCCTAATGGCGTACTTTTCCTCAATCCGACGACAGATGGCACCCACTGTGGGGCAAGTGAGCTTCGGATCTACGTTCCGAGAGGAATCTGCAAGAATCGAAATCGGCAAGACTATCGTCGTCGGTCGCATCTGATACGTCCATTTTGCATCACTATTCTATGTCTTAATTCACTATTATTCATTGATATATTTCGTATTGAGAGGTGATACTTATGTTATTTCATCTATTTTTGCATGGTTGATGACTTTTGGAGCATGGACCGCTGCAGTCAGGATTCTGATGGAAAAGGTGCTGTTTGGAGGAAAATTCGCGAAGCTCAGAAAATCCGGGAAAATATACGGAAAATTCTATTTTTCCAGAAGGCTCAGGATGCTAGAAGATGGAGTGGAGGTGGGCCACAGGGGGCCCACACCACCCCATGGCGCGGGCAGGCCTAGGCCGCGCCTGGGAGTGGTGTGGCTGCCCTGGCCCACTCCAGCCTCTCTCCTTTGGCCTATATCATCCCCACGAAACCCTAAGACTCAGAGAGCGACCACAGAAAGATTCCACCGCCTCTGCGGGGCGGAAAAACACCGAGAGAGAAAGATCTCTCTGGTAGACAGATTTCTGCCGGGGGAATTCCTTCCCGGAGAGGGAAGATCATCGCCATCAACACCATCATCAAGCTGGAATTCATCGGGATCATCATCACCATCATCAACACCATCATCACCATCAGCACCCTCATCACCATCTCCATATTGCTGTAACAATTGCGTTGAATCTTGCATAGTTCATAGGGGAAACTTTCCCGGTGTTGATTACTCTTTGTAGTTGATGCTATTGAGTGAGCTATTGAATTATTGTTTATGTTCAGATTTTTATACATCATTATTCCATCTCTGATCATGATCCATATGATGTCTTGTGAGTAGTTCGTTTTGTTCTTGAGGACCTGGGAGAAGTCTTGTTGTTAGTAGTGGATTTGCGTTGAGAAAGATTCAATAGATTGTTATTTAAGTTGTGGTGTACTTCTTCTAGTGGTGTCATGTGAACGTCGACTACATGACACTTCACCTATATGGGCCTAGGGGAATGCATTGTGTATTTTGCTACTAATCGTAGGGGTTGCCGGAGTGACAGAAACCTGAACCCCGTTAGGAAACCATTGCACAAGGGACGTAAGGGTCTTAGAGTTTAAAGCTGTGGTTAGGTTTCTACCTTAATTACTTTCTTGTACTTACGGATGTTTGCAAGGGGTTTAATCACAAGTATGTATTTAGTCTTGGATGGGGCGGTACATTAGCACAGGTTCACCCACACAACACTTAGCAAGCTAAAGAAGATTAATCAGCTATATGAAACAAAAGCACTTGACAGTCTTCCCATGTGTCCTCGAGAACGTTTGGTCATCTTAAGTAATACAACCGGCTTGTCCTTTGCTGCATAAAGGATTGGGCCACTTGCTGCATTCATTCTTGCTGTCTTTTATTTACTCACACTTTGTTTACTTGCTTTATCGAAAACCCCTAAAAATCTGTTTGCTAAGTATTTGCAGAGAATTCCTGATCCATACCACTAGCCAGCACCTTCTACTCCTCGTTGGGTTCGACACTCTTACTTATCGAAAATACTGCGATACACCCCCTATACTTGTGGGTCATCAAGACTATTTTCTGGCGCCGTTGCCGGGGAGTGAAGCGCTATTGGAGAGTGGAACTGGTAAAGGAAACTTCTACTGTGAGTATTGTTTACTTCTGCTAGTTGCTTTATTTTCGTTATGGATAATTCGCTGAGTTTCTTATTTGGTAATGCTACTACAACTGCTAAGGTAGTAGATAAGCCACCACCTACTGAGAAAGATGTTTTCAAAATACCTACAAGAATTATTGATCGTGTTATGGATAACTACTATGTTGGGGATGGAACTGTCCATCCCTGTGATCATTTACTCTTTATACACGAATTATTCGGGTTGTTCAAGTGTGCAGGTATTACTACAGATCAAGTTAAGAAGAAGTTATTCTCATTATCACTGAAAGGAAGAGCTGAGGAATGGTATAAGCTGCTGAAGAATGGTCAAGATATGGAATGGGAGGAAATATTGCCTCTCTTTTATTCAAATTTTTATCCTCCTAGTGAGATTCATAAAGATCGGAATCAAATATACAACTTTTGGCCTCTTGATGGAGAGAGTACAGCTCAAGCTTGGGGGAGATTGAAGTTACTAATGCTCAACTGTCCCATTCATGAGCTCCCCAACAATATTATTATCAACAACTTTTATGCAAGGCTCCCTCTACATGACAAGGATTTATTGGATGCTTCTTGTGCTGGATCATTCACTCGCATGGAAGAAGAAGCTAAATGGGACCTTCTAGATTGTATTCAAGACAATGCTGAAGCTTGGGAGAATGACAAAGGTAGAAAGTCAGGTATAAATTATGATTATGAATGCATTGAATCTTTTATGGGAACTGGTGACTTTCAAAATATTAAAAATGCTTACGGTCTAGACTCTCAAGATATTGCTTCTTATTTTAAGGCCTTTGCTTCCTACATTGAAGTGCCTAAAAAGAAGTGGAATAAGTATCATGAACCTTATAAAGATATTGCTAAGAGTGTTCTTGCAAGTAATACTGAAGTTTATACTGCTAATCATGTTTTACCTGAACCTTATATTGAGAAAATGCCTTTCCCAGTTAAGGTAAAGGAACATTCTATGATAGCTAGTATGGTTAATGAAAGTATGAACAAAGCTGTTGAGCCTGATAAACAAATGGTTGATGAACCTATAGTAGCAAATGTGAAAGACTTTGTCACTAAGTATGAAAAGAGGGACACCCTATCCTTTGTAAGGATACCTCTATTGTTTCACAAAGTAGTGTTATGAGAGCTAGTATTCCTGTGTTTTCTGTTAGAATAAGTGATCATTGCTATGATGGTGCTTGCGATAGATATATTTTTAAGATTATGCATGATACTGAAAGCTACTATGAGAGAGGGAAAACTGTTTTTATTTATCTCAATAATATCAAGTTTCCTCGTTTTATGCTGAAAGTTTTTATGTTGCACTTCTTTTGCTTTCTTATGCAAGTTGTCTTTGGTTTCAATAACTTGTTTGTTTACAAAATCCCCTTGCATAGGAAGTGGGTTAGACTTAAATGTGTGTGTGTTTTTGCTTCTTAATACTCTCTTTCACGTCAATTCATATCCCTATGAGAGCTTCTTCAAAATTATCATGCCCATCTTAATGGCTATAAAGAAAGAGCTTTATGAGAGACAACCCAATTTGTTTTTGCTTTTAGTTTGTTTTTGTTTCTTTGAGTCTTGGAAGTTATTACTTTCGTAATAACTGCTCCTTATCCGTTTTTTTTTGTTTTTGTGTCAAGATCAACCTCTAATGAGAGAGAAGTAATATTTGGGGAAGTTGCTGCCCCGAAAGAGATTTTTGTGCTTCACCGTAAAAATTCGTGACAGATCTCTGTATGTCGGATTGAGCTGTAATTTTTTGTGCTTCTGACCCAGGTTGTTATTTAACTTTCGTTAGTTTTGCACTTTTTGATTTGAGCAACAGAAGATTTTCGAAAAAATTTATCTTTACCTGCTGGTCTGTTTTGACAGATTTTGCCACTCTTGCATTTGCTTCTTTATTCGATTTCCTTTTTGAATTCTTTTTGGGTTTTCGGAAGGAGTTGCTACAGTAGCTTATGTTTTGATGGTTTTAAGTTGAAGTTGGACTCAAAAGGTTTCATCACTTCACTTATACTAATGTTGCTAATAAGAACTGTGTGAAGTTTTGTGTGAAAGAAATTTACAGGAAGTGGAGACAATGGTGTAATAAGGAAGAGAAAGGTTTTATGACTCAAGTAATAAGTGTATGAAGATGATATTGATGATTCAAGTGGTGACTCCGGAGGAATCTACTAGATACCAAATTCAGAGACCTGCAGAGTCCGTTTCCAACTAGGTAACAGTTCTGGTAAGAAAAGTTCTGCGAAAATACAATACAACTATATTTTTGAAGTTTTTAGCCAATATGGAAAGCTACGAAGCAAAAAGGGACGGAACCCGAGCTGGGTTGGCTCACACCACCCCATGGCATGGGCCCACCCCTGGCCGCGCCACCAGGTGGTGAGGCCACCCAGGACTCTGCCTCCGACTTGTTTTCTCCCAGTACCTTCCTTTGGATATGAAACTTCGTAATATATAACCCCCCGGATCCCCCGAGGTCCATATATCGTGTTTTTGTTTCGATCTGTTTCTGCCAGGACACACTCTTTGAAGGCTTAGAAGCACAATGGTGTCCGCCAAGGATAAATGGAAGGAACCTATGGAGGAAGACCTCCAAGACCCCGGGAAGGAGATCAAGAGTGAAGGTGAAGAGGAGCAAGGCCAACACCCGCACACCGGCACTACAGTTACAAGCATTGGAGTGGTGGCAAACCCTACCAGGATCAGAAGGACTGCACGGATGTAAACTGGAGGGAAACCTCCGTGTCACTGTTTGGCACCATAGGCAACTTCTCCATGCACCAAGAATCCTTTCCATACCCTTATCCATGAGCATCAATACCAGAATATGCCCAAGGAGAAATTACCCTCCAATGGGATATGCCTCATTCTAGCCATGCAGGAAAAGAAGGCTTCAAGGAGGAAGAGGGGGACAGAATAGCAAGAGCTAGAATTCTCAACACGACATGATCATGAGCCGCATTGAGCAAAATTCACAGCTGATTCGTAATCTCACCTTCGAGATTGAGGACTTGGGGAATCTGATCAAAGAGCTCATCGATAGGATACCACCACCACCAAAGGAGTAATTTGTCATCAGGTTTGGCATCCCCTTGGTTTGTTCCAAGCTTGGGGGAGTGCCGTGGTATCATATCACTATCTTCTATCTTTTTACCTTTTTAGTAGAGTCGTATCATGAATAGAGGAGTTATTATGTAGTATGGTTTGCATTATGGAAGTGTCCCCTCTCTCGTTAGATATGTATCCCTTGGTGTGAGTTTCCGTTATGGAATATTAATGGGAAGTTCTATCATTCACTCTTTTGCATAGCTTATGTTAGTTTTCAATTCATGGTTATATGATTGATCTTGTTGTTAGTATTGGTATCACTGTGGGATCATTGAGTTAATTTAGTTGGTTTTGGAAAACCTGGCTCGGTTAGTAGCAACACCTTTTTGAGAGTTGAAAAGAAAAAGATAGTAGTACTCTAGAGAAAAAATATTTCATCATCTTTCTTTCTTGATTTGCTCATAAGTCTAGTATTCTCTAGTTAAGATCTTTTGTGCTTCCAAGGAAGATTGCATGTTTGTGTTTATCATTTGTATGTTTGGTAGTTTCCCTCAATTCTTGTACTTGCTACCCAGCCTTGCTAGCCAAAAACCTGTACTGAGAGGGTATTCTTCTCGTGCATCCATCTCCTTTAAACCAAAACCCATGCCATTTGTGTCCACCATATCTACCTAGTAGCATTATTGCTATTCCAAGTAAATTCTTGTTTTATCTACCTCCCAAATTAAACTTGTTATGAGAAAATTAGTGATTAAAGCTCTCACGAACTTGATGGCACACTTTACTTTCTTGCATTTAATAAACTTGAACCATTGGGTCCTTCTTTGTTGCGTATATGCTTGCGCTTTATGAGTTGAAGTTAGCCGAACCATGTATCATGGGGACCACTTTCAACACTTCATTTGGTACTTTGTACCTAGTTGATATCATGTTCTTTTGCTTATGGATCCCGGCGGTGTGAAATAAAAGTGGAACTTGTAAGATCATGGAGTTTATATGTGTGTTAGAGAAACGCCTGGTCCGCTAGCCTAAGCCATGCCTAATCATGGTGGAAACTTGCAGCATAACTATAGTGAGCATTCTATGAAGCATCCTCAATAAAAACCTATGCAAATAGCAAATAAAAAGACCGCTGAGATGCTCACTGTCTGCTTGCCTTGTCATTTTGATTATGGGATAACTCTTGTGTCATGTGCAAGGGGTACCCCGTTGGCGGTTCACATTGATGCACATGTATTTACAATGACAAGAGGTTGCTCGTGACTGAAGTTGAGTAGCATGAGGATCGGTACTCATAAGTAAGGGGCTTGAGATTTCAATTTATAACTTGTCAAGCATATCCTCTTAGTTGTGTGACTTTTACCTTAATCACCAAAAGATGCCTATGATAGGGGCAATGAGAGCTGAAAGCTAGTAAGTATCATAATTTTTGGGAGCTCTTTATGAGACTTGCAATCCCTGCTTCCCTCTGCGAAGGGCCTTTCTTTTACTTTGCAGTTGAGTCAGTAAACCTATTCCCTTCTATCTCAGCAAGTATTTTGAGTTGATGAGTTTCATTCATTCATATGATGATTTATGCATTCATGTTTCTTATGTTCCTTGTTTTGCACATTGCTCTTATCTTGAAAGTTTACTACTTTGAAAGCTTTCTTTGAAAACCAGCTATTTGTGAACTCCAGCAAATTATCAACTATTCTTCGACCAAGAGCTAAGTTTGTCATTACCAATTATGATTCACTTTATGTATCCTTATTGTGCTTCCTTTACTCATTGCAAGTTGAGTTATATAATAGTGAGTTGTCTTCTATTATGATCTATGTATTGTATGAATGTGATGCTTCTTGTCCGTATTGTTTTATCGACTCTTCACTCCATAAACCCGAGGCCATGTTTATTGAGCTCAGTTTCACTTGGGGACAAGCGAAGTCTAAGCTTGGGGGGAGTTGATACGTCCATTTTGCATCACTATTATGTGTCTTAATTCACTATTATTCATTGATATATTTCGTATTGAGAGGTGATACTTATGTTATTTCATCTATTTTTGCATGGTTGATGACTTTTGGAGCATGGACCGTTGCAGTCAGGATTCTGATGGAAAAGGTGCTGTTTGGAGGCAAAATTCGCAAAGATCAGAAAATCCGGGAAAATATACCGAAAATTCTATTTTTCCATAAGACTCAGGATGCCAGAAGATGGAGTGGAGGTGGGCCACAGGAGGCCCACACCACCCCATGGCGCGGGCAGGCCTAGGGCGCGCCTGGGAGTGGTGTGGCCGCCCTGGCCCACTCCAGCCTCTCTCCTCTGGCGTATATCATCCTCACGAAACCCTAAGACTAGGAGAGCGACCACAGAAAGATTCCGCCGCCTCTACGGGGCAGAAAAACACCGAGAGAGACAGATCTCTCGGGCAGACAGATTTTTGCCAGGGGAATTCCTTCCCGGAGAGGGAAGATCATCGCCATCAACACCATCATCAAGCTGGACTTCATCGGGATCATCATCACCACCATCATCACCATCAGCACCCTCATCACCATCTCCATATTGCTGTAACAATTGCGTTGAATCTTGCATAGTTCATAGGGGAAACTTTCCCGATGTTGATTACTCTTTGTAGTTGATGCTATTGAGTGAGCCATTGAATTATTGTTTATGTTCAGATTGTTACACATCATTATTCCATCTCTGATCATGATCCATATGATGTCTTGTGAGTAGTTCGTTTTGTTCTTGAGGACCTGGGAGAAGTCTTGTTGTTAGTAGTGGAGTTGCGTTGAGAAAGATTCAATAGATTGTTATTTAAGTTGTGGTGTACTTCTTCTAGTGGTGTCATGTGAACGTCGACTACATGACACTTCACCTATATGGGCCTAGGGGAATGCATTGTGTATTTTGTTACTAATCGTAGGGGTTGCCAGAGTGACAGAAACCTGAACCCCCGTTAGGAAACCATTGCACAAGGGACATAAGGGTCTTAGAGTTTAAAGTTGTGGTTAGGTTTCTACCTTAATTACTTTCTTGTACTTACGGATGTTTGCAAGGGGTTTAATCACAAGTATGTATTTAGTCTTGGATGGGGCGGTACATTAGCACAGGTTCACCCACACAACACTTAGCAAGCTAAAGAAGATTAATCAGCTATATGAAGCGAAAGAACTTGACAGTCTTCCCATGTGTCCTCGAGAACGTTTGGTCATCTTAAGTAATACAACCAGTTTGTCCTTTGCTGCATAAAGGATTGGGCCACTTGCTGCATTCATTCTTACTGTCTTTTATTTACTCGTACTTTGTTTACTTTCTTTATCGAAAACCCGTAAAAATCCATTTGCTAAGTATTTGAAGAGAATTCTTGATCCATACCACTAGCCAGCACCTTCTGCTCCTCATTGGGTTCGACACACTTATCGAAAATACTACGATACACCCCCTATACTTGTGGGTCATCAGCATCCTCTACGCCAGCGATGTCCCCCTCATCATTCTCGACGAGACGTGGATTCCGGCTAGGGAGGCCGTGACTGCTTACACAATCATGTCTTTTGGCGAGATCAATGTTTACATCAGTTTTGCTGAACCTGCCCCACCCACCCCAGCGGTGATGATAGAGGCAGAAGAACCTTCTGGGTCCCCTTTGTCCGCGGAGGCGGCAGAGTTCCAGATCTCAGAAAACACTAATCCCACCTAGCCCGCACCAGTTGCGGAGATAGTAGAGAAATCCGAGCCTAAGGAAGACCTAGCGGTCAAAATCGAATCTGGAGTGGATCTCCTTGGAGAAGCCGGATCCCAGATCGACCCACCCGCGGAGGTCGAAATTCAGGAGGAGCAGATCAACGACACTAATTCCGGCTCTGAGGACACCGGGACAGACAGGCCTTTCCTAAGGTACACACTGCGACGTATGATAATGCAAGATGCAAGCGCAGATGCAATCCTCGAGACCATCAAAAGTTTCGACATGGCTGACCGCGAGAGCCACAAGTACCTCAGGAAACATGCGTCGCCTTTTGTCGGATATGTGGGATCCGGATCCGACTCTGCCGATGCTGGAGAGAACACCGACTCTGTGCAAGAGGCAATTGGAACAAACGCCGACGTACCCACATCCTCGGATGAATCGATGACGTCAACGGATTTCCGCAAGTTCTCCGTGGAATATGTAGAGGAGTACAACTCCAAAGCTGCAGAAGAAGGAGAAGCCATGGATGAAGGATCCGGGGAACACTCTCCCAAAGCGCAGGATGACATGGGAGTCGGATATAATCCTGAAGTCCAGATGTCCGAAAGTACCGATCAGAGCTTGACTTCGGGAAACGGACCCAAAGCCGTCTTTGCTACCGGCGCTTCCAAGAAGGAAAAGAAGAGGAACAAGAAGAACAAAACCCTGGCAACCCTCTGACAGAGGAGGTGATTGCCGAGGAATACGAAGAAGACTTGGATGGAGCACTTATCCCAGACGAGCCGAAAAAAGAAGAATCGGTGGATGGACACGTGATCACTGAAGGTGCGCGTAAACTCATTGATGCTGCATTAACCACACCTATTCCTACAGCTGCAGAACTTACTGCTGAAGAACTGGACGAGAGGGCGCAGGCCCTAGAAGCGCATCGTCAAGTACTCCTCGATGAAGCCAAAAACATTAAGGAGGAAAAGAAACACATAGCATCTGCGGGGAAGTACAACTGTAGGCAATACCAGAAGACCAGGAAGCGTCACACCAGTGACAACCAGTTCCCGCAGATCCACGCCGTCCTTTTCGGAGATGAGATGGGGAAGCCTCGGAAAGATAGTAAAGGATATTGGGTATATCCAACCCCAGTACAGAATACCGTGGCGGCCCGAGAAATTCTATCGGCTAATCCAAGACCAGAGGAAATCCAGTTGGGAATCAAACAACTCAACAAGGGACTAGAGCAGCAAAAGGTCGCCATGTCCGGAAGTCAAAAACTGGTCTCAGATTCCGACCAATGTTGCACAGATCCGGCATGGGCTGACACTAAGACCCCAGCGCGTTCCGGAGCAGTATCATCGCCCCGAGCACCGAGAAGACAATTATTCGAGAACCAGATCATTAGGACAGCACCGCAGAACTGCGCGTGACTGGAGCAACGTCGCCCCAGCGGTCGAAAAAGAGGCCATTGCTGCACTGTATCCGAGGAAGCCTCCCCGACGAGAGTCGAACGATCGAAGGGGAGAAGATAAAGAGAAACATCGGGAGGAGGATCGTCAAAAAATGCCACCTAGACATGCAAGCCATCCGGCTGAGCCCCACCGCGGTGGGAACGACAGACGAAGGAATGACGGAAACCATGCCGGGACAAGCCGGCAGGGGGCTCGTCATAGTGAAGACCCTCCACGGAACTGGAATAATGACGTTCCCGGACGGAAGCCGACGATCGGCCGGAAACAATCCAGCTGCCCCACCCTCTCCTCCAAGCAGTCATCAGAACGACTCTCAAGGGGGACATGGAGGACGACATGGCGGAGGAGGTGGTGGCAGAAGCCGAAGTCCGGCTCCAAGGAACCGCAGCCACAGCCGACATTCGGGACGATCACTATCCCCGAACGACGCAAGGCACAGGATCAATTCCAACATAGAGGCACGACGCTACAAAAATGATGATATCTACGTGGGCCCAAAATGCTTCGGACCACGCATCAGAGCTACAAGATTCCCGGAAGGATTTGCTATCTCAAGACATATCCAAGCCTACGACGGCATTGCTCGGCCAGATACCTGGCTATAGGATTTTTTCCAAGCTTGCTGCATCGCCAAAGGCGGAAACAGCCTGGTCGCAACCCGATATATCCCACTCATGTTGCGGAAGACGGCACAATCATGGCTCAATCAACTTCCGTAGAACACCATCCACAACTGGTATGACATGAAAAGTGCGTTCTTTCGGAATTTCGAAGGCACGTATCGGAGACCCTGTACGGTCGAAGACCTACAGCGTTGCACCCAAAAGCCCGGAGAAACTTGCTGGGATTACCTCGGACGATGGATCGATACCAAGAACTCCTGCGAAGGAGTAAATGATCAAACTATGATTGAGGCTTTCATTGCAGGTCTCCCAATTGGTCTACTGGGCCATCGCTTGAAGTGCGACAAGGTCACTAATTTGGGAGAGATGATAGAAACAGCGAGCAAGTATGCAGATGCCAACGACGATGTAGAGGGATTACTCAATGCCCTGGCTGTGCCACAGTCGGCAAAACAACCAAAGCAACAGGCTCAGAAGCGCAAAAATACCTCGGAAGAAAAACCCAATGCGGAAACGGCGGTGGTCACTGCCACTTTCGGGTCTGGAGGACGAGGAGGACGCGGCGGAGGCCGCGGGCGTGGGCGTTGAACTTCAAGAGTCCAAGGTAGAGGAGAACAACAACCAGACAAAACCTACTCTTGGGCCGACATTGCCAATAACCCATGTGTGCATCACCTAGACGCCAATGGGGGCTCGTCCCACACCAACGCTGAATGTCGGTTCAATGACGACATCAAACAAGATGACACCGCGGGCTACAAAGCTAAGCGGAAGAAGGGAAAGAAGAATCCCGAAAAAGAAAAAGAGACCAAGGAAGATTCCGACATGGAGGAAGCTGATGCTTCAAATCCCAAGCCGGAAGGGAAGGAAAATTTTCCAACCAAGAAAGACACTTATGTCACCTTCCTCGGATCTCAACCAGCAAAGGTCAAGAAAGCAGTTCTACACGAGCTCAACGCAACAGTTCGGGCTGTCCCCCAATTCTTGGACTGGTCGGAAGGGGCAATCACGTTTGACCGCGCTGATCATCCGCCTAAGCTACATAGGTGAGGAAAATATGCCTTAATCGTCAATCCACTTATTGACGGTTATGGTTTCTCCAAGACCCTCATGGACGGTGGCAGCAACATAAAAATTTTATATGTTGAAACGCTACGCCGGATGAAGATCTCGGAGACCCAGTTGAACCATAGCTCTGTGATTTTTCACGGAGTTGTCCCAGGAAGACAAGCCAATTCCCTAGGAGAGATCACTTTGGATGTTACCTTTGGAACTCCAAAGAATTATCGGACGGAGGCACTTTCCTTCGAATTGGTCCCGTTCAAGAGCGCATACCACGCTATATTTGGACGTCCGGCTTACTGGGCTTTTATGGCTCGTCCGTGTTACATTTACAATATGATGAAAATTCCAGGTCCCAACGGCGTGATCACCATCAGGGGAGACCCGAAGAAAGCACGAGAGTGCGAGGATGGAAATGCCGCCTTTGCTGAAGCCGTGTTGCATGCCCAAGAGTACCAGGAGATCAAGAAAAGCATTGATCCGTCCGAGATGCCCGCAACGAAGAAGGAGGTGACAAAGCCAAATCTGGAGTTCAAGGCATCAGAAGAGATGAAGAAGATGCCGTTGAAGGATGATGACCCCTCCAAGGTGACCCAGATAGGCATAGGCCTAGGTAGCGCATAGGAAAGCGCACTCGTCAAGTTCCTCCAAGCAAATCAAGATATCTTCACATGGCAGCCATCTGACATGACCGGAGTACCTTGGGAACTTGCCGAGCACTCTCTAAATGTAAACCCGAACGCTAAACCCTTCAAACAATCCCTACGATGTTTCGGCGAAGAAAAGCGTAAGGCAATAGCTAAGGAACTAGCACGACTCGAGTTAGCCGGATTCATAGAAGAGGTCATCCACACTGAGTGGTCGTCCAATCCTGTAATGGTCCGTAAAAAGGACACCACTGATTTAAGGATGTGTGTTGATTATACTACCTTGAACATGGCTTGTCCAAAAGATCCGTTCGCTCTGCCTAGAATTGATCAAGTCATCGATTCTATGGCTGGCTCGGAACTCCTCTATTTTCTCGACGCATATTTCGGTTATCACCAAATCTAGATGAAGGAATCTGACAAAGTCAAAACTTCATTCATAACCCCCTTCGGAACCTTCTGTTTTGTTATAATGCCCTTTGGGCTGAAAACATAGGAGCTACGTACCAGCGCACGATGCAGCGTTGCCTCCATGACCAACTCAGACGCAATGTACACGCATACGTGGATGATATAGCAGTGATGTCCAAAAAGAAGGAAACACTGATTTCCGACTTGGAGGAAACATTTGCCAATCTACGAAAATACAACATCATGCTTAACCCGAAGAAATGTTTCTTTGGAATACCAGCCAGAAAATTGTTAGGTTTCATCGTGTCTCAAAGAGGCATAGAGGTGAACCGGGACAAAATCAAGGCTATACTCAATATTTCCAGGCCAACTCGCCTGAAGGACGTACAGAGACTAACTGGTTGCATTGCCGCAATTAGTCGGTTTGTAAGCTGGCTTGGAGAAAGAGCCGCACCACTATATAAACTCCTGAAAAAGACCAAGGATTTTGTTTGGACTGACGAAGCTGAAGCCGCACTACAAGACCTGAAGAAAGTACTCTCATTTGCTCCTATTCTTGCAGCGTCGGAACCTCAGGAACCGATGTTGCTTTATCTTGCTGCGACAAATAAGGTCATTAGTATCATCATGGTAGTGGAGAGACTGGAGGAAAATCAGGAGCACCTGGTGCAGCGTCCGACTTACTTTGTCAGTGAGGTCCTGACAGAGTCAAAACAGTGGTATCCGCACTATCAAAAGTTGGCTTACGATGTTTTTCTAGCATCTCGTAAGTTACGACACTATTTTCAGGAGCATCCAATTACCGTGGTGAGCACAGCTCCCATGAGAGATATAATCAACAACAGTGACGCCACAGGACGCATCGCCAAATGGGGCATAGAGCTTTCAGCTTTTGATATTTAATATAAACCTCGGACAGCAATCAAATCCCAGATCCTTGCTGACTTTGTTGTAGATTGGACAGAGACGAAGGAGAACATGATCCTCCCTGAGTCAGAATATTGGACACTCTATTTCGATGGGTCTAAGGCTCGAGGGGGCTCGGGGGCTGCCGTGGTGCTCAAATCACCCCAAGGAGATAAACTTCTATAGGTGCTGTAGATCCACTTCACAGCGACAAACAATATTGCCGAGTATGAAGCACTGCTGCATGGAATCCGGATTGCTAAGGATATTGGCATCCGATGTTTGATGTGTTACGGAGATTCGGATGTTGGTGCTCAACAAGTGTCGGATATTTGTAATGCAAATAAGCACATGGCAGCGTATAAAGCTGTCATGGATGATCTATCTAAATCATTCGAAGGGTTTGAGGTTCAACACATCCCTCGAGCAGAAAATGAGGAAGTAGATGCACTATCTCGGATAGGCTCTGCATAGAAAGAGGTCCCGGATGGCGCTCTTTTAGAGCACCTCAAAGTTCCCTCGATAAAGGGAGTAGATGAGGAATATCCGGCCAAATCCGACTCACCTTTAATAGCGGTCCTGGCTGTAATTCCCAGTTGGACCCAACCCTACCTTGATTATCTGGTAGATGGCAAATTACCCGAAGCCGAGGTTCTAAGCCGGCAGATTATCCGACGAGTGAAAGCCTACACTATAGTTAAAGGTGAGCTCTATAGGCGGAGTGTTTCTAGGGGCACGTTGGTTTTGACTGGTAAAAAGGGGGAAAGAAGAGATTTGACACGATGGTTAAAACACGATTCTACCCGATATGTCTTTTTGATTCCGTCTAAAATCGATTTTACGGTATAGGCGCTTATGACCTCCCCCTCTATGCCTTGCGGTTTTTCAGCGCTGCGTATCTCTGGAAGAAGGAGTGGAAATCTTAAGGGAAATCCACGAAGGCGAGTGTGGTCACCACACTGCAGCCAAATCTTTAGTGGCAAAAGCTTTTAGACATGGATTTTTCTAGCTTACAGCTCAGGCGGATGCCGAACAATTAGTCAAGACGTGCAAAGGCTGCCAAAAGTACGCCAAATAAGCTCATGTTCCGGCTGATCAGCTGTGAACAATACCTATAACATGGCCTTTTGCGGTCTGGGGCTTGATATGGTAGGACCATTTAAACAAGGTCCAAGTGGATTTACTCATCTCTTATTGATGGTGGATAAATTCACCAAATGGATTGAGGCTAAACCTTTCACTAGTTGTGATGGAGCAACAGCCAAAAGATTTGTCGAGGATGTTATAACTTTTCTAGCATTATCACGGACAACAGGAGTAACTTTTCTATGGGAGAATTGGCTGAATTCTGCAACGAGCAAAATATCCGTCTTGACATTGCGTCAGTCGCACATCCACAGGCTAACGGACAAGTCGAAAGAGCAAATGGTTTAATCCTACAAGGCCTAAAAGCAAGACACGAAGCGCCACTATGATGTGCTACGGGGGCTTGGGCAGAGGAATTACCCTCTGTAATATGGAGTTTACGAACAACTCCGAACAGGTCAATAGGATACACACATTTCTTCTTGGTCTATGGCGCAGAAGCAGTTCTTTCCTAGTGATTTGATTCACACTTCTCCTAGAGTGGCCGCGTATATTGAAGAGGATGCCGAGATTTATCGACAAAATGATCTCGACTTAGTCGAAGAAGTTCGCGTCGTTGCTGAAATGAGATCAACAGCCTATCAGCAGAAGTTACGCAAATATCATAGCCAGAGAGTCAGACATAGATCTTTCAATAAAGGCGATTTGGTTCTCCAGCTTGTGCAGCAAAGGAAGCACATACTTTCCCAAGTATGGGAAGGGCCCTTTTTAGTTAGTCGAGTACTGTACAATGGTTCGTATTACTTAACTAACATGAGGCTGGTCAAAGAAAGACCTACTACTAAGAAGAGAAAGAGAGATGGAGGCAGTACAAATCCGGATGAGTTAGACAGACCATGGAATATTGCTCAGCTACGTCCCTTTTATTCTTAGTCTATTCTTTTTTGTAATCATATATATGTACATGTTCTGTGAGAAATAAAAGTTTTGGTTGCCTCAAGATTTTCTGAGAAATTCTTACCATCTTATTTCCGAATGATCATCACACTCGAAAATCCTAGAATGCTTGAAAGTACTTTATGCTCATGTTCATTCTGGTTTAGATTTCCGATTCTAAAATTGCTACCCTCGGGTATAACTCTAAAATTTCTTGTCTTTACTTTGGTTATTTGTCTGATTGCTGGATAAGGGCATTTTCCGAGTAGTGAATTGTTGGTACTGGAAGCCGGCTTTCTTTCCGAGTTTAAACTGGTTTAGCGATTGAGCTTTGTTGCTCGGCAAAGTTTCTGGCAGAAGGTTTAGCAGGCTCACGAAAGGGACGAGGCGGAAAGCCAGATAAACGATAAGTATAGACGAAAAAATACAAGTGCTTGTGTAAACATTTCAGGCACACAAAAAATTTAAAGCCAAAAGTGCTGAATAGATCAAAAGCTTAGCACTAGCAAAATTATAATACTGCATATTTACAGGCCCATCATGTTTTTCAGAATAACACAACTATTACTGCTAATCTATGATGCAGGAGAGGAAGGAGCTGCCAGCTCGCTGGATACACCGCCTTGGTATCGTTCCGAGATATCCACATCCGAAACGGTGTGGTCATCGTCGGAAACTTCTGCTGATTTTTCTAGAGGCGGAGGTGGGGTGTCCACGCGGGTGAAGAAAGGAGTTTCGTAGCTGGTCAAGTCAGCCACGTGACACCCATATCCGGCGCAGGAGTCCATGATGGTTTGAATGTTCTGCTCCTGGCCGTCTTCGTCTACTTTGCAGTACCCTCTGGTCACTTGCCATATTTCCATGTTTCCATGGTGGCTCATGACCATGGTGAGAGCGTTCTGCGCTGCAGTACGCGCGTAGGACATGTTCCAATTCTGGACAAGTTGCGGCATATCCCTTGCCTTGTCCCGGACCTAAAAATCCAACATGCTATGCATGTCCAGAATCTTGAGAGCTTCGCCAATGTCCTCAAGAGATTAGCAGAAGTCATGAAGCAGGTCACCGACTTGGGTAAGCCGATGGGTGCGGGGCTCAGCGAAGGAAGAGTCCGTCAAGTCCAGAGGACCTATACACAAAACAAAGTTAAGAAAAATCTGACATTAATAGAAGTCGAAGAAAGTGGAAAAGTCAGACAGATGGAACGTACCGAAAATGATGTCGTCAATTTTGGTCTTCTCTTCTCGAAGACTCTGGAGTTCAGCCCGGAGCGCCTCGGAAAGGTCCCTCTCTCTGCTAAGCTCATTATTGAGGTCCGAGATTTTTTGATCTTGAGCAGCGATCGTGCGATCACGCTCATCAGTAGCCATGGAGGAGGACTCAAGGATTTGAGCGATGCTTTTTTCATGATCCGCCTTGAGCTGATCCAGCTCTTGGCGAAGCTCCTTGTTCTCCACCACCAAAGTCTTGAGGTTCCCGGCCTCTTCACCAGTGCTGTAAGTCAAAAAGAACAACAGTTCAATGAAAACTTCGACAATGAAAACACAAAGACAAGGTTTGAGTCTCGGAATGTTTACCTTCGGCCTCATCCTTGGCAACTTTAAGCTCAGCATTTTTAAATCGGAGAGCTATGATCTCTCTCCGCTTATCACAGATATTCTTCAACAAATCCTGGTTATAGGAATATACTTTCTGTAAGTCAGAATACCCAAAGTCAGAAAGCTACTAAAGACTCGGGCTAATATTTTTACTAATATCAGAACAAGCCTTGTGGGCTACACTAGTTCGTTCTTTGGCATCCTAAGGAAGTATAAACCCAGATTATTTATCCTACTTCATGCTTGGGGGCTAGAGGATATGGTATGAAATAAAGGAAAAACAGGAGTTAGAATTCCGACTTACATATTGTTCGCGAGTAAGTTTGTCCAAACTCGCGTTCACTTCAACTGCAACCTTCTTAGCGAGAGTCAGAGGGGTCACATGAGCAGTTGGAAGCTCCCTGGACCTGATCCTCTCGTTGCGAAGAAGAACTTGTTCAAGAAGATTAGAGTATTTGACATCCTCTGCTTCTTGCGCTTCTTCTTCGGCAGATAAGGTACTTTTCTCCAGGCACTGCCTGGCCAGCCGCTGGATCTCTTGAGCAGATTTCCGGGACAGGCCAAATTTGGCAAGCCCCAGATTGCTGATAAGGTGGTCGGCAAAGGTTTCTGCCGAGGGATCATTACCCAAAGAGAGTTCACCCTTATCTAAATATGACTCACCCATGGTGACGTCAGTTTGCGATTCAAGGATCGCAGGCTCCGTTGAAGGAGCCGGATCTTCTGCGACGACCAGAGAAGGGATGATCACCGGCGTTGCGGAAGGTTGAGGGGCAGGAGTCGGAGGAGCTATAGCAGGAGAAGCTATGGTAAGCTTCGTCTGTCGCAGAGGCTTCAAAGAAGTTCCCTTCCCCTTGCCCTTGATGAGCTGTTTAGCTCTAAGAATGTGGTAAAGTCAGAAACATTACATCTCAGAAGAGAATTTGAGTAAAGTACAAAGGCGAAAGTTGTGATTGAAAGATACCTCTTCACGACGGGCACCTCCTTTGTGCCAACAACCACTGTTGGAGCTTTGCGCTTCTTGATCGTTGCATCCGGCAATGGTACCACTTCTGTCTCCTGAGAAAACTCTGGAGGATATCCTTCGAGCGGAGCAAATTCCGCTGAAAAGAAGAAAACATATCAGTATTGCAGTGCAACTCAAAGATTGAAACACATAAAAAGGTGTACTGATAGAAGCTTACCGGCACTACGGGGTTTTCCGCCGTATGCATATCCAGAGAAACCTCCGGTATCCTCCTCTCGATCCGCTCCCTGATCAGCCACTTGATTTGGCTTATATAGCCCTGTGTGGTGTAGGCCTTGGGGCTGATGCGAAGGGAGTCTTTCTTGGACGACGTGATGGAGTGCATCTGTCGGTCTCCGTGGTACTGAAGGGGCTGGATCCGGTGTGAGACCCAGCATTGGACCAAGTCGGATCCCTTCAATCCCTTGTGTTTGATCAGATATTCGACCCGCCTCTTAGCGAGGATCAGATCATCACTAAGAGCCGGAGCGGCCTCGTCCCAAGACGGTTGGGCCGTGGTAGCTCCGTCGACAAAAGCCAGCAAAGCGGTAGGTTTGCCGGGAGCCAGAATATCCCTATGGTAAAAGAATGTGGCTAGCCACTGTTTGACCGGGTCACTAGCTAGGATTTTGGGATATGCGCACTCGCGTCTAAGTGAAAAACTAATGGTACCGGTGATATAAGGAACACCAGCAGTGACAGAGTTTCTCCGGACATGAAAGTAGTACTGGAATAACGTTAGACTCGTCCTAATGCCGAGAAACCCCTCACACAAAGAAGCGTAAGCGCTCATCTCTAAGAGAGAGTTGGGAGAAAGATGGTGGAGTTGAACACCGTAATGGTCAATCACCTCGAAGAAGAACTCTGAGGGAGGTAACGACAAACCTCTATCGAGGTGGGTGCCGAAGTGGACCCGCTCGCCGGCACGCGGGTTGGGGACGGTTTCCTCGAAGCCGCTCCGCCAGTCGCTGGCGTGGAGGAGCCATTCTTTCTCCATGTTTTGGAGCTTCTCGTCGTCGAGTACGCAGGGGATCTAGAGCCCGTGAAAGCTTTCTTTCTCCGTCGCCTCTTTCGTCGCCGCCGTCGCTGCCAAGCTAGAAGAGGAAGAAGAAGCCATTTCTCCGGTGAGCAGATGACCTAGGATGGGCGGTGCTGGGAGTTTTTGGGGGAAAGAAGAGGAGCTCTATGCACGAGGGGGGGGGGAGATTTGGAGGAGAGGAAAAGGCAAGGGAATAGGTGAAGAGAGAAGGAGAAAATCCTAACCCCTTATATCCACCTTACCGCGCCAAGATTGGTGAAAATGCTACAGTGTGACCGCCACGTGTCGTGGAAGGAACTGGGAAGGACCCACGCGATGATTACGACGCCTCGATCTCCGTGCACGCATTGAAAAGGCGCCTCGGTTCCGCGAACCGCGGACACACCGACGGTCGTGTTGAAAGGATTTCTGTCAGATGACGTGACTTGACCATGACTTGTGTCAGGTGGCATTAGAGACCAAATTCCGGCTTAGTTTGAAATCAAGCTGGGAAATCCAAGTAACCTGTTGATAGGTCTGACTTATTTTTAAGACCTGGATCATATTTTTTGTTGTGAAGTTTCAGGAACCCTTCAAGATTCTGCAAGCCGAAGATCAAGCTAGACGATGATAAATCCGACTTTGGATCTTGGAGACTTCCGGGGACTGCTGTTGGGGATATACTTTCCGGTTATCCTCACAGTTCCTCACTGACCAGGGTGGCCCACTTCGGGTTAGAGCTTTGCTTCACGAGCGGCCCAGTCAGGGAGAAAGATGAAGTCCAATCCTGCTATGTGAAGGCCCAGAAGACTTACCAACTTAGGCCCATATTGTTACTTGTAGTTCAAGATGTACTCTGCAACCGATTCTTAGTCGTAGCCGGATAGATCTCTCCTGTAAACCCTAGGCTGGATATCTATATAAGCCATCCTAGGGAGAGCCTTAGGGCAACACCTCAATAGTCTACAATTTGAACTCGCACAGGCGAAACCCTCGTAACCCATATTCCGGCTCTACTGTATTACTGGATTGCTAGTAGGAGTAGGATTCGTCCAAAGCCGGTGGATTCGAACCTGGGTAAACTTGTGTGCTCGTTGTCCCGGAACACCGTACGTCTCACACCCCTCTCTTCCACACGCCTCGAGGACCCCTCATGGCGTACTTGTCCTCAATCCGACGACAAGGTGGAGACTCAATATATAAGTGGAAGAAAGGCCTTCATAGAAGGAAGTAGGGATTTAAGTCTCATAAAGAGCTTCCAAAAATTATGGTACTTAATAGCTTTCAGCTCTCATTGCCCCTATCATGAGCATCTTTAAGGTGATTAAGGTGAAAGTGACACACCTAAGAGGATATGCTTGACAAGTTATAAGCCGAAATCTCATGCCCCTTACTTACAAAGACCGAACCTCATGCTACTCAACTTCAGTCACAAGTATGCTCTTGTCATTGTAAATACATATGTGTCATAGAGAACCGCCAACAGGGTACCCCTTGCACATGATACAGGAGCTATCCCATAATCAAAATGACAAGGGAAGAAGACAATGATCATCTCAGCGATCTTTTTATTTGCTATTTGCATAGGTTTTTATTGAGGATGCTTTATAGAGTGCTCATTATGGTTATGCTCCAAGTTTCCACCATGATTAGGCATGGCTTAGGCTAGCGGCCTAGGCGTTTCTCTAACACACATACAAACTCCATGATCTTACAAGTTCCACTTTTATTTCACACCACCGGGATCCATAAGCAAAAGAACATGATATCAACGGGGTACAAAGTACAAGTGCAATGTTGAAAGCGTTCCCCATGATACATGGTTCTGCTAATTTCAACTTATAAAGTGCAAGCATATACGCAACAAAGAAGGACCCGATGGTTCAAGTTTATTAGATGCAAAAAAAGTAAAGTGTGCCATCAAGTTCATGAGAGCTTTAATCACTAGTTTTCTCATAACAAGTTTAATTTGGAAGATAAACAAAAGCATGAATATACTTGGAATAGCATATGCTAGTAGGTAGGTATGGTGGACTCTTTGGAATAACTTGGTTTAAGGAGTTGGATGCATGAGGGAACTCATACTTGGTTGTGGAGGCTTAGCAAAAGACTGTGAGCGACAAACTAAGAGAGCAATAATGGCCATAATCATGCAGAGCGACAAAACATCATTGATCAAAGCATAAAGTGATACTACAAGTTGAAAACTAAAGGATCATAAAGGCTATGGTGACTTGAGATAGTCATAACATGGTGTGAGCATGTGCCAAGTCAACCCAAATAAAGCATCAAAGGATAATATCATAATACTATGCTTTAATATGCTAAAACAACGCATGATTCATCCAAGGCACATTAAGCAATCTCAATTGTTTATAACAAGTCATGCTACAGAAAATAATACTAAGCATAAAGCCAAAACAATATCAACCATGGCATGACAAAGGATAGGCGACAGTCAAAAATGAGCTCTCTTTACCACTTAAGCATGAACTTTCCTACTCTTTTCCAAACCAAACCAAACTATTTGAAAACCAATGTATGAAAGAGGGGGTCCAACCAATTTATTCAGCAAACTAAGCAAACCAAGCAAAAAAAAAACCAAAATAAAAACGAAAAATAAGACGCTCCAAGAACAACACAACTGTGCATGAAACAATAAAAATGAAGCGTTTGGAAGAAACCTGGGATTTTTATTGATGAAGAGGGGGATGCCTTGGGCATCCCCAAGCTTTGACGCTTGTAATCCTTGGATATTTCTTGGGGTGACATGCGTGGCATCCCCAATCTTGAGCTTTAGTCCATCCTTCATCTCATTACTCATTCCTTCCATACACCTGAAATTTTTTCCTTCATACAAAACTTCACACAATCTTTATTAGCAACATTAGTGCACTCAAGATAATAAATCTTTAGGTTCTGTTCTAACACCAATAAATTTGATTAAATCACTAGCTACTGAAGCACTTCCCTCAAAAAGCTCAATTCCCCAAAAGAACTTCAAAAAGGAACCAACAAGAAGCAAATACAGAAAATGGCAGAAATCTGTCAAAACAGACCAGCAGGTAAAGACAAATTGTTTCAAAGAACTTCTATTGCTCAAATCAAAAAGTGTTGAACTAAAGAAAGTTAGATAACAACCTGGGGCAGAAGCGCAAAAATTCACTCCTCAAAAAGACGTTGAGAGATTTTACACGAATTTTTACGGTGAAGCAAAGAAATCTGTTTCGGGACAGCAACTTTCCCAATCATTACTTCTCTCTCATTAGAGGTTACTCTTGGCACAAAAAAACAAATAAAAAGGATAAGGAGCGGTTATTGCTGAAGTAAGAACTTCCAAGACTCATCTAAAACTTTTGGGTTATCTCCCAATAAGTACTTTTTTTAACGCCTTTAAGTTAGGCATGATAGTTTGAGAAGATGCTCACATAAGAAATATGAATTTAAGTAAAAGAGAGCATTAAGAAGAAAATTCAAAACACATTTAAGTCTAACCCACTTCCTATGCATAGGAATCTTGTAAGGAAACAAGTCATGAAAGCACAAAGCAACAAGCATAGGACAGCAAAACAAGTGCAACTTCAAAATTTTCAACATAAAGAGGGGAAACTTAATATTGTTGAGATACATAAAACCATGTTTTCCTCTCTCATAATAACTTTCAGTAGCATCATGAATAAAATTAACAATATAACTATCACTTAAAACATTCTTATCATGAGCCACATGCATAATATAATTATTACTCTCCCAATAAGAATAGTCATTCTTATTAATCATAGTGGGAGAAATTTCATCAAAATAGCTATCATTATTATTCTCATCACCATAATCATCAAATATAGGATGCATACTGTAATCATTAATTTTCTCCTCAATAGTAGGTGGACTGAAAATATCATATTCATCATTATAATCATCATAAATTGGAGGTTTGGTATTATCATAAGCAATAGAATAGCTATCTTCCAAAGCCGAGGAACTAAAAAGATCATTTTCGTAAACACTAGCTTCCCCAAGCTTAGACTTTTCCATAGCATTAGCAATAATGGTGTCCAAAGAATTCATACTATCAACATTGTTATTAGCATTCAAATAAAGTTCCATTGGTTTTTTAATTTTCTTTTCAAACACTTCATGTCCTAACTCAAGATAAATACTATAAAGCTCTCTAATTTTGTTGTTGTTTTCCATTAATCCTAACTAGTGAAAACAAGAAACAAAAAGACAAAATTGCAGAATCTAAAGGAAATAACTTCGAGCACTCACACCGGAGGATGTGAGTACCTTTTACCTTACCTCCTCGGCAACGGCGCCAGAAAATACTTGCTAGCGCGTGGTTGACGTGGGAGTGTCTTCTTCTTCAGTCCCATCAACGGCGCCAGAAAATAGCTTGATATGTACGCACTTCTATTCTTGTAGACAGTTGTTGGGCCTCCAAGTGCAGAGGTTTGTAGAACAGCAGCAAGTTTTTCCTTAAGTGGATCACCCAAGATTTATCGAACTCAGGGAGGAAGTGGTCAAAGGTATTCCCTCTCAAGCAATCCTGCAATCAAGATACAAGAAGTCTCTTGTGTCCCCAACACACCCAATACACTTGTCAGGTGTATAGGTGCACTAGTTCGACGAAGAGATAGTGAAATACAAGTGGTATGGATATAAGACAACGGTGCTAGAAAATAGCTTGATGGCGTGAAAGAGACTAAAGGCAAACTGAAATAAAGATGGAAGCAAGCAAACATGTAACAGATCTAATTGCAAATGGTGTTTCAATGCCTAGAAACAAGGCCTAGGGATCATACTTTCACTAGTGAACACTCTCATATAAATATCTTATCTTCATGATACTACTCTTAACTACTCTCCGGTTGAACACTCTAATCGATGGTAGGGCTATAACAACACACCACAAAGTTCGCTTTACGCATCTAGATAACCCCACACTGTCACCTTGAGCACTAAACGGTTCCAACAAACACCACAATTTCATAAAGACATCCAACTCCAAATATAACTTATAACAAGTATTTGTAATATCTAGCCTTAGTGCCACCATGGTGTGCACGCTGTCACTTTCACACACATGGGGAGAGTAGAGATCTATTAAAGCACTTGAGTAGCAAGGTTGATCTACTTTATTACAAAGCTCATGATCACAATATGATAATGCATAGAGAGAGAGATGAACACATAGCTACCGGTAGAACCCTTAGCCTCGAGAGAGAACTACTCCCTCCTCATCATGGGAATCAGCAACGGTGATTGAGATGGTGGTGGAGATTGATGGAGATGGCTCCGAGGGCACTTCCCCGTCCCAGCAGGGTGCCGGAACAGAGACTTTCTGTCCCCCGAATCTCCCCTTCGGTGGCGGCAGCGCTGCGGAACTTTTCATGGCTGGAGGCTTGATGATCTAGAGTTTTTGCATCGGGAGGAATATATAGGCGAAAGAGGCAAGGTCGGTGTCCGGCTAGGTGGCCCACACCATGCCCTGGCGAGGCCTAGGGGGACCCGCGCCTAGGGGTGGTGTGGCCACCCTGTGGCCCCCCTTCATCTCTCCTTTTGGCTCCGTGAATATTCCGAGAAAATAACGACTTTGGCTTTTGTCCGGTCCAATTCCGAGAATATTGATTTTTTGACTTTCCTAGAACCAAAAACAACAGAAAATAGGCAACTGGCACTGTGGCTCTTGTTAATAGGTTAGTCCAAGAAGGTCTATGAAAAGTACTCCAAAGTTGGAACAAAACATAAGAAAGTAGATAAAACCAAGCATGGAACATCAAAAATTATAGATACATTTGCAATGTATCAGGAGTATGGCATTACACTAACTCCTGCTCCTAGATCACATAAGGCATTGTGAGTATCTGTTTTACCTATTGATCATGAAATAGTTGGTATTCCAGGATCTCCAGACTTAGGCAACAGCTTCCCGTTAGCAAGATAGCTTATTACCATGGCCACAGTTTCAGTTATTTCTTTCTTTCTACTAAGAATATCACAAAGGAATTTACCATAAGTAGGAACTTTGATTGCATCTGCAAATGGAATTTCCAGACGAAGGTCATTGAGTGCATTTGTAAAAGAGTTATAAATTACCTCATTCGGTGCTTTGTTTTTTCGATCTGGATAAGGAAGCTTTTTCTTACCTGACTTACTCTTGTGTTTTACCTTTGGGGGGTCCGGCTCTTTCATTGCTTTCTTTTGTTGTTTCTTATTGCTTTTCTTCTTTTCTAATACAACAACTTCATCTTCCTTACTTGTTTCTTTATCTCCCCTTGGATCAACTGCCTCTGCATTAGAGTCATAATGATCATCCTGTGCATCATTGTGATCCTCCTTGGATTGCTCTTGCGTGTCAGTTTCATCTTGAGGATCCACCAACGTATTGTCTTCTTGACTTGCTTCGAGCAAGGCTTTTTCCTTGCGCTCTTTTTTAGCTTCGTATTCAGGTGGTCCTACGGGTCCTATAACAATTGCACCCCTTCTTTTGACAACATTAGTAGAAACAGAAATATCTTTATCATCACGGAGAAAAAATTGATAACTAGATGCTATGTGTTCACACTAGGTTTCAATCATACTAAGATACTTATGAAATAGTTTTATTTCTTGGCCAATCTCATCATAATTTTTGGTGAGCTCCACCAAAATCTTTTTGTGTTTTTTGGAAATGCTTATGCAAGTTATTATAAGATTTTACTTGTCGATGTTTTAATTCTTGAAAAACATTTATAGTTTCATCTTCTTCAGTTAAGACTTGTAACAAATGCTCTTTGTTTTATTTAGCAAGTTCAGAAGGTATACCTTTTTCTTTCTGACGAGGGTTTAACTCATCAATGCCCATTGTTATGGACTTGGGTTTTGGAGAAGGAGGGAGCGCTGGAGACATCTATCGTCTAGCAAAAAAGCACACAGGGGACAAAGATTTTCCCAGGTTCAGGCCTCGTAGAGGTCCCTACTCCTACTTGTCTGCTCATGGAATTATCGAAGGAATCGAAGATTACAATGGTGCGTAGATGTGATCTGGCGAGGGTTGTGGAACTAGGGTTGCGTGTGTCCTCCTCGCCTCCCCCTCCTAGCCCTTATATAGATAGGCTAGGTGTCGGGTAGCAGGTCGAGTCGGTTACAAGTTAGGGTTTTCCTCTTCAAACTTTCTATCTTTTAGCTTCTTCTTGTTCTTCAAGCAATCGAGAGTCCGTAGGTTACTCGAGTCCTTCATTTGGGCCTTGGTGACACCGTGGGCCTTTACGTATTTAGACCGTATATACCAAACTCGAGTACCTGTAGGGTATACCCTTGTCAGTAGCCCCCAAGTGTCCAGTGAAATCGCAGGTTCGACTGGGGACTTTTTGAAGTCTTTCGAGTGCATGAATGAGTATATTTTGACTGCTTTATTTGTGTCATAGGGATTGTTGATGTACGTGCCTGATATAACCAAGGTATCGGTATCAGTTAACCACCTTAGGGTGAAACAACACAATCTACTCGAACTCAAGTCCCTGGACTCGAATCCGGAGAAGTGCTGGTGTAATTCGACTCAAGCCGTGGAGGTCTTACAGGAGTCGAATTCTAGTTATATGGGTATGAGCACTCGACGCGTCCATCAAGGCATGTTGATCGTACCTGTAGGCACGGATACATTTCTGGTAGTGCACAGCTAATGCGTTACCAGGCCTTATTCAGGTCTTACCTTCATGCTGTAAGCGCGGCGTCCAATTTTTTATCATCGCGGAGACGATTCGGGTGACCCAGGAGATGCAGTCTCTTTGTAGGGAAAAATTATGAGGCGGTGTGGCCATGAGCTTCGAGTGTGGATGTTATCGACACACAGTTTTTTGTATAAATATTCATAGGGTGCGCGACCAGCGCTCCCTATGGGAGTAGCCCCCGAGTGCCTGGTTGAGTCGAAGACTCAGGCAGGGACTAAAGAACTTTTGCGACTGCTTTCATCTTTTCTTGCTTGTTTGAGTAAGTCGAATTTGTTTCCGGCGCTCCATATGGGAGTAACCCATATCCAAAGTCGAAATGTATTTCGAGTGACTGGGTTTGCCTTTGATTGTCCATGTTCCTGAAAAAGAAGAGAAAAAAATCATAGGGTGCGCGACCAGCGCTCCCTATGGGAGTAGCCCCCGTGTGCTTGGTGGAGTCGAAGACTCGAGCAAGGACTAAAGTAGTCGAAGTCTTCTGCTGCGTAGCTTTTGATGACGTCCGTGCTAACAATTTCGTGACCTTAGTTGCCCGCGTGAGCGAGTTTGCCGGGATGTGATGAGCAGTGGGTCCCACTCTCTTACTTTGATTTGACTGGGCGTTCGTGATCTTTTATTTTAACTGTGTCTCCTCGATTTCCGCGCGTAATGGGAGTAGTGGAGGGACGGTTCGCGCTTCCACTCCCCCACGTGGCTAGCACGATGTTTGCCACGCGTCCAGTAGGTTTTTTTTGAACCGTTGGATTGCATCTTCCAGGGGTTAAGTAGCGGCGCTGTGACGGTAATTTTCTCATCTGCTCTCATTCATCCTTTGCTTCCATCGCCATTGCCATTGTGCCTTTGCTTTTATCTGCGCTTGTTTATTCCACGACGCTGGACCAGCTCCGCTCGTTTCCGAGCTACTTCCTTCGCTCGCATCGTCGACGTGCAATGGGGAAGAAGAAGGGAGGCATTGTGGCTGATTCCGCGGCCACCGCTGCTGCGGCGAAGAAGAAAGGCGGCTCCGCCGCTGCGGGCACCAGCACCGCCGCCGGTGGGAAGAAGAAGGTCGCAGGAACCCACGTCACGAATGGTGCGTGGCGCCGCTCCATCATCAAGTCATCTGATCTCCATCTTCTTCGCCAAGACGGAGTACTATCCGTCGCAGTCGCCGACGCACGCGTCCCCGGTGGTGAGACAATTCCTGCTCCTCTCGCTGGTTTTCGAGTGATGTTTTTAGCATTCATCATTCGCGGTCTCTCCTTGCCTCTTCACCCCTTCTTTAGGGGCCTCCTTTGTTTCTATGGGCTTCAGCTCCATCGGCTGTCCCCGAACTCTATCCTCCATATCTCTTGCTTCATCACTCTCTGCGAGTGCTGGCTCGGAATCGAGCCACACTTCGGCCTCTTCAAGCGCCTCTTCAAATTGAAGCGCCAATCTGCATCTGGCTCTTTATCCTACGACGTAGGTGGTTGCAGAATCCACGTCGACCCATCCGGCACCTACTTCGACATCAAGCTGACAGCATCCGTCCAAGGGTGGAGGGACAAATGGTTCTACATCCGTGATGAGAAGGCTAACGGTGAGCACTTCGGACTCGCACCCTTCGATCCCGCGACGCCGTGCAAGAGGATGCGCTCTTGGAAGAATGTAGTCATGCCTGGCGAGTCCGTGGAGACAGATGTGCTGTATGAGCGCGTCTGTGACCTCGAGAGTCACATGGGCAAAGAGGAGGGAGGCTGCGCCCACATTCGCACTTGGCTGCACCATCGCGTCCAGCCCCCGCAGGCCAGAGTCCACCCCATGTTTCAGTGGGCTGGCACTGATGATGCCACTCGCGTGTCTGCCGATGGCATGTCCGCGAGTGAGGTGGACAAGAGGGTTCGACCGGTCACCAAGTACACCCTCAAGGATGTGCTCCCCAGTGAGCTAGTTGTTCCTTGAGGCAAGCCTACATGCACCGCTGGTAGGTGGCTCCCGCGTTCTTTAGCCCGAAGGGCATTGTGTTGTAGCAGAACACACCAAAGGGCATTGTAAATGCTGTTTTCTCTTGATCTTTCTCCTTCATTTTAATATGATTGTAGCCTGAGTAGGTGTCGAGGAAGCAGAGGCGCTCGCATCCTGCAGTGGAGTCAATGATCTGGTCGATGCGCGGCAACAGGAAGTGATCCTTTGGGCAGTGCTTGTTCAGAGAGGTGAAGTCCACGCATGAACTTGGCTTCGAGGAGTTTGTTGATCTCCATTCCAACTGCCTGCGCTCGTGGCTCACACAATCGCCGAATTGTTTGCTTGACTGGCCTTGCGTCGGGGTTGACGTTGAGTGCGTGCTCGGCGAATTCCCTGGGAACTCCTAGCATGTCCGTAGGACACCAGGCGAAAATTTCCCAGTTATCACGGAGGAATTCGACGAGCGCGAGTTCCTATGCGGGACTCAAGTTGTTGGTAATGAGGGCCATCTTGGCAGGATCCGATGGGTGGACCTGCACTTTCTTTGTGTGCACTGATGAGTCGAAGGAGAGATCAGGTGAGCTTGGCCGGCTCAGCGGAGGCAGACTGTTGTCTGTCGACTCCTTTAGTCTCGCGAGTTCCTCCTGCATGCCGAAGGACTAGAAAATTCTGTTGAATTCCCTGTCGCAACTGTTAGATCTTTCGAAGCTCCTGTTGATCATGATGATGCCATTGGGACCTGGCATTTTCATCTGCAGGTAGGCATAGTGGGGTACTGCCATGAACCTAGCGAACGTGACGCGCCCGAGGATGCAGTGGTACTGTGAGGGCTAGTCGATGCGCTCGCGCCGGAAGTTCTTCGGCGTGCCGAAGATGACGTCGAGGTTGATTTTGCCCAGGGGGTATACGCCTTTCCCTGGGACGATGCTGTGGAACGTTGTGTCCGAGGCCTCCAGGCAAGTTAGAGGGATTCTCATTGCTCTCAAGGTACTCGCGAATATAAGGTTGATTCCGCTTCCGCCATCCATGAAGACGTGGCTCATGTCGAAGCCTCCGATTTGCGCCTCGAGTACGAGGGGGCAATGGCCTGGACGGGGTACCTGAGGCGGATGATCGCGTTTGTCGAAGGTGATGCATGACTCGCTTCCACTGAGGTACTCTGTGGTAGAGGGTGGCGAGTGTGTGGCCAAGTTGACTTGGCGAGTGATGGTCGTCTACACCCTATTGGAGGGGCGTCCTTTTTGGATCATCATGGTGCCCATGGCTCGTGGGTACGGTTCTCCTCCGTGGTGCTGGTCTGGTGCAGCTGCATTCGAGGGTGGCCCAGGTGGAGGTGGCGGAGCGCCATGTGCCACGGCGCCTGGAGCGGCTCCGTAGCCTCTTTCGACTGCATTGCGGTTCATCCGAACCAATCCATCATGTAGCTTGAGGAACTCGCGGCAATCCTTGAGGACGTGGCTGGACTTCTTCTTGCCATCATGCTTGTCGATGTAGAAGTGTATCGTGCATGGCCCGGACAGTTTGTCCTCAATGGAGTTCGCGGGTGCCTCATCGCGAGTGCGGCGTTGCCACACTTGCGTGGTTTTCCCGGAGTCGCGGTATCCGCTGCTATGGTATTCGCTGTTGTAGTTATCGTCGCGTATGTTCGCGTAGCCAGCCGCGACCATGTTGACGTCGTCGCGGTCATCGTAGATGCGCACGCGGCGCTTGCCTCGGCGGTCGCGTCTGCGTTCGAGTTCGGCCTCCTCATCAGAGTGAACGCGATTCTTCACCGAATCTTCTCCATCAGCACACGGATTCGCGATCTCCATCAGGTGGTCGATGGTCTGGGGCTTTGAGCGGCCCAGCTCCTCTCCGAGTTCTAGGCGGCGGACGCCACCGTTGAATGCGTCAATCACGCGATCCTCCGAGATGTTCTCTGTGGAGTTCTTGATGATGGACCACCTTTGGATGTAGGAGCGCAACGATTCGCCGGATCTTTGCTGGCAGCACTCAGCTCTTCGATTGATGCGGGCCGCTTGTATGTGCCCTTAAAGTTGCGCACGAAGCTATAGACCAGCTCATCCCAACTGCAAAAGGATCCGCGTGGGAGGTTGTTGAGCCATGCTCGGGCAGCACCCTACGGCTGTAGCTGCAAGCATTGGATAGCCGTGCTCCGACTGCCTCTGTGGAGTCTGACGGAGGAGATGTGGTCCTCCAGCCAGATCTTGGGGTCCTGTAGGCCGTCAAACTTCGGGTTCTCCAACGGGAGTTTAAACCCTTTTGGCATTCGCTTCGGCCTAATGGATCTGCTGAAGCATCTGGCGCCGCAGAGCTCCACATCTTCTTGTTCCGTGTCAGTCGACCGAGCACGTCGTGCCCTTGATTTGTCGATCTTGCGCTGCATGAGGTCATCGCGCGCATCATAATCACGGTCGTGTCGCCGTGAGCGGCGGCGCCGAGACAGGTCGTGACTGAAATCGCTGGACGAGGGCGAGGAGTAGCGCCTTGCTAGCGCTTTGCCCTTCTTCGGGTCTGGTGTTGGCTCCTTGTCGAGGGGGGCCTCGATTAATCCCAAGCCCACAATCGTAGATCAGTGAATGGCGGCTCGGGGATCTCCAGCTGGCGGCTGATTGTTAAGGAGGTACATGGTGGCTGCTGTCACCGCAGCCTGCGGCGTCTTGGGTACCACGTTGCCCCGTGTGTCGACTGTCATAGAGCTGAAGTTGAGGACTTTTGCAGCTTCTATGTGTTCTTGCTCGGTGAGATGGGCCATCCGAGATTGCCTCTTCTTGGCGAGGTACTCGTTGCCTCTTGAGGAGGATCCTCCGTGGGAGGAGAGCCCAGCACGACGAAGGCTCGATTCGTCTGCCGCCTTTTTGCACGCTTCGAGTTACGCGATTGTTTGAACTTGGTGCTTGAATTCTTCCTTCAGTAGCCAGTGATAGCCCATCAGCAGTTCTTCCGGGGATCCGAAGGGTAAAGGGGCGCCTCGTAGGGCCTCGCGACAGCGAGCCCATTCTTGCTCGTTGAGCCTGATTGCTCATTTAGTATGGTTGGAGGTTCGACTTCTCTTCCATTATCGACGGGGGTGCGATTGCCACTGTTGCCACCATTGCCACCGTTGCCGGCGTTGGGCGGCTCGGTTCTGTTACCGCGATTGCCACCGTTGCCGGTGTTGGGTGGGTCGGTTTCGTTGCCACGATTGCCACCGTTGTCACAGTTGGCAGAGGTATCGCCTGTGTTGATGACGGTGCACATGAAGTGGTTGGGGAAGCTGCTGCTTCCGCAACTCTCAGATCCGGAACCGTAGGTTCCATCTTCAATGGCCAGATCGCTCAGATCGGAGTCGTGACTGTTGTCGCTGATCGTGTTCTCGACTGTTGTCGGGTCATTGAGCTCACTGAGGGTGCCGATCGATGGAGGGAACCATGATGCTGGGGCAATCGACGGGCCTCCAAGTGCAGAGGTTTGTAGAATAGCAGCAAGTTTTCCCTTAAGTGGATCACTCATGGTTTATCAAACTCGGGGAGGAAGTGGTGAAAGGTATTCCCTCTCAAGCAATCCTGCAATCAAGATACAAGAAGTCTCTTGTGTCCCCAACACACCCAATACACTTGTCAGGTGTATAGGTGCACTAGTTCGGTGAAGATATAGTGAAATACAAGTGGTATGGATATAAGACAACGGTGCTAGAAAATAGCTTGTTGGCGTGAAAGAGACTAAAGGCAAACTGAAATAAAGATGGAAGCAAGCAAACATGTAACAAGTCTAATTGCAAACGGTGTTTCAATGCTTAGAAACAAGGCCTAGGGATCATACTTTCACTCATGAACACTCTCATATAAATATCCTATCTTCATGATACTACTCTTAACTACTCTCCGGTTGAACACTCTAATCGATGGTAGGCCTATAACAGCACACCACAAAGTTCGCTTTCCGCATCTAGATAACCCCACACTGTCACCTTGAGCACTAAACGGTTCCAACAAACACCACAATTTCATAAAGACATCCAACTCCAAATATAACTTATAACAAGTATTTGTAATCTGTAGCCTTAGTGCCACCATGGTGTGCACGCTGTCACTTTCACACACATGGGGAGAGTAGAGATCTATTAAAGCACTTGAGTAGCATGGTAGATCTACTTGATTACAAAGCTCATGATCACAATATGATCATGCATAGAGAGAGAGAGATGAACACATAGCTACCGGTAGAACCCTTAGCCTCGAGAGAGAACTACTCCCTCCTCATCATGGGAATCATCAACGGTGATGGAGATGGTGGTGGAGATTGATGGAGATGGCTCCGAGGGCACTTCCCCGTCCCGGCAGGGTGCCAGAACAGAGACTTTCTATCCCCCGAATCTCCCCTTCGGTGGCGGCGGCGCTGCGGAACTTTTTGTGGCTGGAGGCTTGATGATCTAGGGTTTTTGCATCGGGAGGAATATATAGGCGAAAGAGGCAAGGTCGGTGTCCGGCCAGGGGGCCCACACCATGCCCTGGCGCGGCCTAGGGGGACCTGCGCCTAGGGGTGGTGTGGCCACTCTGTGGCCCCCCTTCGTCTCTCCTTTTGGCTCCGTGAATCTTCCGGGAAAATAACGACTTTGGCTTTTGTCCGGTCCAATTTCGAGAATATTGATTTTCTGACTTTCCTAGAACCAAAAATAGCAGAAAACAGGCAACTGGCATTGTGGCTCTTGTTAATAGGTTAGTCCAAGAAAGTCTATGAAAAGTACTCCAAAGTTGGAACAAAACATAAGAAAGTAGATAAAACCAGCATGGAACATCAAAAATTATAGATACATTTCGTTGTATCAGGAGTATGGCATTACACTAACTCCTGCTCCTAGATCACATAAGGCATTGTGAATATCTGTTTTACCTATTGAGCATGAAATAGTTGGTATTCCAGGATCTCCAGACTTAGGCAACAACTTCCCGTTAGCAAGATAGCTCGTTACCATGGCAACTATTTCAGTTATTTCTTTCTTTCTACTAAGAATATCACGAAGGAATTTACCATAAGTAGGAACTTTGATTGCATCCACAAATGGAATTTCCAGACGAAGGTTACTGAGTGCCTTTGTAAAAGAGTTATAAATTACCTCATTCGGTGCTTCCTTTTTTCGATCTGGATAAGGAAGCTTTTTCTCACCTAACTTACTCTTGTGTTTTACCTTTTGGGGGGGTCCGGCTATTTCATTGCTTTCTTTTGTTGTTGCTTATTTCTTTTCTTCTTTTCTAATACAACAACTTAGTCTTCCTTATTTGTTTCTTTATCTCCCCTTGGATCAACCATCTCTGCATTAGAGTCACAATGATCATCCTGTGCATCATTGTGATCCTCCTTTGTTTGCTCTTGCGTGTTAGTTTCATCTTGAGGATCCACCAACGTATTATCTTCTTGACTTGCTTCGAGCAAGGCTTTTTCCTTGCGCTCTTTTTCAGCTTCGTATTTAGGTGGTCCTAAGGGTCCTGTAACAATTGCACCCCTTCTTTTGACAACATTAGTAGAAACCGAAATATCTTTATCATCACGGAGAAAAAATTGATAACCAGATGCTATGTGTTCACACTAGGTTTCAATCATACTAAGATACTTATGAAATAGTTTTATTTCTTAGCTAATCTCATCATAATTTTTGGTGAGCTCCACCAAAATCTTTTTGTGTTTTTGGAAATGCTTATGCAAGTTATTATAAGATTTTACTTGTCGATGTTTTAATTCTTGAAAAACATTTATAGTTTCATCTTCTTCAGTTAAGACTTGTAACAAATGCTCTTTGTTTTATTTAGCAAGTTCAGAAGGTATACCTTTTTCTTTCTGACGAGGGTTTAACTCATCAATGCCCATTGTTATGGACTTGGGTTTTATCGAAGGAATCGAAGATTACAATGGTGCACAGATGTGATCTGGCGAGGGTTGTGGAAACTAGGGTTGCGTGTGTCCTCCTCGCCGCCCTGTCCTAGCCCTTATATAGATAGGCTAGGTCTTGGGTAGCAGGTCGAGTCGGTTACAAGTTAGGGTTTTCCTCTTCAAACTGTCTATCTTTTAGCTTCTTCTTGTTCTTCAAGCAATCGAGAGTCCGTAGGTTACTCGAGTCCTTCATTTGGGCCTTGGCGACACCGTGGGCCTTTACGTATTTAGACCGTATATACCAAACACGAGTACCTATAGGTTATACCCATGTCACTTTCATAGTTTTATGTACCTCCGGCATCAGATCAGGAGTTATCCGAAGTATCTCTCTTTCGGCTTCATGCCAAAATCAGGATTATATAAAGAATCATTCTTAGCCCTAGTAGACATTAGTTCCAAACATTCTTTAATAGTTAAAATATTTATTGATCCTCCTACTGGGAATTTAAGCAATTATCTACATTGAGTATTGAGACAATGGTAAAATAAATGGTAGATTGTAAGTTCATAATAGCCTCGATTAGGAATACTATTGATCATTCCAAAGAATCTTTCCCAAGCTTGTGGGTAGTTTTCTCCCACGTTCTGACTAAAATTTTATATGTTCTTTCTTAGTTCAGTTACCTTTTTAAAAGGAAGAAACCTGTTTATGAATTTCGTAATGCAGTTTTCCCAACATTTAATGTAATGGCGAGGGAGAGAATATAACCAGTCTAGAGCTTTACCTTTAAGAGACCATCGAAATAATTTAAGATGAGAGAAGTCTCTTGGGAAACCTTTTGGTCCAAGTGATGTTATCACATCGTCAAACTCTCTAATATGTCTTCCTGGGTCTTCATCTTCCCTTCAATTGAAAGCTTTCTCCTACAAAATTTTAATAATTCGACTATAAAATCGATATTCTCTAACTCCAAGATTAGGGAACTCCATTGGTTGTTTAAGAAATTCAGAACTTGGAGCACTGTATTCCCTGAGAGTTTTCTTACATTTCATAGGAGTTGTCCTGTAAATAGACATGATTTCCATAATATCACTCTGGTTTTCAACTTCAACTTTATTTGATCTTAAGAATAGGACTTGAAGTAGGATCGTACATGAGGTAGGTGGAAAATACCAAAGTTCAATAATTTTTTCGCGCCTCTGAGCAGGCACGCGCTCAATATATTCCGGCAGGTAGGTCCTACTAGAGCGTGTAGACCCTTTGTCTCCTAAGGAGAACATTTTGTAGTAGCAACACGTCAAATGTCAAAATACAAACACTTAGCGCTTAGCTCCCCGGCAACGGCGCCAGAAAATAGCTTGATCTCTACAAGAGCACAAATCATTTGTAGCTAGTTTCAAAGTACAGATATCGATCCCATAGGGAGCCCAAAGGTAAGTGTTTATTGATGAAGTCTCTGTCACACCCGAAGTTGTCACAGGTCTTCGAGTGAATTGACTGCAAGTGTTGAAATAAGAATGGGATTTTGATTAAATGTAATAGATTTAAATAGAACTAAAATGTAAACTTCAGAAATATAATGCATAAAAGTAAAGATCGACTTTGCTTGTTTGTTGTTTCCTGCAGATGGCGAAAGAAGGCGCGGGGAGATTCATTTCATCGTGATAGTGAATGTGCCAGGTGGATGAGTCGTAAATGTAACAATTATAATCTTATAGATATATGTGTAGGCGAGCAACCCATAATTAGCCGGAACTCATCTTGGTAGATTTCATCCCAACTTCAATAATCCTACTAGCCTGCTACCAAAACCATGGTCAGACACTAGACGATTAAGACCCTTCAGGTCGCTTAGCGATTAAGCTCTTTGGATCGGACTACTGCAATAAACTGATGACCCACAAGTATAGGGGATGTATCGCATTATTTCGATAAGTAAGAGTGTCGAACCCAACGAGGAGCAGAAGGTGTTGACGAGTGGCTTGGAGCAGGAATTCTATGTAAATACTTAGCAAAAGGATTTTTAGGGGTTTTTGATAATGCAGATAAATAAAGTACGAGTAAATAAAAGACAATAAGAATAAATGCAGCAAGTGGCCCAATCCTTTCTTTAGCAAAGGACAAGCCGGTTGTATTACTTAAGATGATCAAATGTTCTCGAGGACACACGGGAATATCGTCAAGTGCTTTCGCTTCATATAGTTGATTAATCTTATTTAGTTTGACAAGTGTTGTGTGGGTGAACCTATGCTAATGTACCGACCTTCGTAGGACTAATAGATACTTGTGATTATACCCCTTGCAAGAATCCGCAAGTACAAGAAAGTAATTAAGATAGAAACTTAACCACAACTTTAAACTCTAAGACCCTGATATCCCTTGTGCAAAGGTTTCCTAACGGGAGTTCAGGTTTTTGTCACTTCAGCAACCCCTATGATTAGTAGCCAAATACACAATGCATTCCCCTAGGCCCATATATGTGAAGTGTCATGTAGTCAACTTTCACATGACACCACTAGAAGAAATACACCACAAATTAAATATCAAACCATTGAATCTTTCTCAACACAATTCCACTACTAACAACATGACTTCTCCCATGTCCTCAAGAACTAAACGAACTACTCACAAGACATCATATGGATCAATATCAGAGATGATATAATGATATGTAACAATCTGAACATAAATGATAATTCAGTGGTTCACTCAATAGCATCAACTACAAGGAGTAATCTACATCATGAAAGTTTCCCCTAAGAACTATGCAAGATTCAACCCAATTGTTACAGCGGTATGAAGTGGTGATGATGGTGGTGATGGAGATGATGATGATGATCCTGATGAAGTCCAGCTTGATGGTGGTGTTGATGGCGACAATCTCCCCTCTCCAAAAAGGAATTTCCCTAGCAGGATTCTGTCTGCCAGAGAGATCTTTCTCTCTCTGTAGTTTTCCACCCCACAGATGCAGCGGAATCTTTCTGTGGTTGCTCCTTCGGTATTAGGGTTCCGTGGGGATAATATACGCCAAAGGGGAGAGCCAGGAGTGGGCCAGGATGGCCACACCACCTGGTGGTGCGGCCTAGGGTGGCCCGTGCAAGGGGGGGTGTGGGCCCCTGTGGCCCATCTCCACTCTCCCTTCTGGCAACCTTCGTCTTCAAGAAAAATATGATTTTCCATGTATTTTCCCGGATTTTCTGATCTTTGTGAATTTTGCCTCCAAACAACCCCTTTTCCATCAGAATCCTGACTGCAGCGGTCCATGCTCCAAAAGTCATCAACCATGGCAAAATAGATGAATAACAGTAAATTATGATATAGAATAGTGATGCAAAATGGACGTATCAACTCCCCCCAAGCTTAGACTTCGCTTGTACCCAAGCGAAAATTGAGCTCAATAAACATGACCTTAGGTTTATGGAGTGAAGTGTCGATAAAAGAATACGGACAAGAAGCATCACATTCATCAATACATAAATCATTATAGAAGACAACTCACCATTATATAACTTAACTTGCAATAAGTAAAGGAAACACAAGTAAAGATACACAAAGTAAATCACAATTGGTAATGGCAAACTTAGTTCTTTGTCGAAGAATAGTTGACAATTTGCAGGAGTTCACACATAATGAGTTTTTAGTGATAGCTTTCAAAGTAATACTCTCTAAGATAAGAGCAATGTGCAAAACAAGGAACATAAGAAACATGATTGAATAAATCATCATATGAATGAATGAAACACAACAACTCAAAATACTTGCTGAGATAGAAAGGAAAAGGTTTACTGACTCAACTAAAAAGTAAAAGATAGGCCCTTCGAAGAGGGAATCAGGGATTTCAAGTTTCATAAAGAGGTTCCAAAAATTATGGTACTTATTAGCTTTTAGTTCTCATTGCCCCTATCATAAGCATCTTTAGGTGATTAAGGTTAAAGTGATCAAATATGAGGATATGCTTGACAAGTTGTAAGTTGAAAATCTCATGTCCCTTGAATACGAGGGCTGCTCTTCATGCTACTCAAGTTCAGTTACCGGTATTGTCATAGTAAGTATATGTGTATCATAGAGAACTGTCAAAAGGGTACCCCTTGCCCGATGATACAGAAGAATCCCCATATCAAAATGACAAGGCAAGCAGACAACGAGCATCTCAACAATCTTCTTATTTACCATGGGAAAATGGTGCTTTTTTCTCTCTTTCCTCTTTTCTCATCTTTTTTCTTATTTTCTCAATCTCTATCTCTTTTTTTATAAGAAGAATCCTTCATAGATTGCTCATTATGGTTACGCTGCAGGTTTCCACCATGTTAGGCATGGATTAGACCAGTGGCCCAGGCGTTTCTCTAACACACATACATAACTATATGGACTTACAAGCTCCCCTTTCATTTCACACCGACGACATCCATAGACAAAATAGCATGATATCAACTAGGTACAATGTACCAGTGCAATGTTGAAAGCGTTCCCCATGAGAGCATGATTCTGCTAATTCACAACTTACAAAGTGCAAGCATATACGCAACATAGATGGGCACAATGGTTCAATTTTATTAAGTGCAAGAAAGTAAAGTGTGCCATCAAGTTCGTGAGATCTTTAATCACTATTTTTCACTTAACAAGTTTAATTCGGAAGGTAGATAAAAACATGAATTGACTTGGAATAGCAATAGTGCTAATAGGTAGGTATGGTGGACACAAATGGCATAGGTTTTGGTTTAAGGATTGGATGCACGAGAAGCATTCCCTCTCAGTACAGGTTTTGGCTAGCAAGGCTAGGTAGCAAGTATAAGAGTTGAAGGGAACAAACAAACATACAAGTGATAAAAACAAACATGCAATCTTCCTTGGAAGCACAAAAGATCTTAAATAGAGAATACTAAACTTATGAGCAAATCAAGAAAGAAAGATGATGAAATTGTATTTCTTTAGAGTACTTTTTATCTTTTTCATTCAATTCTCAAAATAGTGTTGCTACTGACCGAGCCAGGTTTTCCAAAACCAACTGAATTAACTCAATGATCCCAAAGTGATACCAATACTAACAACAAGATCAATCATATAACAGAAATTGAAAACTAATATAAGATATGCAAAATAGTAAATGAAAGAACTTCTCATTAATATTCCATAACGGCAACTCACACCAAGGGATACATAGATATCTAACGAGAGGAGAGACCCTTCCATAATACAAACCATCCTACATGATAACTTCCCTATTCATGATATGACTCTACTAAAAAGGTAAAAAGATAGAAGATAGTGATGTGATACCGCGGAACTCCCCCAAGCTTGGAACAAACCAAAGGGATGCCAAAACCTGATGAAGAATTACTCCTTTGGTGGTGGTCGTGTTCTCTTGATGAGCCTTTCAATCAATTTCCTCAAGTCCTCAGTCTCGAGGGTGAGAGTACGAATCAACTGTGAATTTTGCTCAATGCGGCTCATGATCATGTCGGGTTGCGAATCCCAACTCTTGCGATTCTTTCCCCACTCTTCCTCCTTGAAGTCTTCTTTTCCTGCATGCTTAGAACGAGGAATATCCCAATTGGAGGGTAGTCTCTCCTTGGGCATATTCTGGAATTGATGCTCATGGATAAGGGTATGGAAGGGATTCTTGGTGCGTGCAGAAGGTGACCGTGGAGCCAAATAGTGATGCGGAGGCTTCCCTCTAGTTGAGATCCGTGCAGTCCTTATGATCTTGGAAGGGTTTGCCAACACTCAAATGCTTGTAATTGTAGTGCCGGTGTGCGGATGCTGGCTTTGCTTTGCCTCCTCTTCATCTTTACTCTCGATCTCCTTCTCCTGCCCAAGGTCTTGGGGATCTTCCTCTGCAGGCTCCTTTCCCTTATTCTTGGCGGAGACCATGGTGCTTCTAAACTTTAAGAATACTTCCTGGCAGAAACAGATCGAAACGAAAACACGACGACAACACGATATACAAACCTCGGGGGATCTGGGTGATTATATATTACGAATTTCTACAACAAAAGTAAGGTACTGGGAGAAAACGGGTCAGAGACAGAGTCCGAGGTGGCCACACCACCTGCTGGCGCGGCAAGGGGGCCCGCGCCAGGGGATGGTGTGAGACACCCTGGCTCCGTTTCCTTCCCTCTTTCGCTTCATAGCTTCTTGGATAAAAACTCCAAAAATATAACTGGACAGATTTTTCGTGGACTTTTCCTTACCAGAGCTGTTACCTATTCGAAAACGGACTCTGCAGGTCTGTAAATTTGGCATTTAGTAGATTCTTTTGGAGTCGCCACTTAAATAACATCAATATCTTCATCTTCATACACGTATTGCTTGAGTCATGAAACCTTTCACTATCTTATTACACAATTTTTTCCACTAACCTGGAAATTTCTTTCACACAAAACTTCACACAATTCTCATTAGCAACATTAGTATAAGCGAGGTAATAAACCTTTTAAGTTCAATTTCAACTGAAATCCATCAAAACATGAGCTACTGAAACAACTCCTTCTGAAAACCCAAAAATAATTCAAAAAGGAAATCTATTTAAGAGCCAAATGCCAGAGTGGCAAAAATCTATCAAAACAGACCAGCAGGTAAAGATCAATTTTTTTGGAAAGCTTCTGTTGCCTAAATAAAAAAGTGCAAAACTAACGTAAGTTAAATAACAACCTGGGGAAGAAGCACAAAAAATGACAGCTCAATCCGACGTACAGAGATCTCTCAAGAATTTCTACAGTGAAGCACAAAAATCTGTTTCAAGACAGCAACTTCTCCAAATCTTACTTCTCTCTCATTAGAGGTTGATCTTGACACAAAAATCAAACAAAAAGGATAAGGATAGGTTATTTCCGAAACAATAACTTCCAAGACTCCAAGAAACAAAAACAAAATGAAAGCAAAAAAATATTGGGTTGTCTCCCAAAAAGCTCTTTCTTTATAGACATTAAGATGGGCATGATAATTTCAATGATGCTCACATAATAATATGAATTGAAGTAAAAGAGAGCATCAAGAAGAAAAAATACACATGTTTAAGTCTAACCCACTTCTTATGAAACGGAATTTTGTAAACAAACAAATTGTTGAAACTAAAGGCTGCTAGCATAGGAAGGCAAAACAAGTGCAACATAAAGATTTTCAACATAAAGCGAGGAAACTTAATATTGTTGAGATGCATAAGAACACTTTTCCCTCTCTCATAACAACTTTTAGTATCATGCATAAATTTAATAATATAACTATCACAAGAACCATTGTAGCAATGATCGCTTACTTTAACATAAAACACAGGGACATTGGCCCTCATAACACTACTTTGTGAAACAATATTAGGGATATCCTTACAAAGGATAGTGTGTCCCTCTTCTATATATTTAGTGACAAAGTCTTTCACATTTTCTATTATGGGTTCATCATCCATTTGTTCATCAGGTTCTATAGCTTTATTTATACTTTCATTAACCATACTAGCTATCATAGAATGTTACTTTACTTTAACCGGGAAAGGTATTTTCTCAATGTAATGTTCGGGTAAAACATGATTAGCAGTATAAACTTTAGTATTTCCTACAGGAACACTACCAACAATGTCTTTATAAGGTGCATGATACTTATTCCACTTCTTTTTAGGAACTTCAATATAGGAAGCAAAAGCCTTAAAATAAGTTGCAATAGCTTGAGAGTCTAGACCATACGCATTTTTAATATTTTGAAAGTCATCAGTTCCCATAAAAGATTCAATGCATTCATAATCATAATTTATACCTGACTTTCTTCCTTTGTCATTCTCCCATGCTTCAGCATTGTCTTGATTACGGTCTAGAATATCCCATTTAGCTTCTTCTTCCATGCAAGTGAATGATCCAGCACATGAGGCATCCAATAAATCCTTATCATGAAGAGAAAGCCTTGCATAAAAGTTATTGATAATAATAATATTGTTGGGGAGCTCATGAATAGGACATTTGAGCATTAGTAACTTCAATCTCCCCCAAGCTTGAGTTGTACTCTCTCCATCAAGAGGCCAAAAGTTGTATATTTGATTCCTATCTTTATGAATCTCACTAGGAGGATAAAATTTTGAATAAAAGAGAGGTACTACTTCCTCCCATTCAAGAGCTTGACCATTATTCAGCAGCTTATACCATTCCGCAGCTCTTCCTTTCAGTGATAATGAGAATAACTTCTTCTTGACTTGATCTGTTGTAATACTTGCACACTTGAACAACCCGCATAATTCATGTATAAAGAGCAAATGATCACAAGGATGGACAGTTCCATCTCCAAAATAGTAGTTATCCATAACACGATCAATAATTCTTGTGGGTATCTTAAAAGTATCATTCTCAGCAGGTGGTGGTTCATCTACTACCTTAGCAGTGGTAGTAGCATTACGAAATAAGAAACTAAGGGAATTATCTATATTGAAATAAAGTAACTAACAAAAGTAAACAATACTCACAATAGAAGTTTCCTTTACCAGTTCTACTCTCCAATAGCGCTTCACTCCCCGGCAACGGCTCTAGAAAATAGTCTTGATGACCCACAAGTATAGGGGGTGTATCGCAGTATTTTCGATAAGTAAGAGTGTCGAACCCAACGAGGAGCAGAAGGTGTTGACGAGTGGCTTGGAGCAGGAATTCTCTGTAAATACTTAGCAAACGGATTTTTAGGGGTTTTTGATAATGCAGATAAATAAAGTACGAGTAAATAAAAGACAATAAGAATAAATGCAGCAAGTGGACCAATCCTTTCTTCAGCAAAGGACAAGCCGGTTGTATTACTTAAGATGAGCAAACGTTATCGAGGACACACGAGAATATCGTCAAGTGCTTTCGCTTCATATAGTTGATTAATCTTCTTTAGTTTGACAAGTGTTGTGTGGGTGAACATGTGCTAATGTACCAACCTTCCTAGGACTAATACATACTTGTGATTATACCCCTTGCAAGCATCCGCAAGTACAAGAAAGTAATTAAGATAGAAACCTAACCACAACTTTAAACCCTAAGACCCTGACATCCCTTGCGCAAGGGGTTTCCTAACGGGGGTTCAGGTTTTTGTCACTCCGGCAACCCCTACGAATAGTAGCCAAATACACAATGCATTCCCCTAGGCCCATATAGGTGAAGTGTCATGTAGCCGACATTCACATGACACCACTAGAAGAAATACACCACAACTTAAATATCAAACCATTGAATCTTTCTCAACACAATTCCACTACTAACAACATGACTTCTCCCATGTCCTCAAGAACTAAACGAACTACTCACAAGACATCATTTGGATCAATATCAGAGATGATATAATGATATGTAACAATCTAAACATAAACGATAATTCAATGGTTCACTCAATAGCATCAACTACAAGGAGTAATCAACACCGGGAAAGTTTCCCCTAAGAACTATGCAAGATTCAACCCAATTGTTACAACGGTATGAAGTGGTGATGATGGTGGTGATGGAGATGATGATGATGATGATCCCGATGAAGTCCAGCTTGATGATGGTGTTGATGGAAACGATCTCCCCTCTCTGTGAAGGAATTTCCCCGGCATAATTCTATCTACCAGAGAAATCTTTCTCTCTCTGTAGATTTCCGCCCCGCAGAGGCGGCGGAATCTTTATGTGGTCGCTCTCTCGGTATTAGGGTTCCGTGGGGATAATATACACCAAAGGGGAGAGCCAGGACTGGGCCAGGGTGGCCACACCACTTGGTGGCACGACCTAGGGTGGCCCGCGCTAGGGGGTGGTGTGGGCCCCCTGCGGTCCATCTCCACTCCCCCTTTTGGCAACCTTCGTCTTCTGGAAAAATAGGATTTTCCATGTATTTTCTTGGATTTTCTGATCTTTGCGAATTTCGCCTCTAAACAGCCCCTTTTCCATCAGAATCCTGACGGCAGCGGTCCATGCTCTATAAGTCATCAACCATGCAAAAATAGATGAAATAACATAAGTATCATCTCTTCATATGAAATATATCAATGAATAACAGTAAATTATGATATAGAATAGTGATGCAAAATAGACGTATCATAAGCATAGTAGTTACTCATTATCCTCGAGTAAACTAACTTTCCATTGATATCCCCATGTCACCCGGGGGTCGTCGGTCCACTAGCGTACAAGATCGTATCTATGTAGAACAAGGTATCATGTTGTCTGGGCCCTTAATTGGACAACAAGCATTAAGCATCCCACAGATAGTCAAGCACACATAATATAGTAATTAGAATCAATAACAAACTAATGGAAAATATATGAAGGCGCATCACATCTCACCAATCCCCTACATATCCCGCGCCCAAGGGAATTACTCACACATGAGAGAAGAACGGATCATCAATATAATCAAATAAAGGGAACTCGTCTTGATATTACCGTGGAGATCCACAATAAGAATAGAAAAATACCCAACACAATTCAAGATGGGAAGAAACAATCTCAAACCCTAGTCTTGCAAGGTGTATATCCCTCTCTCTCTCAAGTGCAAGTAGTGGCTATGGGGGTGTATTGGCTAGGAGGTCAAAGATTGTGGAGCGAGATGAAGAACGTCTTCTCCTTCTTCTCCGGATCTCTTCTTTCTCCCTTCTGGATGGTGTGGCGGCTGCTGTGTTCTGTTTTCGTCCTCGGTCCCTTCATGGAAGTTGTCCCTTTTGACAAGACAGAGGCAGCGACAACTATAAGGCGGGAACTATACGGCCAGAAAAAATATTCCTGTCGTATAGTTGCCCGTTAAAGCTTCTGTTAGCTCTCCTCACGTGCTTCCAACGTGCGACTTTCTTGTTTTCTCCAGAATATTGTATTTCTCTAGTTAAATCCTCCTATTGACATTCAGAACCTAAAACACACATTAAAATCCAAGTTTTCTTCGCTACCGAAGTATTAGCATTAGGTAAAACTAGAAAACGATAAAATCCGGTAGAAAACCATCAATAAAAGCCATCAAAAATGTGTCGAATCTCACAGCTATCAATGACCTAGAAGTATCTGAACGACTCTGGTGAGGGAGGGAAGGAGGATATCGAGCGGAGAGACGACTGCGGTAAGGGAAGATACGACTCTGGTGAGCCAAGAGATGGCTCTAGTGAGGGAACCTTGACTACAAAGTTTGACCAGGTATATAAATTAAGCCATTGCTGACTAGATGCATTAATTGATTTGTATATATATTAACGATTATTTCCTCTTTTAGCCCTCCGGATCGAAGCAATCTACTGGAAGCAAACGAGGCCCGACAAAAAAGTTGGCCCCTGATGCTAGGTTCACGATCAAAGAAGTCGCTACAGATGACACCGAGAAAGCATACATGCATATACTAATCATCTTGACTCCTATGAGATTTGATTGGGCATTACAACATTATACATAGACCATAATCCAACTGCATCTATGACTAATAATCCACCTTCAGGTTATCATCCGAACCCCCTCCAGTATTAAGTTACAAGCAACAGATAATTTCATTAAGCAAAGTGTGTAAAGTAAACAATATGATTGTCCCATGGACAAAGGATTGATGTTTTCTCCCTAGTAGCAACAACACATCTAGTACCGTAGAGATTCTTGTCACTTCCTAGATTACTAGAGGAATGAACCCACTATCGAGCATAAATACTCCCTCTTGGAGTTGCTAGAATCTTCTTGGCCAAGATAGCTACTAACAACGGAAAGCATGCAAGATCAGAAATAACATAGACATGATAGAATCAATAATAAATCTGAAATAGCATCTCAATATCCATCGAATCCCCACAAACACAACATGTAAGATGACAAATATATGATCTTGATCATGAACGGAGCTCACAAGATCTAAACATGATAGCACAATGGAGGAGAACCAACCATCTAGCTACTACATGGACCCGTAGTCTAGGGATGAACTACTCACACATCACACCGGAGGAAGGCTTGGTGATGAAGAAGGCCTCCGGGGTCATCTCACCCCTCTGGAAGGGTGCCGGGAAGAGCTTCAGATCCCTCCTGATCTAGGGATAGAGATGACGGCGGCTACAGACTCTTTTGTGGAATTTTGATCGGGTCCTTAGGGTTTTTGTCCTGGGAGGCTTTTATAGGCGGAAGGGCAAGGTCGGTGGAGTACCAAGGGGCCCAAACCCCCTGGTGGAGCACCCCTAGGCCGCGCCACCACCAGTTGTGGCCGCCCTGGTGCACCACTTCGTCTCCCCTCCGGACTCCATGTTGCTTCGGGTAAAATATTGACTTTGGCTTTTGTTCGGTCCAATTCCGAGAATATTTCTTTACTAGATTTTCTGGAACCAAAAACAATAGAAAACATGCAACTAGCATTGTGGCATCTTTTTACTAGGTTAGTTCCAGAAAATGTGTAAAAATACTCCAAAGTGTGGACAAAACATAAGAAAGTAGATATAAAACAAGCATGGAACATCAAAAATTATAGATATGTTTACGACATATCAACTTCCCCAAGCTTAACTCCTGCTCGTCCTCGAGTAGGTAGGTGATAAAAAAGAATAATTTTTGAGGTGACATGCACCATCACAATCTTGATCATTGTAAAACATTGATAGCTGGGATCATAGTACTCTAACATAGACATGAAAGATATAGTTCTAACAATAAGACATAGCAACTATGTTATAACATGAAAAGGTACAAACAAAAGATTCATGTATAACAATGCTTTGAAAGACGTTTGTTTGTTTCACATATAGAAAACATAATGAAAATGGTATTCAGCTTGTCCCTCATAGTGTAGCAAAACATAAATGCATAGGACACCTTCAAAGTTCATAAGGGTGACCAGATACAAATAGTTTAAGAACAAGCAATATCAAAGTTATGAATCAATCAACAAGTTTTGGGACAATGCACATTAAACTAAGAATGACCACTATGCTCTCTCAATAGGTGCATAAATATAGAAGATGGAGACTCAACATAAAGGTAAAAGAAAGGCCCTTCATAAAAGGAAGCAGGGATTCAAGTCTCATAACAAGCTTCCAAAAATTATGGTACTTATTAGCTTTCAGCTCTCATTGCCCCTATCATAAGCATATGTAGGTGATTAAGGTTAAAGTGAGCAAATACAAGGATATGCTTGACAAGTTATAAGCTCAAAATCTCATGCGCCTTACTTATGAGTACCGAACCTCATGCTACTCAACTTTAGTCACAGGTAAGTTCTTGTCATTGTAAGTACATGTGTATCATAGAGAACCGCCAATGGGGTACCCCTTGCCCGATGATACAGAAGCTTTCCCATATCAAAATGATAAGGCAAGCAGACAATGAGCATTTCATCGATCTTTTTGTATGCTATTTGCATAGGGTTGTTCCCTTTTTTAGGATGCTTCAAAGATTGCTCACTATGGTTATGCTACACGTTTCCACCATGATTAGGCATGGCTTAGACTAGCCGCCCAGGCGTTTCTCTAACACATATACGAACTCCATGAGCCTTATAAGCTCCCCTTTCATTTCACACCGCCGGGATCCATAAGCAAAAGAACATGATATCAACTAAATAAAGTGCAATGTTGAAAACGTTCCCCATGGTAACATGGTTCTGCTAATTCACAACTTACAAAACGCAAGCATATACGCAACATAGATGTGCACAATGGTTCGAGTTTATTAAGTGCAAGAAAGTAAAGTGTGTCATCAAGTTCGTGAGAGATTTAATCACTTATTTTCACATAACAAGTTTAATTTGGAAGGTAGATAAAAACATGAATATACTTGTAATAGCAATAATGCTAATAGGTAGGTATGGTGTACTCTTTGGAATAACTTGGTTTTATTTGGAGTTGGATGCATGAGTGGAACTCATAGTTCGTACATGTGGAGGCTAGCAAAATATTGGGAGCGACCAACTAAGAGAGCAATAATGGCCATAATCATGCAAAGCGACAAAATGTTATTAATTAAAGCATAAAGTGATATTACAAGTCGAAAACTAAATGATCATAGAGGCTATGGTGACTTGGTATAGTCTTAACATGGTGTGAGCATGCGCCAAGTCAACCCAAATAAAGCATCAAAGGAGAATACCACAGTATTATGCTTCTATATGCTAAAACAATGCATGATTCTTTCAAGGCACATTAAGCAATCTCAATTGTTTGTAACAAGTCATGATACAACATTAATCACTAAGCATAAAGTCAAAGCAATATCAAACATGACATGATAAAGTCTAGTCCACAGTAAAAAAACAAGACTCCTTTTATACCACTTATAAGCATGAACTTTCCTACTCTTTTCCAATCCAAACCAACTTATTTGAAACTATGTATGAATGCGGGGGTCCAACCAATTTATTTAAGCAAACCAAGCAAACAAAAACTAAAAAGAAAAATGAAGACGCTCCAAGAACAACACAATTGTGCATGAAACAATAAAAATGAAGTGGTTGGAAGAAAACCTGAGATTTTTATTGATGAAGAAGGGGATGCCTTGGGCATCCCCAAGCTTTTACTCTTGTACTTCTTGAATATTTCTTGGGGTGACACGGGTGGTGATGAGGGTTTAATTCATCAATGCCCATTGTTATGGACTTGGGTTTTGGAGAAGGAGGGAGCGCCGGAGGCATCAGTCGGCTAGCAAACAAGCACACAGGGACGCAAGGTTTACCCAGGTTCAGGCCCCGTAGAGGTCCCTACTCCAGCTTGGAATTAATGCAGGAATCGAAGATTACAATGGTGCGCAGATGCAATCTGGCGAGAGTTGTGGAAACTAGGGTTGCGTGTGTCCTCCTCGCTGCCGCCTCCTAGCCTTTATATAGATAGGCTAGGTCCAGGGTAGCAGGTCAAGTGGGTTACTGTGGCATCCTACAAAAACCACTACTAGAAAATCGCGGTGTTTTTGTGCATTGCATCATCATGACCGCATGCTCATGTCATCATGCCACCTTGCATTTGAGCATCGTCATGTCATCATGCATTTGTTTGCATAAAACTATTTTTGAAAAGACTAGTTTTGATTTTCTAAATATCCCCTATCTTTATTCAAATCAAAACTCCGGTCTTTTCCGGGTATTTTATTTGTCTGAAAACTATTTACAAAATTCTATGTTAAATTAAAATAAAAGTTTATATTATTTTTGGGAGGCAGCCAGCTAGGCCCGAAAACCCGGTCGGCCACCTCCAAACCCTAGTCTAAACTATCTAGTCCTATTTCTACCCAACCCTATTCTACCCAGCCTCCCTCCACCTTACTCCCACCAATCGCCGCCTGCCACCTCACCCCCAGCCCCACCTGGCCCCACCCTGCAACCCCTACCGACACCACCCCACACCTGGCCACCTCTTTCCCGCCCAGCCGCGCGTGCCCTCACGCTGCTGCAGGCGGACAAACCCCCCTGGTCGCCACCTAGGCGCGCCCTCCCGCTCCACCGCACGCGCCCCCACGAACCGCGCGCGCGTGCCGCCCGCACCTGGCTACTACACGCCAACGCCAGCCCTACCCCTGGCCCACCACCTGCACAGCCCCCACACCCACCTGCCCCGATCCCCTCGTCGCCCTCTCGTCTCTCCATCGCCCCACCTACCGCCTCCTCCTCGTCCGCATCGGCCCGCCGTGGCCGCCCTCATCCCCCGCCCTGCGGCGTCCCCGCCGCCAGCGAGTACCGTGCCGCGCTGCCTCCTTCCTCACCGTCCCTCGTCGTTGTCTCGCGCACGACCTCAAGCTTTCCATCCTGGACCGCCTCCGCCGCTGCCAAGCGCCATGGCCACCGCCTGCGCCTCCCCTCGACCCCGGCTTCCTCGCTATTGCCTCCCTGCGCCGGCCGCCTTTGCCCTACCCCGCCGCTAGCATCCCCCTCTCCTCTACCCAGCGACCACCGTCGTGGCTCACCTCCCCCGCTCGCCTCTCACCCCATCGCCACCTACCCCGCCTTCCGCTTCCAACCCGCAGAACCGCCGCCGCTCCAGGGGTCGTCCTCCTTCCGCGCGTGCCCGCCGCCGCGGGCGCCCTGCCTCGTCATCTTCCTCTAGCCCCCGCGCCGGCCTCGCCGCCTCCCCGAGCTTCCCTCGCAGAGCTCCACCTCTGCCCTGCTGCCGCCTGACTCGAGCACCGCCTCCTCCCCGAGCCTCCTCGTCTGTGAGGCCGCACCCCTCCTCCAACGCCTCCATCACGCCGCCCGAGCCCCCCATCGGGCCACCTCGGTGCCGCCATGGGCGCCCTCGCCCTCGTCGCCCCGGCAGCAAGCCCCGCTTCCTCGGCCAAAGCTCCTCCCGCTCGCCGTTCGTTGCTAGGCCCCACCGTCTGCATCGCCTCTCCCCGGCCTGCGTGTTGTCGAGCTCGCCCTCTGCCCCGTGCATGGCCTCCGTTCTACCCTATCGTCTGCAAGCCCCGCCGCCCTCGTTGCCTCGTGCCGTCCTCTCCGCTTCCCCTCAGCAAGCCGGCACCGTGCCTCCCTCGGCCTGGTGTCGTCGCCCCTGTTGCCTCGTGTCCGTGACCGTGACCCTGCAGCACGAGTGGTTCAACAGGCTCCCACCATCGTGTATGGTGTTGTTCCAAGCCGTGGTTGGTTTTGAAGATCATCAGTGGCCCTTTTTCTTTTCTGTGTTAGTTTTCCGTGTTTGTGTTGTTGCAGGCATATGTGGTAACGCGGCCACATTCTTTCGTGCCTTTGCCCGGTGCGTGTACCCGATGGCCTTGACGCAACATGTTTGGCGGACAAGTGTGTCGTCCTAGACCTGTGTTCCACCAAGCTCGCCGCCCTTGATAGCCGTTCCATGCCAAGTTCTACTTCCGGTTCCACCAAGATCTACCAAAGATTCGCAGCGGCACGAAACCTGAAGTCGCCGAGGTACACTCTGAAGGGAACGAAGACGCCTGTACCTGGACGCTGAGATCTTCTTCTCGGAATTCAAGGTCAAACCCTAGAAGCCACCGGCGCCTGGACCCGAGAGAACCACGTCGAGACCTCGAAGACTGAACCCCGGCATCGGCTTCGCGCTCTCCTTCCCGGGATCCGAAGGCCGATCCCGCCAAACCCGAACCCCTCCGAACCCCCAAGATCTTCGATATGAGATGTGTGACCCCTTTTCCGAGCCTCTATTTTATAAATGCCATCTATATAAAATTGTCGCATATTAAATTGTTCATGCATGCATACCTATTTGTGGGTTAGGGGCATTATCCCGATTCACCACATAATTAAATATGGAGTCTATCTGCGGGATATTTTTGTCTTATTCCGGACTCCATTTAAATTGCGTAGCGAACCGATGCCATGTTTTGCCTGGTTAAGACAACATTTAAAATGCGGGGTAGCTAAATAACATGAACCCTCTACTTAATTGTCGGGACCCCGGTTCTGCTTAATAATGCCTAATTGTATCGCATCTGCATCATATCATAAATCATGTCGGATCTTCTGCCGTAGTATTAAATATTACATCCGATGTTTCTTCTAGAGATTGCTTCTTCGTGGATTAGACCGATGAGTTGATGCGAGTGTCGACAAGTTCTTCGGATAATGAATCTCTGACAGTGTTTTCCCAAGCGAGCATCTCTTCCCCTTCTACCTATTTTGCATTTATAGTCTTTATTTCCTCCTATTGATATATTGATATCCGTGTCACGATGCTTTAGTTTCCGTACACCAGTTATATCCCGTGCAGCCTCTATATTGCCTTGGACACCTCCTAATACCCGTGTTTGGTAGATAGCTGGCCTTGCGAGTCGTAGTTGCTTGCTCAGGTGCGATCCCATGTTGTCAAGTACCATAGTTGTTGGAACGCTGGCAGATGTTAATGGTGCAGATGCTTACTAGTGGAGATGATCATGACTTTAAATACAACTATTAAAATGCTAGATATAACTAATGTAGAGGCATCGGTGGGCAATAGATGTCATTTGGTTCTTCCACGCTCACTTGTGTCCCGTAGGACCCCGAGTACTTGATACATGTTCCTTGATTTTTCGCTTTATACACATCCGGGAGGCCTTATGGACCCCCCTGAGCCAGAGCTTGATTAATTTATATTTCTTGGGGTCACCAAGTAGTTTGGGGCTTTATTACTATCCTGTACTTATGCCATGTTTACTGCTTTATTTAAGATTGTGCGTGGAGCACCTGTACTGTCTTGGATCGTGGAATGTTTTCGTGGTATCGACAAGCCTAGTCACACTTTCGGGTTCCCAGTTGTTTACAGCCATTGTCACAAACCCTGGGTCCGTTCTGGAGCCGGCCAACTTCGTTGCGGGTAGCTTAGTGGGGTGGCCCCCTGAAATATTGATGAATCCTGTGATCGCTTTGTCGTGAATGCCTTGTTGGGTTTTAAGTTGGTTTTTCCGAGGTTGATCGAGTGTGTGTTGCTATCTGTGCACCCCTGCAGGGTAAAACTTTCTGAAAGCCGTGTCCGCGGTTATGGACAACTTGGAGCACAGTATCTTGATCATAGACAAGCATAACTAAAGTAGTGTTATAAATTTGACTTAATATGTGACTAGTAATCAGCTTTACTACAATGGAATGGATAATAAAAATGCCAACAACTGGTGGATCTGTGGTGACCTATGTCATACTATACCTGCCTAGTAAGTACTGCAACTCCAATAGAATGTGATAAAAGTGCCAACAACTGCTGGGTTTTGGGATTCCTCAGGACAATTATATCTGACTAGTAAATGTCCCAACTACAATGGAATGGTGATTAAAACTGCCCACTACTTATGCTACCCACGCTATCTATATCTGACTAGTAAGTGCTTCAATTATAATGGAATGAATAAAACTGCCAACTGTGTGAGTTCCTTGGTCCGACTTCCTCATTTGGTCTCGAGGGGGAAATACCAGGATGGGTTTGTTTGGTGTTAGCTTCAGGTTGGATCCGAATCGGTCTATCTTACCCCTCTCTAATAGCCGTCAGTGATACCGAGTCTCTATAGGTTGTTTAGTGCCGCTGCGCTGCCGCTTCAGTCCACCATACCTATGTAGGCGAGAGCCGCCAAATTCTAGCCTCGCCGTGTACTGGCCTCAGTACTGACGCTCCTCTTTTTCCTTTGCCCTTTGTCGGCACCCCTTTTGTTGTAGCAGGTTTGAGATCGACGTCGTTAGCAGGGTTACCCTTCCGGCTTGGCCTGGGCAGGGTTATGGACGCCATTGGTTATTCTTCAGGGCTCTTAGCCCCATTTGCATCTTGTCCATAGTCAGACGCCCTATCGATTTCAAGGTGATTTGGATCTTTGTATTGTATATCTGTATTCTTGACTCGTGGAGTCGTGTTGTATATATATCTGTTTTGTGGGTCCCATCGAGGACTATTGTGTAATGGTATTACTTTGTTTTCCACCTGCACGAAAGTGCCTAGTGGGCGTCCTTGAATCGTTTCTATACGGGTTTGGCGGGAAGCGCTAAAACTTGCATAGGGCCGATTTGAGGGTGTTACAGAGTGGTATCAGAGCTCAGCAGTTATGATACCCCACAAGTCCAGCCTGTAGGATTACCTAGCTAACGGCCAAAGTAGAGTGTCAAAACTATTTTTGCAAAAATCGGTTGGATAGATCTGATTAGGTCTTCTTTTACTCCTTACCCCTCTACTGTTCCCCCCTTACCTCTGTGTGTTTTGAATCTGCTCTCTTCTCTTTCTTCGAGTCTAGGATTTCTCGTGGTTGGGTTTCCGTCGTACCTTCAGGGTTTCGCTTCTTCCTTTGGTAACGGTGCTTTTACATCCGGACTTCATGTTATCTGAGTGATCCTTTATCTGTGGTACCATTCTTTGTTCCTTGTTTGTGCCTTCCGGTGTTTTTCCTACGTGACGACATCGTCTACGCCAGATCTGATGCAGAGTCTCCATCACTCCTTTGTTCTGAACCTCGTTTGTCGAGCTCTTCAGTCTGATTCCGAGGGTTGGTTGCATAATCCTCCTATTCGTGTGCAGAGTAATGGTTTGGGTGCGCGATGGACTGATCACCATCCGACTACTCTTATCATTCGCTCTTGTACATTGAATCGGTGGATCCAGCAATTTTACTCCGTCAATGGAAGCTAGAGGTGGCTTTATTTGTTGATACCTCTATCTTCGCCTTTTGTTCCCGGCGTGTTCTCTCGACGATCACGAACAAGGACCCCTTGTTAGTGGTGTCACGGGGGTCTACACGAAGCGAGAAGATTCAGATCGCCGGTTTTCCTCCCGGTACCATGAGGCGGATCTCGAGGGCAAGATCCTTTGTTAGTGGTGTCGAATTGTGGCATCCCGCAAAAACCACTACTAGAAAATCGCGGTGTTTTTGTGCATTGCATCATCATGACCGCATGCTCATGTCATCATGCCACCTTGCATTTGAGCATCGTCATGTCATCATGCATTTGTTTGCATAAAACTATTTTCGAAAAGACTAGTTTTGATTTTCTAAATATCCCCTGTCTTTATTCAAATCAAAACTCCGGTCTTTTCCGGATCTTTTATTTGTCTAAAAACTATTTACAAAACTCTATGTTAAATTAAAATAAAAGTTTATATTATTTTTGGGAGGCAGCCAGCCAGGCCCGAAAACCCGGCCGGCCACCTCCAAACCCTAGTCTAAACTATCTAGTCCTATTTCTACCCAACCCTATTCTACCCAGCCTCCCTCCACCTCACTCCCACCAATCGCCACCTGCCACCTCACCCCTAGCCCCACCAAGCCCCACCCTGCAGCCCCTACCGACACCACCCCACACCTGGCCACCTCTTTCCCGCCCTGCTGCGCGCACCCCCACGCTGCTGCAAGCGGACAAACCCCCCTGGTCGCCACCTGGGCGCGCCCTCCCGCTCCACCGCACGCGCCCCCACCAACCGCGCGCGCGTGCCGCCCACACCTGGCTGCTACACGCCAACGCCAGCCCCACCCCTGGCCCACCACCTGCAAAGCCCCCACACCCACCTGCCCCGATCCCCGCGTCGCCCTCTCGTCTCTCGATCGCCCCACCTACCGCCTCCTCCTCGTCCACATCGGCCCGCCGTGGCCGCCCTCATCCCCCGCCCTGTGGCGTCCCCGCCGCCAGCGAGTACCGTGCCGCACCGCCTCCTTCCTCACCGTCCCTCGTCGCCGTCTCGCGCACGACCTCAAGCTCTCTGTCCTCGACCGCCTCCGTCGCCACCAAGCCCCATGGCCGCCGCCTGTGCCTCCCCTCGACCCCGGCTTCCTCGCCGTTGCCTCCCCGTGCCGGCCGCCTTCGCCCTACCCTGCCGCCAGCATCCCCCTCTCCTCTGCCCAGCGACCGCCGTCGTGGCTCACCTCCCCCGCTCGCCTCTCACCCCATCGCCACCTACCCCGCCTTCCGCTTCCAACCCGCAGCGCCACCGCCGCTCCAGGGGTCGTCCTCCTTCCGCGCGTGCCCGCCGCCGTGTGCGCCCTGCCTCGTTGTCTTCCTCTGGCCCCCGCGCCGGCCTTGCCGCCTCCCCGAGCTTCCCTCGCAGCGCTCCGCCTCTGCCCTGCTGCCGCCTGACCCGAGCACCGCCTGCTCCCCGAGCCTCCTCGTCTGTCAGGCCGGACCCCTCCTCCAACGCCTCCATCGCACCGCCCGAGCCCCCCATCGAGCCACCTCGGTGCCGCCATGGGCGCCCTCGCCCTCGTCGCCCCGACAGCAAGCCCCGCTTCCCCGACCAAAGCTCCTCCCGCTCGCCGTTCGTTGCTAGGCCCCACCGTCTACATCGCCTCTCCCCGGCCTGCCTGCTGTCGAGCTCGCCCTCTGCCCCGTGCATGGCCTCCGTTTTACCCTATCGTCTGCAAGCCCCGCCGCCCTCGTCGCCTCATGCCATCCTCTCCGCTACGCCTCAACAAGCTGGCACCGCGCCTCCCTCGGCCTGGTGTCGTCGCCCCTGTTGCCTCGTGTCCGTGACCGTGACCCTGCAGCACGAGTGGTTCAACAGGCTCCCACCACCGTGTATGGTGTTGTTCCAAGCCGTGGTTGGTTTTGAAGATCGGCAGTGGCCCTTTTTCTTTTTTGTCTCAGTTTTCCGCGTTTGTGTTGTTGCAGGCATATGTGGTAACGCGGCCACATTCTTTCGTGTCTTTGCCCGGTGCGTGTACCCGATGGCCTTGACGCAACATGTTCTGCGGACAAGTGTGTCGTCCTAGACCTGTGTTCCACCAAGCTCGCCGCCCTTGATAGCCGTTCCATGCCAAGTTCTACTTCCGGTTCCACCAAGATCTACCAAAGATTCGCAGCGGCACGAAACCTGAAGTCGCCGAGGTACACTCTGAAGGGAACGAAGACGCCCGTACCTGGACGCTGAGATCTTCTTCTCGAAATTCAAGGTCAAACCCTGGAAGCCACCGGCGCCTGGACCCGAGACAACCACGCCGAGACCTCGAAGACTGAACCCCGGCATCGGCTTCGCGCTCTCCTTCCCGGGATCCGAAGGCCGATCCCGCCAAACCCGAACCCCTCCGAACCCCCGAGATCTTCGATCTGAGATGTGTGACCCCTTTTCCGAGCCTATATTTTATAAATTCCATCTATATAAAACTGTCGCATATGAAATTGTTCATGCATGCATAAATGTTTGTGGGTTAGGGGCATTATGCCGATTCACCGCATAATTAAATATGGAGTCTATCTGCGGGATATCTTTGTCTTATTCCGGGCTCCATTTATATTGCGTAGCAAAACCGATGCCATCTTTTGCCTGGTTAAGACAACATTTAAAATGCAGGGTAGCTAAATAACATGAACCCTCTACTTAATTGTCGGGACCCCGGTTCCGCTTAATAATGCCTAATTGTATCGCATCTGCATCATATCATAAATCATGCCGGATCTTCTGCCGTAGTATTAAATATTGCATCCGGTGTTTCTTCTAGAGATTGCTTCTTCGCGGATTAGACCGATGAGTTGATGCGAGTGTCGACAAGTTCTTCGGATAATGAATCTCCGACAGTGTTTTCCTAGGCGAGCATCTCTTCCCCTTCTACCTATTTTGCATTTATAGTCTTTATTTCCTCCTGTTGATCTATTGATATCCGTGTCGTGATGCTTTAGTTTCCGTACACCAGTTATATCCCGGGCAGCCTCTATATTGCCTTGGACACCTCCTAATACCCATGTTTCGTCGATAGCTGGCCTTGCGAGTCGTAGTTGCTTGCCCAGGTGCGATCCCGTGTTGTCAAGTACCACAGTTGTTGGAACGCTGGCAGATGTTAATGGTGGAGATGCTTACTGGTGGAGATGATCATGACTTTAAATACAACTATTAAAATGCTAGATATAACTAATGTAGAGGCATCGGTGGGCAATAGATATCATTTGGTTCTTCCACGCTCACTTGTGTCCCGTAGGACCCCGAGTACTTGATACCTGTTCCTTGATTTTTCGCACTATCCACATCCGAGAGGCCTTATGGACCCCCCTGAGCCAGAGCTTGATTCATTTATATTTCTTGGGGCCACAAAGTAGTTTGGGGCTTTAATACTATCCTGTACTTTTGCCATGTTTACTGCTTTATTTAAGATTGTGTGTGGAGCACCTGTACTGTCTTGGATCGTGGAAATGTTTTCGCGGTATCGACAAGCCCAGTCACACTTTCGGGTTCCCAGTCATTTACAGCCATTGTCACAAACCCTGGGTCCGTTCCGGAGCCGGCCAACTTTGTTGCGGGTAGCTTAGTGGGGTGCCCCCCTGAAATATTGATGAATCATGTGATCGCTTTGTCGTGAATGCCTCGTTGGGTTTTGAGTTGGTTTTTCCGAGGTTGATCGAGTGTGTGTTGCTATTTGTGCACCCCTGCAGGGTAAAACTTTCTGAAAACCGTGTCCGCGGTTATGGACGACTTGGAGCACATTATCTCGATCATAGATAAGCATAACTAAAGTAGTGTTATAAATTTGACTTAATATGTGACTAGTAATCAACTTCACTACAATGGAATGGATAATAAAAATGCCAACAACTTATGCTATCAGGACGGCCCACGCTATCTATATCTGACTAGTAAGTGCTTCAATGATAATGGAATGAATAAAACTGCCAACTGTGTGAGTTCCTTGGTCCGACTTCCTCGTTTGGTCTCGAGGGGGAAATACCAGGATGGGTTTGTTTGGTGTTAGCTTCAGGTTGGATCTGAATCGGTCTATCTTACCCCTCTCTAATAGCCGTCAGTGATACCGAGTCTCTATAGGTTGTTTAGTGCCGCTGTGCTACCGCTTAAGTCCACCATACCTATGTAGGCGAGAGCCGCCGAATTCTAGCCTCGCCGTGTACTGGCCTCAGTACTGACGCTCCTCTTTTTCCTTTGCCCTTTGTCGTCACCCCTTTTGTTTTAGCAGGTTTGAGATCGACATCGTTAGCAGGGTTACCCTTCCGGCTTGGCCTGGGCAGGGTTATGGACACCATTGGTTATTCTTGAGGGCTCTTAGCCCATTTGCATCTTGTCCGTAGTCGGACGCCCTATCGATTTCAAGGTGATTTGGATCTTTGTATTGTATATCTGTATTCTTGACTCGTGGAGTCGTGTTGTATATATATCTGTTCTGTGGGTCGCATCGAGGACTGTTGTGTAATGGTATTACTTCGTTTTCCACCCGCACGAAAGTGCCTGGTGGGCGTCCTTGAATCGTTTCTATGCGGTTTGGTGGGAAGCGCTAAAACTTGCATAGGGCCGATTTGAGGGTGTTACAGGTATAGATTAGGGTTTTCCCTTTTAAAATTTCTATCTTTAATATTCTTCTTGTCTCGCAAGTAAGCAAGAGTCCATTGTCCACTCGAAGTCTTTATCAGGCTGTGGCAACACCGTGGCCTTCCACCGTATCTGGACCGTGTATACCAAACTCGAGTACCTGCAGGGTATACTGATACGTCCATTTTGCATCACTATTCTATATCATAATTCAGTGTTATTCATTGATATGTTTCATATTAAGAGATGATACTTATGTTATTTCATCTGTTTTTGCATGGTTTATGACTTTTGGAGCACGGACCGCTGCAGTCAGGATTCTGATGTAAAAGGTGCTGTTTGGAGGCAAAATTCGCAAAGATCAGAAAATCCGGGAAAATACATGGAAAATCCTATTTTTCCAGAAGACGAAGGAAGCCAGAAGGGGGTTGGGGATGAGCCACAGGGGGCCCACACCACCCCTTGGCGCGGGCCACCCTGGGTCACGCCACCAGGTGGTGTGGCCGCCCTGGTCCACCCCTAACTCTCCCATCTGGCGTATATTATCCTCCCGAAACCCTAAGACTCGGGGAGCAACCACAGAAAGATTTTGCCGCCTCTGCGAGGCGGAAAACACCGAGAGAGAAAGATCTCTCCAACAGATAGATTTCTGCCGGGGAATTCTTTCCCGGAGAGGGGAGATGATCGTCATCAACACCACCATCAAGCTGGACTTCATCGGGATCATCATCATCATCATCACCACCACCATCATCACCACCTCCATATTGCTGTAACAGTTGAGTTGAATCTTGCATAGTTCTTAGGGGAAACTTTCTCGGTGTTGATTACTTTTTGTAGTTGATGCTATTGAGTGAACCGTTGAATTATTGTTTATGTTCAGATTGTTATACATCATTATTTCATCTCTGATCATGATCCATATGATGTCTTGTGAGTAGTTCGTTTTGTTCTTGAGGACATGGGAGAAGTCATGTTGTTAGTAGTGGAGTTGTGTTGAGAAAGATTCAATAGTTTGATATTTAAGTAGTTGTGTACTTCTTCTAGTGGTGTCATGTGAACGTCGACTACATGACACTTCACCTATATGGGCCTAGGGGAATGCATTGTGTATTTGGATACTAATCGTAGGGGTTGCCGGAGTGACAGAAACCAGAAGCCCCGTTAGGAAACCATTGCACAAGGGACGTAAGGGTCTTAGAGTTTAAAGTTGTGGTTAGGTTTCTACCTTAATTACTTTCTTGTACTTACGGATGTTTGCAAGGGGTATAATCACAAGTATGTATTAGTCCTCGGAAGGTCGGTACATTAGCACAGGTTCACCCACACAACACTTAGCAAGCTAAAGAAGATTAATCAACTATATGAAGCGAAAGAACTTGACAGTCTTCCCATGTGTCCTCGAGAACGTTTGGTCATCTTAAGAAATACAACCAACTTGTCATTTGCTGCATAAAGGATTGGGCCACTTGCTGCATTTATTCCTACTATCTTTTATTTACTCGTACTTTATTTACTTTCTTTATCAAAACCCCCTAAAAATCCGTTTGCTAAGTATTTGCAGAGAATTCCTGATCCTTACCACTAGCCAGCACCTTCTGCTCCTCGTTGGGTTCGACACTCTTACTTATCGAAAATACTGAGATACACCCCCTATACTTGTGGGTCATCAAGACTATTTTCTGGCTCCGTTGTCGGGGAGTGAAGCGCTATTGGAGAGTGAAACTGGTAAAGTAAACTTCTACTGTGAGTATTGTTTACTTCGATTAGTTGCTTTATTTTCGTTATGGATAATTCGCTGAGTTTCTTATTTGGTAATGCTACTACCATTGCTAAGGTAGTAGATGAGACACCACCTGCTGAGAATGATGTTTTTAAAATACCTACAAGAATTATTGATCGTGTTATGGATAACTACTATGTTGGGGATGGAACTGTCCATCCCGGTGATCATTTGCTCTTTATACACGCATTATGCGGGTTGTTCAAGTGTGCAGGTATTACTACAGACCAAGTTAAGAAGAAGTTATTCTCATTGTCACTGAAAGGAAGAGCTGAGGAATGGTATAAGCTGCTGGAATGGGAGGAAATAGTGCCTCTCTTTTATTCAAAGGTTTATCCTCCTAGTGAGATTCATAAAGATCGGAATCAAATATACAACTTTTGGCCTCTTGATGGAGAGAGTACAGCTCAAGATTGGGGGAGATTGAAGTTACTAATGCTCAAATGTCCCATTCATTAGCTCCCCAATAATATTATTATCAATAACTTTTATGCAAGGCTTTCTCTACATGATAAGGATTTATTGGATGCTTCTTGTGCTAGATCATTCACTCGCATGGAAGAAGAAGCTAAATGGGATCTTCTGGACCGTATTCAAAATAATGCTGAAGCTTGGGAGAATGACAAAGGTAGAAAGTCGGGTATAAATTATGATTATGAATGCATTGAATCTTTTTTGGGAACTAATGACTTTCAAAATATTAAAAATGCTTATGGTCTAGACTCTCAAGCTATTGCTTCTTATTTTAAGGCTTTTGCTTCCTATATTGAAGTTCCTAAAAAGAAGTGGAATAAGTATCATGAACCTTATAAAGATATTGCTAAGAGTGTTCCTTCAAGGAATACTGAAGTTTATACTGCTAATCATGTTTTACCTCAACCTTACATTGAGAAAATGCCTTTCCCAGTTAAGATAAAGGAATATTCTATGATAGCTAGTATGGTTAATGAAAGTACAAGTAAAGCTGTTGAACCTGATAAACAAATGGTTGATGAACCCACAATAGCAAATGTGAAAGACTTTGTTACTAAATATGAAGAAGAGGGACACACTATCCTTTGTAAGGATACCTCTAATATTATTTCACAGAGTAGTGTTATGAGAGCTAGTATTCCTGTGTTTTCTGTTAGAATAAGTGATCATTGTTACGATAGTCCTTGTGATAGTTATATTGTTAAGTTTATGCATGATACTGAAATTTACTATGAGAGAGGGAAAAGTGTTCTTATGTATCTCAATAATATCAAGTTTCCTCGTTTTATGCTGAAAGTTTTTATGTTGCATTTCTTTTGCCTTCTTGTGCAAGTAGCCTCTGGTTTCAACAATTTGTTTGTTTACAAAATTCCCTTGCATAGGAAGTGGGTTAAACTTAAATGTGTGTATTTTTGCTTCTTAATGCTCTCTTTCACTTCAATTCATATTCCTATGTGAGCATCTTCAAAATTATCATGCCCATTTTAATGGCTACAAAGAAAGAGCTTTTTGGGAGACAACCCAATTTAGTTTTTGCTTTCAGTTTGTTTTTTATTTCTTTGAGTTTTGGAAGTTACTACTTTGGTAATAACCACTCCTTATCCGTTTTGTTTGGTTTTTGTGTCAAGATCAACCTCTAATAAGAGAGAAGTAATATTTGGGGAAGTTGCTATCACGAAACAGATTTTTGTGCTTCACCGTAAAAATTCGTGAGAGATCTCTGTATGTCGGATTGAGCTGTAATTCTTTTTGCTTCTGTTCCAGGTTGTTATTTAACTTTCGTTAGTTTTGCACTTTTTGATTTGAGCAACAGAAGATTTTCGAAAAAATTAATCTTTACCTGCTGGTCTGTTTTGACAGATTTTGCCACTCTTGCATTTGCTTCTTTATTCGATTTCCTTTTTGAATTATTTTTGGGTTTTCGGAAGGAGTTGCTATAGTAGCTTATTCTTTGATGGTTTTCAGTTGAATTTGGACACAAAAGGTTTTATCACTTCACTTATACTAATGTTGCTAATGTGAACTGTGTGAAGTTTTGTGTGAAAGAAATTTCCAGGTAGTGGAGATAATGGTGTGATGAGAAAGTGAAAGGTTTCATGACTCAAGTAATAAGTGTATGAAGATGAAGATATTGATGTTATTCAAGTGGTGACTCCGGAAGTATCCACTAAATACCAAATTCAGAGACCTGCAGAGTCCGTTTTCAAATAGGTAACAATTCTGGTAAGAAAAGTTCGGCGAAAGATCTGTCCAGTTATATTTTTGCAGTTTTTAGCCAATAAGGAAAGTTACGAAGCGAAAGAGGAACGGGAATGGAGCCAGGGTGGCTCACACCAGCCTGTGGCGCGGGCCCACCCCTGCCCGCTGATGGCTCAATGTACGGCACCAGAAAAGTGCTGGTGCGGTGTTGATGTAGAGCTCGTTGGGAACCCCAAGAGGAAGGTATGATGAGCACAGCAGCAAGTTTCCCTCAGTTATGAAACCAAGGTTTAATCGAACTAGTAGGAGCAACAAAACACCCCAAAGGTGTTGCTAGCTGAGCCTTGGCAGGGCGCACTACCGGTGCTAGTAGCAACATGGAGACCTGCACAACACAACCACAGAACTTTGTCCCCAACTTGCGATGAGGTTGTCAATCTCACCGTGTTTTGCGGAAAACAAAGGATTAAACGTATCGAATAGAAAGAAGTAAAAGTTTGCAGAAAGTAAACACAAAGAAGTAAACAGTTTATAGACTGTATGTAAAGAAAAGGACCGGGATCCATAGTTCACTAGAAGTGGCTCTCCTTAAGATAGAAAACATGATTGGTGAACAAATTACAGCGGGGCAATTGACAAACATCGAGAAAGCAATACATGCATATACTAATCATCTTGACTAATTTGGAACTTGATTGCGCATTACAACATTATACATAGACCGCCATCCAACTGCATCTATGACTAATAATCCACCTTAAGGTTATCATCCGAACCCCTTCCAGTATTAAGTTGCAAGCAATAGATTATTGCTTTACGAACTGCGTGTAAAGTAAACAATACGATTGTTCTATGAACAAAGGATTGTTGTTTTCTCCCTAGTAGCAACAGCAGATCTAGTACCTTAGAGATTTCGGTCACTTCCCCAGATTACCAGAGGCATGAACCCACTATCGAGCATAAATACTAACTCTTGGAGTTGCTAGCATCTACTTGTCCAAGATAGCTACTAACAACGGAAAGTATATAAGATCACAAATAACAAAGACATGATAGAATCAATAATCAATCTGAAATAGCATCTCAATATCCATCGGATCCCTGCAATACAACATGTATGATTACAAATAGATGATCTTGATCATGAATGGAGCTCACAAGATCTAAACATGAAAGCACAAAGGACGAGAACCAACCATCTAGCTACTACATGGATCCGTAGTCCAAGGATGAACTACTCACGCATCACACTAGAGGCTTGCATGGTGATGAAGAAGGCCCCCAGGGTGAATTCCCCTCTCCAGCAGGGTGCCGGGAAGAGCTTCAGATCTCTCCCGATCTAGGGATGGAGATGACAGTGGCTACCGACTCTTTCGTGGATTTTTGATCGGGTCCTTAGGGTTTTCGTCCCGAGGGCATCTTATAGTCGGAAGGGGAGGCCGAGGGGGTGCCGGGGTCGGCCAGACCACCCCTTGGCGCGGGTCGGGCTGGGCCGTGTGGCCAGGTAGTGTGGTGCCCCCCTCGCCCCTTGATGACCCACAAGTATAGGGGGTGTATCGCAGTATTTTCGAGGGAAGTGAACCCCAATTTATTGATTCGACACAAGGGGAGCCAAATAATATTTATCAGCCTTAACAACTGAGTTGTCAATTCAGCTGCACCTGGAAACAATCTTGCTCACAACAGTTTATCAGTAGCAACAGTTTTGTAGTAGGAATAGCAAAGTAACAGCAGTAGCAAAGCAAAGACAGTAGTAACGAAAGCAGTAAACATTGGGATTCGACTGCGGTAGGCATAGGGATGGATGGACGGGCGTTGCATGGACAAGAAAATTCACATAGAAATCAGAACATAGGGCAATTGCAGATAAATAAGATAAAGCAGCCAAGTACTAGGCAATCCTAGGCATGTGTTCCATATATAGTCATACGTGCTCGCAATGAGAACTTGCACAACATCTTTTGTCCTGCCAGCCCGTTTGTAGCGGGGCCTCTAGGGAACTACTGGCAATTAAGGTGCTCCTTTTAATAGAGCACCGTAGCAAAGCATTAACACTCTGTGAACACACGTGATCCTCACATCAAAGCTTTTCCCTTCCGGTTATCCCGATTTCTTTCACTTCGGGGCCATAGGTTCTACACAACAACGTGTGTATACAACTTGTAGATAAGACCAGAAACAATACTATCATAATGAATCAATAATAAGTTCAGATCTGAAATCATGGCACTCGGGCCCTAGTGACAAGCATTAAGCACAACAAGTCGCAACAAAGTCATAAAGCACTAATAAAATATACTAGGCACCATGCCCTAACAATCTGATGCCATTACATGAACGATCTCATCCAATCCCTACCATCCCCATAGGCTATAGCGGGGATTACTCACTCATAGATGGGAGAAACATGGATGATCGATGGAGTTGATGGTGGAGATCGATGGAGATGGCTCCGGGGGCACTTCCCTATCCCGGCAGGGTGCCGCAACAGAGACTTTCTGTCCCCCGAATCTCCCCTTCGGTGGTGGCGGCGCAGCGAAACCTTTCGTGGAAAACGTCGAACCCCCCGAAGTTTTTAGGTCAAAAGGCTTCTTATAGGCGAAGAGGGAGACCGAGGGGGTGCCTGGGGCCACCACACCATACCCTGGCGCGGCCAGGCCTAGCCCGCACCTGGGGGTGGTGTGGCCAGGCCCTGGCCCTCCTCTGTCTCATATTCTGGCTCCGTGAGTCTTCTGGAAAAATAGGCACTTTGGCTTTTGTCCCGTCCAATTCCGAGAATATTCATTTTCTAACTTTCCTGGAACCAAAAATAGCAGAAAACAGGCAGCTGGCACTGTGGCTCTTGTTAATAGGTTAGTCCAAGAAATCATATGAAAAGTACTCCAAAGTGTGGACAAAACACAAAAAGTGGATAAAACCAATCATGGAGCATCAAAAATTATAGATACATTTGCAATGTATCACCCCTCTCCGTCTCGTATTCTGGCATCTGATGACTTCCGGAAAAATAGGCACTTTGGCTTTTGTGCCGTCCAATTCCGAGAATATTCATTTTCTGACTTTCCTGGAACCAAAAACAGCAGAAAAACAGGCAGTTGGCACTGTGGCTCTTGTTAATAGGCTAGTCCAAGAAATCATATGAAAAGTACTCCAAAGTGTGGACAAAACACAAGAAAGTGGATAAAACCAAGCATGGAAAATCAAAAATTATAGATACATTTGAAATGTATCAACATCCCCAAGCTTAACTCCTGCTCATCCTCGAGTAGGTAAGTGATAAAAAGAAAGAATAATTTTTGAGGTGACATGCACCATCAAAGACTTGATCAAAGTATTTGCAAAACATTCAAAGCTGGGATCATAGTACTTCAATCATAACATGAAAGACAAAGTTCTAGCAATAGGCAAAGAAACTATGATGCAACATGAAAAGGCACAAACAAAAGATTCATTAATAACAATGCTTTGCAAGACGTTTGTTTGTTTCACATAAAGAAAACATAGCATAATAGTATTCAGCTTGTCCCTCAATAGAGTAGAAAATATAAATGCATAGGACACCTTCAAAGTTCATAAGAATGACTAGATACAATAGTTTAAAACAAGCAATATCAAAGTATGCATCAATCAACTAGTCTTGGGACAATGCACATAGAACTAAGAATGGCCACTATGCTCCCAAAGTAGGTGCATAAAGGTAGAAGGTGGAGACTCAATATAATGGTGGAAAAAAGGCCTTTATAAAAGAAAGTAGGGATTCAAGTCTCATAAAGAGCTTCCAAAAATTATGGTACTTATTAGCTTTCAGCTCTCATTGCCCCTATCATAAGCATCTTGAAGGTGATTAAGGTTAAAGTGACACAACTAAGAGGATATGCTTGACAAGTTATAAACCGAAATCTCATGCCCCTTACTTATGAAGACCGAACCTCATGCTACTCAACTTTAGTCACGATTAAGCTCTTGTCATTGTAAGTACATGTGTATCATAAAGAACCTCCAACGGGGTACCCCTTGCACATGATACATGAGCTTTCCCATAATCAAAATGACAAGGCAAGCAGACAATGAGCATCTCGGTGATCTTTCTATTTGCTATTTGCATAGGTTTTTATTGAGGATGCTTCATAGAGTGCTCATTATGGTGATGCTGCAAGTTTCCACCATGATTAGGCATGGCTTAGGCTAGCGGCCTAGGAGTTTCTCTAACACACATACAAACTACATGATCTTACAAGTTCCACTTTTATTTCACACCACCGAGATCCGTAAGCAAAAGAACATGATATCAACAGGGTACAAAGTACAAGTGCAATGTTGAAAGTGTTCCCCATGAAACATGGTTCTTCTAATTTCAACTTATAAAGCGCAAGCATATACGCAACAAAGAAGGACCCAATGGTTCAACTTTATTAGATGCAAAAAAGTAAAGTGTGATATCAAGTTCGTGAGAGCTTTAATCACTAGTTTACTCATAACAAGTTTAATTTGGAAGGTAAACAAAAGCATGAATATACTTGGAATAGCATAAGCTAGTAGGTAGGTATGGTGGACTATTTGGAATAACTTGGTTTAGGGAGTTGGATGCATGAGTGGAACTCATACTTGGCTGTGGAGGCTAGCAAAAGACTGGGAGCGACAAACTAAGAGAGCAATAATGGCCATAATCATGCAGAGCGACAAAACATCATTGATCAAAGCATAAAGTGATACTGCAAGTTGAAAACTAAAGGATCATAAAGGCTAAGTGACTTGAGATAGTCATAACATGGTGTGAGCATGCGCCAAGTCAACCCAAATAAAGCATCGAAGGAGAATACCACTATACTATGCTTTAATATGCTAAAACAACACATGATTCATCCCAGGCACATTAAGCAATCTCAATTGTTTATAACAAGTCATGCTACAGCAAAGACTACTAAGCATAAATCCAAAACAATATCAAGCATGGCATGACAAAGCATAGGCCACAGTCAAAACGAGCTCTTTTTACCACATAAGCATGAACTTTCCTACTCTTTTCCAAACCAACCAAACTATTTGCAAACCAATGTATGAAAGAGGGGGTCCAACAAATTTATTCAGCAAACTAAGCAAACCAAGAAAACTAAAAACCAAAACGAAAACGAAAAATAAGACGCTCCAAGAACAACACAACTGTGCATGAAACAATAAAAATGAAGCGATTGGAAGAAACCTAGGATTTTTATTGATGAAGAAGGGGATGCCTTGGGAATCCCCAAGCTTTGACGCTTGTACTTCTTGGATATTTCTTAGGGTGACACGCGTGGCATCCCCAAGCTTGAGCTTTAGTCCATCCTTCATCTCATTACTCATTCCTTCCATACACCTAAAATTTTTCCTTCATACAAAACTTCACACAATCTTTATTAGCAACATTAGTGCACTCAAGATAAATAAATATTAAGGTTCAGTTCTAACACCAAATAAACTTCCATTAGAACACTAGCTACTGTAGCACTTCCCACAAAAAGCTCAATTCCCCAAAAGAACTCAAAAAGGAACCAACAAGAAGCAAATGCAGAAAATGGCAGAATTCTGTCAAAACAGACCAGCAGGTAAACATGAATTTTTTCGAAGACCTTCTGTTGCTCAAATGAAATAGTGTTGAACTAACGAAAGTTAGATAACAACCTGGGGCAGAGGCACAAAAATATACGCCTGAAAAAGACGTTCAGAGCTTTTACACGAATTTTTACGGTGAAGCACGGAAATCTGTTTCGGGACAGCAACTTTCCCAATCATTACTTCTCTCTCATTAGAGGTTACTCTTGGCACAAAAAGCAAATAAAAAGGATAAGGAGAGGTTATTACAGAGGTAATAACTTCCAAGACTCATCTAAAACTTTTTGATTATATCCCAATAAGTACTTTTCTTTAACGCCTTTAAGTTAGGCATAACAAGCAAGAAAGAATCAAGTATTCATAAATGAAGAAGCATTAAGAACAAATTTTGTGTTCATAGGAGAAGCAAAAGAAATATTTTATCTCTTATTAGGGAAGTGTTCTATACCTTACTTGAGTGGGAGGTGATATTTAATGGTGCCTTCTTTCATATCAATGATGGCACCAATAGTTCTAAGAAAAGGTCTTCCCAAAGTAATAGGACAAGAAGTATTGCATTTAACATCCAAAACATAGAAATCAACGGGGACATAGGCATTGTTAACCATAATAAGAACATCATTAAGACTCCCCATGAGTTTCTTTTTAGCATTATCATCAAGTGGGACATTCAAATAACAATCTTCAAGTGGAGGCAAATCAAGCATGTCATACATCCTTCTAGGCATAATAGAAACACTACTATCAAGATCACATAAAGCTTTGAAATAAAAGTCATTCACTTTCATATTAATGATGGGTTCCCAACCATCTTCTTTTTTATAGGAATAGAAGCTTTATGTTTCATCTTTTCTTCTTTAATCTTTATGAGAGTATCAGTAATGTGTATTGTAAAGGCCATGTTCATAGCACTAGCATTAGGACTTTTAGCAAGCTTCTGTAGGAACTTAATAACTTCAGAGATATTGCAACCATCAAGATCAAAATCAAATTTATCATCTAAAGTAGTAGAACTATTACTAGCCTCAACACTAGTGGTGGTGATAGTAGAAACACTAATGTTTCTAGCAATTTCATCTTCTCTTTCCCACTTAGCATGTAATTCCGCTAATAGTCTAACATTTTCATCAATTCTTTATTGTATGGCATTAGTAGCTGCAAAGGGATTATCATTAGTTTCAGGTTTAGGAGCCATTTTATTAAAAGAAGAGTGAGCTTTAGCCAAAAATGCTATATTTCTTTCAGCATTAGAGAGTTTTTCCTCAATAGTTTTATTGAAAGTAGTTTGTTTACTAATAAAGTCCTTAAGCATAACTTCAAGTTCAGAGGGAGCACTCCTATTATTGTTGTAGGAACTTCCATAAGCATTACATTGTTGGGAGGATATGGATTATAATTGTTGTTACCAAAATTACTCCTATAAGCATTATTGCCAAAATTATTATTTTTTATGAAGTTCACATCAACTTGTTCTTCTTGAGCAACCAAAGAGGCCAAAGGAACATTATTTGGATCAAATGGGCTTTCCCATTAACAAGCATAGACATAATAATATCGATCTTATCACTCAAGGAGGAGGTTTCCTCAACAGAATTTACCTTCCTACCTTGTGGAGCTCTCTTAGTATGCCATTCAGAATAAATAACCATCATATTGTCCAGAAGTTTTGTTGCAGCACCCAAAGTAATTGTCATAAAGGTACCTCCAGCAGCAGAATCCAATAGGTTCCTTGAAGAATAGTTCAATCCTTGTGAAGATGTCCTTGACTCCCTTGCAACGGCGCCAGAAAAATGCTTGATGGCTCAATGTACGGCGCCAGAAAAGTGCTGGTGCGGTGTTGATGTAGAGCTTGTTGGGAACCCCAAGAGGACGGTATGATGAGCACAGTAGCAAGTTTCCCTCAGTTATGAAACCAAGGTTTAATCGAACCAGTAGGAGCAAGGAAACACCCGAAAGGTGTTGCTAGCTGAGCCTTGGCAGGGCGCACTACCGGTGCTAGTAGCAACGTGGAGACCTGCACAACACAACCACAGAACTTTGTCCCCAACTTGCGATGAGGTTTTCAATCTCACCGTGTTTTGCGGAAAACAAAGGATTAAACGTATCCAATAGAAAGAAGTAAAAGTTTGCAGAAAGTAAACACAAAGAAGTAAACAGTTTATAGACTGTATGTAAAGAAAAGGACCGGGATCCATAGTTCACTAGAAGTGGCTCTCCTTAAGATAGAAAACATGATGGGTGAACAAATTACAGCGGGGCAATTGACAAACATCGAGAAAGCAATACATGCATATACTAATCATCTTGACTCCTTTGGAACTTGATTGCGCATTACAACATTATACATAGACCGCCATCCAACTGCATCTATGACTAATAATCCACCTTAAGGTTATCATCCGAACCCCTTCCAGTATTAAGTTGCAAGCAACAGATTATTGCTTTACGAACTGCGTGTAAAGTAAACAATACGATTGTTCTATGAACAAAGGATTGTTGTTTTCTCCCTAGTAGCAACAGCAGATCTAGTACCTTAGAGATTTCGGTCACTTCCCCAGATTACCAGAGGCATGAACCCACTATCGAGCATAAATACTAACTCTTGGAGTTGCTAGCATCTACTTGTCCAAGATAGCTACTAACAACGGAAAGTATATAAGATCACAAATAACAAAGACATGATAGAATCAATAATCAATCTGAAATAGCATCTCAATATCCATCGGATCCCTGCAATACAACATGTATGATTACAAATAGATGATCTTGATCATGAATGGAGCTCACAAGATCTAAACATGAAAGCACAAAGGACGAGAACCAACCATCTAGCTACTACATGGATCCGTAGTCCAAGGATGAACTACTCACGCATCACACTAGAGGCTTGCATGGTGATGAAGAAGGCCCCCAGGGTGAATTCCCCTCTCCAGCAGGGTGCCGGGAAGAGCTTCAGATCCCTCCCGATCTAGGGATGGAGATGACGGCGGCTACAGACTCTTTCGTGGATTTTTGATCGGGTACTTAGGGTTTTCGTCCCGAGGGCATCTTATAGTCGGAAGGGGAGGCTGAGGGGGTGCTGGGGTCGGCCAGAGGTTCGTATTTCGTGTTTTCGTCGTGTTTTTGTTTTGATCTATTTCTTATAGGTAGAGTCCCCAGATTTGGAGCCACAATGTCTTACTCTGGATCAGCCAAGGAAGATTCTTTAGAGGATATCATCAACCCATACATGAGAGAGTTGAAGATTCATCCCAAGGAGTTGTTGCTTGATGATGGGGAGCTCCGGATAAAAGAGGTTTGAGGCCCTAAAGGTGAAGGAAGTCTGGAGGACAGGATGGAAACCCTGGAGCAAGTAGTCTTTAGGTACAAGAAGATGGCGGAACGTGAATTGGATATCATCCATAAGATTTGTTCCGAACTCATCACCGAGCACCAAAAGGAGACTGCTGAACTCAAGGATGAAGTCCTCTCACTCCGCCAAACAACCAATGAACTGCAAGCATAGTTCTACGACGTTCAAAATCAAAACTCTGAGTATGAGGTTAGGTTTAAACGCATAAGTGCTGCTGCAAGTTTCATGATGCTGGAAACCACGATGTCCTCCGTTGATGGGAAACCCTTACCCTGGAAGTCGGACGATGATGAGAGAATACCACCACCATCGAAGGAGTAATTCGTCATCAGGTTTGGCATCCCCTTGGTTTGTTCCAAGCTTGGGGGAGTGTCGCGGTATCACATCACTATCTTCTATATTTTCACCTTTTTAGTAGAGTCATATCATGAATAGAGAAGTTATCATGTAGGATGGTCTACATTATGGAAGTGTCCCCTCTCTCGTTAGATATGTATCCCTTGGTGTGAGTTGCCGTTATGGAATATTAATGAGAAGTTCTATCATTTACTCTTTTGCATAGCTTATATTAGTTTTCAATTCATGGTTATATGATTGATCTTGTTGTTAGTATTGGTAGCACTTTGGGATCATTGAGTTAATTTAGTTGGTTTTGGCAAACCTGGATCGGTCAGTAGCAACACTATTTTTGAGAGTTGAATAAAAAATAAAAATACTCTAAAGAAATATAATTTCATCATCTTTCTTTCTTGATTTGCTCATAAGTCTAGTATTCTCTAGTTAAGATCTTTTGTGCTTCCAAGGAAGATTGCATGTTTGTTTTTATCACTTTTATGTTTGTTTGTTTCCTTCAACTCTTGTACTTGCTACCCAACCTTGCTAGCCAAAAACCTGTACTGAGAGGGAATACTTCTCGTGCATCCACTTCCTTCAACCCCAACCTATGCCATTTGTGTCCACCATACCTACCTATTAGCATTATCGCTATTCCAAGTAAATTCTCGTTTTTTTCTACCTTCCAAATTAAAATTGTTATGTGAAAATTAGTGATTAAAGCTCTCACGAACTTGATGGCACACTTTAATTTCTTGCATTTAATAAACTTGAACCATTGGGTCCTTCTTTGTTGCGTATATGCTTGCGCTTTATGAGTTGAAGTTAGCAGAACCATGTATCATGGGGAACGCTTTCAACACTGCATTGGTGCTTTGTACCTAGTTGATATCATGTTCTTTTTCTTATGGATCCCAGCGGTGTGAAATAAAAGTGGAACTTGTAAGATCATGGAGTTTATATGTGTGTTAGAGAAACGCCTGGGCCGCTAGCCTAAGCCATGCCTAATCATGGTGGAAACTTGTAGCATAACCATAATGAGCACTCTATGAAGCATCCTCAATAAAAACCAATGCAAATAGAAAATAAAAAGATTATGGGATAACTCCTGTGTCATGTGCAAGGGGTACCCCGTTGGCGGTTCTCGATGATACACATGTATTTACAATGACAAGAGCTTACTCGTGACTGAAGTTGAGTAGCATGAGGTTCGGTCTTCGTAAGTAAGGGGCATGGGACTTCAATTTATAACTTGTCAAGCATATCCTCTTAGTTGTGTCACTTTAACCTTAATCAACTAAATATGCCTATGATAGGGGCAATGAGAGCTGAAAGCTAATAAGTATCATAATTTTTGGGAGCTCTTTATGAAACTTGCAATCCCTGCTTCCCTCTGCAAAGGGCCTTTCTTTTACTTTTTAGTTGAGTCAGTAAACCTACTCCCTTCTACCTCAGCAAGTATTTTGAGTTGTTGCGTTTCATTCATTCATATGATGATTTATTCAATCATGTTTCTTATGTTCCTTGTTTTGCACTTTGCTCTTATCTCGATGTTTACTACTTTGAAAGCAATCATTGAAAACCAGTTATTTGTGAACTCCAGCAAATTATCAACTATTCTTCGACCAAGAGCTAAGTTTGCCATTACCAATTATGATTCACTTTATGTATCTTTATTTTGTTTCCTTTACTTATTGCAAGTAAGTTATATAATAGTGAGTTGTCTTCTATTATGATCCGTGTATTGATGAATGTGATGCTTCTTGTCTGTATTCTTTTATCGACTCTTCACTCCATAAACCTGAGGTCATGTTTATTAAGCTCAGTTTCGCTTGGGGACAAGCGAAGTCTAAGCTTGGGGGAGTTGATACATCCATTTTGCATCACTATTCTATATCATAATTCACTGTTTTTCATTGATATATTTCATATTAAGAGATGATACTTATGTTATTTCATCTGTTTTTGCATGGTTGATGACTTTTAGAGCATGGACCGCTGTAGTCAGGATTCTGATGGAAAAGGTGTTGTTTGGAGGCAAAATTCGTGAAGATCAGAAAATCCGGGAAAATACATGGAAAATCCTATTTTTCCATAAGACGAAGGAAGCCAAAAGGGGCGCTGGAGATGGGTCATAGGGGGCCCACACCACCCGTGAGCCGCGCCACCAGGTGGTGTGGCCGCCCTGGTCCACCCCTGGCTCTCCCCTCTGGCATATATTATCCTCCCAAAACCCTAAGACTCGGCGAGCGACCACAGAAAGATTCCGCCGCTCTGCGGGGCGGAAAACACCGAGAGAGAAAGATCTCTCCGGCAGACAGATTTCTGTCGGGGGAATGCCTTCCCAGAGAGGGGAGATCGTCGCCATCAACACCACCATCAAGCTGGACTTCATCGGGATCATCATCATCATCACAACCACAATCATCACCATCAGCACCCTCATCACCACCTCCATATTTCAGTAACAATTGAGTTAAATATTGCATAGTTCTTAGGGGAAACTTTCCCGGTGTTGATTACTCTTTGTAGTTGATGCTATTGAGTGAACCATTGAATTATTGTTTATGTTAAAATTGTTATACATCATTATTTCATCTCTGATCATGATCCATATGATGTCTTGTGAGTAGTTCGTTTTGTTCTTGAGGACATGGGAGAAGTCATGTTGTTAGTAGTGGAGTTGTGTTGAGAAAGATTCAATAGTTTGATATTTAAGTTGTGGTGTACTTCTTATAGTGGTGTCATGTGAACGTCGACTACATGACACATCACCTATATGGGCCTAGGGGAATGCATTGTGTATTTGGCTACCAATCGTAGGGGTTGCCGGAGTGACAGAAACCTGAACCCCCGTTAGGAAACCATTGCACAAGGGATGTAAGGGTCTTAGAGTTTAAAGCTGTGGTTAGGTTTCTACCTTAATTACTTTCTTGTACTTACGGATGTTTGCAAGGGGTATAATCACAAGTATGTATTAGTCCTAGGAAGGTTGGTACATTAGCACAGGTTCACCCACACAACACTTAGCAAGCTAAAGAAGATTAATCAACTATATGAAGCGAAAGCACTTGACAGTCTTCCCATGTGTCCTCGGGAATGTTTGGTCATCTTAAGAAATACACCCAGCTTGTCCTTTGCTGCATAAAGGATTGGGCCACTTGCTGCATTTATTCCTACTGTATTTTATTTACTCGTACTTTATTTACTTGCTTTATCAAAAAACCCTAAAAATCCGTTTGCTAAGTATTTGCAGAGAATTCCTGATCCTTACCACTAGCCAGCACCTTCTGCTCCTCGTTGGGTTCGACACTCTTACTTATCGAAAATACTGCGATACATCCCCTATGCTTGTGGGTCATCATATATTCCTGTATTTTATTTACTCGTACTTTATTTACTTGCTTTATCACATTGTTGTTCCCTACACTTTAAAATTTCCATCATACAAAACTTCACCCAATCTTCATTAGCAACATTAGTGTACTCAAGATAATAAGTCTTTAGGTTCTGTTTCAACACAAGTAACACTTCCATTAAAACACAAGCTACTGTAACAATTCCTTTTAAAAGTTCAAGTGATCAAAGAGAACTCAAAGAGAAAGAGATTAAGAGGCAAATGCAAATAATGGCAGAAATCTGTCAAAACAGACCAGCAGGTAAAAACCATTTTTTTTTCGAAAACCTTCTGTTGCTCAAATCGAAAAGTGTTAAACAAATAAAGTTGGATAACAACCAAGGCAGAGGCACAAAAAATTATAGCCCAATCCGTCATACAGAGTTTTTTCATGAATTTTTACAGCGAAGCACAAACAATCTGTTTCGGGACAGCAACTTTCCCAAGTCTTACTTCTCTCTCATTAGAGGTTACTCTTGGGACAAAAACCACACAAAAAGGATAAGGACAGGTTATTACAGAGGTAATAACTTCCAAGACTCAACAAAAGAAAAAAATATTGACTAAATTTTTTTGTTATCTCCCAATAAGTGCTTTTCTTTAACGCCTTTGAGCTAGACATAAGAAGGAAGAATCAAGTATTCTCAAATGAAGAAGCATTAAGATCAAATTTTGTTTTAATAGTAGAGGAAAAAGGAATCTTATCTCTCTTCTTAGGGGAGTGTTCTATACCTTTCTTGAGTGGGAATTGATATTTAATGGTGCCTTCTTTCATATCAATAATGGCACCAACAGTTCTAAGAAAAGGTCTTCCCAAAATAATAGGACAAGAATCATTGCATTCAACACCCAAAACATAGAAATCAACGGGGACATAGGTATTGTTAACCATAATAAGAACATCATTAATACTCCCCATGAGTTTCTTTTTAGCATTATCATCAAGTTGGACATCTAAATAACAATCTTCCAATGGTGACAAATCAAGCATTTCATAAATCCTTCTAGGCATAATAGAAACACTACAATCAAGATCACATAAAGCTTTTAGATCAAAATCATTCACTTTCATATTAATGATGGGTTCCCAACCATCTTCTAATTTCATAGGGATAGAAGCTTTATGTTTCATCTTTTCTTCTTTAATTTTTATGAGAGCATCAGTAATGTGTTTTGTAAAGGCCATATTCATAGCACTAGCATTAGGAATTTTAGCAAGCTTTTGTAGGAACATAATTACTTCAGAGATATTGCAACCATCAAGATCAAAATCATAATTACCATCCAAGGTAGTAGAGTTATTGTTCCCCATATTTCGAAGAATTTTAGCATTTTTATTAGAGAAGGTTCCATTGGTTTTAGGCATTGTTGCAAAAGGAATGGGGACTTCATGTGCGTTGCTAGCATCAACATTAGTGGTGGTGATAGTACAAATACTACTATTTCTAGCAATTTCATCTTCTCTTTCCCACTTAGCATGCAACTCAGCTAATAGTCTAACATTTCCATCAATTCTAACTTGTATGGCATTAGTAGCAGCAAAGGGATTTTCAATAGTTTCAGGTTTAACAGCCATTTTATTAATCAAAGGGGATTGTGTTCAGACAAAGATGCTATATCTCTTTCAACATTAGAGAGTTTTTCCTCAATAGTTTTATTGAAAGCAGATTGTTTACTAATAAAAATTTTAAGCATGACTTCAAGTTCAAAGGGCGCACTTCTATTATTGTTGTAGGAATTTTCATAAGCATTACCATTATTGGGAGGATATGGCCTATAATTATTATTACAAAAATTATTTATTTAGGCATTGTTGCTAAAATTACTATTTATAATAAAGTTCACATCAACTTGCTCTTCTTGAGCAACCAAAGAGGCTAAGGGAACATGATTTGGATCAATATGAGCTTTCCATTAACAAGCATAGACATAATAACATCAATTTTATCACTCAAGGAGGAGGTTTCTTCAACGGAATTTACCTTCTTACCTTGTGGAGCTCTCTCAATGTGCCATTCAGAATAGTTAACCATCATATTATCAAGGAGCTTTGTTGCAGCGCCCAAAGTAATGGTCATAAAGGTACCTCCAACACCAGAATCCAACAGATTTCTTGAATAATAATTCAGTCCTGCATAAAAGGTTTGGATAATCATCCAAGCAGTCAGTCCATGAGTGGGACAATTCTTTACCAAAGATTTCATTCTCTCCCAAGCTTGAGGAACATGTTCATTATCAAATTGTTTAAATTTCATTATTTCACTTCTCATAGATATAATCTTAGCAGGAGGATAATATTTTCCAATGAAAGCATCTTTTCATTTAGTCCAAGAATCAATACTATTACTAGTTAGGGATAAAAACCATTCTTTAGCTTTTCCTCTCAAAGAGAAAGGAAACAATTTAAGCTTACTAATATCTCCATCTATATCCCTATGTTTTTGCATCTCACAAAGTTCAACAAAGTTATTAAGGTGAGCAGCAGCATCTTCAGTACCAACACCAAAAAGTTGTTCTTTCATAACAAGATTGATCAAAGCAGGTTTAATTTCAAAAAAAGTAGCTTCAGGAACAGGTGGAGCAATAGGTGTGCACATGAAATCATTGTTGTTGGTGCTGGTGAAGTCACATAGCTTAGTATTTTCAGGAGTATTCATTTTTTTGTGTTTTGAATAAAGGAAGCAAACTAGTACAACTAATTTTTTTGTGTTTTTGATAAAAGAAACAAGCAAACAAAGAAGAAATAAACTAAGCAAAACAAAAAAAACAAAGTAAAGAGATTGGTTATGAATGACTCCCCTTGTGAAGATGTCTTTGACTCCCCGGCAACGGCGCCAGAAAAAAGGCTTGATGGCTAAAAATATATCGAGCTCGTTGGGAACCCCAAGAGGAAGGTATGATGAGCACAGCATCAAGTTTTCCCTCAGTTATGAAACCAAGGTTATCGAACCAGCTGGAGCAAGCAAACAACCCCAAGGTGTTGTCTCCAAATTGGAATCCTGCACAACACAACCACAGAACTTTGCCCCAACTTACAGTGAGGTTGTCAATCTCACTGGTTTTGCTAAAAAAAAAGGATTAAACGTATAGTGTGGAAGATAGTAATTGCTTGCAGAAAGTAAACAGTAAACAGTAAATAGTAGATGGTAGATTGATGGTAAAAGAATGGACTGGGGTCCATAGTTCACTAGAGGTGATTCTCCTTAAGATAGATAACATGTTGGGTGAACAAATTACAGCAGGACAATTAACAGACACCGAGAAAGCATAGATGCATATACTAATCATATTGACTCCTATGAGATTTGATTGGGCATTACAACATTATACATAGACCATAATCCAACTGCATCTATGACTAATAATCCACCTTCAGGTTATCATCCGAACCCACTCCAGTATTAAGTTGCAAGCAACAGATAATTGCATTAAGCAAAGTGTGTAAAGTAAACAATACGATTGTCCCATGGACAAAGGATTGTTGTTTTCTCCCTAGTAGCAACATCACATCTAGTACCTTAGAGATTCTTGTCACTTCCCCAGATTACTAGAGGCATGAACGCACTATCGAGCATAAATACTCCCTCTTGGAGTTGCTAGCATCTACTTGGCCAAGATAGCTACTAACAAAGGAAAGCATGCAAGATCACAAATAACATAGACATGATAGAATCAATAATCAATCTGAAATAGCATCTCAATATCCACCGGATCCCTGCAAACACAACATGTAAGATTACAAATAGATGATGTTGATCATGAACGGAGCTCACAAGATCTAAACATGATAGCACAAAGGAGGAGAACCAACCATCTAGCTATTACATGGACCCGTAGTCTAGGGATGAACTACTCACGCATCACACTAGAGGCAGGCATGGTGATGAAGAAGGCCTCCAGGGTGATCTCTCCCCTCCGGTAGGGTGTCGGGAAGAGCTTCAGATCCCTCCTGATCTAGGGATGGAGATGACGATGGCTATAGACTCTTTTGTGTAATTTTGATCGGGTCCTTAGGGTTTTCATCCCGGGAGGATTTTATAGGCGGAAGGGCAAGGTCAGTGGAGTACCAGGGACCCACACCCCCTCGTGGCGCCCCCTAGGCCGCGCCGCCACCAGGTGTGGCCACCCTGGTGCGCCACTTTTTCTCCCCTCCGAACTCCGTGTTGCCTCAGGTAAAATATTGACTTTGGCTTTTGTCTAGTCCAATTCCGAGAATATTTCCTTACTAGCTTTTCTGAAACCAAAAACAGCATAAAACAGGCAACTAGCACCGTGGCATCTTGTTAATTGGTTAGTTCCAGAAAATGTGTAAAAATACTCCAAAGTGTGGACAAAACATAAGAAAATAGATATAAAACAAGCATGGAACATCAAAAATTATAGATACGTTTACGACGTATCAAAAGACCGGAAATAAACAAGGCAAATGTTGCGCTGAAGAGATATCACCATGTTTTGGGGATAGGTGGCTACAAGGCTGCTAGGCCTAAGTGGGTGAAACCTGAGAACGACTTGATTGATAAAGGTATCAAACCAGAGACATCGAAGTGGACCAATCGGGCAAAGTCTTGGTTCTAGAGGCATGGGAAAGTTGAACCCAGAAACATGGAAGTGTATTTACACAAAAGAACATCTTGCAACACCTTGCCAAGCCCTTAAAACTGCATCGAAGGATGTGCATGAGGGAAAGTTCTATCTCGATAGAGAGTATGATGAGCTGACACGCGCCCTTGGGAATAAAGAACACAAAGGACAAACAAAAGGCACAGAAGGCTCCGTTCCGTGGAAGCTTGGGTTTCCCGACAACAGGAAAAAATATCCTAATAAAATCCATCAAAGGAGAAAGGCCAGGGAGGCAGACCAGATGCCACATATAGAAGATACATTAAGGATGTAGCAAGAGGAAATAAACACACTTAGCCAGCAAGCAACCGTCCTATCTCAGCGGCAGGACAAAGATCCTGCATTCAATGCTACCAGCCCATCATCTCAGCGGAAAAGCAGCGTGGCTTCCACAGAGCTCTCGGTTGATGATGATTCACTGATGATGGCTCATCGCTACCTTGCGGATGATATCACAGGTCCAGAAAATTGTGAGCTACATTTGATAGTTGTGAACATATCCATAAAGGTGGTGGTCGATTTTGCCGTATCTTTTGGGCCTAGGACAACTTACCATTTCTGTCCAGTTCCAGATGGCTACGCTATTGTTAGGGTAGATGAAGTTATGAAGGGATTTGAGCACCTGAAGCTCGACTTCCCTGCAGGTGAAGGGGATTTGACTGAAATGGGAGAAGCCAGGAAAGGCACCGTTCTATGGCAAAAGGAAAATATCGTGCTTCCAAATTTCACGCCAAGCCCACCGACTTCTCCCGGTTGCAATCCAGCTCAATCTCCATCGGCTCAGCCATCTCTGGTCCGTCTTGCACGTCTGCAGAGTCCGCCACGACAACAGAGTTTGCCGCCACTGCCGCGTCAGCAGACTCCACCACATCAGCCCCGGTTGCAAAAGTTGAAGAGCACCGCCGCTTCGATGGCTAGTACTACAATTGCGGCGAAACCCTCAGCACGTAAAAGGAAGAATGCCAAGAAGACTCCTGCCAAGTTACCTTACCACATGACTGATGAGGAACTCAAAAAGGTCATGGTTGAAGATGTGAAACGCCAGCTTGCACCAAAATGGCCCCCGCCAAAGATGTTGATTGCCTCCATGTCTGAGTAAATCTTTAGTTCTTGGGGAGATGGAGAAACCCTAGCATATGACTGAGATGAGATCAAGATTATTATGTTATATATTATTATGTGTATGTGTTAATTGTCTTCATCTTGATATTAAGGAGAAGTGCACCTTCTTAATATTTGCCTCTTATGGGGACTCGATGGAGGGGATTACTTGTTAGTAGACAGAGCGATAATAGCACCTACTGTGACTATAAAGCTATTGTTATTCCTTACGTACTAACTTGGGGAACCAAGGAGAACTCATCAAGCCATGTCCATGCCACGAGATAAACCCCTTAATAGCGCAGTAATGCGATGGTTGTCGGTTACTGTCTGTTGTGGTTATGAGGACGATGTGTGCAGCGGTTGCTGGAAAATCATCCATATATGGAGCTCCTCCCACATACTTACACACTATGAGAATATTCTTTATAATACTCTGGATTACTTAGGCTACATTGGTAGTGGTGTATCCGCTACTCCCTGAGAACGCATTTTCCGTATTGTAGTTCCAAAGTTCTATTACACACACGATTCTTACTTTCTGCATTTAGTTTTGCTTTACTTTAAATTACCTTGTTCAACAAAAAACCCAAAAACAACTCTACTTATCTTGCATCTTAAAGTTATTTCATAAGTACTCCGTTTAGTTATAGTTAAAAGCATTTTAGTCTTTTGCCTACTGCTCCCTGTGGGATCGATATCTTTATTTCGAAACTAGCTACAAATGATCTGTGCACTTGCAGTCATCACGTAACCATGCCTATTGGTCTGAATGCAGGCGCCACTTATCAGCGTTGCATGCAGTAGTGCTTGCACTCATATATTGGCCGGAATGTGCATGCCTACGTGGATGATGTCGACATCAAGACGAAGGAGAAGCGCACCCTTCTCGAGGACCTAGGAGGGGACGTTTGGAAATCTTCGCCGGTACTAGATGAAGCTGAACCGAGAGAAGTGCGTTTTCAGCATCCCATCTGGCCAGCTCCTCGATTTCCTTGTTTCTCAATGAGGAATCGAGGAAAATCCGGAGAAGATTGCAACCATCGAGAGGATGCAGCTGCCCAAGAGCTTGCTTGGAATCCAGAAATTCACTGGGTGCCTAGCCTTCCTTAGCCGGTTCATCAGTCGGCTGGGCGAGAAGGCACTCCCACTGTACCAACTGATGAAGAAGACAGACAAGTTCTCCTGGACCTCCCAAGCAGATGCCGCGTTTCACGACCTCAAGCGCATGCTATCCACAGCACCGGTACTAGCCACGTCAGCTAGCAAGGACCGATGTTGCTCTATATAGCAGCCATCAGCCGGGTCATCAGCGTCGTCCAGGTGGTGGAGTGCCCCGAGGAAGGCAAGGCTTAGCAGGTTGAGAGGCCTGTCTACTACCTCAGTGAGGTTCTCTCCCTCTCCAAGAAGAACTACCCCCACTACCAGAAGATGTGCTACAGAGTGTACCTGGCATGCAAGAAGCTCAATCACTACTTCTAGGAGCATCTGATTAAGGTGGTGTGCGCCGCGCCCCTTTCGGAGATCATTGGCAACAAGGATGCCGCTGACCAAGTCGCCAAATGCGTAATTGAGATTGCCGCCTACTCTTTCTAGTACAAGCCAATGCTCACGATCAAGTCGCAGGCTCTGACGGACTTTCTGGTCAACTGGGCGGAGACCCAATACCTGCCACCCATTCCTGAATCGGATCACTAGAAGATGCACTTTGATGGCTCAAAGATGCTCGGGGGCTTGGGAGCCGGCATCATCCTCACCTTGCCCAAGGGGACCGGCTAGAGTACGTTCTCCAGATCCACTTCAAGGCCTCCAACAACATCGCCGAATACGAGGCATTGGTGCACGGCCTCCGGCTCGTCAGGGAGATAGGCATCAGTCGGATCCTCTGCTTTGGGTTTCAGATCTGGTGGTGCTTATGTATCCGGAGAATGGGACGCCCGTGATGCGAACATGGCCCTCTACCGCTTCCATGTGCAGAAGCTCAGCGCCTGCTTTGATAGATGTGAGTTCCATCATGTTCCACGTGTCGCCCGAGTCGGCTCCACCAGGCAGGCAATCCCGCCAAGATTCTCCTTGGAGCATCTACGAAAGCCATCTATCACCCCATCTCCCAAATCCAACTCCATCATCTGGGCCAGAAGCCCAGGGGCTGCCGGCTCAACTGACCCGGAACCTTCGGAGCTAGCGAAGAAAAAGGCCCACACTGACTCCAGCACGCCTGCACCCTCTGGCTCGAAAGACCCGGGGGCTGATGGCTCATCAAGTAGCTCGGGGGCTACGGTTCTAGGTACACCACCCGGACGGCCTCTCGATATTCCCCAGCCAGAGCATGGGAGCATCCTCACCATCCGGGAGATACCATCTTGGGCACAGCCCTTCATGAACTACATCGCCAATGGGGAGCTCCAGGATGACGAGGTAGAGGCCAGGCAGATCCGGCGATGCGCGCACATGTACACCATCATCAACAAAGAACTGTATAAGCGCAGCGTATCCGGTATATTCCAGCGATGTGTCGACGTGGACACGGGCTACCGGCTATTGAAGGACATCCACCAGGGCGAGTGTGGGCGCCACGCTTCATCCCGGGCAATAGTCGGCAAGGTGTTCCACCAAGGCTTCTATTGGCCTACCGCCCTAGAGGACGCAGAGCAGCTGGTCCGCGCGTGCAACGGGTGCCAACGCTTCGGTCAACTGAGACACATGCCGACTACGGTACTCAAGACCATCCCGATGACGTGGCCCTTTGCTGTGTGGGGGCTGGACATGGTCGCCCCCTTCAAGCGGGTGCACGCGAGCATGACCCATCTATTGGTGGCGATGGACAAGTTCACCAAGTGGATAGAAGTGAAGCCTATCCGAAAGCTAGACGGGGCAACAATCATCACCTTCTTCATGGACATCATCAACCGGTTCGGCTACCCCAACAGCATCATCACGAACAATGGCACGAACTTCGCCAAGGGGGCCTTCGCCCGATTCTGTAGCAACAAAGAGATCCGGCTAGACCTTGCATCCGTCGCGCATCCGAAGTCCAACGGGCATGTCAAAAGGTCAAACGGCCTAGTGCTTGACGGCATCAAGCCGTGACTCATTGATCCCTTGGAGCAGTCTCCCGAATGCTGGATCGAGGAACTTCCAGTTGTGCTATGGAGCCTCCGCACCACCCCGAATCGATCAACCGGCTTCACCCTGTTCTTCCTCGTCTACAGCTCAGAGGTCGTCCTCTCCGCGGACATCGAGTTCGACTCGCCTCGCAAGCTCCTCTATGACGAGAAGGGCAACGAAGAGGCACGAGAATATGGCGTGGACCTCCTCGAGGAGGCCCGCGAGCTGGCGTTGTCCAGATCGGTGCTGTACCAGCAAAGCCTACGCTGCTACCATTCCACCGGATATGGCCCGTCGCATTCGGCAAGGGCGATCTGGTTCTCCGACTAGTGCAAGAAACGAATGGCATGCACAAGCTATCACTGCTTTGGGAGGTCCCCTTGATCATCAGCGGGGCGCTACGCAACAACTCCTACTACCTCATCAATGCTCAGCAGACACACAAGAACAAGATGGACAAGTCGGATGAGGAGATAGAGTGCCCCTAGAACGTGGCCCTGCTCCGTCCATTTTACACCTAGTTGTCTGACAGTGTATGTATTTCATGAACCCTATGGATGAATGAAAAAATGTGGAACCCTGAGAGACACTCGGGGGCTCCTTGCCAGAAATTTGCATATCATCCTTCTTCGATTCAGTTTTCTGGCTCAAGCAACCCCTACCTGGGGGCTAGCCGGTTCGCCCAACCTGCTAATTCTATAAACCGACTGAGTAGTGTGCAACGGTGTCAGAGGCCCACTCTTTGTCTCAGCTATAGACCACAACCCAGCTGTACGGCTAGCAAGAGCAAAAGGCCGAGGCATCCCACATGAAAAACGGTGAAATATGCGACAGATTGGATGTTCCGGCCTTGTGCCTAGTTTGAAATTTTCCAGCTGCTAAGCCTCTAGTACCGTGCGCGATGTATTGTCAGCTCCCCCTTTGACTCAGGCTTAAGACTGCAACCCGACTGGCCGGCAAGGACATAGCGTAAACAACAGAGCACACGAGAAAGGGACTAAGTGTCTAGAGAAGTGCAAGCTAGTTTTCGAAAAAAACCAAAGCCATTATCTGGTTAATAATGCATGTACTAACCGACTAATATATTAAAAAACCTGCCTATATGTCTGTTTTGCACGACTACACTGAGTCAGATATCAAAGCCAATGAAGATCGAAGTCCTTGCCTTCACCAAGCGCTCTGAATCTCGGGGGATACACCCACTGGGTGCGCTCGCCTGCCCCCAGTGGAATCATGCAGTTCCGGCCAGCTAAAGGAGTTTAGCTAGATATTTGGGCCCAGGTGTAGGCAAGGGCAAGGGCAAGAGAAGAGAAGATTCAAAGTCCTTGCTTTCACCAAGCACTCAGAATCTCGGGGGCTATACCCACTGGGTGAGCTCGCGTGCTACCAGTGGAATCATGTAGTTCCAGTCGGCTAAAGGAGTTTAGCCGGATATTCAAGACCAGATGTGGGCAAGGGCAAGAGAAGAGAAGATTCAAAGCACTTGGCTTTGCCAACTACTCCGAATCTCGGGGGCTACACCCAGTGAATGTGCTAACGCACCCCCACTAGTGGCCGTGGTTGTCCGGTTGGTCAAGGAAGGTCAGGTTGTCCAGCTGAAGATGTTCAGCCGGAGTGAAGGTTAGGCTGTCCGGCTGGAGGTGTTTAGCTAGAGTGAAGGTCAAGCTATGCGGCTGTAGATGTTCAGCCGGAAAGAAGTAAGAATCTAAAGGAAAGAAACAAAGAAGATTCGAAGTCCTTGTATTCATCAAGCACTCCGAATCTCGGGGGCTACACCTAGTGGGTGTGCTGGCACACCAACACTAGAATCAGTAGTCCTCCGGCTAAAGGAGTTCCGCCGGATGAAAGGAGTCGGACGGGCCTAATCGGCAAAAATTAAAAGAGATCCAAGGCACAAAAAACTAGAAGGAAAACAAGGAGCAAACACACGATGCATAAAGATAAGGGGAATCGAAGCTCCCACAAGTTCACTAGTTCACACGCACAAGTTCAACAAAAGAAAGTTGTTACAATTCCACCCGGCATTTCGGGGATCAGATCTAGATGGCGGGGCCCTTGCCATGAGGCTAGTCCTGGCTGGCCGCGGATTTAGCAGGAGGAGGAGGAGGCGCACTAGAGGCTCCGGCTCTGGCTTCCCCACCATCCATCTATGGGGTCAGCTTGGCCTCTGTCTCCGGCGGACTCCGAGTCGGTGAGGACCTCGTCGATGTTGACGTAGCTAGTGACCTTGATGGCGGAAGCACGAAGCTCTAGATGGGCCTGGCGGACAGTAGCAAGGTCCGCACCGGCGCGGAAGCCTCCGTTGATCTTCTCGACACGTGCATCCTTGTACCAGGATAGCATCAGCGCCGATGCCATCTCAGCCTCGGCTCGTGCCACCAGATCCGTCAGCCGGTCGACGGTAGCTAGCACCTCCGCGACTTTCGTCGCCAGCTGAGCGATGGTTTCCGGCACCGCCACGTCCGGCCACAGGAAGTCGAAGATGATGTGGGCAGCCTTGCGTAGCTCGACAGCCTCCTCGCCAAGCAATGCGGTGAGCTCCTGGGAGGTGGGATGCTCACCTAGCCAGTTCATTTGGAGTCCATTGTAGGCCAGCAGGTCTACTCCTGGATAATAGGCTATCGGAAAAGTAGAAGTCGCATCTGGATATCGGATCCGGAAAAAGCGAAAGACTCGGTAGAAATCTTACCATTGGTAGTGCGGCCGACCTGCATTAGCTCCTACAGGAGGACCTTCTCCGGCTCTGCTAGCCGCTTGACCTCCTTCTCTTGATCCTTGCACTAGGCGTCAAGGAGTTCGAACGCCTAGGCCCGGCTGGCGAGGGCGCCATCACGCTCCTTGATGTTGGCCTTCAACTTCTCCACCTTGGCGTGCCACTCCTTGTTCTGGAGGCGGAGGGTGGAGTCGCTCCGGCTGAGGCGCTCTTTCGCCTTGGTCAGCCGGTCAATCTCCCGCTGGGCGCAGACCATGATGGATACAAATACAGCCAGATGTGATTAAAAAAAGAAGCAACAACAAAGAAAGAAGCAGTAACCAGATAAAGGAACTTACTCTGGGAGGTACTATTCGCCACCACGGAGCGCCACGCGTCACTCCTCCCCTGGCTCACCGTCGGAGTTGTCGTCAGCCACCACCACCAGATCTTTGCCAGATGCGGATGACCTCACCCTCGTAGAGGATCCCTCGCCACTACTCGGGCTCGACACGGTGGTGTCTGGCAGGACCACGATAGTCGGGGGAGCGTCACCGGCCCCGGCCGCCGTAGCTGGATCTGCGTGGCATAGCGGCGGGGTTCCTTGTAGGGAGAGGGGGCAGCAGCAGAGGCAATGGTCGGATTGGCAGATGGGGCACGAGGTGGCGAGGCGGTGGACGCGTGCGCGGAGCTTGCGGCGCTGAAGGAGACAAGGGTACTGCAAGGAGAAAGATAAAGCCAGTAAGAAAAGGAAGAGAAGCAAACGAGAACAGTCGAAAGAAAAAAAACATATGAGGAGGGAAGGAAGCCCTTACGCCTGGACCACTGGGGGCGGTGCCTTCTTGCGTCCACCTCGGCTCGGGTGCAGAGCGCCGGTCCGGATCCTCTTGGCTGCTGGCTCCTCCATCGCGGGCCGGCTGGATCCGCTTCCCCCCGCGAAGGACCGGCTGGAGTCGCCATCCGCCACCCAACGCCGCCCAAATCCGACTCGGTTCGTGGACCGGGGCAGTTTCCTCTTCCTCGACAACCGACGCATGGGGATCATGCGCCGGCTCATCGTTCCAGTTCGGGAAGACGCCCGCCTCGCTGTTGGACTCCTTGCCCGTTCACCGTGCGCGTGGCTCTAGAAGATCGGCAGTAAAGACCTAGAGAGGTGTCTCGCCCTCCTCCCGGATGATGCAGGGAAAGTTCTGCCGCAAGGGAAAAAGGCAGAACATCAACCGATGAACATACGAAGCAAGAAACGGAAAACAAGAGATAGAGCAGAGGACTTACCCAGGGCGCGCGCTTCTCGCGCGTGTATGGGGCCAGCCCGAACTTCCAGTTCTCCGGCAGCCTCTCCTTCGTAATCATCCACACCCACTCCTTAAGGTTGTGGTAGCGGGAATCACGACGGGAGAGCCGGGTTGGGTCTAGCCGTCCGGAGTAGAAGCATATCTTGTGCGCCCGGCACTGCAGGGGCATCATCAGCCGGGATATCCAAGCGAGGCTGATGTCCAAGCCGGTCAGACCGGCGGTGATGAGCGACCTCAGCCACTGCAGCATCGCATCCGACTCCGCCTTCTTACCGTGGATCTTCATATCCTAGTGCTACCAGCTAGACTCCACATCCTGGAAGGCCAGAAGGTTATTCTGGTCGATGTCGGTGAAGTTTCTAACGTAGAAATATGACTGTTGCTATAGATGGACCGTATCGTGTAGCCGGAACTTCGGGTAGCCACGCGGGAGTAGATGGAGGCGCCACCGCAGGGGAGCAGCGGGCCTTGGGCGAACTGGACCTGTGGTCGGACACGGAAGAGCCGGTAGAAGAGCCTGAGATCCGGTTGGATCCTGAGGTAGCACTCACGGAAGGCAGCGAAGTGGGCGAGGATGCCAATGGCATTGGCGCCAAGGGGGTGAAGGCACAGGTCGAAGAAGGCAAGGAAGGTAAGGAGGAAAGGATTGGCGGGAAGGGCGAAGCCGCGTGTGAGGTAGGATAAAAGACAACCTGCTCTACCTCCTGGGGGTGCGACGACTCCTCCTCTGGCGGCGCGAGCCGCACCGCCACCTCCGACTCCTGTGGGAGGACCCGCATGGTGCGGTATTTGGCGATGTGGTCCTCCGTCACCGAGGACCCGCATCAGGCACCACGGTCAGCCGCCGTCACTTCTTCGTCTGCCGTCGTCGCGGGCGCCAAGAAGCGGGGGCCTGTGTCTTCGGTGACCACGAATGGGCAGCACAGCGAGTTCGGCAGCGAGCAACTGGAAGCAGAGCAAAGGCAAGCAATGAGCGCATAAGAGGAATTGAGGACATGGGCAGCGGGGTGGGAGGATCCTCTCTCCTGGGCGGTATTTAACCACAGGGGAGAGCAACCATCTGGGTTGCCGCGTGGCGCTCGTTGGGCCGCGCCGCACCCCCACCAACCGCTCTGGATCACATGCGACAGCACCGCGCGTGCAGAAGATCTGGGGGCGAAAACTGAAGAGCCAGGCGACGGTTCCTTAGGCGATGTGCGACAGGATGTGACGCTGCGTGCGGCAGCACAATGATGGCACGCGTGGGCGTGGCCGGCGTCAGCCCTGACGTCACGGGGTAGTGCAACCGCCAGTTCGTAGCCAGACACAGATTCAAAATAGGAGGGGAGCGCGTGCACATTTCATCTAAGGGCAAAATCTACACTTGCTTGGGGGCTAGTGTCGGGGGGATGACCCTCGGATAGCCTAGGTGGACAAGAACAAAGGCAAGAAGGTTACGACCGGCTAGCTAGACGAAGGCACAAGACGGCGCGCAGTGAGCAGCCGGAACAAGGAAGGTTGGCAAGACATGGATCTGGCTAGACAATCATAGCCGGACACAATCAAGATGGAGGCAGGGCAACGAGCAGCATAGTGCGCGGTACACCCTGGTACCGCGACAAGACACCAGGAGGACGAGCACCATACCGAAGACTTTGTGGCTGACGGGGGCACAGTAGATGGCTGCTGATGCCAACCCGCACGGCGTTCACTATGCCCACAATGCCGCGCATGGCGTGTACTCTCGACAAGACCCGCCACTATACGGCACTGTAGATGACTAGCCGGCTGGGGCCTGCCTGTGGGACCCAACAGTTGGCCTGGCCAATAAGATCGCTACCCCCAGCCTATATAAGGAGGGGCGAGGCTCTCGTAGCAAGGATTGATCATTCAGTAGCTAGACAGTTCATACAGCTCGAGGAGCAACTTGTATCCCACATATCATACCTTAGTGAGATCGGCAGGAGTAGGGGTGTTACCTCCATATGAGATCCTTGAACCTGGGTACTTCTTGTGTCACGCTACACTCGCTCGTACCCAATCCCGCCTACGGACGCCGTCGATAGCTTTCTTGCCATTTGCCCACACCTCTATCTAGCCTGTTCGGGAACTGCCGTTCTCAATACAACCGGGACTAAAGTCTATTACGAACCTGGTCTAGAGCCCTGTTTTTCACTAGTGCTATCATCTCTAGGGGAAGATGTGGGGTTTTGGTAAATCCATTATTCCCACATACGAAATCGGACTAACACGTTATGTATATCAAAAACTTTGCGTCGGATTTCCCCACAACTTCCATGTTGAGCTGATTTCCGTTTGACGTCGTCTTTGGGCGGGTACATGGCAATCTCTAAAAAAATTATTAAAGTGTAAAATAGAAAAATGTGCATTTTTTAGTCCCGATAAATATAATAAAATTTTCCAGAAAAATATGAAAGATTTTAACATAACAAACTTTGAAATACATAGATACGTTTCCAACTTATCACATTGCAGTAGTACAATTTGTATTCATGTTATTTAATGTTTTGGTTGATTACGACTTAGACACTCCCTTTCTAAAAATGCTTGAAACCAAACGAGAGCTGGAATTTTAGCGGGTACCATTCCGGGAAAATGCTAGTGAAATAATTAAACATTTTCTTGAACAAATGTAAGACAAGGCATTGTGGACGTGCACTATATTGCGCATGCTAGTAGTTGCTTGCCTCTAGACATTTGGCAGATAATTAGCACTGGATTGAGATGGATATGAAGAGACAGGATGCGGGAGGGTCATCACAGTGAAAGGAAAAAGAAACACTTGGACAGGAACACATGGGTGCAAGGAGACAGATGCATGCTCTCTCTCCATCGCCTTCTAATCTTGATCTAATCTAGGCGGCCTCTCAGGAGCTGTCACTTTTTTCTTTTGGCCGAAACCAGCTAGGCGAGCTGCTGGTCCCCCGCCGTGTCTATTCTGTTTTTATATGGGCTTGTGTTTATGTACGTATATTCAACGCTGTACGTACAACATATGCAGAACAGTACTCGCTGGTACTTAATGTAAAAACATGTAAGAACACTGGTGCTTTTCATCTGTAGTACTATAATATTGTTTTTAGTATCTTCATTCACGTTGATGGTAAGCTAAGACTATCGCTGATTAGGGAGTGTAGTGCGTACTAGCTAGTGATCTGCCAGTGTCATGTATACCGTCAAATTTAAAGAGCAGAAGAGACCATCAATTAGTACGTTATCCCTCCGTTTTAAAATATAAAATGGCTTAGCTTTGTAAATGAAATATATCTACACCTCTTTTAATATCTAGGTTTATCTAGGTTTGGAGTGAACCTAGACACTAAAAGTGGTCTAGATACACTTCTTTCACAAAACTAAAACATGTTATATTTTGAAACGGAGGGAGTACTCCGTAGATGTTTGTTTTCGGATGGCTTTCACCAGACTCGTTGGTTCTTAGCGGGGACTTAGCGATGAAAAGGAAATTGCAAAGGACATCTAGCGTGACTAGATGATGAGTTCAAGTTCAAAGGCTAAAGCGAAGCCCAAAAAACAAAACAAAAACCGGAAGAACATTAGCATTGCACGCACGCACGCACGCTTTGCTTCCCACGAGCAACAGTGTCAGGAAAATAACGAGACGGGCAAGAGAGAGAGATGATTGATACCGTGCCCAAAATGCCCTCCGAAAGCAAGCAAGTTTTTATTAACCGAGCCGGAAGCAAGACGATTAGAAAAAGAGAGAGACCATCCGTACACGCTGGCAGTCCGCACGCACATATGCCATTCATGTCAAAGGCTAGAGACCCATAGAGAGAGAGGGGGGAGGCTGGAATCCATGGCTGACCTTTGTAAAGCGAAAGCGGAGGCACGCAGACAAGCACTAGGATACAATGCAACGGAAAGCAACAAGCAGACACACGCCGACGCACGCTATTTACACCGTGTCGCTTTCCTCGTTTCTTCTTCCTCGCGATCTCGCGAAATTTGCGTTGCTCGGAGTGGATGCCTGACATCGTAGGTGTTAGCACAGCCTCTTGCCACCGACTATTTTCCGACGACACCAACGATGAAGATCTGACGAGACGATCTGGCAATACACGCACGTACTTCCTCCGCGCTGCACACGTTCGAACCAGCTAAATAGCCAAGCTAACACGCACGCACATAACTCGATTTGATTGCAACAGGTGCATATCGCACATGTCCTTTCTTTGTATTGATTCACACGATGTGGTATGTTTACAACCCGGGGTACATGCATATATATATACTAGGATTCTAGACGCCAACTCGACTACTAGCCCAACTCTAATCCTAATAGTACTCAGTTACATGCAAGTATACGGATTGAACTCAACACACACACCTCGGTGTACTGCTAGGAATCCTATATGTATACGACTTGTATACGTGACACCGTGTCGGTGCCGAGCACGGAGTGCTTATTCCTAACAATCACCCCCTAAGCACGACGTGCTCTTCAACATCCAACTGGATCCCAAATATACACGCTGCTTCTCGCGGCGTCATCCACGGCATTGCTTTCGCCGCTTCCTTTCTCAGCACCCATGTCACCGACTTTGCTTTCGTCGGCTTCTCCATGGCTTCACGCCGACAACCCTTTTTGTCCGCACCCTTCTCCATGCCTTCATGCCGACTGTCCTTTTTGTCCGCGTCTTGAGACATTATACTTGGTTCGATGAAGTAATTTCTCATCGATGCTTCACATATTTGATCTTCTGTTTACCGGTACTCTTAGATGCAATAGAACAAATATGTAGGAGCTAGTTCACGTTGGTTAACTAGCAAAGCTAGCTCGTGACTAGCAATTCTGACTTCTACCTGCTCATGACCAATGCCGTCTTCTGGCTCGTCCGGAGTAGCGATGCACAGGTTGCCTACCTGTAGCGATTCGTCTTTTCTTTTTGAATCTCTTTCTGACATGTTTTTTTCTAGCTTCTCTATATCACATGAAAAGCCTCTTGATGGATTTGCACCCCCTATTGTTGGGTCTCCTCCATCTGTCTGGCCACCAGTCCACACTCTTGGACCATCGCCTTTTGGCCTTGCTGGCATGTTTGCTGGGCTCGCTTCAACTCTCCCTCCTCCTCTAATTGCTGGGCCAACAAGTGCAGGTATCACTGCACATGCACACCCTTCCAACTCCGTGTCTTCTGGCCACGGATTAGCCTTATCTTCAGACTCTTTTTCTTCTGGGAGAATCCCTTGTGTTTCTGGCCTGGTGTCCACGCCTGGAGCACCTTCTAGGCCTTCAACGCCTTCTGGGACCGAACTTGCTGACAAGGATAAGCTTGGTTGATCCATATTTTCTTCATACTCAAGATCCCACGTGACGTGAAACGTTGGATATCCCGGTTCGTTGGAGCCCCAATTCCATGACTCGCCTTCCTCAAAGATTACGTCGCCCCTGACAACCACCTTATTGGTATAAGGATTGCACAAGCGGTATTCCTTTGAGCTTTGATAGCCCGTCATGATCATTGGAGTCCTCTGCTCCGCCAATTTACTCTTATGGTCGGACTCCGTCTTGACATGCGCCACGCACCCAGAAGTGCGAAGATGATCAACCGAGGGTTTCCATCCGTACCATTCTTCGTACGGTGTTATACCAACGCCACTCTCAGTTGGCTCCATGTTCAGCAAATACACAGCCGTATTGACTGCCTCACCCCAGAATTTTCCTGGCAAGCCTTTACTCTTCATCATGCTCCATGCCATGGTCAACACAGTTTGATGCAGCTCACCCCCTTGATCAATGTGTAGGGCTCTTATCTTCGCCTCCACCTTGAACTCTTCGGCTTCCTTGATCTTCTCGAATGCTTGTTGAGCTTGATCCTTACTTTTCAGCAACACAATCCACATGTATTTACTATGATGATCCACCACAAGCCTGAAGAACTTATTGCCGGACGGAGTTGCGGGTGAAATTCCAACGCATAGATCACCATGAACTAGTCATGAGGCTTCACTTGCCTCAAACGTGGCTTCACATGGTAACGGGGCACTCCGTTCCTCGTGATCCACACACGGTAGATCGTGATCCACTTGCGCCACAATCTCCATAGCCGGTGATGGAGGATCCTCCTCATCCTTCAGCTCAGTTACTTCGAGCATCAGCATCATCGGTCCATCATCTCCTTCCTGGGCGATGAGAGCCCTCTCCTTCAGCAGTTTCTTGCAATCCTTCTTGAAGTGACCGAGCTCGCCGCAGTTATGACATCTTACTTTCTTAATGTCAAACTTCCTCCGCGGCGGAGCGTCGTCCTCGTCCTCCCCTGCGATATACTTTTTCGCTGGGCGAGAAGCTTCTTTATCACTCCTGCTTCCGGATCCTTGATAGCCCTTTTCTTTGGCGACCACCGCCTGCCACTGGGCACGGGTAAGCATCACGTGCTCTTCCGGTACCGCATCACCGTAGGTGATCTTCATCCGCTCATCATGAGCCTTCAATCGTCCAACCAGATCATCCGTCGTGAGAGTCTTGAGATCAACGCACTGCTCGATCGCCGACACAACGGACAAGTAACGCGGCGGCGCCGCGCGAAGGAAACGCCGAACGACTGAGATCTCTTCGAGCTTCTCGCCGGGCGCGCGAATCCCATTGACCAAAGTGGCTACCCTCGAGGCAAACGCGTCCAGCGTCTCGTCTCCTCCCATCTCCAGATTCTCGTACTTCTTCTGCAAGGTTTGTAGGGTTGCCTCGCGGACACGCTCGTGCCCAAGATTTAGCGTCTTTAGCGCCTCCCATGCCTCCTTTGCAGATTTCTTCGAGATCAGGTGCTGCATCACGTCCGCCGGCATCACCAAGCCGATGGCCGTGAGTGCCTGCCGGTCCTTGCGGTACTTCGACACGCCCTTCTTGAACTCACTGCCACCGGGATCGACAGCCTCCCATAGATCGTTGGACTCCAGCGCCCACTCCATTCTGGTCGTCCACATCGTGTAGTTGTCGCGGTTGTACCGCGGGTACTGCGTCATCACTTGCGCAGCAAATCCTTTAGCCGCACCGGAATACTCGCCCACATCCATCGTCGCTGTGACCTCCCGTTACGAGGAGATCCTTCACGAGGCTCAATTGTTAGCACAGCCCCTTGCCACCGACTACTTTCCGACGACACCAACGACGAAGATCTGACGAGACGATCTGGCAATACACGCACGTACTTCCTTCGCGGTGCACACGTTCGAACCAGCTAAATAGCCAAGCTAGCACGCACGCACATAACTCGATTTGATTGCAACAGGTGCATCCTTTCTTTGTATTGATTCACACGATGTGGTATGTTTACAACCCGGGGTACATGCATATATATACTAGGATTCTAGTATGCCAACTCGACTACTAGCCCAACTCTAATCCTAATAGTATTCAGTTACATGCAAGTATATGAATTGGACTCAACCAACACACCTCGGTATACTGTTAGGAATCCTATACGTATACGACTTGTATACGTAATACCGTGTCGATGTCGAACACGGAGTGCTTATTCATAACAGTAGGGAAAATCTCTCTGTGGAGTAGCATTGCTCGGAGAGTACTGTAGTACTGTCTCTGCCCTCTCTTGTGTTGCCAACACAACCGTGGTTGGGCGGCTGTCGCATCCATGCTTTTGCTTTGCACAAGTCAAATGGGCAGGGTCTGGCTGTCTGTTACCGGGGACCCCTGCACGGCTGCACTACAGAATACTACCAGCCTGGTCGGTGACGTGGGTCCCATTTCCCTGCATCTTACCGGTGCTGACCTCCTTATTTTGCCCACTAGGTTACGGACCTCCTGCGTCTAATACGTACTAGTAGATGGCGTAGTATAAGTACTAGTAGCATTCAAAGCATATCATCTTGGTCAAATAACGTCGTACATGTTGCTTTGGCGTTCATATCAAAAGTTTTAGCCGTGCCGACGTGACTGAAATACTCCTCGCTTTCTCAACGTGTGGTTTCTCATCCTGTTACGGCCTTGTTTTCTTCTCTTGTATTTACTACTGTATTTGCGGGATGAAAGGGATTATCCCAATTCCCGCAAAATCCCGTAGTCCGTTTACTACTCCGGATTTGGTCAGGATAATTTTAGAATATCTTCGTAAATATACTAGTGAATACGAGAGAAGTAAACAAGACCTTACATAGTAGAGTATTTTCGAGAAAGGGTATTTACGAAAATTTGAGAGTATTGAGCGAATATCAAACCCCGTATATCCTCACAACTCTAGTGGATAAAAATACGAGAGAAGTAAACAAGGCCTAAAGAAAAATAATTCTTGATTTGAGTTTTGGTTTCACTATGGATATAATAGAACCTCCGCTACTAAGAATAAGGCGCATGTGTATATTAAGATGAACTTTGATTAAAAAATTAAGTAATAATATATTATACTCTCTCCATCCCAAATAAGTTATCCAACTTTGTCTATATGTATGTGTTTAGCATATTTTGTGATTAGATTCGTATGCATCTAGACAAAGTGAAGTCACTTATTTTAGGACAGATAAAGTACATAATTAGTATCATTGGATTCGTATTAAAAAACCTTATAATATTGATAATTTTATAACAACTAGCTGAATGTCCGTGCGTTGCCGTGACAGACGAAAAAAATAGAGTACTAAAAAATTGTTGCAAATAGTGTGGGCCAATCAAATCAAAACAAACACATATTATTTCTCCTGATTCTTCCTTCATTGCCATTCGCCATGTCTAATGATAGAGCCGCAATTTTTTCGAATGAATAAAAATAATATTAATCACATCATGCATTAGTATTTGGACACCTGCATCAGACTTTTTTTGGAGAACCCAGACGGGCGTGCGCGTCTTTGTATTAAGTTGCACAGAACGCCATAGAATGACTACAATACCACACCTGCCTTTCGGCTTACAACACACTCCTACAACACCGATGATAAGCTCGCCTAACCCGACCTCTAGCCAAGAATGGTGAGAAGGAGGGCATAGAGCCTCTAGACCACGTCACAACCAACACCACACACACATAAGTACGACCGAAACTTCACGGTTGCACTGACCAACGCAACACTACTCATGCGCCTAGAAGAACGGCGCAAAGCGAGTAAATGGAAGGGTCTGGCCGGACATGGACTAGAGTCCAATACAGAGGGCCGACGATGGCGTGCATTGTGCCCCGGAGCCTCACAGCTCGAGCAATAACTAGCAACACGACCAAGCCTCGTAGGAGACCAGCGAGGACGCCACCATCGAAAGCCACAAAGCCCTTAAAGCCTAGGCAACGCTTCCAAGAAGGGAACGACGCCTTAGCGCCACCGCTACCTAGTCCGACAAAGCGGACCTAGGGTTTCTCCTGTCACGGAGGGGAGGAACGGTCAGACCCAAGACCATGCCTCCAGGGAGGGAGTAGCACCCGCAGGTGTCACCGTGGTCCGCAATGGCAGCGCCGGGCAGGGTTTTCACCCGGGCAGAAGACCGCACCCCGGCGAAACAGAGACGAGCAGCAGTATGTAGCCAGCAAAACACCACCGCGGGAGGCAGCTCGTCGACAAAGGAGGGCATGTCGGCCACCACCACCGCGAGTAAGTAAGCATGCCAGAAAGGGACTGAGATGGTCCCGCCAGGCAGCGCAGATACGTCACGCCAACTATCTCCTGGGGAAGAAAACAAGGAAGGGGCAAGGCCCGGCCACCCCCCTGGCCCGCGCGCACTAGGCCCCGCCGGCAGGGGCCAGAACCTGGCATGTCTCCGCGTCGCGTCAGGACCAGCCGGGGAGCACGCCAGCAGAGCCAGGGACGCGGCCCTCTGGGCTAGATTGGCCCCGCGCCTCTGCTTGCGCTCCGCGGGTTGCCTGCGTTGCAGCCGGCACCGACAAAGCACCTACTCTGCCACCTCACCATCCTCACTGCAGCAGCCGCCTCCGGTCTCAGGCGCGAGAGCCTGCCTCTGAAACTGCCGCGGGAAAGCCGAGAGGCAATAGATCTCACCGCCCCCTTCACCGGCGTCGCTAGGCTTTGCCAGCGGCGTTCTCGGCGGGCAACGAGAGGTTGGATGGCACGGGGGAGGGGCGGCGGTGGCGCGTTAGGGTTTCGCCCCTCCGTCGCCCGGAGGAGGCGACGCGAGGAGCAGAGATGGGGGGGGGGGGGGGGTCAATTATGCATCAGTCATCTAGTGCCCAATTTTGTGTAGACCATGCTCCGGCTAGCCAAAACTAAATATACTCTCTTTGTTAAGGTCTATATTTTCCATGCATATCCATTATATGAGCCACATTTTGTCCCAAAGATGCTCAGCTATGTCAGTAAAAAAAGACGCTCAGCTATACCCAATAGTAAAAAAAATGTTAGCAGACCCTAACTAATTAGGTGCATGCACGTGAGAAAAGAAGGACATACCAAATTCTACTAAAACAAAAGTGCTTTTGGGTAAATCATCAAATATTACAGTTTTTTTTTAAATACGGCAGGGAAAGCACCCACAGAGTTTTTTTTTAAAATAATAAGAACCTAAATCACGTCTACGAGAATTTGAATATTGGTGGTTGGTTGCACATCTACTCCCTAACCAAGTAAGCTAGATGCACTTATTAACATTCCAGGTTTACTTATAACAATAGAAAATTTAACACCCTTTTTATATTTGATTATAACACTTGTATACATCAAGGTACTGTTTGACTGTGTTATCCATTACACTCTAACGCTTGTTTGGATGTACCGGAATTGTTATACGGGAAAATCAAATCCTGCCCGGAAATCCACAAAACAGTTTAAATCACCGGGATTTTATTCCCCTCCTCCTTACTAGTGGATTAATTTCTTCGGAAAAAAACTGGGTTCCCCTCCTATCAAATAAGCTCAGGGTACGCAGTTAGAAGTTCGGTCGGCATATCCCCGCATCCATTTTTACTTCTCATGCTACAAATTCAGAAACATGGTAGCACGATAATCATGCCCTTCTTATAAACCGAGCAAGAATAGTACCAATGAGTCCTTATAAACCGAGCAAGAATAGTACCAATGAGTAGCCGATATGAATGCAATCTGTACCTTCACGTATATATCAATGTTAGCATCAGGTATGTCCCAGCCACACTCCTTTACGCTCACCTCCTAGAGATTTATTTGGGAAAACAAAGCACATTAAATAACTTTAGTTACTTACTTGACCCTTTTTCTGATTATGAATCTTTGTGGGGATAAACTGGACTTACCTGGTGTTCTATCAACACCTTGACGCCGAGCCGAGAAGTCTAAAGTTTCCCTCGCTGTTATATAAGCAGCTATTTTTTTGGGTACAAATTCATCTGAGTCCGTAATCATTGTAAGAAATGTCTCAGGTTACGTGTAAAAGCTACTAGCACATTGTCATTCAGATTGAAGTGAGGTTTTTCAGGCCGTGGGCATGAACTTGTCAGCCCATCTCCAGTAAAATTGAACATCAATGGCAGAAAATATAATGTGCAATATAATGTGTAACAAGAGAAATATTTGCAAGTTTAACATACTGCTACAGTGTTCCATGCTTACTACAGACCGTATGAAAATATTGAACATCGATTGAAAAAAATATGTTTGATACATTTGATAATGTGCTTCTCCTACACTTAGATTTTGTAGACCAATGGTGGTGAGCAGCTCACCTACGCCCACCAGCATGTACACTGCAGCGAGGCGCCAAGGTGCTCCATCTAGAGAAGCACCACAACAACCATGTGTAAGCACGGGTATTGTGAGGCAGGTGCCAATCCGCTGCCAATCCGCTGCAGCTCTGAGTGTCGTGGTGGTGGTATGGCAAATGCCATGGATATGTTAAAGATGGGGTCAATGTGCACTAGTGGAATCTAGGGAGGGATAGTGTGGTCATTCCACACACATATATTTGTATTTCTCTCTTCTTGGATGTGATTACAAGAGCTCCTCGAGCTGTTTGTGAGAAGGAGACTAGTTCTCTTACTACTCACCATAAAGCTCTAGGGTTCTTTCTTAACAGAATGATCGATCCCCTTCTAGGGAGGCCCTGGTGCTCCTTATATAGGGGAACCCAGGTTACAAATCTATGGCACAGGTGGAAGCATATTCTCCGAATATGCCCTTTGGTTAAATCAAGATGCCTCTTTTTACACTTTAAACGGCTAGTCCGGACTCAGGGCGTAAGCCTCCCTGAGCCCCTCTGTGATGTTGCATCACCAAACACTGATAGCGTCAGCCGACACTGGCTATGTCACCTTTGTCGGCCACGCCACGCTGGTCCTTCCCTCTATCTGCATCGCTCACGCTACAGTGGACAGAGGCTAGCTTTTGACCAGCGAGAGATTCATTCCTTCCCTTGGAAGCCAAGTGATAGCCCGGCTAGCGTCGGGCTAACCCGACCACGAGGGTACCTGCAAACACGATAGATCGAACATAGCCGATATATGTTTTATGCCGGCGGGGCTAATGGTAGGTGAACACCCACCGGGCCGGATTACTCTGTAAGTCGGCCTGCCTTGAGGTGACTCGGCCAGCATTCGCTTTGACCTTGCCGTACCTCTGCTAACTCGGACTTTATACCCCCGGCGTGACCCTACCCAGGGGCATCCCCCAACATTAGTCCCTGAAGCTGATGCGGTCTTAGCAACTTCAGTTGATAAGGCCACAACATGTTCCATTTATCAAGATCTGCACTTTCCTTGCCGAGTTATCTTATAACCCGGCTCTTTGGTTTGACATTCCCTTGGCTCAATCCGAGTTACTTCTCGTTGGCCGATTTATTGTCCATTTATCCGAATCATCTTCCCTTCTCTCATATGCTTCCCCACGTCCCACGTGGAGGGTAATCATCATCCTGCCTCATTTTAAGGGTCGCGCCAGTTACTACGCCGGTTACTGTATTGATTGTCAGGAATGACTGTTGCACACGTCACATCGTGGCAACCTCCTCGTTAACTGTATCATCATGTCCCGTCGTAGGATCTTCTGCTCCATGTGGCCCTTGGTGTGGCTCGCGCCTGATTGGCTGGCTTGGTCAATACACGTCCACATCGTGTGGACGCGCCATAGTGTTGGATCCCATTACGCCTCCCAGGGGTGCAGTTAAATAGGGAACAGAGGCATCCCCTTGGGGATTTTCCCCACTTCGCACGCACCCTTACTCTCTACTCCCTTCTTCTCCATAGCAACGCCGCCGCCGTCGCTCCTGCTTAGCATAGCGCTGCCGCTGTCGTGCCTCATTGTTCTCTCGCATCTACGCCGCTGCTATGGGGCAAGCTCTCTACTATGGGGCCTTGCTGTTCCAAGCCGTTGCTCCCCATCGTATATTACCCTTGGGAGGATAGTTTGGAGATGACGGAGGAGGAGATCATCGTCGCTGAGGAAGAGGAGGAGGAAGAAAAAGCACACGAGCGCGGCACCTCGGCGGGTGCGTGGGTCTATCAAGATGACATTGAATGGCTCTACCAGACCTGCCGCATCCCCCCAGGTGTTTCGTGCCGCCCTTCCGCCCAGGAAATTGCTCCCTCCCCTAATCCAGGCGAGTATGTAGTCTTTCTTTCTCACTTTCAGCGTGGCTTTGGCCTCCCCATGAGTGATTTCTTCCATGATTTCCTCAATACCTACCAACTTTAGCCACACCATCTTCTAGCCAATGCCATTACCTCCCTCTCTTCCTTCTCTTTCGGCATTGAGGGTTATGTCAGCCTCTGGCCCACCAAAGAACTTTGGATTAAGTTCTTTGGTCTTTGCAAAAACGTCATTCCTGGCCCTCTTCTTGCCCTAGCCAACAAACTTCTGACCCAGTGCGGTGGAGCTTCTATCTCTCCCTGCAAGAATTCCGATTTCCCTCGGATTACTGGCCTTGAATCTTGCAAAGGCTGGGCCCGGACCTTTTTCTATGTGAAGAATAATACGGACGAGGGCTTGATCCGGCTGCTCCCCTTCAAAACGGGTGTCCTGGAGACCTCCTTGTGGGAACAAATCCCGAAGCGGCCTACTACCTTGGCAAATCAGGTAGACAGGCGAATTAAGGAGCTTGTCAAGCTAGGGCTGCGCAGCGAGGATGTTATGATCACCTTCATATGCAGCTGGATCTCCCCTCTCCAGAAACGCTCGCATAAGCTTTGCCACCTGAGTGGTCCTCTTGACCCCAATCGCACCTCCTCCTTCGAGCTTACCAACTCCGACATATTCCACCGGGTTAAGGCTATCTTTATGATAGATAAGGAATTCACCGAGGCATGGAAATAGGGGCTTGAGCATTTCCACCGGGGTAACTTGCCTCCTCGGGTATGTTCCTCTCCTAACCATTTTTCCGAGTCTCGTGGTATGTCGGACTATATCCTAATTTGATCCTTTACTTTTTTCTCTCAGTTGTTTCTCCAGCAGACAATTGAAGATGGCAAGGAGCCAGCCCTCAAATGGGCGGAGGACCGCTTAGAGCAGGACACGGATGAGCCGGACCCGGAGAGATTCTTGCCTACTCCAGATAGCACCAAGCGAACTTCTGGTAAGGCCTCTTCTTTGAGGGATTGGCCGGATGATGATGACTCCGATGTTGAGATTATGGAGGTACTTGATCTGGTGCCCATCTCTTACGCGTTTCTGGTTACCTCGGCTTCAACTAACCCGGCAGATCAAGTCCAGGAGGATCCTCCTCTCGCCATGGATGAGCCGGTTCCTGCCCCTTCCCAGAAGCATCTAGCAACCTCGGCCACAGCTTCTAAGGCGCCTCTGCCCAAGAAGAGGCAGAAGAGATCCGGAGTTAATGGAGCCGGCAAGCCGGTGCCCATGGCCACTGTCCGGAGAGCGCCCAAGCCCCGGGAACCTCAAATCTCGGCCGAGTAAGTCCTTTTTCCTTCGTTGCTCATTTTAGGGTCTTGCTTCATTATCTTTGCATCTTTCTTGTCTGTTTTTCTCCTCCTAATTTGTTGCTCGTTATCTGATTCTGTAGCGCTCCAAGGGTGATCCCTCGGAGTGGCCCCAGCATTTCCTCTACCATCGGAGTGCTCCATCTCCCCCCCACGACGATGACAACGTTCACCTGATGAGCCCTATCGAAGAGGACTCAGCAGCCATACCAGATCTGAGCCCATCTTGTCATGAGGAGGGTAACTTCAGTGTGGGGGGCAGTGGGATTGCCGAGGATATAGCTATGCCGGACCTCCCCAGTACTTCAGTTCAGCCGCAACCCAGAGTTATAGAGGTGCAAGTTTCATCGGCACCACCCCAAACTTCTTCTTCTCCAGTACTGACCTCCGCAATAGCATCAGCATCAGCACCAGCGCAAGAACCCTCTCCAGCACCAGTACTAGCAGCATCACCATCACTAGCATCTTTGACAGCGCCAATAGCAGCAACACTAGCACCACCAACAGCAGCACCAACACCAGCATCAGCGCCCAAGAAGAAACCTCAGGCAGCTGCATCCGGATCAACCATCTCCATCAAGGATATATTCCAGCAATCTTCACAAGCTCAATCTGGAGCAGCAACCTCGGCTCCTCTGTAGCAGCCAAAGTCCGCCAGCAAGAGCAGGAAGTCAGCCGAGGTTGCTAAGGATCCATCCTCCAAGGGAACCAATATCGAGTCTAGACAGCGTACGCTCGCGTCCATGACCAAGAAGGATGGTGCTGCCTCCAGGTCTTCTGCCGCCGGATCAGAGGGCAGTAAGCAACTCACTTTGCATACCAGCCTAGCTGCTGCCTAGTCCGCGAGGCGAGAGGCCCATGCCAAGTGTTTGGTGATGAGTCAAGCACTCAGCAGTGGAAGTTATAGCTCGGCGCTCATGGAATACGTGAACAACTGGAATGACACCGAGTTTATAAACCCTAAGGACGATCTCTCGGAGAAATTTGGTGCCACGGAATTTAGTTCCTAGATGAACACTTCCACCAAGGCCATTTCCTTCGCTGGCCGAATGATGGAGGTAAACCTTTCTCCGCCATACCTTTTATAAGCATAAACACTTAGTGATATACCCACTAGTCCCTGAGCCTCCGGGGTAGTAATTTATTACTCGGCCGGATGCTCTTAGAAATCCAGCGCAGTTCTTTTGTAATTTCAACTATCCACACACCTAGAGCCGGGTTAAGTTCCACTTCGCCCGGATCTTGTAGACTTCGAATATCCACACACCTAGAGCCGGGTTAAGTTCCACTTGGCCCGGATCTTGTAGACTTCGAATATCCACACACCTAGAGTCGGGTTAAGTTCCACTTGGCTCGGATCTTATAGACTTTGAATATCCACACACCTAGATCTAGGTTAAGTTCCACTTGGCCTGGATCTTGTAGACTTCAAATATCCACACACCTAGAGCCGGGTTAAGTTCCACTTGACCCGGATCTTGTAGACTTCGAATATCCATATATTCCTTCTTATTTCTGAACTAACATTTGCTTGTTTTAGATCACCACCAACCGCCGAACTGCTGAGTTCCAGCGTTTGCTGGACACATATAGGACCTTCGCGCCAAGTATGGCAAACTGCTTACTGATCACAAAAAGAAGGGTAAGTTATTTTGCTTAAGACCTTTCTCTTCCATTCCTTTGTGTTACTTACTATCCGTGTTAACTTGTCATCCAGATTATATAGCCGAGGCCGAGGTTGAGAACGTCATCATGCGCAAGAACTTGGCCGAGATCGAAGGTAACTCATCTTGATCATTTAGCCTTTGCGCGCTCTTACCTTGACTCGGCAGATATTTGTACCTCGGCTCTGCCGAGTCAACCCATTATTGTAGTTATACTTCAGGATAGCGTGCCCATTCCTGACATGATGCGTCACTTTCTCGAACAAGCAGGAAAGCACCAGGCCGAATTTAAAAAGAAATATGATGAGATCGCCAAGCTTTGCCTTAAGGATAATGAGATAACTCGGCTGAATGCCAAAATTCAGAAGCTCAAGGATCTCCACAAGGCGGAGCTAGACAAGGGTGATCCGAAATTTTCTGAGGAGAAGGAGCGCCTAAAGACTTAGCTTGAGAAGGACAATGAATTGCTGAAAGAAGACGACATCAAACTTGAGTCAGCGATCTCCGAGTATGAGAAGCTCAAGACAAGGAATGCTAATGAACATAATGAGCTGACTCAGATCCTCAGCCACTTTGCTCGTGAGTTCTCTTCCTCCCTCCGACATTTGTTTCTCCGGGTCATGTACCTTTACTCATTGATATTGCTTGTTCTGTTCACAGGTAAGTTCCTAGAGAGTGAACCCCTTGCTTCTGCTGCTGTAGCCAAGTCTCGCCTGGAGTGGGGTACCCTAGCTGGCCCTGCCTCCGAGTCTGTTCCTTATGACATGGAGGACCTGATTGTGAGCCTTGCTAATCGCGTTGCAGTCATGAAGAACTAAGACGTGGACATTATGCCAACAGTGGTCCGGATGTTCAACGCTCTCTGGCCCACTGATCCCACTCCCAAAGGCAGTACAACTTTTTTTATCAAAACTGATGGAGTGTGAGACTCAGCTGAACCTATGGCGGGAATCTGCTGCACGTGCCAGGGCTGATACTGCGTTGTGCTTTGTCCTCTCGTGGTATGAAACGCTGGATCTAGAGTTGCTTGACCGCATGCGCACCATATCAAAGTGGACCAATGATCCGGAGTGCATCGCTCAGCGCTAAGCATGTGCTTATATGCAATATGCCTTCTGCCACCGCTAGAACAAAGGTCCGAGCTTCCTTGAGGCTGTTGATGATGCATATGTTTCCGATGGTGACGAGGGTTTAACTCATCAATGCCCATTGTTATGGACTTGGGTTTTGGAGAAGGAGGGAGCACTCGAGACATCTATCGTCTAGCAAACAAGCACACAGGGGGCTCGAAGATTTACCCAGGTTCAGGCCTCGCAGAGGTCCCTACTCCTGCTTGTCTGCTCGTGGAATTATTGAAGGAATCGAGGATTACAATGGTGCGCAGATGCAATCTGGCGAGGGTTGTGGAAACTAGGGTTGCATGTGTCCTCCTCGCCGCCCCCTCCTAGCCTTTATTTAGATAGGCTAGGTCTCGGGTAGCAGGTCGAGTCGGTTACAAGTTAGGGTTTTCCCATTTGAACTTTCTATCTTTAGCTTCTTCTTGTTCTTCAAGCAATCAAGAGTCCGTAGGTTACTCGAATTCTCCACTTGGGCTTTGGCGACACCGTGGGCTTCCGCTGTATTCAGGCCGTATATACCAAGCTCGAGTACCTGTAGGGTATACCCATGTCAGTAGCCCCCGAGTGTCCAGTGGAATCGCAGATTCGACTGGGGACTTTATGAAGCCTTTCGATTGCATGACTGAGTATGTTTTTTCGAATGCTCTGTTTATGTCATAGGGATTGCTGATGTGCGTGCCTGATTTAACGAATGTATTGGTATCAGTTAACTACCTTAGGGTAAAACAACGCCATCTACTCGAACTCGAGTCCCCGGACTCGAATCCAGAAAAGTGTTGGTGTAATTCGACTCAAGCCGCGGAGGTCTTACAGGAGTCAAATTCTAGTATATGGGTGTGAGCACTCGACGCGTCTGTCAAGGCATGTTCATCGTACCTGTAGGCATGGATATATTTCTGGTAGTGTGCAGCGAATGCGTTTCCAGGCCTTATTCAGGTCTTACCTTTACGCTGCAAGCGCGGCATCCGAATTTTGTCACCACGGAGATGATTCGGGTGACCCAGGAGACGCAGTCTCTTTGTAGGGAAAATTCTTGAGGCGGTGTCGCCATAAGCTTCGAATGTGGGTGTTATCAACATACAATACGATGTACAAATAATCATAGGGTGCGCAACCAGCGCTCCCTATGGGAGTAGCCCCCCGAGTGCCTGGTTGAGTCGAAGACTCAGGCAGGGACTAAAGAACTTTTGCGACTGCTGTCGTCTTTTGTTTGCTTGTTTCAGTCGAATTTATTTCCAGTGCTCCCTATGGGAGTAACCCATGTCCATAATCGAATCATGGATTCGAGTGGTTGGGTTTGTTTTGATTGTCCATGTTCCTACAGAAAAGAGAAAGAAAAAACCATAGGGCGCGTGACCAGCGCTCCCTATAGGAGTAGCCCCCGAGTGTTTGGTGGAGTCGAAGACTCGAGCAAGGACTAAAGTAGTCGAAGTCTTCTGCTGCGTAATTTTGGATGACGTCAGTGCTGACGATGCGATAACCTCAGTTGCTCGCATGAGCAAGTTTGACGGGACGTGACGAGCAGTGGGTCCCATTTTCTGACTCTGACTTGACCGGGCGTGTGTAATATTTGTTTTAACTGTGCCTCCTCGATTTTCGCGCGTAATGGGGGTAGTGGGGGACGGTTCACGCTTCAGGTCCTCCACGTGTCGAGCACGATGAACGCCACGCGTCTGGTAGGGTTTTTCTTGGCCGTTAGATTGCATCTTCCAGGTGGTAAGTAGCGATGTAGCGACGATAATTTTCACATTTGCTTCTTTTCTCTACCTTTGCCTCCATCGCCATTGCTGCTGCTCCTCTGCTCCTTTGCATTTCTCCCTTTCGCGGCGCTGGAACAGCTCCGCGTATTTCCCAGCTACTTCCTCCAGTCACACCGTTGCCGCGGAATGGGGAAGAAGAAGGGAGGTGCCGCGGCCGATTCTGTCGCAGCCGCGGTTGCTACAAAGAAGAAGGGTGGCTCCGCCGCTGTGGGCACCAGCACCGCCGCCGCCGGGAAAAAGAAGGCACGGGCACTCACGTCACCAATGGTGCGTGGCGTGCATCCGTGATCAAGTCTTCAGAGTTGCGTCTTCTTCGCCAAGACGGAGTTTTGTCTTCCGCAGTTGACGCGCGCGTTCCTGGCAGTGAGGTAATCCCCTCTCCTCCTACCTTAGGTGATGTTCCTAGCGTTCATCATCCGCGGTCTTTCGTTGCCCCTGCATCCTTTCTTCAGGGGCCTTCTCTGTTTTTACAGGCTCCAGCTCCATCAGCTGTCCCTAAACTCCATACTCCATGTAGCTTGCTACATTAATCTTTGCGAGTGTTGGCTCATAATCGAGCCACACTTCATTCCCTTCAAGCTCCTCTTCAAGTTGAAGCGCCAATCAGCGTCTGGCTCCGTAGTCTATGATGTAGGCGGCTGCGGTATCCACGTGGACTCCTCTGCCACATACTTCGACATCAAGCTCATGATGTCCGTCCAAGGGTGGAGGGACAAGTCGTTCTACATTCGCGACCAGAAGGCTGATGGAGACCACTTCAGACTCGCGCCCTTCGATCCTGCAACGCCGTGCAAGAGGAGGCGCTCCTGGAAGAACATAGTGATGCCCGGCGAGTCCGCGGAGATAGATGTGCTGTACGAGCACGTCTGCGACCTCGAGAGTCGCATGGGTAAAGAGGAGGGAGGCTGCGCCCTCATTAGCACATGGTTGCGTCGTCGCGTCTAGCCCCTTCAAGCCAGAGTCCACCCTATGTTCCAGTGGGCTGGCGCAGACGATGTCACTCGCTTATCTGCCGATGGCATTTCCGCAAGTGAGGTAGATAAGAGGGTGTGACTGGTCACCAAGTACACTGCCAAGGATGTGCTCCCCAGTGAACCAGACGTTCCTCCGTTCGATGCTGCTAACCCTCCTCCTGAGGTACAATTGTGCTACGTAGTAGCTTTTGCTTTGTCGGTTGCTTCTTTGCTGTTTTATGACTTTGTGCTAAATTGTTTTCTGTATGAAGGATTGGGTGGTGTCACCCTGTATGCCCCCTCTTCCCGAGGGGGTTATCCCTCATGAAGCCTTGGAAGAGGACGAGTCGGAGTCGACCATCCCATCTGATGTGGAGGAGGAAGCCCCCGAGTCAAGTGGTCCGGACACTCGCAAGCATTCACGCAGCGAGGATTCAGATGCGTCGTCCCCTTCGACTCCGGAAGGTGTAGGTGTTGGTGCAGAGTCGCCGATACCTGCCGTTCCTGTGAGTGCCATGGCGCCATGTTCTCGCAAGAAGATGCAGCTACCGAAGGACTCGTTGTCAGAGTCGGGGGATCAAACCTTTGATTTTGACAAGTTTGATTGGTAAGTATACGAGTATTCCTTTTGGTTCTTCTTTGGAGTTGCATTCTCTTGATGTTGGTTTTCTTCTGCAGTCAGCCGGCGTTGTCGTCTTCTGGCAACGTCCAATTTTTGAAGGAATCTGGAGTCGCGACCTCCAAGGCCAAGAAAGTGGCTGAGCGCACTCCCCTCCATTGGCGACCCACTCCGGGCATAATTCGTGAAGTTCTACACATAATGTGGAGCACCAGATGGTTATCCGAACGTCTGTGAATCCATCAACTTCGGAGTCTTTGGAGGATCATGTAAGTGTAGTATCTCTTATTCTGATTTGGCAGTCGACTTCATCTATGCCATCTGTTGATCCTTTACGATGTCTTCTGGCGCAACTCGTTGTGAAGGAAGCCGCTCGCCTTGCGGAGCAGGTGCTTGCGATGGGTCGTCACCACGCAATGCTGGACAATCGCCATCGTGCGGTGGAAAGTGTGTGTTCCTTATTTTTCCTTTGCACCCTTTTGACGTATTCGACTGACGGTTTATCTTTGTTTGCGTCACAGCTGAGCATAATGCCCTCCTTCGTAGCACTGCTTCCCTGGAGAAAATGCTTGCTGCGGCGGTGAAGAGCCGTGATGAGGCAATCATGGCGCTAGACGAATCACGGAAACGCGAAGAGGATCTGCGCGCTTCTATCATAGATAGGGAGAAGTTGTTCGAGGAATAGCTTTTCTCGATTGCCAAGGCTCTTTCAGGTATTTCCTGGTCTTCAATTTCACCAGTTGCATCTTCTGTCGACTTTGCTACTTTGTGCTTATTGTGTGCCAATGCTTGATTCTTGTGTAGATGCCAGCGATCTGAGCTTTGACGCGTAGGCGCTCTGCCGTGACGATGCGTTGGCGGGTGCCATCTCGGCAGTTGAAGACCGCAGCACTACCGTGCAGGGGATGCTCACCAAGGCCAAGGGCGTGCTCAGTCTCCTCCGGGAAGAGCTGGCGCCCAAAGCTGAGTTGATCGAGAATATGGATGAGCTGGTGGAGTCCTTTGCCGGAGGCATTCCTTCAAGCTTCAAGAACTCGCTCCGTGCGCCTAGTGCTTCAATGTCACTCGCCATGGTTCAAGCACACGGAGTCGAAGTTGATCCTGCAGCGGTCTCAAGGGTGATGCCTATCAACGTTGATGGCCAACAGGTAGTCTTTGCTCCCTTCGCGACTGCTTGTGGCAAGTACGGCCCGCAGCCGATCAACGCGGTTGCGAAGTACTCTGAGGAACTTCAACGAGCCAAGAAAGCGGCGAAGGCTGCGACGTTAGGGGCTGGCGAGAAGTCTGTGGCATCTGACACTGCCACAGACGCAATGAGGCCCCCAAAACCGAAGTCGAAGTCAAAGAAGCCAATTTCTCCTCGGTAGTCGTATCTTGTAATAGTTAAATAGCTATGTCTTTTGTCGAGAACATGCCTTTGGCGAGTGTACCTGCTGATACTTTGTTAATCTTTGGATGCACTCGAATCTTTTGTCTGTGCATCGCTTTAGTCTTCTTATTGCCTTTTGCTTGACTTGTGATAGGGCGCATTGAGTGATCCGTTGAGGGAACCTCAGGATTCGCCACCCCTTGATGACACTTTGGCGCCGCCGCGCTCAAGGGTGGATGAGCTGTCTCTGCTCTCGCGACTCCGTGACCGCGTGAAGCAGTTGGAGCGTGAATTGCCCGTACTCTGCGGTAATGCGGATGTATGGAAGTCGAAGGCAGAGAAGGCCGCCGCCCGAGAACAATATCTGTTAGGGGAGGTGACGCAGTTGGGCGACCAATTCAATATTAGTTTTCTTATTCCTTATCTTGTAGTCACTCGCCGTAGTTCCTTGTCTTCATACTTCTGTCTTTGCTTGGTATAGTTGTCAGTGGCGCCATCCTCAGGATGAGAAAGATAGGATCGCCATTCGCATGAATGATCTAACCCAGGAGCAGCTTCAGGCGAGTGGATACTTTTGGGTGGATCATGATTGTGCTATCGCACTGGCGACCCTGCAGGATCATGCATCGCGAGTGCTTCATTTCCTGAGGAAGTCGCAATCGTGCCTGAAAAATATTTATCGGACGATGTTCGCGCTGGACATCGTTCCATCGAGCCTGCTGGCCCTTCTTGCCAAATTCCAAGACTTAACTGCGGTCCGCGAGTGTGTATGGCAGTAGTTAGTGGTTGGTGCCAAGGCCGCTCTGTCGCTAGTGCGACTGCACAGACCCGATGTGGATGTTGCAGCAGTTGTGGCCGGACCGCCAGCGCCGCCAGTAGGTTCGACTTGGAACATGGTTCCGCACTACCAGGCGGTGGATCGTCCAGCGGAGGAGATCGTCAACTTGAGCAGACCAATGTTCTTTTGTTGCAAAGTAGTTTAGTTTGTATCCTGCACATAGTTTTACCAGTGTTGTAAAGTTTGTATATATGCTGTGTATTATTGATTGACAGTGATGTGTAAAAGAGCTTGTTAGCGTGTGTGTTTTGTGAGTGCGTTGCACTATGTGATTCCTTTTCGTTAGCCTGACTTGTGTTTATCTCAGCCCCTTGCCAACCTGTCAGGTGCGTGGCAACTAGGTTGATGTTTATCAAGGGTTTCGATTGATGCGTCAGCTACTCAGGATATCGCGTTAGTTCGTAGAACAAATGCGTACAGGGTGGCGCAGCCCCTGAGTGGATTAATTGCAAAAATAAAATAAAAGGAACACAGAATTTTGGGGCACTTAGCTTTATTTATTCACAGAACAGTACGGGGTACAATATGTGGCTGAGTAGCCTTATTTGCAATGTAAAAGTAAAGGCGACTAAGTGTAGAAGCGCCGCAGCTGCGCGACATTCCAGGGGTTGGATTATGCGACTCCTGTCTCGAAATCTTTAAGGCGATAGGCGCCACTTGGGATTACTTCTGTAATCATGTATGGTCCCTCCCAGGGGGACTCGAGCTTGAGATGCCCTTGCTGCTTCAGTCGTAGGACCATGTCACCTTTGACGAAGGACCTGGGGCGTAGCCTCCTGCTGTGGTAGTTGCGCATGTTCTGCTGGTAGATCGTTGATCTCTCCGCGGCGATTTCCCTTGCCTTGTCAAGGAGGTCGACGGAGTCTTCGAGTGCAAGAGTTGACTCCTGCTCGCTGTAAGCGATCACGCGTGGTGCTTTGTATCATACTTTGGCGGGTAGCACCGCTTCAGCTCCGTGCACCATGATGAACGGGGTGTACCCTGTGGTGCTGTTTGGAGTTGTGTGTAGGCTCCAGAGTACCAATTGCAGCTCTTCTGGCCAGCAACCCGTGGCCTGTTCGAGTGGCCTGAGGAGTCGCTTCTTAATGTCGCCGCAGACGAGCCCGTTAGCTTTTTCTACCTGACCGTTGGTCTGTGGATGTGCTATGGAGGCATAGCTGACGTTGATTCCCAGATTCTCGCAGAATTCTTGGAACTCCTTAGATATGAAGTTCGTCCCATTGTCCGTGATGATGTTGTGTGGCACTCCGAAGCGATAGACGATGGACTCGAAGAACTTGACTGTGCTGTGTCCTGACTGATTAGTCACTGGCATGGCCTCTATCCACTTGGTGAATTTGTCGACTACGACCAAGAGGTAGACGTAGCCTCCTCGTGAGAACCTTGGGAGTTTGCCGACCATGTCGAGTCCCTATTGCGTGAAGGGCCAGGCCAATGGAATTGGTCGGAGCTCTACGCCAGGTGCGTGCGTCTTGTCCGCGGATCGTTGGCAAGCGTTGCATTTTTAAACGATGTCCATGGCATCACGCATGGCCGTAGACCAGTAGAATCCAGCTCGTAGAGCTTTGGCGACTAGGGCGCGACTACCGGCGTGGTGCCCGCAGGTCCCCTCATGGATGTCGAGGAGAACAGCTCTTCCATCGACCATGGAGACGCATCGTTGGAGTACTCCGGTGATGCTGCGCTTATATAGTTCGCCGTTGATAACAGCGAATGCCTTGGAGCGCTGTGCGATGTGCCGAGTGTCAGTTGGATCATCTGGTAGCCTCTTGCTGAGGAGGTACGTAATGTATGGTTGGGTCTAGGATGTCTCGGTCATCATGACGCTCATTGGTCCTTCAAGTCCTGTGTTCAGCTCTAGGTCATCGAGTGCCATTGGCTCATTGGGCGGCGCAGCCCCTGAGTCCGTTGTTGCGCTTGTTTTCTTCTCTGCGGCCTTTGGCTTGATGGAGCATTCACAGATGCACTCGAGAAATACCCCAGGTGGTATGGGGGCGCAGGTGGAGCCTATGTTGGCGAGTGCATCCGCCTCCTCATTGCTTTCGTGGCCGATGTGCCGTAGTTCGTAACCGTCGAAGTCCCCTTCGAGTGTGTCATAGAGGTCGCGGTAAGCGATCATGTTGTTGTTTAGTGCGTCGCACTCGTGCATTGTTTAGTTGACGACCAGCTTGGAGTCACCATATATAATGAGCCTCTTGGCGCCGCAGGATTTTGCCATCCTCATCCCGTGTAGCAGGGCCTCGTATTCGGCTTCGTTGTTGGAGGCGGTGAAATGCATTCGCGGAATGTATTTCAGCTTGTCTCCCTGGGGCGATGTCAGTATGACACCTGCACCAGCTCCGTCCTTCCGCTTGGATCCGTCGAAGTGCATTGTCCAGAGGTAGGACATATCTGGTTTTTCAGGGAGCTGATTCTCCATCCAATGTATGAGGAAGTCAGGGAGAACTTGTGACTTGATTGTGTCACGTTTTTCATATGTGATGTCTCCTGGAGACAGTTCGATTCCCCGAAGTGCGACTCGTCTGGTGGCGTCGGGATTGTTGAGGATGTGCCCAAGCGGGGCGTCATTGACTACTAGGATTGGGTGTTCCTGGAAGTAGTGGTGCAGTCGTCGGGCCGTCATGAAGATGCCGTACGCCAGTTTCTGGTAGTGCGGGTACCGCTGTTTTGTTGGCGTAAGTACCTCGCTGAGGTAGTGGACTAGGCGCTGTACTCCATGGACCTTGTTTTCCTCAGCTCGTTCCACCACGAGCACCATGCTGACCAGCTGGTTGGTGGCGGAGATGTATAGCAACAGTGGTTCCCTTTCGTGTGGGGTCACCAGTACTGGCGAGGTGGATAATATGCGCTTAAGGTCTTCAAATGCTTCCTGTGCCTCGTTGGTCCACTCAAATTTGTCGGCTTTGTGGAGGAGTTGGTAGAAAGGTAGGGCCTTCTCGCCCATTCGACTGATGAATCGGCTGAGCGCCGCGATTCGCCCAGCCAGCTGCTGGACGCCTCTTATGTTTTTCAGCTTCTCCATGGCCAGTATGGCTTTTATTTTCTTCGGGTTCGCTTCGATCCCTCTCGTGGAGATAAGATACCCGAGTAGTTTCCCAGATGGTACGCCGAAGGTGCACTTGTCCGAATTGAGCTTGATCCGGTAGCGGTCGAGGTTGGCAAAGGTTTCACACAAATCATCGATTGGTGAGGCTTCCTCTTTGGTCTTGATTACTATGTCGTCGACATAGACTTGAATGTTGCGACCAAGTTGGTTCTTGAGGCAAGCCTGCATGCACTGATGGTAGGTGGCTCCTGCGTTCTTTAGCCCAAAGGGCATTGTGTTGTAGCAGAACACACCAAAAGGTGTTGTAAACGCTGTTTTTTCTTGGTCTTCCTCCTTCATTCGAATCTGATTATAGCCTGAGTAGGCGTCGAGGAACAGAGGCGCTCGCATCCCGCGGTGGAGTCGATGATCTGGTCGATTCACGGTAGCGGGAAGTGGTCCTTCAGACAGTGCTTATTCAAAGAGGTGAAGTCCACGCACATCCGAAGGATATCCGTGTCCTTTTTTGGTACTAGCACTGTGTTGGCGAGCCAAGTGCTTTCCTTGATCTCGTGTATAAATTTGGCGTCGAGGAGTCTGTTGATCTCCATTCCAACTGCCTTTGCTCTTGGTTCAGACAGTCACCGAATTGTTTGCTTGACTGGCCTTGCGTCTGGGTTGACATTGAGTGCGTGCTCGGCGAATTCCCTAGGAACTCCTAGCATGTCCACTGGACACCAGGCGAAGATTTCCCAGTGCCTACGGAGGAATTCGACGAGCGCGAGTTCCTATGCAGGACTCAAGTTGTTGGCGATGAGGGCCGTCTTGGCAGGATCCGATAGGTGGACCTGAACTTCCTTTGTGTGCACCGATGAGTCGAAAGATAGGTCGGGTGAACTTGGCCAGCTCAGGGGAGGCAGACTGTTGTGTGTCGACTCCTTTAGTATCGCGAGTTCTTCCTGCATGCCGACGGACTGGGAAATTCTGTTGAATTCCCTGTCGCAGCTATCGGACCTCTCGAAGCTCCCGTGGACTATGATGACGCCATTAGGGACTGGCATTTTCGTCTGTAGATAGGCGTAGTGTGGCACTGCCATGGACCTAGCGAACGCGACACGTCCGAGGATGCAGTGGTACTGCGAGGGCCAGTCGACGACCTCGAAGTCGATGCGCTCGCGCCAAAAGTCTTTTGGCGTGCCGAAGATGACGTCGAGGTTGATTTTGCCAAGGGGATACATGCCCTTGCCTGGGACGATGCCGTGGAATGTTGTGTCTGAGGCCTCTAAGCAAGTCAGAGGGATCCTCATTGCTCGCAAGGTACTCACGAATAGAAGGTTGATGCCGCTGCTACCGTCCATGAAGACGCGGCTCATGTCGAAGCCTCCAATTTGTGCCTCGAGTACGAGGGGACAATGGCCTGGACAGGGTACTTGGGGTGGATGGTCGCGTTTGTCGAAGGTGATGCAGGACTCGCTTCCGCTGAGGTACTCAGTGGTAGATGGTGGTGAGTTTGTGGCCAAGTTGACTTGGCGAGTGATGGCCTTCTGCACCTGATTCGAGGGGCATCCTTTTTGGATCATCATGGTACCCATGGCCCGTGGGTATGGTTCTCCTCCGTGGTGCTGGTCCGGTGCAGCTACATTTGGGGGTGGTCCAGGTGGTGGTGGCAGAGCTCCATGTGCCACGGCACCTGGGGCGGCTCCGTAGCCCCTTTCGACTGTGTTGCGATTCATCCGAGCCAGTCCCTCATGCAGTTTGAGGAACTCATGGCAATCCTTGAGGAGGTGGCTGGACTTCTTTTTTCCGTCGTGCTTGTCGATGTAGAAGTGCACAGTGCATGGCCCGGACAACTTGTCTTCAATGGATGTTGCGGGTGCCTCATCGCAATTGTGGCGCTGCCATACTTGCGTGGTTTTCCTGGAGTCGCGGTATCCACCGCTACGGTAGCCGTTGTTGCGGTTGTCGTCGCGCCTGTCGGCGTAGCCAGCTACGACCATGTTGACATCGTCGCGGTCATCGTAGATGCGCATGCGGCGTTTGCTTCTGTGGTCGTGTCTTCGTTCGAATTCTGCCTCGTCGTCAGAGTGAACACAATTTTTCACCGAATCTTCTCCATCTGCCCAGCGATTCGCGATTTCCATAAGGTGGTCGATGGTTTTGGGCTTCGAGTGGCGCAGCTCCTCCCTGAGCTCTATGCGGCGTACGCCGCTATTGAATGCGTCAATCGCGCGATCTTCCGAGATATTCTCTATGGAGTTCTTGATGATGGACCACCTCTGGATGTACAAGCGTAGCGACTCGCTTGACCTTTGCTGGCAGCATCTCAGCTCTTCGATTGATGCGGGCCTTTCGTAGGTGCCCTTGAAGTTGCACACAAAGCTGTAAACCAGATCTTCCCAACTGCGAATGGATCCGCGTGGGAGGTTGTTGAGCCATGCCCGGGCGGCGCCCTGCAGCTGTAGCTGCAGGCATTGCATGGCTGTGCTTCGACTCCCACCGTGGAGTCTGACGGAGGAGATATGGTCCTCCAACCAGATTTTTGGGTCTTGCAGACCGTCAAACTTCGGGTTCTCTGATGTGAGCTTAAACCCCTTGGGCATTCGCTTTTGCCTGATTGCCCTGCTGAAGCATCTAGCGCCACAGAGCTCCACATCTTCGTCTTCTGATTCAGTCGATCGGGCATGTCGCACCCTTGACTTGTCGATCTTGCGTTGTGTGATGTCATCACACGCGTCGTAGTCGTGATCGTGTTGCCGTGAGCAGCGGCGTCGAGATAGGTCGTGACTATCATCGCTGGAGGAGGGCGAGGAATAGCGTTTGGCTAGAGCCTTGCCTTCGGCTTCGGTATTGGCTCCTTGTCAAGGGCGGCCTCGACTAGTCCCAAGCCCGCGATCGTAGATCGGTGCATGGCGGCTCAGGGATCTCCAGCTGGCAGCTGGTTGTTCAGGAGGTACATGGTGGCTGCCGTCACTGCAGCTTGCGGCGTCTTTGGGACCACATTGCCCCATGTGTCGACTGTCATAGAGCTGAAGTCGAGGACCTTTGCATCTTCTATGCGTTCTTGCTCAGTGAGATGGGCCAACTGGGATCGCCTCTTGTTTGCGATGTGCTCGTTGCCCTTTGAGGAGGATCCTCCGTGGGAGGAGAGTCCAGCATGTCGAAGAATCGACTCATCTGCCGCCTTTTTGTGCGCCTCGAGTTGCGTGATTGTTTGCACTTGGTGCTTGAATTCCTCCTTCAGGAGCCAATGGTAGCCCATCAGCAGTTCTTGCGGGGAGCCAAAGGGCAGAGGGTTGCCCCGTAGGGCATCACGGCAGCGAGCCCACTAGAGTTCGTTGAGCCTGATCAAGATGCGTTCGCCAGTCTGCTTGTTTATTATGGTTGGAGGTTCGACTGCTCCTCCGTTGTTGACAGGGGCGCCGTTTGGCGATGGTCCGCCGTTTGGCGGTGGTCCGCCGTTGGGTATGCCGCCATTTGGCGGGTCGGCTCTGTGGCCGCCGTTGCCCGTGTTGTCACGATTGGCGGAGGAGTCGCATGCGTTGATGACAGTGCACATGAAGTGGTTGGGGAAGCTGCTGCTCCCACAACTTTCAGATCCGGAACCGTAGGCTCCATCCTCAGTTGCCAGATCGCCCAGATCGGATTCATGACTACTGTCGCTATCCGTATTCTCGACTGTTGTCGAGGCATTGAGTTTGCTGAGGGTGCCATCGGCGGGGGAAACCATGATGCCGGAGTAATCGACGGTATCGTCGGCTGGTCAGGCATGCGAAGCGTGCCCATCTGACCAACTTGGAAACGGAAGCTCCCGATCGCCAAGCTGATCCCATCGCCCATGGACTCAAAAGCTGGCCGAGTGGCCGGCGTGTGGACGGTGAAGTCGAACACCTGGCGGATCTCCGCTGTTGCGGATTTGTAGATCGTAGTTGATGGGGCCAAAGAAGCCGCAACATCAGCACTCCCAATTCCCACAGACGGCGCCAATTGACGAGGGTTTAACTCATCAATGCCCATTGTTATGGACTTGGGTTTTGGAGAAGGAGGGAGCACTGGAGACATCTATCGGCTAGCAACAAGCACACAGGGGGCTCCAAGATTTATCCAGGTTCAGGCCTCGCAGAGGTCCCTACTCCTACTTGTCTGCTCATGGAATTATTGAAGGAATCGAGGATTACAATGGTGCGTAGATGCAATCTGGCGAGGGTTGTGGAAACTAGGGTTGCGTGTGTCCTCCTCGCCGCCCCCTCCTAGCCTTTATATAGATAGGCTAGGTCCCGTGTAGCAGGTCGAGTCGGTTACAAGTTCGGGTTTTCCACTTTGAACTTTCTCTCTTTAGCTTCTTCTTGTTCTTCAAGCAATCAAGAGTCCGTAGGTTAATTGAATTCTCCACATGGGTGTAACAACCTCGGACCCTACGCTCTAAGTTCAAGCCTGGATGAACCAAAAGTGGTTAAAGTAGTACAGCGGGGGCCCAGGGGCCACCTACGTGTAGACCCGTTGGCCGCCCTAACCACTTCCAAGAACATCGGGGCAAGAGCGAGCGGCGTAGGCAATAGGCGAAGAGATCAAATACATACACAAGTGAGTATGTATGCAAGCTACCTTACAACAGTTCTCAGAGCCATACCATCTAAAAGAAATAGAAATATTGCAACGCCATACGGCAAGATCCAAATATCCTTAATAGAGATAATAGTGTAGGATAGCTCCTCATACATCAATCAACAGAGTATCAAGCGGAAACGGGAAACAAGATCCGAGTACAGACAAGAAGCAAATCGGCATAAGATGCCACATAAATAAGCACGTCCCGCCCACATATCTCGCGGATCCCCATCCCCGGAATCTCTACACTGAGCGATCGTTGCCGACATCATCTGTCTCCTCCACCTAGTATCCATCTTGCAAATACACCTGTTCATCTGAATCAAACAATTTATCGTGTGAGACCCTAGGGGTACTCAGCAAGTCTTTATGCCACTAAAGGGGACATATACCTGGGTGACGCAATTGCAGCAAAAGATAATAACTAACAAGCCTATAGATACTCCCTAACCATCCGCCTAACCAATGATAGACGGATGTCCGTTAATTAGGAACAACAGTTATAACAGTATAAGTAATAGATCCATCCTCCTTCTTGCTTACCAACGAGAAAGCGGACGAACAACCCATCCATTGGCAGTTTTATTAACCATTCCATGAGTATCGCACTATTTACTAGTCAGGTATTTAGTCAACTTAAAAGCGGTACTTTAGTTATGCTTGTCTATGATCGAGAAACTGTGCTCCAAGTCGTCCATAACCGCGGACATGGCTTTCAGAAAGATTTACCCTGCAGGGGTGCACAAATAGCAACACACACTCGATCAACCTCGGAAAAACCAACTCAAAACCCAACGAGGCATTCATGACAAAGCGATCACTGGATTCATGAAATATTTCAAGGGGCCACCCCACTAAGCTACCCGCAATGAAGTTGGCCGGCTCCGGAATGGACCCAGGGTTTGTGACGACGGCTGTAAACGACTGGGAACCTGAAAGTGTGACTGGGCTTGTCGATACCGCGAAAACGTGGCACGTTCCAAAATAGTACAGGTGCTCCACGCACAATCTTAAATAAAACAGTAAAGCATGGCATATGTACATGATAGTAATAAAGCCCCAAACTACTTGTGGCCCCAAGAAATAGAAACGAATCAAGCTCTGGCTCAGGGGGATTCATAAGGCCTCTCGGATGTGGATAGTGCGAATAGTCAAGGAACAGGAATCAAGTACTCGGGGTCCTACGGGACAGAAATGAGCATGAAAAACCAAATAGCAGATATTGCTCACCGGTGCCGCTTTCATTAGTTATCCCATTACTACTCAGGTTAAGTTGTTTAGGTACCTCGTTATCCATCAGACACTCACATACCATACACATGCTGTTCTACGACTCTCATGGCTCAAACAACTCCTGTAGTAATGGCTCATGGGTTTGAGGAACAGGCTCGGTGGGGTTTAAAGTAAAGGCTATGCAGTACTTGGGATTCAATTTAATGCAATCACGACTCCATGATGCAAGAATAAGCTAGAGGCAATATGTACTATATGTATGCAAGCATGTGGTAGTGCTTGCCTGGCAGCTCAGTTGAAGCGAGAGAAGGATCTGGGTATTACTCCTGGGATTCCTGATATTTCCCCTGCTCGGCGTCTATCCGAAAAGAAGAACCAAACAAACAAGGTCCAACATAAATAAAGATCACAAGCATATAAATAAAATGCGACAAGAAAACAAGCATGCCATGATGAATGATGCACAATTTACGTGGCAATAAAGTAGCATGGCAATGGTGAGGTGTGGGGACAAGAATAAATCATTTTATTAATTATTTGGTCAAGTTTTATTGCTATAAACAGTTCTGATTTTTAATAATGACAAGATGCATGCTGCAATTCATAACATGGAATGCATAGTTGGAATGGGCTCGTCGCGCTGATCGATTTAGACATATTATTTGTCAAATTTGGAGTTATAGAAAATAAAGTTATTAATTAAGAAAAGGGCATTTTATTGCAATTAAACAATTTCGAAAATTTAAAATAGGCAAACAATACTTTGGATGGCATATTTGAATTCCTCACATTTTTCTGATTCAAAAACATATATCATTTGTATTATTTGGATAAGTCAATGAAAAGATATTATTTTCTAGATTTAAAGCATATTTAACAATTTCTGAAATCATTTTTATTAAACAGAAAAGGACCAGAGACTTTTTGCACACAGAGGGTAGCTAGCCGCAGCCACTGACGGGTGGACCAATGCTGAGCTGGCGGAACCAACGCGTAGCAGAGCCTTTTCTTACCGCTCGTTCATCTAGCCGCAGAGACTAACGGGTGGGGCCACAGCAGCCATAGGGCCACATGCAGGTGCGCCAGCGGGGGCCTGCCACGTGGGGGAGCCAGGGAGCGCGGGTTGAGAAACAGGAATTATGGGTGCCTTTTTGTAAAAAGGACACATCGCATGACATGTGGGCCTGGATGGAGCGCGGGTTGAGGAAAACGAAAAGGGTAGGGGGCATTCGCAAAAGGGGCCAGCTACTGTTTTTCTTCCACCGGGTTTTCTCTGTCGAAACTGACGACGCGCGCGTGGCGGAAACAGAGGCACGGCCAGGGATCGAACTCACGATCTAGCGCGTGCGCACGGTGGCGGCGACCGCTGTGGCTAGCGGGGTTTGGTGTTGGGTACTAGCTACGCGACTAGAAGGCCCTACTGCGGTGTGACGACTGAGGGGCAACTGCGTGCACCGTGCACAGAGGCCACTCGACGGAATGATTAACGCGTACCGGAAGCGCAGCGCAAGGAGAGGATGTCAGGGGGTGCGTCGGCTCATCGCGGGGAGGTTGGTGGTGGTGGATCGAGCAGGAGCGCAGGGGATCGGCGGCGACGCTGGCGGCCGGCGGGTTAGGGTTTTTCATCTGCGTCGATGACGTGCAGCAGGTCTGGGCCTTCTCCTCCTCGACGGTGTGGACAGGGGCGACGCGAAGGTCTTCTCGGTCTTCCCTAACGCCTCAACGCCACGCCCGCCTCCTCCTTTCTACTGCAGAGGGTCGATGCCGACGATGGCCGAACGGAGATGGAAGAGAGAGGGGGTAACGGTAGGTGGGGAAAGAGGAGTAGAAGGGCGGGGCCCTGGGGATCTAGGTGACGCTAGGCTGAGAGGAAGGGTAGATAAGGTCGAGGCAGAGGGAGAGCACATGGGGTGGACGGTGGCGGGGTGGAAAAAGGTGGCGTGCTCCTTTCCTTCTCCTCCTCCTCACGTGCTCAGCGGGATTTGGGAGGGCTGTAGCTGGGGCCAGAGGGTGGATGCAAGGCGGCTCAGGTGGGGGCCTGGTTTGGCAGAGGGAGAGAAACAGAGAGGGGAGGGACTCGGCTAGGGCTAGACTGGCAGGGTCGACATGGTGGCTCGGGCGGGGTTGCTAGGCTAGGGGTTTTGGGGCCGAGCCAGGGTGGTGGTACAAGGAGGCTTGGCCTAGGAGTGGTGGCGATTTGGATAGAGAGGGGAGAGTTTGGTCTTAGCCGAAGCTAGGAAGGAAAATAGCTAGGGTTTAGCTAGGTGTAAAGAGAGAGGGAGATAGTTAGGGTTTGGTGTTGTGTAGGTTTAGGTCTAGATAGGGAGGTGAGGGTCAGGTTTAGATGATGGCACCAAAAAGAATAAAGAGAGGAAGAGAAACTAGGTTGGATCATGGGAGAAAAACCATGCCTCACTTTACACCGAAGAAAAACCAAAGAAAGGGGAAAGAGGATGATCTTGCATGGCCCATGCATGTATAATAAATGCATTAACTACTATGGTGAAAACAATTGTAAAAGTCCATGGCATTTATTAGCACATGCACCAAAATTATGGGATTAAGACCAAGCCAAAGAACAAGAGTGGTGTTCCAAGTAGAATAGATGGAAAATGCTCATATTTGAATATAATGTGGGCATGCTAGTGTGTATGTTCCACTAGGTAAGTATATAGCCATAATTATATTCATACATGATCAAATACTCCAAACCAAAGCATATGGAAGCTAGACAAGGAAAATACTCACATAACATGCAAAGGTGGCCATATGGCTCTCCACATATCAACATTGTGAAAACAACATGATGCATATATGGGAGCATGTGGAAGTAGAAGTGGATCCATCCCAACCCACATGAGCTAGAGGTAAACCCAACTAAAATGCAAAGCTCACATATAGTTGGATGGTAGAATTAATGGGGTGGTGACAAGAAAAAGGTGGTGGAGTTAATAAAAGATATGCCCCCAACTCAACTTGGGCATCAAGCCTTTATAGAGAGCCAAATACAATATATCAAGAGGCAAATACAATTAATAGTGCATATGAGATAAGAACCAAAATAAAAAGGGTTTTATATGATGCTCAAATGCAACGTGGCATGATGACATGAGCATGATATAATAAATGCAACAAATATATGTAGGAAGTAGCATTTTATTATTAGACCATGTAGCATTATAGATGTTAGACAGATGGGATGCTACAACTCTCCCCCACTAAACAGGAATCTCGCCCCGAGATTCTAGGAAGAAGAAGAAGAGACGAAGAGGGTAGGATACTTGGCACAGAGCTCATGCTCACGTTCCCAAGTGGCTTCATCAACGGAATGGTGCGACCACTACACCTTGCAGAACTTTATAGACTTGTTGCGAGTCTTTCTTTCTGCGACTTCTAGGATTTTTGTGGGGTGTTCTTGATAAGACAGATCTTCTTGGATATTGATGAGCTCATGGTCCACGGTCCTGCCGGGATCCTTGAAGCACTTCTTGAGTTGAGAGATATGGAAAACATCATGGACCTTGGAGTTTTTCAGGGAGCTCAAGAGCATAAGCAACTTCTCCTCTTCTTCCACGAACTTTGAAAGGACCGATGTATCTAGGAGCCAGCTTTCCTTTGATACCAAACTGGTGCGTGCCTCTCATGGGAGTGACACGAAGGTAAACGAGATCACCAGGGACATACTCCATGTCCGTGTGCTTCCTGTCATAGTTGCTCTTCTGGCGACTTTGAGCAACCTTCAGGTTTTCGAGAATGATGTGAACCTTCTCCTCCGCTTGAGTTACAATGTTGGGGCCAAACAATGTTCTTTCACCTCCGCCCGACCAACCAATCGGAGTTCTGCTTTTGTGTCCATAGAGAACCTCAAATGGTGCCATCTTTAGACTCTTCTGGAAGCTATTGTTGTAAGAGAATTCAGCATAAGGAAGGCATTCTTCCCACTTCATGCCAAAAGAGATGACGGAAGAACGGAGCATATCTTCCAGAATCTGATTGATCCTTTCAACTTGTCCTTGCGACTGAGGGTGGTAAGCTGTGCTGAAGTTCAACTTTGTTCCCAAAGCATTTTGGAAACTTCCCCAGAACTTGGAAGTGAAGATGCTTCCACGGTCTGAGCTGATCTCAAGAGGAACCCCATACAGAGAGACAATTCTGTTGTTATAGAGTTCAGCCAACTGAATTGCAGAAATTGTTTCCTTGACGGGAAAGAAGTGAGCCACTTTAGATAGCCTGTCGATGACAACAAAGATTGCATTGTTGCCTTTCTGTGACCTTGTAAAACCCGTTATGAAGTCCATCTCTACTTTCTCCCATTTCCATTCCGGAGGCTTCAATGGCTGTAGAAGACCGGAAGGTTTCTGATGGACAGCTTTAACTCTACGGCAGACATCACACTCCGAGACATACTTGGCACAATATCGTTTCAACCCAGGCCACCAATATTGTGTTTTCAAGTCCATGTACATCTTAGTGCTGCCAGGGTGGATAGAAAGAACAGAATCGTGCGCCTCCTTAAGAACTTTCTCTCTCAAACCCGGGTAGTTTGGAACAAACATCCGGTGTTCAAAGAATAGAGCTCCTTGGTCGTCGACGTGGAAGGACTCATACTTCTGCAGCTGAATGTTGGAGATGATCTTTTTGGTGTAAGGATCACCAAGTTGAATGGAGCGAACTTTTCTTCCAAGAGAGGGGTTGCCAGAAGATTCAGAAGATACCCTTGACCCATAATTTCAAGGTTGAGCTGGCGGAATTCCTCGCACAAGAGAGGCTGTTGTTCTTCGACCATGAGGTTGTTGACATAAGCTTTTTGGCTGAGAGCATCGGCCATGACATTAGCTTTGCCAGGAGTGTAGTTGATTGTCAGATCGAAATCATTAATTGCTTCAATCCACCTCCTCTGACGAAGATTGAGTTCATGTTGTGTGAAGATATACTTCAGACTCTTGTGATCAAAAAAGATCTCACAACGGTTGCCAAGCAAGTAGTGCCTCCATACTTTCAAAGCAAAGACAACTGTTGCGAGCTCGAGGTCATGTGTAGGATAGTTGATCTCATGCGTCTTCAACTGTCGAGAGGCATAAGCAACAACTTGTTTTTCTTGCATAAGGACCACACCCAATCCTTGCAAGGAGGCGTCACAGAATATCTGGAAAGGCTTGGATATATCTGGAGGAATCAAGACTGGAGTGGAAGTGAGGTTCTCTTTGAGTGTTTCAAAGCTTGCTTGACATGCAGGAGACCAAAGGTATTTCTTGCCTTTCTTGAGGAGATCGGTAAGAGGCTTCGCAATCTTCGAGAAGTTCTGAACGAAGCAACGGCAGTAACTAGCCAAACGAAGGAAACTCCGGACTTCTTTGACATTTTTGGGTGGAAGCCACTCAGCAATTGTCCGAATAGTTTCTGGGTTGACGGCAATGCCCTTAGCAGAGATGACGTGCCCCAGATAGGTGACTTCAGGCAGCCAGAACTCGCACTTGGAGAACTTTCTATACATGCGATTCTCACAAAGCTTGTTTAGGACACACCGAAGGTGTTCTTCATGTTCTTCTTTTGACTTAGAATATACTAGAATGTTATCCAGATAGACCACGACGAACTTATCAAGATACTCCATGAAAACCGAGTTCATAAGCCTCGAGAAGGTGGCAGGTGCATTGGTGAGACCGAAAGACATGACCATGTACTCATACAGGCCATAGCGGGTGGTGAAAGCTGTTTTGGGAACATCTTCCTTGTGAATCTTTATTTGATGATATCCACTTCTCAAATCCAGCTTAGAGAATACCACAGCTCTAGCTTGCTGGTCGAAGAGATCATTAATCCGCGGAAGGGGATATTTATTCTTGATGGTTTTAGCATTGAGAGACCGCTAGTCAACACAAAGTCTATCAGTGCGGTCTCGCTTCTTCAGAAAGATGGTTGGGCTACCCCAAGAAGAAGTGATGTGCTGAATGAAACCCAACTTCTCTTGTTCATCAAGCTAACGTTTGAGTTTAGCCAAATCAGCAGGACCCATTTTATAAGGCCGCTTGGAGATAGGAGCGGTACCAGGTTCAAGCTCAATCACAAACTCGACGTCTCAGTCAGGAGGCATACCTGGTAACTCTTCAAGAAAAACATCAGGGAACTCACGGACCACCGGAACACTCTGAATAGCATCCATAGCATCATCATTAGAGCCGCCAAAGAGAAAAGCTGAATTGCCGGAGCCAGACTTGGAGAATAGACTATATGGCCTTCGGGAATTTTCAGAGAAACCGAGCGTTCAGCACAATCAATCACAGCTGCATTTGCTGTTAACCAATCCATGCCCAAGATAACATCAATGTCAGAATTGCCCAGAATAATTAAGGAAGCCGGGAACGAAGAGCCACCAATCTCAATTTGATTGCCATGGCTGATTTTAGAAGCCCTCATGTTTGATCCAGGAGATTGCACCATGAGGCGAGTTGGTAAAGCATCAGAAGGTAACCCATTACTCTCCGCAAACTTGTATGACACGAATGAATGTGATGCACCAGAATCAAATAAAACTCGTGCAGAAACTGAGTTAACAAGAAGCATACCCATCACAACTCCAGGTGCATGCTCGGCTTGAGCGACGTTGACACAGTTGGCACGAGCAACAGTGGACCCGGTCTTAGTGTTGATGTTGAGAGCCCGAGGTGGAGGTGCACGAACCATAGAAGAACTTGCTGCAGGTCTTGGAGGTGGTGGAGGAAGAGCTTTGTTGTTCATGGGACAACTCCAGTGTTGATGCCCAGTGTTCCCACAAGTGTAACAAGCACCAGGTGGACGTGTAGCAGCGTAGCCAGGGACTCCGCCAGGCGCTCCAGGGTAGTTGTGGTTGTAGCCCCTAGGAGCCGCGGTGAAGGAGTTTGGTGGCCTTGCCACGTAGCTTGAAGGTCTTGGTGGAGCCGGGAGCGGCGGTGCGGTATTAGGAACCCACACATGGCACTTAGAAGGAGCTGTCATAGCTGAAGAGCTTGCTGCGTCACGACTATGTTTCTTGGACTCCTCAAACACTTGCCTACTTGCTTCTTCCTGTAGAGCTGTATGTTGGAGTTCTAGAAAAGACCCCGGCCTTGCATGAGTGACTGCATATTTGATAGATGCATTGAGCCCTTGCCTGAACCTCTTTTGCTTCTTCTTGTCATCAGAGATCTCATCGCCACCATACCGAGAAAGATTCATGAAGTTCCTGATATAGGTGTTGACATTGCCATTGCCCTACTTGAGGTTGAGAAACACTTCCTTCATCCTTTCCATGACAATTTCTGACAGGTATTGCTCTTTGAAAGCCAAGTGAACTGCTCCCAAGTAGGCTGAAAACCAGAGTGGTTTGCCTTCAGGTAATTCTCCCACCATAGAGCTGCGTCTCCCTTCAGAAGGTGAGTGGCACATTTTACCCATTCTTGCTCAGGTACATCAGCAGTCATCAGCAACCTTGACATCTCACGAAGCCAATCATTAGCATCCAGAGGCTGATCAGACACCTCAAAGTGGCGTGGGTTAAACTTCAGAAAGCCCTTGATGTCTCCTCGCTTGGGAGGTGGAGGTAGCGGAACAAACTCATTCCTCCTGACACTTTCTTCAAAGCGTTGCTGGTTCTGTTGCATTGTTCCCAAGGCATTTGCAATACTTGCCAATGGAGCCCCCAGTTCAGGTGGTATGTCCTCCTCAGTACGGCGTGGTGGTGCCATCCTATGATTGATATAAAACTCAAGTCAGTACTATAATGGAGAATAATAATAATCCACAATAGTACCAAAATGGAATTAACCAAGATTAAAGGATACAAATTACTAAGATGATATTACAATATCAACAAAGTTCAAAGCACCTAGAAGATAGTAAGCATATCGCACACGACTGAACAAGGAGTGTGGTACACAAAGCTATCAAAGAAAAAAAATTCCGCAAATTTCGGCATTAAAACACCACTATATGCGCAAAACCACTTAACGAATCAAGATTGTTAATTCTACCAATTCAATATACAAGAGCGAATGATAAAAGTAGTGATATGGTCGTGACTCCATCCCGCACTCAAATCATTACTCCGCACATGAATAAGTAAAACACATATCCCAACTTTCTTCCTTCTTAAGATGAACCTAAAGATTAACAACTACGGAAACAAACACCCTTAACAAGATAGCGTCGGATAACAAAGAGTATGACAGATCGCGTCGGTTTACAAAAGCCTGTCGGTATGGAATGTACCAACAGTTGATAACCAAAAGGCAAATAGCGACAACAAGTGGGATGCAACATATAGACAAGGAATTACACACACACACACACACACACAGACTGACACAACCTATGGTACTACGGAACCCCGAACACGTGAATCCTAGTTTGAATTTTTAGAAGAGGATTGAAAACGTTACACTTCCTTACCAGAAAAGGGTGGGTGGGTGGGTAAGAAGAAAAATGGAAGGATTCCTACTCTCACGTTTTGTTTTTCCCTAGTATACATAACTACCAAAATATTTGCTAAACTGACAATGACCATTTGGCTGAGACCCTGAAGGGCGGGATGGATCTGATACCAATTGTAACAACCTCGGACCCTACGCTCTAAGTTCAAGCCTGGATGAACCAAAAGTGGTTAAAGTAGTACATCGAGGGCCCAGGGGCCCCCCACGTGTAGACTCGTCGGCCGCCCTAACCACTTCCAAGAACATCGGGGCAAGAGCAAGAGGCGTAGGCAACAGGCGAAGAGATCAAATACATACACAAGTGAGTATGTATGCAAGCTACCTTACAATAGTTCTCAGAGCCATACCATCTAAAAGAAATAGAAATATTGCAACGTCATATGACAAGATCCAAATATCCTTAATAGAGATATAGTGTAGGATAGCTCCTCATACATCAATCAACAGAGTATCGAGCGGAAGCGGGAAACAAGATCCGAGTACGGACAAGAAGCAAATCGGCATAAGATGCCACATAAATAAGCACGTCCCGCCCACAGATCTCGCGGATCCCCATCCCCGGAATCTCTACACCGAGTGATCGTTGCCGACATCATCTATCTCCTCCACCCAGTATCCGTCTTGCGAATACACATGTTCATCTGAATCAAACAATTTATCGTGTGAGACCCTAGGGGTACTCAGCAAGTCTTTATGCCACTAAAGGGGACATATACCTGGGGTGATGCAATTGCAGCAAAAGATAATAACTAACAAGCCTATAGATACTCCCTAACCATACGCCTAACCAATGATAGACGAATGTCCGTTAATTAGGAACAACAGTTATAACAGTATAAGTAACAGATCCATCCTCCTTCTCGCTTACCAACGAGAAAGCGGACGAACAACCCATATGTTGGCAGTTTTATTAACCATTCCATGAGTATTGCACTATTTACTAGTCAGGTATTTAGTCAACTTAAAAGCGGTACTTTAGTTATGCTTGTCTATGATCGAGAAACTGTGCTCCAAGTCATCCATAACCGCGGACACGGCTTTCAGAAAGATTTACCCTGCAGGGGTGTAGAAATAGCAACATACACTCGATCAACCTCGGAAAAACCAACTCAAAACCCAACAAGGCATTCACGACAAAACGATCACTGGATTCATGAAATATTTCAGGGGGCCACCCCACTAAGCTACCCGCAACAAAGTTGGCCGGCTTCGGAACGGACCCAGGGTTTGTGACGACGGCTGTAAACGACTGGGAACCCGAAAGTGTGACTGGGCTTGTCGATACCACGAAAACGTGGCACGTTCCAAAATAGTACAGGTGCTCCACGCACAATATTAAATAAAACAGTAAAGCATGGCATAGGTACAGGATAATAATAAAGCCCCAAACTACTTGTGGCCCCAAGAAATAGAAACAAATCAAGCTCTAGCTCAGGGGGGTTCATAAGGCCTCCCGAATGTGGATAGTGCGAATAGTCAAGGAACAGGAATCAAGTACTCGGGGTCCTACGAGACACAAGTGAGCATGAAAAACCAAATAGCAGATATTGCTCACTGGTGCCGCTTTCATTAGTTATCCCATTACTACTCAGGTTAAGTTGTTTAGGTACCTCGTTATCCATCAGACACTCACATACCCTACACATGCTGTTCTATGACTCGTTGTTGGGGGGATACCCCCGGGTAGGGTCACGCCGTGGTATAAAAGCCAAGTTAGCCAAGGTTCGGCAAGGCCAAAGCTGATGCTGGCCGGGTCACCTAAAGGCAGGCCGAATCACGGGGTAACCCGGACCAGGGGGCGTTCGCTTGACTAAGTCTCAACCGACTTAAGGAGTAAGTCGGAGGTGTTTGTTTTATTTTGTATGCAGGAACGGGTGTGGCCGGATCAGCTATAATCCGGGTCACGTCTATCTTCTAAGAGAAGGAAGGAATCTCGCTGGTCAAAAGAAGCCCCGGTACGCACTACCTGAGCAAAGCAAGCAAGGACAGGACCACCGGGGCGTGGCCGACAAGGGTGATGACGCCCATGTCGGCTGACGCGGGCGCCGCAGAGGCTCACGTAGCCTCTGCATGTGTGACGCGGGGGAAAAGCACCCCGGTCAGCTTACTACTTTGGGGGGAAGCATATCCTTAGGAATATGCTTCCACGTATGCCCTAGGCAGAGACCGAGCTCCCTCTATAAAAGAGGGTCTAGGGTTTTAGTAGAAGGGGTTGGTTTTTCTGGTGTTCCGTTTTGGCTAGGGTTTTAAGTGTGATCTGTGGGTGAGAGTAAGAGAGCTCCTTCTTCCTCCTCTCACCAATACATCTCTAGGAGCACTTGTAATCTTGGTAACAGAGCTATACAAACAACTGTGTGGAGAATCACTTCACTATCCCTCCCTGGATTCCCCTAGCGTGTATTAGTCCCCACCTTTAGCCTATCCATGGCATCTGCCGTGACACCACCACGCCAGTTGGCGCCCACCGTGGGGCTAGCGGCGCTAGCAGGGGTCAAGATCCGAATGGGAAACATCATCGGCACCGGCGAACGCATCGTCTCCGGGCTTGTTCAGCGCTTTAGAGCGCTGGATTTCGTCAGCGACAACGCTGGTTGCTTCGGCACGCGTCCTCTTCCGCGCAATGGCCTCTTCGTCAGGCTCGGCGCGCACAAGGTCTACGTTGCTATTGACGTGTCGTGTGTTCATCCGCGTGACGTCGTCGAGGCGGGGGAGCCACCCCTCACCGTGGTTCCCGGAACACGTATCGCTCGCTCCCAGGACCATGCAGAGGTGATGATGACTGCGCTAGGTGTGGGCGCGAGCAAGGATCCGGCGCCAGATCCGGAGGTAACGCCTAAGGCGCCGAGGAAAGGTAGAGGTCCTCCACTTGAGAGGCCAGAGAACGTGTTGAGGGAAGCAATGGATAGCTTGGCAAACCCTGTAGTAGCAGCAGTAGATCCGGCTCGAGCGCAGGCCGAGCTGGAAGAAACTAGGCAGAAAATACTAGAGGGCGCAAAAAAGATAGCCGCAACACAGCAGTCGTTGAATATGACGTTGCATAAGTACGCAAAGGCGAACAAGGTTGACGCTGTAAAAGTGAAGGGAAGAAATCTCATGAGCGAGATGAACAGAGAGGGTGATATTGGAATTGAGGAATCAGAAAACTGTTTGTCCGTGGGGCTGCCGAGGTATAGTACCCCGGCCAAGAACCTCAGAGCAGCGGATGCAGCTGCGTCAGAGTTAGAGGGTCTGATGGGTGAAGCCCGTCAAAGACAACAGGATAGGGTTAATGAGCTGGTTCGGATCACGAACAGGCAAAACGAGGAACTACTCAGAGCTAACCCAGAGAGAGCTAGAGCCTCCAAGATCGTCCATTCGGCGGTGGGTAACCTGGAGAAATCCGCTGGAGCCGCGTCGTCTCCTCATGGTGGTCCAAGGAGAGAAGAGGTAGTAACCTCGGCCAGACGGAACAAACAGATCGTCCCCTATGACCCAACGCGGGCAGGTAAAGGAAAAGAAGCTAAGAAAAATGAAGATCGACGGAGTGTGAGCCGAGGTGAAGCTGGCCGAGGTAACCGCGACCAAGGCAACGCCGGTCAAGGGAACATTGTCAACGGCAATGCCGGACAACGAAACTCGGCTGGAGCAGGACAACCGCAGCAGCGGAATATACCAAGGCAAGAGCAAAGTGCTGGCCGAGGTATGCAACAGAAAGGCGCTCCACGAGAGCAAGACAGGTATAATGATGGAGACTCGGAAATGGCAAACGCGGGATACCTAAGGCCGGACTATCATGTGATAGGGTCAAGATTGGGAAGCAGGGATTTGATGCCGGATGATGCCAGGTTGAAACTGGATCGACTGTATAGGTCGGAACAAATTGAATGTCAAGGTCCACCGGGTCCAGCATGTTTTGGTCCCCGGATCATGAAGGAGCCACCGGTACCCAACTTCTAGCTACCCAGGGGCACGAAGACATATGACGGCAGTACAAAGCCGGAGGATTGGCTGATAAATTATGCTACAGCTGTGAAAATTGCCACTGGCAACCTGAGATGGGCTGTACGATATGTACCCCAGATGTTGGAAGGACCGGCAAGGGTATGGCTGAACAATTTGCCGCCAGGAAGCATCAACTGCTGGATAGATTTCGAGGAAATGTTCATCAGCAATTTTTCGAGTACGTATCAGAGGCCAAATAGGCCGCAGACCATAGCTATGTGCAAGCAAAGGCCAAATGAGACGGATCGGGAGTTTTTAACCCGGTGGTGCACTGTGAGAAACTCGTGTGAGGGCGTGATAGAATCATAGGCCATAGCATGGTTTGCACAAGGGTGCAGATATGCAAGCGAGCTGTGACAGAACTTGCAAAGGAAAATGCCAACTACGTTGGCAGAGATGATACGGATTGCAGATTCGTATGCGTTGGGTGATCCGACTCAACCTAGGCTCGTATCAAACGAGTCAAACGATGAGTACTATCAGAGAGATGGGGCCGGATCATCCCGGAGGAATGAGTACAGAGGAAAAATGAGAGATGATAGACCGGATCATCGATACGGTTCGTACCAAGTTGCAGCTGTGAATCAAGATCAGCCCGGAGCAGGGGGCAGTCAACGCCAAAAAACTGGAGGGCAGTGGACTCCGAGAAACGATGGCAAGAAGACTTGGAAACCAGAGCAAAAGAAGCAGTGGCAAGAAAGGAAAGACCGTCCGAGGTATACTTATGAGTCGATGTTGGACCAGCCGTGTAAGTTTCACACGCCAAATCCGAATAACCCAGCGGGTCATACAACGAGGCAATGTGAGTGGATGCGCAAAATTGAACAAGGTGGTTCGGGGAATGCTCAGGCACCCCAGAATGATCAGCCTCGGTAGGAGTTACCCCGGCAGCAATTGCTCTTCGGAGCGAACACGCAACAGCTAATGTTGCCTCCCCCTCCGCCGAGGTATGATAACAATGCGAGAAGAGATGCAGTGTATCAAGTAGAAAATCAGCATCAGCCAGATAAGAGATACCCCAGAAATGAGGGGAGAAACGAGTACAGAGAGCACCATCAGAGCTATTGTGTGTTCACCACTGAGGAAACAGATAGAAAGAGCTTGCAGCGTAGGCATATGGAGGTGAATGCAGTAATGCCTGCAGTGACGAGGTACATGCCTTGGTCCGATCAGGAAATCACCTAGAGCATCAGGGATCATCCCAAGCTCATGCCAAGCCTTGGTTCGTATGCGTTGGTGCTGGATCTGACATTCATTGGACCTAGCATTAACGTAAGGTTCTCAAAGGTGTTGATCGACAATGGCAGTAGCATTAACATCATGTATGCGGACACAATGCGCAAGTTGGGTATCTCGGAGAACATGTTGCAGGCCACGAGGATAACTTCCATGGTATTGTGCCCGACATTTCTTGTGAGCCCATAGGCAAGGTCCGGGTTGACGTCTTGTTCGGCACAAGGGATAACTGTCGAACCGAAAATTTGGAGTTCGAGGTGGTGAACTTGGAAAGTGCCTACCACGTATTACTCGGAAGGCCAACCCTGAAAAAGTTCATGGCAAGCTGTCACATTAGCTACTTGAAGATGAAGTTGCCCGGACCAAACGGGGTGATTACCATTGCAGGGGATTTCCGACGTTCCATGGAGTGTGCGTCAGCTGGGTCAAACTTAGCCGAGTCACTTGTGATTGCGCAGGAAAAAAGGAAAATTCAAGAGGTGGCGGCATTGGCTCAGTCCGCGCAGCAGTATATGCCGACGCTGAGTAACCCACATGGAAGTGTCTCCTTCCAGGCCACGAAAGATACCAAGAAGGTTCCTGTTGATGACATGTTCCCAGAGCGCACCCGAGGAGCGCATCCGGAGCTGTGCCCATGGACATTGACATGGGAAGTGGTGCGCGAAACCCAAGGACTGCCTCGGCAAACATAGGGGCTGCTTCACTGAACCCGGGGACTACTCCGCAAGACCCGGGGACTACACAGCGTGATCCGGTAGAAGTTATGCCGGTGGATCAGATGGAGATTGATGAGGATGTGTTCCCTGTGCGAGCAATACCAGCTTGGGCACTACCTATATTTCAATTCCTGAAAGATGGAACGTTACCCACTGAGGAAGTGTTGTCCAGGCAAACATAGAGGAGGGCAAAGGCCTACACGATCATCAATTCCGAACTATACAAAAGAAGTGTGACCAATGTCCTCCAGCGATGTGTTGACCCAGAAGAAGGACTTGAAATCATCCGAGATATACATCAGGGGGAATGCAGGCATCATGCCTCATCCCGAGCCTTGGTAGCAAAATCTTTCCGGCACGGATTCTACTGGCCAAGTGCCTTAGTGCAAGCAGAAGATCTGGTGAGAAAATGTAATGGTTATCAGAGGTATGCTACCAAGACACAGATTCCAATGTCGGAACTCAAGAGCATACCAATCACTTGGCCGTTTGCCGTATGGTGCTTGGATATGGTTGGCCCATTCAAACCAGCAAGGGGAAATATGACTCACATTCTGGTAATGGTGGACAAGTTCACCAAGTGGATTGAAGTAAAGCCTATAAGAAAATGTGATGGAGCTACGACCGTAACGTTTCTCAAAGATATCATCTTGAGATATGGTTATCCTCACAGTATCATAACTAATAATGGCACAAACTTTGTGGAAGGAGCATTTGCGCGTTTTTGCCAGGATAAGAAGATCCGGCTGGACGTAGCCTCGGTAGCCCACCCCGCATCGAACGGACAAGTGGAAAGATCCAACGGATTAGTATTATCTGGGATAAAACCTCGGCTCATTGAGCCACTGCAAAGATCAGCGGGGTGCTGGATAGAAGAACTACTAGCGGTACTATGGAGTTTAAGAACAACTCCGAATTGATCAACAGGCTATACGTCGTTTTTTCTGGTATATGGGGCAGAAGCTGTATTACCAGCCGACATAGAGCATGATTCGCCTAGGGTCACCCAATACACAGAAGCCGAAGTGAAAGAAGCCCGGAAAAATGATGTTGATCTGCTGGAAGAAGCGAGAGAACTAGCAATGTCCAGATCCGCCATATATCAACAAAATCTCCGACGCTATCATAGCCGGAAAGTATGCCCCCGAGTATTTTAGGAAGGCAATCTGGTGCTCCAGTTGGTACAACGTACTGCTGGCATGCATAAGTTATCCCCCCCATGGGAAGGGTCGTTCATCGTGAGCAAGGCATTGCACAATGATTCTTATTATCTTATAGATGCAAAGCCAGAGGAAAAGAACAAGGCGGATAGGTCCGGAGAAGAATCCAAGCGACCATGGAATATATCTCTACTCCGTCCTTTCTACACTTAGCTAAGAAGTGTATGTATCCGAGTCATCTCATATGTCGGTATGTATGTCGGCAATGAGCTTATCAATGAAATGTTGGCACCTCGAGCAGTAACTCGGGGACTGCCTTAATAATGTTTGTTGTTTTCCGCGCGTCAGCTAGAATAAGTTATTCTACTTAACTCGGATTAGTAATGTGTGAGCACCAAGAACCCAACTCTTCGACTTGCTGCTGTCCAACAAGAATTGGCTTCATGGCAAGCAAGAGAACAAGTTTGGAATTGCGTAGCACATGAAAAACGACTAAGGAAAAGAATTTATTCGAGCCGACGTTTGTTTTTTGGACTAACCCTGTATTTATTTTCAAGTTATTATGCAGTTTTATTTTTGAGCTAAGTCTAAAAGTTTCCCAGTATTGTTAAGACAATTTTTGAAGCTCGGATTCGTAAGTCATAAAACCGAATCAAGGTAGACACGTACCGAGCCAAGAGATTGAATGAACAAGAAAAAGACTCGGGGACTACGCCCAAGTTAATCCGGCATAAGAACTTAGTAGCAAAATATCACATGTGTTTGGAATACAACTCCACCCGGCATACCGGGGATCTGATAAATTTTCGAGTTTTTTCGCTCAAGGAGCAGCAGGAGGAAGTTCGGCATCATCTTCGCCGCCTTCAATATCCGAGGTGTCATCTTCTCCTTCACCCTCCGAGCTATCCTCGTCATTCTCAACCTCTTCATCCGCAACGGCTTCCAGGAAGCTCGGCCCCTCAACCCATTCATGAATGGGAGCATATTCGATGAGGCTATGGGCGCAAGCCTGGCGCCGAGCTACCCACTCCGGGTCATTGGTCCATCTGGATCCTGTGCGCAGACGTGTCAGGAGGTTGAGATTGATCTTCTCATACCACGTGAGTATGTGGTGAAGAATGGTATCAGCTGCGGCACATCCAGCGGACTCTCTCCAGAGGTCAAGCTGAGTCTCGGTTTCCATTAACTTCTCAATGAGAAGTGCGGTGGTCTCCGGGGCTTCTTCGCCGGGCCAGAACGTGTTGAAGATGCGAGCTGCAGCGCCGAGGATGTCCTTGCTGTAATTTTTGATGAGCTCCATGCGAGATGACAAGCTGACCAACAGGTCCTCCAGGTCATAAGGAATCCCTTCACCATCAGGAGCGGCCGGAGTACCCCTTTGTCGACGGAAGTTGGCAACTGCTGCGCTCGCAATAGGAGTGCCCTCTGGAAATTTTCCTGGAAACGAGGCAAAGGAGGAGGGTCAAGAAAAGACATATGAAGTAACCCGGAGAAGTAGGTCGGAAAAGGGAAAGAAACTTACGTGATATATGACTGAGGATCCGGGCCAACTCCTTGCTGCAGTCATCACGTCTCTTCCGAAGCTTCTCGAGCTCAGCGTTCGCCGACCCAAGCTGGATGCCGGACTCCTTGAGAAGATCCCGGTCCTTGGCGATCTGGAGGTTGAGGTGCTCGCGCTCTTCTGTGTAATTCTGACCAGCCTTTTGAAGTTCGGATTGGTGCTGGGCCTTCATCTTCTCCATCTCAGCCTTGAGCCTGGCAATCTCATCGTCCTTGCTCCGGAGGAGGGCGAGCTCGTCATCTTTCTTCTGAAGCTCGGCTTGGTGCTGCCCTGCTTGTTCGAGAAAGTGCAGGATCATATCAGGCATGGGCACACTATCTTCAAGCGACGCTGAAATAGTGTGTTGGCCCGGCAGAGCCGAGGTATGAATGTTTGCCGAGCCAAGGAGAAAAGGAAGTGGAAAACACGACAAGGTCGGACAGAAATGACTTACCCTTGATCTGCTCCAGATTTTTCCGCATAATAATGTTCTCAGCTTCCACCCCAGCTGCGGAAACCGAATGATGAGATTAGTTCGGCAAAGGAAGATGAAGAAAAATGAAGAAGCGCTAAGGAAGAAATTTACCCCTTTTCTCGTATTCCTTGATAAGTGCAGCCTGCTTTGCGCGTAGCATCTTGTGGGTATCCAGCAAGCGTTGGAATTCAGCACTCCGGCGATTGGTGGTCACCTGAAAGGGATACAGAAACACAAGTTAGCTCGATGCATATTCGAAGTGTGCTAAAATCCGGGCCAAGTGGAACTTAACCCGGCTCTAGGTGTGTGCATATTCAAAGTGTACTAAAATCCAGGCCAAGTGGAACTTAACCCGGCTCTAGGTGTGTGCATATTCAAAGTGTACTAAAATCCAGGCCAAGTGGAACTTAACCCAGCTCTAGGTGTGTGCATATTCAAAGTGTACTAAAATCCGGGCCAAGTGGAACTTAACCCGGCTCTAGGTGTGTGCATATTCTAAGTGTACTAAAATCCAGGCCAAGTGGAACTTAACCCGGCTCTAGGTGTGTGCATATTCGAAGTGCACTAAAATCTGGGCCAAGTGGAACTTAACCCGGCTCTAGGTGTCTGTATATTAGAAGTGTACTAAAATCTGGTCCAAGTGGAACTTAACCCGGCTCTAGGTGTGTGCATATTCGAAGTGTACTAAAATCCGGGCCATGTGGAACTTAACCCGGATCTAGGTGTGTGCATATTCAAACTTCTCATGGAGCTACGTTAGTTTTCTAAAGAGCATCCGGCCGAGTAACAAGTTACTCCCCTAGAGGCTCGGGGACTAATGGTTATTATCTACAGCATGTAAAGGGGAAGCGACGTACCTCCATCATCCGCCCAACGAGGTTAATTGCCTTTGCGGCTGTGCTCATCTAGGCGGAAAACTCGGCGGGGCCGAACTTCACCGGGAGATCAGCGTCTTGAACTACCTCTGCCTTATTCCAATTCATGACAAATTCAATCAGGCTTGGAGGGTACCGTTCACCGGTGGGCATATGGGGCGCCACCAAGCCCTTCGCATGCGCTTCTTTCCTTTCAATCAAGGCAAGGGCTGGGCTGGTGTGCAGAACCATCTGATGTGCATCAGTTGGCTTGGCAGGGGCGTCCTTCGCTGCTGGAGCTTTCTTGGGAAGCATTGATGTGAGGGTACGCTGCCCAGCCTCGACGAATGTTGGCTTGGTAGCGTCCGGAGCCTTCTTGCCCTTGGCTTGCTGGGAAGAAGAAGCCGTCGCAGCAGATTTCCCCTTAGGAGCGGCCAGGGTAGTTCCTCGCCGGGGTTGAGAAGACTCGGACGAGGCAGAGGAGCTAGGCACTGGTGCTCTTGTTGTTGGACTTGGTGCCGCTACTGATGTTTTTGCAGCCGGAGTTGGTGCTGATGCCGGAGTTGGTATTGGTGCTGGTCTGGTTGTTGGTACTGGTGCTGGAGCCGAGGTAGCCTCAGTGGCTGCTGGTTGCGGCGATGCCGAAGTGGTGGATGCCGTCGCCTCAGCTGGGCCGGTCTCCCCCTCTCCAAGGTTACCCTCCTCTTGCCGAGGTGGAGCAGAACCCGGAGCGGCCGCAGAACCCTCTGGAATAGGGCTCAGCGGACGTGACTCGTCGTCACGACGGGGAGAAGGGCTAGGTCGGAGAGGTGAAGAGATGCTAGATCCACTTTGAGGGACCTCCACCGGAGCCCTGCAAAATCAAATAATGTCAGAAGAAAAATTACAACGATGTAAGGAAGAGCAAGTTACAGAAGGAAGAATGACTTATGCATCCGAGGTTTGGGCCTCCTTGGGTTTCCGAGCCCTTCGTGCTGGGGCCTTGCCTGCTGGCTTGGAGGCAGTCTTGTCCCCGGACTTCTTTCGCCTTTTAGCGGGCTGAGAAGGTCCGGAGGAAGAACTTGGAGCAGCCCCCCGCTTCTTCTTCGGTGCCACCGAAACAGGTTCGCCCGTAGCGAGGGGAGGATCCTCGTGGATGTGACCACCGGGGTGAGCTGATGCCGGAAAAGCAAAAGAAAGGGGACAGCCTCAACAGGTTCAATCACCTCGACATCCGAGTCATCTTCATCATCGGGCCAATCTCTAATAGAAGAGGATTTACCCGTGGGTCATTTCGTGGCGTCGGTCATCGGGAGGAACATCTCCTGGTCCAGCTCTTCCTCATCTGGAGTCTCCCGGTCCGGTGCCCACTTAAGGGTCGGATCGGTGCCATCCTCGAGGGTCTTCTGAAGAAATTGCTGAGGAAAGGAATGAACAAAAGAGTCAAAAAATGCAACAATAACTGACATGTAATTAGTCCGGGGTAAGTTTGCAACATGAAGCTTACCGCGGGAGGAAGCCTATCGCGGCAATAATGCTCAATCCCCCAAGTCCACTCGGAGGAGAAGTCCTTGTGGGTGGTGAAGAGAGCCTTAACCCGGTGATATATCTCCGTGTTGCTCAGCTCGAAGGAGGAGGTCCGGTTGGGATCACGGCCAAAGCTCATGTGGCACACCTTGTGGGTGAGCTTCTGGAGGGGGGGAATTCGGTTACGCACGAAAGTGATCATAGCATCCTCGTTGTGTAGCCCGAGCTTCTTCAGCTCCGCGAACCTTTTGTTGACCTGGTTGGCCAAGGCCGTGGGCTTCTTGGGAACGGCGTCCCACAGATTCGGGTTAGGTGGACCCGGAGTATAGGGGAGCAGCCGGATTAAGTCTTCGGTGCCTGTGTTCCGGATGTAAAAGAAAGTCCGGGCCCACCCTTTGCAGGATTCTAACCCGGTGACCCGGGGGAAAACTGAATACCTCCGGGCTGAGATGGAAGCCGCTCCGAATTGAGTGAGCTACTTGTCCTCCGGATCGGTGTGGATGTTTGGGATGACGTTGCGACGAAGGCCGAAAAACCGGATCCATAGCTCCTTCGTGGGCCACAGTCCGGCGTAGCCTTCGATCGTAGAAGCAAAGGCAGAAAGAGAAGTGATCGCGTTGGCTAGAAGATGGTGCGGCTGGAGTTGGAAGGTACTAAGCCAGTCCCGGAAAAAGTCGCTCACCGGCAACCCGAAGCCCCGTTGGAAGTGGGACAAGAACACGACGTATTCACCCGGATTGGATGAGGGGGCCAATTCGGAGGAGGCAAGGCGAGCCGCAACGCCGGCGGGGATGCGCCTGGTGCGGTAGAGCCAGTCCAGGTCGTCTTCATAGACCCAGGACCCGGCCCACGCATCGCGGTCTGCCGCCGCGGCGTCCTCCTCCATCTCCTGCTCAGCGACGATGAGCTCCTCTTCCGTCATCTGGTCTTCGCTGCCCTTGCTGGCGCTAGCGGCGGCGGGGGGCAGAGGCCTAGATTGGCGAGGACCCGTGGCGAGAGAGTTGCATAGCGGTGGCTGGGATGCAGAAGTGTGAGGGAAAAGCGCGGAGACGACGCTGCTATTTGGAGCACTGGTAGTGGCGCGGTCGCGAGGAAGACGAAAGAGAAGAGCAACGGGCAGAGGGGCGTGGAAGGAGAAAAATCCTAAGGGATGCGCCCCTCCGCTATTTAACCACTCCCTCAAGGGGCGAGTGGGATTGCATCCTACGGATCGGCCACACGCAGTGGCCGTGTATCACCTGCCCGGACCAATCAGTGGGGAGCCACACGGAGGGCCACAGAGCGGAGATGGTCCTGACGTGACATTGTGATGCGATAAATGAGGAGGCAAGCATGACGTGACCCACGCACAGTGATGACTGACAATTACTGCGGCGGTTACTGTGCAGGCCCTTAAAATAAGACAACATAATGATTACCCTTCACATGGGTTGACGTATGAGAGAAGGAAACGAGACCCAGATGGAACAGTGGTAACCCGTCTAGCAAGTGAAAACTTGGAATGTGCGGAGGGAAAGTAAAACCAGGAGGTCCGAGTTAAAGTGGTAACCCGGCCGGCAAGTGAAAACTTGGAATGTGCGAAGGGAATGTAAATCCATATAATCCGAGGTAAAGAGGTAACTCGGCAATAATGACCGGAGCACAAAATTGAACCTGATGTGGCCTTGGCGGCCAAGGCAGCTAAGACCGCACCAGCTTCGGGGACTAATGTTGGGGGATACCCCCGGGTAGGGTCACGCCGTGGTATAAAAGCCGAGTTAGCCGAGGTTCGATAAGGCCAAAGCTGATGCTGGCCGGGTCACCTAAAGGCAGGCCGAATCACGGGGTAACCCGGACCAGGGGGCGTTCGCCTGACTAAGTCTCAACCGACTTAAGGAGTAAGTCGGAGGTGTTTGTTTTATTTTTTATGTAGGAACGGGTGTGGTCGGATCAGCTATAATCCGGGTCACGTCTATCTTCTAAGAGAAGGAAGGAATCTCGCTGGTCAAAAGAAGCCCCGGTACGCACTACCTGAGCGAAGCAAGCAAGGACAGGACCACCGGGGCGTGGCCGACAAGGGTGACGACTCCCATGTCGGCTGACGCGGGCGCCGCAGAGGCTCACGTAGCCTCTGCATGTGTGACACGGGAGAAAAGCACCCCGGTCAGCTTACTACTTTGGGGGGAAGCATATTCTTAGGAATATGCTTCCACGTATGCCCTAGGCAGAGACCGAGCTCCCTCTATAAAAGAGGGGCTAGGGTTTCAGTTGAAGGGGTTGGTTTTTCTGGTGTTCCGTTTTGGCTAGGGTTTTAAGTGTGATATGTGGGTGAGAGTAAGAGAGCTCCTTCTTCCTCCTCTCGCAAATACAGCTCTAGGAGAACTTGTAATCTTGGTAACAGAGCTATACAAACAACTGTGTGGAGAATCACTTCACTATCCCTCTCTGGATTCCCCTAGCGTGTATTAGTCCCCACCTTTAGCCTATCCATGGCATCTGTCGTGACACCACCACGACACTCGCATGGCTCAAACAACTCCTGTAGTAATGGCTCATGGGTTTGAGGAACATGCTCGGTGGGGTTTAAAGTAAAGGCTATGCAGTACTTGGGATTCAATTTAATGCAATCGCGACTCCATGATGCAAGAATAAGGTAGAAGAAATAGGTACTATATGTATGCAAGTATGTGGTAGTGCTTGCCTAGCAGCTCATTTGAAGCGAGAGAAGGATCTGGGTAGTACTCCTGGGATTCCTGATATTTCCCCTGCTCGGCGTCTATCCGAAAAGAAGAACCAAACAAACAAGGGCCAACATAAATAAAGGGCACAAGCATATAAATAAAATGCGACAAGCAAACAAGCATGCCATGATGAATGACACACAATTTACATGGCAATAAAGTAGCATGGCAATGGTGAGGTGTGGGGACAAGAATAAATCATTTTATTAATTATTTGGTCAAGTTTTAATGCTATAAACAGTTCTAATTTTTAATAATGACAAGATGCATGCTGCAATTCATAACATGGAATGCATAGTTGGAACAGGCTCGTCGCGCTGATCGATTTAGATATATTATTTGTCAAATTTGGAGTTATAGAAAATAAAGTTATTAATTAAGAAAAGGGCATTTTTATTGCAATTAAACAATTTCGAAAATTTAAAATAGGCAAACAATACTTTGGATGGCATATTTGAATTCCTCACATTTTTCTGATTCAAAAACATATATCATTTGTATTATTTGGATAAGTCAATGAAAAGATATTATTTTCTAGATTTAAAGCATATTTAACAATTTTTGAAATCATTTTTATTAAACAGAAAAGGACCAGAGACTTTTTGCACACAGAGGGTAGCTAGCCGCAGCCGCTGACGGGTGGACCAATACTGAGCTGGCGGAACCAACGCGTAGCAGAGCCTTTTCTTACCGCCCGTTCATCCAGCCGCAGAGACTGACGGGTGGGGCCACGGCAGCCACAGGGCTACACGCGGGCACGCCAACGGGGGCTTGCCACGTGGGGGGAGCCGGGGAGCGCGGGTTGAGAAACAGGATGTCTGGGTGCCTTTTTTGTAAAAAGGACACATCGCATGACATGTGGGCCTGGATGGAGCGCGGGTTGAGGAAAACGAAAAGGGCAGGGGGCATTCGCAAAAGGGGTCAGCTACTGTTTTTCTTCCACCGGGTTTTCTCTGTCGAAACTAACGACACACGCGTGGCGGAAACAGAGGCATGGCCGGAGATCGAACTCACGATCTAGCACGTGCGCGCGGTGGCGGCGACCGCTACGCCTAGCGGGGTTTGGCGTTGGGTACCAGCTACGCGACTAGAAGGCCCTACTGCGGTGTGATGACGGAGGGGCAACTGCGTGCACCGTGCACTGAGGCCGCTCGACGAAATGATTAACACGTACCGGAAGCGCAGCGCGAGGAGAGGATGTCGGGGGGGTGCGTCGGCTCACCGCGGGAAGGTTGGTGGTGGTGGATCGGGCAGGAGCGCAGGGGATCAGCGGCGACGCTGGCAGCCGGCGGGTTAGGGTTTTTCATCAGCGTTGATGACGTGCAGCAGGTCTGGGCCTTCTCCTCCTCGACAGCGTGGACAGGGGCGACGCAGGGGTCTTCTCGGTCTTCCCTAACGCCTCAACGCCATGCCCGCCTCCTCCTTGCTACTGCGGTGGGTCGATGCCGACGATGGCCGAACGGAGATGGAAGAGAGTGGGGGTAGCGGTAGGTGGGGAAAGAGGAGTAGAAGGGCGAGGCCCTGGGGATCTAGGTGATGCTAGGCAGAGAGGAAGGGTTGATAAGGTCGAGGCAGAGGGAGAGCACATGGGGTGGATGGTGGCAGGGTGGAATAAGGTGGCGTGCTCCTTTCCTTCTCCTCCTCCTCACGTGCTCAGCGGGACTTGGGAGGGCTGCAGCTGGGGCCAGAGGGTGGATGCAAGGCGGCTCGGGTGGGGGCCTGGTTTGGCAGAGGGAGAGAAATAGAGAGGGGAGGGACTCGGCTAGGGCTAGACCGGCAGGGTCGGCATGGTGGCTCGGGCTGGGTTGCTAGGCTAGGGTTTTTGGGGCCGAGCCAGGGTGGTGGTACAGGGAGGCTTGGCCTGGGAGTGGTGGCGATTAGGATAGAGAGGGGAGAGTTTGGTCTTAGCCGAAGCTAGGAAGGAAAATAGCTAGGGTTTAGCTAGGTGTAAAGAGAGAGGGAGATAGTTAGGGTTTGGTGTTGTGTAGGTTTAGGTCTAGATAGGGAGGTGAGGGTGAGGTTTAGATGATGGCACCAAAAAGAATAAAGAGAGGAAGAGAAACTAGGTTGGATCATGGGAGAAAAACCATGCCTCACTTTACACCGGAGAAAAACCAAAGAAAGAGGAAAGAGAATGATCTTGCATGGCCCATGCATCTATAATAAATGCATTAACTACTATGGTGCAAACAATTGTAAAAGTCCATGGCATTTATTAGCACATGCACCAAAATTATGGGATTAAGACCAAGCCAAAGAACAAGAGTGGTGTCCCAAGTAGAATAGATGGAAAATGCTCATATTTGAATATAATGTGGGCATGCTAGTGTGTATGTTCCACTAGGTAAGTATATAGCCATAATTATATTCATACATGATCAAATACTCCAAACCAAAGCATATGGAAGCTAGACAAGGAAAATACTCACATAACATGCAAAGGTGGCCATGTGGCTCTCCACATATCAACATTGTGAAAACAACATGATGCATATATGGGAGCATGTGGAAGTAGAAGTGGATCCATCCCAACCCACATGAGCTAGAGGTAAACCCAACTAAAATGCAAATCTCACATATAGTTGGATGGTAGAATTAAAGGGGTGGTGACAAGAAAAATGTGGTGGAGTTAATAAAAGATATGCCCCCAACTCAACTTGGGCATCAAGCCTTTATCAAGAGCCAAATACAATATATCAAGAGGCAAATACAATTAATAATGCATATGAGATAAAAACCAAAAGAAAAAGGGTTTTATATGATGCTCACATGCAATGTGGCATGATGACATGAGCATGATATAATAAATGCAACAAATATATGTAGGAAGTAGCATTTTATTATTAGACCATGTAGCATTACAGATGTTAGACAGATGGGATGCTACATTGGGCTTCCGCTGTATTCAGGCGATATATACCAAGCTCGAGTACCTGTAGGGTATACCCATGTCAGATGGCGAAGGCAACGAAGAAGAGGAAGAAGCTTCTAAGCTCAGCGAGGATGCGGAAGATTCAGAGGACGAGGGTGATAACCTAGAGGAAGAGGCAGGAACTTGTGATCCGCCTACAGACACCAAATTACCCCTCATTCGACTGATGATCCGGATCCTCCTACCGATGATCTAGCTCCTGCTACTGCTCCATGAGCCAAAACCACTTTGATATTCATCAGATCCCCGGTATGCCAGGTGCAAATGTATTTAAGCATGATGGTTCGCTTTTCTTCAATTGCCTGTGTTTTTCTATTAAGTTATTAATGTCGGATTAACTTGGGCATATTCCCCGAGTTTCCTTTTCTTGTTCCCCCCAATTTTATGATTCGGCTCGCGTCTACCTTGATTTGGTTTTTTGACTTACGTGTCCGAGGTTCAAAAAGATTGACTTAACAATACTTGAAACTTTCGGATTAGCTCAAAATAATTCAACATAACATAAGCAGAGTAAATACTAGGTTAGTCTGAATAAAAAATGTTGGCTCGGTTACGTTCCTTTCCTTAGTCAGTTTTCATGTGCTTTGCAATTCCAAACTTGTGCTCTTGCTTGCCATGAAGCCAATTCTTGTTGGACAGCAGCAAAGTCGAAGAGTTAGGGTTTTGGTGCCTACACACTACTAATCTGACTAAGGTGTAAGTATTTTAATCCACCCGACATATAGAAAGTAAATACAGAAAAGACAATTGTTAAGGCAGTCCCCGAGTTTCTGCTAGGGGTGCCGAAGTTTAATTATATGCTCATTGCCGACATACGTACCGACATAGGAGTGACTCGGATACATTCACCTCTTTTCTAGGTCTAAAATGGATGAATTAGAGCTACATTCCATGGACGCTTAGATTCCTCGCCAGACCTTATCGCCTTGTTCTTTTCCTATGGCTGTGCATCGATGAGATAATAGGAATCATTGTGCAACACTGTTCTTAGAATGAAAGGTCCTTCCCATGGGGGAGATAGCTTGTGCATGCCAGCAGTGTGCTGCACCAGCCGAAGTACTAGATCACCGTCCCAGAACACACGGGGGTTTACTTTCTGGCTATGGTAGCGTTGGAGATTTTGCTGATATATGGTGGATCTGGACAAGGCCAGTTCTCTCGCTTCTTCTAGCAGATAAACATCATTTTGCCGGGCTTCTCGCACTTTGGCTTATGTGTATTGGGTGACCCTTGGTGAATCATGCTCTATGTCGGCTGGTAATACAACTTCTTCCCCATATACTAGAAAGAATGACATATAGCATGTTGATCGATTCAGAGTTGTTCTTAAACTCCACAGTACTGCTGGTAATTCTTCTATCCAGCACCCTGCTGATCTTTGCAGTGGCTCAATCAGCCGGGGTTTTATCCTAGACAAAACTAGTCCGTTGGATATTTCCACTTGTTCATTCGATGCGGGGTGGGCTACTGAAGCAATATCTACCCGGATCCTCTTTTCTCGGCAGAACCTCGCAAATGCACTTTCAGCAAAGTTTGTGCCATTATCAGTTATGATACTATGGGGATTGCCATATCTCAAGATTATGTCTTTGAGGAATGTTAGAGTTGTTGCCCCATCACATGTCCTGATTGGCTTCACTTCAATCCACTTGGTGAATTTGTCCACCATCACCAAGATGTGAGTCATGTTTCCCTTTGCCAGCTTAAATGGTCTGACCATATCCAAACACCATACCGCAAATGTCCAAGTGATAGGTATAGTTTTCAATTCCAACATTGGCATATGCGTCTTTGTGGCGTACCTCTGATATCCATTGCATTTTCTCACAAGATCCTCTGCTTGATCCAATGCACTTGGCCAATAAAATCCATGTTGAAAAGCCTTTGCCACTAACACTCTGGAAGATGCATGATGACCACATTCTCCTTGATGAATATCTCAGAGGATGTCAAGCCCTTCTTCCGGGTCTACGCATCGCTGCAGAACACTTGTAACACTCCTTTTGTATAGTTCAGCATTGATGATAGTGTACGCCTTTGCTCTTCTCTGGATTTGCCTTGAGAGTATCTCATCATCCAGCAAGGTTCCCTATTTTAGGAATTCAAATATTGACTTTGCCCATGCAGGTATAGCTCAAACAGGGAAAAGCTCTTGGTCTATTTCCATTGCATCCACCGACATTACTCCAGCCGGATCAAGCCCTATAGTCCCTGGGTTCTGCACGGTAGTCCCCGGGTCTGCTGTGGTGCTTCCCTAGTCTATACCCATAGGAGTAGCTTCTGATCCGGAGAGAGCCGGGACATAAATTGAGTCGGATTCTAGTGACGGTGTAATGGATGGTTTTGTCAAGTGTTGCAAAGCAACGCCTGGCGGGATTGGCTGCCGAGATGACCCTAACTTGGATAATACGTCGGCTGCCTCATTTTTGATCTGAGGTACGTGATGGAATTCTCATCCTTCAAAGAACCCACTTATCTTTTGGACGTGGAATCTATAAAGGTCCATGTTTGCATCCAGAGCATCCCAATTGCCAGACACTTGCTGCACCACCAAATCCGAGTCTCCAAAACACTATATCCGATGTATTCCTATCTCCTTTGCTACCTAAAGTCCATGCATGAGCGCTTCATACTCGGCAACATTGTTTGATGCGCTAAAATGGATCTACATGACGTACTTCAATTCATCCTTTTTAGGCGAGGTGAGCACTACCCCGGTCCCTAGTCCTTCCTTTAGATTTGATCCATCAAAGTGCATTCACCAGTAATTTGAGTCCGGTAGAGGTGGTTCGTATTGCATCTCAGCCCAATCCACAAAGAAATCCGCCATAGCTTGCGATTGATCGCATCTCTTCTATCAAACCGTGGTGCTTATGGGGCCAACTCGATTGCCCATTTTGCAATTCGGCCGCTAGAATCATTGTTGCCCATAATCTCGGATATGGGTCTTCACATACCACTTTGATGGGGTGCTCCTCAAAGTAATGCTTAAGTTTTTTAGCTACCATGTACACACCATATGCCATCTTTTGGTAGTGAGGGTAATTCTGCTTCGATGTCGATAATACTTCGCTCAGGTAATACACTGGTCTTTGCACCAACTTACCTTCCTCATCGCGTACCACCACTATTACTGCACTTACGACTCGATTGGCCGCGGCTATATAGAGCAACATCAGCTCCTTGGGTAGTGGCACGGCTAGTACTAGTGCAGAAGATAACATATTTTTTAATTCTCGGAACGCACTATTAGCTTGTGGTGTCCATGTAAATTTATCTGCGTTTTTCATTAACTGGTAGAGGGGTAATGCCTTCTCTCCTAGCCGACTTACAAACCGACTTAATGATGCCAGGCATCCCGTAAACTACTGCACATTGTTAAGACACTTTAGCAGTTCCATCTTCTCTATGGCTCGGATTTTGGTGGGGTTGGTCTCGATACCTCGGCTGGATACAAGGAAACCGAGTAACTTCCCTGCCGGCACACCAAACGTACATTTCTCTAGGTTAAGCTTCATCTGGAACCTCCTTAGGTTCGCGAATGTTTGTCAGATATCATCAAGGAGCATTTTAATTTCCTTAGTTTTGATTACAACATCATCCACATATACTTGCAAATTTTGACCTATTTGGTCATGCAAACATTTTTGCATGCATCGTTGATACATTGCTCCAGCATTACGTAAACCAAACGGCATAGTGCGATAGCAATAAGGCCCGTACGGGGTGATAAACATAATCTTTATTTGATCATCCGGGTTCAAGGGTATCTGCTGAAAGCCAGAATAAGCATCTATGAATGACAACAACTCACACCCAGTAGTTAAATCTATGACCTGATCTATCCTCGGTAGTAGAAATGGATCTTTTGGACACGCCTTATTCAGGTTCATGTAATCGATACACATGCGCCATACCACTGCCACATTCAGATCATCCTTCTTCTTTTCCACGAGCACCGGATTAGAGAGCCAATCCGGGTAAAGTACCTCCATGAGAATTCCGGCTGCAGGGAGCTGAGCTATCTCATCTCCAATGGCTTTTCTCCTGTCTTCGGCAAAGCGGCGGAGAGGTTGCTTCACCGGCTTTGCTCCGGGTCTTACATTCAAAGAGTGCTCTGCCAACTCCCTCGATACACCTTGTAGGTCCTATGTAGACCAAGCAAAGATATCCCGATTCTCACAGAGGAAGTTAACGAGCCCGCTTTCCTATTTGTCGCTTAACCCAACACCAATAGTTACGGTGCGCTCTGGGAACTGGTCATCAATAGACACTTTCTTTGTATCTTTTGTCGCTTGAAATGAAACACTCCCATGTGGGTTAGTCAGAGTCGACATATGCTGCTACGCAAACTGAGCCAATGCAGCCACTTCCAGATTTTTCCTCTTCGCTTGAGCAATCACAAGTGACTCGGCCAGGTTAGATCCGGTGGAAGCACACTCGATAGAATGCCTGAAGTCCCCAACTATGGTAATCACTCCCCTTGGTCGGAGCAATTTCATCTTCAAGTAACTGATGTGAGTACTTGCCATAAACTTGTTCAGTGTAGGCCTGCCGAGTAACACGTGATATGCGCTTTCCAAGTTCACAACTTCAAATTCCAAGTTCTTAGTCCAGCAATTGTCCCTTGTGCCGAGTAGCATGTCAACCCGGACCTTGCCAATGGGCTCACAGGAGATATCCGTCATAATGCCATGAAAAGTTTTCCTTGTTGCTTGGAGCATGTTCTCCGATATTCCCAACTTGTGCATGGTATCGTTGTACATGTTATTAATGCTACTTCCGTTGTCTATCAGTACCTTGGAGAACCTCACGTTGATAGTCGGCCCAATGAACGTCGGATCTAGCACCAGCGCGTAGGTTCCAGGACTTGGCATAAGCTTTGGTTGGTCCTTGATACTCCAGGTAATCTCCTAATCCGACCAAGGCATATACCTCGTCATAGCCGACATTATTGCATTCACCTCCATGTGCTAGCGCTGCAAGCTCTTTCTATCAGTTTCTTCTGTGGTAAACATGCAGTAACTTTGGTGATACTCTCTGTATTCATTTCTTCCTTCATTGCCGTGATACCCTTGGTCTTGTTGTTGCTGGTTATTCACTTGATGCACTGCATCCCTCCTTTCTTGATTCTCATAACTCGGTGGAGGTGGAGGCAACATCAACTGCTGTCCATTCCCCCCAGTGAGCTGTTGCTGCCGAGGTGCTTCATTCCGAGGTGCTTCGTGCCGAGGTCCATCATGCCGAGGTGCATCGTGTCGAGGTGCCTTAGCATTCCTCGAGCTACCATGCTCTAACTTCCTCATCCATTCACATTGTCGGGTCATATGATTTACCGAACTATTTGTACTTGGCGTATGGAACTTGCGTGGCTGATCCAACATAGAATCGAACGTATATCTCGGACGATCCTTTCTTTCCTGCCACTGTTTCTTCTGCTCTAGCGTCGAAGGCTTCTTGCCCTCACCCTTTTGCTGCCAATGTTGCCCTCTAGTTTTCTGGCGCTGGCTAGCGCCAGCATTGGGTTGATCCCGGTCTACAGCCGCTACTTGCTGCGAGCTATACCTGTAATACGGATGACCGTCTCTTCTTTTACCTCGGAAGCCATTCCTCCTAGATGATCCGGAACCGTTTATGTTGTAGTATTCCTCATTCGACTTGCTTGACGTTAGCCGAGGTTGGGTCGGGTCTCCCAAAGCATACGAATCCACGATCCAGATCGTCTCGGCCAGTGTAGTTGGCATATCTCGCTGCAACCTCTGCCACAACATACTTCCATATCTACAGCCTTGGGTGAATCACGCGATTGCTTGTGATTCAATTACCCCTTCACAGGAATTGCGCACATTACACCACCGAGTCAAAAACTCTCGGTTAGGCTCATTCGGTCTCTGCTTGCATAACGCCAAAGTCGGCGGCCTATTCGGCCTCTTGTAGGTGCTCGAGAAGTTGCTGATGAACAACTCCTCGAAATCTAACCAATAGTTGATGCTTCATGGCAGCAAGTTGTTCAACCAGACCTTGCTAGTCCTTCCAACATCTAGGACACATATCTCATAGCCCATCTCAAGTTACCCGTGGAAATGTTCACTGCAGATGCGTAATCAATGAGCCGATCATCCGGCTTAGTACTACCGTCATGTGTCTTTGTTCCTCTTGCCAACTGGAAGTTCGGCACTAGCTGTTCTCTCATGATCCGGGGTCCAAAACATGCCAGACCCAGAGGACCTTGCACCTCAATAAGCTCCGACCTATAGATTAGGGCTAGCTTTAGTCTTGTGTCATCTGGCTGGAAATTCCTACTCCCCAACTTTGATCCAATCACATGGTGCTCTGGTCTAGGAAATTTGGCATCAACCATTGTTGAGTAACCATCATTGTACCTGTCTTGACCCGGACGAGCATTTTGTTATTGCATTGCCTGGCCTACACTTCTCTCCTACCGAGGTGCGTACTGCTGTTGCTGTTGCCGAGGTGCATTTTTCCCTGTTCCCACCGGATCACACTGTCCGGCATTGCCGTTGGCACTGTTCCTCTGATCGGCATTGCCTCGGTAGCGGTTACCTTGGCCAGCTTCACCTCGGCTGGCACTGTGATGGTCGTCATCAACTTGCATTGCTTTTCCTTTTCCTACCTTTACTGGGTCATACGGGACCATTTGTTTGTCTCTTCTACCCGAGATTAGCACTTCCTCTCTCCTAGGGACGTTACCAGGGGTCGACACAGGTCCAGCAGATTTCGCTGGGTTATTTATTTCCGAATAAACTACATGAGATGCTCCGGGTTGTGCCGGGTTTGCCTTGTTTATTTCCTCATTATGCTGACATGCTACCCTCAACAAGTGGTTAACTCTTTCATGTTGCCTCTCTCGGGCTTCTGCGGTTAAGCCTTCTAACTCGGAGGTAGCTGCATTGGCATCCCTGAGGGTCTTAGCTGGGGTACTCTACCTCTCCAGCCCTGCAGTTACTATCATAGCTGTCTGACCCAGCCTAGGCACATACTCCCTGTCAATCTCAGTACTCAGGTTTCTACCTTGAATTGTTACTCCATCTATGCAGTTTGCCTTTGCATAATCCCGTAGAGTGATATTCAGTGATTGCTGTAACTCAGCTACTTTTTTCGCACCAGCTAGCATTTTCTGCCTAGTTTCCTCTAATTCAACCTGTGCCTGAGCCAGGTGTACTACTGGCACTATGGGTGTTTCTAAGCTATCTATTGCCTGTTGCAGTACATTCTCTGGCCTCTCTAGTGGAGGGAATATGGACCTTGCCTTCTTTGGCGTTGCCTTCGGCTCTAGCGCCGGATCCTTGCTTGCTGCTGCATCTGGCGCCATCATCATGACCTCAACGCAGCTAGCGGGGCAAGTGATACGTGTGCCACGAGCCGCGCTGAGAGGTGGTTTGCCTCCCTCGACGACGTGCCGCGAGTGTACGCATGACTCGTTGACGCCGACATAAATCTTGTGGGCGCCAAGCTTGATGAAGAGGTCGTTGCGTGGAGGAGGACACCCGCCGAAGCTCCCAATGTTGTCGCTAACATAGTCCAGCGCACCAAAGTGCTGAACAAGCCCGGCGATGACGCGCTCGCCGGTGCCGCAGATGTTTCCCGTCCGGATTTTTACCCCCGCTAGCGCTTCTAGCGCCATAGTGGGCGCTAACTGTCATGGTGGTGGCACGGCAGATGCCATGGATAGGCTAAAGATGGGGCCAATGTGCACTAGAGGAATCCAGGGAGGGATAGTGTGGTGATTCCACACACAAGTGTTTGTATTTCTCTCTTGTTGGATGTGATTACAAGGGCTCCTCGAGCTGTTGGTGAGAAGGAGACTAGTTCTCTTACTACCCACCACAAAGCTCTAGGGTTCTTTCTTAACAGAATGATCGATCCCCTTCTATGGAGACCCTGGTGCTCCTTATATAGGGGAGCCCAGGTTACAAATCTAGGGCACACGTGGAAGCATATTCCCCGAATATGCCCTTTGGGTAAAGCAAGATGCCTCTTTTTACACTTTAAATGGCTAGTCCGAACTCAGGGCGTAAGCCTCCCTGAGCCCCTCTGTGGCGTTGCATCACCAGACACTGATAGCGTCAACCGACACTGGCTATGCCACCTTTGTCGGCCATGCCCCACTGGTCCTTCCGTCTGCCTGCTTCGCTCATGCTACAGTGGACAAAGGCTAGCTTTTGACCAGCGAGAGATTTATTCCTTCCCTTGGAAGCCAAGTGATAACCCGGCTAGAGCCTGGCTAATCCGGCCATGAGGGTACCTGAAAACACGGTAGATCGAACATAGCCGACATATGTTTTATGCCGGCTAGGCTAACGGTAGCTGAACACCCACCGGGCTGGATTACTCTGTAAGTCAGCCTGCCTTGAGGTGACTCAGCCAGCATTCGCTTTGACCTTGTCGTACCTCTGCTAACTCGGCCTTTATACCCTGGCGTGACCCTACCCGGGGGTACTGCCCCAACACTGAGGCACCCTTCTCCCTCCCGGTGACCACTTTATGACATTCCCAGTATGTACATCCACACCACTTTTTGCATAGAATAACACGATGGCGCCTGGAGTGGCAACATCCTCTATAGAATCTTGAGCTTCTCCACCTGCTCGACGTAGAGTCTCCATGGATTGTGCACCAATGACACAATGCCTCCATGTGTTGCGTGGAAACAACAAAGTTGCATCCTTGTCCGAAGCGGGCCTATCAAAGGTGAAAGGGCAAATGCCCTAATCCATTATTTTGGTTAAATGATGACACCAGAGCTAAAGTGTGGAATAAAATTATCTGCTATCGAATACACATGTTTTAGTATGCAAGTGATGACGAGAGGTGGTGGGAGAACCCCCATTCTCTATTCAAGGAATGAGCCGGTGTTTTTGTTGTTTGTTCTGTCTCTTTATTTTTTAGTCTATAGGAAACACTACACTACTAAGAGGGGTGGTCTTGATGAGCTATTTGGGAATGTTTTACACCATATACACATCCTAACACAAACCAGCTCCACACCCACCTTAGATGAGTCGTAGTCGTCATGGAAAAATAGCTCATATTGGGTTACTACGAAACCGACGGGATCTCTGGCTAGGCCGGCCCTATCGCCAAAGTGATCAGCCACTGCCGAACCATTCCGAACGCCGCCGGAATTGCCCTCTGTATAGGTATTTGATGGTGTACCAAACGGTTTGGCTATCGCCGGTTCTTCCAGTCGGGACTTTGGCCCGCTGTGTTGGAAATATGCCCTAGAGACAAATAATAATATAGATTACTATCAGATTTCACAAAGTTTAGAATTAGGTTTTATATCATGCTATAACTGCATTGAAAGGAAACGTCAATACATGTGTGATATGTAAACAACCAGGAGTTCCCGGTGAATCTCTAATCACCGGTTCATTGGTCAACAAAGGATCAAGGTTTCCTGATCATGTGGTATTTGTGCCAGTTGACAATGGAGTCACCTCGTTGGGAGAATGAGATGATGAACATACCCAATCTAAGCATCATGACATGATCATGTCAGAAATTTCAAGTTACAATGATTAGGAAACGCAGTGTCTTGTTTCTTAGACCGTGAGACCATATCAATTGTTGTGGTATTGTCAATGAGTACGCCATGGAGGGGTCCTCACGTAGTGTGTTTAGATAGGTGGGGGAAGGTGGTGAGTTGACGGGTATGAGGTAACACAGCTTACCCAGGTTCAAGTCCCACAATGGTGGTGGAACTCTACTCCTGCTATAAATCACTATAATGACAATACGCTGAGTTACAGGGATCGATTCGTTGTGTGAGGTGTTGCTCTAAGAACTATGATTTTCCCCTAAATACTCCCACATGTCCGTCTTATAGAGGCGCCAGAACCTAGGGTTACAGGGAAAGTACCTTGCCAGACAGATTATAGAGTCCTACACTAATACTTACTAGTCTTTGTGTCTTGTACTCCAAGGCTCTGAGTAGGTCGGTGAATGCAACATAGCCTTTCTTTATCTGGCATGGGCCTCCCTTCTGGATCCATCTAACTAGGTTGCCCAGTAGGCCATGGGCCATGCTACTAACTATAGGACACCTGGTTTATCCGGATTAGCGACATGCAATGGTGGTAGCCATTTAGCACATCCCCAACAATAGCCCCTAGAGGACTTTGAGATATTGCGCCGTCTTGCCTTTTGATCTTGAATGCTTCGTCTAGATGATGCTGGCAATCCATCAAGCAATATCTCAAAGGTCTCCCGAAGAGCCCTGCAAACCTCTCTGTCTTCATCGTGTAAGCCAGACATTCTTCGTATCTTTTCTTCCAGAGTCAGATAGTTTCTAACTTCTATGGAATCTTCAGACATGACTCCTCCACTACAACTGTCAGTAGGATTACATAGGCTATAGCCTACGCTACCTCGAAACTCACATATGGCAGTGAATTAATCATTAGCCAGTAGTAGCAGCGCTCCATCGATGGAGGCGGCTCCCGAGGCTTCAAGCGAGTTGTCTTAGGGAGTATCCATCCCGTCGGAGGGAGTAGTGATTCCTGTCTCCACCGTGGTGGAATCCACCAATGGTGACTACAAAAGAGCGGCACTTGATGTCACGGAAGAGGATGCTGAATCCCACAAGGGATTATGGAGGGGCTCTGACCTCTCCGCCGATCAACTACAAGAACTCATCATCGAGGGATATCTCTCGGTGATGAAAGGATTGGTCCGGTAGCCAGCACCGGCCAACAAAGTGGTCCCTTCTCCCCAAGCCAGAGGAAAGGTATACCTCAAATCTTAACTAGTACGTGGCATTAGCCTTCCACTCTCCACCTTCTTCCTTGAAATCCTCCGACACTTCCAGGTTCTCCCCCACAATCTTTTTGCCAACAATATTGTTGTACTTAACAACTATGTAGCTTTGTGCAAAGGATACCTAGGAATCAAACTTAGGTTAGATCTGTTAATATATTTTTCACCCTTAAGAGAGAGTCCGGAGAGTCCAAGGATGAACATCGGAACTGTGGAACCATTAGCTTAAAGATCCATCCTAACCGGCGGTTCCCTGACATTATTGGCCATGAGTCCTGTAAGAATTGGTAGCATACTTATTTCTACGGCCCAGATATCCCTCAGGCCGGCCATGAAGACTCGTACCCCAACTTTGTCGATAGAGCTGCCCTCAGGGCCACCACCTGCAGATCCGAGGGCCCCCTCGCGTCCGACGACGAGGCCTCACGCGTCATAAGGCGGATCAAGTGGCTGGTAGACGGAGGGCTAACCGACCTGGACCTAGCCATGTGTTGGTTCACAAGGCAGATCCAACCTCTGCCGCATCGTGCCGAGCTCATGCACAAGTACTCCAAGGAGAGGGAAGATCCTATGCGGATTTCCAAGGACAACTTCTCCGTGGACTCCATCAAGCTTCGGCTTAAGGACCTTGTCAAGGTGAAAGACAAGAAGCATGGCTTCAAGATCACCTTGGACATGTTCGAATGCAGAAAATGCCCAGAGGTAACTATGTTTCTTTTTTTCTTTTATATATATTGTAAGGCTTTCCATCTTGAATGTATCAATCATCCGACATGCTGTTTGACCCACCAGCTGGCAACCTTGGTGGCGGATCTGATGGCCTCCCAAGTCTACGATCCAACACTGACGAATATTCAGGTTGTGTCCGATGATGATACCTCCAAGGATCATCCAGCTCTGGCAGCGCGGAAGCGGAAGAACTCCACCTCTGACGCTGCTACCAATGGCAAGAAGAAGAAGAAAACGGAGAGTGGAGTCTCCAAAAAATCCACTGTCGCCTTAGAGGCGGAGAAGAAGAAATCCACCGGCACCCCCTTGACCAAGGAACTAGCTGAAGTGTAAGTATATTCATTCTCCGACTTAACTTTGCTTTGCCCTTATTCAATCCCTGTACTTATACTTTGTATGTTTCAGGAAGAAATCTGATGTTAGTTTGAGGCGAACCTCCAAAGATGCTGGAGGTTCCAAAAATATTCATGATATGTTTTCCAAGTCATCACCACCATTGCTCCCCCAACTCCTGCCTCTAAGCCTTCCATAGGCTCCGCTAGAACGCCGTCCCTCGTCATCCCTGAGACCTCCATCATGGAGATAGACATCAATCCAACACCAGATGTGTCAGGCCTGTTGGTACGGACCTTGCTCCTCACAGTCAGGAAACATAGGAGAGTACCTCCTCCAAAGTGGCTGAAGCTTCGGCTGAGGATGCCACTAAGAAAGGGAAGCAGCTAGAGGAGGGAGCAGAAGTAGCAACAACAACAGCAACGGTAAAGCTGGGAGCCACTGCGTCTTCGACTGCTATCATTGCATAGGAGACAGCTAGGGCTTCATCCATGCCTCCGGCTTCTACAACTCCTTTGCCTCTGAGTCCTCCGACATTGAGCTTGGACGATCTCATTCAATAGGAAAATTCCATTTATAACAATGCCCGGACCTTCTACAACGCATATGCCAACATGGCCAACAATTTGAGGGGTATTGCTATTGGAAGTCTTTGATCTTTACTTTTTACTTTATAATATATCCCACTATAGCCCCCTAGATCTTAGGTGGAAAACTAGTACTTATTGGCCTGAGTGCTCGAAAGAACTAAGTGTAGAACTTGATAGTGTAGCCCCTGAGTTTCTAGTTAGAATGAATAATTCCGGCTAGATACTCTAAGAGAGAGCACACCTGAATTAAAATCTGATACTATAGCCCCCGAGCCTTTAGTTGAAACTGAGAAGTTCTGACTAGATGCTCTATAGAAACTATGTACTTCATCTCTTTGCAAAATGAGAATGCCAGGAGGAAAACTGCCAATGATAAATATGCCAAGCTGCAAGAAGCGTTGGACATTGAAAAGGGTAAAACAACCTTTCTAAAGGAACATATCACAAATAGCAAGCATTTGTTTTCATCCAGCAGCTCCCAATTTATCACTTGGAACCATTTCATCCGAAATCCCACAATGATGTCTTTGTTCCGTCTTATAGAAACCGTTGCCAAGGCGAAGAGCATCATTAAGCAATCCAAGCATATCCAGCAGCTCGATGACGAGAACAAAATTCTGAAGAAAGACCTGGCCGATGCCATCAAGGGCCATGAGAAGGCATTGAACATTATGCAAGAATCTGTCGAATCTGAGGTTCATCACCTGAAGAAGGAGATTGAACAACTCAAGGAGCAAAAGCAGGTTGCCAAAGAGAAGAATGCTCGAGGCCTTGAGGTGTACAAGAAGCTTCAGAAGGAGCATGACATCTTGGTGGAGACCTGCCAACAAGCTGAATCCGGCATCTTCGGTAACTTACTCCATCTTGTGTCAATTCTGTAAGTTGGATAAATGTACATGTATCATTGTACTCATGACCCTTATCTCTGACAAAAAACACAGCTCCCATTGGAGTAACAAATATGGGTGAAGGTGCTCCAGATTCAAAGGAGTGCATTATTCTTGTTGGCAACTTCATCAATACTGCCATCAATCAAGCCAAGGAGATTTCCAGGCCACTGGACATTACCATCAAGGCAACAAATTCTGCCACCAAGTACTCAGAAATCATGCACCCCGAGAAAGTAAAGAGATGGAAAGCATCTTGTATTCGGGCTGGTGCAAGGATGTCCTTGTCCTTGGTTAGGGTACAATACGACAAAGCCGACATCGACTTGGTGAATTTCAGCATGCAGAAGGTTGATAAGGAGGGGCGCAAAATCGGCAGCGACGCCATTTGGAACTCCTTCGCCAGCTACAACACCAGGGTTTCCAAGATGGTCAAGGTGGACGTCTTTGTGCCTGCTGAATTTCTTGATGATGAACCAACAACTTCGGACTCTAGCCTTCGATCCTTCGAGTTAAATGACCTTTCCAAGTCTGATTCTCATGTAGCTGATGATGCATCATTGAAGTCTCCTGTAGCAGAGCCATAAAACACTTTTGTATTAAATGCGTTTCTCAAATATTTTGTATGTATGCGGAAACCTTGTAGAAGTAAGGCAGAAAACTTGGTTGCAAGCCTCCTACTACTTATCTATATCCAGCATGTATATATTTTTTAAGCAAGTGCTGGCTCATCGCTTATTCTGATTCGTATGCTTGACTTTTCGTGAGACGGAAGACTCGCAGCACAGAACCATGCTCTCAGGTGATGATGCTTAATAGCACCATCAAGAACCTAAGAACAAGATCACCGGCTTCGAGTGCCGAAAAGTCACTACTCCAGGATCCACATATAAACATCAAAAAACATGCAGACCAGAAAACTTAAGCTAATACCCATAGGTGGAATTTTCACAAGTGAAAATGCAACCTTGCTCATAAAGGGTTTATATGATCCAAAAATGATCACTAAAGGAGGTAAAAGACTCAGTAAATATGAGGGAACCAAATGCTTTATTCCATCGATCATATAAGGTACTTATTACATAATATAAAAATGCTAAGTGTAAAAAGGATGTAGTTGTGGTATGTTCCATGGCCCATCAGCCTCCGAGAAATTATTATCGGGGTCACGTTGCTTGCACTTGCGTTCTTTTGGCCTATCTTTCAACTCGCGAATATCGACGAGGTAATAGGAACCATTGAGCAATGCTTTTCTTATGGTGAATGGTCCTTCCCAAGGCGGGGATAGCTTGTGTGACTTTTGCTGCTTGAGTCGAAGCACCAGATCTCCCTCTTCAAACGAGTGATGCCTAACACGGCGACTATGGTAGCTGCGTAGCTTCTGCAGGTAGATGGTGGATCTCTGGCCTACTAGCACGTGTTCCTCTACGAGCATATCCATAGATAGGTGGATAGATTAGTCAACGTCATATTATTCGTAGGCGGCGACTCTTGGTGCATTGTGGAGGATGTCAAATGGTAGGACTTCTTCTGCTCCATAAACCATGAAGAAAGGAGTCAAGCCGGTAGATCTGTTGGGTGTTGTTCGTAAGCTCCACAAAACATATGGCAACTCCTCAACCTAGGCTCTAGCTGCTCTATGTAGCTGTGCCTCTAAGAGTGGCTTGATTCCTTGCAACATTAGTCCATTGGCTCGCTCAGCTTGCCCATTTGACTATGGATGTCCCACAGATGCTAGGTCAAGGTGGATGACTTTTTCATGACAATACTCCTCAACTTCTCTGAGAGACAAGTTGTTGCCGTTGTCGGTGATGATGCTATGTGGGAGACCAAATCTCACTACTAGATCCTAGAAAAATTTCAAGGATGTTTCCCCATCCAACTTTCTAATGGGTTTAGCTTCAATCCATTTAGTGAATTTCTCAACTACTACTAGCAGATGCGTAAATCCACAAGGTGCTGTTTGCAAAGGACCAACCATGTTAAGCCCGCAGACTGCAAACAACCAAGTAATTGGTATTGTTTGCAAGACTTCAGCTGGAACATGTGGTTTCCTTGCATAAAAATGACACCCAATACATGTCTGCACTAGCTTGTTGGCGTCCGCCTTGGCGTTCAGCCAGTAGAATCCTTGCCGGAAGGCTATTGCGACCAGCGATCGAGGAGTGGTGTGATGCCCACAGTCTCCGAGATGTATTTCTCTAAGGATATCCATACCTTACTGCTGGGAGACACACCATAGGAAAACTCATGTGGTACTTATTTTGTATAGCTGGTTGTCTATTATGATGTAGCCTTTTGATCTACGTACTATCTGCTGGCTTTTGACTTTGTCGGTGGGCAGTGTTCCATCTTGAAGGTAGTCCATGAACGGTTTCATCCAATCCGAAGAGGTCACTGTTACTGCATTAACAAATGAGTCCACTCTATCCGGGTTGTTGGGGTCTGCTCCTTTCACGGATGGGGTCCGTAGATGCTCCAGGAAAATGCCAGGCGGAATTTGTCAGCAAGCTGATCCAAGCTTAGACAACAGATTGCCACCTCATTGTCCTTCCTTTTGATGTACTTGACTTCGGAGCCGTCGAAGGACTTGGCTATCTTGTCTACTTCATCTTGATATGCCGCCATCATAGGGTTCCGTGCTTTCTAGGTGCTAGCCACCTGTTGGGAAACCAAGTCGGAATCTCCACACACTACAAGAAAAGTTTCCTTCCGTAATGACTTGGCCTGACGGTCGTTGTAGAAGGCACGTCTTCCGCGACGAAATTCTCGGCTCGGACGTGGCTCAGTTAAAACTTTTTTTCCGGTTTCGCGGCCCTCTACTACGACATATCCGCTAAAAACATGGAGGAAGCTAGGCTGGCGCGTGGCAGAAGCAAGATTTTCATTTCCTCGCGCGATGTTGGATCACCGAAGTCTTTTGAGGCGTGTGGGTCCCGGACGACAGTGTCTCTAGCGGACCATACTCTTGGGTCGTGCTTTCCTGATTTGAACTCGATAAATTTGCTCGATGCGTCTGCCGTTTAGTCAGGCTGCTAGGTCCCACATGTCAGTCTCTCATTAGAAGAATCGTGTGTATGATGAATTTTTTTCCTTCGCTCAGGCTACCCTGTTCCGAAGTTGATAGCGCTGCTCGATGGATCTATCGTTTAATCAACCTCCTAGGACCCACATGTCATCCTCTCATTAGAAGAAACATGTGTATGATGGAATTTATTCCTTCACTGGCGCTACCTTGTTCCGAAGTTGATAGCGTTGGTCAACGCATCTACCATTTAACCAACCTCCTGAGCCCCACATGTCATCCTCTCATTAGAAGAAACATGTGTATGATGGATTTTTTCCTTCGCTCGCACTACCCTATTCCGAACTTGATAGCGGTGTTCGATGCATCTATCGTTTAATCACGCTGCTGGGCCCCACATTCTATCCTCTCATTAGAAGAAACATGTGTATGATGGATTTTTTACCCTCTATCGTGCCTTCATGTTTCGAACTTGATAGCGTTGCTCGCTGCATCAGCCGTTTATTTAGGCTGGTGGGTCCCTTATGACAGCATTACATTAGAATAATCATGGGTATGGTGGAATATTTTCTTCTCTAGCGCTACCATGTTCCGAACTAGATAGCGTTGCTCGATGAATCTGCTGTTTGCTCACACTACTGGGTCCCCCATTTCAGCCTCTCATTACAAGAAACATGTGCATACTGAACTTTTTTCTCGCTCGTGCCTCCCTGTTTCGAACTGGCAACATTGCTCGATGCAGCATTTGTATAAGGTCACGCTGCTGGGTCCCATATATCAGCCTCTCTGTAAATGAAACGTGCATATGATGGACTTTTTTTGGCCATGTCCACTGTTTTGACCTTGGCAAATTGCTGGGTCCCAGATGTTAACCACCTCGGTGCGGGAAACGTGTCTATGCTGGGTCCCAGCTGATAGCATCTATTCGAAAGGAACGTGTGTATGTTGGACTATTTTTCGGGTCCCAGATGTCAGCCTCAAAGTACCAAAAATGCTCATAAATTCCGAATTAAAAAGATTATGGGCTAACTCGGGGCGGATGCCCTATTCGTCATGGCTTATATTCCATAGGCCCACTCCTAAATTGAATGGGCTATGGTCGGTTGCCACAAGACCACGAAAGGCTGAATTAGAAGGTATTGGGCTATGCTTTGGGCTGATAGGCTAATTTCATGGGCTATGCTTGGGCCTGCTAGGTCCGACATGTCAGCTTCTCTATAAGTGCAACGTGTGTATGATGCAATTTTTTTCCGGCCGCGTCTGTTGTTTTCACCATGGAACCCATGTATGGTCTTACTGCTGGGGCCCTTATGTCAGCCTCTCTGGCATGTTCTGGCTTGTGGGTCCCTGATGCATCTCTTGTATGTTCAGTTTGGTGGGTCGCCGATGCGATCCTCTCTATACAAGTATTTAAACTTTTTTTTTCAAACCCACCCTCAAAACAAACTCTAGGGACGTTGCATGCTGGTGGTCTGTGATGCCAGCCTCTCCGTAATGCGATATTGCTTGAAAAAAAAATATAAACCCAAGATACGATTCGAACAAAAGACCTTCAAATCAAATAAACGTAAACTGAGTGTGTTGCCACTACAACAAAGATATTTATAGAATTTTATTAGTACTACAAATTATGTATTAGTCTTCTTAAAAATATTTTTGCGTGTCTATGTTTATCTCTTTTAAAATATAAAAGGGCAGCGCTCCTGGCATCTGAATTTACAAAATGCCACATAATTGAGTATTTTCTTAAAAACATGGGTAGGTAGTGTTTTTTTTAAGAGGTGGGGGAAATGCCCAAAAGGCGGAAATAAAAAGAGTTTGGCTATTCTACATAGGCTGCTCTACGTGGGTTATATTCCGTAGGCTACCCTCCATGGGCTTCATTCTCAAATTTTACTGGGTTATGCTCAGCAATCCCTTGACCCCTAAAAGACTGAATTAATATGTTCTCGGCTATGCTCCATCGCCTCCTTTCTCAAATTTCACTGGCCTGTGGTCAGCAGTCCCTTGACCCCGAAAAGACCGAATAAAAATATTCTGGGCTAAAGAGGGGCCAAATAAGCTACTAGATTTCTTCTCCTGGTTAATAAAAATTGCATTGTGATGTGCTCGGTTGGATTCGAAACAAAGACCTCAGAGAGGGAGGGGAAAATCGATAATTCTTTTTGGTAGCTATTCATGTAAAAATTCAGCAGTACTGAATAAGGTCAAAAATTTATCAACAGATTCAAAGTTCATATTCAGGAGCACTTGGCCAATTCAGCAGCATTTCAAAACTGATGAATTCAGCAATACAGACAATGAAATATAATAGCAGTACAGAGAGAACCAATTCTTGTTTCAGCTCTAAAAACCTTGTTGCACGATCAGTTTGTCATTTTCACCAAACACACTCAACCATTGGAGCAAGAAAAACTGACGATCAAGTCTGCTTTGAGTACCTTCTTCTCAGATCAATGCCTGTGTGACCCCCGTATGCAACCCAAAAATAACCAAGTCTCATCTAAATTATGACACGGCCTTGTTTCAAAAGAAAAGCAAGACTATCTACTACCCTTGATTTAAACAAGTACTAGTACACCAGTATTAGTTCCGCAAAATGCTTTAGTAATAGCAACGACATAACATTTGCGAGATTCAGTAGCTTTCCTGTTTGAAATTCTATAGCTATACAGAGAGAGTCAGTTCTTGATCTAGCTAAAAAAAGTTGGCGCACGATCAGTTTGGACTATTCTCTGAAGAGACTGGAGTAAGCAAAATTGATAATCAAGTCTGCTTCTGTGTGAATACCTCCTCCTTATGTCAATGCCTATGTGATCGCCCATATGGAACCAAAACTGCCCAATACTAATGTACATAATTGTGACAATGCTAAGTTTCAAAAGAAAGGCAAGACAAGCTGATGCACTTCATTTAAACAAGTACCAGTACATCACAGTTTCATCACATCCCAAGATTTTAGAAATTGGGACTAGGAAAAAATCTGCATTTTCATTGCATTGGCATGACATCAATTGCTTCATGAAATTTTTGGATTGAAACACTAGTTTTAAACCCTAAATTGGATTACCAAAAAGCTTCTACAAAAGGAACACACATGATTTTGTGAAATCACTATTTTGAACTAGGCAAATTAGTGCCAAAAATGATCCTATGTTGATCCTCTGCTTTTTAGAAAATTTTGAAGACAAAAATCAATTCATTTGGAGCTATTTTGCAAAAGATATTAAAAAAATAAGAAATGAAAAAGAATAAAAACAAAAGGAAAAAAAGCGAACCAAACCTAGCGGTCGAGCCAGCCGGCCAGGCCCAGCCCAACATGCCACCAGCCTAGCTACCGCCGTGGACCAGCTAACTCCTATCGCGCGTGCGCAGCGACCAGCAATAGCGGTCTAACAGCAGCCTGTCTCCCTCCCCTGTCCGCCGACAGGTGGGCCCCACCTGCCAGGACTTCCTCAACCTCCAGCGGATGTCCTGGACGAACACGACTCGACCCCGAACGATTTTCCACCAAATCCGTCGCATCCGTTCGGATTTTGCGCTCTACACCACCCAAGACCCCCTATGTAATTCTCCCTCCCCCGATTCCTCCTTTTTTCGATTTTTGGAAACCATAGCCCCAATCGTGAGCTCGCGATCTCGTCGCCGGCGCCTCCTTTGCCGACCTTCGGAGGTTCACGCCATCGCCGATTTCGTCGCCCCCTCTCTATGTTCTTCCTCTGGTCCTCTTCCCTGATCCCGCATACTTTCCTATGACCCATTCTCCCTTTGCGTAGAGCACCGCAGCGGCCACCCGACCTTGCCGGAGAACCGTCGCCGCCGCACGCCTCCATCCGCCTGTCGTCACCCCAGGAAGCGGAACACGACTCCAAGCCCACGATAGAACCCTACGTCCTCGCGCGGTTACCGTCCGCTACTACTCCGTCGCCGGCGAGCATCACAGCACCGCCATCTGTCGACGTTCGAGCCGCCACCAACTCCGGTGAGCCCAGCTGCTTTGGTTCCCATCCGCCAGATACAAAACCGACGCCCAGGATTAGATCGACAACGCAAACCGGCACTGTCAAATAGCGCGTAGCCACGTCACACCCAGTCAGCGCTCGCGCTGAGTCGCAACGTCAGCAGGAATATTCCCCCGGAATATTCCCTCTGTTTTCAGAAAAATAGAAAAAATGCAGAAAATGATTCTAACTTATAAAATGCATATAAAACGATTTACTGATCAAAAAATAGCATATAATATACAGTTCGGTTCGAAATTTTGTGTAGAATACTAATATGTGATTTGTATCATACATTTACTGTAAGTATTTGTCGTAATTATTTAAATGGTTTAAAATATTTTTTGGAGTAATAAATTCATAAAAAAATATCTAATGCTCTGAAAAATACAAATAATATATCCCTACAATCAAAAAGAGGATTAGAATATTATTCGGAATTAAAATCGTAGGTTTACAGTACATATGATTTTAAGTATATTAAAATGCCTTTTGTAGTATTTAATTATTAAAAAAGATCTATAAGTCCTTTTTGCGTGATTTCAGTTGAGCCTGGCTCTAAATCATGTTACCTATCTAGTAGTATTTTTTTTCAAGATTTAACAGCACCGTTTACAACAGAAGTTAAATTAAATTGCATAAAGCCTATTAAATAGATCTAATTAATGCAATAATTGGTTTTGATGCATTAAAAGGCTTCCATGCATGTCATCAGTAGGTATAATGATTAGATAACATAAATATACTGCTAAAACCTCTATTAAATTATCAAGCATGCATTTGTGCATTTGTTTATGATTGTGCATGATTGTTTATGTGTTTGCAATTGTTTAATCGATATATTGGGAGGAGTGCAACGTGTGTGATTGCAACGAGTGTTTGAACAACTCCAACAACTATCAAGGCAAGTAGATGCTATTTTGTTCATACTTTGTCCTACTATTTCCTCCTATGCATGTGTAGTGTATTTCTGTAGATATTGTGTAGGAATTACTATGCTATGATATATCCTATATATTGTGGTAGGAATTCCTTATAGTTGAGCCCTGTTCAGTAGATGTGCTTAGACCTGCTGTGAAAACGGGGGAAAGGGATCACATTATGGTGAAGTATGTGTTTGTTTTAAACTAAAACAACATAATGTTAATAAACTACCTGGGCGGAATGGTTGGTTTGTCAACGGAGTGTGGATAATGGTGGGAAATGCCGCCCAGGGTACTGAGAAGGATTGGTTCTCCTTGTTATAGTAGCTTACGTGTGCAACCATGTGCCTGTAAGAAATGGGTGGCTGGTTGGACTTAGTAAGTCGTGGTGATCCGAACCTAGCGTAGCTAGAGATGTAGTGAATGGTAGGTTAGGACCGGTGCGCAGTGGGGTTTGGAGATCTATTTACCGAACGATCTCTTCTTGGACTTCTCCCTATCATCACACAATATGAGTGTGGTGGTACGAGATGGGTTGGCCAGGTCACATGTGTAAAGTGTACAAACCCCTGCAGGGTGTAAAACTAAGTACTTAGCTGTGTCCCCGGTTACAGACGATTGAGTTGCTTGATTTTGAGACTATGCCATATTCTCACTCATCTTTATTTCCTAATTACTAAAACTTGAGGGTTGTTGTGAATCCAATGGTTTACGAAAGTAGGATAAATGTGTTTGAAAATTGCAAGCTAGCCAAATCTCTACTAGCCAAAGAAGCATGTAGATGCTAGATGCATTGTCTCCTATTTTAGCGCTACTTGCCGTACATTCCATGTATTGACCCTTCGGGGCTGCTACATTTCATGTTGTAGGTTATACCGATTCTGAGTGATCGAATAGGTCGCGGTACTCCACTCAACAGTTGTTCACCTGTGACACAATTGAAGATGGAGCCTACTATCTGTTTATGCTTCCGCATGCTACTTTGTGATTTGAGCTAGCCTTTGAGCTAAGCACTATGTAATAATTACAAATTCTGGATCATTCGATGTAATAATGATGCACTGCTATGTTCTTTGATATTCATTTGTACTATGTGTGCTAGTGAACCGATCCAGGGATTGGCACTATACAGAGGAACGCAGCCTTATCAGGCGAGGGTGTTACAGGATGGTATCAGAGCAGTGCGTTGACTGTAGGATCGTGACCAAGGATTGGAATAGGAAGCCCATATGAATTATAAAGACTATTTCATTCTATCTATTCTTTTCTTACACTTCTTTCTAGTATCTTCTTATCACTTCAATTCCCATACTCTTCTCTTTTAAAACATAGAAGGAAGACCCTTGCTATGGAGGATCTTATAATTTTGTACTTGTTAGATTCTTATAATTCTTGATCTTTCTTTTCTAATCTCAACTTGTTCAAACTTGTTGATGGACACTCGTGCGAGGAAGTGCGAGATTAAAGAATAGTTCGATGATGTCCACCATATAGATTTGATATGATTTTGTTTAGAACTAGCAATCGACCGATACAAGAACTTGTGTGATAGTGGGTTTATTGTGTTTAGGTTGTGATATTTGATACCCCAAAATTCCAGAATATTTTTGATGGTTTTCATAATATGTTAATGAAGGTTTTGATTAAAAATTCGTGATAATTTTGCTGCAGTTTTCTGTCTGACCTTTTATACCGCGCGATTTTTCATTTCTTACTGGTAGCTCGGATTGCGCTCATATTTTAGGATCTGATTCTTAATTTTCTGTAGTATAAGCACGAATATTGGCTAAAATTCATGATGAGTTTAAGGTGCCCAGAAAAATTCATGAATACTACTGTAGTTTCTGGACAGATTCTGTCCATTGCTTTTAAGATTGTAGGTTCACCCCCAAACGAATTTTAATCAAAGGAGAACTATTTTGTGGATGGTATGCCACTAAAACAAAACTTTTGGCACAAAAACAAAACTATTTTGGCTTGAGTGTTGTTGTTATGATTGTTTGCTTGTGTGCCTATGGAATGTTTCATATAGTTATTGGTAGTAATACTTCTCTAGTCTTTCTATCTATAACTCATCTATGCTATCCCAACAGATGCCTCCCCGTCGCCAGCCCGATGAGATTGCTCAGCTTATTGCAGCACAGGCACAGTTGACTCAGGTGATGACTCAATTTATGGCAAGTCAGAACAACAACAACGCGAACAATCAGCCCAGGGAGATGCTGTCACCAGGTTGCTGAGGCTGAGGCCAGCTAAGTTTTCCTCTGCACCTGAGCCCATGATTGCTCTCGATTGGCTACGCTCGGTGAACAAGGACTTGGTGACTGTTGGATGCACTGATGCTGAAAAGGTGAGGTTTGCTGCTCACTTACTGGAAGGATTAGCTGTTTCTTGGTGGGATGCTTTGCAGATCACCCACCCGCTGGACACGGTTACTTGGGCCATGTTTGAGGAAGGGTTCAGAACCAACCACGTCTCTGCAGGGACCATGAGCTTGAAGAAGAAGGAATTCCACAATCTGCGTCAAACCAACCGCACTGTGGCGGATTACATAGAAGAATTCAACAATCTGTCTCGCTATGCACCTGAGGATGTGGACACTGATGCTAAGAGAAGAGAGAGGTTCCTAGATGGTCTCAGTGATGAGCTTTCACTTCAGTTGTCTGTGGTCTATTGCCCTACTTTCCAAGAGCTGATGGACAAAGCTAGAATTCTGGAAGGGAAACACCAGTAGGTGGAGAATCGCAAGAGGAAGCAGAACAATCACCACTCTGGCTCACACCAGCGTGCTCGCACTTCTTATGATGGAGACACTGGACAACACAAGAATGGAGTAAATGGACACAGCCACAATGGAGGCAATGGCCATCACCGCAATCGAAATCAAGATCTCAGCAACGTGGAATGTTTCAAGTGTAACTAGAAGGGACACTATGCTGATAACTGCCCGGAGAGGAAGATTGAAGCTAGAGCCAAGCCAGATTCAACCCCGAAGGCAACTGTGAATCATGTGCATGCTAGAAAAGCACTCGACAAGCCATGCTTCATGACTAGTAAGTTCCTTGCTACTTCATGCATAACACTCATAATTTTTCAATACTGATGCACCGTGTTCATTTATACTGAGGCATTTATGGATAAGAATAGTTACATGTGGAGTTGCTTAGAAGATCTGTTAAAGAGAACTCATTGGAGAAGAATTGTAGCTAAAACAAGTTGCCATAATTAAATCCTGGAGATTGGTAGCACACAAATTTCCCACTAGCATACTTATATTGGATTCACATGGCTTAGATTTAATTCTAGCATGGATTGGATGGTTATGAATCAAGGTCTGATAGATGCATACCATGTTCATAATCTCAGAAAGAAGAAGAATCAGATATAGATCAACGAATAGCCTTGGAGATGCAAGTTTACTTCTCTTAAGGGGGTTAGCCTCGATAACACCACCTAAACCTTGCTAGCCATTCCGAATCTAGGGACGAGATTCATCTTAAGGGGGTTAGTCTGTCACATCCCAAGATTTTAGAAATTGGGACTAGGAAAAAAATCTGCATTGCATTGGCATGACATCAATTGCATTCATGAAATTTTTGGATTGAAACACTAGTTTTAAACCCTAAATTGTATTACCAAAAAGCTTCTACAAAAGGAACACACATGATTCTGTGAAATCGCTATTTTTAACTAGGAAAATTAGTGCCAAAAATGATCCTATGTTGATCCTCTGCTTTTTAGAAAATTTTGAAGACAAAAATCAATTCATTTTGAGCTGTTTTGCAAAAGATATTAAACAAATAAGAAATGAAAAAGAATAAAAACAAAAGGAAAAAAGCGAACCAAACCTAGCTGCCGAGCCAGCCGGCCAGGCCCATCCCAACAAGCCACCAGCCTAGCTACCGCCGCGGACCAGCTACCTCCTATCGCGCGTGCAACGAGCAGCAATAGCGGCCCAGCAGCAGCCTGTCTCCCTCCCCTGTGCCACCGACAGGTGGGCCCCACCTGTCAGGACTTCCTCAACCTCCAGCGGGATGTCCTGGACGAACACGACTCGATCTCGAACGATTTTCCATCGAATCCGTCGCATCCGTTCGGATTTTGTGCTCTATACCACCCAAGACCCCCTATATAATTCTCCCTCCCCCGATTCCTCCTTTTTTTCAATTTTTGGAAACCCTAGCCCCAATCGCGAGCTCGCGATCTCGTCGTCGCCCCCTCCTTTGCCGACCTTCAGAGGTTCACGCCACCGCCGATTTCATCGCCCCCTCTCTGTGTTCTTCCTATGGTCCTCTTCCCTGATCCCGCATACTTTCCTCTGACCCATTCTCCCTTTTACTGTAAGTATTTGTCGTGATTATTTAAATGGTTTAATACACTTTTTGGAGTAATAAATTTATAAAGAAATACCTAATGCTCCAAAAAATACAAATGATATATCCCTAGAATCACAAAGAGGATTATAATATTATTCGGAATTAAAATCGTAGGTTTACAGTACATATGATTTTAAGTTTATTAAAACGCGTTTTGTAGTATTTTAATTATTTAAAAAGATCTGTAAGTCCCTTTGGCGTGATTTCAGTTGCCTCTGGCTCTAAATCATGTTACCTATCTAGTAGTATTTTTTGTCAAGATTTAACAGCACTGTTTACAACAGAAGTTAAATTAAATTGCATAAAGCCTATTAAATAGATCTAATTAATGCAATAATTGGTTTTGATGCATTAAAAAGCTTTCCATGCATGTCATCAGTAGGTATAATGATTAGATAACATAAATATACTACAGAAACCTCTATTAAATTATCAAGCATGCATTTGTGCATTTGTTTATGATTGTGCATGATTGTTTATGTGTTTGCAATTGTTTAATCGATAGATTGCGAGTAGTGCAACGTGTGTGATTGCAACGAGTGTTTGAACAACTCCAACAACTATCAAGGCAAGTAGATGCTATTTTGTTCATACCTTGTCCTACTATTTTCTCCTATGCATGTGTAGTGTATTTTTGTAGAAATTGTGTAGGAATTACTATGCTATGCTATATCCTATATATTGTGGTAGGAATTCCTTGTAGTTGAGCCCCGTTCAGTAGATGTGCTTAGACCTGCTGTGAAGACGGAGGAAAGGGATCACATTATAGTGAAGTATGTGTTTGTTTAAAACTAAAACAACATAATGTTAATGAACTACCTGGGCGGAATGGTTGGTTTGTCAACGGAGTGTGGATAATGGTGGGGAATGCCGCCTAGGGTACTGAGAAGGATAGGTTCTCCTTGTTATAGTAGCTCACGTATGCAACCATGTGCCAGTAAGAAATGGGTGGCTGGTTGGACTTAGTAGGTCATCGTGATCCGAACCCAGCGTAGCCAGAGATGTAGTGAATGGTAGGTTGGGACTGGTGCGCAGTGGGGTTTGGAGATCTATTTCCCAAACGGTCTCTTCTTGGACTTCTCCCTATCATCACACAATATGAGTGTGGTGGTACGAGCTGGGTTGGCCAGGTCACATGGGTAAAGTGTACAAACCCCTGCAGAGTGTAAAACTAAGTACTTAGCCGCGTCCCCGTTACAGAGGATTGAGTTGCTTGATTTTGAGACTATGACATATTCTCACTCATCCTTATTTCCTAATTACAAAAACTTGATGGGAGAACTTAATGGGTTGATGTGAATCAAATGGTTTACGAAAGTAGGATAAATGTGTTTGAAAATTGCAAGCTAGCCAAAGCTCTACTAGCCAAATAAGCATGTAGATGCTAGATGCATTGTATCCTATTTTAGCGCTACTTGCCATACATTCCATGTATTGACCCTTCGGGGCTGCTACGTTTCATGTTGCAGGTTATACCGATTCTGAGTGATCGAATAGGTCGCGGTACTCCACTCAATAGTTGTGCGCCTATGGAACAATTGAAGATGGAGCCTACTATCTGTTTATGCTTCCCCATTCTACTTTGTTATTTGAGCTATCCTTTGAGCTAAGCACTATGTAATAATTACAAATTCTGGATCATTCGATGTAATAATGATGCACTGTTTTGTTCTTTGTTATTCATCTCTACTGTGTGTGCCAGTGAACTGATCCATGGATTGGCACTATACACAGGAACTCAGCCTTATCAGGCGAGGGTGTTACAAGTTTGTTCTACAGAATATTGTACTAATAGTAATGACAGAGCATTTCAAAGATTCAGTAGCATATGAAAGATCCAGCAGTACAGAATAAGACCGTGAAAATATCAGACAGATTCCCGGTTGATATTTAGCAGCACTTGACAGAGTCAGCACAACATTTAACCGATTGGTAGTACATAGGTAGTGACCAAAAGAATTGACAGATTTAGCAATACGGACATTAAAATTCAATAGATGTAGCAATGCCTGATTCAAAAGGAAAGCGAGACCATATTTTACACTTGGTCGGTCGATCAGAACAAGTACCGAACAAAACTTTTGACAGGTTCAATAGCATTTGAAAGATTCAGTAGTACATAATAAGAAAGAAAAATATCGACAGATTCCTAGTTCGCATTCAGCGGCACTTGGACATATTTAGCAACATTTCAAAGTGACAGATTCAGTTTGCCATTTTCTCCGAACACTCGTCATTGGAAGAAACAAAACTGACAATTAAGTCTGCTTTTGTGTGCATGCCTCCTTCTCACATCAATGCCTGTGTGTGACCTCCATAGGCAACTCAAAATGCCCAAAGCCTTGTCTAGATTATGATTTTATGACAAGGCCGAGTTACAAAAGGAAAGCAATACCATCTACTGCACTTGATCTGAACAAAGCTATCCTATTACATAGTATTACGATTACTTATGGTAGTTTGGTTCCAATCGCGGGCTTTGGCAAAGCTCTGGATGAACCATAATGGAGTCTCCGGAGATTTCCATGCAACGTTGGTTCAGAAACCACCAGCTGCTTCTTTGTTATTTAGACTGAAGCAGCATATTTCATGAAACGACATATATCCAAGTCCTATTGCATGGTGGGAGGTGTAGACACAGTTGCTTCTCGTCAGATATCTTGGGGCAACATCTGCACTGCCTACCATAGTGTTAATTGGATAGTTTAATCCAAGGAAAAAGGAATATGCTCCCAGGTCAGTAATCGCTATGCATGGCTTAGGTGGATACAAGTAAGCAGTGTCCTTTGAGTACACCTTGTAGCCAAACCCAGTAGCATAGGTGCCACAAGTGCGACCACAACGATCAACACTATGATTAGCAACAGGATTGCCATGACCATAATAAGTACCGCCATAAAACTCCTCATTAGTAACGCCCATGGTATGGATAAGAAGAAGGCGAGATTCATCTGCAGATATTGCTAAGAACCATAAACAAGGTTCGTGCTCGTCATCATCTATGGCATCAAGGTTGCCCTCCTCGAGATGCGTGACAGGTGGTGACAGGAGCAGAATAGGACCTTCAAAAAGAAATGACGGCCAAATCAGCCAACACTAGTTTACATAAAGTGAAGCTAGTTTTTAGAATAGTAATGGATCAAACATACCAAAATACAGATGATTCCATACATAAACACTGCCACTCTCGGTGGCTGCAAACACAAGACCCTTGTGGATAAGTGCATCGATGTATCTGAAATAGCACTGGAACTGGTTCTCAAGAACTGTCCATGCATACTCATCGCCATCAAGGGTAGCAATTGAGTAGTCGAAGAGAGCGACAAGAGAGAAATCTAAATAATCCACCGCAGTTGTGGGAGCTCGGCAAATAGCAATCTTCCAGAGGAGAATAGGGCGATCATTACGCATGAATGTATCGTTGGTGGGTACAAACTCATTGACTTGTGGGAGAGGAACAAGTTGATGAGTGTACACATTGACAAGCTCCCACTTACACTCGGACCCAACAGTGGTGATCCAAACTCCATTAGCACCTACCCACTGCTTACCCATACAATTCGGGAACACATGGTCGGAGGAGAACCTGTCCAGCGATGTCAGCTTGCATGTCGTTCCTATCCCTTGAAGTACTCGTTGCATTCCCCTGGTTTCTTAGTCGGGTTAGAATGAAGAACACAGGGGACGCCAAATGGCTGAGAAGCATGTAAAGTTGCACTATATTTTGCCAAGTCAAGAAGATGTTTGGACGAAGCGGTGAGGCTCACGACGATGATGATGTCGCATCTGGTTATGAGTTCTTCAAGCCTTCGGTAAAAACATCCTAGAACAGCTCAGAATCATCACTATCCTTGCTCGGTCCTGCCATCGCAAGGGAGCTGATCAAAGTTGGGATGGTGGATTGATTTGGTTTTCTGGAAAAGTGGGAAGATCGATGGCTATAGGTGGGACAGGGAGAAGAAAAACACTCTCAAACTATGTGGTGAACAGGATCAGAAAGCGGCATTGTGGAGGAGAAGAACGACGACGCTTGGCATAGAGGTAGGGTAATGGGGAACTGGGGATAGAGCATATATGCGAGGTTGAATAAAATGAAAACGGACATATGTTCCTCTGCTCTAGTTCCCTTCAGAATAGTACTACTCTGCTCTAGTTCCCTCCATAATAAATCTTTCTTGTAAAATGAAAACGGAGTACTACTGAGTACTTGAATGTAGGGGTAGCTGTAGAGTAGAGATCCACCTGTAATAATAATTTCTCCCATTCTCAAGCTCTTTTGTGGTACTAGTTTCCAACAAAAAAACTCTTGTGTACATATGGTAGGACATATTGCAAAACATGGTTTTTGAAAGGCTGCCAAAAAATTGTCCTTGTTTTAAAAAAATCAAACAAAAAATATTGAGTACTATTAACAAAATAATTCACACGGCGTTCTCCTGCATGTACTATTTTCCATGTACTACTTTCCAAGAATTTGCATGCCGACAAATCTTGATATATTTTGAAAACAATCGAAGATGAAGTAGTATGAAGAGTATGGTTCAATCAGCTACTCTCTCGAGAAGGAGCTGAACCCGACTGTTTTCCTTGCTTAATTTTAGGGTCCTTTGTGCTAAATGTATGGACCTCGATGTCATTTTCCCTTTTGTAGGTCCTTGATGTAAAATGTACTTTCACACGCGTGTAAAATTCTAACCTAAAAGTGTAAGTGGTGAAATTTCGATGATTTTTTAATGTACTTGTCAATGAGTATGAACATTATTGGATTTCAAGACAAACGACCAAGGTGAAGGCCATATCAACCATCATAATTTATGTTGATGATCCCATATGAGAGAATTTGCATGGCGACAAATTTTGGCCATATTTTGAAAACTATCAAAGACGAAGCAGTATGTAGAGTTTGGCTCAGATCAGCTGATCTCTCGAGAAGGAGCTGAACCAGAAAATTTTCCTTTTAGGGAGCTTTATGATAAATGTATGGACCTCGATGTAATTTTTTGCTTTTTCAGTTCCCTGATGTAAAATGTACTCAGACCAACCGTGAAAAAATCTAACCTAAAAGTAAGTGGTGAAATTTAAACGAATTTAAGCTTAGTTGTGAATGAGTATGAACCATTTCAAGATGAACGACCAAGGTCATGATCCCATATCCAAGAATTTGCATGCCGACAAAATTTCCCATATTTTGAAAACAATTGAAGATGAAGTAGTATGAACAGTATGGCTCGATCAGCTACTCTCTCGAGAAGGAGCCGAACCCGACTGTTTTCCTTGCTTAATATCACGGTCTTTTGTGCTAAATATATGGACCTCGATGTATTTCTCCCTTTTTAGGTCCTTGATGTAAAATATACTTCCACACACGTGTAAAATTCTAACCTAAAAGTGTAAGTGGTGAAATTTCGACGATTTAGCTTACTTGTCAACGAGTATGACCGTTATTGGATTTCAAGCCGAACGGCCAAGGTCAAGGCCATATCAACATCATACTTTATGTTGATGATCCCATATGAGAAATTTTGCATGGCGACAAATTTGGCCATATGTTGAAAACAATCAAAGAGGAAGTAGTATGTAGAGTTTTTCTCTCAGAACAGCCGGTCCCTCGAGAAGGAGCTGAACCAGAAATTTTTCCTTTTAGGGAGCTTTCTGATAAATGTATGGACCTCAATGTAATTTTTTCTTTTTCAGGTCCGTGATGTAAAATGTACTCCCACCAACCGTGTAAAAATCTAACCTAAAAGTAAGTGGTGAAATTTAAATGAATTTAAGCTTAGTTCTCAATGAGTATGAATCATTCTCGGATTTCAAGATGAATGACCAAGGACATGATCCCATATCCAAGAATTTGCATGCCGACAAATTTGGCTATATTTTAAAAACAATCGAAGATGAGGTAGTATGAAGAGTATGGCTTGATCAACTATCCTCTCGAGAAGGAGCCGAATGAATGTTTTCCTTGCTTAATTTTAGGGTCCTTTGTGCCAAATGTATGGACCTCGATGTAATTTCCCCCTTTTGAGGTCCTTGATGTAAAATGTACTCCGACCGACCATGTAAAATTCTAACCAAAAAGTAAGTGGTGAAATTTAAACGAATTTAAGCTTATTAGTTGTCAAAGAGTATGTAAAATTCCTGGATTTCAAGCCAAACGACCACAAGGTCAAGGCCAGATATCTACATCACACTTTATGCCGATGATCCACATATCCAAGAATTTGCATGGTGATAGATTCAGCCATATTTTGAAAACAATCGAAGAGGAAGTAGTATGAAGAGTATGACTCGATCAGCTGCTCTCTCGAGAAGGAGCTAAACCCGACTGTTTTCTTTGCTCAATTTTAGGGTCCTTTGTTCTAAATATATGGACCTCGATGTAATTTTCCCTTTTTCTAGGTCCTTGATATAGAATGTACTCCCATTGACCGTGTAAAATGCTAACCTAAAAGTAAGTGGTGAAATTTAATCGAATTTAAGCTTAGTTGTCAATGAGTATGAAAAATTCTTGGATTTCAAGCCGAACGAGACCACGATATCAATGCCATATCTCTACATCATACTTTATTCTGATGATCGAGTATCCAAGAATTTTAGGGTCCTTTGTGCTAAATGTATGGACCATGATGTAATTTCCTCCCTTTTTAGGTCTAAAAGTGTAAGTGGTGAAATTTAGACGATTATTTTAAGCTTACTTGTCAACGAGTATGAATATTCTTGGATTTCAAGCCAAACAACCAAGGTCAAGGCCATATAAACATCATACTTTATATGATGATGATCCCATGTTAGAGTATTTGCATGGCAATAGATCTGGCCATGTTTTGAAAGCAATCGAAGAGGAAGTAGTATCAAGCGTTTGGCTTAGATCAGCTGATGTCTTGAGAAGGAGCCGAACCAGATTTTTTTCCTTTTAGGGTCCTTTATGCTAAACGTATGGACCTCGATGTAATTTTTGCTTTTTTGAGGTCCCTGATGTAAAATGTACTCCCATCGACCGTGTAAAGTTCTAACCTAAAAGGGTGAAATTTAAATGAATTTAAGCTTAGTTGTCAACGAGTATGAACCATTCTTGTATTTCAAGACGAACGACTAAGGTCAAGGCCATATCAACATCATACTTTATGCTGATGATCCCATATTCAAGAATTTGCATACCGACAAATTTGGCCATATTTTGAAAACAATCGAAGATGAAGTAGTATGAAGTGTATGGCTCGATTAGCTACTCTCGTGAGAAGGAGCCGAACCCGACTATTTTCCTTGCTTAATTTTTGGGTCCTTTGTGCTAAATGTATGGACCTCGATGTAATTTCCCCCTTTTTAGGTCTAAAAGTGTAAGTGGTGAAATTTAGACGATTTAAGCCTACTTGTCAACAAGTATGAACATTCTTGTATTTGAAGACGAACGACCAAGGTCAAGGCCATATCTACATCGTACTTTATGCTGATGATCGAGTATCCAAGAATTTGCATGGTGATAAATATGGCCATATTATAAAAACAATCAAAGATAAAGTAGTATGAAGAGTTTGGCTCGATCAGCTACTCTCTCGAGAAGGAGTCGAACCCGATTGTTTTCTTTGCTAAATTTTAGGGTCCTTTGTGCTAAATGTATGGACTTCGATTTAATTTTCCCTTTTTTAGGTCCTTGATGTAGAATGTACTCCCACTGACCGTGTAAAAAGCTAACCTAAAATTAAGTGGTGAAATTTCAATGAATTTAAGCATAGTTGTCAACGAGTATGAAAAAATCTTTGATTTCAAGCCAAGCGACCACAAGGTCAAGGCCATATCTCTACATCATACTTTATGTTGATTATCCCATATCCAAGAATTTGCATGGCGACATATTTGGCCATATTTTGAAAACAATCGAAAAGGAAGTAGTATGAAGAGTATGGCTCGACCAGCTGCTCTCTCGAGAAGGAGCTGAACCTGACTATTTTCTTTGCTCAAATTTTTGGGTCCCTTATGCTAAATGTATGGACCTCGATGTACTTTCCCCTTTTTAAGGTCCTTTATGTAGAATGTACTTTATTCTTATGATCCCATATCCAAGAATTTGCATGCCAACAAATTTGGCCATCTTTTGAAGACAATCGAAGATATTAAAAACAAAAAATTATTAATTTCAACTTTCCGAGTGTCAGGAATTTATTTTCTAAAAAGCAAGTAAGAAGAATTTATTTCCTTTTTCTGTTAAAAAAATAAAGAGCGAGAAGAGACTATATGAGCTTAGAGGAGGCAACAAGAGAGCTGCAAAGAGGAAGTTTTGAAGGCAGTGCGATGTCATAGTAAAGCTAGGATGGGTTCCTGACACGAGGTACAAGGTACAGTGAGTAGAGTAAATTTCAGGACCACAATATATATGCATGCAAAACAAATTGTGTTTTCTATCTCCTTCACTCCCTCATCACCACCCCACACCCCGGCCGGCTGATCTCTCCCTCGTCCACGACGTGGCGCTGCACACGCGTGTCGAGCAACGACTTGCCTTGTGTCGGCGGCTCTGTGTCTGTGTCTGGCATGCTCGCCAGCTGCATTGGTGGGAACCATTTTGGTCCTTGGCGGCAAAAAGTATTACTACTACAATACAATAGAGTAGCAATTCAAACATTCCTGGTTTTGAAATTGTCACTCCCTTCACAAACATCCGGGGGAAGGATATTCAAAAGATCGCCATTCGTAGTACTACTAGTACAAGTACGAGTACTACTTAAGTGCTCGACACGGGATTGGTTCATCTGGCCAGCAAAAAAACAAAATGCCCCATCGCATTGGATGCTCACCATTATGATCTGGCCAGCCTTCCTACTCCGCACTACTCCACCTCCATACCCTAGGAAGAGGAAGCACCAAGCACACCCACAACAAGCTGGTTCAAAAGTGAGGAGCGCTCCTTTTTCCCCGTGAAGCAAGTTGTACTCCCACTTTCCCAAATTAGGAAGCATATTACTTCTAGTTAGAGTCAAATTTAATAATCTATGACTAAGTTTACGACATCAACTCAATGTTATTAGAATTATCATGAACTATATTTTAATATTATATGCATTTGTCATTAGAAAAGTCAGTATGTTTTTACATATAGTTGGTCGAACTTTATAAAGATTGACTTTGACCAAACCAAATATGCATCCTAATTTTGGAAAGAGGAAGTAGTATGAAGAGTATGGCTCGATCAGCTGCTCTCTTGAGGAGCCATACCTGACTGTTTTCCTTGCTTGGTTTAAGGGTCCTTTGTGCTAAATGTATGGACCTCAATGTAATTTTCCCTTTTTTCGGTCCTTGATGTAAAATGTAGTCCCACCATCCATGTAAAATTCTAACCAAAAAGTGTAAGTGGTGAAATTTAAACGAATTTAAGCTTACTTATCAACAAGTATGAACATTCTTGGATTTCAAGCCGAACGACCAAGGTCAAGGCCATATCAACATCATACTTTATGCTGATGGCCTCATATGGGAGAATTTGCATGGCAACATATTTTGTGATATTTTGAAAACAATCAAAGAGGAAGTAGTATGAAGATTTTGGCTCAGATCAGTTGAGCTCTCGAGAATGAACTGAACCAGAAAGTTTTCCTTTTATGGTCCTTTGGGATAAATGTATGGACCTCCATGTAAATTTCCCTTTTTTAGATCTTTGATGTAAAGTATGCTCCCACCGACCATGTAAAATACTAAACTAAAAGTAAGTGGTGAAATTTAAACAAATTTAACCTTAGCTGTCAACGAGCATGGACTTTCTTGGATTTCAAGCCGAACGACCACAAGGTCAAGGCCATATCTCTACATCATACTTTATGCTGATGATCCCATATCCAAGAATTTGCATGGCGACAGATTTGGCCATATTTGTAAAACAATCTAAGAGGAAGTAATATGAAATGTATGGTTCGATCAGCTCCTCTCTTGAGAAGGAGCCGAACCCGACTATTTTCTTTGCTCAATTTAAGGGTCCTTTGTTATAAATGTATGGACCTTAATGTATTTTTCCCCTTTTTAGGTCCTTGATGTAAAATGTACTCCCACCGCCCATGTAAAATTCTAACCTAAAAGTAAGTGGTGAAATTTAAATGAATTTAAGCTTAGTTGTCAACGAGTATGAACTTTCTTAGATTTCAAGCCGAACGATCACAAGGTCAAGGCCATATCTCTACATCATACTTTATGCTGATGATCCCATATCCAAGAATTTCCATGGCGGTAGATTTGGCCATATTTTGAAAACAATCGAAGAGGAAGTAGTATGACGAGTATGGCTCGATCATCTAATCACGTGAGAAGGAGCCGAACCCGACTGTTTTCCTTGCTTGATTTTAGGGTCCTTTGTGCTAAGTTTACGGACCTCGATATAATTTCCCCCTTTTTAGGTCTAAAAGTGTAAGTGGTGAAATTTAAATGATTTTAAGCTTACTTGTCAACGAGCATGAACATTCTTGGATTTCAAGCTGAACAACCAAGGTCGTCAAGGCCATATCAAGATCATACTTTATGCTCATGATCCCATGCCAGAGAATGTGCATGGCAATATATTTGGCCATGTTTTGAAAACTATCGAAGAGGAAGTAGTACTAAGAGTTTGGCTCAGATCAGCTGATCTCTCGAGAAGGAGTCGAACTAGAAAATTTTCCTTTTAGGGTCCTTTATGCTAAATGTATGGAGATGTACTTTTTCCTTTTTTGAGGCCCTTGATGTAAAATGTACTCCGATTGACCATGTAAAGTTCTAACCTAAAAGTAAGTTGTGAAATTTAAACGAATTTAAGCTTAGGTGTCAGCGAGTATGACCATTCTTCTATTTCAAGATGAACCACCAAGGTCAAGGCCATATATACATCATACTTTATGCTAATGATCCCATATTCAAGAATTTGCATGCCGACAAATTTGGCCATATTTTGAAAACAATCGAAGATGAAGTAGTATGAAGAATATGGCTCGATCAGCTACTCTTGTAAGAAGGAGTCAAACCCAACTGTTTTCCTTGCTTAATATAAGGGTCCTTTGTGCAAATGTATGGACCTCGATCTAATTCCCCCCTTTTAGGTCTAGAAGTGCAAGCGGTGAAATTTAGATGATTTAAGCTTACTTGTCAACGAGTATGAACATTCTTGGATTTCAAACCAAACGACCAAGGTCGTCAATGCCATATCAACATCATACTTTATGCTCATGATCCCATGTTAGAGAATGTGCATGGCAATATATTTTGCCATGTTTTGAAAACTATTGAAGAGGAAGTACTATTAAAAGTTTGGCTCAGATCAGCTGATCTCTCGAGAAGGAGTCGAACTAGAAAATTTTCCTTTTAGGGTCCTTTATGCTAAATGTATGGAGATGTATTTTTTCCTTTTTGAGGCCCCTGATGTAAACTGTACTCTGATCGACCGTGTAAAGTTCTAACCTAAAATTAAGTGGTGAAATTTAATCCAATTTAAGCTTACTTGTCAACGAGTATGAACCATTCTTGTATTTCAAGACGAACCACCAAGGTCAAGGCCATATCTACTTCATACTTTATGCTGATGATCCCATATCCTATAATTTGCATGGGGACAGTTTTGGCCATTTTTTGAAAACAATCGAAGATGAAGTAGTATGAAGAGTATGGCTCGATCAGCTACTCTCGTGAGAAGGAGACGAACCCGACTGTTTTCCTTGCTTGATTTTAGGGTCCTTTGTGCTAAGTTTATGGACCTCGATATAATTTCCCCCTTTTTAGGTCTAAAAGTGTAAGTGGTGAAATTCTGATGATTTTAAGCTTACTTGTCAACGAGTATGAACATTCTTGGGTTTCAAGCTGAACAACCAAGGTCGTCAAGGACATATCAAGATCATACTTTATGCTCATGATCCTATGCCAGAGAATGTGCATGGCAATATATTTAGCCATGTTTTGAAAACTATCGAAGAGGAAGTAGTATTAAGAGTTTGGCTCAGATCAGATGATCTCTCGAGAAGGAGTCGAACCAGATTTTTTTCCTTTTAGGGTCCTTTATGCTAAATGAATGGAGATGTATTTTTTCCTTTTTTGAGGTCCCTGATGTAAAATGTCTTTCGACCGACCATGTAAAGTTCTAACCTAAAAGTAAGTGGTGAAATTTAAACGAATTTAAGCTTAGTTGTCAACGAGTATGACCATTCTTCTATTTCGAGATGAACCACCAAGGTCAAGGCCATATATACATCATACTTTATGCCGATGATCCCATATTCAAGAATTTGCATGCCGACAAATTTGGCCATATTTTGAAAATAATCGAAGATGAAGAGTATGAAGAGTATGGCTCGATCAGCTACTCTTGTAAGAAGGAGTCAAACCCTACTGTTTTCCTTGCTTAATTTTAGGGTCCTTTGTGCTAAATGTATGGACCTCGATGTGATTTCCCCCTTTTAGGTCTAGAAGTGCAAGCGGTGAAATTTAGATGATTTAAGCTTACTTTTCAACGAGTATGAACATTCTTGGATTTCAAACCAAACGACCAAGGTCGTCAATGCCATATCAACATCATAATTTATACTCATGATCCCATGTTAGAGAATGTGCATGGCAATATATTTTGCCATGTTTTGAAAACTATCGAAGAGGAAGTAGTATTAAGAGTTTGGCTCAGATCAGCTGATCTCTCGAGAAGGAGTCGAACTTGAAAATTTTCCTTTTAGGGTCCTTTATGCTAAATGTATGGAGATGTACTTTTTCCTTTTTTGAGGCCCTTGATGTAAAATGTACTCCGATTGACCATGTAAAGTTCTAACCTAAAAGTAAGTGGTGAAATTTAAACGAATTTAAGCTTAGGTGTCAGCGAGTATGACCATTCTTCTATTTCAAGATGAACCACCAAGGTTAAGGCCATATATACATCATACTTTATGCTAATGATCCCATATTCAAGAATTTGCATGCCGACAAATTTGGCCATATTTTGAAAACAATCGAAGATGAAGTAGTATGAAGAGTATGGCTCGATCAGCTACTCTCGTAAGAAGGAGTCAAACCCAACTGTTTTCCTTGCTTAATTTTAGGGTCCTTTGTGCTAAATGTATGGACCTCGATGTGATTTCCCCCTTTTAGGTCTAGAAGTGCAAGCGGTGAAATTTAGATGATTTAAGCTTACTTTTCAACGAGTATGAACATTCTAGGATTTCAAACCAAACGACCAAGGTCGTCAATGCCATATCAACATCATAATTTATGCCCATGATCGCATGTTAGAGAATGTGCATGGCAATATATTTTGCCATGTTTTGAAAACTATCAAAGAGGAATTAGTATTAAGAGTTTGGCTCAGATCAGCTGATCTCTCGAGAAGGAGTCGAACTAGAAAATTTTCCTTTTAGGGTCCTTTATGCTAAATGTATGGAGATGTACTTTTTCCTTTTTTGAGGCCCTTGATGTAAAATGTACTCCGATTGACCATGTAAAGTTCTAACCTAAAAGTAAGTGGTGAAATTTAAACGAATTTAAGCTTAGGTGTCAGCGAGTATGACCATTCTTCTATTTCAAGATGAACCACCAAGGTCAAGGCCATATATACATCATACTTTATGCTAATGATCCCATATTCAAGAATTTGCATGCCGACAAATTTGGCCATATTTTGAAAACAATCGAAGATGAAGTAGTATGAAGAATATGGCTCGATCAGCTACTCTTGTAAGGAGTCAAACCCAACTGTTTTCCTTGCTTAATATAAGGGTCCTTTGTGCAAAATGTATGGACCTCGATGTAATTTCCCCCTTTTTAGGTCTAGAAGTGTAAGCGGTGAAATTTAGATGATTTAGGCTTACTTGTCAACGAGTATGAACATTCTTGGATTTCAAACTAAACGACCAAGGTCGTCAAGGCCATATCAACATCATACTTTATGCTCATGATCCCATGTTAGAGAATGTGCATGGCAACAGATTTGGCCATGTTTTGAAAACAATCGAATAGGAAGTAGTATTAAGAGTTTGGCTCAGATCACCTGATCTCTCAAGAAGGAGCCAAAGCAGAAATTTTCTTTTAGGGTCCTTCATTATAAATGTATGGACCTTGATGTATTTTTTCTTTTTTGACGTCCTTGATGTAAAATGTACTCCGATCGACCATGTAAAGTTCTAACATAAAAGTAAGTGGTGAAATTTAAAAGAATTTAAGCTTAGTTGTCAATGAGTATGACCATTCTTCTATTTCAAGGTGAACCACCAAGGTCAAGGCCAGATCTACATCATAGTCTATGCTGATGATCCCATATCCAAGAATTTGCGTGCTGACAAATTTGGCTATATTTTGAAAACAATCGAAGATGAAGTAGTATGAAGAGTATGACTCGATCAACTACTCTCGTAAGAATGAGTCAAACCCAACTATTTTCCTTGCTTAATTTTAGGGTCCTTTGTGCTAAATGTATGGACCTCGATGTAATTTCCCCCTTTTAGGTCTAGAAGTGTAAGTGGTGAAATTTAGATGATTTAAGCTTAATTGTCAACGAGTATGAACATTCTTGGATATCAAGCCGAACGACCAAGGTCGTCATGGCCATATCAACATCATACATTATGCTCATGATCCCATATTAGAGAATGTGCATGCCAACAGATTTGGCCATGTTTTGAAAACAATCCAATAGAAGGTAGAATTAAGAGTTTGGCTCAGATCAGCTGATCTCTCGAGAAGGAGCCAAAGCAGAAAATTTCCTTTTAGGGTACTTCATGCTAAATGTATGGACCTCGATGTAATTTTTTGCTTTTTTTAGGTCCCTAATGTAAAATGTACTCTGATCGACCGTGTAAAGTTCTAACCTAAAATTAAGTGGTGAAATTTAATCCAATTTAAGCTTAGTTGTCAACGAGTATGAACCATTCTGATATTTCAAGACGAACCACCTAGGTCAAGGCCATATCTACTTCATACTTTATGCCGATGATCCCATATCCTATAATTTGCATGGGGACAGTTTTGGCCATTTTTTGAAAACAATCGAAGATGAAGTAGTATGAAGAGTATGGCTCGATCAGCTACTCTCGTGAGAAGGAGCCGAACCCGACTGTTTTCCTTGCTTGATTTTAGGGTCCTTTGTGCTAAGTTTATGGACCTCGATATAATTTACCCCTTTTTGGTCTAAAAGTGTAAGTGGTGAAATTTTGATGATTTTAAGCTTACTTGTCAACGAGTATGAACATTCTTGGGTTTCAAGCTGAACAACCAAGGTTGTCAAGGACATATCAAGATCATACTTTATGCTCATGATCCTATGCCAGAGAATGTGCATGGCAATATATTTGGCCATGTTTTGAAAAATATCGAAGAGGAAGTAGTATTAAGAGTTTGGCTCAGATCAGCTGATCTCTCGAGAAGGAGTCAAACCAGATTTTTTTCCTTTTAGGGTCCTTTATGCTAAATGTATGGAGATGTATTTTTTCCTTTTTTGAGGTCCCTGATGTAAAATGTCTTTCGACCGACCATGTAAAGTTCTAACCTAAAAGTAAGTGGTGAAATTTAAACGAATTAAAGCTTAGTTGTCAACGGGTATGACCATTCTTCTATTTCGAGATGAACCACCAAGGTCAAGGCCATATATACATCATACTTTATGCCGATGATCCCATATTCAAGAATTTTCATGCCGACAAATTTGGCCATATTTTGAAAACAATCGAAGATGAAGTAGTATGAAGAGTATGGCTCGATCAGCTACTCTCGTAAGAAGGAGTCAAACCCAACTGTTCTCCTTGCTTAATTTTAGGGTCCTTTGTGCTAAATGTATGGACCTCGATGTGATTTCCCCCCTTTTAGGTCTAGAAGTGCAACCGGTGAAATTTAGATGATTTAAGCTTACTTTTCAACGAGTATGAACATTCTTGGATTTCAAACCAAATGACCAAGGTCGTCAATGCCATATCAACATCATAATTTATGCTCATGATCCCATGTTAGAGAATGTGCATGGCAATATATTTTGCCATGTTTTGAAAACTATCGAAGAGGAAGTAGTATTAAGAGTTTGGCTCAGATCAGCTGATCTCTCGAGAAGGAGTCGAACTAGAAAATTTTCCTTTTAGGGTCCTTTATGCTAAATGTATGGAGATGTACTTTTCCTTTTTTGAGGCCCTTGATGTAAACTGTACTCCGATTGACCATGTAAAGTTCTAACCTAAAAGTAAGTTGTGAAATTTAAACGAATTTAAGCTTAGGTGTCAGCGAGTATGACCATTCTTCTATTTCAAGATGAACCACCAAGGTCAAGGCCATATATACATCATACTTTATGCTAATGATCCCATATTCAAGAAATTGCATGCCGACAAATTTGGCCATATTTTGAAAACAATCGAAGATGAAGTAGTATGAAGAATATGGCTCGATCAACTACTCTTGTAAGAAGGAGTGAAACCCAACTGTTTTCCTTGCTTAATATAAGGGTCCTTTTTGCAAAATGTATGGACCTCGATGTAATTTCCCCCTTTTTAAGTCTAGAAGTGTAAGCGGTGAAATTTAGATGATTTAAGCTTACTTGTCAACGAGTATGAACATTCTTGGATGTCAAACTGAACGACCAAGGTCGTCAAGGCCATATCAACATCATACTTTATGCTCATGATCCCATGTTAGAGAATGTGCATGGCAACATATTTGGCCATGTTTTGAAAACAATCGAATAGGAAGTAGTATTAAGAGTTTGGCCCAGATCACCTGATCTCTCAAGAAGAAGCCAAAGCAGAAATTTTCTTTTAGGGTCCTTCATTATAAATGTATGGACCTTGATGTATTTTTTCTTTTTGGAGGTCCTTGATGTAAAATGTACTCCGATCGACCATGTAAAGTTCTAACCTAAAAGTAAGTGGTGAAATTTAAACGAATTTAAGCTTAGTTGTCAATGAGTATGACCATTCTTCTATTTCAAGGTGAACCACCAAGGTCAAGGCCATATCTACATCATAGTCTATGCTGATGATCCCATATCCAAGAATTTGCGTGCCGACAAATTTCGCCATATTTTGAAAACAATCGAAGATGAAGTAGTATGAAGAGTATGACTCGATTAACTACTCTCGTAAGAATGAGTCAAACCCAACTGTTTTCCTTGCTTAATTTTAGGGTCCTTTGTGCTAAATGTATGGACCTCGATGTAATTTCCCCCTTTTAGGTCTAGAAGTGTAAGTGGTGAAATTTAGATGATTTAAGCTTAATTGTCAACGAGTATGAACATTCTTGGATATCAAGCCGAACGACCAAGGTCGTCATGGCCATATCAACATCATACATTATGCTCATGATCCCATATTAGAGAATGTGCATGCCAACAGATTTGGCCATGTTTTGAAAACAATCCAATAGAAGGTAGAATTAAGAGTTTGGCTCAGATCAGCTGATCTCTCGAGAAGGAGCCAAAGCAGAAAATTTCCTTTTAGGGTACTTCATGCTAAATGTATGGACCTCGATGTAATTTTTTGCTTTTTTTAGGTCCCTAATGTAAAATGTACTCTGATCGACCGTGTAAAGTTCTAACCTAAAATTAAGTGGTGAAATTTAATCCAATTTAAGCTTAGTTGTCAACGAGTATGAACCATTCTGATATTTCAAGACGAACCACCTAGGTCAAGGCCATATCTACTTCATACTTTATGCCGATGATCCCATATCCTATAATTTGCATGGGGACAGTTTTGGCCATTTTTTGAAAACAATCGAAGATGAAGTAGTATGAAGAGTATGGCTCGATCAGCTACTCTCGTGAGAAGGAGCCGAACCCGACTGTTTTCCTTGCTTGATTTTAGGGTCCTTTGTGCTAAGTTTATGGACCTCGATATAATTTACCCCTTTTTGGTCTAAAAGTGTAAGTGGTGAAATTTTGATGATTTTAAGCTTACTTGTCAACGAGTATGAACATTCTTGGGTTTCAAGCTGAACAACCAAGGTTGTCAAGGACATATCAAGATCATACTTTATGCTCATGATCCTATGCCAGAGAATGTGCATGGCAATATATTTGGCCATGTTTTGAAAAATATCGAAGAGGAAGTAGTATTAAGAGTTTGGCTCAGATCAGCTGATCTCTCGAGAAGGAGTCAAACCAGATTTTTTTCCTTTTAGGGTCCTTTATGCTAAATGTATGGAGATGTATTTTTTCCTTTTTTGAGGTCCCTGATGTAAAATGTCTTTCGACCGACCATGTAAAGTTCTAACCTAAAAGTAAGTGGTGAAATTTAAACGAATTAAAGCTTAGTTGTCAACGGGTATGACCATTCTTCTATTTCGAGATGAACCACCAAGGTCAAGGCCATATATACATCATACTTTATGCCGATGATCCCATATTCAAGAATTTTCATGCCGACAAATTTGGCCATATTTTGAAAACAATCGAAGATGAAGTAGTATGAAGAGTATGGCTCGATCAGCTACTCTCGTAAGAAGGAGTCAAACCCAACTGTTCTCCTTGCTTAATTTTAGGGTCCTTTGTGCTAAATGTATGGACCTCGATGTGATTTCCCCCCTTTTAGGTCTAGAAGTGCAACCGGTGAAATTTAGATGATTTAAGCTTACTTTTCAACGAGTATGAACATTCTTGGATTTCAAACCAAATGACCAAGGTCGTCAATGCCATATCAACATCATAATTTATGCTCATGATCCCATGTTAGAGAATGTGCATGGCAATATATTTTGCCATGTTTTGAAAACTATCGAAGAGGAAGTAGTATTAAGAGTTTGGCTCAGATCAGCTGATCTCTCGAGAAGGAGTCGAACTAGAAAATTTTCCTTTTAGGGTCCTTTATGCTAAATGTATGGAGATGTACTTTTCCTTTTTTGAGGCCCTTGATGTAAACTGTACTCCGATTGACCATGTAAAGTTCTAACCTAAAAGTAAGTTGTGAAATTTAAACGAATTTAAGCTTAGGTGTCAGCGAGTATGACCATTCTTCTATTTCAAGATGAACCACCAAGGTCAAGGCCATATATACATCATACTTTATGCTAATGATCCCATATTCAAGAAATTGCATGCCGACAAATTTGGCCATATTTTGAAAACAATCGAAGATGAAGTAGTATGAAGAATATGGCTCGATCAGCTACTCTTGTAAGAAGGAGTGAAACCCAACTGTTTTCCTTGCTTAATATAAGGGTCCTTTTTGCAAAATGTATGGACCTCGATGTAATTTCCCCCTTTTTAGGTCTAGAAGTGTAAGCGGTGAAATTTAGATGATTTAAGCTTACTTGTCAACGAGTATGAACATTCTTGGATGTCAAACTGAACGACCAAGGTCGTCAAGGCCATATCAACATCATACTTTATGCTCATGATCCCATGTTAGAGAATGTGCATGGCAACATATTTGGCCATGTTTTGAAAACAATCGAATAGGAAGTAGTATTAAGAGTTTGGCCCAGATCACCTGATCTCTCAAGAAGAAGCCAAAGCAGAAATTTTCTTTTAGGGTCCTTCATTATAAATGTATGGACCTTGATGTATTTTTTCTTTTTGGAGGTCCTTGATGTAAAATGTACTCCGATCGACCATGTAAAGTTCTAACCTAAAAGTAAGTGGTGAAATTTAAACGAATTTAAGCTTAGTTGTCAATGAGTATGACCATTCTTCTATTTCAAGGTGAACCACCAAGGTCAAGGCCATATCTACATCATAGTCTATGCTGATGATCCCATATCCAAGAATTTGCGTGCCGACAAATTTCGCCATATTTTGAAAACAATCGAAGATGAAGTAGTATGAAGAGTATGACTCGATTAACTACTCTCGTAAGAATGAGTCAAACCCAACTGTTTTCCTTGCTTAATTTTAGGGTCCTTTGTGCTAAATGTATGGACCTCGATGTAATTTCCCCCTTTTAGGTCTAGAAGTGTAAGTGGTGAAATTTAGATGATTTAAGCTTAATTGTCAACGAGTATGAACATTCTTGGATTTCAAGCCGAACGACCAAGGTCGTCAAGGCCATATCAACATCATACATTATGCTCATGATCCCATATTAGAGAATGTGCATGCTAACAGATTTGGCCATGTTTTGAAAACAATCCAATAGAAGGTAGAATTAAGAGTTTGGCTCAGATCAGCTGATCTCTCGAGAAGGAGCCAAAGCAGAAAATTTCCTTTTAGGGTACTTCATGCTAAATGTATGGACCTCGATGTAATTTTTTGCTTTTTTTAGGTCCCTAATGTAAAATGTACTCTGATCGATCGTGTAAAGTTCTAACCTAAAATTAAGTGGTGAAATTTAATCCAATTTAAGCTTAGTTGTCAACGAGTATGAACCATTCTTGTATTTCAAGACGAACCACCAAGGTCAAGGCCATATCTACTTCATACTTTATGCCGATGATCCCATATCCTATAATTTGCATGGGGACAGTTTTGGCCATTTTTTGAAAACAATCGAAGATGAAGTAGTATGAAGAGTATGGCTCGATCAGCTACTCTCGTGAGAAGGAGCCGAACCCGACTATTTTCCTTGCTTGATTTTAGGGTCCTTTGTGCTAAGTTTATGGACCTCGATATAATTTCCCCCTTTTTAGGTCTAAAAGTGTAAGTGGTGAAATTTTGATGATTTTAAGCTTACTTGTCAACGAGTATGAACATTCTTGGTTTTCAAGCTGAACAACCAAGGTCGTCAAGGACATATCAAGATCATACTTTATGCTCATGATCCTATGCCAGAGAATGTGCATGGCAATATATTTGGCCATGTTTTGAAAACTATCGAAGAGGAAGTAGTATTAAGAGTTTGGCTCAGATCAGCTGATCTCTCGAGAAGGAGTCGAACCAGATTTTTTTCCTTTTAGGGTCCTTTATGCTAAATGTATGGAGATGTATTTTTTCGTTTTTTGAGGTCCCTGATGTAAAATGTCTTTCGACCGACCATGTAAAGTTCTAACCTAAAAGTAATTGGTGAAATTTAAACGAATTTAAGCTTAGTTGTCAACGAGTATGACCATTTTTTATTTCGAGATGAACCACCAACGCCAAGGCCATATATACATCATACTTTATGCCGATGATCCCATATTCAAGAATTTTCATGCCGACAAATTTGGCCATATTTTAAAAACAATCGAAGATGAAGTAGTATGAAGAGTATGGCTCGATCAGCTACTCTCGTAAGGAGTCAAACCCAACTGTTTTCCTTGCTTAATTTTAGGGTCCTTTGTGCTAAATGTATGGACCTCGATGTGATTTCCCCCTTTTAGGTCTAGAAGTGCAAGCGGTGAAATTTAGATGATTTAAGCTTACTTTTCAACGAGTATGAACATTCTTGGATTTCAAACCAAACGACCAAGGTCGTCAATGCCATATCAACATCATAATTTATGCTCATGATCGCATGTTAGAGAATGTGCATGGCAATATATTTTGCCATGTTTTGAAAACTATCGAAGAGGAATTAGTATTAAGAGTTTGGCTCAGATCAGCTGATCTCTCGAGAAGGAGTCGAACTAGAAAATTTTCCTTTTAGGGTCCTTTATGCTAAATGTATGGAGATGTACTTTTTCCTTTTTTGAGGCCCTTGATGTAAAATGTACTCCGATTGACCATGTAAAGTTCTAACCTAAAAGTAAGTTGTGAAATTTAAACGAATTTAAGCTTAGGTGTCAGCGAGTATGACCATTGTTCTATTTCAAGATGAACCACCAAGGTCAAGGCCATATATACATCATACTTTATGCTAATGATCCCATATTCAAGAATTTGCATGCCGACAAATTTGGCCATATTTTGAAAACAATCGAAGATGAAGTAGTATGAAGAATATGGCTCGATCAGCTACTCTTGTAAGAAGGAGTCAAACCCAACTGTTTTCCTTGCTTAATATAAGGGTCCTTTGTGCAAAATGTATGGACCTCGATGTAATTTCCCCCTTTTTAGGTCTAGAAGTGTAAGCGGTGAAATTTAGATGATTTAAGCTTACTTGTCAACGAGTATGAACATTCTTGGATGTCAAACTGAACGACCAAGGTCGTCAAGGCCATATCAACATCATACTTTATGCTCATGATCCCATGTTAGAGAATGTGCATGGCAACATATTTGGCCATGTTTTGAAAACAATCGAATAGGAAGTAGTATTAAGAGTTTGGCCCAGATCACCTGATCTCTATGGAAGAAGCCAAAGCAGAAATTTTCTTTTAGGGTCCTTCATTATAAATGTATGGACCTTGATGTATTTTTTCTTTTTGGAGGTCCTTGATGTAAAATGTACTCCGATCGACCATGTAAAGTTCTAACCTAAAAGTAAGTGGTGAAATTTAAACGAATTTAAGCTTAGTTGTCAATGAGTATGACCATTCTTCTATTTCAAGGTGAACCACCAAGGTCAAGGCCATATCTACATCATAGTCTATGCTGATGATCCCATATCCAAGAATTTGCGTGCCGACAAATTTGGCCATATTTTGAAAACAATCTAAGATGAAGTAGTATGAAGAGTATGACTCGATCAACTACTCTCGTAAGAATGAGTCAAACCCAACTGTTTTCCTTGCTTAATTTTAGGGTCCTTTGTGCTAAATGTATGGACCTCGATGTAATTTCCCCCTTTTAGGTCTAGAAGTGTAAGTGGTGAAATTTAGATGATTTAAGCTTAATTGTCAACGAGTATGAACATTCTTGGATTTCAAGCCGAACGACCAAAGTCGTCAAGGCCATATCAACATCATACATTATGCTCATGATCCCATATTAGAGAATGTGCTTGCCAATAGATTTGGCCATGTTTTGAAAACAATCCAATAGAAGGTAGAATTAAGAGTTTGGCTCAGATCAGCTGATCTCTCGAGAAGGAGCCAAAGCAGAAAATTTCCTTTTAGGGTACTTCATGCTAAATGTATGGACCTCGATGTAATTTTTTGCTTTTTTTAGGTCCCTAATGTAAAATGTACTCTGATCGACCGTGTAAAGTTCTAACCTAAAATTAAGTGGTGAAATTTAATCCAATTTAAGCTTAGTTGTCAACGAGTATGAACCATTCTTGTATTTCAAGACGAACCACCAAGGTCAAGGCCATATCTACTTCATACTTTATGCTGATGATCCCATATCCTATAATTTGCATGGGGACAGTTTTGGCCATTTTTTGAAAACAATTGAAGATGAAGTAGTATGAAGAGTATGGCTCGATCAGCTACTCTCGTGAGAAGGAGTAGAACCCGACTATTTTCCTTGCTTAACTTTAGGGTCCTTTGTGCTAAATTTATGGACCTCGATGTAATTTCCCCCCTTTTTAGGTCTAAAAGTGTAAGTGGTGAAATTTAGACAATTTAAGCCTACTTGTCAATTAGTATGAACATTCTTGGATTTCAAGCCGAACGACCAAGGTCAAGGCCATATCAACATCTTACTTTATGCTCATGATCCCATGTTAGAGAATGTGCATGCCAACTGATTTGGCCATGTTTTGAAAACAATCCAATAGAAAGTAGAATTAAGAGTTTGGCTCACATCAGATGATCTCTCGAGAAGGAGCCAAAACAAAAAATTTCCTTTTAGGGTCCTTTATGCTAAATGTATGGACCTCGATGTAATTTCTTGTTTTTTGAGGTCCCTGATGTTAAATGTACTCTGATCGACCGTGTAAAGATCTAACCTAAAAGTAAGTGGTCAAATTTAAACAAATATAAGCTTAGTTGTCAACGAGTATGAACCATTATTGTATTTCAAGACGAACCACCAAGGTCAAGACCATATCTAGATCATACTTTATGCTGATGATCCCATATCCAAGAATTTGCAAGGCGACAGGTTTGGCCATATTCTGAAAACAATCGAAGATGAAGTAGTATGAAGAGTATGGCTCAATCGGCTACTCTCGTGAGGAGCCAAACCTGACTAGTTTCCTTGCTTAATTTTAGTGTCATTTGTGCTAAATGTATGGACCTCGATGTAATTTCCCCCTTTTTAGGTCTAAAAGAGTAAGTGGTGAAATTTAGACGATTTAAACATACTTGTGAACATGTATGAACATTCTTGGATTTCAAGCCGAAGGACCAAGGTCAAGGCCATATCAACATCATACTTTATGCTCATGATCCCATGTTAGAGAATGTGCATGCCAACAGATTTGGCCATGTTTTGAAAACAATCGAAGAGAAAGTAGTTGTAACATCCCAAAACTTTAATCAAGGGTAATCAAGATCAAATCTACCCAATTTAGGGTTAACAAAAACTTTTTCCATCTAAAATCTTTAAGCATGCATATGAGTGTTGCATTAAATAGGAATTGATTGGAATTGCCATCATTGAGTGATCTATTGGTTGTAAAAGGACTCTAAGGTAAATTACACATCATCTAGATCATACTCAAGCATATCCCAAAGAAAAACAAATCAAAAAGAATTAAATGAAGGAAATGGTCACTTTTGCCATTTAAATCAACTAGCCAACTTTGGGTGTTCCTAGCACTCAATTTCCAACAGAGAAAATTGTGGATCTTTGCACCCCTTGCTAGTACAAGTAGTGATGTGCCAAGGCCCACTTTATGATCTCCCAAAAACATTCAAACTCTAATTCTAAATGACAATTGAAAATGGAATCTAGTTCATATGTATAGATCACACATTTTCAAAAACCACTCAAATTAATTCCATTTGACAAATCCTAGAAACCACAGATGTTTAAGCATGTGAGAAACAACTCCACAAAAATCTTTCAAAAATTCAAAAGTTTCCTTCATGCGGCCATTGTGTCGAGCACCTTGTGAGCAGAATCAAACTGGTCTAACTAATACTGTTTTGGATCAAAAATTGTCGAGCCATTTGAGCCACATTAATAATCTTGGTCTCCCCTAGACCCAACTAGACCAAAACAAGCCCATCCCTTAGCCCCTAGCGCCAGTGCAACGCCGCACCGAGGCCATGATCGTCGGCCGATCATGCCCAAGCCACAGTAGACCGCCAGCCCCTCTCTGCCGCTCCAGGAAGCAAGGCGCCACTTCACCGCCATCCACGGTCCACCCCACGATCACTACCAGCCCCTAGACCACCCCAGAGCAGCGCCACACTTTCCTCTCTGCGCCGCGCCAGAGCACGCCAGAGCGCCTTCCCGCTAGCACGCAACAGATCGTGCCTCGACTGCAGACCCCATGCGCCGCTCCGCCTTGACCACCTTACCCCGCCGGACACGGCTGTGCACCGCCGTGTGACCCACAGTCGCCAAGCACCCCGTTGAGCACCGCCCTGTCTCCCAGAGCGCGCGATGCTCCTGACCGATTGCCACCACCCCTAGCTGCGCCATAAAGCCATAGAGGAACACCAGGAGGCAAGCCACCGTCTGCCTACGCTGCCCATGCCGTCGCCCTGTATCGTCGTCACCGACGAGCTCGCCGTCGCCCCTTCGGTTCCCTCCTAGAGCCTATATAAGGAGGCCTTCCCTAGCCTCAATCGCCATACCATTCCACTCCCCTCTCTCCATCAGTCCTTCCCCACCTCTCACCGGAGCAGCTCAAGCAGCAGGCCGCCAGAATTTCACCGGAGGCAGCCACAACAGAGGAGGAGACGTTGCCATTCATTTCGTCCCCCTCAGCCCCTGCCACGACTTCGCCTGAGCCCGCCATCATTTTTTTATCGTTTGCCCGCCTTGCCGCACTAGCTGGAGCCCCGGTACATCCCCACTGCACCCCCACCGAGCCGCTAGGGTTCAGTCTCGCCGACAACAAGTCCGTTGTCGACGACGACCGTGAGCCGTTGATCTTGTTCTAATCCCGCGGTCCGTATCGCCCCATACCGCTTCACGTGTATTGAGCCACTGACAGGCAGACCCCCCCTGTCAGCTGTCCTCTGCGTCGCAGAGTGAATCTGGGCCGGCCCAATTCATTTCCCGCGCGACCCAGTTAATTCAAATTAGGATTTTTCTTTTTAGGCTTAAACTAGAATCTGTCCCTTAGTTTAAAAATCAATTCAGAGAGTTTTACAAATCCAAATTGAGTGATTCTAATTTTTTTGGAAAGGTAATGAAAATATATATCCATGCCCGTTGGATTTAAATCATCTAGAGTTAAAGATATTTCCTAGTAAAAATAACAAGACAGAAGCTTTTGCACATTCAAACATTTTCTAAAATCAACCCTAATAGCTATTGAGTTGATTCCAACTCTCAAAAATCACATTTAACCATACCTATCTGAATATGTAATAATATTAAGGATTGCGTGCAGTGACTTTGGACTAGTACCAAAATAATACTATATAGGCATTTCTAGTCACTTTAAATCATTAAATATTAAACTTAAACTTATTAAAATGTGATCAAACCTTTAAATCACATCCCCATATAGTAAAATATTTGGTGATGACATGTGTCCACATGATCCCATATTTTAATTGGAGAATATTAAATCTTAGTTAATTTCAATGAGTAGAAATAACTTTTCTCTAATAAAATAAATGAAACTAGTTAATTAAACCTTGTGATGTTTGTGATGATACTAGATCATCAAATGTGTGCCTTAGTGTGCTAAGTATACTAGTTAAGTATTGATTGGTGATTGTGTATTCCGTATGTATTTATAGACGATAGTACCAACCAAGTCTTCGAGGAGGAGGAGTTCTACCAAGAGGAGGAGGAAGAGAATTTCAACCACTTCACTACTCAAGGCAAGCCTAGCACTTCAATTAAACTGAGCAAGCTATTATTGGCAAGCTAAATCTTGCAAGCCATCATTAACAATGCAAGCTAAACCTTGTAAGCTAGACAACTTAAGCAAGATGCAATAGGCATGCTTGGTTATACCCCTTTTACTTATACCTACTCCAAGTATTATTTACAAGCTTTACTTTCTTTACTTTACCAAAGTCCTTTACTTTTTTAAAGGTAGCATAAAGAGTATAAAACTTGGCCTATCTAGTTAGAAGTAGATGTCATTCTATGGCATGAGTTTGATCTTAGCATCCCACTTTAGTGAACACTCTTAACTTAGTAGTTTAGAGCCAAACCAAAAACTTGGTCACTTTAGATGGGAGTACATGGTAAAAATGACTTGTGAAAACCTTGGAATGATGAGTCATTCTATTGAGATGTTTTGACATGTGTTGAGAAACACAAATGGTTTATGATGATGAAAATGTTGAGGCATGAGCCTTAACCCTTTTATAAAAACTGATGGTTGGGTTCGGATGCGATACCATTCCAATTTTACCATATAACCACCTGAATTGGGTAAGGCTTAGCTGGAAGTTTATATGCATTAGTATTAGTTCCCTTGTGGGAGAGGTTTGAGCTGAGGCTACCTCTCAATGTTGTCCACCTATGCAGTGCCCAGGATGATAGATGGTCATGGCTGGGAGGCCATACTCATAGGAGAGGTGCTTATACTAGAGTGTGTAAAGGAACGGTTATGTTTGATTATCTGCATACTAAGTATGATGATTCAGGGTTATCCCTGATAGATGTATCGAACCTTGTGGTGAAACTGTACCACCTCTATAGAGTGTCAAACTATTCGAATAGCCGCGTCCGCGGTTATGGACAGTTGGAGTGGCCATACTGTTCCGTTGTCAGATGTTTTCAAAATGACTTATGAAATGAATTGTGACATGACTTGACCACAACAGAGTTGTGACTATGATAACTAAGTTCCCGCTTAAGTGATTTCAAACTTTATTTTATCTTTCTTTGTTTCTTAACTCAGCTTAGGTTTCAAACTTAACTTTACAAATAAACTTAGAACTTAGCATTCCTACTAGAACTACCTTACTTGTTAGTGATAGTTTGTGAGTACTTAAAGAGTACTCATGGCTTTGTCCCTGGCTATTCCTATGGCCAGACTATGAGGAGGACTACCCTGAAGGAGGACAGCAGGACAACTACAACAACTAGGATCATCTCCCATCGTCAGCATTGCCTGTGACTCTGAAGATGGACCCCATCGCTACTCTATTTATTCCGCTACTTCATTGTACTAAGACTGGATCATGAGATCCTTTATTTGTGTAAGACCTAATTATGCTCTGTAATGGATGATGTACTGTGATATCCAATATGTTATGTCTCGCAAAAATGGTAATCCTGGGATTGCGATGTATGGCATAACAGGCATCTGGGATTAAAAATCTGGGTGTTGACAAGTTGGTATCAGAGCCATCCTGACCATAGGAGACCCTAGTTAGAATGGACGTCCGAAACAAAAACTTAGTTTCCAAAACCAAAGTGGGTATTTGTGAAAACTATTTCCTCTCTTATCCTTGAGAATTCTTTCTCTAAAAAAATTCATGTTCCTCCAAATTCTTACATTACTACATAAAACTTTGACACACTTGATCACTTCACTAACTTTATCATCCTAAATTCTTATAGATGGAAGCTCAATACAACAAGTTCTACCAGTTGAGCAATGGGGGCCAACTGATCTTTGAAAGGGATCTTGATTCACTGTCTGAGTTCTTGGAGCGTCCGCATCCAGAATTTCTTGGAGCTCAACTCCCGGGTCCACTAGGAGGAGATTTTTAAATGGCTAGTAACTCTGATCTTTGATGGCTCAATGCACGGCGCCCAGAAAAGTGTTGATGGCTCGTGGTTGATGTAGAGCTCGTTGGGAACCCCAAGAGGAAGGTATGATGAGCACAGCATCAACTTTTCCTCAGTTATGAAACCAAGGTTTAATCGAACCAGTAGGAGCAAGGAAACACCACAAAGGTGTTACTAGCTGAGCTTTGGCAGGGCGCACTACCGGTGCTAGTAGCAACATGGAGACCTGCACAACACAACCACAGAACTTTGTCCCCAACTTGCGATGAGGTTGTCAATCTCACCGTGTTTTGTGGAAAACAAAGGATTAAACGTATCGAATGGAAAGAAGTAAAAGTTTGCAGAAAGTAAACACAAAGCAGTAAAAGATTGTAGATTGAATATAAAAGACAAGGACCGGGATCCATAGTTCACTAGAGGTGGTTCTCCTTAAGATAGATAACATGCTGGGTGAAAAAATTACAGCGGGGCAATTGACAAACACCGAGAAAGCAATACATGCATATACTAATCATCTTGACTCCTCTGAGACTTGATTGGGCATTACAACATAATACATAGACCACCATCCAACCGCATCTATGACTAATAATCCACCTTCAGGTTATCATCCGAACCCCCTCCAGTATTAAGTTGCAAGTAACAGATTATTGCTTTATGAACTGCGTGTAAAGTAAACAATACAATTGTTCTATGAACAAAGGATTGTTGTTTTCTCCCTAGTAGCAACAGCACATCTAGTACCTTAGAGATTTCTGTCACTTCCCTAGATTACCAGAGGCATGAACCCACTATCGAGCATAAATACTAACTCTTGGAGTTGCTAGCATCTACTTGGCCAAGATAGCTACTAACAACGGAAAGCATGCAAGATCTCAAATAACAAAGACATGATAGAATCAATAATCAATCTGAAACAGCATCTCAATATCCATCGGATCCCTGCAAACACAACATGTATGAATTACAAATAGATGATCTTGATCATGAACGGAGCTCACGAGATCTAAACATGAAAGCACAAAGGAGGAGAAACCAGCCATCTAGCTACTACATGGATCCGTAGTCCAAGGATGAACTACTCACGCATCACACCGGAGGCTTGCATGGTGATGAAGAAGGCCTCCAGGGTGAATTCCCCTCTCCGGCAGGGTGCCAGGAAGAGCTTCAGATCCCTCCCGATCTAGGGATGGAGATGACGACGGCTACAGACTCTTTCGTGGATTTTTGATCGGGTGCTTAGGGTTTTCATCTCGAGGGAAACTTATAGGCGGAAGGAGAGGCCGAGGGGGTGCCGGGAGCGGCCACACCACCCCCTGGCGCGGGCTAGGCCTCGCCGCGCGGCCAGGTGGTGTGGTGGCTCCCTGGCCCTTCTCCGTCTCGTATTCTAGCACTTGATCCCTTCCGGAAAAATAGGCACTTTGGCTTTTGTCCCGTCCAATTCTGAGAATATTCATTTTCTGACTTTCCTGGAACCAAAAACAGTAGAAAACAGGCAGCTGGCACCGTGGCTCTTGTTAATAGGTTAGTCCAAGAAATCATATGTAAAGTACTCCAAAGTTGGAACAAAACACAAGAAAGTGGATAAAACCAAGTATGGAACATCAAAAATTATAGATACATTTGCAATGTATCAATATCCCCAAGCTTAACTCCCGCTCGTCCTTGAGTAGGTAAGTGATAAAAAGAAATAATTTTTGAGGTGACATGCACCATCAAAGACTTGATCAAAGTATTTGCAAAACATTCAAAGCTGGGATCATAGTACTTCAATCATAACATGAAAGACAAAGTTCTAGCAATAGGCAAAGAAACTATGATGCAACATGAAAAGGCACAAACAAAAGATTCATTAATAACAATGCTTTGCAAGACGTTTGTTTGTTTCACATAAAGAAAACATAGCATAATAGTATTCAGCTTGTCCCTCAATAGAGTAGAAAATATAAATGCATAGGACACCTTCAAAGTTCATAAGAATGACTAGATACAATAGTTTAAAACAAGCAATATCAAAGTATGCATCAATCAACTAGTCTTGGGACAATGCACATATAACTAAGAATGGCCACTATGCTCTCAAAGTAGTGCATAAAGATAGAAGGTGGAGACTCAATATAATGGTGGAAGAAAGGCCTTTTGTGAAAGGAAGTAGGGATTAAAGTCTCATAAAGAGCTTCCAAAAATTATGGTACTTATAGCTTCCAGTTCTCATTGCCTCTATCATAAGCATCTTTAAGGTGATTAAGGTTAAAGTGACACATCTAAGAGGATATGCTTGACAAGTTATAAACCGAAATCTCATGCCCCTTACTTAGGAAGACCGATCCTCATGCTACTCAACTTCAGTCACGAGTAAGCTCTTGTCATTGTAAGTATATTTGTATCATTAAGAACAGCCAACGGGGTACCCCTTGCACATGATACGAGAGCTTTCCCATAACCAAAATGACAAGGCAAGCAGACAATGGGCATCTCAGTGATCTTTTTATTTGCTATTTGCATAGGTTTTTATTGAGGATGCTTTATAGAGTGCTCATTATGGTGATGCTGCAAGTTTCCACCATGATTAGGCATGGCTTAGGCTAGCAGCCCAGGCGTTTCTCTAACACACGTACAAACTCCATGATCTTACAAGTTCCACTTTTATTTTACACCACCGGGATCCGTAAGCAAAAGAACATGATATCAACGGGGTACAAAGTAGAAGTGCAATGTTGAAAGCGTTCCCATGAAACATGGTTTTGCTAATTTCAACTTATAAAGCGCAAGCATATACGCAACAAAGAAGGACCCAACGGTTCAAGTTTATTAGGGGCAAAAAGTAAAGTGTGCCATCAAGTTCGCGAGAGCTTTAATCACTAGTTTTCTTATAACAAGTGAAAGGTAAACAAAAGAATGAATATACTTGGAATAGCATAAGCTAGTAGGTAGGTATGGTGGACTCTTTGGAATAACTTGGTTTAGGGAGTTGGATGCATGAGTGGAACTCATACTTTGTTGTGGAGGCTAGCAAAAGACTAGGAGCGACAAACTAAGAGAGCAATAATGGCCATAATCATGCAGAGCGGCAAAACATCATTGATCAAAGCATAAAGTGATACTACAAGTTGAAAACTAAAGGATAATATAGGCTATGGTGACTTGAGATAGTCATAACATGGTGTGAGCATGTGCTAAGTCAACCCAAATAAAGCATCAAAGGAGAATACCACTATACTATGCTTTAATATGCTAATACAACGCATGATTCATCCAAGGCACATTAAGCAATCTCAATTGTTTATAACAAGCCATGCTACAAAAAATAATACTAAGCATGAAGCTAAAACAATATCAAGAATGGCATGACAAAGCATAGGCCACAGTCAAAAACAAGCTCTTTTTACCACATAAGTATGAACTTTCCTACTCTTTTCCAAACCAAACCAAACTATTTGCAAACCAAAGTATGAAAGAGGGGGTCCAACCAACTTATTCAGAAAACTAAGCAAACCAAGCAAACCAAAAACCAAAACAAAAACTAAAAAGAAGACGCTCCAAGAAAAACACAACTGTGCATGAAACCATAAAAATGAAGCGTTTGGAAGAAACCTGGGATTTTTATTGATGAAGAAGGGGACGCCTTGGGCATCCCCAAGCTTTGACGCTTGTACTTGTTGGATATTTCTTGGGGTGACACGAGTGGCATCCCCAAGCTTGAGATTTAGTCTATCCTTCATATCATTACTTATTCCTTCCATACACCTGAAAGTTTTCCTTCATACAAAACTTCACACAATCTCATTAGCAACATTAGTGCACTTTAAGATAAATAAGTCTTAAGGTTCAGTTCTAACACCAAACAAACTTCCATTAGAACACTAGCTACTATAGCACTTCCCTCAAAAATCTCAATTCCCCAAAGGAACTCAAGAAGGAACTAACAAGAAGCAAATGCAGAAAATGGCAGAAATCTGTCAAAACAGACCAGCAGGTAAAGACAAATTGTTTCGAAGACCTTATGTTGCTCAAATCAAAAAGTGTTGAACTAACGAAAGTTAGATAACAACCTGGGGCAGAAGCACAAACAATTACAGCTCAATCCGAGGTACAGAGATCTCTCAGGAATTTTTACGGTGAAGCACAAAAATCTTTTTTGGGACAGCAACTTTCCCAATCATTACTTCACTCTCATTAGAGGTTACTCTTGGCACAAAAAGCAAATAAAAAGGATAAGGAGAGGTTATTACATAGGTAATAACTTCCAAGACTCAACCAAAACTCTTGGGTTATCTCCCAAGAAGTACTTTTCTTTAATGCCTTTAAGTTAGGCATAAGAAGCAAAGAAAGAATCAAGTGTTCTCAAATGAAGAAGCATTAAAACCAAAATTTGTTTTCATAGGAGAAGCAAATGAAATCTTTTCTCTCTTTTTAGGGAAGTGTTCTATACCTTTCTTGAGTGGGAGTTGATATTTAATGGTGCCTTCTTTCATATCAATGATGGCACCAACAGTTCTAAGAAAAGGTCTTCCCAAAGTAATAGGACAAGAAGCATTGTATTCAACATCCAAAACATAGAAATCAACGAGCACATAGGAATCGTTATCCATAATAAAAACATCATTAAGACTCCCCATGAGTTTATTTTTAGCATTAGCATCCAGTGGGACATTCAAATAACAATCTTCAAGAGGAGGAAAATCAAGCATATCATAAATCCTTCTAGCCATAATAGAAACACTACTATCAAGATCACACAAAGCTTTGAAATCAAAGTCCTTCACTTTCATATTAATGATGGGTTCCCAACCATCTTGTTTTATAGGAATAGAAGCTTTATGTTTCATCTTTTCTTCTTTAATCTTTATGAGAGCATTAGTAATGTGTTTTGTAAAAGCCATGTTCATAGCACTAGCATTAGGACTTTTAGCAAGCTTTTGTAGGAACTTAATAACTTCAGAGATGTTGCAATCATCAAGATCAAAATCAACTTTATCATCTAAAGCAGTAGAACTATTAGTAGCCTCAACACTGGTGGTGGTGATAGTAGAAACACTAATGTTTCTAGCAATTTCATCCTCTCTTTCCCACTTAGCATGTAATTCAACTAATAGTCTAACATTTTCATCAATTCTTACTTGTATAGCATTAGTAGCTGCAAAGGGATTCTCATTAGTTTCAGGTTTAGCAGCCATTTTATTCAAAGTAGATTGAGCTTCAGCCAAAGATGCTATATTTCTTTCAACATTAGAGAGCTTTTCCTCAATAGTTTTATTGAAAGCAGTTTGTTTACTAATAAACTCTTTAAGCATAACTTCAAGTTCAGAGGGAGAACTCTTATTATTGTTGTAAGAATTTCCATAAGCATTACCATTGTTGGGAGGATATGGCTTATAATTTTTGTTACCAAAATTGTTCCTATAAGCATTATTACCATAAGCATTGTTGCCAAAATTGTTATTTCTTATGACGTTCACATCAACTTGCTCTTCTTGAGCAACCAAAGAGGCTAGAGGAACATTATTTGGATCAATATGGGCTTTCCCATTAACAATCATAGACATAATAATATCAATCTTATCACTCAAGGAGGAGGTTTCCTCAACAAAATTTACCTTCTTACCTTGTGGAGCCCTTTTAGTATGCCATTCAGAATAATGAACCATCATATTGTCCAAAAGTTTTGTTGCAGCACCTAAAGTGATGGTCATAAAGGTACTCCAGCAACTGAAACCAAAAGGTTCCTTGAAGAATAGTTCAATCCTGCATAAAAAGTTTGGATGATCATCCAAGCAGTCAGTCCATGAGTGGGACAATTCTTTACCAAAGATTTCATTCTTTCCCAAGCTTGAGCAACATGCTCACTATCAAGTAGTTTAAGCTTCATTATTTAACTTCTCATGGATACAATATTAGAAGGAGGATAGTATTTTCCAATAAAAGCATCTTTGCATTTAGTCCAAGAATCAATACTATTCCTCGTTAAGGAATTGAACCATTCTTTAGCTTTTCCTCTCAAAGAGAAAGGAAACAATTTCAGCTTAATAATATCACCATCTATATCCCTATGCTTTTGCATCTCACAAAGTTCAACAAAGTTATTTAGATGGGAAGCAACATGTTCATTACCAATACCAGAAAATTGCTCTCATATAACAAGATTGAGCAAAGAAGGTTTTATCTCAAAGAAAGTATTTTCAGCCACAGGTGGAGCAATATGTGTGCTCATAAAATCATTGTTGTTGGTGCTAGTGAAGTCACACAACTTAGTGTTTTCAAGAGTAGTCATTTTTTGGGTTTTCAAACAAGAAAGAAAACAAGTAAAACTAATTCTTTTGTGTTTTGAAGAACAAAACAAGCAAACAAAGCAAAAAGAAAAATAAGCAAAACAAAAACAACAAAGTAAAGAGATTGGCTATGAGGGACTCCCCTTGTGAAGATGTCCTTAACTCCCCGGCAACGACGCCAGAAAAATGCTTGATGGCTCAATGCATGGCACCTAGAAAAGTGTTGATGGCTCGTGGTTGATGTAGAGATCGTTGGGAACCCCAAGAGGAAGGTATGATGAGCACAGCAGCAAGTTTCCCTCAGTTATGAAACCAGGGTTTAATCGAACCAGTAGGAGCAAGGAAACACCACAAAGGTGTTACTAGTTGAGCTTTGGCAGGGCGCACTACCGGTGCTAGTAGCAATGTGGAGATCTGCACAACACAACCACAGAACTTTGTCTCCCACTTGCGATGAGGTTGTCAATCTCACCGTGTTTTGTGGAAAACAAAGGATTAAACGTATCGAATGGAAAGAAGTAAAAGTTTGCAGAAAGTAAACACAAAGCAGTAAAAGATTGTAGATTGAATATAAAAGACAAGGACCGGGATCCATAGTTCACTAGAGGTGGCTCTCCTTAAGCTAGACAACATGCTGGGTGAACAAATTACAGCGGGGCAATTGACAAACACCGAGAAAGTAATACATGCATATACTAATCATCTTGACTCCTCTGAGACTTGATTGGGCATTACAACATAATACATAGACCGCCATCCAACTGCATCTATGACTATTAATCCACCTTAAGGTTATCATTCGAACCCCCTCACGTATTAAGTTGCAAGCAACAAATTATGGCTTTACTGTAACACCCTCAAATCGGCCCCATGCAAGTTTCAGCGCTTCCCGCCAAACCCGCATAGAAACGATTCAAGGACGCCCACCAGGCACTTTTGTGCGGTTGGAAAACGAAGTAATACCATTACCCATTAGTCCACGATGGGACCCACAGAACATATATATACAAGAACGACTCCATGAGTCAAGAATACATATATACTATACAAAGATTCAAATCACCTTGAAAACGATAGAGTGTCCGACTACGGACAAGAGGCAAATGGGGCTAAGAGCCCTGAAGAATAACCAATGGCATTCATAACCCTGCCCAGGCTAAGCCGGAAGGGTAACCCTGCTAACGACGTCGATCTCAAAGCTGCTAAAACAAAAGGGGTGCCGACAAAGGGAAAAGGAAAAAGAGGAGCGTCAGTACTGAGGCCAATACACGTCGAGGCTAGAATTCGGCGGTCCTCGCCTACATAGGTATGGTGGGCTGAAGTGGCAGGGAAGCATGCACTAACAATCTATAGAGACTCGATTCAACTATCGGCTATTAGAGAATGATAAGAAAGACCTATTCGAAACCAGTTGATACTAACACCAAACATACCCATCCTAGTATTCCCCCTTGAGACCAAACGAGGAAGTCAAGCCGAGGAACTCACACGGTTGACAATTTTATTCATTCTATTATAGTTGCAGCACTTACTACTCAGATATAGATAGCATGAGTCATCCTGATAGCATAAGTAGTGAGCAGTTTTAGTTAACCATTCAGTTGTAGTTGCAGTACTTACTAATCAAATACAATTAGCATGTGACATCCCAAACCCAACAGTTGTTGGCACTTTTATTTCATTCCATTGGAGTTGCGATACTTACTAGGCAGGTATAACAGGACATGATACACCCCATTTCCACCAGTTGTTGGCACTTTTATTATCCATTCCAATGTAGTGAAGCTGATTACTAGTCACATATTAAGTCAAATTTATAGCACTACTTTAGTTATGCTTGTCTATGATCGAGATACTGTGCTCCAAGTCGTCCATAACCGCGGACACGGCTTTCAGAAAGATTTACCCTGCAGGGGTGCACAAATAGCAACACACACACGATCAACCTCGGAAAAACTAAATCAAAACCCAACGAGGCTTTCACGACAAAGCAATCATAGGATTCATAAAATATTTCAGGGGGCCACCCCACTAAGCAACCCGGAACGAAGTTGGCCGGCTTTGAGACGGACCCAGGGTTTGCGAGAACGGCTGTAAACGACTAGGAACCCGAAAGTGCGACTGGCCTTGTCGATATCGCGAAATCGTGCCGCGATCCAAAACAGTACAGGTGCTCCACGCACAATCTTAAAGAAAGCAGTAAAACATGGCATAAGTACAGGATAGTAATAAAGCCCCAAACTACTTTGTGGCCCCAAGAAATAAGAAAAGAATCAAGCTCTGGCTAAGGGGGATTCATAGAGTCTCCCGGATGTGGATAGAGCGAATAATCAAGGAACAGGTATCAAGTACTCGGGGCCTACGGGACAGAAGTGGACATAAAAACCAAATAGCATATATTGCCCACCGGTGCCTCTTTCATTAGTTATTCCAACAATTTAATAGTTGTATTTAAAGTCATGATCAACTCCACCATTAAGCATCTCCACCATTTATCATGTGCCAACTTGCCGTCAACGGTGGAACGACAACTACGCAAAGCAACACATAAGCAAGCAACTACGACTCGCAAGGCCGACTATCTATCAAACAACAGGCAATAGGATGTGTCCATGGCAAGATAGAGGCTGCAAGGATAAATGGTGCACGGAAACTAAAGCATCGTAACACGGATAGCCATAGATCAATAGGAGGAAATAAAGACTATAAAGCAAAATAGGTAGAAAGGGGGAGATGCTCGCCTGGGAAACATAGCCGAAGATTCGTTATCCGAAGAACTTGTCGATACTCGCATCCACTCAACGGCCTAATCCATGAAGAAGCAAAACACTAAAAGAAACACCGGATACACTATTTAATACTACGGCAGAAGAACGGGCATGATGCGTGTATGATGCATAACATGGCAAGGATGTGATGCAATTAGGCAATATTAAGCGGAACCGGGGTCCCGACAATTAATTAGGAGGTTCATGTTGTTCAGGTACCCCGCTATTTAAATGTTGTCTTAACACGGCAAAACATGACATCAGTTCGCTACACAAATTTAAATGGAGCCATATAAGACTAGAATCGCCTACATATAGCCTCCATATTTAATTATGAGTGAATCGGCATAATGCCCCAAACCCATATGATGAGATGTATGCAAGCATGAACAATTTAAATGCAACAAGATGGATATCTTATTATAAAATAGGGTCTGGAATAGGGGATCACACTGGGGACTCGACGATCTTGGCGTTCTATGGTTTGGGTCGACGAGATCGGTCTTCGGGTTCCGTGAAGGGGGAACTTGGCGTTCCATGAAGGAGATATTTGGGTCCGCATCCGTGAAGGAGATCTTGGTGTCTAGACAACCTTCGGTCCCTGCCGAAGGCTTTGAACTTGTGATGTCGAACTTGACGCACCGCATCGGGATCCTCATTGATGTTGTGGTCGGTGGCGGACTTGAATCGACACATGTGTCTTCGGACAGAACTTGGCGATGGTCTCGTACTCCATCACATAAGCGATGCCACGAATGTTCTTGTCTCTGTGCACAATATCATTGCACACAAGGCTAAACGGAGATGAACGTAGCATTGTCCGTCGGGTTGTTATACTTACATCTCACCAACACCACCAGACCTGGCCATCATGAAAACAGAGCACATGGAAGGTGTGCACGCGCTGGAATAGGGCGAGGTACGTTTGGGCCAAAGAGCAAGGCATCTGCAAAGAGGAGGTGACCGGGTTCAACTGAGACGATGTGCAGCCGGAGCGTGTTGGACTTGGTGAGCTTCTGCACGGGAGCAGCCGGATGCGCGCACGACAGAGTGTAAGCTTGGCGGCCAGAGATGGGGTCACCGGAGGTAGAGCTTGGGGAGGGGCGATCCGCTGTAGAAAGGTACCAGGACGGCGAGGTCGAGCTGCTCGTAGGAGCTGCCGTCGAGCGGCCAGAGATGCATGGTAGGAGGCCGTGCGTTGGGAGCTTCCTCGGGGAAGGGCGACATGGCGGCGGGGCGAGCAGGCACTCTACAGGCCGGGGGAGTGGAGGCCCGCGGTGGTGTTGGCGTGAGGGGTTGCTGCTCGGGCAGAGGAACGCGCGGTGGCGGCCGGAGGAGCTACAACGCATCCGAGGCGGAAGGGCTCGCGGCGACCGGCTCGCGGAGCTTGCAACAGTGCAGGGAGGAGGCGGCTCGGGCTCCTGGGCGTCGGCGCTTGCTGTGGTAGGTCGAGGAAGTCACGACCAGGGCGGAGGAGACGGGATCTGCAGCGAAGGGGCCTCGGACGGCCGGAGGAGAGGAGAGGCCGGGTCAGTGCGCGGATGAGGAGCTCCAGCTCGAGGTCGAGCAGTGGCAGACACAGTGATGCGGCCGATGGCGACGAAGGGGAAAGGTGCCTAGCGGTGGGGTCGACGAGGACGTCGGCGTGGCCGGGCTCCGTGACATGGAGGTGGAGGTTGGGGTCAGGGCTCGAGGGAGCGTCGGCTCGCGCGGCGGCGGCCGTGGGGATCGGGCGGGGTCTCTAGAGGAGGATGACGACGCGAGTGGATGGGATGGGGATCACGAGGAGTGCGGTGCTGGGGTGGTGGTGGGGTCGGGTCGGCCACGCGAGTGTGAGGCGAGGTGTGGCGTCCGGGCTTGGGGTTGGGCGTGCGACGCAGGAGGTGGGTCTCCGCGCAGGTGTGCAGGCACGACTGCACAGACGTGTCGGTGCGGTGCATCGTGCGTACTGGTGCGTGCGTGCTTGCGTGTAGCGCGTGCATGTGATGGGCTGCGCGCCTGTGGGGTGGGGCTGCTGCAGTTGGCGGCTCGGGTGGAGCGGGGTGGCGTACGGCAGGGACAGGTGAGGCTGGAGGCGGGGTGTGGTGCGGCGGTAGGTGTGGGTGGTGTTGGCTGGGTAGGTGGGGCTAGGGTTTGAGATAGATTAGGATTAGGGTTTGGATTTGTAGTGGGTAGTAGGTAGCTGTGGGCTGGGCTTTTGGCTTAGCCTGCGGCTGCCTCCCCCGATAAAAAGTAGTTTTATTTATTTATTTTATTTAAACACTTTTGCAAATATCTTTTAGACAAACAAAATATCTGGAATAGACCCGAGTTTTGTTTTGAAATAAAAGAGAGTGGATTAATGTAGAAAACAAAATACGGCTTTTAGTAAATTAGTTTTAGACAAACTGATGCATGATGATGACGATGCTCAAATGCAATGTGGCATGATGACATGAGCATGCGGTCATGATGATGCAAAGCACAAAAACACAGCGATTTTGTAGTAGTGGTTTTATCGGGGTGCTACAATTCAACACCACTAACAATGGATCTCGCCCTCAAGATCCGCCTCATGGTACGAGGAAGAAGGCCGACAGTCTGAATCTTCTCGCTTCGTGCAAATTCTCGCGCCACCACTAACAATGAATCTCGCTCCATCTTGAAATCGGCGACACCACCAACAAGGGGTAGTTACTCACGTTCGTTGAGGGAACACTCTGGAGAAACAAGGACGAAGGTAAAGGTCTCAAAAGATAAGGCCACCTTTAACTTCTATGGAAGGAGTAAAGATTACATTGATTCACTGATTCAATGTACAAAAGCGAATGATAAGAGTAGTCGGATGGGGATCAGTCCATTGCGCACCCAAAGCATTACTCTGTACATGAATAGAAGAATTATGCAACCAACTCTCAGGATTCAGACTGAAGATCTTGACAAACGATGTATAGAAACACAAAGGAGTGATGCATGCTCTTCATCAGATCTGGCGTAGATGACATCGTCACGTTGAATCCACCGGACGGCAACAAAGAGAAGTCCAACAGAAGAAGGATTCCTCGGATAGCAGGAAGACCGGATGTAGAAACACCGTTACCAAAAGAGGAAGCGAAACCCTGAAGGTACGAAGGAAACCCAATCCACGAGAAATCTTGGACTTGAAGAAAGATAAGAGAGCAGATTCAAAACACGCTGAGGTAAGAGGAGAACAGCAGAGGGGTAAGGAGTAAAATCAGACCTAATCAGATCTATCCAACCGATTTTGCAAAATAGTTTTGACACTCTACTTCGGCCGATAGCTAGGTTATCCTACATGCTGGACCAGTGGGGTATCGCAACTGCTGAGCTCTGATACCACTTTGTAACACCCTCAAATCGGCCCTATGCAAGTTTCAGCGCTTCCCGCCAAACCCGCATAGAAACGATTCAAGCACGCCCACCAGGCACTTTCGTGCGGTTGGAAAACGAAGTAATACCATTACCCATTAGTCCACAATGGGACCCACAGAACATATATATACAACAACGACTCCATGAGTCAAGAATACAGATATACTATACAAAGATTCAAATCACCTTGAAAATGATAGATCATCCGACTACGGACCAGAGGCAAATGGGGCTAAGAGCCCAAAAGAATAACCAATGGCGTCCATAACCCTGCCTAGGCCAAGCCGGAAGGGTAACCCTGCTAACGACATCGATCTCAAACCTGATAAAACAAAAGGGGTGCCGACAAAGGGCAAAGGAAAAAGAGGAGCGTCAGTACTGAGGCTAGTACACGTCGAGGCTAGAATTCGTCGGTCCTCGCCTACATAGGTATGGTGGGCTGAAGCGGCAGCGAAGCATGCACTAACAATCTATAGAGACTCGATTCAGCTGTCGGCTATTAGAGAGGGATAAGAAAGACCTATTCGAAACCACCTGATACTAACACCAAACATACCCATCCTGGTATTCCCCCTCGAGACCAAACGAGGAAGTCAAGCCGAGGAACTCACACGGTTGGCAATTTTATTCATTCTATTATAGTTGCAGCACTTACTAGTCAGATATAGATAGCATGAGTCATCCTGATAGCATAAGTAGTGAGCAGTTTTAGTTACCCATTCAGTGGTAGTTGCAGTACTTACTAATCAGATACAATTAGCATGTGACATCCCAAACCCAGCAGTTGTTGGCACTTTTATTTCATTCCATTGGAGTTGCAATACTTACTAGGCAGGTATAACAGGACACGATACACCCCAGTTCCACCAGTTGTTGGAACTTTTATTATCCATTCCATTGTAGTGAAGCTGATTACTAGTCACATATTAAGTCAAATTTATAGCACTACTTTAGTTATGCTTGTCTATGATCGAGATACTGTGCTCCTGTCATCCATAACCGCGGACACGGCTTTCAGAAAGATTTACCCTGCAGGGGTGCACAAATAGCAACACACACACGATCAACCTCGGAAAAACCAAATCAAAACCCAACGAGGCTTTCACGACAAAGCAATCACAGGATTCATAAAATATTTCAGGGGGCCACCCCAGTAAGCTACCCGCAACGAATTTGGCTGCCTCCGAGACGGACCCAGGGTTTGCGAGAACGGTTGTAAACGACTGGGAACCCGAAAGTGTGACTGGGCTTGTCGATACCGTGAAATCGTGCCGCGATCCAAAACAGTACAGGTGCTCCACGCACAATCTTAAAGAAAGCAGTAAAACATGGCATAAGTACAGGATAGTAATAAAGCCCTAAACTACTTTGTGGCCCCAAGAAATAAGAAATGAATCAAGCTCTGGCTAAGGGGGATTCATAGAGCCTCCCGGATGTGGATAGTGCGAATAATCAAGGAACAGGTATCAAGTACTCGGGGCCTACGGGACACAAGTGGACATAAAAACCAAATAGCATATATTGCCCACCGGTGCCTCTTTCATTAGTTATTCCAACAATTTAATAGTTGTATTTAAAGTCATGATCAACTCCACCATTAAGCATCTCCACCATTTATCATGTGCCAACTTGCCGTCAATGGTGGAACGACAACAATGCGAAGCAACACATAAGCAAGCAATTACGACTCGAAAGGCCGACTATCTATCAAACAACAGACAATAGGATGTGTCCATGGCAATATAGAGGCTGCAAGGAATATAAATGGTGCACGGAAACTAAAGCATCGTAACACGGATAACAATAGATTAATAGGAGGAAATAAAGACTATAAAGCAAAATAGGTAGAAAGGGGGAGATGCTCGCCTGGGAAACATAGCCGAAGATTCGTTATCCGAAGAACTTGTCGATACTCGCATCCACTCAACGGCCTAATCCGTGAAGAACCAAAACACTAAAAGAAACACCGGATACACTATTTAATACTACGGCAGAAGAACGGGCATGATGCGTGTATGATGCATAACATGGCAAGGATGCAATGCAATTAGGCAATATTAAGCGGAACCGGGGTCCCGACAATTAATTAGGAGGTTCATGTTGTTCAGGTACCCTGCTATTTAAATGTTGTCTTAACACGGCAAAACATGACATCGGTTCGCTACACAAATTTGAATGGAGCCATATAAGACTAGAATCGCCTACATATAGCCTCCACATTTAATTATGAGTGAATCGGCATAATGCCCCAAACCCATATGATGAGATGTATGCAAGCATGAACAATTTAAATGCAACAAGATGGATATCTTATTATAAAATAGGGTCTCGAATAGGGGATCACATTGGGGACTCGACGATCTTGGCATTCTATGGTTCGGGTCGACGAGATCGGTCTTCGGGTTCCGTGAAGGGGGAACTTGGCGTTCCATGAAGGAGATATTTGGGTCCGCATCCGTGAAGGAGATCTTGGTGTCTAGACAACCTTCGGTCCCTGCCGAAGGCTTTGAACTTGTGATGTCGAACTTGACGCACCGCATCGGGATCCTCATTGATGTTGTGGTCGGTGGCGGACTTGAATCGACACACGTGTCTTCGGACAGAACTTGGCGATGGTCTCGTACTCCATCACATAAGCGATGCCACGAATGTTCTTGTCTCTGTGCACAATATCATTGCACACAAGGCTAAACGGAGATGAACGTAGCATTGTCCGTCGGGTTGTTATACTTACATCTCACCAACACCACCAGACCTGGCCATCATGAAAACAGAGCACATGGAAGGTGTGCACGCGCTGGAATAGGGCGAGGTGCGTTTGGGCCAAAGAGCAAGGCATCTGCAAAGAGGAGGTGACCGGGTTCAACTGAGACGATGTGCAGCCGGAGCGTGTTGGACTTGGTGTGCTTCTGCACGGGAGCAGCCAGATGCGCGCACGACAGAGAGTAAGCTTGGCGGCCAGAGATGGGGTCACCGGAGGTAGAGCTTGGGGAGGGGCGGTCCGCTGTAGAAAGGTACCAGGATGGCGAGGTCGAGCTGCTCGTAGGAGCTGCCGTCGAGCGGCCGGAGATGCATGGTAGGAGGCCGTGCGTTGGGAGCTTGCTCGGGGAAGGGCGACATGGTGGCGGGGCGAGCAGGCACTCTGCAGGCTGGAGGAGAGGAGGCCCGTGGTGGCGCTAGCGTGAGGGGTCACTGCTGGGGCAAAGGAACGCGCGGCGGTGGCCGGAGGAGCTACAACGCGGCCGAGGCAGAAGGGGTCGCGGCAACCGGCTAGCGGAGCTAGCAGCAGTGCAGGGAGGAGGCGGCTCGGGCTCCTGGGCGTCGGCGCTTGCTGTGGTAGGTCGAGGAAGTCACGACCAGGGCGGAGGAGACGGGATCTGCAGCGAAGGGGCCTCGGACGGCCGGAGGAGAGGAGAGGGCAGGTCGGCGACGTGGATGAGGAGCTCCAGCTCGAGGTCGACAGCGGCAGATACGGTGATGCGGCCGGTGGCGACGAAGGGGCAAGGCGCCTGGCGGCGGGGTCGACGAGGACGTCGACGAGGCCAGGCACCACGACATGGAGGCAGAGGTCGGGGTCGGGGCTCGAGGGAGCGTCGGCTCGCGCGGCGGCGGCCGTGGGGATCGGGCGGGGTCTCTAGAGGAGGACGACGACGCGAGTGGATGGGATGGGGATCGCGAGGAGTGCGGCGCTAGGGTGGTGGTGGGGCCAGGTCGGCCACGCGAGTGTGAGGCGAGGTGTGGCGTCCGGGCTTGGGGTTGGGCGTGCGACGCAGGAGGTGGGTATCCGCGCAGGTGTGCAGGCACGGCCGCACGGACGTGTCGGTGCGGTGCATCGTGCGTACGGGTGCGTGCGTGCTTGCGTGCTTGCGTGTAGCGCGTGCATGTGATGGGCTGCGCGCCTGTGGGGTGGGGCTGCTGCAGTTGGCGGCTCGGGTGGAGCGGGGTGGCGTACGGCAGGGACAGGTGAGGCTTGAGGCGGGGTGTGGTGCGGCGGTAGGTGTGGGTGGTGTTGGCTGGGTAGGTGGGGCTAGGGTTTGAGATAGATTAGGATTAGGGTTTGGATTTGTAGTGGGTAGTAGGTAGCTGTGGGCTGGGCTTTTGGCTTAGCCTGCGGCTGCCTCCCCCGATAAAAAGTAGTTTTATTTATTTATTTTATTTAAACACTTTTGCAAATATCTTTTAGACAAACAAAATATCTGGAATAGACCCGAGTTTTGTTTTGAAATAAAAGAGAGTGGATTAATGTAGAAAACAAAATACGGCTTTTAGTAAATTAGTTTTAGACAAACTGATGCTTGATGATGACGATGCTCAAATGCAATGTGGCATGATGACATGAGCATGCGGTCATGATGATGCAAAGCACAAAAACACAGCGATTTTCTAGTAGTGGTTTTATCGGGGTGCTACAATTCAACACCACTAACAATGGATCTCGCCCTCGAGATCCGCCTCATGGTACGAGGAAGAAGGCCGACAGTCTGAATCTTCTCGCTTCATGTAAATCCTCGCGCCACCACTAACAATGAATCTCGCTCCATCTTGAAATCGGCGACACCACCAACAAGGGGTAGTTACTCATGTTCGTTGAGGGAACACTCTGGAGAAACAAGGACGAAGGTAAAGGTCTCAAAAGATAAGGCCACCTTTAACTTCTATGGAAGGAGTAAAGATTACATTGATTCACTGATTCAATGTACAAAAGCGAATGATAAGAGTAGTCGGATGGGGATCAGTCCATTGCGCACCCAAAGCATTACTCTGTACATGAATAGAAGAATTATGCAACCAACTCTCAGGATTCAGACTGAAGATCTTGACAAACGATGTATAGAAACACAAAGGAGTGATGCATGCTCTTCATCAGATCTGGCGTAGATGACATCGTCGCGTTGAATCCACCGGACGGCAACAAATAGAAGTCCAACAGAAGAAGGATTCCTCGGATAGCAGGAAGACCGGATGTAGAAACACCGTTACCAAAAGAGGAAGCGAAACCCTGAAGGTACGAAGGAAACCCAATCCACGAGAAATCTTGGACTTGAAGAAAGATAAGAGAGTAGATTCAAAACACGCTGAGGTAAGAGGAGAACAGCAGAGGGGTAAGGAGTAAAATCAGAGCTAATCAGATCTATCCAACCGATTTTGCAAAATAGTTTTGACACTCTACTTCGGCCGATAGCTAGGTTATCCTACATGCTGGACCAGTGGGGTATCGCAACTGCTGAGCTCTGATACCACTTTGTAACACCCTCAAATCGGCCCTATGCAAGTTTCAGCGCTTCCCGCCAAACCCGCATAGAAACGATTCAAGCACGCCCACCAGGCACTTTCGTGCGGTTGGAAAACGAAGTAATACCATTACCCATTAGTCCACAATGGGACCCACAGAACATATATATACAACAACGACTCCATGAGTCAAGAATACAGATATACTATACAAAGATTCAAATCACCTTGAAAATGATAGATCATCCGACTACGGACCAGAGGCAAATGGGGCTAAGAGCCCTAAAGAATAACCAATGGCGTCCATAACCCTGCCTAGGCCAAGCCGGAAGGGTAACCCTGCTAACGACATCGATCTCAAACCTGCTAAAACAAAAGGGGTGCCGACAAAGGGCAAAGGAAAAAGAGGAGCGTCAGTACTGAGGCCAGTACACGTCGAGGCTAGAATTCGTCGGTCCTCGCCTACATAGGTATGGTGGGCTGAAGCGGCAGCGAAGCATGCACTAACAATCTATAGAGACTCGATTCAGCTGTCGGCTATTAGAGAGGGATAAGAAAGACCTATTCGAAACCACCTGATACTAACACCAAACATACCCATCCTGGTATTCCCCCTCGAGACCAAACGAGGAAGTCAAGCCGAGGAACTCACACGGTTGGCAATTTTATTCATTCTATTATAGTTGCAGCACTTACTAGTCAGATATAGATAGCATGAGTCATCCTGATAGCATAAGTAGTGAGCAGTTTTAGTTACCCATTCAGTGGTAGTTGCAGTACTTACTAATCAGATACAATTAGCATGTGACATCCCAAACCCAGCAGTTGTTGGCACTTTTATTTCATTCCATTGGAGTTGCAATACTTACTAGGCAGGTATAACAGGACACGATACACCCCAGTTCCACCAGTTGTTGGAACTTTTATTATCCATTCCATTGTAGTGAAGCTGATTACTAGTCACATATTAAGTCAAATTTATAGCACTACTTTAGTTATGCTTGTCTATGATCGAGATACTGTGCTCCTGTTGTCCATAACCGCGGACACGGCTTTCAGAAAGATTTACCCTGCAGGGGTGCACAAATAGCAACACACACACGATCAACCTCGGAAAAACCAAATCAAAACCCAACGAGGCTTTCACGACAAAGCAATCACAGGATTCATAAAATATTTCAGGGGGCCACCCCAGTAAGCTACCCGCAACGAAGTTGGCCGCCTCCGAGCCGGACCCAGGGTTTGCGAGAACGGTTGTAAACGACTGGGAACCCGAAAGTGTGACTGGGCTTGTCGATACCGTGAAATCGTGCCGCGATCCAAAACAGTACAGGTGCTCCACGCACAATCTTAAAGAAAGCAGTAAAACATGGCATAAGTACAGGATAGTAATAAAGCCCTAAAATACTTTGTGGCCCCAAGAAATAAGAAATGAATCAAGCTCTGGCTAAGGGGGATTCATAGAGCCTCCCGGATGTGGATAGTGCGAATAATCAAGGAACAGGTATCAAGTACTCGGGGCCTACGGGACACAAGTGGACATAAAAACCAAATAGCATATATTGCCCACCGGTGCCTCTTTCATTAGTTATTCCAACAATTTAATAGTTGTATTTAAAGTCATGATCAACTCCACCATTAAGCATCTCCACCATTTATCATGTGCCAACTTGCCGTCAATGGTGGAACGACAACAATGCGAAGCAACACATAAGCAAGCAACTACGACTCGAAAGGCCGACTATCTATCAAACAACAGACAATAGGATGTGTCCATGGCAATATAAAGGCTGCAAGGAATATAAATGGTGCACGGAAACTAAAGCATCGTAACACGGATAACAATAGATTAATAGGAGGAAATAAAGACTATAAAGCAAAATAGGTAGAAAGGGGGAGATGCTCGCCTGGGAAACATAGCCGAAGATTCGTTATCCGAAGAACTTGTCGATACTCGCATCCACTCAACGGACTAATCCGTGAAGAACCAAAACACTAAAAGAAACACCGGATACACTATTTAATACTACGGCAGAAGAACGGGCATGATGCGTGTATGATGCATAACATGGCAAGGATGCAATGCAATTAGGCAATATTAAGCGGAACCGGGGTCCCGACAATTAATTAGGAGGTTCATGTTGTTCAGGTACCCTGCTATTTAAATGTTGTCTTAACACGGCAAAACATGACATCGGTTCGCTACACAAATTTAAATGGAGCCATATAAGACTAGAATCGCCTACATATAGCCTCCACATTTAATTATGAGTGAATCGGCATAATGCCCCAAACCCATATGATGAGATGTATGCAAGCATGAACAATTTAAATGCAACAAGATGGATATCTTATTATAAAATAGGGTCTCGAATAGGGGATCACATTGGGGACTCGACGATCTTGGCATTCTATGGTTCGGGTCGACGAGATCGGTCTTCGGGTTCCGTGAAGGGGGAACTTGGCGTTCCATGAAGGAGATATTTGGGTCCGCATCCGTGAAGGAGATCTTGGTGTCTAGACAACCTTCGGTCCCTGCCGAAGGCTTTGAACTTGTGATGTCGAACTTGACGCACCGCATCGGGATCCTTATTGATGTTGTGGTCGGTGGCGGACTTGAATCGACACATGTGTCTTCGGACAGAACTTGGCGATGGTCTCGTACTCCATCACATAAGCGATGCCACGAATGTTCTTGTCTCTGTGCACAATATCATTGCACACAAGGCTAAACGGAGATGAACGTAGCATTGTCCGTCGGGTTGTTATACTTACATCTCACCAACACCACCAGACCTGGCCATCATGAAAACAGAGCACATGGAAGGTGTGCACGCGCTGGAATAGGGCGAGGTGCGTTTGGGCCAAAGAGCAAGGCATCTGCAAAGAGGAGGTGACCGGGTTCAACTGAGACGATGTGCAGCCGGAGCGTGTTGGACTTGGTGTGCTTCTGCACGGGAGCAGCCAGATGCGCGCACGACAGAGAGTAAGCTTGGCGGCCAGAGATGGGGTCACCGGAGGTAGAGCTTGGGGAGGGGCGGTCCGCTGTAGAAAGGTACCAGGATGGCGAGGTCGAGCTGCTCGTAGGAGCTGCCGTCGAGCGGCCGGAGATGCATGGTAGGAGGCCGTGCGTTGGGAGCTTGCTCGGGGAAGGGCGACATGGTGGCGGGGCGAGCAGGCACTCTGCAGGCTGGAGGAGAGGAGGCCCGTGGTGGCGCTAGCGTGAGGGGTCACTGCTGGGGCAGAGGAACGCGCGGCGGTGGCCGGAGGAGCTACAACGCGGCCGAGGAAGAAGGGGTCGCGGCAACCGGCTAGCGGAGCTAGCAGCAGTGCAGGGAGGAGGCGGCTCGGGCTCCTGGGCGTCGGCGCTTGCTGTGGTAGGTCGAGGAAGTCACGACCAGGGCGGAGGAGACGGGATCTGCAGCGAAGGGGCCTCGGACGGCCGGAGGAGAGGAGAGGGCAGGTCGGCGACGTGGATGAGGAGCTCCAGCTCGAGGTCGACAGCGGCAGATACGGTGATGCGGCCGGTGGCGACGAAGGGGCAAGGCGCCTGGCGGCGGGGTCGACGAGGACGTCGACGAGGCCAGGCACCACGACATGGAGGCAGAGGTCGGGGTCGGGGCTCGAGGGAGTGTCGGCTCGCGCGGCGGCGGCCGTGGGGATCGGGCGGGGTCTCTAGAGGAGGACGACGACGCGAGTGGATGGGATGGGGATCGCGAGGAGTGCGGTGCTAGGGTGGTGGTGGGGCCAGGTCGGCCACGCGAGTGTGAGGCGAGGTGTGGCGTCCGGGCTTGGGGTTGGGCGTGCGACGCAGGAGGTGGGTATCCGCGCAGGTGTGCAGGCACGGCCGCACGGACGTGTCGGTGCGGTGCATCGTGCGTACGGGTGCGTGCGTGCTTGCGTGCTTGCGTGTAGCGCGTGCATGTGATGGGCTGCGCGCCTGTGGGGTGGGGCTGCTGCAGTTGGCGGCTCGGGTGGAGCGGGGTGGCGTACGGCAGGGACAGGTGAGGCTGGAGGCGGGGTGTGGTGCGGCGGTAGGTGTGGGTGGTGTTGGCTGGGTAGGTGGGGCTAGGGTTTGAGATAGATTAGGATTAGGGTTTGGATTTGTAGTGGGTAGTAGGTAGCTGTGGGCTGGGCTTTTGGCTTAGCCTGCGGCTGCCTCCCCCGATAAAAAGTAGTTTTATTTATTTATTTTATTTAAACACTTTTGCAAATATCTTTTAGACAAACAAAATATCTAGAAGAGACCCGAGTTTTGTTTTGAAATAAAAGAGAGGGGATTAATGTAGAAAACAAAATAGGGCTTTTAGTAAATTAGTTTTAGACAAACAGATGCATGATGACGATGATGCTCAAATGCAATGTGGCATGATGACATGAGCATGCGGTCATGATGATGCAATGCACAAAAACACAACGATTTTCTAGTAGTGGTTTTATCGGGGTGCTACATTTACGAACTGTGTGTAAAGTAAACAATACGATTGTTCTATGAACAAAGGATTGTAGTTTTCTCCCTAGTAGCAATAGCACATCTAGTACCTTAGAGATTTCTGTCACTTCCCCAGATTACCAGAGGCATGAACCCACTATCGAGCATAAATACTAACTCTTGGAATTGCTAGCATCTACTTGGCCAAGATAGCTACTAACAACGGAAAGCATTCAAGATCTCAAATAACAAAGAAATGATAGAATCAATAATCAATCTGAAATAGCATCTCAATATCCATCGGATCCCCGCAAAGACAACATGTATGAATTACAAAAATAGATGATCTTGATCATGAATAGAGCTCACAAGATCTAAACATGAAACCACAAAGGAGGAGAAACCAGCCATCTAGCTACTACATGGATCCGTAGTCCAAGGATGAACTACCCACGCATCACACCGGAGGCTTGCATGAAGAAGGCCTCTAGGGTGAATTCCCCTCTCCGGCAGGGTGCCGAGAAGAGCTTCAGATCCCTCCCGATCTAGGGATGGAGATGACGGCGGCTACAGACCCTTTCGTGGATTTTTGATCGGGTGCTTAGGGTTTTCGTCCCGAGGGAAACTTATAGGCGGAAGGAGAGGCCGAGGGGGTGCCGGGAGCGACCACAACACCCCTTGGCGCGGGCCAGGCCTGGCCGCGCGGCCAGGTGGTGTGGTGGCTCCCTGTCCCTTCTCCGTCTCGTATTCTGGCACTTGATCCCTTCCGGAAAAATAGGCACTTTGGCTTTTGTCCCGTCCAATTCCGAGAATATTCATTTTCTGACTTTCCTGGAACCAAAAACAGCAGAAAACATGCAGCCGGCACTGTGGCTCTTGTTAATAGGTTAGTCCAAGAAATCATATGAAAAGTACTCCAAAGTTGGAACAAAACACAAGAAAGTGGATAAAACCAAGCATGGAACATCAAAAATTATAGATACATTTGCAATGTATCAATCTTCGAGGCAAGATAGAAGCACCCGTATCTAGGAGGATTCAGTTCTCAGTGAGAGAAAGCAACTGGCTAGATGGATTAGCCAGGGCAATGCATGAAGCTCTCGCTCGGCTGTGTTCCTAAAGTGTCAACCTAATCCAAGGAGCCCGCTTTGTTCACTATGCATGGCGTGATTCCATGGGAATGCCGCTAGAGATGCCAAGTCACCCAATATTGAAGCGTCAAGTGGAGAAACTTGACTTCCTACTGTATGACAGACAGAAGGAGTTGGACAATGCTAGAGAGGTCGCGAACCATAACCTCACCCTTGCCGCCCAGAAGGCCCAAACTTTCTCATTGCTAGTCAAGGATCGCCAGTCTCTGCGCCGTCAACACACAAAGAAGGATCGCACCATCGACCGTGTCAACACCCGGATTTTTAATCCCAGATGCCTATTATGTCATTCATCGCAATCCCAGGATTACCATTTTTGCGAGACATAACAGATTGGATATCACAGTACATCATCCATTAGAAACCATAAATAAGGTCTTACACAAATAAGGATCTCATGATCCAGTCTTAATACAACAAGCAACGGAATAAAAGATAAGCGCAGCGGTGGGGTCCATCTTCAGGGGCACAGGCAATGCTGACGAAGGAAGATAGTCCTAGTTATCATAGCCATCCTGCTGGCCACCATCTTGGTAGTCTCCTTCATAGTCTAGGCATGAGAATAGCCAGGGACAAAAGCCATGAGTACTCTTTAAGTACTCGCAAACTACCACTAACAAGTAGTATGGTTCTAATGTAAATGGCTAACTCTAAGCTTAACTATAAAGTTAAGTTTCAAACCTAAGCTGAGTTTAGAAGCAAAGAAAGATAAAATAAAGTTCTAGAATCACTTAAGTTGGGAAGCTAGTGTCATAGTCACAACCCTGTTGTGGTCAAGTCAAGATCCATCCTTCATTTTATAAGTTATTTTGAAAACATATGACAACGAAACAGTATGGCCATTCCAATTGTCCCTAACCACGGACGCGGCTATTCGAATAGTTTGACACTCTGCAGAGGTGGTACACTTTCACCACAAGATTCGATACATCTGTCAGGGTGTAACTAACTCGGTGAATTACGCTCTTAGTTACATGCCTGGATGAGCGAAAGTGGTTAAAATAGTACGGTGGGGCCCGGGGCCACTCACGGTAGACCTTTCGGCCGTCCTAACCACTTTCGGAGCATCGGGACAAGAACGAGCGGCGTAATCGGCAGGCGAAGGGATCAACTACATACACAAGTGAGTATGTATGCAAGCCACATACAACAGTCCTCAGAGCCATTCCATCTAAAAGAAATAGAAATATTGCAACGCCATACGGCAAGATTCAAATATCCTGGATAGAGATAATATTTTGGGATAGCTCCTCATACATCAAACATCAGGGTATTAGGCGGAAGCGGAAAACAAGATCCGAGTACGGATAAGAAGCAAATCGGCATAAGATGCCACGTAAATAAACACATCCCGCCCACAAATCTCACGGATCCCCGTTCCCGGAATCTCTACACCGAGTGATCGTTGCCAACATCATCCGTCTCCTCCACCCAGTATCCATCTTGCGAGTATACCTGTTCATCTGAATCAAACAATTTATCGTGTGAGACCCTAGGGGTACTCGGAAAGTCTTTATGCCACTAAAGGGGACACAACCTGGGGTGACGCAATTGCAGCAAAAGATAATAACTAACAAGTCTATAGATACTCGCTAACCATCCGCCTAACCAATGATAGACGGATGTTCGTTAATTAAGATCAACAGTTATAACAGTATAATTATCATATCCATCGTCCTCCTCGCTTACCAACGAGGAAGCGGATGAACAACCCCCCACCCGTTGGCAGTTTTATTAACCATTCCATGAATATTGCACTATTTACTAGTCAGGTACTTAGTCAATTTAAAAGCGGTACTTTAGTTAGACTTGTCTATGATCGAGAAACTATGCTCCAAGTTGTCCATAACCGCGGACACGGCTTTCAGAAAGATTTACCCTGCAGGGGTGCACAAATAGCAACACACACTCGATCAACCTCGGAAAAACCAACTCAAAACCCAACGAGGCATTCACGACAAAGCGATCACAGGATTCAGAAATATTTCTGGGGGCCACCCCATTAAGCTACCCACAAAGAAGTTGGACGGCTCCGAGACGGACCCAAGGTTTGTGGCAATGGCTGTAAACGACTGGGAACCTGAAAGTGTGACTGGGCTTGTCGATACCGCGAAAACATTCCAAGATCCAAAACAGTACAGGTGCTTCACGCACAATCTTAATAAATCAGTAACATGGCATAAATACAGGATAGTAATAAAGCCCCAAACTACTTTGTGGCCCCAAGAAATAAGAATGAATCAAGCTCTGGCTCAGGAGGGTCCATAAGGCCTCCCGAATGTGGATAGTGCGAATAGTTAAGGAATAGGAATCAAGTACTTGGGGTCCTACGGGACACAAGTGAGCATGAAAAACCAAATAGCAGATATTGCTCACCGGTGCCTCTTTCATTAGTTATCCCATTACTACTCATGTTAAGTTGTTTAGGTACCTCGTTAATCATCAGACACTCACATATCCTACACATGCTTTTCTACGACTCGCATGGCTCAAACAACTCCTGTAGTAATGGCTCATGGGATGGAGGAACAAGCTTCAGTGGGGTTTAAAAGTAAAGGCTACGCAGTACTTGGGATTCAATTTAATGCAATCGCGACTAAATGATGCAAGAATAAGATAGAGGCAATAGGTACTATATGTATGCAAGCATGTGGTAGTGCTTGCCTGGCAGCTCAGTTGAAGCGAGAGATGGATCTGGGTAGTACTCATGTGATTCCTGATAATTCTCCTGCTGGGCGTCTATTCGAAGAAGAACCAAACAACAAGGGCCAACATAAATAAAGTGCACAAGCATATGAATTAAAATGCGACAAGCAAACAAGCATGCCATGGTGAATGATGCACAATTTACATGGCATTAAAGTAGCATGGCATGGTAAGGTGTGGGGTACAATAATAAAGCATTTTATTATTTATTTAGTCAAATTTTATTGCCATAAACAGTTCTAATTTTTAAATATGACATGATGCATGCTTCGATTCAGAACAAGGAGTGCATAGATAGAACGGGCTCGTCGCGCTAATCGATATGAACATATTATTTGTCAAATTTGGAGTTATAGATTTAAAGTTATTAATTTATTAAGAAAAGGGGCATTTTATTGTAATTTTAATCATCTCGAAAATTTAAAGTGCTCAAATAATATTTTGAAGGCCATATTTGAATTCCTCACATTTTTCTGATTCAAAAACATATATTATATGTATTATTTGGAATTAGCAATTAAAAGTTATTAAAAGCAGAAGTTAAATCATATTAAAACATTTCTGGAAATTGTTTTTATTAAACAGATAAACGAAAACCTTTTTGCACTCAGCCACACCTAGCCACAGTCACAGACAGGTGGGCCAGGTGCTGACTGGACGAGCTGGCATGGCGAAAGCTTTTTACACCGCGGGGAAGACTAGCTGCAGTGACTGGCGAGTGGGGCCGACCAATCCGCGGGGCCACACACGGGCGCGCCAGCAGGGGCCTGCCACGTGTGGGATCCGGGGGAGCGCGGGTTGAGAAACTCCAAACCACGGGGGCTTTCTTGCAAAACTACACCGGGGCTGACTCGTGGGGTCGCTGGGCTGCGAAGGACTTGGGCGTGATCGACAAAAAGGTGGGGGGGCTTTATGCAAAACTGCTTTGGCCGTTTACTGAACTCTACACGTACTGAACCGCGACGGGCCCGACGGCGGCGAGGTTTTCCGGCGAGGTTTGCGATGGAACGGTGGCGTATCTCACGTGGCTTCCAAAATGAAACGAGGAGAGGGATCTACCAGCTACGGATCTCGTGCAGGAAGGAACGCCGGAGGTGGACTGTACCGGACGGGGCGCCTCGGGAAACAGCGGGGGAGCGCACGGCCTAGTCTGCTCGTCGGCGGGGCACTTCACCGGTGGGGCCAAAATCGGGCGGCACTCGGCACGCGGGGGGAGAAGAAGGGGAAGGGAAAAGAGGGTGACACTCACCTCGTCTGATTCCCCAGGGAATCAGAGGACGGCACGGCCGGAGCGGAGGGGGACGACGAGGTCGCGGCGGCGGTGCACGGTTCACTAGCGAGGGGGTAGCTCCGAGCGAGGCCGGCACCTCCTAGCAGGCGGAAACGATGCCACGGTCCGCGACGATGCTCCCCGGTGAGTCCTCGGTCGACAACTAGGACGGAATCGGCGTCGTGGGGCTCTGTCCGGCGGCAGCCATGGCATGCAGGAGAGGAGGGAGGGGGAAACGTAGACGGGCAGCTAGGGTTCGGCAGCGCGGCGCGAGAGGATAAGGGCGGGGAGGAACGTGCGTGCGGCATGCTTACTGACGCGGATGACGGCGGGGACGGCCACCTGCCGCTGCCGTCTGTCGCTGAGCAGAGAGGGGGCGACGGAGAAGAGGAACAGAGGATGACGGTGGCAAACGGGAAAGCGGTACGGGCTAGGGAAAAGAGAAGGAGCAGCCCATGAGGGAAAGAAAACGGGCCGGAGCTGTTGCTGGGATGCGACCAGGTAGTGTGGCTGCTGCTGGGCTCTCTCTTGTTTCTCTTTCTTTTTATTTATTTAATTTTTTTGTTTTTGTTTTGTTGCAGATTCAAACAAGCTCATAAAATCATCCTTTTTGGAACTTTCTGCAATTTTTTATTAAAGGGAACAGGAGATGGATAATGGAGTGAGGTGAGACTATTGGTGCACATGGCAATAAAACAAGATCAAGCAAGGAGGGAAAAAGGAATGGGAAGGTGGTTTTGTTGATGCATAATCAAGTGCATGATCAATATGGTGAGGGGTTTAACAAGAGCAATAAATAAAGAGCCACAAGTGTGGTTTTACAAAGACCCATGCTCCATTTCCAAAAATACAAACAAAACCAAAGAATAGAATAGTGGTGATTTGCATGGCCCATGCATGGGCATTAAATGCCAGGTTTGATGTTGTGAAAACAAAACATTGACCATGGCATTTATACACATGCATCCCAAGATATGGAGTAAAGCCAAGCTAAAGGAAATAGAATTGGATCCATTCCAACCCACATGAGCTAGATTAAATGCAAAAAGAAAATAAAAGCCCATGGTTAATTAGAATGGTGGAATTATAAGGTGGTGACAAAGAAAGGTGATGGAGTTGAATGAAAGATATGCCCCCAACTCAATTTGGGCATCAAGCATTTATCAAGATTCAAATAGAATTATCAAGAGGCAAATACAATTAATAATGCACATGGGATAAGAACCAAATGAAAAGGGTTTTATATGATGCTCAAATGCAAGGTGGCATGATGACATGAGCATGATATAATTATGATGCAACAATTATATGTAGGAAGTAGCCATTATATTACTAGACCAAGTAGCATTACAATTGTTAGACAATTGGGATGCTACACAGGGATAACCCTGAATTATCATACTAGTATGCAGATAATCAAACATAACCTTTCCTTTACACACCCTAGTATAAGCACCTCTCCTATGAGCATGGCCTCCCAACCATGACCATCTGTCATCTTGGGCACTGCATAGGTGGACAACATTGAGAGGTAGCCTCAGCTCAAACCTCTCTCGCGAGGGAATTAATACTAATGCATATAAACTTCTAGCTAAGCCTTACCCAATTAAGGTATTATGGTTGTACGGTAAATTTGGAATGATATCGCATTCGAATCCAACCATCAGTGTTGTAAAAAGGGTTAAGGCTCATGCCTCAAGATTTTCCTCATCATAAACCACTTGTGTTTCTCAACACATGTCAAAACATCTCAATAGAATGACTCATCATTCCAAGGTTTTCATAATTCATTTTCACCAAGTGCTCCCATCTAAAGTGACTCAAGTTTTTATCTAACTCTAAACTACTAAGTTAAGAGTGTTCACTAAGGTGGAAAGATGGGATCAATCTCATGCCATAGAATGACATCTAAAGTTATCTAACTAGGTCAAGTTTTATACTCTTTATGCTACCTTCAAAACAAGTAAAGGACTTTGTGTAAAGTAAAGGAAGTAAAGCTTGGAAATAATACTTGGGGTAAGTAATAGTCAAAGTGGTACAACCAAAGCATGCCCAAAGCATCTTAGCTCAAATCATCTAGCTTAATTCTAGTTTGTTAAGCATTATACTTGCAAGTGTTAGATTGCATTGTTAATGATGGCTTGCCTTGTGCAGAGAAGTGGTTGAAGTTTTCTTTCTCCTCTTGATAGAACTCCTCCTCCTCGAAAGCTTGGTCGGTACTATCGTCTATAAATACATATGAAATACGCAATCACCAAACAATACTTAACTAGGCTACTTAGCATACTAAGGCATACATTTGATGATCTATTATCATCACAAGCATCACAAGGTTTTATTCACTAGCTCCATTCTTTTTATTTGAGACAAGTAATTTCTACTCATTGAAAAATAACTAAGATTTAATATTCTCCAATTAAAACATGGGATCATGTGGACACATGTCGTCACCACATATTCTAACCTGTGGGAATGTGATTTAAGGGTTGGATCATATTTACTTAAGGTTAAGTTTATTATTTAATGATTTAAAGTGACTAGAAATGCCTATATAGCATTATTTTGGTACTAGTCCAGAGTCACTGTATGTAAACCTTAATATATTACATATTCAGATAGGTATGGTGAAATGTGATTTTTGAGAGTTGGAATCAACTCAAAAGCTAATTTGGTTGATTATATAAAAATGTTTGAATGTGCAAAAGCTTCTTTCTTGTTATTTTTACTAGGAGAGATCTCTAACTCTAATTGAATTAAATCCAACGGGCTTGGATAGATCTTTTCAGTATCTTTCTAACACAATTTGAATCACTCCATTTGGATTTGTAAATATCTCTGAAATGAATTTCAAATTAGGGGACATAACTAGGTTCAAAACTAAATAGAAAAATCTAAGTTTGAATTAAATGGGTCGCGCGGGAAGGAAAACGGGCTGGCCCAGTGGCGTTCTGCGGCACAGAGAACAGCTGACAGGGGGTCCACAGGTCAGTGGCTCTTTACACGCGAAGCGGTACGGGGCGATGTGGGCCATTAGATTAAAAGGGAGATCTACGACTGAGGAGTGTCGTCTTTGGCGAACAGTTTGCCAGCGGGAACTAACCCTAGCGGCTCGGTGGGGGTGCTCAGGGGGCATACCAGGGCTCCAGCTACTACGGCGATGGGGGCGATCGAACGTGCTGTCAACGGCGGACTCAGGGGTGGTTGTGGTAGCTCCTGGGGAGGACGAAATCGACGACGCCTTCTCCTCCTCTGCAGTGGGTTCCTCTGACGCAATTTTGGCGAACTAGGGCTCGAGCGGCTCCGGCAAAAGGTGGGGAAGGATCAGTGAGGAGAGGGAAGTGGAATGGTGTGTGTAGTTGGTGCTAGGGAGGGCTTCTTTTATAGGCACGGCTAAGCGGCAGAGGAGCATGGGCGGTGCTCGCCGGTGACGACGGCACAACGAGCAAGAGGTGTGGGCGGTGCGCTAGGACGGTGGGCGGTGCCCTGGCGAGTGTCACGGCAGTGAGTGTGCAGTCGGGGGAAGTGAATGGCGCGGCGCGCACTAAGTCTCTGCCGACGGCGAGTTTCACGGCGGCCGGCGACTACGTGGCATGGTCGGGGGAATGGGCGTGTCCGTTAGCTTCCTAGGCCGGTGGGGATCGTGTAGGCGGGCGGCTGGAGCGAGGCGAGGTCTGGTCGAGCGGGGACCATGCACGCTCTGCGGGCGGCGACGGTAGGGCCAACAGTCTCCGGGCACGGCGGCTCCTGGCTCCTCTGGTCACTGTCGTCGGGCTGGGGCTGGTTGGGCGGTGGAGGTGGACCACAGGCTACCTCCTGGACATGGTGGACGACGCTGGTGGCGGCTGTGGCATGCTGTCGCCGGTGGGGTGCCCAAAACGGTGCTCGGCCTTAATGGCCATGACCATTTGGTCGTGGCACAGTGGGTGGCTGGGCTAGGGAGTGCACTGGGTGTATGTGGTTGCAAAATGGGGAACCAATTTGGTTCAAACACTGCTCCAAATAGTGTTTTATGTTTTGTTTGAATTCTGTCCACCAAGTGTTTGTGAAAATGGCCGAAAGAACTTAAGTTTCGAATTTTTGGATGATTTTTGGTGGAGTTTCTAGACACATGCTTAAACCTCTATGGTTGCTTTGGATTTGAAAATGGAGCTCATTTGAGTGGGTTTTGAATAAGTGGGATCTTCCCATATGAACTACATTCAATTTTCAATTGCCATTTAAAATTAGTGTTTGAAAGTTTTTGGCAGATCACAAAGTGGGCCTTGGTACATCATTACATGTACTATCAAGGGGTGCAAAGATCCACATTTGTTTCTGTTAAGAATTGAGTCCTAGGAATAGCCAAAGTAGGCATGGTAGTTAAAATGGCACAAATGACCATTTCTTTCTTTTATTCATTTTGATTTGTTTTTCTTTGGGATTTGTTTGGGAATGATCTAGATGATGTTTATTTCACCTAAGAATCATTTTACAAGCAATGGATCACTTAAACAAGGCAATTCAAAACAACTCCTATTTAAATGCACACCCATATGAATGCTTTAATAATTTTAATTGGAAAAGTTTCTGTTAACCCTAATTTTGATGATTTGGATCTTAATAACCTTGGATTAAAGTTTTGGGATGTTACAGACCGTATTCGCAAGAAGGTGGCAGACCTCGAGAAGACCAGCAAGGAGCAAGAAGCTCAGCTTGCTGCAAAAGAAGAAGAAGAGGAAGGTGGAGATATCCAAGGGGATATTGACTCGTACCTTAGCAATGATGATGACTATCTGGAGGAGGATGATGTGGACTTCTACACCGATGATGATGACTCTTACTTCATCGATGATGAGTAGATGCACTAGAGCACTATCGTAGAGTGAGGAGTATCGGTCCCATTGTATTGTATCTTGCGGAATGGTTCTTAAAACCATCTGTTTTCCTTTGATGTGGTGGTGTGTGTGTGTTTGTATCGTGTGCTTTGCTTGAATGAATGAAAAGAAGTTAGTTGCAAAACCTGAGTCAAACTCAAAGTTTTAACTTTGAAATCAAAACCATGAACCTTAGAACTTTCCCTCTTACCTCTTTATCTATCTCAATCTTCAGATGACTCGTGGAAACCAAGGAGGGAGTAGCTCATTGCAAGACCACATGGTGCAGATTCCGCAGACTCTCATTGCAGACCGTGAAGCTAGTAGGGTAGAGCACCAAGCTAATCTAGCAACACTACAGCATATCGCCCAGATGGCTCACAACAATCAGAACCATGGAAATCAGGATCATCCAGGATCCAAGCTTAAAAACTTCTAGAATACCAATCCCCCAATCTTTAGCACTTCGGAGAACCCACTGGATGCTGATGACTAGTTGCAAACAATGGAGAACAACTTAGAAGTAGCCAGAGTTGATGACAACGAGAAAGTTCTTTTTGCCACCCACTATTTTGCAGGAGATGCAAGAGCATGGTGGAACAACACCCGCACGATGAACCATGGTCAAGTGATGACATGGGAAGCCTTCAAAAACAAGTTCAGCCACACCCACGTGCCGCAGGGTCTAGTCACCAGAATGAGGGATGAATTTAGAGAGTTGAAGCAAGGCAGAATGACTATAGTGGAGTGCCGTGACAGATTCTTGTCCCTTGCCAGGTATGCACCTGATGAGATCAACACGGAGGCTAAGAAGAAGGAGAGATTCCTGAACGAACTGCACGATGAGATGCAGATTGTGCTCCTCAACATCCATTTCGAGGATCTCGAAGAGCTAGTCGACTCTGCCATTCAGATGGAAGGGAAGATCAACAAGGCAAACGATAACCGCAAACGTCGTATGATGCACCAAGATGGATCCAACAGTCACCAGAAGTACCGTCCCAACCATTCTACAGGATATGCCCCGCGGAACAATCGACCCACAATGTCTCGCCCCAGCTACCCCAACCGTAGCGGAGGAAATGTGAAGTGCGGAGGAAACAACAATCACCCCGGCAACTCCAACAATTTCAACCGTGCACCTCCCAAGCACAAAAACAACAACAACACTGCACCCAGAACTGGAAGCAATGCTGTGCCCGTGGCAGCGAAAGACAAGTCTTAGATTACTTGTTTCGAGTGTGGAGTGAAGGTTCACTATTCCAATGAGTGTCCCAAGAAGATTGCCGCCACTGCCAATGTGAATGCCCCAACTCAACAGAAGCGTCGTGTTCAACCAGGAAGAAGATTCGCCCCAGGGAACCCTCACAACCGCAACGGCCGTCTCATCCACATGAACGCCGAAGAAGCCCAAGAAGCGCCGGATGTAGTGCTGGGTATGTTTTCTGTCAACTCAGTTTTAGCAAGAGTGTTGTTTGATTTTGGAGCAGCGCACTCATTTGTCACCGAAGAATTTGCATGCACTAGTAAGATTCACCCAACCAACTTAAAGCATGTCATGATAGTTCAAATCCCTAGCTCAACTACAAAAGCTAGGAAATTTTGCAAAGCTGTGCCTATCAGAATAATGGGATAGATTTTTATGCCAATCTAATAGTACTTGGAACCAAAGGTTTAGAAGTAGTACTAGGAATGGATTGGATGACAAAGCATAAGGGACTGATAGACTGTGCTAAGAAATCCATCACCATGACCAGTAGCTCTGGAGTCACAGTAGAGCATATCGCTGAAACCTTGCCCCGTCAATTCAAGTGCAACAAGAGTCTAGCCCTACCCACCATAAACCAAGTCAGAGTAGTCTGTGAATACCCCGACGTATTCCTAGATGAATTGTCAGGTATGCCCCCGGATAGGGATATTTAGTTCATTATTGAACTAATCCCCGGAATCGGACCCATAGCCGAGAGACCCTATAGTATGAACCCCTTAGAGTTAGTGGAATTGAAGAACCAGCTGGATGCTATGTTGGCAATAGGCTTGATTCAACCAAGCGCATTTCCATGGAGATCGCCTATTTTGTTCATCGACAAGAAGGATGGAGGCAACCGTTTGTGCACAGATTACGGGAAGCTGAATGACGTCACCATCAAGAACAAGTACCCTTTGCCAAAGATAGAGGATCTATTTGATCGGTTGACTAGAGCAAATGTGTTCTCTAAGATTGATCTTAGGACTAGTTATCACCAACTTAAGATTCGTGCAGCGGATATTCCAAAGACCGCCTTTACTACTCGTTATGGATTATACGAATATACGGTCATGTCTTTTGGATTAACCAATGCCCCTGCTTATTTCATGAATCTCATGAATAAGATCTTTATGAATTTTCTAGACAAGTTTGTCGTTGTGTTTATCGACGATATCCTTATCTACTCCAAGTCAGAAGAAGAACATGAGCAACATCTGAGAATCATCCTTGAAACCCTTAGAGAGCATCAGTTGTATGCCAAGTTTAGCAAATGTGAGTTTTGGCTGAAAGAAGTCGGATTCCTAGGACATATTGTGTCTGCCGGAGGAATCGATGTTGATCCCACCAAGATCAGAGATGTGGAAGCATGGGAAGCCCCAACCACTCAAACCCAAGTCCGTGCATTTCTCGGATTAGCGGGATACTACCTCAAGACCCATGACCCAATTGTTGAAGAAGGACAAGAAGTTTGAATGGACCGACAAATGTGAAGCCAGTTTCAAAGAGCTCAAGAAGAGATTGATTTCGGCCCCAATATTGATCATGCCAGATATCAAGAAGCCGTTTGATGTGTATTGTGATGCATCGAAGATTGGTCTCGGATGTGTATTGATGCAAGAATGCAAAGTCATTGCCTATGTGTCTCGACAACTGAAGCAGTAAGAGAAGAACTATCCTACCCATTATCTTGAGTTAGCAGCTGTAGTTTTGGCATTGAAGACATGGCATCATTACCTTATGGGTAATCGCTGTGAGATTTACTCAGATCACAAAAGCTTGAAGTATATTTTCACCTAGAAGGAGCTGAATATGAGGCAAAGGATATGGGTAGAGTTAATCAAGGATTATGACCTTGACATTCACTATCACCCCGGCAAAGCCAATGTGGTAGCGGATGGTCTTAGCCGATTGCCGTGTAGGCTAAACAACATCATCAAGGAGAAGCAACCAAGTTTGTACGAGGAGTTGGAGCAGTTTAGAACTGAGCTCGTTAGCAAAGGATTTTTAGCTAGCATTGAACTTCAACCCACTTTGATTAGCCAAATCAAGGAAGCCCAGAAGGGAAATGAAAGTATTGACGGAATCAAACGTCGTATTGGTACAGGAAAGGTACCTGGATTCACCGAAGACGAAGAAGGAGTTATGTGGTACAAAGGAAGTATCTTTGTGCCAACAGATTCAGAGCGGAAGCAAGTTATCATGCATGAAGCTCATGATACTCTTTATTCTATCCACCCCAGAGGAACGAAGATGTATCAAGATTAGAAAGAGCAATTTTGGTGGCACAAGATGAAGAGAGAAATCGGAAGCTACATTGCCAAGTGTGATATTTGTCAGAGAGTCAAAGCGGAACATCAGAGGCCCGCAGGACTGTTGCAACCATTGCAGATTCCGGAATGGAAATTGGATTCTGTCGGAATGGACTTTATCACCGGTTTGCCTACTTCTAGTATTGGAAATGACTCAATCTGGGTCATAGTTGATAGACTGTCCAAGGTAGCTCATTTTATACATGTCAAGACAATCTACCAGAGTTCGAAGCTAGCAGAGTTGTACATTGCTAGAATTGTTAGTTTGCATGGAACCCCCAAGACCATTGTATCGGATCGAGGAACCCAATTTACCTCGAGATTTTGGCAGAAAGTCCAGGAAGGATTATGAACCAAGTTGAATTTCAGCACAGCTGATCACCTGCAAACTAATGGATTGACTGAAAGAGTCAACCAAATCTTAGAAGATATGTTGAGAGCTTGTGTGTTAGAAAATTGATCAAAATGGGAAGATTGTGTGCCTTTCGCAGAATTCTCATACAACAACAGTTATCAAGCCAGTTTGCAAATGGCACCATTTCAATTCCTATACGGAAGAAAGTGCCGTACCCCTTTGAATTGGTCGCAAGTAGGACAGAGTCAGATTTTTGGAGCCGGCCTTCTCCTAGAAGCCGAAGAAAAGGTTCACAAAGTCCGTGAGCACCTCAAGACCGCCCAATCCAGACAGAAGAGTTATGCAGACAAGAGAAGGAGAGACCTGACTTTCAATGTTGGAGATTTCGTGTATCTCAAGGTTTCACCATTGAAGGGAACCAAACGTTTTAGTCTAAAAGGAAAGTTAGCCCCCAGATATATTGGACCCTTCAAGATTCTGAACCGCCGAGGAGAAGTATCGTATCAACTGGAACTGCCAGAATAGATGTCAGGCATCCACAATGTGTTCCGTATCTTGTTACTTCGCAAATGCTTAGAAGTGCCAGAGAAGACCGAAGTGTTCAAGAACATCGATCACTGAGCTATTGATATCAACAAAGATCTGACGTATCGTGAAGTGCCCATCCGTATCTTGGAAGAAGCCTATAGAACCACTAGGACAGTATCAAATTTCTCAAGATTTAATGGAGCAACCATACCGAAGAAGAAGCCACTTGGGAGTGAGAAGATTACATTAGGACTGAGTTCCCAGATCTCTTTAGTTCCTAGTTTTCTTTCTTAAATCTCGGGACGAGATTTTTTTTAAGGCGGGAAGGTTTGTAACATCCCAAAACATTAATCAAGGTTAATCAAGATCAAATCTACCCAATTCAGGGTTAACAAAAACTTTTTCCATTTAAAATCTTTAAGCATGCATATGAGTGTTGCATTAAATAGGAATTGATTGGAATTGCCATCATTGAGTGATCTATTGGTCGTAAAAGGACTCTAAGGTAAATTACAGATCATCTAGATCATCCTCAAGCAAATCCCAAAGAAAAAGAAATCAAAAAGAATTAAATAAAGGAAATGGTCACTTTAGCTATTTTAATCAACTAGCCAACTTTGGGTGTTCCTAGCACTCAATTTCCAACAGATAAAATTGCGGATCTTTGCACCCCTTGCTAGTACAAGTAGTGATGTGCCAAGGCCCACTTTATGATCTCCCAAAAACATTCAAACTCTAATTTTAAATGACAATTGAAAATGGAATCTAGTTCATATGTATGGATCACACTTTTTCAAAAACCACTCAAATGAATTCCATTTGACAAATCCTAGCAACGACAGTTGTTTAAGCATGTGAAAAACAACTCCACCAAAAATCTTTCAAAAATTCAAAAGTTTCCTTCATGCGGCCATTGTGTCGAGCACCTTGTGAGCAGAATCAAACTGGCCTAACTAATACTGTTTTGGATCAAAAATTGTCGAGTCATTTGAGCCACATTAATCATCTTGGTATCCCCCAGACCCAACCAGACCAAAACCATTCCATCCCCTAGCCCCTGGCGCCAGTGCAACGCTGCACCGAGGCCATGATCGCCGACCGATCGTGCCCAAGCCGCAGCAGACCGCCAGCCCCTCTCCGCCGCTCCAGGAAGCAAGGCGCCACTTCACTGACGTCCACGGTCCACCCCACAATCACTGCCAGCCCCTGGACCACCCCAGAGCAGCGTCGCACTTTCCTCTCTGCGTTGCGCTAGAGCACGCCAGAGCGCCTTCACCGCCAGCACGCCACATACCGCGCCTCGACTGCAGATCACGCGCGCAACTCCGCCTTGACCACCTTACCCCGCCAGACACGGCCGCGCACCACCACGCGACCCACAGTCGCCAAACACCCCGTCGAGTACCGCCCCGTCTCCTAGAGTGCGCGACGCTCCCGAACGATTGCCACCGCCCCTAGCTGCGCCATAAAGCCGTAGAGGACCTCCAGGGGCCAAGCCACCGTCCGCCTACACCGCCCATGCCGTCACCCTGTATCGTCGTCACCGACGAGCTCGCCGTCGCCCCTTTAGTCCCCTCCTCGAGCCTATATAAGGAGGCCTTCCCTAGCCTCAGTCGCCACACCATTCCACTCCCCTCTCTCCATCAGTCCTTCCCCACCTCTCGCCGGAGCAGCTCGAGCAGCAGGCCGCCGGAATTTCACCGAAGGCAGCCACAGCAAAGGAGGAGACGTTACCGTTGATTTCGTCCACCTCAGCCCCTGCCATGACTTCGCCTGAGCCCACCAGCGTCGTCTTGTTCGTTTCCCCGCCTCTCCGCACTTGATGGAGCCCCGGTACGTCCCCACTGCACCCCCACCGAGCCGCTAGGTTCAGTTTCGCCGGCGACGAGTCCGTTGTCGATGACGACCGTGAGCCGTTGATCTCGTTCTAATCCTGCGGTCTGTATCGCCCTGTACCGCTTGTCATGTAATGAGCCACTGATAGGCGAACCCCCTGTCAACTGTCCTCTGTGCCGCGGAGTGAATCTGGGCCGGCCCAATTAGTTTCCCGCGTGAGCTAGTTAATTAAAATTAGGATTTTTCTTTTTAGGCTTAAACTAGAATTTGTCCCTTAGTTTAAAAATCAATTCAGAGGGTTTTACAAATCCAAATTGAGTGATTCCTATTTTGTTGGAAATGTAATGAAAATATCTATCCAAGCCCGTTGGATTTAAATCATTTAGAGTTATATATATCTCCTAGTAAAAATAACAAGACATAAGATTTTGCACATTCAAACATTTTTCTAAAATCAACCCTAATTGCTTTTGAGTTGATTCCAACTCTCAAAAATTACATTTAACCATACCTATCTGAATATGTAATAATATTAAGGATTGCATGCCGTGACTTTGGACTAGTACCAAAATAATGCTATATAGGCATTTCTATTCACTTTAAATCATTAAATATTAAACTTAAACTTATTAAAATGTGATCAAACCTTTAAATCACATTCCCATATAGTAGAATATGTGGTGATGACATGTGTCCACATGATCCCATATTTTAATTGGAGAATATTAAATCTTAGTTAATTTCAATGAGTAGAAATTACTTTTCTCAAATAAAATAAATGAAACTAGTTCATTAAACCTTGTGATGTTTGTGATGATACTAGATCATCAAATGTGTTCCTTAGTGTGCTAAGTAGACTAGTTAAGTATTGATTGGTGATTGTGTATTACGTATGTATTTATAGACGATAGTACCGACCAAGTCTTCGAGGAGGACGAGTTCTACCAAGAGGAGGAGGAAGATAATTTCAACCACTTCACTACTCAAGGCAAGCCTAGGACTTCAAGTAAACTGAGCAAGCTATTATTGGCAAGCTAAATCTTGCAAGCCATCATTAACAATGCAAGCTAAACCTTGTAAGCTAAATAACTTAAGCAAGATGCAATAGGTATGCTTGGTTATACCCCTTTGACTTATACCTACTCCAAGTTTTATTTACCATCTTTGCTTTCTTTAGTTTCCCAAAGTCCTTTACTTTGTTTAAAGGTAGCATAAAGAGTATAAAACTTGGCCTATCTAGTTATAAGTAGATGTCATTCTATGGCATGAGATTGATCTTAGCATCCCACTTTAGTGAACACTCTTAACTTAATAGTTTAGAGCCAAACCAAAAACTTGGTCACTTTAGATGGGAGTACTTGGTGAAAATGACTTGTGAAAACCTTGGAATGATAAGTCATTCTATTGAGATGTTTTGACATGTGTTGAGAAACACAAATGGTTTATGATGATGAAAATGTTGAGGCATGAGCCTTAACCCTTTTATAAAAACTGATGGTTGGGTTCGGATGCGATACCATTCCAATTTTACCGTAGAACCACAATACCCGAATTGGGTCGGAAGTTTATATCCATTAGTATTAGTTCCCTCGTAGGAGAGGTTTGAGCTGAGGTTACCCCTCAATGTTGTCCACCTATGCAGTGCCTAGGATGACAGATGGTCATGGCTGGGAGGCCATACTCATAGGAGAGGTGCTTATACTAGAGTGTGTAAAGGAAAGGTTATGTTTGATTATCTGCATACTAAGTATGATGATTCAGGGTTATCCATGACAGATGTATCGAATCTTGTGGTGAAACTATACCACCTCTGTAGAGTGTCAAACTATTCGAATAGCCGTGTCCGCTGTTATGGACAGTTGGAGTGGCCATACTGTTCCGTTGTCATATGTTTTCAAAATGACTTATGAAATGAATTGTGACATTACTTGACCACAACAGAGTTGTGACTATGATAACTAAGTTCACGCTTAGGTGATTTCAAACTTTATTTTATCTTTCTTTGTTTCTTAACTTAGCTTAGGTTTCAAACTTAACTTTACAAATAAACTTAGAACTTAGCATTCCTACTAGAACTACCTTACTTGTTAGTGATATTTTGTGAGTACTTAAAGAGTACTCATGGCTTTGTCCCTGGCTATTCCTATGGCCAGACTATGAGGAGGACTACCCTGAAGGAGGACAGTAGGACGGCTACGACAACTAGGATCATCTCCCATCGTCAGCATTGCCTGTGACTCTGAAGATGGACCCCACCGCTACAATATTTATTCCGCTACTTGATTGTACTAAGACTACATCATGAGATCCTTTATTTGTGTAAGACTTTATTATGATTTGTAATGGAGGATGTATTGTGATATCCAATCTGTTATGTCTCGCAAAAATGGTAATCATGGGATTGCGATCTATGGCATAACATGCATCTGGGATTAAAAATCCGGGTGTTGATAGTAGTATTAATAGTCTGGCTCAGATCAACTGATCTCTTGAGAAGGAGTCAAAGCAGAAATTTTCTTTTTAGGGTCCTTTATACTAAATGTATTCACCTCGATGTAATTTTTGCTTTTTTGAGGTCCCTGATGTAAAATGTACTTCGATCGACCATGTAAAGTTCTAACCTAAAAGTAAGTGGTGAAATTTAAACGAATTTAAGCTTAGTTGTCAATGAGTATGAACCATTCTTATATTTCAAGACGAACGACCAAGGTCAAGAACATATCTACATCATACTTTATACTAATGATCCTATATCCAAGAATTTGCATGGCGACTAATTTGGCCATATTTTGAAAGCAATCAAAGATGAAGTAGTATGAAGAGTATGGCTCGATCAGCCACTCTCATGAGAATGAGCTGACCCCGACTATTTTCCTTGCTTAATATTAGGGTCCTTTGTGCTAAATGTATGGACCTCGATGTAATTTTCCCCCTTTTTAGGTCTAAAAGTGTAAGTGATGAAATTTAGACGATTTAAGCTTACTTGTCAATGAGTATGAATGTTTTTGGATTTCAAGCCGAACGACCACGGTTGTCAAGGCCATATCAACATCATACTTTATGCTCATGATACCATGTTAGAGGATGTGCATGGCAAAAGATTTGGCCATGTTTTGAAAACAATCGAATAGGAAGTAGTATTAAGAGTTTGGCTCTGATCACCTAATTTATCGAGAAGGAGCCAAACCAGATTTTTTTCCTTTTAGGGTCCTTTATGCTAAATGTATGGACCTCGATGTAATTTTTGCTTTTTTAGGTCCCTGATGTAAAATTTACTCCGATTGACCCTGTAAATCTCTAACCTATAAGTAAGTGGTGAAATTTAAACGAATTTAAGCTTAGTTGTCAACAAGTATGAACCATTCTTGTATTTCAATACGAACAACCAAGGTCATAACCATATCTACACCATACTTTATGCTGATGATCCCATATTCAAGAATTTGCATACCGACAAATTTGGCCATATTTTGAAAACAATCGAAGATGAAGTAGTATGAATGGTGTGGCTCGATCAGCTACTCTCTCGAGAAGAAGCCAAACCCGATTGTTTTGCTTGCTTAATTTTAGGGCCTTTGTGCTAAATGTATGGACCTCGATGTAATTTCCCCCTTTTTAGGTCCTTGTTGTAAAATGTACTCCACCCGACCGTGTAAAATTCTAACCTAAAAGTAAGTGGTGAAATTTAAACGAATTTCAGCATATAGTTGTCAACGAGTATGAACATTCTTTGATTTCATGCTGAACGACTACAAGGTCAAGGCCATATCTCTACATCGTACTTTATTCTGATGATCGAGTATCCAAGAATTTGCATGGCGATATATTTGGCCATATTGTGAAAACAATCAAAGAGAAAGTAGTATGAAGAGTATGGCTCGATCAGCTGCTCTCTCAAGAAGGAGCCAAACCCGATTGATTTCTTTGCTGAATTTTAGGGTCCTTTGTGCTAAAGGTGTTGGGAATATTCCCTAGAGACAATCATGGTTAATGATATTTCCCAATGTATTCATAAGGTTATGGTCCATGTATGAACTGTTGATATGTATCATCGAATATGTGATTTGATTGTGGAACTATATATTCATGTTGTTCATACTAATTGTCCTTGGTCGTTGAGGTTGTGCTGGACACACAACTTAGACCAATGTGAAAGTCGGCAGATGACTAGGTTCCACTTGTCATGGGCATGGAGATGCTATTCCGACTTACACGGATTCGGCTAAAGAGTTTAGCGAGTCGAACTGACCCATATTGAGATGCAACGAACAAGTCGTCATTTGCATATCTTAATAGACCTGAGGTTATTGCACAACCCGAGTTGAGGATCACCGACTTAGGTTCTGTCAAATGTTGTTCCGTCACTTGGCAGTTATAAAGGCGGAGTTCGGGCCAACTGAGAATCAAGATGTGTGATGTGAATAACCGAGATGGGATTTTGCCCCTCCATCTGGAGAGATATTCTCTGGGCCCTCTCGGAAGATATGATTCGGAAAGCATGGCCATACGTAACTCGGTTAAGTGTTAACCAAGGCGACAGACTAAGAGTTAGTGGGATGAATCACTTATCTCGGATCGAGAAAGAGAGTCGGACTATTTAAGGGATGACGATCATTCGCCTAGTCGCATTGAAAGGCATGTCGTCATGACTCTTTGGTACTTGGGAGTTGGCACGTTCTGCTAGGAGCAGCTACAAACTGATCGGTCACGAGTGAGACTCGCAATCGTGTCTGGGTTACCATGAGCCTGTTGGGTCACACACTTAAGAGCGGGAGCAAGTTTGGGTTAGACCCAAACAGGAAATGTATTTGGGTTGGACCCAAATAGAGACATGGACTTAGTCAGCAAGTGAGACTTGAAGTGGCTAATATAGGCCTTTTAGTGAATGGTCCACAAGTGAGTGGAGTCCACTTTCACTCCCTATATAAGCTGGGGCGCAGGTGCTTAGAGCCCACGGTTAGGTCACTCCATGTGTTGGAAACCCTAGCCCTAGTCCATCCTGTCACCACCGTACCGGACCTAGCAGTCCATCGCTGGCGCTCCTCCTCGTACGTGTGGATACCGGCGGAGGTGTTGTATGTTCAACACTTAGACGATCGTGAAGAAAGAACGGATCGTGGATCGTGGAACCGGAACAGATCGCGAGGACTGCACTGCATCAAGCGACGTGCTTCATTAATTCCGCAACTGCGTGTCTAGTGGTAATCCTCGTGGCCTTCTACCTGAGCTGGATCTTGGGATCACCACGTAGGAAAAAGTTTTGTTTTTCTCTGCGTGGCCCAACAGTGGTATCAGAGCATTAGATTCTGGTTTTAGGCTCGAGATCGTGCATATGTGATATGCGATTGGCGTTAGATTGGATCTAATTGCAGTTTTGGTGGTCGATCTATGAGATAGATCGGTTTTGTACAAAGTTGATTGGATCAACTGTACTCGGGGGAATGGATGATCTGGTTTTTGTAATCTAACTGCTAAGGTCATGGAACGACATACCCCTACCGGTCGGCTTCCGCCATCGGGGTAGACTATGACACGTAAACCCGGATGCGGTGATCGAAGATCGAAGAGTTTGGTCGAATCAGAGTCCGGATCGGATTTGGGTAAAACTTTTTTTATCCGATGACGAAATCCATGTCTGGAATGCAGATGAGATCTGCGTTTTTCGGAAAAATCGAGGGACTGCCGGCTTCACCCTGTCGTAGCTCCTTAGATGTCGTTGTGAGTTTCACAACACCGGTAGATATCGTATCTATGCATAACTTGTTTTTGCAGGATGATGTTGTGAATGGTATGGCTTATGTGCATGTGATGTGTGTAATCCATACGTGATCTGCGTATCACGGTTTTTGCCAGCCGGCTGGAGCCTAGGTGCTGTCATCTTATTGTATAACGACATGCGTGTCGGATTCTCTATGTAATTTACATTACAAGCTAGTGTAGCTGTTTGGAGAATCCGGAAGGCATGCAAGTCGATGTACAAGTCGGCTACATGGTGTAAGGCGACACGTGACAAGAGTTGACATGAGTCGAATTACAAGCTTTGTGGAGATGGAGATCGCCAAGAAGAGAGCCATACCATTTCACATTATAATTGCTTTATTTTGTGTTATTGTTATGTCTCTGTTTTACCTCTATTAGATAGTTGGTAGAAAGTAATCCCTCAAAGAAGGTCTAGTCGGTTTCCCCGCCAGTGTTGTACCATCACAAGTCGGACATTTTTGGTAGTGGGCTCATAAAATTGAGGTGCTATCAATTCTTTCCGACTAGGTGGGTTCGAGTCGGACACTTACAGCATAAGCACTTGGTAATCTAGACGGGTCTATCACAACGGTTGTGGGACTCGGGGAAAAGTCGGATGGGAGCCGGGGCATGTGATGCCACCCATTCAACGGGAGTCATATGAGATAGGATTGACAAGGAGTTGTCTACCTAGATCACTTGACGGCTAGCGGTGATGCTAAAGCTCACTAGTTGACTTGCTTATTTAGGGTCCTGAATCACTAAGTAACCATCGGAGGGGTGTTGGTTTTAGTGGGAGCATAAATATTAAAATATTTAATATGCTTGCTCTTGATGGATACATGTCTTAAGTGTTTTGCATATTTTCTGTTGTAGATCAATGGCACCTAGCAGTCTTCCTTAGATTTCCGGTTTTGCTTTGAGAACCATAGAAAGATAAGCTGAATGGAACTAATTCCACCAACTGGTATCGTAATGTGAGAATTGTTCTCAAACAAGAAGAAAGGGACCGTGTCCTAGAAAACCCACTTCCAGCTGAGCCGGATGAGAATGCAATTGTCGCAGCCACCAATGCCTACTGTCGGATTTGTGATGAATCCACGGAGATTAGCTGTCTTATGCTTGCTCACATGGAACCGGAATTGCAGTAGCAGTTCGAGAATGTTGAGGCCTACGATATGATCGAAAGCCTCAAAAGTATGTTCCAAGCTCAGGCAAAGACTGGGAGGTATCAGGGCTCTCAGGCTTTGTTGAGCTGCAAGCTTAAGGATGGCGATCCACTCAGTCCGCATGTGATCAAGATGGTTGGTTACGTGCAGTCTCTAGAAAGGCTTGGTTACCCCATTAGCAAAGAGTTCGCTACGGACATAATTCTGAACTCTCTTCCTAGTGTGTATGGTCAGTTCATATCGAACTACCACATGCATGGTATGGATAAGAAGCTCACTGAATTGCATGGGATGCTCAAGCAGGCTGAGGTGGATCTCAAGAAAGGTGCCAGTCAAGTGTTGATGGTACAGAATAAGGCTAAGTTCAAGAAGAGTTCTTGGACTAAGAAGAAGAAGGCAAAGTTGGGAGGTAAGGCTGAGGACCCAGTCCAAAGCGCTTCCTCAGGGACTAAGCCATCTCCTGCAGTTGGATCCACTTGCTTCTACTGCAAGTCGGATGGCCACAGGAAGAGGAATTGCAGCAAGTATCTGGCTGACAAAGCCAAGAGTGGAGGTGTGACTTACGGCTCAGGTACGCTTGTTTGCAATGTTATAGACATTTATCTTGCTGATGCACCTGGTAGTTCTTGGGTATATGATACCAGATCAGTCATTCACATATGCAACTCGTTGCAGGGACTGGTAAGAACTAGGAGCGTGGCAAGAGGCGAGGTTGACATTCGGGTCGGCAACAAAGCAAGAGCTGTTGCGTTGGAAGTTGGCACGATGCAACTTCATTTTCCTTCCGGATTCTTAATGGAGCTGAATAATTGTTATTATGTTCCAGTGCTTAGTCGAAACATTATTTCTGCCTCATGTTTGTTGAGACAAGGCTATGAGTCGAATATTAAGAATAATGGTTGTTCTTTATATTTGAATGATATGTTTCACGGCTTTGCACTCGTCCAGGACGGGTTATTTATTTTAAATCTTGAGGGTGAATCTGTCTTTAACATAAATGTGAAAAGGTTAAAACCAAATGATCTGAATATGACTTACTTTTGGCATTGTCGGCTTGGTCATATAAGTTGGAAACGCATGAAGAGGCCCCATGATGATGGACTCCTAACTTCGTTCGACTTAGAGTTGTTCGAGACATGCGAATCCTGCCTTCTTGGCAAGATGACCAAGACACCTTTTGCAAAGAGTTGTGAAAGGGCGTCCGACTTATTGGGACTAGTACATAGTGATGTATGTGGCCCAATGAGCATGACAGCCAGAGGTGGTTATGAGTACTTTATTACCTTCACTGATGATTTGAGTAGATATGGATATATCTACTTGATGAAACATAAGTCAGAAGCCTTTGAAAAGTTCAAGGAATTCCAGAATGAGGACAAAATCAACTTGGCAAGAAGATAAAGTTTCTTCGGTCGGACTGAGGAGGCGAGTACATGAGCCATGAGTTTGATGACCATCTGAAGAGTTGTGGAATAGTTCCCCAGCTCACTCCTCCAGGAACGCCGCAGAGAAACGGTGTATCGGAAAGGAGGAATTGGACCTTGTTGGACATGGTACGATCAATGATGAGTCGAACATATCTGCCTTTATCATTTTGGGGTTATTGTCTTGAAACTGCAGCGTTCACACTAAACAGAGTACCATCAAAGTCGGTTGAGAAGACACCACATGAGATGTGGACTGGCAAGAAGCCGAGTTTATCTTTTCTTAAGATTTGGGGTTGTGAAGCTTTTGTCAAGCGACTTCAGTTGGACAAGCTTACAACTAAGTCGGATAAGTGTATTTTCATAGGATATTCGAGGGAAACCTTGGGTTACTACTTCTACAACTGAGAAGAGGGCAAAGTGTTTGTCGCTCGGAACGGTGTCTTGCTTGAGAAAGAGTTTCTCAGTCGGGGAGTTAGTGGGAGCACGGTGCAACTCGAGGAAATTCGAGAGGTACCGGCCAATAGCGAGTCGACAGAAGCCTTGGAGGTTGAGTCGGCCGTGGTACCTGAGCCAAAAACAGCACCAACACTGCGAAGATTGGCCAGATTGCGAAGTGTTCGTGATGTGTTACTGTTAGACAGTGATGAGCCGGCAACTTATTCGGAAGCGATGGTGGGTTCTGATTCTGAGTCATGGCTTGGAGCCATGAGATCTGAGTTAAAGTCCATGGATGAAAATCAAGTTTGGAACTTGGTTGATCTGCCAGACGGTGCAAGACCCGTCGAGTGCAAATGGGTCTTTAAGAAGAAAACTGATATGGATGGAAATGTTTCTGTCTATAAAGCACGGCTTGTCACGAAGGGGTTCCGACAAGTTCAAGGTGTTGACTACGATGAGACTTTCTCACCCGTAGCGATGCTTAGATCAGTTCAGATCATGTTAGCTATAGCAGCCTATTTTGACTATGAGATATGGCAGATGGATGTCAAGACGGCTTTCCTTAATGGAAATTTAACTGAGGACGTGTATATGATACAGCCCGAGGGTTTTTTCGATCCGGCTAATGCTGGCAAGGTATGCAAACTTAGGAAATCCATTTATGGGTTGAAGCAAGCATCTCGGAGTTGGAACATTCGCTTTGATGAGGTAGTCAAATCGGTTGGCTTCATCAAGAGTGATCATGATTCTTGTTTATACAAGAAGTTTAGTGGGAGCAAAGTGAACTTTCTGATCTTATATGTCGATGACATATTACTGATTGGAAATGATGTCCAGATGTTGCAAGAGACCAAGGAATCACTGGAAAGGAGTTTTTCGATGAAAGACTTGGGTGAGGCGACTTACATACTAGGAATCCGGATCTATAGAGATAGATCAAAGGGGCTCATTGGATTGAGTCAAAGTACATATTTGGACAAAGTGTTGAAGAAGTTCAACATGGAATCGTCTAAGAAGGGGTTCTTACCGATGTCCCATGGCGTGAAACTTAGCAAGACTCAATGTCCTTCGACAACTGATGAGCGAAGTCGGATGAGTGCGATTCCGTATGCTTCTGCAGTCGGATCCATCATGTATGCTATGATTTGTACTAGGCCGGATGTTTCCTATGCTCTAAGTGTTGTGAGCAGGTACCAGGCTGACCATGGAGAAATCCACTGGGCAGCGGCTAAAAATATCCTAAAGTACTTGAGAAGGACTAAGGATATGTTCCTGGTTTATGGAGGTGAGGATGAACTCAGCGTAAGGGGTTACACGGATGCGAGTTATCTCACTGACTCGGATGATTCTCGTTCGCAATCCGGATATGTGTTTGTAATAAACGGAGGGGTTGTGAGCTGGAAGAGTTCCAAGCAAGAGACGGCAAAAGAAGCTGTTTGGATGAGGAATTTCCTCATGGATCTTGGTGTGGTTCAAGGCTCGTCCAATCCGTTAGATGTGTATTGTGACAACAATGGTGCTATTTCACAAGCCAAGGAACCTAGACAACACCAGAAGAACAAACATATACTCATGCGGTACCACCTTATTCGCTAGTTCGTGGATCAAGGTGATATCAAGTTATGCAAGGTACACACGGATGCAAACATTGCGGATCCATTGACAAAGCCACTTCCACAGCCGAATCATGAGGCGCACCTGAGAGCAATGGGCATTAGATGCCTAGACATGTGATGTCGGAAGATTGACTCTAGTGCAAGTGGGAGACTGGTGGGAATATGCCCTAGAGGCAATCATGGTTGATGATATTTCCCAATGTATTCATAAGGTTATGGTCCATGTATGAACTACTGATATGTATCATCGAATATGTGATTTGATTGTGGAACTATATATTCATGTTCTTCATACTAATTGTCCTTGGTCGTTGAGGTTGTGCTGGACACACAACTTAGACCAATGTGAAAGTCGGTAGATGACTAGGTTCCACTTGTCATGGGCATGGAGATGCTATTCCGACTTACACGAATTCGGCTAAAGAGTTTAGCGAGTCAGACTGACCCATATTGAGATGCAACGAACAAGTCGTCATTTGCATATCTCAATCATTCTAATCCTTAGACCTGAGGTTATTGCACAATCCGAGTTGAGGATCACCGACTTAGGTTCTGTCAAACGATGTTCCGTGACTGGGCAGTTATAAAGGCGGAGTACGGGTCGACTGAGAATCAAGGTGCGTGATGTGAATAACCGAGATGGGATTTTGCCCCTCCATCTGGAGATATTCTCTGGGCCCTCTCGGAAGATATGATTTGGAAAGCATGGCCATGCGTGACTCGAAAGTGTTAACCGAGGCGACCGACTAAGAGTTAGTCGGATGAATCACTTATCTCAGATCGAGAAAGAGAGTCGGACTATTTAAGGGATGACGATCATTCGCCTATAGTCCGACAAGGTATATCGTGAGGCAAAAGGGACTCATTCGAAAGTCGCATTGAAAGACATGTCGTCATGACTCTTTGGTACTTGGGAGTTGGCACGTTCTGCTAGGAGCCGCTACCAACTGATCGGTCACGAGTGAGACTCGGAATCGTGTCCGGTTTACCATGAGCCTGTCGGGTCACACACTTAAGAGCGGGAGCAAGTTGGGATTAGACCCAAACAGGAAATCTGTTTGGGTTGGACCCAAATAAAGACATGGAATTAGTCAACAAGTGAGACTTGAAGTGGCTACTATAGGCCTTTTAGTGAATGGGCCACAAGTGAGTGGAGCCCACATTCACTCCCTATATAAGCTGGGGCTTAGGTGCTTAGAGCACACGGTTAGGTCACTCCATGTGTTGGAAACCCTAGCCCCAGTCCATCGTGTTGCCACCGTACCGGACCTAGCAGTCCATCAGCGGCGCTCCTCCTCGTACGTGTGGATACCGGCGGAGGTGCTGTACGTTCAGCACTTAGGCGATCGTGAAGAAAGAACGGATCATGGATCGTGGAACCGGAACGGATTGCGAGGGCTGCACTGCAACAAGCGACGTGCTTCATCAATTCCGCAACGGCGCGTCTAGTGGTAATCCTCGTGGCCTTCTACCTGAGCTGGATCTTGGGATCACCGCGTAGGAAAAAGTTTTGTTTTTCTCTGCTTGGCCCAACAAAATGCATGGACCTTGATGTCATTTTCCATTTTTTCGGTCCTTGATGTAGAATGTACTCCCACCGACCGTGTAAAATGCTAACATAAATGTAAGTGGTGAAATTTCAATGAATTTAAGCATAGTTGTCAACGAGTATGGAAAATTCTTGGATTTCAAGTCAAACGACCACAAGGTCCTGGCCATATCTCTACATCATAATTTATGTTGATGATCCCATATTTAAGAATTTGCATGGCGATAAGTTTGGCCATATTTTGAAAACAATTGAAGAGGAAGTAGTATGAAGAGTATTGCCCAAGCAAATTTATCAAACCGGCATGGGGCAAAACCTTTAATGAAACTAGGTTCAAATGACATCTTCTTAGTTTCGTGTAAACACACTATTGAAGCATTACTCTCTTTTATCTTGTTACGAATAGCAGGCCATTTCTCGAGTTCATTAACACCATGAACATTCCAACATAAATTGTTCCACAGACAATTACGGTTCATTGGAAACACAACTTATTAGAAGTAGCAGGGCAGCTACTGATCATCACGCCCCTTATGGAGGCGAGACAGGGTGAGTTCAGAGGGATCGATCTGGTAGTCTTCGACCCCAATACGCTGCACTTCTTCAATCTGCAAGAGTAATTTACTAATCATCTGATGGTGCTTCGGGCGGTTTACTGATCATATGGATGAGTAATTTGTTTGAAGGGCATGTCATCTTGGAAGAAAATTTTGGTCTTGCGATAACTTTCACCTCTAGCATTTCTGACGAGCAGTTCACTCTTGTCAACATGTACGGTCCCTGTTCTGGCATTGCACGTGAAAACTTTGTGGCCTGGTTGTTTTCGCTACACATAGCTGATGATGCCCTCTGGTTACTTCTTGGAGATTTTAACTTCTATAGATTTGCTGAAAAAATAAATCGAGAGGGTGCTAATTTGACTGACATTGCCACGTTTAATGTGATAATTAGCTACCTTGGCTTGATTGAACTACCTATTAAGGGGAGAGCATTCACGTGGAGTAATATGCAGTTAAATCCCTTGATGGTTCAGTTGGATTGGTTCTTCACATCGACGACATGGACCTTAAAATTTCCCAACACTCTAGTCACTCCCCTAGCCAGGCCGACTTCGGACCACGTACCGTGTGTTGTCTCAATCAGCACAGATATCCCCAAAGAAAAAGTGTTCCACTCTGAGAATCACTAGATCCGTTTACCAGGTTTTCTTGATAAAGTCAAAACCATTTGGGACATTGGCTGTACAGGTAATAGTGCTAAACGTCTCTTAGCTAAATTTAAACTCTTGCGGAAAGGCCTCAAACAATGGAGCTCGAGCTTTGCTGTTCTGAACACTCTGATTGCTAATTGTAATGAGGTGATTCTTAATCTGGATAATTTTGAAGAGCAAAGACCTTTACATATTACCGAATGGAATTTCAAAAATATTGTGAAAAGCAAATTGCAGCACCTAGTGTTGTGTAAACATGATTACTGGAGAAAGAGATGCACGACTAGGTGGGCTCATCTAGAAGATGAGAATACATCTTTTGTCCACTCTATGGCTACCATCCGTTATAGAAAGAATTTGATAACAACCTTGACCAGGTTAGATGGCTCACAAGCTTCAGAACACCATGAAAAGGCAGGCCTTCTATGGGAATCATTTCGTAACAGATTAGGAGTGGCTCTGTCCATTGATAATTCGTTTGATTTCTCGCAATATTTTAATCCATTTGAGGGACTAGAAATTTTGTCGACACCTTTTACAAATGAAGAAATCGACAGAGTGGTTGCACACATGACAGGGGATAAATCACCAGGTCTAGACGGTTTCTCAGGTTTATTTTTGAAAGTTTGCTGGCCAGTGATCAAATATGATTTTTATGACCTTTGCCGGGAATTTTGGGAGGGAACGGTAAACCTCCAAAGTATCAATGACTCGTTTATTACATTGATTCCTAAAATTCTTTCCCAGAAGGATCAATCGACTACAGACCGATCTCCCTTTTGAACATGTGCTTAAAGTTTATCACCAAATTGCTCGCGAATCGACTACAAGAGAAAATTCTCGAGATGGTTCACATAAATCAGTATGGTTTTCTGAAATCTCGTAATATCCAAGACGGTGTAGGATGGGCATACGAGTATATCCACCAATGTAAGCAAGCCGGGACTGCTTCGGTGATTCTCAAACTCGATTTTGCAAAAGCTTTCGACACGGTTGAACATGAAGCAATTTTGAAAGTCTTGGAAAGTATGGGTTTTGCCAACGTTGGTTAAATTGGATGAGGATGATCATGTCCACGAGCACCTCTGTAGTTTTATTGAACGGAGTGCCAGGGAAGAAATTCTTGTGTTGTTGAGGTGTGTGACAAGGCGACCCTCTCTCGCCACTCCTGTTTGTAAGTGTGGCTGATATTTTACAAGTGATGGTCAATCACCTCTTTCAGGCTGGGATTTTACTTGCACCGTTAAATATTCTGAATACAGACTTTCCGATTGTGCAATATGCAGACGATACGCTTCTCATTCTCCAAGCATACCCGGTACAATTGGCGGCCCTCAAGGATCTGCTAGCAACTTTTGCTCAGGTGATAGGGCTAAAGGTGAATTATGCTAAATCTGTGATTATGCCAATTAATGTGACGGATGAGCAACTTGAGCTCTTGGCAGCATCATTTGGCTGTGCGGTGGGTAAGCTTCCCTTTCCCTACCTAGGGTTACCTGTTGGGGGGATACCCCCAGGTAGGGTCACGCCGGGGTATAAAAGGCCGAGTTGGCTGAGTTTTGGCAAGGCCAAAGCGGACGCTGGCCGGGTCACCTCAAGGCAGGCCAAGTCTCGGAGTAACCCGGACCAGGGGATGTCCACCTAACGGAACCTCGACCGACTTTAGCAGTAAGTCGGGTAGGAGAGTTTAACTTGTATGCAGGAACGGGTGTGGCCGGGTCAACTATGATCCGGGTCATATCTAGCTTCTAGGAGAAGGAAGGAATCTCGCTGGTCAAAAGCAACCCCGGTACGCACTGCATGAGCGAAGCGAACAGGGGTAGGACCACCAAGGCGTGGCTGACAAGAGGTGACGACGCTCGTGTCGGCTGACGTAGGCGCCGCAGAGGCTCACGTAGCCTCTACATGGGTGACGTGGGGGAAAAGCAACCCGGTCGGCTTACTATTTTGGGAGGAGGCATATTCCCTGGAATATGCCTCCACGTATGCCCTAAGTGGAGACCTAGCCACCCCTATATAAGGAGGTCTAGGGCCTCTATAGAAGGGGTTCCGCTATTCTGATTGGTTTAGGTTCTAAGGGTTGATCTCTGGTAGGTCTTGTACGGGTCTACTGTGGGTGAGACTAAGAGAGTTCCTTCTTCCTCCTCTCGCCAATACAGCTCTAGGAGCACTTGTAACCTTGGAAGTAAATCATATATAAATCTTCTGTGTGAGGAATCACCTCATTATCCCTCCCTGGATTCCCCTAGTGCATTTAGTCCCCACCTTTATCCTATCCATGGCATCTGCCGTGACACCACCACGACAGTTGGCGCCCACCGCGGGGCTAGCGGCGCTAGCTCGGGTGAAGATACGGACGGGAAACCTCATCGGCACCGGCGAACGCATCGTCTCCGGGCTGGTCCAGCGCTTTGGAGCGCTGGACTTTGTCAGCAACAACGCTGGCTGCTTCGGCACACGTCCTCTTCCGTGCAACGGCCTCTTCGTCAAGCTCGGCGTGCACAAGGTCTACGTCGCTGTGGATGTATCCTGCGTTCATCTGTGGCACGCCGTCAAGGCGGGCGAGCCTCCCCTTAGCGTGGCTCACAGGGCGCGTATCACTCGCTCCCCGGTTGTGCTGAGGTGATGATGACTGTGCCTGGCGCTAGCACAAGCAAGGATCCGGCACCAGATCCGGAGGTAACACCCAAGGCACTAAGGAAAGGTAGAGGTCCTCCACTAGAGAGGCCGGAGAATGTGTTGCGGGAAGCGATGTATAGCTTGGCAAACCCTATAGCAGCAGTGGTAGATCCGGCTCAGGCACAGGCCGAGCTAGAGGAGACTAGGAAAAATATTCTAGAAGGTGCAAAAAAGATAGCTGCGGCTCAGCAGTCGTTGAACATGACGCTGCGTGAGTACGCAAAGGAAAACAAAGTGGATGCTGTAAAAGTAAAGGGGAGAAATCTCATGAGTGAAATGAACAAAGAGGGTGATACTAGGATTGAGGAGTCAGAAAACTGCTTGTCCGTGGGGCTTCCGAGGTACAGTACCCTGGTAAGAACCTCAGAGCAGCAGATGCAGCAGCATCTGAGCTAGAGGGTCTTACGGGTGAAGCCCGTTAGAGGCAGCAAGAAAGGGTCAATGAGTTGGTTTGGATCGCGAACAGACAAAATGAGGAACTGCTCAGGGCAAACCAGAGAGAGATGGGGCTTCCAAGATCGTTCATTCGGCGGTGGGTAACCCGGAGAAATCCGCTGGAGCCGCATCGTCTCCTCATGGCGGCCCTAGGAGAGAAGAGGTAGTAACCTCGGCCAGAAGAAGCAAACAGATCGTCCCGTATGACCCAACAACGGCAGGGAAAGGACAAGAAGTACAGAGAAATGATGATCGATGAAGTGTGAGCCGAGGTGAAGCTGGCCGAGGTAATCACGACCAAGGCAATGCCGGTCAAGGAAACGCTATAAATGGCAAGGCCGGACAACGTAACTTGGCAGGACAATCGCAACAGCCGAATATACCAAGGCAAGAGCAAAGTGCCGGCCGAGGTATGCAACAGAGAGGCGCTCCAAGAGAGCAGGACCGATATAATGATGGAGATTCGGAAATGGTGAATGTGGGATACCCAAGGCCGGACTATCATGTGATAGGGTCGAGATTGGGAAGCAGAGATTTGATGCCGGATGATGCCAGGCTAAAACTGGATCGACTGTATAGGTCGGAACAGATTGAGTGTCAAGGTCCTCCGGGGCCTGCGTGTTTTGGGCCCCGAATCAGGAAGGAGCCTCCGGTGCCTAACTTCCAGTTACCCAGAGGTACTAAGACGTATGACGGTAGTACAAAGCCAAAGGATTGGTTGATAAACTATGCTACAGCAGTGAAAATTGCTACAGGCAACTTGAGATGGGATGTGAGATATGTACCCTAGATGTTGGAGGGGCCAGCGAGGGTGTGGTTGAAAATTTGCCACCCGGAAGTATTAACTGCTGGATAGATTTTGAGGAGATGTTCATCAGCAATTTCTCAAGTACATATCAGAGGCCAAATAGGCCACAGACCCTAGCTATGTGTAAGCAAAGACCGAATGAGACAGACCGAGAATTCTTAACCCGATGGTGCACCATGAGACACTCATGTGAGGGCGTGATAGAATCACAGGCCATAGCGTGGTTTGCACAAGGATGCATATATGCATGCGAGCTGTGGCAAAAGTTGCAAAGGAAAATGCCAACTACACTGGCAGAGATGATCCGGATCGCTGATTCATATGCTCTAGGTGATCCGACTCAACCTAGGCTCGTGTCAAATGAGTCAAATGATGAATACTACCAGAGAGATGGAGCAGGATCATCCCGGAGGAATGATTATAGAGGTAAAAGAAGAGATGACAGACCGGATCACCGGTATAGTTCGCAACAAGTTGCAGCTGTGAATCAAGATCAGCCCGGAGCAGGGGGAAATCAACGTCAGAAAACTAGAGGGCAATGGACTCCGAGAAATGATGGCAAGAAAACTTGGACGCCAGAGCAAAAGAAACAGTGGCAGGAAAAGAAGGACTATCCAAGGTATACTTATGAGTCAATGTTGGATCAGCCATGTAAATTTCACACCCCAAATCCGAATAACCCAGCGGGTCATACAACAAGGCAGTGTGAGTGGATGCGCAAAATAGAGCAAGGTGGTTCGGGGAATGCTCAGGCACCCCGAAATGATCAACCTCGGCAGGAGTTACCCCGGTAGCAGTTGCTCTCCGGAGCAAACACGCAACAGCTAATGTTGCCTCCCCCTCCGCCGAGGTATGATAACCATGAGAGAAGGGATGCAGTGCATCAAGTGGAAAACCAGCATCAACCGGATCAAAGGTACCCCGGAAATGAAGGGAGGAATGAGTACAAAGAGCATCATCAAAGTTACTGTGTGTTCACCACTGAGGAAACAAATAGAAAAAGCTTGAAACGTCGACATATGGAGGTGAATGCGGTAATGCCCGTAGTGACGAGGTATATGCCTTGGTCAGATCAGGAAATTACCTGGAATATCAAAGATCATCCCAAGCTTATGCCAAGTCCTGGTTCGTATGCGTTGGTTCTTGACCCGACATTCATTGGGCCAAACATCAATGTAAGGTTCTCCAAGGTACTGATTGACAACGGCAGTAGCATTAACATCATGTATGCGGATACAATGCGCAAGTTAGGTATCTCGGAGAACATGCTCCAAGCTACAAGGACAACTTTCCATGGTATTATGCCCGACATTTCTTGTGAGCCCATAGGCAAGGTCCGGGTTGACATATTGTTCGACACGAGAGAGAACTGCCAAACTGAAAATTTGGAATTCGAAGTGGTGAACTTGGAAAGTGCGTATCACGCGTTACTTGGAAGGCCAGCACTGAACAAGTTCATGGAAAGTTGTCACATCAGTTACTTGAAGATGAAGTTGCCCGGGCCAAACGGAGTGATTACCATTGCTGGGGATTTCCGACGTTCCATTGAGTGTGCGTCCGCCGGGTCTAACCTGGCCGAGTCACTCGTGATTGCGCAAGAGAAGAGGAAAATCCAAGAGGTGGCGGCATTGGCTCAGTCCGCGTAGCAGTATATGCCGGCGCTGACTAACCCGCATGGAAGTGTCTCATTCCAAGCCACAAAAGATACCAAGAAAGTTCTTGTTGATGATATGTTCCCAGAGCGCACCATAACAATTGGAGACGGGTTAGGTGACAAATAGGAAAGCGCGCTCGTCAACTTCCTCGGTGAGAATCGGGATATTTTTGCTTGGTCCACACAGGACTTGCAAGGTGTTCCGAGGGAGTTGGCCAAGCACTCTTTAAACATGAGACCCGGAGCAAAGCCGGTGAAGCAACCTCTCCTCCGCTTCGCCGAGGATAGGAGAAAGGTTATTGGAGATGAGATAGCTTGGTTACTAGCTGCAGGATTTATCATGGAAGTTCTTTACCCGGATTGGCTGTCTAATCTGGTGCTGGTGGAGAAGAAGAAGGACGATCCTAATGTGGCGGTGGTTTGGCGTATGTGTATCGATTACACGAACCTGAACAAGGCGTGTCCAAAAGATCCATTTCCATTGCCAAGGATAGATTAGGTCATAGACTCAACTGCTGGATGTGAATTGTTGTCGTTCATTGATGCATATTCTGGTTTCCACCAGATACCTCTGAATCTGGATGATCAAATAAAGACTACATTTATCACCCCGTATGAGGCTTATTGCTATCGCACCATGCCGTTTGGCTTACGTAATGTAGGGGCAACGTACCAAAGATGTATGTAAAAATGTTTGCATGACCAAATTGGTAAAAATGTACAAGTGTATGTGGATGATGTGGTTATCAAGACCAAGGAAAGCAAAACGCTCATTGACGATATTAGGCAGACATTCGCGAACCTAAGAAGGTTCCGGATGAAGCTTAACCCAGAAAAATGTACCTTCGGTGTCCCGGCTGGAAAGTTACTCGGATTTCTTGTCTCCAGCCGAGGTATCGAAGTTTATCCAACTAAAATCCGAGCCATTGACGAATGGAACTGCCGAAATGTCTTAACGATGTCCAGAAGTTCACGGGCTGCCTCGCATCGTTAAGTCGGTTTGTATGTCGGTTGGGAGAAAAGGCATTGCCTCTTTACCAACTCATGAAAAAGTCGGATAAATTTGTTTGGACGCCACAGGCCAATGAAGCCTTTGCCCACTTAAAGAAGATGTTAGCCACTGCACCAGTGTTAGCCTCTCCACTATCAAAGGAGCCAATGTTGCTCTATATAGCCGCAACCAACCGAGTTGTAAGTGCAGTAATAGTGGTAGAGCGCGACGAGGAAGGTAAGTCAGTGCAAAGGCCAGTGTATTACCTGAGTGAGGTATTATCTGCCTCAAAGCAGAACTACCCACACTATCAGAAAGTGGCGTATGGTGTGTACATGGCAGCTAAGAAGCTGAAGCATTACTTTGAGGAGCATCCCATCAGGGTAATATGTGAGGCTCCTATATCCGAGATAATGAGTAACAAGGATGCGAGTGGCAGAATTGCAAAATGGGCAATTGAACTAGCTCCTTATGCGCCATAATATGACAAAAGAGAGGCAATCAAGTCTCAGGCTGTGGCGGACTTTTTTGTGGACTGGGCCGAGGTGCAATACCAACCGCCGCTACCAGATCCGAACTATTGGCGAATGCACTTTGACGGGTCAAAAACAAAAACCGGGCTAGGCGCCGGAGTCGTACTTACCTCGCAAAAGAAGGACCAGCTGAAATACATGCTGCAGATCCATTTTGCAGCATCAAACAATGTCGCTGAATATGAAGCACTTGTGCATGGTCTCAAAGTGGCAAAAGAGATTGGGATACGTCGGATCCTGTGCTTTGGCGACTCGGATTTGGTAGTACAGCAAGTGTCGGGACTGTGGGACGCCCTTGATCCAAACATGGCTCTGTACAGATTTCATGTGCAGAAGATATCTGGTTACTTTGAGGGATGCGAATTTCATCATGTACCCCGGGTGGAAAATGAGGCTGCCGACATGTTGTCGAAGCTCGGGTCAACCCGACAAGCAATTCCACCGGGTGTAGCATTAGAGCACCTCAGAAAACCATCTATTAGGCCGTCCCTAGAAATCGACTCAATTTACGTCCCGGAAGATACAGAATCCGGAGCTGTGCCCATGGACATTGACATGGGAGGTGGTGCGCGAAACCCGGGGACTGCCTCGGCAAACCTGGGGACTGCCTCAGCGAACCCGGGGACTGCTTCGCAAGACCCGGGGACTGCTCAGCGTGATCCGGTCGAAGTTATGCCGGTGGATCAGATGGAAATTGATGAGGATGTGTTCCCCGTGCGAGCAATACCAGCTTGGGCACTACCTATATTTCAATTCCTGAAAGATGGAACTTTGCCCACTGAGGAGGTGCTATCCAGGCAAACTCAGAGGAGAGCTAAGGCATACACGATCATCAATTCTGAGCTATGCAAAAGGAGTGTGACCAATGTCCTCCAGCGATGCGTTGACCCGAGAGAAGGGCTTGACATCCTCCGAGATATACATCAAGGGGAGTGCGGGCACCATGCCTCATCCCGAGCCTTGGTGGCAAAAGCTTTCTGACATGGATTCTACTGGCCAAGTGCCTTAGAACAAGCAGAAGATCTGGTGAGGAAATGCAATGGTTGTCAGAGGTATGCTACCAAGACACATATGCCAATGTCGGAGCTGAAGACCATACCAATTACATGGCCATTTGCCGTATGGTGCTTGGATATGGTTGGCCCGTTCAAAGCAGCAAGGGGGAATATGACTCACATTTTGGTCATGGTGGACAAATTTACAAAGTGGATTGAAGTGAAGCCTATAAGAAAGTGTGATGGAGCTACGGCCGTAACATTTCTCAAAGACATCATCTTGAGATACGGTTATCCTCACAGTATCATCACTGATAATGGCACAAATTTTGCTGAAGGAGCGTTTGTGCGTTTCTACCGGGATAAGAAGATCCGGCTGGACATAGCCTCGGTAGCCCACCCCGCATCGAACGGACAAGTGGAAAGATCCAACGGATTAGTATTATCCGGGATAAAACCCCGGCTCATTGAGCCGCCGCAAAGATCAGCGGGGTGCTGGATAGAAGAACTACCAGCGGTACTGTGGAGTTTAAGAACAACTCCGAATCGATCAACAGGCTATACGCCATTTTTTGGGTATATGGGGCAGAAGCTGTATTACCAGCCGACATAGAGCATGATTCGCCTAGGGTCACCCAATACATAGAAGCCGAAGTGCAAGAAGCCCGGCAAAATGATGTTGATCTGCTGGAAGAAGCGAGAGAACTGGCATTGTCCAGATCCGCCATATATCAGCAAAATCTCCGACGCTATCATAGCCGGAAAGTAAGCCCCCGAGTCTTTCAGGAAGGCGATCTGGTGCTCCGGTTGGTACAACGTACTGCTGGCATGCATAAATTATTCCCCCCATGGGAAGGGCCATTCATTGTGAGCAAAGCATTGCACAATGATTCTTATTATCTTATAGATGCAAAGCCATAGGAAAAGAACAAGGTGGACAGGTCTGGCGAGGAATCTAAACGTCCATGGAATGTAGCTCTACTTCGTCCTTTCTACATTTAACTAAGAAGTGTATGTATCGGAGTCTTCTCAGATGTCGGTATGTATGCCGGCAATGAGCCTATCAATGAAATGTTGGCACCTCGAGCAGTAACTCGGGGACTGCCTTCATAATATTTGTTATCTTTTATTATTTATACGTCAGCTGGAGTAAGTTGTTCTACTTAACCCGGTTTAGTAGTGTGTGGGCAGCAAAAACCCAACTCTTCGACTTGTTGCTGTCCAACAAGAATTGGCTTCATGGCAAGCAAGAGAACAAGTTTGGAACTGCCTGGCACATGAAAAATGACTAAGGAAATGAACTTAATCGAGCCGACGTTTGTTTTCCGGACTAACCTTGTATTTACATTCAAATTACTATGTTGAATTATTTTGAGCTAAGCCTAAAGTTTCCAAGTATTGTTAAAACAATTTTTGAAGCTCGGATTCGTAAGTTGTAAAACCGAATCAAGGTAGACACGAACCGAGCCAAAAGATTGGACAAACAAGAAAATGAAACTCGGGGACTACGCCCAAGCTAATCCGGCATAAGAAACTTAGTAGCAAAATATCACATGCGTAATGGATATAATTCCACCCGGCATACCGGGGATCTGATAAGTTTTCCAGTATTTTCACTCAAGGAGCAGCAGGAGGAGGAAGTTCAGCATCATCTTCACCGTCTTCGATATCCGAGGCATCGTCCTCTCCATCCTCGTCCGAGACATATTCAACGTTCTCAATGTCTTTGTCACCAGTGGCTTTCAGGAAGCTCGGTCCCTCAGTCCATTCATGAATGGGAGCATATTCGATGAGGCTATGGGCGCAAGCTTGGCGCCGAGCTACCCACTCCGGGTCATTGGTCCATTTGGACCCGGTGCGCAAGCGCGTCAGGAGGTTGAGATCGGTCTTCTCGTACCACGTGAGTATGTGGTGAAGAACGGTATCAGCTGCAGCATGTCCAGCGGACTCCCTCCAGAGGTCGAGCTGGGTCTCGATTTCCATTAACTTCTCAACAAGAATTGTGGTAGTCTCCGGAGTGTCTTCTCTAGGCCAGAACGTGTTGAAGATTCGGACTGCAACGTCGAGGATATCCTTGCCATAGTTCTTGATGAGTTCCACGCGAGATGACAGGCTGACCAACAGGTCCTCCATGTCATAAGGAATCTCCTCACCACCAGGAGCAGCGGGAGTACCCCTCTCTCGGCGGAAATCTGCAACTGCAGCGCTCGCGATGGCAGTGCCCTCAGGAAATTTGCCTGAAAACGAGACAAGAGAAACAAGTAAGATAAAAGACATGTGAAGTAACCCGGAGAAATATGTCGGATAATGGAAAGGAGCTTACGTGATATATGGCTGAGGATCTGGGTCAACTCCCTGGTACAGTCATCACGTCTTTTGCGAAGCTGCACAAGTTCAGCATTCGCCGACTTAAGCTCAGTGTCGGCCTCCTTGAGTAGATCCTGGTCGTTGGCGATCTAGAGATTGAGGCGCTCGCGCTCTTCTGTGTAATCCTGGCCAACCTTTTGGAGCTCGGACTGGTGTTGTGCTTTCATTTTCTCCATCTCGGCCTTGAGCCTGGTGATCTCATCATCCTTGGTCCGGAGGAGGGCGAGCTCATCGTTTTTTTTCTTAAGCTCGGTAAGATGCTGCCCTGCTTGTTCGAGAAAATGTAGCATCATGTCAGGCACGAGCACACTATCTTCAAGAGATGCTGAAATAGTTTGTTGACCCGGCAGAGCCGAGGTATGAATGTTTTCCGAGCCAAGGAGAAAAGGAGATAGAAAGCATAGCAAGGTCGGACAAAAATGACTTACCCTTGATCTGATCCAAGTTCTTCCTCATAAGCTTGTTCTCAGCCTCCACCCCATCCGCGGAAACCGAATGATAGGTTAGTTTGGCAGAGGAAAATGAAGAAAAATGGAGAAGTGCCAAGGAAGAAACTTACCCCTTTTCTCGTGTTCAGCGAGAAGTGCATTATGCTTGGCACGCAGCGTCTTATGGGTATCAAGGAGACACTAAAACTCAGCGCTACGACGGTTGGTGGTCACCTGCAAAGGGTACAAAGATATAACTGAGCCTTGTGCATATTCGAAGTGTACAAAATCCGGGCCAAGTGGAACTTAACCCGGCTCTAGGTATGTGCATATTCGAAGTGTACAAAATCCGGGCCAAGTGGAACTTAACCCGGCTCTAGGTGTGTGCATATTCAAAGTGTACAAAATCCGGGCCAAGTGGAACTTAACCCGGCTCTAGGTGTGTGCATATTCGAAGTGTACTAAATCCGGGCCAAGTGGAACTTAACCCAGATCTAAGTGTGTGCATATTCGAAGTGTACTAAATCCGGGCCAAGTGGAACTTAACCCGGATATAGGTGTGTGCATATTTGAAGTTATCAAGGAGCTATGTTAGCTTTCTAAGGATCATCCGGCCGAGTAACAAGTTACTCCCCCAGAGGCTCGGGGACTAATGGTTATATTACTAAATACCTACAACTGGCTAAGAAAAACGAGTAACGTACCTCCATCATCCGACCCGTGATGTTGAGCGCCTTAAAGGCGGTGTTCATTTGAGCGGAGAATTCAGCGGGACCGAACTTCTCCGGGAGATTAGCGTCTTGGACTACCTCTGCCTTGTTCCAATTCATGACGAATTCAATCAGGCTCGGAGGGTATCGCTCGCCGGTGGGCATATGGGGCGCCACCAAGCCCTTCGCATGCGCCTCTTTCCTCTCAACCAGGGCAAGGGCTTGGCTGGTGTGCAGAACAAGTTGTTGCGCATCAGCTGGCTTGGCAGGGATGTCCTTCGGGGCTGGAGGCTTCTTAGGAAGCATGGATGTGAGAGTGCGTTGTCCAGCCTCGACGAACGCTGTCCTAGTGGCGTCAGGGGCCTTTTTGCCCTTGGGCTGCTGGGAGGAGGAAGTAGTTGCAGCAGATTTTCCCTTAGGAGCTGGTTGGGTACTTCCTCGCCGAGACTGAGAAGTCTCGGATGAGGCGGAGGAGCTTGGCGTTGGTGCTCTTGTTGCCGGACTTGGTGCCGGAGTTGGTGCTGGTGCTGGAGTTGGTGCTGGTGCTGAGGTAGTCTCAGTGGTGGCGGGTTGCGGCGTAGCCGAAGTCGTGGATGCCGCTGCCTCGGCTGGGCCAGTCTCCCCCGCTCCAAGGTTACCCCCCTCTTGATGAGGTGGAGCAGAACCTGGAGTAGCCGCAGAACCCTCTAGAATAGGGCTCAGCGGGCGTGACTCGTCGCCACGAGGGGGAGAAGGGCTGAGCCGGAGCGGCGAAGCGATGCTAGGCCCACTCTAGGGGACCTCCACCGCGGCCCTACAGGATCAAACAATGTCAGATGAGAAACTATAACAATAAAAGGAAGAGTAAGTTGAAGAGGGAAAAGAGGCTTACGCATCCGAGGTCAGGGGCTCCTTGGGTTTCCGAGCCCTTCGTGCTGGGGCCTTGGCTGCTGGCTTGGAGGCAGTTTTGTCTCCGGATTTGTTTCGCCTTTTGGCGGGCTGAGAAGGTCCGGAGGAGGAACTTGATGCAGCTCCACGCTTCTTCTTCGGCGCTACCGGAACAGGGTCACCCGTGGCAAGGGGAGGGTCCTCATGGATCTGCCCACCGGGGTTAGCTGATGCCGGAAAAGCATAAGAAAGAGGGACAACGTCAACAACTTCCATCACCTCGACATCCGAGTCATCTTCATCATCAGGCCAATCTCTAATAGAAGAGAGTTTACCAGTGGGTCGCTTCGTAGCGTCGGGCATCGGGAGGAACATCTCTTGATCCGGCTCTTCATCATCCAAGGTCTCCCGGTCAGGCACCCACTTAAGGGTCGGATCGGTGCCATCCTCGAGGGATTGCTGAAGGAATAGCTGACGAAAAGAATAGACAACACAGTTAAAAATTCAACAATGACCAACATATGATTTAATCTAGAGAAAGTTTGCACCATGAGGCTTACCACGGGAGGAAGCCTATCGCGGTAAAAGTGCTCAATTCCCCATGTCCATTCAGAGGAGAAGTCTTTGTGGGTGGTGAAGAGGGCCTTGACCCGGTGATAGATCTCCGTGTTGCTCAACTCGAAGGACGAGGTCCGGTTGGGGTCGCGGCCCTAGCTCATGTGGCACACCTTGTGAGTGCGCTTCTGGAGGAGGGAGATCCGATTGCGGACAAACGTGATCATGGCATCCTCGTTGCGCAACCTGAGCTCCTTCAGCTCCACGAACCTTTTGTTGACCAAGTTAGCGAAGGCCGTGGGCTTCTTGGGGACAACGTCCCACAACTCCGGGTTAGGAGGACCCGGAGCATAGGGGAGCAGCCGGATCAAGTCTTCAGTGCCCTCGTTCCGGACATAAAGAAAGTCCGGGCCCATCCTTTGCAGGAGTCTAGCCCGGTGACTCGGGGGAAGACGGATAGCCTCCGGGATGAGATGGACGCAGCTCCGAATTGCGTGAGCTGCTTGTCCTCCGGATCAAGTTGAATGTTCAGAATAACATTACGACGAAGACCGAAAAACCGGATCCATAGCTCCTTCGTGGGCCATAGTCCGGCATAGCCTTCGATCGTGGAGGCGAAAGCGAAAAGAGAAGTAATTGCGTTGGCAGGAAGGTGGTGCGGCTGGAGTTCGTAGGTGCTTAACCAGTCATGGAAGAAGTCGCTGACCGGCAAACCGAACCCCCGCTGCAAGTGGGACAAGAACACGACGAACTCACCCGGATTGGGTGAGGGGGCGAGTTCGGCGGAGGCGAGGCGCGCGGTGACACCGACGGGGATGCGTCTGGTGCGATAGATCCAGTCCAGGTCGTCTTGGCAGACCCAGGACCCGGCCCACGCACCACGGTCCGCCGCGGCGGTGTCTTCCTCCATCTCTTGCTCGGCGACGGCGAGCTCCTCCTCTGTCATCATGTGTTCGATGCCCTCACTAGCGCTAGCGGCGGTGGGGGGCAATGGCCTAGATTGACAACGACCCGTGGCGGAGGAGGCGCGTAGCGGTTGCGGCGATTCAGAGGCGTGGGGAAGCAGTGCGGCGGCGGCGCTGCTACTTAGAAGCAGTGGCGGCGGCGCTGTCACGAGGAAGACGAAGGAGAAGAAGAGCTAGAGGCAGAGGGGCGCGGAAGGAGGAAAAGACCTAGGGGGTGCGCCCCTCCCCTATTTAACCACTCCCTCGAGGGGAAGTGGGATCGTGTCATGCGGGTACGCCACACGGTGTGGCCGTGTATGTCCCGCGTCAACCAATCAGCAGCGAGCCACATAGAAGGCCACATGGTGTAGCTGATCCCATGACGTGATGCATTGAGGCGGTAAACGAGGAGGCAGGCATGACGTGACCCGCGCGCAGTGATAACTAACAATTACTGCGGCAGTTACTGTGGCTGGCCCTTAAAATGAGGCAACCTAATGATTAGCCTCCACGTGGGTTAGCGTACGAGAGAAGGAAAGAAGACCCAGATGAGACCGTGGTAACCCGGCCAGCAAGTGAAAACTTGGAATGTGCCAAGGGAAAGTAAAACCATGAGGTCCGAAATAAGGTGGTAACCCGGCCAGCAAGTGAAAACTTGGAATGTGCCAAGGGAACGTAAATCCATACAATCCGAGATAAGGAGGTAACTCGGAGATAACGTCCAAAGCTCAGTGAAATTGAACCTGATGTGGCCTTAGCGGCCAAGGCAGCTAAGACCACACCAGCTTCGGGGACTAATGTTGGGGGGATACCCCCGGGTAGGGTCACGCCGGGGTATAAAAGGCCGAGTTGGCCGAGGTTCGGCAAGGCCAAAGCGGACGCTGGCCGGGTCACTTCAAGGTAGGCCGAGTCTCGGAGTAACCCGGACCAAGGGATGTCCACCTAACGGAGCCTTGACTGACTTATGCAGTAAGTCGGGTAGGAGAGTTTAACTTGTATGCAGGAACGGGTGTGGCCGGGTCAACTATGATCCGGGTCATATTTAGCTTCTAGGAGAAGGAAGGAATCTCGCTGGTCAAAAGCAACCCCGGTACGCACTACATCTGTGAAGCGAACAGGGGCAGGACCACCGAGGCGTGGCCGACAAGAGGTGACGACGCTCGTGTCGGCTGACGCAGGCGCCGCAAAGGCTCACGTAGCCTCTGCATGGATGACGCGGGGGAAAAGCAACCCGGTCGGCTTACTATTTTGGGAGGAGGCATATTTCCTGGAATATGTCTCCACGTATGCCCTAAGTGGAGACCTAGCCACCCCTCTATAAGGAGGGCTAGGGCCTCTGTAGAAGGGGTTCCGCTATTCTGATTGGTTTAGGTTCTAAGGGTTGATCTCTGGTAGGTCTTGTACGGGTCTACTGTGGGTGAGAGTAAGAGAGTTCCTTCTTCTTCCTCTCGCCAATACAGCTCTAGGAGCACTTGTAACCTTGGAAGTAAATCATATATAAATCTTCCGTGTGAGGAATCACCTCATTATCCCTCCCTGGATTCCCCTGGTGCATTTAGTCCCCACCTTTAGCCTATCCATGGCATCTGCCATGACACCACCACGACATTACCTTTGGGTATCACGAAGCCCACAATTCAGGATCTCTCGCCACTAGTGGGCCTTGTTGAATGTCGGTTAAATTCTAGTGCACGATTTCTTGGATATGGTGGAAAACTTGAGTTTGTTCGGTCAATGCTTTCTACCATGCCAACTTTCTTCATGTGCTCCCTTAAAATTCAGAAAATGGTCATAAATATTTGTAATCGTGCTCAGAGACACTATTTGTGGGCCAAAGAAGAAGACTCAACTCCAGTTCATGCTCTGGTTGCATGGTCTCTAGTCTGCAGACCAAGGCAACATGGAGGTTTAGGAGTATTGAATCTGGAATTACAAAACAAAGCTCTTCTTCTCAAATAGCTCCACAAGTTTTATTCAAAAGCTGATATTCCATGGGTCAAATTAGTTTGGTCTCTATATGGAAATGGTGTACCACATGCCAATCATGTCGTGGATCGTTTTGGTGGAAGGACATCTTCAGTCTTGTTGATGAGTATAGAAGTATTTCGCACTGTCAAGTTGCAAGTGGGTCCACTATCTTATTTTGCAAAGACTTCTAGACAAAGGGAGATCTACATTGTGATAAATATCCTAGATTGTTCTCTTATGCTCTGGATGAGGATACGTCGGTGGCATACTTAGCGCAGGTGGAAGATTTGAGATCTTGCTTTGCATTGCCTCTATTGGTTGAGGCCTTTCAGGAGTTCGAGAAGATCACACTTTTGTTGGCGGAAACAAATTTGACAACTGATGAGTCTGATCGTTGTTTATTTGTATGGGGCGATAAATACTCTCCTTCCAAATACTATAAATTTTTGTTCGGGCAACTTCCAAAGGACGCAACTCTAAATGAGATTTGGAAATCTAGTATGTTGCCTAAACTGAAAGTTTTTTGCTGGCTTTTACTGATGGATAGACTCAACACGAGAGAGTTGATGTTGCGTAAGCATTGGCACTTGGATTCTGGTCCAGAATGTGTACTCTGCGTTCAAGCTGACTTAGAAAATAAGGATCACCTATTCTTTGGAAGTGACTTTGCACAAAGTGCTGGGACTTCTTGAGTATTCAATGGGATTGGTCTTCTTCTTTCATAGAGGGTTTTATTTTAGCCAAAACTTCTTTTGCCGGACCGTGTTTTATGGAAACTTTTGCTTGCTCCTCCTGGAATATCTGGAAAATTCAAAATGATTTCATCTTCAGAGATATTCCAGTCTCCTTTAGTAGATGGAAAGTAGGTTTCCAAAGTGATCTCCTTCTGCATAAGTTCAAAGTTAAATCTACTAATGTACAACCTCTTATAGAATGGCTCTTACAATTGTTCGTGTAACCCATGGTTTCTTTCTAAGACACTTCCTCTCCATGTAATATTGGCTTATTAGCCTCAGACTTTTGTATCTCCCTCCTGTAATATATATAAAATTTACACCATAGGGGCTTCCCCTACGGTAAAGGTGTGAAAAAAAGAGTATTGCTCAACCAGCTGCTCTCTCGAGAAGGAGTCGAACCTGACTATTTTCTTTGCTCAATTTTAGGGTCATGTGTGCTAAATGTATAGACCTCGATGTAATTTCCCCCTTTTTAGGTCCTTTAGGTAGAATGTACTCCCACTGTCCGTGTAAAATCCTAACCTAAAAGTAAGTGGTGAAATTTAAATGAATTTAAGCATAGTTGTCAACGAGTATGAAAAAATCTTGGATTTCAAGCCAAACGACCATAATGTCAAGGACATATCTCTACATCGTACTTTATGTTGATGATCCCATATTCAAGAATTTGCATGGCGACAGATTTGGCCATATTTTGAAAACAATCAAAGAGGGAGTAGTATGAAGAGTATGGCTCGACCAGTTGCTCTCTAGATAAGGAGCCGAACCCAACAATTTTCTTTGCTCAATTTTAGGGTCCTTTTTGCTAAATGTATGGTCCTCGATGTAATTTCCCCTTTGTTAGGTCCTTTATGTAGAATGTACTCCCACCGACCGTGTAAAATGCTAAAGTAAAAGTAAGTGGTGAAATTTCAACGAATTTAAGCATAGTTGTCAACGAGTATGAAAAAATCTTGGATTTCAAGCCGGACAACCACAAGGTCAAGGCCATATCTCTACATCATACTTTATGTTGATGATCCCATATTCAAGAATTTGCACGGCGATAGATTTGGCCATATTTTGAAAACAATCAAAGAGGAAGTAGTATGAAGAGTATGGCTTGACCAACTGCTCTCCCGAGAAGGAGCTGAACCCGACTATTTTCTTTGCTCAATTTTAAGGTCCTTTGTGCTAAATGTATAGACCTCTATGTAATTTTATATTTTTTAGGTCCTTTATGTAGAATGTACTTTATGCTTATGATCCCATATCCAAGAATTTGCATGCCGACAAATTTTGCCATCTTTTGAAAATAATCGAAGATATTAAAAAACAAAAAATAATCAATTTCAACTTTCTAAGACAGGAATTTATTTTCTGAAAAGCAAGTAAGAAGAATTTATTTCATTTTTTCTATTAAAAAAATAAAGAGCGAGAAGAGACTATATGAGCACAGAGGAGGTAGCGAGAGAGCTGCGAAGAGGAGGATTTGAAGGCGGTGCGATGTCAGAGTAAAGCTGGAATGGGTTCCTTACACGAGGTACAGGGTACAATGAGTAGAGTAAGTTCCATGGCCACAATATATATGCACGCAAAACAAATTATGTTTTCTCTCTCCTTCACTCCCTCATCACCACCCCACACCCCTGTCGGCTGATCTCTCCCTCATCCACAACGTGGCGCTGCGCACGCGCGTCGACTGATGACCTGCCTTGTGTCGGCGGCTCCGTGTCTATGTCTGGCGTGTTCGTCAGCTACGTTGGTGGGAACCATTTTGGTCCTTGGCGTCAAAAAGTATTACTACTACAATACAATAGAGTAGCAATTCAAATTTTCCCGGTTTCAAAATTTTCACTTCCTTCCCAAACATCCGGGGTAAGGATATTCAAAAGATCTCCAATCGCAGTACTACTAGTACAAGTACGAGTACTACTTAAGTGATGGACAAGGGATTGGTTGATCTGGCCAGCCAAAAAACAAAAACATCCCATCGCATTGGATGCTCACCATTAGGCTAGTCATAGTGGGAGTAACTTAAGTAGTAACATAGTTCTACATGTATTTCCAACTAAGCATTTAGATGACATGGCATGCAATTAAATGATGGGAGAGAGCCTTGTGGTAACTAGCTATGTAACCATAACATCACACATTTCAAGACAAAATGAGTCTACATTGCAATAAATGAGACTTTGCATGATACCACATCTATGTTATTTCCACTATGGAGGTAGAAACTTCGACTTGTAACATATGCATGCTACTACTCTAAGTTTCTACCCACTATTACTAGCCTTATGATCTGGCCAGCCTTCCTACTCCGCACTACTCCACCTCCATACCCTAGGAAGAGGAAGCACCAAGCACACCTGCAACAAGTTGGTTCGAAAGTGAGGAGCGCTCCTTTTCCCCCCGTGAAGCAAGTAGTACTCCCTCCTTCCCAAATTAGGACGCGTATTACTTCTGGTCAGAGTCAAATTTAATAAACTTTGACTAAGTGTACGACATCAACTCAATGTTATTAAAATCACACATGAACTATATTTTCATATTATATGCATTTGTCATTAGAAAATTCAGTATGTTTTTACATATAGTTGGTCGAAATTTTCCCGGTTTCGAAATTTTCACTTCCTTCACAAACATCCCGGGGAAGGATATTCAATAGATCGCCATTCGCAATACTACTGGTCCTACCGGGTACAGTGAGTAGTACCAAAATAAACTTTTCTTGACGATAGTACCAAAAGAAAGGACGTCCCAAAAGTAACTCCATTCAACCATTAACATAACAACACAACTTTACATATATAGGACTCGCTGCCGAACTAGTGCAGGTCCAGCACCTCCTAGCACCTAGTCCGTGCCACCAGCGGCAGCTCGTGACATCGGCACCAACACCAGCTCCAGCGACATAGTCGGATCTTGACTCATCGGCACCTCCGGATAATGCGGCGGTACCTCCAGATAAGGCGGCGGCACCTCCAGAGCCATCGACAACTCCAGGAGGACACTGTGGATGAAGTTGCGATTGTTGGGGAACCGGTCCCAGTAGTTAGTGAAAATGTTGGCGCCGGTGAACACCACTATCTCGCAGTCGCAGGGGAAGGCCTGGCCCTAGAGGAGACGTGCGTCACTGAAGTTGATGAACTTGACCTTCAACATCCCGTCCGGATTGCGATGGAGGCGGTAAATACGGTACTTGTGGTGATCGTACCCAGCGTCAAGGAAGGCGCATACCAGCTACCATAGTGTTCTTTGCGGGGAGAAGCCCCAAATGCGCAGGGCATTGTCCTCCTGCTCGGCGATGTCGGGGTCTTTGCGCTCCGGTATGGCGGGCGGGAGCCGGAAGGTGACCATGGATGACAGACAAGGACGAAGATGGTTGCTGGAAGTAGGGGATTAGAGATGGATTTGTGTGGGGAAGGGGAGAGGATAAATAGGAAGGAGATTATCCAAGATTAATGTGGCAGATTACCGAAGCGAGCAAACAATCAATGTCACTGATGAAGCCGATGCGTGTGGCAAATATTGATGAGGATGACTAGTGAAAGGGCATTTATCCCCTTCCTATTTTATTGATGTTTGTTGACAACACTTGGATAGGTTTAATCTAATGTTAAATGTTTCAGGAGATATCAACTACTCTCGTGCATTTTTCACTGAAGGAAAAGAGCTCCCCAGGTTCATGTCTATGCAGGAAACAAGTCCCAGCGGGACTATCTAGCTGATCAACACTGGAGTGTCTGCCCCTGGCCGGACTGTCTGGCTAGATCCGGCTGGACTATCCGCCCCTGGGAAGTGGGCTACTTCACTGGACATTCAGAACAGCATATCGAACACCTCCTGGACACATTCCGGACACTGGCCGGAAACTTTGCCAGGTCGGAGTGTCCGGCTAGTTTCTCCCGGAGTGTCTGGCTAGGTCATACTATCCAGATAATGTTGGCCGGACTGTTCGGGGTAAGTGGCTCACAACGGCTCTAATTCCAGGGGGTCTATATAAAGGCCCCTTCTTCTACCTTGGAAGCTGCTCGTCCACCTCAAGAACTCCAGCACCATTTGAGTCACCAAATCCACAAGATCTCTTCACTATACCATCCAAAGTCATTGATCTTTCGAGAATCGAAGGAGGAGGCCTTGATATACAGCTTCACCAAGAGAGATCTTCATTTCCCCCTCATTCACTTGAGGGTCCCTTGCTCTAGTGTTTCATTGGAAACCCTAGCTTGTGATTTGGTTCGTACTAGCTTGTCTTTGATTTTTTGACGTCTAGCTTGTATTCGGGAGCCTCCAATTAGGTTTTGGATGTGTGCCTCGAAATTTTTGTAAAGGTGCCGGATTCCACCTCAAAGGTTGTCATATAGTGGAAGAGGTGAATCGAACCCGTTGGGGTGAGGTTCATCGTTGAATAAGGGAGGCCTCTCCTGGTGTTGGTGGTTTGAAACCACCCCCTCTCCAAACATAGACGTACTTCCCCTTAAAAGGAAGGAACTACGGGAAACAAATCCTTGTGTCTCCGCGTGCTCCAATTTTCTTACTTCCATCCTTTACCGCACTTTACTTATCTAGTTCTTGCTTAGTATATATGCTAGGTTGACATATAGGTAAATTCACCATAGTTGCACAATCTAGAGAATTTACCTTTTGTGTCAAACCCTAAATTGAAAAAGAGTAAAATTTGAAGTAGCACCTATTCACCCCCTCTAGGTGCCCATACGATCCTTTCAATTGGTATTAGAGCCTCGGCTCTTTATTCGGACTTGACCTCCTAAGAGATTATGGGCAACTCAGGAGATGAGGGAGGGAGTGAGGCTAGCAATTCGGTGACCATGGTAGATCTCATGAATTTGGAAACAAGCTTGAGCTCTACCTTGGGCAACGAAATCCAGCAGTTGCGTCAACTCGTTGAGCAACTTATTATGAATAAGCCAACCTCACCTCCTCCCTCTCAAGAGGAAGCACCACCTAACCCAAAGGCAAATGCTCTGGCTAAGCCTATAGGTGAAGTGGCAGTGGATGAACATAATTCCACTAACTCCACCACCAAAAGGGGTGATGGGAAGGAAGAGCACCATGCGGTTCCTGGATGGTACTCTCCCGATCCTCCAATCCCTCATCCACATATAAATAATAGAGGTGACCCACCTAAGTTAGCTGCACATACTTTTTCTCAAATGCAAGTTTTAATGAAATCTCATGTGCATAGCTCTTGTATTGATTTGTGGAATATTATTGAAGGACTCGAAATTGAGGATCCAACCAACTTGACTAGAAGAGAAGTGGTCAATAGCCAACTCAATGCGACTGCCTTGCACATGATCCAACTTGGAGTGGGGCCAAAGAATTTTCCCCACATTGAGCACTACAATACCGCCAAGGAAGCTTGGGATGCTCTCATTGACTTGTTTGTTGGCAATGAGAGCATGAGAAGAAATAGATATGATGCCTTAAGAAATGAGGCCGAAGGATTCTTCATGAAGGATGGTGAGGATCATGAAGACATGTATCGAAGACTCAAATCCACAGCCACCGCCTTCAGGAATGTTGGTGCCTCTCACATTGATGATGCTTGGATCAAGAGGAAGTATGTGAGTGTTATCATGCCTTTTGAGCCCACTGACTTGAAGAGTCTCCAAGGAAGACACAACTACCATCTCATGACCTCCAATGAAGTTATGCAAGAGATGTCCGCTTTCAAGGTTGCTGCCAAGAATGCCAAAGACGCCAGTGCTCGTGCCGGTGGAATGAGTAGTGGTGTCAATCTTGCCTTGAAGGCCAAGGTTGTTGAGCATGATGAAGATGAAGGGAGTGATGATGGGTTTCAATGAGCCACCCCGAAGATGTCAAGGTGTCTCATGGTGAATAGATGGCATTCTATGCAAGAAACTTTTGGAAAGACCCCACCAACGCCAAGATGGAGATGCAATGAAGAAGCAACCCCAATGGGAGAAGAGACAATGGGTCTAAGTTGAGAACTTGCTTCAATTGTGGTGACCGCTATCACTTTTTTGCCGGTTATCCCTATAAGAAGAGAGAAGATCATGGGGGATAAACTTGTGTTGAAGAAGACCTCCAAAGCTCCTTACAAGAAACCTTTCATCAAAAGGAATTCCACCAACAAGAAGTCGGGTGAAATTGTCTTGATCACACATGAAGAATTCTCCTACGACAATTATGATGAGGAAGATGAACAAGAGGAAACATCAAGTGGTGTGGCGGCTCTTGCCACTACTTCTACACCTACATTCTCACTCTTCGACTCTCCAAATGAGAATATCTCCAACAAGAACGTCACTTGCCTTATGGAAAGAGAAACAGAGGTGTTATCATCATCACACCCACCTCCTTAGTTGATGATGAATTTGATGATGAGTTATCCCTATAGGTCAAAAAGGAATTAGTTGCTTTTGATGTGTTTATGAATAACTTGCAATGAGATCACAAGAAACACTTTGTGGACCTCTTAAATCAACTTGCACACACACAAGAGCTTCTAGATTATAGATGTCAATTAGGAAGAGAGCACATGATTGAGGTAGAAGCTCTAAATAATGCTCTAGAAGAAGAACAAGAAACTAGGATGTCTCTTGAAACTAAACTTGAAAGGCTTGATGAAGCAAATGATCTCATTATTAATAAAATCATCAAGGAACATGACCATGCTATTGCTAAATATAAAAAGGCAAAAAAGGACAAAATTGAGTTTGGTGTTGTTCATGAAAAACTTGCTGAGGACTTTAGGATGCTTGACAAGGCTCACAAGGCCTTGGAGAGTGCACTCTTGTTACTCACAAAGTCTCGTGAAAAGCCTCAAACTCAATTGACCAATATTCCTTCACCTAGTACTTTCATTACTTCTAGTTGTATAAATATACTTGAAAAAATGCTAGGTTGAAGGGGGAGCTAGCTAAGGCCACCTTTCCCAAAGGAAACAAGTCAATTGATGACCTCTTGAGTAAGCAGAGGTCAAATAGTGAGAAAGGGGGCATTGGCTTTTTCTCTAAAGACAACAACAAGAAGAAGAACAACAACAAGAAGAAGGCCAATCCCGCACAAGAAAGGGACAAGGTCATTTTGGGTAGTAAGACCACAAATGGCAAAACTATGTATCATGATGACTTTGCGGGAAGTGCCAACCCTCACTATGTTTTAATGCGTGATTATTATGGTGATGTGTATGCACAATATGTTGGCCCATTTGATGGTTATATTTCTTGGTGTATTTGGGTTCCCAAGGCCCTTGTTGCTAATAAAAGAGGACCCATTGAAAAATGGGTACCTAAAAACTAGTTTGATATTTTGTAGACCTATGCTTTCGGAGGGTCAAAATGGGTGATTGGTAGTGGATGCACAAGTCATATGACTAGAAGCACATCTAGTGTCAAGGAGTTAAGACCAAATGTTGATCAAATATCCGTGACATATGCTGACAAGTCAAAGTCTAAGGTAATTGGTTTTGGCAAAGTTGTGGTTGCACACGATATCACTCTCGTGGATGTCATGCTTGTTGAGACCCTTGGCTATAATTTACTTTTAGTCCGTGCTCTTGGAAAGATGGGTTTTGCTGTCTTTATTGATAATGAAATTGTGATCCTCATGTGGAGCAAGTCTCTAAAGGCCGCTTTCATTGGGTATGTCGAAAATGACTTGTATGTGGTGGACTTTTCGGGGAAAACCACTACAAGTGCGATGTGCTTATTTGGAAAGGCCGATGTGTGTTGGTTATGACATCGCCGTCTAGCCCATGTCAACATGAGAACTTTGCACAAGGATGGTCATATTGTTGGACTAAAAGAAAATGTTTGCTTTCCCAAAGATCGTGTTTGCAGGGCCTGTGTTGAAGGAAAGATGCATGATTCTCCCCACAAGCCAGAGAACTACATCAAGTCCAAGAGGATCTTGGAGCTCCTTCATGTGGATATCTTTGGTCCTCCATCTCATGCAAGCCTTGGTGCGAAGAAATATTGCTTGGTGATTGTTGATGACTACTCAAGATACACTTGGGTATATTTCTTCAAGCTGAAAAGTGAGACCCAAGAAAACTTCATTGATTTCATCAACATGGCTCAACGTCAACACAATGTTCCTGTGTTAACAATAAGAAATGACAATGGTACCGAGTTCAACAACTACACATTGAATGGATATCTTAGTGATGAGGGAATAAAACATCAATATTATGCTGCATATACCCCTCAACAAAATGGTGTAGCTGAGAGGAAGAACCGGAATCTTATTGATATGGCAAGGACCATGTTGGCGGAGTTTAAATCTCCATACAATTTTTGGGCCGAAGCAATCTCCACTGGATGCCATGCATCAAACCGTCTTTACCTCCGTAAAACATTGATCAAGACTCCATATGAATTTCTTACTGGTAACAAGCCCAACCTTTCATACTTCCGGGTGTTCGGTTGTATGTGTTTCTATCGCATTAAGGGTTTTCGTTTGTCGAAATTTGATTCCAAAGCATTAGATGGTATTTTTGTTGGTTATGGTCTCGACTCCCACACTTATAGAATCTATGACAAGCTCTCTAGAGTTGTCATAGAATCTTGTAGTGTGGTGTATGAAGAATATGATGGTCCCCAAGGGGGGCGTGTTGATGTCTGTGATGTAGCTGATGAAATGCCTCAGGATGCCATAGGAAGAATGGGTGCGGGATTCATCCGCCCTGTTGAGGAACCCCTTATGGCGGATCGAGAAGAACTATGCTCTACTCAAGTGGAGCCCTCATCTTCACAACATCAACAGGCTTCTATCGAGGAGGACAATGACCGAAGCCAAAGACAAGCTATGGACCCTCAACTAGTTGATCAGGAAGAAACCTCTAGCCAGGAGGTGCTCGAGTCTCCATTTGCCAGAATGTCCAGCGGTGCTAAGTCTATTACACAAGGAAGATCTGTAGAAACTACCATAAGGGAAGCCCAACGCCTATCTAGAAGTATGCTATGGTTATCCGAGTAGCACGTACCATCAAACAAAATATAACTGATTTAATGAGCCATTCGCAGTTTCACAGTTCAAATTGGTTCATACTTGCACATGCATGGCTTAATCTTTGAGACAAGCATATGACTACTGGCAGGATGAACCAGGTAGCACGTCCTCTTTGACGTCCAGCATTGGTAGCAATCTGCCCTTGGAGGTAGACAACGGCCGAGCCGGTTGTCGCAATTGAGCGGGCTAAGCTTTCCTTCTCCTACTAGCATTGGTCCAGCCTGTTGCGTATCCTACCACTAACTATGGAGAGGTACAGGCAACATCCCATTCTACAACACGTTCTGATCCAGATAGCTTCTGTGTCGGTTCTAGGCACCAAAAGGGCCATGAGCCTTTATCATGAGCAGCATCCGAAACCAACAGCGATAGCGAGGCTTCCTTGATAGCAGCAAGCACAAAACAAGCCAGCACAAGGAGGAAACGCCGCAAGCACCATTAGGCCTTGGCCATGCCGCAAAATCCGATCCAAAATAGAGCCAAATATTATTCATCCACATTATTTTACTAATTGATATTCGTAAGAGGGGATTACTAAACCCTTTTTGTGTTTTTTTAGATCGTCGAAGTATGCATGATCATGACCAAGGTCAATCTTTGCCTCTTGAACAATAGAATGATTCCAATGATGATCAAGGTCAAGTTAATGGTCAAGACGATGACCAAAATGATGAAGTGATCCCCAAAAGAAACAACAATGAGATTGAAACTTGTCGCCAAGCTAGAGTGGATAGAATATTGGAATTGAGAGACCACACTCTTGATAATGTGGTTGGAGATCTAAGAATAGGGATATCCACTTGAGCTCAACTGAAGAACTTTGGTGAGCACCAAGCACACATTTCCATGGTGGGACCAAAGAAAGTTTGGGAAGCTCTTGAAGATTCGGATTGGTTGGATGCAATGCACAAAGAGCTCAGAACTTTGAGAGCAACAAAGTATAGAAGTTAGTTGAAAAGTCAAAAGATTGCCACAATGTTATAGGCACCAAGTGGATATTCAAGAACAATCAAGATGAGCATGGAATTGTTGTGAGGAACAAGGCAAGATTGGTTGCACAAGGGTTCTCTCAAATTAAAGGCATTGACTATGGAGAGACATATGCACCCGTGGCTCGCCTTGAGTCCATTTGTATGCTTCTTGCTTATGCAACACATCATAACTTGAATTTACAACAAATGGATGTATAAAGTGCATTTCTTAATGGTCCAATGCATGAGTTGGTATATATAAAGCAACCCCCAGGGTTTGAGGATCCCAAGTTCCCAAACCATGTCTATAAACTTGATAAGGCGCTATACGGACTCAAACAATTCCCACGCACGTGGTATGAGCACCTTAGAGAGTTGTTGTTAGACCGTGGGTTTGAGGTTGGGAAAATCGATCCCACTCTTTTTACTAAGAAGATCAATGGGGAGATTTTTGTATGCCAAATATATGTTGATGATATTATCTTTGGCTCATCTAACAAAGCTTTTAATGATGAATTCTCAAAGCTTATGACTAATAGGTTCCAGATGTCTATGATGGGAGAACGGAGGGTATTTCTTGGCATTGAGATCAAGCAAGTAAGAGGAGGGACATTCTTCAACCAAGCCTAGTATACTCAAGAAATGCTCAAGAGATTCAACATGAAAGATCTAAATGGAGCTCCCACTCCCATGGAAACAAAGACCAATCTTGAACTAAACCCAAATGGTAAAGATGTGGATCAAAAGGTATATCGGTCCATGATTGGTTCTTTGCTTTACCTTTGTGCATCTAGACCCGATATTGTGTTGAGTGTAGGAGTGTGTGCAAGATATCAAGTGGCTCGTAAAGAAAGCCATTTGATGGCGGTCAAGAGAATCTTTTGATATTTGGTTCATACCCCAAACTATGGCATTTGGTATCCTAGGGGCTCAACTCTCTCTCTCTTTATGGATACACGGATTCGGATTGTGCTAGTGACAAGGATTATAGGAAATCAACCTCTGGGGCGTGTCAATTCCTTGGGAGGTCCATGGTGCGTTGGTATTCTAAGAAGCAAAATTGTATATCTCTCTCCACCGCTAAAGCCGAGTATGTGGCAGCTGCTAGTGTTTATACTCAACTGCTATGGATGAGGCAAACCTTAAAGGAATACTGTGTCCATTATTACAAAGTGCCTCTTCTATGTGACAATGAAAGTGCTATCAAGATTGCCTATAACCTAGTGGATCATACAAGGACAAAGCATATTGAGATTCGTCCTCACTTCATTAGAGATCATGTTGCTCGAGGTGATATTGAGCTATCCTATGTGTCAACCAAAGACCAACTTGCCGACATTTTCACAAAGCCACTTGATGAAGCAAGGTTTGGTTATTTGAGGAATGAACTAAATATCGTAGATTCTAGGAGCTTGAGTTGATCACCTTGCATACTCACCTATGTCTTGACTCTTATTTGGTTTAGGTTCAAGCATGGAGATAGGGGGAGTGCGGTCCTAATACATTGGACTATCCCTCCCCCCATAATGCCAACATTAAAAAATTCAACCCTCTTAATATCATTTAGTGATATGTGAGCTTCATTGATGAGTAGTGGCTATGAACCAGAGGATAATTCTTCGCGGTGTCATGCCACAAACTCTTACATGGTGGCCTCGGCCACCGCCTTCTTCATAATTGAGGATTTGGTTCTTGATTTGTTTGGTTTGGATCTTAATTTATCATTTTGTTGACTATCTATGGTTTCTTGGTTCTTCACAATACATCTTCTGAATCCCAGGCCTTTTGTCATCTCTAAACATGCTCCTCTTGCCACACATTTGTCCAACACTTGTATCTGGGGTTTTCTGGTCATGGGGGCCGGAATGTCCGCACTGAATCGACCAGAGTGTCTGGCCAAGCCGGACACTCCGCTTGATTCAGCCCGGACACTCCGGTTGGGCCGCACACTCCGGTGAATTTCTCCCAGACAGTCTGGCCATAGCAGTTTCAATCTTGTAAAGGGGGTCGGGGATAAGTGGACGGTTCAGTCCTCCTTCTCCTCCCCAACTTCCTCTTCCCAAAAACACTGCTACCCCGACCAGGAACTCCACCGGGAGGGCTTCTCCACCCTGGATCCGGCCATTGCCATGTAACACCCTCTCCTGATAAGGATGAGTTCCTGTGTATAGTGCTAATCCCTGGATCGGTTCACTAGCACACATAGTACAAAATGATACCAAATATAACTGTGCATCATAAATACAACGAATATGATCTAGAATTTACATTACATTATCCAAGTACACAGCGGAAAACGAATAGAAGGTAGATCTCCATCCTTCAAATGTGCCACAGGCGAACAATTGTTGAGTGGAGTATCACGACCTATGAACGATCACTCAGAAATGGAATAACCTTCATCATGAAAGGTTGCAGACACGAATGGTCAATACTTTGAATGTATTGGCAAGTAGGACTAGTATGTGGATGTATAGTGGAACCTATCAATTACATGCATTTTTGGCTAGGTGGAGCTCAGGCTCATTTGCATAAAGCAACATAACTTTTCCCTACATTTGAAACACTTTTATTTCTTTAAAACAATTCTTCTAAGGACATACCAGCATTAACCCATGTAGAAACAAGACAGTTTAGCTTCGTATGCTCCTAAGCCCTTGTTCACCCATCAAGTTTTAATAATTGAGAAATTTGAATGAGTGAGATCTTCCAAACAGTTACAGGCCTAGTTGCTCATAGTTGTACATAACCGGGGACACGGCTAAGTACTTAGTTTAGACACCCTGCATGGGTTGTACACTTTACCCGCACGACCCAGTCAACCCGCTCGTACCACTACACTCATTTTGTGCCATGCTAGGGAGAAAACCAAGGCGAAACCTTTCAGAAGTAGAACCCTGAGCCCTCAGGATGGACCCATACCAACCTACATCCCCTACATCTGCTGGTCACGTCGGGTCAGGTTCCCACAACCTACTTAGTCAAGACATATAATGACATGCGGCTGTACTGGAAGCTACTACACAAGAAACCTGTCCAATCTCAATGTCCTGGGTGCCTTTCCGCATTGAAACCACCAAAAATATCAATCCCATCACACCCAGGAGATTCATTACTTTCCAGTTGTTTTCATTATAACAAAACATATCTTTTCAAAATACAAGCAATCGTGAATTCCCATTGCGCATCTAATAAGCATGGCTAAGAAACTACAATACGATGGCTCAAAGGAACTCAAGTCATGGAAATATGTCAATCATGCATGGGTTTCATAGCATAGCATAATAGTAAAACACCTACACATGCATCACTACTAATACATACTACATGCATAGGAAAAATAGCAGGACATTTATGACAGCCCTACTTGCCTTTGTTGTAGATGTAGTTCTTCAGATAATCCTCACAATGTAAAAGATTTGAATCATCACAATCACAATAGTTGCACTCCTCGCAATCTAGTGTTTGAAGCAAAACACAACAAACACACCATTCAAAACATTGCAATTATGCACAATACAATAAAACGATGATGAACAATGCATGCATGATGATTTAATATGTCACAATGGTTGTATTTAGTTCTCTGAACATTAATATGTCTTATTATACATATGGAAAAGTATTTAATGTATAAGACATATTATTAATAAAGATATGTTGATTTAATAGGGGTTAATTCACTTTAATTAAAGTTCTGATGTTTATGTCGAATTAAATTGTGGTTTAAATACTAACAAGTAGGTAATGCAATTTAGAACCAGTAGAAATTTGAATCTCCTAAAAATCGTTTACAGATATTTTTCTATGATTTAATTACTATTGTAATGCATTTAGAGTTTCTTCAATATCATCTGTTAAAACCGTAACAAATAATTTGTTTTATATTTTCTATAGATGGGTATTCCCGATACAAATCCGTGGAAATTAGATTCACTTAATTTGGAGTTCTGGATATTTATCTATGATTTAAATAGCAATTATAAGGGTTTAAATCATTTAAAATATTTTATTTGTCAAAAATTATATCTAAGGTCGTATTACTATCACACATGTCACAAGGATTCCATTGATACCTTATTTGTATTTTTCTGATACATATACAATTTACTATGATTTATATACTCCAATTAGGCCATTAAATCATTTAAATCACTACAGCAAATATATACTGTAAGAGTTGGATCTAACAGTATATTATTATTCTACATATTTTTATGAATCCATGGGTATATTATTTTCTCAATTTGGACTTATATTCGATTTTATATGTATTTTACAATATTGGATACATTTCTGGCCATTTTAAACATTTATAATTGGAATTACACGGTCAGTCGGCTAGGTGGCGTGATTTCACTGGTCGATACCTCTTCGCATAAGTGGATCATCGTGGGCCACTAGATCTTGATCGAACGGACGTGGTTCGGCGGCTCGACTTCGGCACGGCTTAGGCTTCGGCTTGCGGCTCAGCGCGGATCTTTTTGATCTGGATCATGAGTGTCTGATCGGCCGGCTCTGGGCGATGCTGGTGAGCTGGTCACGGCGATGACGATGGTGGGTGGCGACTGGAGCTTAGGTGGCGGACGAAGGCGACGCCCTGGCGATCACCGGCGATGGCGGGGTAGGCGACGAGGTGCAGCACATCTTGTTGAACTCGATGGTTTCGTTCCCGATCACGCGAGCTTCCTGGAGCAGCGTGTAAGGGCAGGTGGAGGTGTCGGGTTGTGGTGGAGCTCCGACGAATTATTCCGGCAGTTGGGGTGCTGCTGCAAGGGGGAAACGAGGCCAGGGATATGCGTCGGAGCGAGGGGAAGGGTTAGAGGAGAACAGGAGGGGCGCGGTTGGCTTGGGAACCTCGAGTTCGAGTTCATCTGTGAGCTCCTGAGGCGGCATCGGTGGAGATCTCCGGCGACGTTTCCCTGGCGTCTAGGTTTGTAAATTGCGAACAAAAAACGACAGGGAGTTATGCAGGAGGTTTATTAGGGGGTGTAGGCGATCGGGAGGGAGAGAAATCGAACGGATTGCGAGATTTTTTTGCGGGGATTTGGTTCGGATTCAGAGGAACCGTGGCCGGCTCTATCTCTATCGACGCGAGGAAGACGGCCTGACAGGTGGGCTCCACCTGTCAGCGAGTGGAGAGGGGAAAGCAGCCACTCCGGGCTTCTGCTGGGCTGCGGCTGCTTGCGGGTTGCTCTGGGCCGGCCCATTGGCTGGCTGCATTGCGCGGTGCGCGGGGTAGTGGCGCACGACAGATAGCTAGGGTAGGCTGGCCCGGTTAGGTTACGATTCGTATTTTTTTCTATTGATTTTATTCTTTTTTCTTCTATTTTTCCTTATTTCCTTTATATCTTTTTCATATTAATTCCAAATGAGTCCATTCTTGTTTCTAAATTTTTGTAATATTCATTAGATCATGTTAAGGTAATATTTAGCAATAGGTGTTGTTCTAAGTATAATGGATTTTTAATAACACTTATTTAATTCCCTTTAGGAATAAAGTGATATAAGAATTTTAAGGTTTTATTCATCATTTCAACTTGAGAATTTTTCCATGAAGCCAATATGCAATGCAATGATCATGAATGAGATGCAAATGCAATTTTTTTTCTTCTAGTGCCAAATTTCAAAAATCTTGGGATGTGACATGTCGTCGCCCATTACCTTCCCTTTGCCGCTGGGACTTGTTCCCCTCCGGTGAAGGCCTCCATGGATGCTAGTTGTTGTTGTATTGGGAACAGCAGTACCTAAGCAGGTTAGATAGAGGTGTGGGGACAAGCAAGGAAGCTATCGATAGCGTCCGCAGGTGGGATTGGATACTAGCAAGTGTAGCTAGACACAGGAAGTACCCAGGTTTGGAGCCCTCGTGATGAGGTAAAGCTCCTACTCCAGCCGATCTGACTATGAGTGGTATACGGGCTACAATCGCTCCTCGAGCTGTGTTCTCTAGATACTACCTTAAATACACTGAGACCAAGCCATCTATCTGTCTAGGCGTGTATGCGTGTGTCCATCTAGGAGTGATCTAGCTAGCAGAGAGCTAGCCCTCTGTGATCGATCGATGGAATGGAGTGTCTGTGAGTGTGTGTCCCTCCCTTGGTGCCTTATAAAGGTGGCCCAAGGGACATGGGTGGGACCCATTTGCCTAACTACACTATGCATGTGTCATATAATAGTGCAAGATGGCATGCATAGTGTCTACTGTTTATTACATAATCTGACTAGTGGACTATTGCAGGTATGAGTAGTAGTGGCTTCGATCTTGTCGGTGTCTTCTCGTACGTGAGGGTCTCCTGGAGTATCCAATGTAGCAGGGCAGTTGGTCTTCATTGATGGGCAACGGCTGAGCTGCGGAGGGAACCACCAATACAGGAGCCGCCGACTAGGTCAAGCCGGTCAAGGGGGCGATCTGGTAGCAGTAGTGGAGCCGGACGGCTGGGCATAGCGATCGATCCCTGGATCGATCGGCGGTAGCAGGCCACACCCGAGCGACCAAGGGGCGGTGGCCCACCTGGGAGCAGGGATCCGTTTGGAGGCTACGGGGCGATGTGGAAAGCCCATCCGGGGCGGGGCGTCAGGTGGAAGGAGGAGGACGGCGAGGCCAAACGGGCCGGCTGGCGGCCCAGCCAGGGGAGGGCGCGTCGGATGGCCCAACAGGGCGGCCAGCAGGCCCCAGCCAGGGAGAGAGGAGGGCCCAAGCGGGGGGAGCGCCCAGGTGCAATGGCGGGCTGGCTGGGGTGGCCTAGCCGGGAGGAGGAGGTGGCGCATCTGCGGGCCGGCTGGGAGGCTCTAGTCGGCCCAGAACATGTTGCTGCTGCCTTTTCTTTTATATTAGCCTTTTTTGACTGTCTGGAGTGCATCTTTGGGGTACCCGGGGATAATCCCCCTGGCACTAGTATTTTACCTCCCCCTTCTCCATCTCTAGGGTTTCCTCTAGATGCATTTTTGGAGGCAATGACCGATCTTGATCCATGGATACATCATACTGCGTGCATGTCTCATCATTGTAGTAGTTCTAGCAATCCCGATCTGCTCTGGTTGAGCACTCTCACACTGCCTGAAAAATCACTAGGTCTCCCACCGGACTGTCCGGTGTGTACAGGGAGGACACTCGGGCCCGGCCAGAATGTCCAACCTATATGCACCGGACAGTCCGGGTCTGGCGGAGTCTCCGGGGTGATTTTGCCGAACATTCCGGGTGTTTTTCAACCTGTATTGATCCTGCATTACTTTAGCTACTTCTTTGTGCCTACATCTCTTGGACAAATGTGCTTACCCATATGCTACCCTTCTACTCTAAATTTACAGGTAGTTCTCTTCTCGTCGCTCTAGGGCTGCTCAGAAAGCCCGTCCTCACAGGTTCCAAGATGAAGAGAGTGATGTCCATATTGATCTATGCATGGTCAGACAGGCTGCTCATGACCGTGCTGCAGCTAAGCTAGAGAAGACCAGAAAACTGAAGAGAGATGATGCTAAGCGTTATAAGTATGAGGCATTGGCCACATTAGCCGAGTTGGGCACCGAGGAGTTTGTGGAGATGCGAGTCCAGCAGTTCTATTCTCTGCAGCACACGTCTGAGGATGATCGCTTCTGGAGGAATGAGCATGCCCTACTCTTTTCTGAGGTGTATTGTGCTTTCATAACTGCTTTGTGCCCCATGTAGTGGTTGGATATTAAAAAGCTCCAAGCTCACAGGTACTTTGAGGATGCTCTTTGGGTGACTGAGAAGATGGGGCTGCACACCATCTTTCAAGCAAGAGAAGACTACAATATTGAGTTGGTCCATCAGTTATATGCCACGGTGGTCTTTGGGGACACTACTGATATTCCCCTTGAGTGGATCTCTAGCACTACTAGGTGTCACTCCAGCATGGCTCAGTTTGCACACATTCTTGGGGTGCCTTTCAACCCCAATGCTCCTAGGGGCCACATGATGCAAGTACATGGTCAGGCATATGACAAGAAGCTGTGGGCCCTAATCTACTCTCAGAATGGTGTGGTGGGCCAAATCACCAACATCAAGCTCATCTACAACATTCTGTTTCACATGTTATGGTGGGCAACAAGGATGAGATGAGAGGTGCAAATATCAATCTTATGGTCCATGCTCACTCAGTGTATGCTCACGGTCCAGATCATCCAGGTGGTGCTATAGATGTCATGGATTTTATCTATCAGGACATGTAGAAGTGCATCACTGACAAGAAGTGTCCTCTGTTTGCTCCATATGTGATGAATCTCATTGTTACTCAGGCTCTAGTCACTCCACTGCTCTACACTAACCTTGTTTCACACCTTCCAGCCAAGCTACAGAGGAAGGGTGCCCCCACCACCAAGGCTCCTCGGGGCTACCCTTTTTCTCAGGACATATTTGAGGATGAGGAGATGGATGCAGATGCCTCTGACAGTGATGAGGTGCCTGAGGAGGTATCGGAGGCTATGGCCCATGGCCCTTGCATGAAGCACGCTAGCAATGCATTTCACTTCAACACCTCTAAGGAGGAAGTGCACAAGAAGGTGAAGAAGGCCTCTTGGTGGAGGAAGCTTCTTCTTTGCCAGAACATTGACATTCACCATGGAAAGTACGATGCATACAAGGCGAACAGGAATGTGATGAAGGAGCTCATGCGGATCAACCAGCCCATGGATGTTGATCCTACTCAGCAGCAGGCGTCTGATGGCACACTTTCCTATGGTCACTAGAGTCAGGGACATGTGGACTAGTCCATGTTTGAGGACGTGTCGTCTTCCTCTCGCCCTCACGGCCAGAGCTCTACTCAGGAAGATCAGGATGATGATGATGGCGATGAGGATGAGGACGAGGAGGAGGAGGATGCCGACGACGACTACATTGGCTAGAGTTAGCCTTGGGATGCTTTAGTTGTGCTATTTTCCCTTTTTGGCGCCTCGATGCCAAAGGGGGAGAAGTAGCCCATTAATTAGGTTGCCTCTTTGAAGCTCCGTGTCTTTATCCTACTTGTTGAGTACTATGGTGTGTTGAACTCTATGTGTGTTCTGACATGCTTACCCGGTTGTGTTGTGTTAATGACTATGTTATGCCTAGCTTATAGATCTAGTTGTTATTATACTGATGTCTACGTACTTCTATCCTTGTAGACAGTTGTTGGGCCTCCAAGTGCAGAGGTTTGTAGAACAGCAGCAAGTTTTCCCTTAAGTGGATCACGCAAGGTTTATCAACTCAGGGAGGAAGTGGTCAAAGGTATCCCTCTCAAGCAACCCTGCAATCAATATACAAGAAGTCTCTTGTGTCCCCAACACACCCAACACACTTGGCAGGTGTATAGGTGCACTAGTTCGGCGAAGAGATAGTGAAATACAAGTGGTATAGATAATTATAAGTGGTAACGGTGATAGAAAATATCTTGATGGCGTGGAAGAGACTAAAGGCAAACTGAAATAAAGATGAAAGCAAGCAAATATGTAACATATCTAATTTCAAACGGTGTTTCAATGCTTAGAAACAAGGCCTAGGGATCATACTTTCACTAGTGAACACTCTCCAAATAAAGACATCCAACTCCAAATATAACTCATAACAAGTATTTGTAATCTGTAGCCTAAGTGCCACCATGGTGTGCACGCTGTCACTTTCACACACATGGGGAGAGCAGAGATCTATTAAAGCACCTGAGTAGCAAGGTAGATCTATAGATTACAAGCTCATGATCTCATTAAGATCATGCATAGAGAGAGAGATGAACACATAGCTACCGGTAGAACCCTTAGCCTCGAGAGAGAACTACTCCCTCCTCATCATGGGAATCAGCAATGGTGATGGAGATGGCGGTGGAGATCGATGGAGATGGCTCCGGGGGCACTTCCCCGTCCTGGCAGGGTGCCGGAACAGAGACTTTCTGTCCCCTGAATCTCCCCTTCGGTGGCGGCGGCGCTGCGGAACTTTTCGTGGCTGGAGGCTGGACGATTTAGGGTTTATATATCGGGAGGCTTCTTATAGGCGAAGAGGCGAGGTCGGTGGCTGGACAAGGGGCCAACACCACCTGGTGGCGCGGCCAGGGCTAGCCCGCGCCACCATATGGTGTGGCCAGGCCCTGGCCCTCTTTCGTCTCATATTCTGGCTCCGTGAGTCTTCCGGTAAAATAGGAACTTTGGCTTTTGTCCCGTCCAATTCCGAGAATATTCATTTTTTGACTTTCGTGGAACCAAAAACAGCAAAAAACATGCAACTGGCACTATGGCTCTTGTTAATAGGTTAGTCCAAGAAATCATATGAAAAGTACTCCAAAGTTGGAACAAAACATAAGAAAGTAGATAAAACCAAGCATGGAACATCAAAAATTATAGATACATTTGCAATGTATCATCATCCCCAAGCTTAACTCCTGCTCGTCCTTGAGTAGGTAAGTGATAAAAATAAAGAATAATTTTGGAGCTGACATGCACCATCAAAGATTTGATCAAAGTACTTGTAAAACATTCAAAGCTAGGATCATAGTACTTCAACCATAATATGAAAGACAAAGTTCTAGCAATAATACAAAGAAACTATGTTGCAACATGAAAAGGCACAAACAAAAGATTAATGAATAACAATGCTTTGCAAGACGTTTGTTTGTTTCATATAAAGAAAACATAGCATAGTAGCATTCAGCTTGTACCTCATAGAGTAGCAAACATAAATGCATAGGACACCTTCAAAGTTCATAAGAGTGACTAGATACAATAGTTTAAAACAAGCAATATCAAGGTATGCATCAATCAATAAGTCTTGGGACAATGCACATAGAACTAAGAATGGCCACTATGCTCTCAAAGTAGGTGCATAAAGATAGAAGGTGGAGACTCAATATAATGGTGGAAGAAAGACCTTCATAAAAGGAAGTAGGGATTCAAGTCTCATGAAGAGCTTCCAAAAATTATGGTACTTAGAGCTTTCAGCTCTCATTACCCCTATCATAAGCATCTTTAACGTGATTAAGGTTAAAGTGACACAACTAAGAGGATATGCTTGACAAGTTATAAACCGAAATCTCATGCCCATTACTTACGAACACCGATCCTCATGCTACTCAACTTCAGTCACGAGTAAGCTCTTGTCATTGTAAGTACATGTGTATCATTAAGAACCGCCAACGGGGTACCCCTTGCACTTGATACGGGAGCTTTCCCATAATCAAAATGACAAGGCAAGCAGACAATGAGCATCTTAGCGATCTTTTTATTTGCTATTTGCATAGTTTTTTATTGAGGATGCTTCATAGAGTGCTCATTATGGTGATGCTACAAGTTGCCACCATGATTAGGCATGGCTTAGGCTAGCGGCCCAGGCGTTTCTCTAACACACATACAAACTCCATGATCTTACAAGTTCCACTTTTATTTCACACCGCCGGGATCTGTAAGCAAAAGAACATGATATCAACGGGGTACAAAGTACAAGTGCAATGTTGAAAGCATTCCCCATGGTACATGGTTCTGCTAATTTCAACTTATAAAGTGGAAGCATATACGCAACAAAGAAGGACCCAATGGTTCAAGTTTACTAGAGGCAAGTAAAGTAAAGTGTGCCATCAAGTTCGTGAGAGCTTTAATCACTAGTTTTCTCATAACAAGTTTAATTTGGAAGGTAAACAAAAGCATGAATATACTTGGAATAGCATAAGATAGTAGGTAGGTATGGTGGAATCTTTGGAATAACTTGGTTTAGGGAGTTGGATGCATGAGTGGAACTCATACTTGGTTGTGGAGGCTAGCAAAAGACTCGGAGCGACCAACTAAGAGAGCAATAATGGCCATAATCATGCAGAGCGAAAAAACATCATTGATCAAAGCATAAAGTGATACTAAAAGTTGAAAACTAAAGGATCATAAAGGCTATGGTGACTTGGGATAGTCATAACATGGTGTGAGCATGCGCCAAGTCAACCCAGATAAAGCATCAAAGGAGAATACCACTATACTATGCTTTAATATGCTAAAACAACGCATGATTCATCCAAGGCACATTAAGCAATCTCAATTGTTTATAAGAAGTCATTCTACAGCAAAGAATACTAATCATAAAGCCAAAACAATATCAAGCATGACATGACAAAGCATAGGCCACAGTAAAAAACAAGCTCTTTTACCACATAAGCATGAACTTTCCTACTCTTTTCCAAACCAAACCAAACTATTTGCAAACCAATGTATGAAAGAGGGGGTCCAACCAATTTATTCCGAAAACTAAGAAAACCAAGCAAACGAAAAACCAAAACAAAAAAGAAAAATACGACGCTCCAAGAAAAACACAACTGTGCATGAAACAATAAAAATGAAGCGTTTGGAAGAAACCTGGAATTTTTATTGATGAAGAAGGGGATGCCTTGGGCATACCCAAGCTTTGACGCTTGTACTTCTTGAATATTTCTTGGGGTGACACGCGTGGCATCCCCAAGCTTGAGCTTTAGTCCATCCTTCATCTCATTACTCATTCCTTCCATACACCTAAAATTTTTCCTTCATACAAAACTTCACACAATCTTTATTAGCAACATTAGTGCACTCAACATAATAATTCTTTAGGTTCAGTTCTAACACTAATAAAACTTCCATTAAAACACAAGCTACTGTAGCACTAACCTCAAAAAGATCAATTCCCCAAAAGAACTCAAAAAGGAACCAACAAGAAGAAAATTCAAATAATGGCAGAAATCTGTCAAAACAGACCAGTAGGTAAAGACGAATTTTTTCGAAGACCTTCTGTTGCTCAAATAAAAAAGTGTTGAACTAAGGAAAGTTAGATAACAACCTGGGCCAGAAGAAAAAAATTCACGCCTCAAAAGGACGTACAGAGATTTTACACGAATTTTTACGGTGAATCACAAAAATTTGTTTCGGGGCAGCAACTTCCCCAATCATTACTTCTCTCTCATTAGAGGTTACTCTTGGCACAAAAAGCAAATAAAAATGATAAGAAGCGGTTATTACTGAAGTAATAACTTCCATGACTTATCTAAAACTTTTGGGTTATCTCCCAATAAGTACTTTTCTTTAACGCCTTTAAGTTAGGCATGATAGTTTGACAAGATGCTCACATAAGAAATATGAATTGAAGTAAAAGAGAGCATCAAGAAGCAAATTCAAAGCACATTTAAGTCTAACCCACTTCCTATGCATAGGAATCTTGTAAAGAAACAAATCATGAAAGCACAAAGCAACAAGCATAGGAAAGCAAAACAAGTGCAACTTCCAAATTTTCAACATAAAGAGGGGAAACCTAATATTATTGAGATGCATAAAACCATGTTTCCCGCTCTCATAATAACTTTCAGTAGCATCATGAATGAAATTAACAATATAACTATCACATAAAACATTCTTATGATGAGCCACATGCATAAAAGAATTAATACTCTCCACATAAGCATAGTCATTCTTATTAATTGTAGTGGGAGAAAATTCAACAAAATAGCTATCATTATTATTTTCATCACCATTATCATCAAATATGTGAGGCATATTGTAATCATAATTAATTTTCTCCTCAATAGTAGGTGGACTGAAAATATCATATTCATCATTGTAATAATCATATATTGGAGGTTTAGTATCATCATAAGCAATAGAATAGCTATCTTCCAAAGCTAGGGAACTAAAAAGATCATTTTTATAAAAACTAGCTTCCCCAAGCTTAGACTTTTCCATAGCATTAGCAGTAATGGTGTCCAAAGAATTCATACTAACAACATTGCTATTAGCATGCAAATAAAGTTCCATAGGTTTTTTAATTTTCTCTTCAAACACTTCATGTACTAACTCAAGATAAATACTATAAAGATCTCTAATGTTTTTGTTGTTTTCCATTAAGCCTAACTAGTGAAAACAAGCAACAAAAAGACAAAATTGCAGAATCTAAAGGAAATAACTTCGAGCACTCACACCGGAGGATGTTAGTACCTTTTACCTTACCTCCCCGGCAACGGCTCCAGAAAATAGGCGTTTGCCGTCAGAGGTTCTTCTTCTTTAATCCTCCGGTGTGAATACCTTTTACCTTACCTCCCTGGCAATGGAGCCAGAAAATAGCTTGATGTCTACGCACTTCTATTCTTGTAGACAATTGTTGGGCCTCCAAGTGCAGAGGTTTGTAGAACAGCAGCAAATTTTCCCTTAAGTGGATCACCCAAGGTTTATCGAACTCAGGGAGGAAGTGGTCAAAGTTATCCCTCTCAAGCAACCCTGCAATCAAGATACAAGAAGTCTCTTGTGTCCCCAACACACCCAATACACTTGGCAGGTGTATAGGTGCACTAGTTCGGTGAAGAGATAGTGAAATACAAGTGGTATAGATAATTATAAGTGGTAACGGTGATAGAAAATATCTTGATGGTGTGGAAGAGACTAAAGGCAGACTGAAATAAAGATGAAAGCAAGCAAACATGTAACAGATCTAATTGCAAACGGTGTTTCCATGCTTAGAAACAAGGCCTAGGGATCATACTTTCACTAGTGAACACTCTCATATAAATATTTTCTCTTTATGATACTACTCTTAACTACTCTCCAGTTGGACACTCTAATCGATGGTAGGGCTATAATAGCACACCTCAAAGTAAGCCCTGCCCATCTAGATAACCCCACACTGTCACCTTGAGCACTAGATGGTTCCAACAAACACCACAATTTCATAAAGACATCCAACTCCAAATATAACTCACAACAAGTATTTGTAATCTCTAGCCTAAGTGCCACCATGGTGTGCGCACTGTCACTTTCAGACACATGGGGAGAGCAGAGATCTATTAAAGCACTTGAGTAGCAAGGTAGATCTATAGATTACAAGCTCATGATCTCAATAAGATCATGCATAGAGAGAGAGATGAACACATAGCTACTGGTAGAACCCTTACCCTCGAGAGAGAACTACTCCCTCCTCATCATGGGAATCAGCAACGGTGATGGAGATGGCGGTGGAGATCAATGGAGATGGCTCCGGGGCACTTCCCCATCCCGGCAGGGTGCCGGAACAGAGACTTTCTGTCCCCTGAATCTCCCCTTCGGTGGCGGCGGCGCTGCAGAACTTTTCGTGGCTTGAGGCTGGACGATTTAGGGTTTATGCATCGGGAGGCTTCTTATAGGCGAAGAGGCAAGGTCGGCGCGGCCAGGGCTAGCCCGTGCCACCATATGGTGTGTCCAGGCCCTGGCCCTCCTCCGTCTCGTATTCTGGCTCCGTGAGTCTTCTAGCAAAATAGGAACTTTGGCTTTTGTCCCGTCCAATTCCAAGAATATTCATTTTCTAACTTTCCTGGAACCAAAAACAGCAGAAAACATGCAACTGGCACTATGGCTCTTTTTAATAGGTTAGTCCAAGAAATCATATGAAAAGTACTCCAAAGTTGGAACAAAACATAAGAAAGTAGATAAAACCAAGCATGAAACATAAAAAATTAAAGATACATTTGCAATGTATCATATACCATGTCATAACTTGTTAGCTACAAATTCTAGTGAGGATGTGATCATAGGGTGTGTGATCTTGTATTCAAATTCTAAGATAAAATTGGTCACACATCTAGGGGGGCCTCATTATATTTTGTATATCTCCTATTGTGAATTTTATTACCTATCCTATTTGTAAATCCTTGGGTTGTCATCAAACACGAAAAAGGGGGAGATTGAAAGGGCATTTATGCCCTTCCTATTATTTTGATGTTTGTTGACAACACTTGGATAGGTTTAATCTGCTATTAAATGTTTCAGGAGATATCCGCTACTCTCGTGTATTTTGAACTGAAGGAAAAGAGCTCCCCAGGTTCATGTCTGTGCAGGAAACAAGTCCCAGCCGGACTGTCCGGCTGATCAATGCTAGAGATTCCGGACACTGGCCGGAAACTTTGCTAGGCCAGAGTGTCCGACTAGTTTCTCTCGGAGTGTCCAGATGATATTGGCCGGACTGTCCGGGGTAAGTGACTCCCAACGGCTCTAATTCCAGGGGTCCTATATAAAGACCCATTCTTCTACCTTGGAAGCTGCTCGTCCACCTCAAGAACTCCAGCACCATTTGAGCCACCAAATCCACAAGATCTATTCACTCAACCATCCAAAGTCATTGATCTTTGGAGAATCGAAGGAGGAGGCCTTCATCTACAGCTTCACCAAGAGAGATCTTCATTTCCCCCTCATTTACTTGAGGGCCCCTTGCTCTAGTGTTTCATTTGAAACCCTAGCTTGTGATGTGGTTCTTACTAGCTTGTATTCGGGAGCCTCTAGTTAGGTTGTGGATGTGTGCCTTGAACTTGCTGTAAAGGTATCGGCTTCCACCTCGAAGGTTGCTGTATAGTGGAAGAGGTGAATCGAACCCGTTGGGGTTGACGTTCATTGGAGAACAAGGGAGGCCTCTCGTGGCGTTGGTGGTTTGAAACCACCTCCTCTCCAAACGTAGACGTACTTCCCCTCAAAAGGAAGGAACTACGGGAAACAAATCCTTATGTTTTTGCGTGCTCCAATTTGGTTACTTCTATCCTTTACCGCACTTTACTTATCTAGTTCTTGCTTAGTATATGTGCTAGGTTGACATATAGGTAAATTCACCATAGTTGCATAATCTAGAGAATTTACCTTTTGTGTCAAACCCCAAATTGAAAAAGAGTAAAATTTGAAGTAGCACCTATTCACCCCCTCTAGGTGCCCATACGATCCTTTCAACTAGGGTAAGCGATTGGACGGAATGCTGGCTCTGCTTCCCGCACTCGATGGCCTAGTCATAATTTTGTGGTGCGTCCAAGGCAACCATGACCTCCCCAATCTGTGGGCCCTACGTGGATGATTGAGTTGATGGGTGAAGACAAATTGATAAAGTGAGCTCTTTCCTAGTCCCTCCAGTCCTATTTTTGTACTTTATTACTCAATGTATCCTACTTCATTGGAAGTTGATATGAATACCATTGAACTTGTATTCAAGCCTTAAGGAGGCATTCGAGGAAGCAAGACGGATCTTGACAAGCTACAATACTTATACTACTAGCCACTATTGCTCCTGGATGGAACTATGCAACTAGTACTAGTAGTAGTACTCAAGTATTAATCATGTTTGTATTATTAGTACTCAGCTTTTGGTGCCTAGTCGCTCAGGTACTGCTGGCAAAGCGAGCAAGGGCTCCTTTGACCGCAAATCTTTTTCCTTGTTTAAAAAAAATGCTCCTCCACCCAAAATTCTGTCTCGTCTCTACCTTTCATGAGAGAAAAGGCTCCTGGATGAAGGAGAATCATCCTCCCTCTCTCCTCCTCAGTTCGGCATTTGCTTCTATGCTCCACTCATGCATCTATGCATGGCACTTGTTCAGGTGGGAAGCATCACAGCAGCCACCTCTTCCTTCCCATGTAAGCTTCTGTGTAATGGAGTACAACCGTGCAGGCGTAGTAGTGCAGAGAAAGTTGGGGCCCGTGGTGGTCCATCCCAACTTTCCTTTTATTTGCCTCATGATTCCACCCAAAAATGAGCTCTACCTGGATGTTTTCTTTCTCTTCCATATTAGGCTGCTCTTCATAGTGCTAAATAACTTAGGCTACTAAAACTTTCACATGTTACTATAGTACCTTCAAAGTGTATTGGGTAATAACATGTGTCTAGTGTCATGTTACTTAGGCCTATTTGTAGGAGTAGCTCATATCTCCTAGATGAAGGAGAATCAGCCTCCCTCTCTCCTCTTCAATGCAACATTGGCTACTCTCCTCATGCATCGGTGAATCTATGACTTTAATGGGACTTGTTCAGGTGGGTAGCATCGCAGTAATCACCTCTTCCTCTTTTTTTTGGTGAATCACAGTCACCACCTCTTCCTTCCCATGGAGTACGGAGTAGTACAGCCGTGCAGGCGCAGCGGTGCAGAAGTTGGGGCCCTTGGTGGTCCAGCCCAACTTTCCTTCTGTTTGCCTCGTGCTTCCACCCATATTTTAGGCTTCTCAAGTGCTAAATAACTTAGACTAGTAAAACTTTCACATGTTACTTCCTTCACAGTATTGGGGTATAACATGTATCTAGTGTCATGCAAGGCCTAATTAATTAGGTTGTAGGAGTAGCTCATATGGAACTTGGTTTCATTGACTCGACTCCACCATAATCTATATGATTCAAAGGATTTCCAAAGGAATTCTATAGAATTCCAATCCATAGGAATTGTTTCAATATAATTTGTTTGTTTCAAAGGAATAAATCCTACAAAACTCCTATGCATTGCTTCCCTACACTACAATCATTTAGGATGTATAAAAATAGGTAAGACCTCTTGGAAATATTCACATGTGTCTATGACATGTACCTAAACCGTATAAAATTTCCTGCATTTTTTCTGCGGTGCAATCAAACACCTTATCTTACCGATTCCTGCATTTTTCATCTCTATAGGATTATAAGTGAGAACGAGGCAACAACCTAGTGGTTGGGTTGCAGTTGGCGCATCCCAACGACTATAGTTTGATCCATGTCAGGGACAAATTTCCGGAATTCTCATGCTGACCCGCTTCTACTATATATAAAAAAGTGTCTAGTTCCTCCTAGCAATGTTTCATCTTTTTTTATAAGTGTCACGTCATTTTATTCCTATAGTTCTCCTATTCCTATGTTTTATACATCCTTTGAATCGAATGAACCCTAAATACACGGTGTACACGCCCTACTATTTTACTTATAGAATGCTAGCTAGTCCTTAGCAATTCCAATAGTATAGTTAACAACTTGCTTGTACAATACACTAGTTACCTCTAAAGGTTTACTGTACTTACACATGACTACTTTATGTGTAAATGGCCCACCTCACATACTCACAAAGTGCCTAGGAGAAATATGGCCAACCATGTATTAGGAACATACTACCTTGGTTGCCACGAGGAATGATAAACACGAGTTTTGGTAACTTCCATAAAAAAATCCTTCGCAATATGGCCTAGTGGCCTACCATGTAGGAAAATACCTTGGTTTGAAGCCAAACAACCAAGGTATGACCATATTTACAACATAATTTATGATAAAGTCCCCTTATTCAATATATTGGTGCATCTTGGCATGGTAAACAATGTTTATTACAATTATAATTTTCCAATTTTTATGACTAGAAAAAATAGTTACAATTTTCCAAGTAACTATTTTTGTAAGCAAGCACACGTGGAATTAGGCCCATTTGACAACCACATTTTTCCACACATAGTACACACAATTTTATGGGCAATTCTGAAGTTACAGGCATTTACGAGCTAGCTAATTTTTCCACTTAACTCCCTCTATCGATTTACCAAAATTATGTCAAACTTGAACTACGATCGTATGATATGATGCGCACTCCTAAGCTTCACCTACAAAGTAGTGGATCCAAATGGTGGCTAGGGCGGTGAATGGGCCACCTTAAGATTTCTAAATAGCCTATATATTATAAAGAAAAAATAAAAACATTATTAAATGAAAATTGCCCTGTTGGACTGCCCTCACATGTTGAGCTGGATCCGTGAATTCATTTTAAGGGACCCAACTTAGTCAATACAATATTGAAAAACACTAGGAGGTTTGAAAGATTCGACTTGCAACGAATTTACATGTTGGCCGACAAATTCATGTGAGTTTTAAAAAAATAAGAAAAAACAAAAAAATATAGTACCTGCACACAATGTCCCCTTGCGCGAATCCCCACCTGCCATGCAAAATAATGGCAAGATTTAGTTTGGATAACTCTTGAGAGTATTTATTCGCAATATGGCATACCATGTACAGACATGCCTAGGTTTCAAAACAAATGGCCATGCTTATGTGGGCACCCACAATGTGGAACTAGTTCCCTACACTGTGAGGGTAGTTCCATATTTGCTTCATGTGTTGTTTTAGCTAGATGGTCGGATCCACATTATTAATATTTGGAACCACTACATTGTGGAGATCCTAATTTATTTCAAACCAAAGCCAAATTTACCTTTACGTCAGATTTCGCAATAGCAACATTGTGGGAATCATGCCCGTATTCAGTAAATGCGCATCTAGGCATGATATGGTAAACAATATTTACATTTGTAGATTATTTAACAAAGTACACAACGAATTTCATAAAGCTAGCTAATAGCCTTCCATTTCTACACAAAAGCGGACCATGTCTTATGGGAAATTTTCCAATTACATGAACTTTTGACCTTTCTAGCTAATTTCAACAACTTAATGTACTTGTTGTTGATTTCTCAAAATCAGATCAAATTTTAACTATGACTGCATGATAGGTTGCTAGCTCTCTAATTTCACGTAAAATCGCTTTAAGATACTAGAGTAGTCAATCTATAAAAAAACAACTAGAGGTTTGAAACCATCAAGTTCTTTCGAAGAATTACACAACAACGTACAGGCTTGAATTAGTTATGATTTTTTCAAGAAAAATAAAGGAAAATCAAAATAATGTATAACTTGTGCATCATGTTCTCTTGAGCGTACTAGTTGTCATAAGTATGTGTTGGGGATATACTTTCCGGGTATCCTCACAGTTCCTCACTGACCAGGGTGGCCCACTTCGGGTTAGAGCTTTGCTTCACGGGCGGCCCAGTCGGGAGAGAAGACGGAGTCCAATCCGGCTACGGGAAGGCCCAAAAGACTTACCGACTTAGGCCCATAATGTTACTTGTAGTTCAAGATGTACTCTGTAACCAACTCTTAGTCGTAGCGGGATTGATCTCTCATGTAAACCCTAGGCCGGATATCTATATAAGTCGTCCTAGGGAGAGCCTTTAGGGCACACCCAATACTTTAGACCCTCAACTCGCACAGGCGATACCATTGTAACCCATATTCCGGCTCTGCCATATTACTGGATTGCTAGCAGGAGTAGGATCCGACCAAAGCCGGCGGATTCGAACCTGGGTAAACTTGTGTGCTCACCGTCCCAGAATACCGTACGTCTCACCCCCCTCTCTTCCGGACGCCTCGAGGACCCCCTCATGGCGTACTTGTCATCAATCCGACGACAGTTGGCGCCCACCGTGGGGCAAGTGAGCTTCGGATCTGCATTTCGAGCGGAATCTGCAAGAATCGGAATCGGCGAGACCATCGCCGTCGGTCGCATCCTCTACGCCAGCGACGTCCTTCTCATCGTTCTCGACGAGACTTGGATTCCGGCTAGGGAAGCCGTGACTGCCTATACAATCATGTCCTTTGGCGAGATCGATGTTTACATCGGTTTCGCTAAAACTTCCCAACCAACCGCAGCGGTGATGATAGAGGCAGAAGAATCTTTTGGGTCCCCTTTGTCCATGGAGGCGGCAGAGTTCCGGATCTCAGAAAACCCTAATCCCACCCAGCCCGCACCAGTTGCGGAGATAGTGGAGAAGCCGGATCCCAGATCGACCCACCCGTGGAAGTCGAAATCCAGGAGGAGCATATCAACGACATTGATTCCGGCTTTAACGATGCCGGGACAGACAGGCCTTTCCTCAGGTACACACTAAGACGTATGATACTGCAAGGCGCTAGCACAGATGCAATCCTCGAAACCATTAAAAGTTTCGATATGGCTGATCGCGAAAGCCGCAGGTACCTCAGGAAGCACGCATCGCACTTTGTCGGATATGTTGGATCCAGATCCAGCTCTGTCGATGCTGGAGAAAACACCGACTCGGTGCTGGAGGCAATTGGAACAAACACCGACGTTCCCGCATCCTCGGATGAATCTATGACATCGGTAGATTTCCGAAAGTTCTCCACGGAATATGAAGAGGAGTACAACTCCAAAGCTGTAGAAGAAGGAGAAGCCATGGATGAAGGATCCGGCGAACACTCTCCCAATGCGCAGGATGACATGGACGTTGGAGATAATCCCGAGGTCTAGATGTTCGAAAGTACCGATCAGAGCTTGACTACGGGAAACGGACCCAAAGCCGTCTTTGCTACCGGCGCTGCCAAGAAGGCAAAGAAGAAGAACAAGAAGAACAAGACCCCGACAAAAGACCCTCTGACAGAGGAGGTGATTGCCGAGGAATACGAGGAAGACTCGGATGGAGCAGTTATCCAAGACGAGCCGAAAAAAGAAGCATTGGTGGATGGACACGTGATCGCTGAAGGTGCGCGTAAACTCATCGATGTCGCCTTAACCACACCTATCCCTACAGCTGCAGAACTTACTGCAGATGAGCTAGACGAAAGGGCCCAGGCCCTAGAAGCACGTCGTCAACAACTCCTTGATGAAGCCAAAAACATCGAGGCGGAGAAGAAGCGCATGTCAACCAAGGAGTACATGTCCCGTCTACATCAGAAGACACTGAAACGTCACATAGATGACAACCAATTCCCACGTGTCCGTGCTGTCCTTTTCGGAGATGATATGTGGAAGCCACGGAAGGATAGCAACGGAGATTGGGTATACCCAACACCAGTGCAAAATACCGTGGCAGCTCGTGAAATTCTATCAGCTAATCCAGGGCCAGAGGAGATATGCTTGGGTATCAAGCTACTCAACAAGGGACTGGAGCAGCAGAAGGTCGCCCTATCCGGAAGTCAAAAACTGGTCTCGCATTCTGACCAATGTCGCACAGATCCGGCTTGGGCTGACGTAAGATCCCATTATGTTCGGGCGCAGTACCATCACCCTGAACGCAGGGAAGACAATTATTCAAGAATCGGATCGTTGGGACAGCATCGCAGAGCTACACATAACTGGAGCAATGTCGCTCCAGTAGCCGAGAAAGACGCGATCGCTGCACTGAATCTGAGGAATCCTCCCCGACGAGAATTCAACGATCGAAAGGGAGAATATAAGGAGAAACGTCGGGAGGAGGATCGTCAGAGAATGCCACCTCCTAGACATGAGAGCCGTCCGGCGGAGCCTCACCATGGTGGGAACGACGGACGAAGGAACGACGAAAACCAAGCTGGAACAAGCCGGTAGGGGGACTCGTCATAGTCAAGAACCTCCCCGGAACCGGAATAATGACGCTCCGGACCGAGGCCGGCGATCAGCTGGAAACTATCCAGCTGCACCACCCTCTCCACCACACAGTTATCACAACGGCCCCTAAGGAGGTCAAGGAGTACGACATGGCGGAGGAGGTGGTGGCAGAAGCCGAAGTCCGGCTCCAAGGCACCACAACCACAGCCGACATTCGGGACGATCTCTATCCCCCAACGACGCAAGGCACAAGATCAACTCCAACATAGAGGCTCGGCGCTATGAAAACGATGACGTGTACGTGGTCCCAAAGTGCTTCGGACCACGCATCAGAGCTACAAAATTCCCGGAAGGATTTGCTATATCAAGACATATCCAAGCCTACGACGGCATTGCTCGGCCAGACACCTGGTTACAGGATTTCTTCCAAGCTTGCGGCATCGCTAAAGGCGGAAACAACTTGGTCACAACCCGATATCTCCCACTTATGTTGCGGAAGACGGCACGATCATGGATCAATGAACTTCCGGCAAACACCATCCACAACTGGTATGAATTGCAAAGTGCGTTCTTTCAGAATTTCGAAGGCACATATCGGAGGCCCTGTATGGTTGGAGACCTACATTGTTGCTCCCAGAAAGCTGGAGAAACTTGCCGGGATTATCTCGGACGATGGATCGACACAAAAAACTCCTGCGAAGGAGTAGATGATCAAACTACGATTGAAGCTTTCATCACAGGTCTCCCAATTGGTTTACTGCACCATCGCTTGAAGTGTGACAAGGTTACTGATCTGGGAGAGATGATTGAAATAGCGAGCAAGTATGTAGATGCTGACGACGATGCAGAGGGATTACTCAATGCCCTGGCCGTGCCTCAGTCGGCAAAACAACCAAAGCAACAAGCTCAGAAGCACAAAAATACCTCGGAAGAAAAACCCAACGCGGAGACAGCAGTGGTCACTACTGTTTCCGGGTCTGGAGGACGAGGAGGACGTGGTGGAGGCCGCGGGCATGGCCGTGGGACGTCAAGGGTCCAAGGCAGAGGAGAGCAACAACCAAGCAAAACCTACACTTGGGCCGACATTGCCAATAACCCATGTGTGCATCATTTAGACGCCAATGGGGGCTCGTCCCACACCAATGCTGAATGTCGTTTTAATGACGACATCAAGAGAGATGATACCGCGGGCTACAAAGCTAAGCGGAAGAAGGGAAAGAAAAATCCCAAAAAAGACAAGGAGACCAGGGAAGATTCCGACATGGAGGAAGATGATGCTTCAAATCCCTAGTCGGAAGGGAGAAGAATTTTCCCACAAAGAAGTACACTTACGTCACCTTCCTCAGATCTCAACCAGCAAAGGTCAAGAAAACAGTTCTCCACGAGCTCAATGCAACAGTTCTGGCTGTCCCTCAGTATCTGGACTGGTCGAAAGTGGTAATCACGTTTGATCGCACTGATCATCCGCCTAAACTACACAGGCGAGGAAAATACGCCTTAATCATCAATCCACTTATTGACGGTTATGGTTTCTCCAAGACCCTCATGGACGGTGGTAGCGGCATCAATATTCTCTATGTCGAAACGCTACGCCGGATGAAGATCTCAGAAACGTAGCTGAACCATAGCTCTGTGATCTTTCACGGAGTTGTCCCAGGAAGACAAGCTAATTCCCTAGGAGAGATTACTTTGGATGTTAGTTTTGGAACTCCAAAGAATTATTGGATGGAGGCACTTTCCTTCGAAGTGGTCCCGTTCAAGAGCGCATACCATGCTATATTCGGACGTCCGGTTACTAGGCTTTTATGGCTCGTGCATGTTACATTTACAATATGATGAAAATTCCAGGTCCCAACAGCATGATCACCATCAGGGGAGACCCGAAGAAGGCGCGGGAGTGCGAAGATGGAAATGTCGCCTTTGCCGAAGCCGTGCTACATGCCTAGGAGTACCAAGAAATCAAGAAGAGCATAGATCCGTCCGAGATGCCCGCAACGAAGAAGTAGGTCACAAAGCCAAATCCGGAGTTCAAGGCATGAGAAGAGACGAAGACAACGCCGTTGAAGGATGATGACCCCTCCAAGGTGATCCAGATAGGCGTAGGCCTAAGTAGCGCATAGGAAAGCGCGCTCGTCAAGTTCCTCCAAGCAAATCAAGATATCTTCGCATGGCAGCCATCTGACATGACCGGAGTACCTAGGGAACTTGCCGAGCACTCTGTAAATGTAAACCCAAACGCTCAACCCGTCAAACAGTCCTTACGATGGTTTGGCGATGAAAAGCGTAAGGCAATAGCTAAGGAACTAGCGCGGCTCGAGTTAGCCGGATTCATAGAAGAGGTCATCCATATTGATTGGTTAGCCAACCCTATAATGGTCCCTAAAAAGGACACCACTGATTTAAGGATGTGTGTTGATTATACTACCTTGAACAAGGCTTGTCCAAAAGATCCGTTCGCTCTGCCTAGAATTGATCAAGTTATCGATTCTATGGCAGGCTCGGAACTCCTCTGTTTTCTCGACGCATATTCCGGTTATCACCAAATCCGGATGAAGGAATCTGACAAAGTCAAAACTTCATTCATAACCCCCTTCGGAACCTTCTGTTTTGTTACGATGCCCTTTGGGCTAAAGAACGTAGGAGCTACGTACCAGCGCATGATGCAGCGTTGCCTCCATGATCAACTTAGATGCAATGTACATGCATACATGGATGATATCGCGGTCATGTCCAAAAAGAAGGAAACGTTGATTTCCGACTTGGAGGAAACGTTCGCCAATCTACGGAAATATAACATCATGCTTAACCCGAAGAAATGCTTCTTTGGAATACCAGCCGGAAAATTGTTAGGTTTCATCGTGTCTCAAAGAGGCATAGAGGTGAACCGCGACAAGATCAAGGCTATTCTCAATATTTCCAGGCCAACTCGCCTGAAGGACGTACAAAGATTAACTGGTTGCATTGCTGCGGTCAGTCTATTTGTAAGCTGGCTTGGTGAAAGAGCCGCACCATTATACAAACTCCTGAAGAAGACCAAGGATTTTGTCTGGACTGATGAAGCTGAAGCTGCACTACAAGACCTGAAGAAAGTACTCTCATCTGCTCCTATCCTTGCAGCGTCGGAACCTCAGGAACTGATGTTGCTCTACATTGCTGTGACAAATAAGGTTGTCAGTATCGTTATGGTAGTGGAGAGACCCGAAGAAAATCAGGAACACCTGGTGCAGCGTCCAACATACTTTGTCAGCGAAGTCCTGACAGAATCAAAACAGCGGTATCCGCACTATCAAAAGTTGGCTTACGGTGTTTTTCTAGCATCTCGTAAGTTACGACACTATTTTCAGGAGCATCCAATTACCGTGGTGAGAAAAGCTCCCATGAGAGATATAATCAACAATAGCGATGCCACAGGACGCGTCGCCAAATGGGGCATAGAGCTTGCAGCTTTCGATATTGAGTACAAACCCCAGACAACAATCAAATCCTAGATCCTTGCTGACTTTGTCACTGATTGGACAGAGACCAAGGAGAACATGGTCCTTCCTGAGTCGGAATATTGGACCCTCTTTTTCGATGGGTCTAAGGCTTGAGGGGTCTAAGGAGATAAACTTTTATACGTGTTGCAGATCCACTTCACAGCGACAAACAACATTGCCGAGTATGAAGCACTGCTGCATGGAATCCGGATTGCTAAGAATATTGGCATCCGACGTTTGATGTGTTACGGAGATTCGGATCTTGTTGCTCAGCAAGTCTCGGATATTTGTAATGTAAATAAGCACATGGCAGCATATAAAGCTGTCGTGGATGATCTATCTAAATCGTTTGAGGGGTTTGAAGTTCAACACATCCCTCGAGCAGAAAATGAGGAAGCAGATGCACTATCTCGAATAGGCTCTGCATGGAAAGAGGTCCTGGATGGCGCATTTTTAGAGCACCTCAAAGTTCCCTCGATAAAGGGAGTAGATGAGGAATATCCGACCAAATCCGACTCACCTTTGATAGCAGTTCTGGCTGTAATCTCCAGCTGGACTCAACCCTACCTCGATTATTTGGTAGATGGCAAATTACCCGAAGACGAGGTACTGAGCCGACAGACTATCCAACGAGCAAAAGCCTATACTATTGTTAAAGGTGAGCTCCATAAACTGAGTGTTTCTGGGGGTTTTTAGCGCTGTGTATCTCGGGAAGAAGGAGTGGAAATCTTAAGGGAAATCCACGAAGGCGAGTGTGGTCACCACGCTGCAGCCAAATCTTTAGTGGCAAAAGCTTTTTGACATGGATTTTTCTGGCTTACAGCTCAGGCAGATGCCGAACGATTAGTCAAGACATGCAAAGGCTGCCAAAAGTACGCCAAGCAAGCTCACGTTCTGGCTGATCAGCTGTGAACAATACCTATAACATGGCCCTTTGCGGTCTGGGGGCTTGATATGGTAGGACCTTTTAAACGAGCCCCAAGTGGATTCGCTCACCTCTTAGTGATGGTGGACAAATTCACAAAGTGGATCGAGGCTAAACCTATCACTAGTTGTGATGGAGCAACAGCCAAAAGATTTGTCGAGGATGTTATAATCCGGTATGGTTATCCGCATAGTATTATCACAGACAATGGGAGTAACTTCTCCATGGGAGAATTGGCTGAATTCTACGATGAGCAAAATATCCGGCTTGACATTGCGTCAGTCGCACATCCACAGGCTAACAGACAAGTCGAAAGAGCAAATGGTTTAATTCTACAAGGCTTGAAACCAAGACTCGAAGCACCACTGAGACGTGCTGCGGGGGCTTGGCCAGAGGAATTACCCTCTGTAATTTGAGTTTGCAAACAACTCCGAATAGGTCTACAGGATACACACCTTTCTTCTTGGTCTATGGTGCAGAAGCAGTTCTTCCTAGCGATTTAATTCATACTTCTCCTAGAGTGGCCACGTATATCGAAGAGGATGCCGAGATTTCTTGACAAAATGATCTCGACTTAGTCGAAGAAGTTCGCGCCGTTGCTGAAATGAGATCTACAGCCTATCAGCAGAAGTTACGCAAGTATCATAGCCAGAGAGTCCGAACTAGATCTTTCAATAAAGGTGATTTGGTTCTCCAGTTTGTGCAACAAAGAAAGCACAAACTTTCCCCAGTATGGGAAGGGCCCTTTTTAGTTAGTCGAGTATTACACAATGGATCGTACTACTTAACTGACATGAGGCCAGTCAAAGAAAGACCTGCTACTAAGAAGAGAAAGAGAGATGGAGGCAGTACAAATCCGGATGAGTTAGATAGACCGTGGAATATTGCTTAGCTATGTCCCTTTTATTATTAGTTTATCCTTCTTCGTAATCATACATATGTACATGTTCTGTGAGAAATAAAAGTTTTGGTTACCTCAAAGTTTTTCTGAGAAGTTTTTACCATCTTATTTCCTAAATGATCATGTCATAGTCGAAAATCCCAGAATGCTTGAAAGTACTTTATGCTCATGTTCGTTCTGGTTTAGATTTTCGATTCTAAAACTGCTACCTTCAGGTATAACTCTAAAAAATTCTAGTCTTTACTTGGGTTATTTGTCTGATTACTGGATGCGGGTATCTTCCGAGTAGTGAATTGTTGGTACTGGAAGCTGGCTTTCTTTCCGAGTTTAAACTGGTTTAGCAATTGAGCTCCGTTGCACGGCAAAGTTTCCGGCTGAAGGTTTAGCCGGCACACGAAAGGGACGAGGTGGAAAGCCAGATAAACGATAAGTAGAGACGGAAAATTTCAAGTGCTTATGTGAACATTTCAGGCACACAAAAATTTCAAAAGCCAAAAGTGCTGAATAGATAAAAAGCTTAGCACTAGCAAAAGTCAATAGTACTTAATATTTACAAAACGCATCATGTATTTCTAGAATAATACATAGTTTTCCGATCTATGATGCAGGAGGAGATGAAGTAGATGTCGGCTCGCTGGTTACTCCTCCTTGATATCGTTCCGAGATGTCCGGATCCGAGGTGGTCCGTTCATCGTCAGAAACTTCTTCGGTTTCTTCTGGAGGAGGCGGCGGAGTATCTACGCGGGTGAAGAAGGGGATCTCGTAGCTGGTCAGATCAGCTATGTGGCACCCATATCCTGCGCAGGAATGCATGATGGCTTGAAGGTCTTGCTTCTGGCCGTCTTCGTCTACCTTGCAGTACCCTCTGGTCACTTGCCATATCTCCATGTTTCTGGCACGGTGAGCACAGATTAAAAAAGCAAAATAAAAGGTTTGAATCTCGAAATGATTTACCTTCGGCTTCATCCTTAGCTACCTTGAGCTCAACATTTTTAAGCCGAAGAGATTTGATCTCTCTCCGCTTATTGCAGACATTGAATAATAATTCCTGGTTATAGGAACATACTTTCTGTAAGTCAGAATACCCAAAGTCAGAAAGCTACTTAAGACTCGGGCTAGTATTTTTTGCTAAATATCAGCACGAGCCTTGGGGGCTACACTAGTTCATTCTTTGGCATCCTAATGAAGCACAAACTCGGATTCTATATCCTACTTCATGCTTGGGGGCTAGAGGATATGATATAACATAATGTAAAAGCAAGAGTTGGAATTCCGACTTACATATTGCTCACGGGTGAGTTTGTCTAAACCCGCGTTCACTTCAGTTGCCACCTTCTTGGCGAGGGTAAGAGGGATTACTGGGGCTGTTGGAAGCTCGCCAGTCCTGATCCTCTCGTCGCGAAGGCGGACTTGAGCGACAAGGTCAGAGAACTTGACGTCCTCTGCTTCTTGCGCTTCCTCCTCGGGGGATAGATGGCTTTTGTCCAGGACTTGCCTGGCCAGCCGCTGGATTTCCTCAGCAGATTTCCGGGATAGGCCAAACTTGGCAAGTCCCGGATTGCTGAGGAGGTTTTAGGCGAATACTTCAGCCGAGGGATCATTACCCGAAGAGGGTTCACCCTTATCTTCAGCTGACGCACCCACGGTGACGTCAGTCTGCGACCCAAGGATCGCGGGCTCCATTGGAGGAGCCGGATCTTCTGCGACCACCGGAGAAGGAATGATCACCGGAGTTGCAGAAGGTCGAGGGGTAGGAGTTGGAGGAGCCACGGCAGGAGAAGCTATGGTGAGCTTCGTCTATCGCAGGGGCTTCGCAAGAATCCCTTTCCCCTTACCCTTGATGAGAGGCTTTGCTCTGAGAATGTAGTAAAGTCGGAAACATTACATCTCAGAAAGAAATTCCAGAAAGGTACAAAGGCGGAAATTGTGAATGAAAGTTACCTCTTCACAACATGCACTTCCTTTGTGCCAATAGCCACTGTCGGAGCTTTGCGCTTCTTGAGCGCAAGGTCCGGCAATGGGACCACTTCAGTCTCCTGAGAAAACTCAGGAAGATATCCTTCGAGTGGAGCAAGCTCCAACTCGAGGAGGTCAGCAAGCTGAAAACAAGAAAACATATCACCATTGCAGTATATAACTTAGAGATTGAAACACATAAAAGGTATATTGATGGAAGCTTACCGGCACCACGGGGTTTTCCGCTGTGTACATATCTACAGAAATCTCCGGAATCCTCCTCTCGATCCGCTCCTTGATCAGCCACTTGATCTGGCTAATGTAGCCTTGAGTGGTGTAGGATTTGGGGCTGATGCGGAGGGAGTCTTTTTGGAAGACGTGATGGAATGCATCAGTCTATCCCCGTGGTACTGAAGTGGCTGGATCCGATGTGAGACCCAGCACTGGATCAAGTCGGATCCCTTCAGACCCATGTGCTTGATCAGATAATCGATCCGCCTCTTAGCAAGGATCAGATCGTTGGTGAGAGCCAGAGCAGCCTCGTCCCAGGAAGGCTGGGCCATGGCAGCTCCGTCGACAAAAGCCGGCAAAGCAGTAGCTTTGCCAGGAGCCAGAATATCCGTATGATAGAAGAAAGTGGTTGGCCATTGTTTGACCGAGTCACTGGCATAAATTTTAGGATATGACCGGTCTCGTCTAACAGAAAAGCTAATGGTGCCGGTGATGTAAGGAACACCGGCAGTGATGGAATTTCTCCAGACATGAAAATAGTACCGGAAGAGAAGCAACTCGGCATAATGCCGAGAAAGCCCTTGCAAAGTGCAGCATACGCACTCATTTCTAGAAGAGAATTGGGATGAAGATTGTGGAGTTGAACTCCATAGTGATCTATCACCTCAGAGAAGAACTCTGAGGGAGGAAAAGACAGACCTCGGTCCAGATGGGTGCCAAAGTGGACACGCTCGCCCTCGCGCGGGTTATGGATGGTTTCGCCGGAGCCGCTCCGCCAGTCGCCGGCGGCGAGAAGCCCCTCCTTCTCCACATTCTTGAGGCCGTCCTCGTCAAGGGCGCATGGGATCCAGATTCCCCGAAAGCTCTCCTTCTCCACAGCTGCTTCTGCCGACGGCGCCGCTGCTGCCGCCACCAAACCAGAGGAAGAAGATGATGAAGCCATTTTTCTCCGGTGAGAAAGTGACCTAAAAGCGGCGGCGCTGGGAGTTTTCTATGGGGGAAGGACGAGAGAGCTCTGAGCGCGCAGGAGGATTGGGAGGAAATGAAACGGCAAAGACTGGTGCAAAGGAGAAGGAGAAATCCAAACCCCTTATATCCACCTAACTGCGCCAAGATTCGTGAAAATGCTACAGCGTAACCGCCACGCGTCATGGAAAGAACTAGGAAGGAAACACGCGATGATTGCGTCTCCTCGATCTCCACGCTAGCATTGAAACGGCGCCTTGGTTCCGCGAACCACGGACCCACCAACGGTCGTGCTGACGGCACGCCTGTCAGATGACGTGACTTGACCATGCTTGTGTCAGGTGGCGTGGAAACCAAGTTCTGGCTTAGTTTAAAATCGAGTTAGAAAATCCGAGTAACTAATTGATAGGTACGACTTATTTTTAAGACCCGGATCGTATTTTTGTAAAGTTTCAGGAACCCTTCAAGATTCTGCAAGCCGAAGATCAAGCTAGACGATGATAAAATCTGACTTTGGATCTTGGAGGCCTCCGGGGGCTGCTGTTGGGGATATACTTTCCGGGTATCCTCACAGTTCCTCACTGACCAGGGTGGCCCACTTTGGGTTAGAGCTTTGCTTCACGGGCAGCCCAGTCGGGAGAGAGGACGGAGTCTAATCCGGCTACGGGGAGGCCCAGAAGACTTACCGACTTAGGCCCATAATGTTACTTGTAGTTCAAGATGTACTCTGTAACCAACTCTTAGTCGTAGCCGGATTGATCTCTCCTGTAAACACTAGGCTGGATATCTATATAAGGCATCCTAGGGAGAGCCTTTAGGGCACACCCAATACTTTAGACCCTCAACTCGCACAGGCGATACCATTGTAACCCATATTCCGGCTCTGCCGTATTATTGGATTGCTAGCAGGAGTAGGATCCGTCCAAAGCCGGCGGATTCGGACCTGGGTAAACTTGTGTTCTCACCATCTAGGAATACCGTAGGTCTCACCCCCCTCTCTTCCGCACGCCTCGAGGACCCCCTCATGTTGTACTTGTGATCAATCCGACGACAGTATGAGTTTTGATTACTTTCAAAAACCTTGCTTTGCAATATGGTCTACCATGTTGTGAAGATGCTTAGTTTCCAAATCAAATGACTTGGGCCATGGCTATATCTACATTGTAGTAGACAAATAGTGTGCCCATATTTAGTAGATGAGCGCATGTTGGTATGGGAGAATGTGTTTATAATCGTAGTTTCCAACTTTCACGAACAAAAAATAGTTTTCAATTTTGTAAGTGATAGACAATTTTTATTTGTTAAGTTAGTAGACGAAGAATAAGGCCCAGAATGGTGATACCCCATTATTTGCACATAGGAGACCATGTTTATGGGCTATTTTCAAGTAATAACATGAATTTTCAATCTGTCTAGTAGCTATTTTCTCCGATTGGAACTACTTCATGTCGATCTACCAAAATTATATATATCAAATTTGCACGAAGAGTGCGTTATAGGTTCCAGAATCGTTTAAGGTACCCAAGATTTCAATATCTAAAAACCACCATTAGGTTTGAAAAATTCAACTTCTTGCAATGTGTATGCACACAAAATTCATCACCATTCGTCCTTACAATCACTGTAATTATGTCCTCGCTGCTGAAGTTGAAGGAAAATCATCATAGATCCCAGCTCTTCCCTCTCTGCTCTACGTGTCCCCTCTTAGAAAGCTTCGCAGCACCCATCAGGTACGCGTAGTGATTTCGCGCATGATTATAGTTCAAAGAGTACTAGTCTAGCAGTTCTACTACATATGAAGCCTAGTGGCAGAGAGAAAGGAGACCCCCATCGTGTGAGCCATGTTTTTTCTACGAGATAAAATATAGCATGAGCTGAAATTTATCTCCCAATCCTCATATTTGATTTTTATTCTTGAATAAGATCGCATAGAACATCACACAAACATTTAGATTTTAGCTATGGAGCTGCATCAAATCTTACCAAAATAAAATGTACGCATAAATTTGAATATTCAACGTTGGATCAAGACTTGCAAATCTCAACATTGCCAACCATTGTATCTTCTTTTCTAGTCTAGGATCCAGAAGATTCTATTGACAGTGTTTAGAAGAATGACTATACGCAAACCTAAAAACACACTTCTCGACTATTCTAGAATCACCTCCGTCATTTCTCTAGACCATGGTCCCAAAAGTTTCAAGTATTAGGTAGATAATAAACATTTATTTCTACATGATATAAAGTACAAAAACCAAATATACACCGTTACTTTTTATAGATGTGGCTCTTTTATATTTTTTTGAGCTTTACCAATTACAGAGCATAATTTTATATTGTGATGATATGTCATACTTTATTATTATGTGATTCTCATGTGCAAGGCACGTGCAACTTACTAATAAAAGGATGGTGCACAAATACAAAGAGGCCGCTAATCTTGTCCAACTAAACCAGGAATTTGTTGATAATAAGGCCTCAAAATATACAAAAAGGATCCTAGTATAGAAAGGAAAGGCGCAATCAGGTAGAGCTTCATTGATTATCAGTCCAGGTATATAAAACAAGGGCATGGCTCGAGGCCAGATCAGAGAGTCCTCATTCCCCCACCCAAGTCGCAATGCTTGGGATGGTCACTCTGAAGATGGAAGCCACCATTCTCAACTGTTCCTCCTCCTCCTAGCCCCTCAAGCCCCAGCGGGTCTACAAGGTCTCTTCATTTCTCCCTCACAATCCATTGATTTTTCTTTTGTTGGTTCGTTCATGCAACTATTTTATTTTTCAAACTTCCATTTCTACAATGCGTGGATATTCATCTAGTATGCCACCGATGCGTCCGCAAGATCACCTCATGTCAGTAGTGCGAGCACCCTAGCGGCGGCTTCACCCACGAGCCCTCCATGGACGCTATCCTATCAACAACTAGGGTTGAGTGCACCCACAAAGGCTAGAGTAGTTTGCAATCCTACTATGAACTCCATGAACACGAAATCACGTGCTCGTACGCTCCTTGCACTTGCATGGAGACCGACTGTGACTTCGACGCCACGCTGCCAGCGCTCATCGCCCACCTGGAAGCGGTCCACTCAATCCAAGTGCACAAGATCCAGTATGCCACCACCAAAGCTTTCCAGGAGCTGGTGCCACTGTCGGGCGAGGCGTCCCACCGGCTCATCATTGTCGAGGGGCAGGACGGCACCATGTTCGTTCTAAAGATTGGCACGGTAAGCACACCCCCCTCTCGTGTCCGCGGACTGTGTTAGGGCCACGATGTGCGACTTGCCGGTGTAAAGTGGGAGGATGTGGGCGGAATGCCTGCCGCTGGTCTCCTAGACGGACAATAGGAGGAAGACTAACACCATGACAGTGGAGCTCGACGCGTCTAGCTCCGCTAAGCCGAGCAATGTCGCATTTGAGGACCTTACGTCTTACCTAGCGGCGCCGCTGCATTACCTCGATCCACTTGGTGAATTTGTCGACCACGACTAAGAGGTAGACATAACCTCCTCGCGACAACTTTGGGAGCTTACTGACCATGTCGAGTCCCCATTGTGCGAAGGGCCAAGCCAATGGTATTGCCCTGAGATCCGCTCTAGATGCGTGAGGTTTTTCCGCAAACTGCTGGCAAGCGTTGTAGTGTTGGACAATGTCCTTGGCATCGCGCATGGCCGTGGGCAAGTAGAATCCAGCTCGTAGAGCTTTGGAAATGAGGGCGCGACTACCAGCATGATGCCTGCATGTTCCTTCATGTATATTGAGGAGGACGGCCCTTCTGTCCCCGTTGGAGAAGCCCCGTTGAAGTACCCCATTAATGCTGCACTTGTACAATTCTCCATTGATGAGGGCGAATGCCTTGGATCGTCGTGCGATGTGTCGAGCATTAGTCGGGTCATCTGGAAGCCTCTTGCTAAGTAGATATATGGTTGTGTCCAAGATGGATCGATCATCATGACCTCCATTGGGCCTTCGAGTCCCGTACCAATATCCATGCCGTTAAGTGCCATTGGCTCATTGGGTGGCGTAGCCCCGAGTCTGTTGACGTTTTTGCTTTCTTCTCTGGAGCCTTGGGCTTGATGGAGCGTTCGCAGATGCGCTCTGGGAATACCCCAGGTGGTATGGGGACGCAGGTGGAGCCGATGTTGGCGAGTGTATCCGCCTCTTCATTGCTTTCGCGGCCTACGTGCCGCAACTCGCAGCCGTTGAAGTCTCCCTTGAGTGTGTCGTAGAGGTCTTGATAGGCGATCATGTTATCGCTCAGTTCGTCGCACTCGTGCATCGTTTTGTTGACCACCAGTTTGGAGTCGCCATAGATGACGAGCCTCTTGGCACCGCAGGCTTTCACCATCCGCATTCCGTGGATTAAGGCCTCGTACTCGGTTTCGTTATTGGAGTCTCTGAACTTCATTCGCAGAACATATTTCATCTTGTCTCCTGGGAGCGATGTCAGTATGACACCTGAGGCAGCTCCATCCTTTCGCTTGGATCAATCGAAGTGCATTGTCCCGAGGTAGGACATATCTGGTTTGTCGGGGACCTGGTTCTCCATCCAGTGCACGGGGAAGTCTGGGAGAACCTGGGACTTGATCGTGTCACGCTTCTTGTATGTGACGTCGCGTGGCGACAACTTTATGCCCCAGAGCACGACTCATCTAGTGGCGTCAGGGTTGTTGAGTATGTGCCTGAGTGGGGCGTCATTTACCACTACAATTGAGTGCTCTTAGAAGTAGTGGCGCAGTCGCCTGACTGAGGTAGTATACTAGGCGTTGGACCCCGTGGACTTTATTTTCTTTGGCTTGTTCCACCACAAGCACTGTGCTGACCACCTAGTTGGTGGCGAAGATGTAGAGCAGTAGTGGTTCCTTTTCGCGAGGTGTCACTAGTACTAGCGAGGTGGATAATAGACGCTTGAGGTTGTCAAATGCTTCTTGCGCCTCATCTATCCACTCGAACTTGTTAGCCTTCCGAAGGAGTTGGAAGAAGGGCAGTGCATTTTCGCCCATTCGACTAATGAATCGACTGAGCGTCGTGATTCACCCAGCCAGCTGTTGGACGCCTTTTACGTTCTTCGGTTTCTCCATGGCCAGTATGTCCTTTATTTTCTTTGGGTTTGCCTCGATCCCCCTCACAGAGATGAGGTACCCGAGTAGTTGCCCAGATTGCACGCCGAAGGCACATTTGTTCAGATTGATCTTGATTCGTTAGCAGTCGAGGTTAGCGAAGGTCTCGCGGATATCGTCGATTAACGTGGCCTCCTCCTTAGTTTTGATGATGATGTCGTCAACGTAGACTTGGATATTGCGACCAAGTTGATTTTTGAGGCAAGCCTGCATGCACCGCGGATAGGTGGTCCTGCGTTTTTTAGCCCGAAAGGCATTGTGTTGTAGCAGAACACATCGAAGGGAATTGTAAACGTTGTTTTCTCTTGGTCTTCATCCTTTATTCGAATCTGATTGTAGCCCGAGTAGGCATCGAGGAAGCAAAGTCACTCGCATCCCATAGTAGAGTGGATTATTTGATCAATTTGTGGCAACATGAAGTGATCCTTTGGGCAGTGCTTGTTCAAGGAGGTGAAGTCCACGCACATCCGCAAGATATCTGTGTCTTTTTTGGGCACAAGCATTGTGCTAGCGAGCCAGGTGCTTTGCTTGATCTCGTGTGTGAAATTTGTATCGAGGAGTCAGTTGATCTCCATTCCGACTGCTTTTGCTCTTGGTTCAAATAGTTGTCGTATTGTCTGCTTTAATGGCCTTGCGTCTGGGTTCATGTTGAGTGAGTGCTCGGCAAATTACCTGGGAACCCTTGGCATATCCGCTGGACACCAGGCGAAGATTTCCCAGTGCTCACGGAGGAATTCGACGAGCGCGAGTTTCCATGTGGAACTCAAGTTGTTGGCGATGAGGGCCATCTTGATTGGGTCCGTTGGGTGGACCTGGACATTCTTTGTGTGCACCGACGAGTCGAAGGACAGGTCGGGTGAGCTTGGCCTGCTCAGGCGAGGCAGACTGTTATTTGTCGACTCCTTCAGTATTGCGAGTTCCTCTTGCATGCCAAAGGACTGGGATATTCTGTTGAATTCCCTATCACAGCTGTCGGACCTCTCGAAGCTTCCGTTGATTGTGATGATGCCATTCGGGCCTGGCATGTTCATCTGCAGATAGGCGTAGTGTGGCACTGCCATGAACCCTGCGAACGCGACACATCCGAGGATGCAGTGGTATTGTGAGGGCCAGTCGATGACTTCAAAGTGGATGCCTTCCCGCCGAAAGTTTTGCGGCATGCGAAGATGACGTCGAGGTTGATTTTGCCCAGGGGCTATACGCCCTTCCCTGGGACGATGTCGTGGAACATCATGTCTGAAACCTCCATGCAAGTCAGAGGGATCCTCATCGCGTGCAAGGTACTTGCGAACATGAGGTTGATTCCGCTCCCGCCATCCATGAAGACGCGACTCTTATCGAAGCCCCCGATCTGCGCCTCGAGTACAAGGGGACAGTGGCCTGGACGAGGAACTTGGAGCGGGTGGTCACGCTTGTCGAAGGTGATGTAGAACTCGCTTCCACTTAGGTACTCAGTGGTGGAAGGTGGAGAATTTATCGCCAAATTGACTTGGCAAGTGATTACCTTCTGCATTCGATTCGAGGGACGCCCTTTTTGGTTCATCCCAATGTTGCCCACGGCTCGCGGGTACGGCTCGCCTCCATGATGCTGGACTGGTGCAGCCGCGGGTGGTGGTGGTCCGGGCGGTGGTGGAGGAGCTGCATGTGCCGCAGCGCCTGGGGAGGCTCCGTAGCTCTGGTTGATCGTGTCGCGATTCATTTGAGCCAGGCCTTCGTGGAGCTTGAGGAACTCGTGGCAGTCCTTTAGGAGGTGGCTGGACTTTTTCTTGCCGCCGTGCTTGTCGATGTAGAAGTGCACGTTGCATGGTCCGGACAGTTTGTCCTGGATAGATGTTACGGGTGCCTCTTCGCGAGTGCGGCGCTGCCACACCTGTGTGGTTTTACTGTTGTCGCGGTATCCGCCGCTGCGATATCCGCTGTTGTGGTTGTCGTCGCGTTTGTTGGTGTAGCCGGCTGTGACCATATTGAATTTGCCGCGGTCCTCGTAAACGCGCATTCGACGTTTTCCTCGGTGGTCGCGTCTGCGCCCAAGGTCATCGTTGTTGTTGGAGTAGGTGCGGTTTTTTACTAAATCTTCTATGTCCATCCACCGGTTCGCGATTTCCATGAAGTGGTCGATCGTTTTGGGCTTCGAGCGGCCCAGCTCCTCCGTGAGCTCTATACGACAAACGCCGCCGTTGAACGCGTCGATTGCACGGTCCTCCGAGATGTTTTCTGCGGAGTTCTTGATGATGGACCATCTCTAGATGTACGAGCACAGCGACTCGCCAGATCTTTGCTGGCAGCCTCTCAGTTCTTGATAGATGCGGGTCTTTTATAAGTGCCCTTGAAGTTGCACACGAAGTTGTAGACTAGATCTTCCCAGCTGCGAATGGATCCACGTGGGAGGTAGCTGAGCCATGTGAGAGCGACGCCCTGCAGCTATAGCTGCAGGCATTGCATGGCCGTGCTCCGACTCCCGCTGTGCAGCCTGCCAGAGGAGATGTGATCCTCCAGCCAAATCTTTGGGTCCTGTAGGCCAACAAATTTTGGGTTCTCCGAGGGGAGTCTGAACCCTTTAGGAATTCGCTTTTGCCTGATGGCTCTGCTGAAGCATCTGGCACCGCAGAGCTCTACCTCATCGTCTTCTGAATAAGTCAAGCGAGCGCACCTTGCACGCATTTTGTTGACCTTGTGCTGCGTGATGTCATCACGCGTGTCGTAGTCGTGATCATGTCGCCATGAGAAGCGACGTCAAGACAGGTTGTGGCTACCATTGCTAGATGAGGGCAAGGAGTAGCATTTGGCCAGAGCTTTTCTTTTCTTCGGCTCTAGCGTTGGCTCTTTGTCGAGGGCAACGTCGATTAGCCCCAGACCCGTGATCGTGGATCGGTGTGTGGCAGCTCGTGGATCTCCAGCCGGTGGCTGGTTGTTGAGGAGGTACATGGTGGCCACCGTCACCGCGGCTTGTGGTGTCTTCGGGAGCATGTTACCTTGCATATCCACCATCATAGAGCTGAAGTCGAGGACTTCCGCGGCTTCTACGCATTCTTGTTCGGTGAGGTGGGCCAGTCGATATCGCCTTGTTGGCTTGGTACTCGTTGCCCTTGGAGGAGGATCCTCCGTGGGAGGAGAGCCCAGCTCGCCGAAGGCTCGACTCGTCCGCCGCCTTTCTACGCGCCTCGAGTTGCGCGATTACTTTCTATTGGCGCTTGAATTCTTCCTTTAGCAGCCAATGGTAGCCCATCAGCATGTCCTGCGAGGTGTTGCGGGTAGATGATTACCCTGTAGAGCTTCTCGATATCGGGCCCACTCATTGTCGTTGAGCTTGATCAGCATGCACTCTCCGGTGTTCTCATTCACCGTGAGCGACGGTTCTCCTCCCATCCTATTATTAGTGGGTGCCCCGTTGGTGGGGCCACCATTGGTAGGCCACCGTTTGGTATACCGCAGTTGGGCGGTCCAGTGCCAGTGCCGGCGTTTTCACGATTCACGCCGGTGTCGCCCGTGTTGATGAAGGTGCACATGAAGTGATTGGGGAAGCTGTTGCTCCCACAACTTTTAGATCCAGATCCGTAGGCTCCATCTTCTGTGGCTAGGTCACCCAGATCGGATCCGCGACTATTGTCATTATCCGTGCTACCAGTTGTTGCCGGGGTGTTGAGCTCGCTGAGGGTGCCAATTGGTGGCGGGAACCATGATGCTAGAGAAATCGTGGGTGCCGTCGATTGGTCGGGCATGTGAAGCATGCCCAGTTGACCGACCTGGAAGAGGAAGCTCCTGATCGCCAGGCTGATCCCATCGCCTACGGACTCGAAAGACGAGCGAGTGGCCGACGTGTGGACGGTGAAGTCGAAAGAGCCGAAGAGCTAGCGATTCTCCGCTATTGTAGAGTTGTAAATCGCGGTTGATGGGGCTGAAGAAGCCGTGACATCAGCACTCCAAATTCCCACAGACAACGCCAATCGATGAGGGTTTAACTCGCCAATGCCCATTGTTATGGACTTGGGTTTTGGAGAAGGAGGGAGCGCTGGAGGCATCAATCGGCTAGCAAACAAGCACACAGGGACGCAAGGTTTACCCAGGTTCAGGCCTCATAGAGGTCCCTATTCCTGCTTGTCTGCACTTGGAATTATCGAAGGAATCGAAGATTACAGGGGTGCGCAGATGCAATCTGGCGATGGTTGTGGAAACTAGGGTTGTGATTGTCCTCCTCGATGCCCCCTCCTAGCCTTTATATAGATAGGCTAGGTCTCGGGAAGCAGGTCAAGTTGGTTACATATTAGGGTTCGCCCCGTTGAACTTTCTATCTTAAGCATCTTCTTGCGTCGCAAGCAATCAAAGAGTTCGTGGGTCACCTGAATCCTGCATTGGGCCTTAGCAACGTCATGGGCTTCTGCCGTATTTGGACCATATATGCCAGGCTCGAGTACCTGTATGGTATACCCATGTCAATGGCTGAATTAGAAGGTCTTGGGCTATAATGAGGCTGGATAGGCTAATTTCTTGGGCTCAATAGTTAAAATCCCAAGGTACGTGTTGGGGCTCAACCGGATTCGAAACAAAGATGTCAACAATGAAACAAAGGTATAAAATATGAGTCACCCTACTAATTGTGCTAATTCTAAGTTGTAACCTAGTAGTTGTAACTTGTTATGTTAAGGCACTAACGTCACCCTACTAATTGTGCTAATTCTAAGTTGTAACCTAGTAGTTGTAACTCATTAAATTCCTAGTTACAACCTAGTTGAATAAATGTGTAACCCTCATGTTGCACGAATCGCGAGGTAAATCCAATGGCGAGAGAGGTGACTCTTGAGAACTGGCAAATCCGATAAAATATTCATGGATATTTTGTGAAAATTGTGGACAAACACCCCGTGCCCGCCAAAACTTTCTGCCGAGACCCCGAACTTTCGTAAGTGCACCCTCAATCGAGCGACCAACCCTTGTCTCTTCAAAATTTTGCGCCGTTCTTATGGGAGATCACTAGATTATAACCAGGACGCAAACTTCTTCATGCCTTAAAAATACTTCTCGATTCCTTTCTATCAATAGTGTCGGCCTACCACCATTGGCCACACTGTTGTTCACGACACGCACCGGCCGACGGTCAACTGGGCGATTCCCACGCTTCGCCTGCTAGATTCAGGCACTAGACATTCTTCTTGGCTTTGGTTGGTTCTCCACCTCTCCTAGAAATAGTGAAAGCTTGTGACCATGTACATTTACACGGTGCTTGCATATTTGGGTAGGTACGTTCTTTAGGTAAATCTATAGCAAAGCTCTGGGCAGAAGAGTTGGAAAACATCTTAAAAAGGACTTGGCAGAGATCCTGTGCAAAGTTTTGACCTGATATATTCCCCATCCTTCTTTGATATGATGGATCATTTGGCTGTTGATGTACCTGACGAGGAAGTACTTAGAGGTACAACACAGTATAGATGGATGTACCCTGTAGAACATCGACTTTGCATTTCCAAGGAGCAGGAGGATATTGGTAGACAGTTTGATAAGTGAGTGTTATGCAAAGAGATCTTCACATATAATATAGACTGTAGAAAAGTTAGATATATTCACATGTATGACTTGGCTATGTTTTGTAGGTTCTTCGCAGAAATAAAAGTACAAGCAAATTTCGTTCCACCAATAAAAAGACCGGATGGACTAAGATCTAAGGATCATGTAAGACGCTCAAATTGCACTGTGAATTGTCTATGAATTGTCCAGATCGGATAACCTCTTGTCTATTTTGTAATGCTAGATTTTGGAGCTTGAATTTCTGGCCCTTATATGTGGTCCTGATAGGAGTATAACAACAACTTCAGCTTGCATTTCCAACAGTGTCTACCATAACGTCGATGTACCTTCTATGGAGACTGGCGCAACTAGAGGTTGTCTTGATGAACCTACACTGGATTGAGTTTAGACTTGAAATCCCGCACTTGACATTGTCATCCCAAGGAAAATAAGGTTGTGGATCTAGTAATAATGCCTTCTATAGAACAAGATGCCGAAGGTGATGATTTCCTATAGCAATCCCTGCCATTCTGTGACTTGTACGAGTAGTTATCGTAATATAATTGAATTGCATGTCCCTCTCTATCAATGAAAATGGCATATCTTTTGCCTTGTTTCAAAAATAAATAAGTATTTGCATGTCTCCTTGTGTTAGTCGATGCAAAGAATATACTATTTTCTATTCAAGTCATGTGAACAAATATGTTTGTATGTAGAGACATAAATGCAGATTGGGTGACAAAATTAGCATAAAATTGCCAGATCAAGAACACAAGCATAATGGCATTACAAGAAAAGGAACATAACCATCTTTTCACCGTGCTTGTGAAAAGGAGATGAGCAAGGAACCACGCCTGCAAGTGGCAGAGGCCAATTCTCGTGCAGCTCAGCTAGCATAGCTTAGAAAAGCATACAAATCATAAGAAAGAAAGATCTGCTTCACAATTCACCACCTTCAGGTGCAATAGTCTCTACAAACTGTAAAACCAAATCACCACCTCCTTTAGGTGGCACGATGATTTCGGGAGCAAGATTGGCAGCTCCAACAATAGCGCCAACACTAGTAGCATGAGTCTCCACAATAGGTGAACTATCGAGCACCACAATGCATTTCAAGGCTCTTCACTGCCAGCTCTAGCCGCACAAGTCTCCACCGATGGTAAAACCAATCCATCATCTGGCACGATGATGGCAAGTGCAGGCTCATCAGTACCAGCTACAGCTGCAGCTGCATCAGTCTGCACAGAAGGTAAACAAGGTGGCGTGTTAGGTGTAGCAATATTACATCCATTTTCTACTCCGTCATTAGGAAATTGAGAGTCTTCTTCAACTTTGTGCTTCTGAAGTTACAAGATAAACATAGATTATAGCGAAAGCATCATCGCGGGACGACAAGAACATATGTCATTCTACTGATTTACCTTGTCATCTAGGATAGCAGAAGTCACAAGATTGGAACCTATTTCATTGAGAATTCTCTTTTTCGCTCCTTCCCCTATCTCCTTCTGAAGTAAGTTGAAATATTGATTACATGATGTTGATTGTCATATATATGCAAATGTTCAAAAGTTTGCGCTGTCGAACTAACAACTTTGAACGGATCCCCATTGTTCTTAGTTATGGAATCTAGCCAGAAAACAAGCTTATATGCAATCCTAGTCTACAAAAAAGGATGCATACCCAAGATAAGAACTACTCTACACATGACAATGCTTCGCAATCGACAATAAAAATTTAACTGCATCATCTACTCTATCATGTATGTTTGGAGCGAATCCAAATACACGCGTTTCACATAAGCTAACACATCTTATATTATGAAACAGAGGGACTAGGTATGAGTGTGCTAGTATTTCAGAAACCGACATTGCTTCCGCGAGACAGGGATGACGGATGTGCCACCACCCTATAGAAGGTTGCCGCGCCGATATCGCCACCACCTGTAGAGGATGGTGCCGAGGAGATAGTCGGCAACAATATGGAGCGAGAGTCCAGGGGGCGGTAGTGGATGGGAAGAAGGGATTGAGTAAAAGAGGTTGTGTGTGTGTAGGGGAGGTCGGTGAGGGAGTTAAATCCAGCTTGTCTCAGAAGGAACACGCTGCCACGTGCACCGGCATGTGCAAAACTCCCTTTGTCTCTTATGCGGCGGCTACTGATAGTAGTACTCCAGCTAGCTTCATCCAGTTCTCTAGTACTCCTACTAGTAGACCTTTACTACTAATACTAGGTAGATAAGCAGTACTTGTTTAGCAGAAGAAAAAACTAGACTAGCACACCGTCATACAGTATTGCGTTGTCAAATCACTGGCAATACCATGATGAGTGACATGTTTTTACTAGTAAACCTTGAAAATCCGTGTTACTTCCATCGCATGCAGTTTCTCAGTGAAGTACCAACACGTCCAACTTAGGTAGTAGCTTTTACAGGACCAAAACTGCAGTGAAAAAGAAACAAAACTATGGACCTGTAAGGAGTAATACTAATAGTACTACTATTATACAACATTGTGGAAGAAATTATGTAGTAGTAGAGTAGAACTATACTCCTAGCAAGGTTCTTTTACAAGCTTGGTGAAATATACATACTGGAGAAACTACCAAGTGTACAAAAGGGGTTTCATTATATCTAGTATTTTACAAGCTGTACCGGGTGCAAAACTAAATGCGGAGTACTCGTACATCAGCTAAAAATCAGCCAAAAGAAAGAGTTCAACAAAAGGCTGAGACCAAATGAGTTATCTTTGAACAACCTCGTTCCACTCCAAGGCGTTTGAGAAGTTTGGGATGAACCAAAACGTAGTCTTCGACCATATCCAGCGAGTGTTGGTGTGGACACCAACAGTTGTGTCACCATTAATACTGAAGTGGCAAATTTCAGGACACGGCCTATACTCGTAGCCAATTTCTTGGTGTGATGTGTAAACACGGTTCCTTCTCGTCAGATGTCCTGTTAAATCATTTACATCGCCTACTGCAATGTTAATCAGATAGTTTACGCCTAGGAAAAGAGAATATGATCCAAGGTCAGTAACCCTTTTCCATTAGTTAGCTGCAATTAACTGGCTTGTGTCCATCGAGAACACCATGCACTCAAACCCAGAAGGATAGGTGCGAACGGTGCGACCATAGTGAACAACACTAGTATCATCAGCAATTGCATTGCCTGAGATACCATATGTATAGACCAGAGGAAGTCTTGAACCGCCAGTAGATCTTACTAACCACCACCTACTAGGATCATCCTCCACATCATCCTCAACAAACCCATGTGTCAGGTAAAGCACATCGCGTGGCGACTGGAAAAGGAAAGGACCTTTGAAGGGAAAGGAAATATAACATGGAAATAATACTTATATTGATCTGACATTGTAGAAGTTGATATACAGTACTATTTTCAAAAATCTTGATTATACTTAAGATGTTTGATTGCGTAAAAAATGCCAACCTAGGGAGATGCTATGGAAATTCTAATTCTTTTTGAAATGGGGATATGCTATGGAAATTCTCCTACAGACACGGTTTGATTCGTAGGATCAAGTGAAATAGGAAATAATCATATAGGATCTTGCAATGTAAAGTACATAGGGAAAAATCAAGGTTGGATCCTACAAGATTTTGATGTGTTATATACCAAAGGAAAACCAACAAGGATTATTTCTAGGAGGTTTAATATCGTATCTTATCTTATATTAGCTTACCAGTATATAGTGTATGAATAACTTTGAATACTGACTGTTGGATCAGGACTTGCAAATCCCAACATTGCCAGCCGCTGGATCTTCTTTTCCATTCTAGCATCTACTTGAAGATTATATTGATAGTCTTTAGCACAATGAATGCTATGCACAATCCTCAAAACAAACTTCTCCATCATTCTAGAATCTTGTCCTTTATTTCTCAAGACCATATTAACAAAATTTCTAAGTACTAGTACCTAATAAATGTTGACTTCTACATGATACAAAATACAAGAACTAAATATGCACCCATACTTTATAGATGTCGATCAAATTTCTAATTTTTTGAGCTTTACCTAGTATTATAATTCTATATAGTGATGATATGTCATATGTCTAGTCTATGAGTCTCACGTAAGTACTAATAGTAGATACCATATTTTCCATGGATGTACTAGTACTAGGAGACAAGGCAATACTATTAGCAGAACTCAATCCTATGAATCAAGTTACTTATATGTAAGAAAACTTAGTAAGGATTGCATTCCTTTGAAATTCCTAGGGAATTCGTACGAATCAAAGAGGCTAAAATTCCTATGAAATTCCTACTAACCAATAAAAGTTCAGAAAAAATAGCTTACATCGATTCAGGAATAATATCTGAGTCTCACATAAGTGATGACCCACAAGTATAGGGGGTGTATCACAGTATTTTCGAGGGAAGTGAAACCCAATTTATTGATTTGACACAAGGGCAGCCAAAGAATATTTATAAGCCTTAACAACTGAGTTGTCAATTCAGCTGCACCTGGAAACAATCTTGCTCACAGCAGTTTATCAGTAGCAATAGTTTTGTAGTAGGAATAGCAAAGTAGCAGTAGTAAAGTAAAGGCAGCAGTAACAATAGCGACAAACAGTAGGATTCGAGTGCGGTAGGCATAGGGATGGATGGACGGGAGTTGCGTGGACAAGACAATTCACATAGTAATCAGAACACAGGGCAATTGCAGATAAATAAAATAAAGCATCCAAGCACTCGACAATCCTAGGCATGTGTTCCATATATAGTCATACGTGCTCGCAATGAGAACTTGCACAACATCTTTTGTCCTGCCAGCCCGTTTGTAGTGGGACCTCAAGGGAACTACTGGCAATTAAGCTGCTCCTTTTAATAGAGCTTCGAAGCAAAGCATTAACACTCCATGAACACATGTGATCCTCACATCAAAGCCATTCCCTCCGGTTATCCCGATTTCTGTCACTTCGGGGCCATTGGTTCCGGACAACAATGTGTGTATACAACTTGCAGATAAGACCATAAACAATACTATCATAATGAATCAATAACATGTTCAGATCTGAAATCACGGCACTCGGGCCCTAGTGACAAGCATTAAACATAACAAGTCGCAACAAAGTCATAAAGCACTTATAGAAGATACTAGGCACCATGCCCTAACAATCTGATGCCATTACATGAACGATCTCATCCAATCCCTACCATCCCCATAGCCTACAGCGGGGGATTACTCCCTCATAGATGGGGGAAACATGGATGGTCGATGGAGAAGCGATGGTGATGATGATGGCGATGATCTCCTCCAATTCCCCGTCCCGCCAGGGTGCCAGAACGGAGTTTCTGGTGCTGTTTCGTGAAATATGGTGGTGGCGGCGGAGCAGAACTCCTTCTGGAAAAACGTCGACCCCCCCTGAGTTTTTAGGTCAGAAGGCAACTTATAGGCGAAGAGGGAGACCAAGGGGGAGTCTGGGGCGGCCAGACCACCCCCTGGCGTGGCCAGGCCCAGCCCGCGCGGCCAGGTGGTGTGGTTGGGCCCCAGCCCCACTCCGTCTCATATTATGGCTCCAGGAGTCTTCTAGTGAAATAGGATTTTTGGCTTTTGTCCCGTCCAATTCCGAGAATATTCATTTTCTGACTTTCCTGGAACCAAAAATAGCAGAAAACAGGTAGTTGGCACTGTGGCTCTTGTTATTAGGTTAGTCCAAGAAATCATATGAAAAGTACTCCAAAGTGTGGACAAAACACAAGAAAGTAGATAAAACCAGGCATGGAACATCAAAAATTATAGATACATTTGGAATGTATGAACATCCCCAAGCTTAACTCCTGCTCGTCCTCGAGTAGGTAAGTGATAAAAAGAAAGAATAATTTTTGAGGTGACATGCACCATCATAAACTTGATCAAAGTATTTGTAAAACATTCAAAGCTGGGATCATAGTACTTCAATCATAACATGAAAGACAAAGTTCTAGCAATAAGACAAAGAGATTATGATGCAACATGAAAATGCACAAACAAAAGATTCTTGAATAACAATGCTTTGCAAGACGTTTGTTTGTTTCACATAAAGAAAACATAGCATAGTGGTATTCAGATTGTCCCTCATAGAGTAGCAAACATAAATGCATAGGACACCTTCGAAGTTCATAAGAGTGACTAGATACAAATAGTTTAAAACAAGCAATATCAAAGTTATCCATCAATCAACAAGTCTTGGAACAATGAACATAGAACTAAGAATGGCCACTATGCTCTTAAAGTAGGTGCATCAAGATAGAAGGTGGAGACTCAACATAAAAGTAGAAGAAAGGCCTTCCTAGAAGGAAGTAGGGATTCAAGTTTCATAAAGAGCTTCTAAAAATTATGGTACTTATTAGCTTTCAGCTCTCATTGCCCCTATCATAAGCATCTTGAAGTGATTAAGGTTAAAGTGAACAAACTATGGTGTATATGCTTGACGAAGTATAAGTTGGAAATCTCATGTCCCTTGAATACGAGGGCCGCTCCTCATGCTACTCAAGTTTAGTCACCAGTAAGTTCTTGTCATCGTAAGTACATGTGTATCATAGAGAACTGCCAATGGGGTACCCCTTGCCCGATGATACGGAAGAATCCCCATATCAAAATAACAAGGCAAGCAGAGAACGAGCATCTCAGCAATCTTCTTATTTACCATGGGAATATGGTGCTTTTTTCTCTCTTTCTCTTTTCATAATCTTTTTTTTACTTTTCTCTTTTTTCTCAATATAGGACTCTTTTCTTATAAGCAGAATGCTTCATAGACACCTCATTATGGTTACGCTGCAGGTTTCCACCATGTCAGCATGGATTAGACCAGCGGCCAAGGCGTTTCTCTAACACATATACATAACTCCATGGACTTACAAGCTCCCCTTTCATTTCACACCGACGACATCCATAGACAAAAGAGCATGATATCAACTAGGTACAAAGTACCAGTGCAATGTTGAAAGCGTTACCCATGATAGCATGGTTCTGCTAATCCCCAACAAATAAGTGGAAGCATATACAACATAGACGACACAATGGTTCAAGTTTATTAAGGGCAAGAAAACTAAAGTGTGCCATCAAGTTCGTGAGAGCTTTAATCACTAGTTTTCTCATAACAAGTTTAATTTGGAAGGTAAACAAAAACATGAATATACTTGGAATAGCATATGCTAGTAGGTAGGTATGATGGACTGTTTGGAATAACTGGGTTTAGGGAGTTGGATGCATGAGTGGAACTCATACTTGGTTGTGGAGGCTAGCAAAAGACTAGGAGCGACAAACTAAGAGAGCAATAATGGCCATAATCATGCAGAGCGACAAAACATCATTGATCAAAGCATAAAGTGATACTAAAAGTTGAAAACTAAAGGATCATCAAGGCTTATGGTGACTTGGGATAGTCATAACATGGTGTGAGCATGCGCCAAGTCAACCCAAATAAAGCATCAAAGGAGAATACCATAATACTATGCTTTAATATGCTAAAACAATGCATGATTCATCCAAGGCACATTAAGAAATCTCAATTGTTTATAACAAGTCATGCTACAGCAAAGAATACCAAGAATAAAGCCAAAACAATATAAAGCATGGCATGACAAAGCATAGGCCACAGTCAAAAACAAGCTCTTTTTACAACATAAGCAAGAACTTTCCTACTCTTTTCCAAACCAAACCAAACTATTTGAAATCCAATGTATGAAAGAGGAGGTCCAACCAATTTATTCAGCAAACTAAGCAAACAAAGCAAACGAAAAACCAAAACGAAAAAGAAAAAGAAGACGCTCCAAGAACAACACAACTGTGCATGAAGCAATAAAAATGAAGTGTTTGGAAGAAACCTAGGATTTTTATTGATGAAGAAGGGGATGCCTTGGGCATCCCAAAGCTTTGACGCTTGTACTTCTTAATTATTTCTTGGGGCGACACGCGTGGCATCCCCAAGCTTGAGCTTTAGTCCATCCTTCATCTCATTACTCATTCCTTCCATACACCTGAAATTTTTCCTTCATACAAACTTCACACAATCTTTATTAGCAACATTAGTGCACTCAAGATAATAAGTCTTAAGGATCAGTTCTAACACCAATAAAACTTCCATTAAAACACTAGCTACTGTAGCACTTCCCTCAAAAATCTCAATTCCCCAAAAGAACAACAAAAGGAACCAACAAGAAGCAAATGCAGAAAATAGCAGAAATCTGTCAAAACAGACCAGCAGGTAAAGAAGAATTTTTTCGAATACCTTCTGTTGGTCAAATCAAAAAGTGTTGAACTAACGAAAGTTAGATGACAACCTGGGGCAGAAGCAAAAAAATTCACGCCACAAAAGGGGGTTTTGAGAAGGAAAATTCGCTCGAGAGAGCTCTCATACTTAGAAAATTTTGAGTCTTTCGAACCCCCCGACGGCACTTAGTATATATATACCATAGCAAGCAATACTTCGCAAAAACAGGGGAACCTAATAGGACGGAAAATCCTAAGTATAAAGCTACTCATGGCATACCAGAAAACCGCACTTGCGAAAATAGTAATAGGAAAATCTACTAAAGACCTACACATGCATACTACAAGATTTGAAGAGTAAAACATGCATAGCCAAATTCTGGGACATAATATGTACAAGTGGTGTAACTTGCCTTGATCCAAGCAGCACTCTACACAGCAGTACTCCTCAGCGCACTCCGAGCAATCTAACGAAACACAAACATAGATTCAATCACAATTTGCACAAAACAATGTCACGAAGGTGAATATGCTTGCATGCAACATGGTAATATGCAAGGATGGATTCAAATTTGACCAAGGGTTTTATTCGGGAGTGTTGTTGAGTTGGGGATGTCATTAGAGTCGATTCCCCATAGATTTTTAAGTATTTTGGGTTAATACCTAAATAAACAAGCTCATAACTAGATCTACAACTCCAATCTTGCTCGAAACAGATCTGAACACTCTAAGCAAGTTGTAACAATTTTCCATAGAAGGTCTCGTAGATACAAAGCCAATGCAACAAGAATCAACTAAAACGGATCTACGGATAAAATCCTAGAATTAAAATACTCTAATCTAAACTTTAAATCCTACTGCAATATTGCTGTAGTAAAACAGTAATATTATTGTAGATGTGTGTTCTACTCAATCTTACGAATCCAACGGTATATTATTCGCAGTTTTGGCCAAATATTTGAATTACTATGAATTTTACAAGGTTAAAGTAGTTTCTGCCTATTTTAAAAGTATTTACAGGGGCGGCCACGCAAGCGACAAGTGACGGCTCGGGATTGGTCAAGCGGGGGCGTGCGGTGCTAACGCAGCGAGGACGCGACGCTGACATGGGCGTGCCACACGACGGGACGCGGTTGGGCGATACCCCTTCGCTGGGACGGGCTGATCTACACCACAGGATCGAGATCTAATGGAGGGGGGCGGAGGAAGCTCACCGTGGCCGCGATGACTTGACAACGACGACGACGGGCGGCGGCGGCGCGTCGGTGGCGATGCTCGGCAGCGTTCTGGCGAGCTCCCGGTTGTGCGAATCGGACGAAAACGTGGCCCTCCTCCTCGCGTCCCTCTGGTACAGACAGCGACGGTGTTCTCGCCCTTGGCTCGTGGTGAAACTCCGCCGATCCCTCACGTCTCCGGGAAGACTCCGACGACAAATCGGTGGCGTCACGGGGCTCTGCTCAAGGAAAAAAAATATGAATCGAAGTGGTACTAAATGGGGAAGGCAGAGAGGGAGAGAGAAGGGGAAGGGGCGGTCTCGAACCCGGTCCGGCGAGCTCAGTGGTGGCGGCTCCGGTGAGATTCGCTCCGAGCTACATGGCGGCAGCCCGGTGGCAAACGGCGGAAAAAATAGGGTTTTGGGAGGCGTGCTGAGGGGGTTTAATTAGGCGGTCTTTCTTGGCACGGGGGCTGTGGAGTTCGTTCCGATTTGGCCGGAGGAGGTTGGCGCCGACGCGGTCGTGCCCGTGCTCAACCTCAACTCGTCGAGGGAGAGGGATGACGGGTGGGGCCCGCCTGTCGGCAGCTGCGGGCGCGGGAGGGCGGAGCTGGGCCGGCCCACGCGCTATGCGCTGCCCACTCTGCCAGGCGCGGCGGCGATTAGGTCGCGGGCTGGTCTAGCTGGCCCGCTAGGCTAGATCCCCTTTTTTTGTAATTCATCTTTTTATTTTATGTTTCAATATTTGTCTAATAACTTTTGCAAACGGACTCCAATTTAAATGAGACCGGTCTCTAAAAATTTGTAAAAAGGAGAAGATTAGTATGGGTTTATCAAATAAGACTTCTGCAAGGTTTATGAGGATTGATTTTGTTTAACCCCTTTCTTTGCCTTTATATGACTAAGGGGTTTAGGAAAAATATCTGATGCAGTTTTTATTGTGTGATGCCATGATGCAAGGATATGATGCATGCTTCTAGTAACATCTGCAATCATAAAATTTGGGATGTTACAGATATGCGGGGAGGGGAAGTGGCAGTTGATATGGAAATATTGGGCATGTTGTTTATTGTTCGAGATGTGGGATATGCTACGTGCAAAATTCCAGGGCAACCTATCTTGCATGTTGGACCCACGTCGATGTGTCATCCATGCCTGCGCAATTTCAACGTCAATCCTGGTTCAAGACTTAAATCAAGTAGAATTGAAAAGTTTGGGCATAACATTAATGACTAAATTGAAGCACCGTAAGAATAGTTAGTGTATTTATCTCTGGTCCATGTCATAGAAATGAATAATTACATAAAAGTCGTAATAAACCCCTAAATACTTGATAATAACATTAGCAACAAACTTAGTTTACATCCAAAATGCATCCTTCCTAGTACCAAAAGAGAACCTACATGCGACTACTACTAGTAAACTAGAGTAGTAAAATAGTACTACTAGTAGTACTATTTATCTACTAATACACCATTACAGTCTTGATTATCAATTGTAGTTTAAGATTATTTTTTCCTGTCGATGCAAATCCAGAAAGATACATGCGTGGACTGTCCAACCTTCATCAGGAACCACGGCGGCACCCCGAGGTAGGTCCTGAGCTTGTCGGATGGGAAGTTGGCTAGTGACAAGCTGCTCGTCATCTCAATGACTACATTAAGGCTCTCGACCATTGAGAATCTGCTGACCCCGGCGGGCTAGGCGCACACAGTTTCACCGTGTACCGCGACCACAAGAACCTATCATGCCTGATGCACACCAAGGACATGACGGCGGCCGGGCCGAGCGCGCTGATGGTCAGGCCGAACATGGCATCGTCATCCCCGTACATGAAGCGTGTGAATCCCCTCGTGCTTGTTGGTGGTGGAATCAGGATGAGGCAAAAGAAGGCGCTGCAGTAGATGTCCCTAGTTACTATGACCCCGTGGGCCTCCTTCATATGGGGAAGGAGACCTACGGGCGAGACAATGAAATCACAGGCGGGATCCATGTAGGAGCACGGGCTGTGCGAGCACAAGATCTTGTGCTCGTCGAGCTTGTCGAAGGCGACCAAGGTAAAGCAGCCATCGTAGGGGCACTCAATCATCGCCTCAGACTCGATGGCGTCCATAGTAGCCGGCTCATGGTCGAATCCGCTGACTCGGTACATGAAATTGTGGGAGTGGTTACAGAGGGAAGATCGGCTCGCCGACGTAGTACCCACCGGCCCGAAACCCAGGTTGGGTGGGTATACTGAAGAGTATAATGATTGAGTTTCGTGATGTACTGGTACTATTTTATAGGAATACACTAGGCATCGGCACACCCGCGGCAGCTGAGGCTCTGCACTTGGCCATTTTGTATTAGACAGTGTCCACACGTGTACATGCTTTGTCAAGAAAAAGGTTGCAAAAAGTTGACAGGTGAGTAAAGCAGGTGTCACGTTGTACTGTACCAGATAGTACAGTACAGAAAGAGGGAGAGACAGAGGCAAGAAGATCCACGTGAGAGGCAATAAGATCTACTCCTGGAGAGAGACGGAAAAGCATGTGGCTTGATGCAGGGTGTACAATATTGTAGGTGAGAGACCAAGGACTGTATGCATGTCTTCGACACTAACCTCTAATTAACTTTTTTGGTCTTATCAAATTTAAATGGCCTTAATAATCCCAGACAGAGGGAGTACTAGTACTAGTACTAGTAGTACATCATAGAACAAATCAGACAAACTAGTATTACATTTATAAGTGGTAGTTTTTTTGAGAAATTATTATTATTAGTAGTACTTAGATATGTGAACAACCAATCCAAGCTACTACTCCAATAGAGAGTACGATCACTCTGTTTTATGGATTCTTGTTTACTACTACCTTTGTTTGGGATTATAAGGGCCGAGAGCTTTTTTATATTGTTTGAGATTATAAGGTCTAGCTCATTTATTAGTTTCTCTTATACAATACATGTTCTCTTTTTCTACCCACTTCTCTCATGCACGTAAAACTATTGGTGCATGCATAGTAGATTAATGAGAGAGAGTTACGGAGTGTCTTGGTCTTAGCAACTTGTCCCTTAGGACTAATAATCCTTAACAGAGGTAGTACATACTGGTAGTAAAAGCTAGAATGTAGATTATTTCAGAACAAATTTTCGCTCTACAATATCTAGAATATGCGCAAACCTCAGAAGACACTTCATTGCTTAGATTCAGGGATCTTGTGCTAAATGCATGGACTTGGATGCAATTTTCATTTTTATGAGGTCCTTGATGTAACTTGTACTTCCACCGACCGCGTGTTAACTAAAGCACCTCGCTCCTACGGGACCTACCATAATTAAAAGAAAACTACACTGCCCCGATTATGAGATAAAGTGGACCATGGTTTCTTATAATTCCAAAGTTTCTAGAAATAGGATGTTTCAAGCTTCCCAGCTAACTTCGCACACTTTAGTGACTTTTTGCCCATTTAATGAAATTAGGTCTAACTTTTGCTACACAAGTAAGCGCAATTGATTTCTATTTAATTAAATGTATTTTCAGAGGTAGATGGGTGCATCTTCATGTAGTAAAAAATGTCGTTGGTGTTAGTTTCCAACTATCACGAAAGAATATTTAATTCTCAAATTTTCGAGTGATGACAAGATTGTTCTTTTATGTAAAGAAACTCCAAATAATATGGATCTAAATACAACAAGAAAAGTTTTCAGACATAAATAGTGGACCAACATGTTATACTGACGATACCCATGTTTTATGAGCTTTCAAACTTCCAAGCTAACTCTGCCACCTTGAATGACTTTATGCCAATTATATATTGAAATTAGGCCAAATTTGAACTACAAGTAAATTGTAGGTTGCTTTGAAAGTTGAATGAAAAATCTTTTGGAGGTACCCATTCGGGGGTCAATTAATATATCATTAACCACCGAGAGTTTTGACGACACGTTCAACTTCTTTCTAAGATTTTGCATCTTGATGGTTTAACAAAATTAGGTCAAACTTGAGATACAAGTAAGCGCGAAAGATCGCTCTTGAATTAAATGTCATATTTGAATGACTTCCTAGCTAACTTTGCCCATTTGAATGACTTTAGGTCGATTTATCGAAATTAGTTCAAATTTGAAACTACAAATAAATTATAGGTTGCTTTGAAAGTTCTATGAAAAAGCTTTTGAGGGTACCCATCGAGGGGTCACAATCAATATGTCAGAAACCACCGAGAGTTTTGACGATAGTTTCAACTTCTTGATAAGATTTTGCATCCTGACAATTTAACAAAATTAGGTCAAACTTGAGCTACAAGCAAGTAAGCGCGATAGATTTCTCTTGAAATAAATGTCTTTTCGGAGGTAAACAATGCTATCAGTGTGAGTTTCCAACTATTATGAATGAACATTCTCAATTTTCCTAGTGATGTCAGATTATTCTCTCCTCTAAAGGAAGTCGGAAGAATATGGATCTGAATGCCCCAAGCCAAGTTTTGACACATATATAGTGGACCAATATATTGTACTTAGGTCAAATTTGAACTACATACTACAAGTAAATTGTAGGTTACTCAGAAAGTTTTACGAAAAAGATTTTGGAGGTACCCATTGGGGGATCTCAATCAATATATGAGAAACAACCGAGAGTTTTGATAACAGATTTGACTTTTTGCTAAGATTTTGCATTATGACACTATTAAACAAAACTGGGTCAAACTTGAGCTACAAGTAAGCGCAATAGATTTCTCTTGAAATACATGAGTTTTTAGAGGTAGATGGCTGCATTTTCTTGTAGTAAACAGTGTCGCAAGTGTGATTTTCAAACTATCAGGAAAGAACATTCAATTCTTAATTTTCTGAGTGAGGACGAGCGAGGTTGTTTTTTTCTGTAAAGAAATATCTGAAGAATATTGGATCTCAATGCCAGAAGCCAAGTTTACCGACATGTATAGTGGACCAACATGTTGTACCAACGATTCCCATGTTTTATGACTTTTTAAACTTCCTAGCTAACTCTTCCCAGTTGACCGAATGAGTTTATGTCGATTTATCGAAATTAGGTCAAATTTGAAACTACAAGTAAATTGTAGGTTGCGTTGAAGGTTTTACGAAAAATATTTTTGAGGTACCCAACGATGAGTCACAATTAATATACCAGAAAACACTGAGAGTTTTGACGATATGTTCAACTTCTTGGTAAGATTTTGCATCTTGACAATTTAATGAAATTTGGTCAAACTTGAGCTACAAGTAAGCGCAATAGATTGCTCTTGAATTAAATGTATTTTCAGAGGTAGACCGTACCATCTTCTTGTAGTAAACAATGCCATCAGTGTGAGTTTCCGACTATTAGGAAAGAACATTCAATTCTACATTTTCCGAGTGAAGATGAGCAAGGTTGTTCTTTTCCGTAAATAAAAGTCCGAAGAATGTTGGATGTGAATGCCACGCCAAGTTTGCAGACATATATAGTGGACCAACATGTTGTACGAATGATTCCCATGTGAGCTTTCAAACTTCCTAGCTAACTCTTCCCATTTGAATGACTTTAAGTCGATTTATCGAAATTAGGTCAAATATGAAACTACAAGTAAATTGTAGGTTTTTTGTTTGAAAGTTTAACGAAAAAGCTTTTATTTTGGAGGTACCCATCGAGGGGTCACAACTAATATATCAGAAAACTACAAGAGTTTTGATGATAGGTTCAACTTCTTGCTAAGATTTTGCATCTTGACAATTTAACGAAATTAGGTCAACTTGAGCTACAAGTAAGCGCGATAGATTGCTCTTGAATTAAATGTGATTTCAGAGGAAGATGGATGCATTTTATGGTAGTAAGCAGTGGCGTGCGTGTGAGTGTCCAACTACCAGGAAAGAACACTCAATTCTACATTTACCGAGTGAAGACGAGCAAGGTTAGTTGTTTTATTCTGTATAGAGAAGTACAAAGAATGTTATGGGTTGCTTTGAATGTTCTATGAAAAATCTTTTGGAGGTACCCATCGAGCGGTTAATTAATATATCAGAAACCTCAAAGAGTTTTGATGACTGGTTTGACTTCTAGCTAATATTTTGCATCATGAATATTTTGAACACCTTTTTAAAATGATCAAATGAAAAAGGGAGAGAGGGGAAATGATTTTTCTATTCTCTATGCGCAACCTACAAGCTTGAGGTGCACCTTAGGCTTAAAGATACAAACTTTATTTTCTCCACGATGTATATGGTGAACCTTAGCGGATGCCACAGAGTAGGCCTTAAGGTGTGCTTTTGGACACATGTCTTATGCCCTTATTAGGGAAAAAGCAAATACTATAGTAAACTACTAGCAGTACTCATTTATTTGCTTAGACATATGCTCACCTCTGTCCACACGTTGTACATGCTGAGAGAATAAAACGTAGGCAGGGTCAGAGGACAGCATCAAAGAGGAGTTGAAGGTGGTTCGATGTCATAGGAAAGTTATGATGGGTTCCTGACACGAGGTACTTCTGCGGCCACTCTACTGGTAGTAAATTTCACGACCTATGCACGCAAAACAAATTGTGTGTTTTCTCTCTCCTTTGCTGCGTCTCACCATCCATCCTCCCTCTCTCCTCCCGTTTCCCCTCGCGCATCAGCCCGACTAATATCTCCCTCGTCCACAGCATGGTGTTGCGCACGTGTGCCTTGGTACGATGGCTCTGTGTCTCTAGCGTTATCGGCAGCCGCGTTGGTATGGAATAGGGATTATGAGTACATAGCAAGGAAACCACTTTGGTCCTTGGCGGCAAAAAAATTCAAACTTTTTTGGTTTTCAAAATTTTCACTTTCTTCCCAAACATCGGGAGGGAAGATTACTCAAAAGATCGACCATTCGCAGTACTTCTTATCTTATCTTTATCTTGTCTTATCTCTTACAATACCATACCATACCACTTTATAGTGTATGGATAACTTCGAACATTGACGGCTAGATCAAGACTGGCAAATCCAAACATTGCTAACCGTTGGATCTTATTTTCCATTCTTAGCATCTACAAAGATTCTACTGATAGTCTTGAGCACGATGAACGCTAGTATGTGCAAACCTCAAAACACACACTTCATTGCTCAATTTCAGGGTCCTTGTGCTAAATGCATGGACTTGGGTGCAATTTTCATTTTTATGAGGTCCTTGATGTAACTTGTACTTCCATCGACCATGTTAACTCTCAAGCACCTTGCTCCTACGAAACCTACCACAGTTATAAGAAAATGCAACCGCCCTAATTATCACACAAACTGGACCACTATTTCTTATACGTAATACCCAAGTTTTTAGTCCTAGGATTTTTCAAGCTTCCTAGCTAACTTCGCACACTTTAGTGAGTTCTTATCGATTAACAAAATTAGGTCAAACTTGACCTACAAGTAAGAACGATAGATTGCTCTTGAATTAAATGTATTTTTGGAGGTAGATGAGTTCATCTTCTTGTAGTAAACAATTTCATTGGTGTGAGTTTCCAACTATCAAGAAAGAAAATTCTTAGATTTCCGAGTGATGACGAGATGGTTCTTTTTTGTAAAGAAAGTCCAAAGAATATGGATGTCAATTCCATAAGCCAAGCTTCTAGACATATTAAGTGGACCAACATGTTTTACTTACGATTCCCATATGTTTTTTGAGTTTTCAAACTCCCTAGCTAAATAACTATGCCCACTTGAATGACTACATGCCGATTTATCAAAATTAGTTCAAACTTGAACTATAACTAAATTGTAGGTTGCTCTGAAAGTTTTACAAAAAATCTTTTGGAGGTACCGTACCCATTAGGGGGTCACAATCAATATATGAGAAACAACCGAGAGTTTTAACAACAGGTTTGACTTCTTGCTAAGATTTTGCATCATGACACTATTTAACGAAATTGGGTCAAACTTGAGTTACAACTAAGCGCGATAGATTTCTCTTGAAATATATGAATTTTCAGAAGTAAATAGTGTCTTCGGTGTGATTTTTCCAACTATCAGGAAAGAACATTCAATTCTCAATTTACCGATTGATGACGAGCGAGGTTGTTCTTTTCCATAAAGAAATGTCCGAAGAATATTGGCTCTGAATGCCAGAAGCCAAGTTTCCTGACATACATAGTGGACAAATATGTTGTACCAACGATTCCCATGTTTTATGAGTTTTCAAACTTCCTAGCTAACTCTACCAATTTTAATGACTTTAAGTTGATTTCTCGAAATTAGGTCAAATTTGAAGATACAAGTAAATTGTAGGTTTTGCTTTGAAAGTTTTACGAAAAAACTAATTTGGAGGTATCCATCGATGGGTCATAATTTATATATCAGAAAACAACGAGAGTTTTGACGATAGGTTCAAATTCTTGCTGAGATTTTGCATCTTGACAATTTAACAAAATTAGGTCAAACTTGAGCTACAAGTAAGCACGATAGATTGCTCTTGAATTAAATGTCATTTCATAGATGGGTGCATTATCTTGTAGTAAGCAGTGTCTTGGGTGTGAGTGTCTAACTACTAGGAAAGAACATTCAATTCAACATTTTCTGAGTGAAGACGAGCGAGGTTAGTTGTTCTATTCCGTAAAGAGAAGTCCAAAGAATATTGGATGTGGATGCCACAAGCCAAGTTGACATACATATATAGTGGATCGACAACATGTTGTACTTGTGATTCCCATGTTCTATGTGTTTTAAAGCTTCCTATCGAACCCTGCCCATTGGAATGACTTTATGTCGATATCTCAAAATTAGGTCAAATTTGAAACTATGAGTAAATTGTAGGTTTTGCTTTGATAGTTTTATGAAAAAGCTTTTTGAGGTACCCATCTAGGGGTCAAAATTAATATATTAGAAACCAGCAAAAGTTTCGATGATAGGTTCAACTTCTTGCTAAGACTTTGCATCTTGACAATTTAACGACATTAGGTCAAACTTGAGCTAGCTACAAGTAAACACCATATATTTCTCTTGAATTAAATGTCTTTTCAGAGGTAAATCGATGCATCTTCTTGTAGTAAATAGTGTCGTCAGTGTGAGTTTCCAACTATCAGGAAATACCATTCAATTCTGCATTTTCCGAGTGAAGACAAGCAAGGTTGTTCTTTTTCCTCAAGAAAAGTCTGAAGAATATAGGATCTGAATGCCACAAGCCAAGTTTATATACATATATTTTGGACCAACATGTTGTACCAACTATTTCCATGTTTTATGAGATTTCAAAATTCCTAACTAACTCTGCCCATTAGAATGACTTTATGACGATTTATCGAAATTAGGTCAAATTTGAAACTACAAGTACTAGTAAATTGCACGTGCCCTACAAGTGAGACTCAGATAATAGCCGTCCGACATATCATAAGTATATAAAATTATAATAGGTAAAGTGGGAAAATTTTAAATTTAATCAACATCTATAAAGTATGGGTGTATATTTGGTTCTTGTACTTTGTATATCATGTAGAAGTCAATGATTATTAGCTATCTAAAACATGAAAATTTTGGTATCATGGTCTAGAGAAACGAGGGGAAGATTCAAGAATGATGGAGAAGTGTGTTTTGAGTTTTGTGCATAGCATTCATTGTGATGAAGACTATCAATAGAATCTTCTAGATCTAGAATGGAAAAGAAGATCCAACTGTTGGAAATTGATCCAACGGTCAATATTCAAAGTTATTCATACACTATATAGTGGTAAGAAATTGTAGGTTGCTTTGAAAGTTCTACTAAAATGCTTTTGGGGGTACCCATCACGGGGTCACAATTAATATATCAGAAACCACCGAGAGTTTTGACGATAGTTTCAACTTCTTACTAAGATTTTGTATCTTGACAATTTAACAAAATTTGGTCAAACTTGAGCTCCAAGCAAGTAAGCGCGATTCAGTTATCTTGAATTAAATGTATTTCCGAAGGTAGATGGGTTCATCTTCTATTAGTAACCAATGTTGCCAGTGTGACTTTCCAACTATCTAGAAAGAACATTCTCAATTTTCCTAGTGATGACAAGATTCTTCTTAAGGTAAAGAAAGTCCGAAGAATACGGATCTGAATGCCACAAGCCAAATTTTCAGACATATATGGTGGTCCAATATGCCATACTTACGATTTCCCATGATTTATCAATTCTCAAATTTCCTAGCTAACTTTGTCCACTTGAATGACTTTATGCAGATTTATTGACATTAGGTAAAATTTGTACTTCTACAAGTAAACTATGTAGGTTGCTTTCAAATTTTTACGAAAAAGCTCTTGGAGATACCCATTAGAGGGGGGGTCAATTAATATATCAGAAACCATAGAGAGTTCTGATGACAGGTTCATCTTTTTCTAAGCTTTTGCATCTTGACAGTTTAATGAAATTAGGTCAAACTTGAGCTATAAGTAAGCGCGATAGATTGCTCTTGAATTTAATGAAATTAGGTCAAACTTTAACTACAAGTAATAAATTGTAGGTTGTTTTGAAAGTTTTATTAAAAAATCTTTTGGAGGTACCCACGGTTAATTAATATATCAGAAACTAAAGAGAGTTTTGACAACTGGTTCGACTTCTATATAAGATTTTGCATCATGAAAATTTTGAACACCTTTTGACAATGATCACATGAAATAGGGAGAGAGGGGAATGATTTTTCTATTCTCTATGGGTAACCCACAACCTTGAGGTGCACCTTAGGCTTAAATATACAAACTTTATTTTCTCCACAATGTATATGGTGAACCTTAGTGGATGCCTCATACTAGGCCTTAAAGTGTGCTTTTGTACACATTGCTGATGGCCTTATTAGGGAAAAATAAAATACTATAGTACACTAGTATTAGTACTCGTTTATTTGCTTAGACATATGATCACTTCTGTCCACGCGCAACACATGCTAAGAGAATAAAACGTAGGCATGGTAAGAGGGCAGTAGTGAAGAGGAGTTGTAGGCGGTTCGATGTCAGAGGAAAGTTATAATGGGTTCCTGACACGAGGTACTCCTACGGCCACTCTACTAGTAGTAAATTTCATGACCTACGCACGCAAAACAAATTGTGTGTTTTCTCTCTCCTTTGCTGCCTCCCACCATCCATCCTCCCTCTCTCCTCCCATTTCCCCTCGCGCATCGGCCCAACTGATCTCTCCCTCGTCCATAGCATGGTGTTGCGCACGTGTGCCCTGATACGGCGGCTCTCTGGTGTGGGCAGCCGCATTGGTGTTTAGTAGGGATAAGGAGTACATAGGAAGGAAACCACTTTTGGTCCTTGGCGGCAAAAAAACTCGAACATTTCTGGTTTTTGAAATTTTCACTTGCTTCCAAAACATCGGGATGGAAGGTTACTCAAAATATCGGCCATTCGCATTAATTCTTATCTTGTATTTATGTTTTCTTATCTCTTACAATACCGATAGCTCCAAATTTTATCACTTTTTACCATTTGTTTTCCTCTTGTTTGTTGCCATATTTCACTAAAGATTGCCCCTTTGCACTAATGTTACTGTCATAATTAGCGAATCCTTGGTTTCTTGTGATGGTTTTGAGGCAATGAACATTTATTGAATATCTAATAGCATTTATGGCATAATTACACTAGAATAAGCAAATCCCCAATTGGAGCAACTTTCACTGGAGGCATCCTGAATACCTAATGACCACTGGTATGGTCGGGGCGCGCCCGTACTACCCACCGGCGCCTTCCTTATATAAATGCAAGCAACTTTCGTGAAGGGAGAGAGACGAGAAGAACCACGGAATGAAAGTTACAGTCGCCACAAGCCATCTAGAGGGGAAGATCAGATCTAGAAGAGGAGAAGAACTTCACCTCGTTCCTCGACGATCTCCACCCTCTAAGCACACACTCCACCATCATTCCATCATTACTTAGAGAAAGAGAGAGATTGACACTTGTAAGATTAGGGTTTGCTACTTTGATCTACCTCCGGTGTGTATTTGATTAGATCTTTAATCGCTATTGTGGTTTTCTACAATAACTTTGGGATGATTATTATTGGCAATGCAATTATGCCTTTGATTTGTTTTCCTCTCATGTCTGAGTAAACCCCCATAGGCATGGGAGATGTAGGGGATTGGTGAGATGTGTTGTGCCTCCTTTAAATCCATCCATTTGTGATTGTTGTAATGTTTTATTTAAATAGTGAAAATGAATATCTATGTTTGCCTAATGCTTGTTATCTAATTTAAGGACCCAGGTACCTTGAGCCAAAGATCTCATAGGTATAAACTTGTATGCTAGTAATTCAGCGACCCCCGAGTGACATGGGCGATATCAAAGAAGAGCTAGCACTACTCGAGGACAACAAGGAACCATCAAGATTAAAGCCTTGATCTGGTCGCAAGACCTTAACTAATGCGCTGACCATGGCCATGGTAACAGGCAGATGGAACATTGGGATTTGGAAGAATTGGACACGAGGACACCTGGTCGGTATATGGGTTGCTTGCCTGTAGCATCCCATCTGTCTAACGTCTGTAATGCTACATGGTCTAATAATAAAATGCTACTTCCTACATATAATTTTTGCATCATAATTATATCATGCTCATGTCTTCATGCCACCTCGCATTTGAGCATCATATAAAACCCTTTTTCTTTTGGTTCTTATCTCATATGCATTTATTGATTGTATTTGCCTCTTGTTACATTGTAGTTGGTTCTTGATAAATGCTTGATGCCCAAGTTGAGTTGGGGACATATCTTTTATTAACTCCACCACCTTTCTTGTCACCACCCCATAATTCCACCACCCTACTACATGTGAGCTTTGCATTTTAATTGGTTTTACCTCTAGCTCATGTGAGTTGGGATGGATCCACTTCTAATTACACATGCTCCCATATATGCATCATGATGTTTTCACATTATTAATATGTGGAGACACATGGCCACCTTTGCATGCTATGTGAGTGGAATCCTTTTCAAGCCTCCATATGGATTGTTTTGAATGTATGCTTATGTTGGAATATTTTTGAGGCTATTATTCATCTAGTGGAACATACACACTAGCATGTCTAAATTATATTCAAATATGAGCATATGCCATCTACTCCACATGGAACATCCACCTTATTTATTTTGGCTTGGCCTTAGATCCATATGTTTGGAATGCATGTGAATAAATGCCATGTGAATTATTATTGTTTTCACAAGAATAAGCATGGCATTTAATGGATATGCATGGACCATGCAACTCACCACCATCTTGTTCTCCTTTGGTTTCCTTTTTTTTGAGTGGATCCTTTCTTTTGTGAGCTCCCCTTTTCTCTCTCAACCTCCTCATCTTGGTCTTAGTTTCCTTGCCATGTGCATCAAGATCCTCACCCTCTTACCATCTCCTCTCACCCTTGCTTGATCTTGCACTTGGCCAAGATACACCCCCTAACCCTAACCTCACCACCACCCCATGCTCTACCTCACCATGCCAAGGCACCACCCCCATCTACCCCCTCCTATCCTAGCTAACCACACCCATACCACCCTTTCTCTCTAACCCCCCTCTCTAACCCTAACCGGCCGAGCCACCCTCCGACCCTAACCCATGCCACCCTAACAACCCTAACCCGAGCTACCCCACCAACCCTAGCTAAACCCTACCAAGCCTCCCCTCTCCTCTCTCTCTTTCTCACTGCAGCCAGGCCCCACCCGAGCCTCTCTCTTCCCCTCTGCCGGCCCCAGCTGCAGCCACCCCTGCCCTGGCCCCGGTCCATGTCGAGCACGTGAGGGAGAGGAGGAAAAGGTGGCCACCCGACCACCTTTATCCACCCGAGCCACCCCCCGCCGTCTCCCTCTCCCGTCTGCATATCTACTCCCTTCCCCCTGCCGTGCAGACCCCAGATCCCTCCCCAGGCTGCTGCGCCGCTCCCCTTCCTTCCTATCTTCCCCTGCCACTATCTCCTCCATCGCCGACCACCTACCTTCGGCATCGGCGACCACCACAAGCTCATGGAGGCGGGCGAGGTCGTTGAGGTGTCGAGGAAGCTCAGTGAGGCCCCGGCGTCGCCCCTGTGCACAGCAGCGAGGAGGAGGCGATCTACAACCGCTGCACGCCGACAGGGCCGATTCAAAACCCTAGCCGCTGGCCGCCTGCTACTCCATTGATCCGCTGCTTCCACGGCCGCACCAACCCCACCGACGCACCCCCGGTGAGACCCCGATCTCCCCAGACACCTTCCCTCTCGTCGTGGTTTCCTGGTCGCGCCGATCGCTCCGTCGAGCACCCTCTGTGCGCCAGCGTCGCGGTTGGTTTCCTCGCCGTGGCATCGCAGCAGCATACCTAGCCACGTTCCCCTTTCCCTCCAACAAACACCAGCCAGCTGCAGCGGCTTGTGCCCCTCCGCGCGAGCGAGCGCTCGCGGTGCGCGCCGTCAGTTTCGTCAGACAAGTGCCCCTAGAAGAAAAACAGTAGCGTTGGCCTCTTTAGAAATTCCCCCCCCACCTTTTTACCGGCTCAACCCGCACTCCCCCAGGTCCCACCTGCCATAGGCTGAGGCCATTTTACAAAGAGGCACTTGAGTTTCCTAACCCCTCAACCCGCGCTCCCCCGCTGTGCCGCGTGGCAAGCCCCCTCTCGCCCGCTATCGCGTGGGTCCATTTCACCGCCGGCCCACCTGTCTGCCACCGTGGCTCACTTCACCCGCGGTGAGAAAAGTCTGTGGCATGCTATTTTCCGCCAGCTCAGCTCGGTCCCACCCATTAGCGACTGTGGTTGGCTGTTGCTGTGTGCAAAAACCCTCTGAGTTTATCTGTTTTTATAAAATGAATTTCAGAAATGTTTAAATATGAATTTTAATTCTGTTTTTAATAACTTTTAATTTGTAATTCCAAATAATACAAGTAATATATGTTTTTGAATCAGAAAAAGGTGAGGAATTCAAATATGCCATTCAAAATAATGTTTGACCACTTTAAATTTTTCGAGATAATTAAATTGCAATAAAAATGCCTCTTCTTAATTAATTAATAACTTTTAATCCACAACTCCAAATTTGACAAATAATATGTCTAAATTGATCATCTCGACAAGCATGTTCTGTTTATGCATTCCATGTTCTGAATGGCACCATGCATCATATAAATATGAAGTGGACAGCAAGTGTTATGGGAGCAAACATGACTAAAACTTAATAAAATGATTTATTCTTGTACCCCACACCTCACCCATGCCATGCTACATTATTGCCATGTAAATTGTGCATCATTCATCATGGCATGCTTGATTGCTTGTCGCATTTTATTCATACGCTTGTGCACTTTATTTATGTTGGCCCTTGTTTGTTTGGTTCTTCTTCGAATAGACGCCGAGCAGGGGAAATATCAAGAATCCCAGGAGTACTACCCTGATCCGTCTCTCGCTTCAACCGAGCTGCCAGGCAAGCACTACCACATGCTTGCATACATATAGTACCTATTGCCTCTATCTTATTCTTGCATCAATGAGTCGTGATTGCATTAATGGAATCCCAAGTACTGCATAGCCTTTACTTTTAAACCCCACCGAAACTTGTTCCTCCATCCCATGAGCCATTACTAGAGGAGTTGTTTGAGCCATGCGAGTCGTAGAACAGCATGTGTAGGGTATGTGAGTGTCTGATGGATAACGAGGTACCTAAACAACTTAACCGGAGTAGTAATGGGATAACTAATGAAAGAGGCACCGGTGGGCAATATCTCCTATTTGGTTTTTCATGCTCACTTGTGTCCCGTAGGACCTCGAGTACTTGATTCCTGTTCCTTGACTATTCGCACTATCCACATCCGTGAGGCCGTGGACCCCCTTGAGCCAGAGCTTGATTCATTTCTATTTCTTGGGGCCACAAACTAGTTTGGGGTTTTATTACTATCCTGTACTTATGCCATGCTTTACTGTTTTATTTACGATTGTGCGTGGAGCACCTGTACTATTTTGGATCATGACACGTTTTCTCTATATCAACAAGCCCAGTCACACTTTTGGGTTCCCAGTCGTTTACCACCGTCCACACAAACCCTGGGTCCGTTCCGGAGCCGGCCAACTTCGTTGCGGGTAGCTTAGTGGGGGGCCCCCTGAAATATTTTATGGATCCTGTGATCGCTTTGTCGTGAATGCCTCGTTGGGTTTTGAGTTGGTTTTTCCGAGGTTGATCGAGTGTGTGTTGCTATTTGTGCACCCCTGTAGGGTAAATCTTTCTGAAAGCCGTGTCCATGGTTATGGACGACTTGGAGCACAGTTTCTCGATCATAGACAACTATAACTAAAGTACCGCTTTAAATTTGACTAAATACCTGACTAGTAAATAGTGCAATACTCATGGAATGGTTAATAAAACTGCCAACGGATGGGTTGTTCGTCCGCTTTCTCGTTGGTAAGCGAGAAGGAGGATGGATTTGTTACTTTATATTGTTATAACTGTTGTTACTAATTAACGGACATCCGTCTATCATTGGTTAGGCGGATGGTTAGCGAGTATCTATAGACTTGTTAGTTATTATCTTTTGCTGCAATTGCGTCACCCCAGGTATATATCCCCTTTAGAGGCATAAAGACTTGCTGAGTACCCCTAGGGTCTCACACGATAATTTGTTTGATTCAGATGAACAGGTGTATTCGCAAGATGGATACTGGGTGGAGGAGACAGATGATGTTGGCAACGTCACTCGATGTAGAGATTCCGGGGATGGGGATCCGCGAGATCTGTGGGCGGGATGTGTTTATTTACGTGGCATCTTATGCCGATTTTCTTCTTATCCGTACTCGGATCTTGTTTTCCGCTTCCGCCTGATACTCTGATGTTTGATGTATGAGGAGTTATCCTAAACTATTATCTATATCTAGCATATTTGGATCTTGCCGTATGGTGTTGCAATATTCTATTTATTTTAGATGGAATGGCTCTGAGAACTGTTGTAAGGTAGCTTGTATACATACTAACTTGTGTATGTATTTGATCTTTTTGCCTGTTGCCTACGCCGCTCGCTCTTGTCCCGATGTCTTGGAAGTGGTTAGGACGGCCGGCGGGTCTACACGTGGGTGGTCCCCTGGCCCCCGCTGTAATATTTTAACCACTTCCGTTTCATCCAGGCTTGAACTTAGAGCGTAGGGTCCGATGTTGTTACATTGCCTACTCACTTATAAATAAGAAATATCACTATCACTTATTCCGCTTATTCCATTTGGCACTTTCACTATCACTATGAACTGTTTCTCTCCGCTCCTAACTTCTCATCTACAGGACCTTTACACACCTTTCGCATCTTTACTTTTATGCAATTTACTTATTTCCTAGGAAAGATCCTCTATCTTTTACTCACCACTTCCACAGTCAACTTTTGCAGTCAATTCACTCAAGACCTGTGACACCTTGGGTGCGCCAGAAACACCGCATAAAAACACTTTCCTAGGCTCCTTGTTGGGATCGATATAAAAACTGGAATCAATACTTCTGCAAAAACATTCTCTTACGAACCTATGTAGTTACAAGCCATCAAACATTCTACTCATAGTCTTTAGCACAATGAACGCTAGTATGCACAAACCTCAAAACACACACTCCATTGCTCAATTTTAGGGTCCTTGTGCTAAATGCATGGGCTTGGGTGCAATTTCATTTTTATGAGGTCCTTGATGTAACTTGTACTTCCACCAACCGTGTTAACTCTCAAGCACCTCACTCCCACGAGACCTACCATAGTTAAAAGAAAATGCAACCGCCCCAACTATAACACAAACTGGACCACAGTTTCTTATACGTAATACCCAAGTTTTTAGTACTAGGATTTTTGAAGTTTCCTAGCTAACTTCACACACTTCAGTGACTTCTTGTCTATTAACGAAATTAGGCCAAACTTGAGCTACAAGTAAGAAATAGATTGCTCTTAAATTAAATGTATTTTTGGAGGTAGATGAGTGCATCTTCTTGTAGTAAACAAGGTCATCGATGTGAGTTTCCAACCATCAGGAAAGAAAATTCTGAGTTTTCTGAGTGATGACGAGATGGTTCTTTTCCATAAAGAAAGTCCGAAGAATATGGATCTCAATGCCATAATCCAAGATTGTAGACATATTTAGTGGACCAACGTGTTTTAATTACGATTCCTACATGTTTTTTGAATTTTCAAACTCGCTAGCTAATTAACTCTGCCCACTTGAATGCCTACATGCCGATTTATCGAAATTAGGTCAAACTTGAACTATAACAAAATTGTAGGTTGCTCTGAAAGTTTTATGAAAAAACTTTTGGAGGTACCATACCTATCGGGGGGTCACAATCAATATATGAGAAAGAATCGAGAGTTTTGACAACAGGTTTGACTTCTTGCTAAGATTTTGCATCATGACACTATTTAATGAAATTGGGTCAAACTTGAGCTACAAGTAAGCGCGACAGATTGCTCTTGAAATATATGACATTTCAAAGGTAGATGGGTGCATTTTCTTGTAGTAAATAGTGTCGTCAGTGTGATTTTCTAACTATTAGGAAAGAACATTCAATTCCCAATTTTCCGAGTGATGACGAGCGAGGTTGTTCTTTTCTATAAATAAATGTCCAAAGAATATTGGATATGAATGCCAGAAGCCAAGTTTACTGACATATATAGTGGACCAACATGTTGTACCAATGATTCCCATGTTTTATGAGTTTTCAAACTTCCTAGCTAACTCTGCCAATTTAACCGGATGACTTTATGTCGATTTATCAACATTAGGTCAAATTTGAAACTACAAGTAAACAATAGGTTGCTTTGAAAGTTTTACTAAAAATATTTTGGAGGTACCCGTCGATGGTCACAATTAATATATAAGAAATCACCAAGAGTTTTGACAATAGGTTCAACTTCTTGCTAAGATTTTCCATCTTGACAATGTAATGAAATTAGGTCAAACTTGAGCTACAAGTAAGCGTGATAGATTGCCCTTGAATTAAATGTATTTTCAGAGGTAGATCGGTGCATCTTCTTGTAGTAAACAATTTCATCAGTGTGAGTTTCCAACTATTAGGAAATAACATTCAATTCTAAATTTTCTGAGTGAAGACGAGCAATGTTGGTCTTTTTCGTAAATAAAAGTTCAAAGAATATTGGATATTAATGCCACACCAAGTTTATAGACATATATAGTGGACCAACATGCTGTACCAACGATTCCCATGTGTTGTGAGATTTCAAACTTCCTAGCTAACTCTTCCCATTTTAATGACTTTAAGTCGATTGATCAAAATTAGGTCAAATTAGAAACTACAAGTAAATTGTAGGTTTTGCTTTGAAAGTTTTACGAAAAAGCTTTTAATTTGGAAGTACCCATCAAGGGGTCACAAGTAATATATCAGAAAACAATAAGAGTTTTGACGATAGGTTCAACATCTTGCTAAGGTTTTGCATCTTGACAATTTAACGAAATTAGGTCAAACTTGATCTACAAGTAAGTACGATATATTGCTCTTGAATTAAATGGGATTTCAGATGTAGATGGGTGCATTTTCTTGTAGTAAGCAGTGTCGTGGGTGTGAGTGTCCAACTACCAGGAAAGAACATTCAATTCAACATTTTCTCAGTGAAGACAAGCAAGGTTACTTGTTCTTTTTCGTAAAGAGAAGTCAAAATAATATTGGATGTGGATGCCACAAGCCAAGTTGACAGACATATATAGTGGATCGACAACATGTTGTACTTGCGTTTTCTATATGTCTGAGTTTTAAAGCTTCCTATCTAACCGTGCCCATTTGAATGACTTTATGTCGATATCTCAAAATTAGGTCAAATTTGAAACCACGAGTAAATTGTAGGTTTTGCTTTGATAGTTTTACGAAAAAGCTTTTTGAGGTACCCATCAAGGGGTCAAAATTAATATATTAGAAACCAGCAAGAGTTTCGATGATAGGTTCAACTTCTTGCTAAGACTATGCATCTTGACAATTTAACGACATTAGGTCAAACTTGAGCTAGCTACAAGTAAATACCATGTATTTCTCTTGAATTAAATGACTTTTCAGAGGTAAATCGGTGCATCTTCTTGTAGTAGATAGTGTCGTCAGTGTCAGTTTCCAACTATAAAGAAATACCATTCAATTCTACATTTTCCGAGTGAAGACGAGCAAGGTTGTTCTTTTTCCTCAAGAAAAGTCCGAAGAATATTGGATCTGAATGCCACAAGCCAAGTTTATAGACATATATATTGGACCAACATTTTGTACCAACGATTTCCATGTTTTATGAGATTTCAAACTTCCTAACTAACTCTGCCCATTAGAATGACTTCATGTCGATTTATCGAAATTAGGTCAAATTTGAAACTACAAGTACTAGTAAATTGCACGTGCCCTACACGTGAGACTCAGATAATAGACGTCTGGCATATCATAAGTATATAAAATTATAATAGGTAAAGCGGAAAAAATGTAAATTTAATCAACATCTATAAAGTATGTGTGTATATTTGGTTCTTGTACTTTGTATATCATGTAGAAGTCAATGATTATTAGCTATCTAACACTTGAAAATTTTGGTAACATGGTCTAGAGAAACGAGGGGAAGATTCAAGAATGATGGAGAAGTGTGTTTTGAGTTTTGTGCATAGCATTCATTGTGATGAAGACTATCAAGATGCTAGAATGAAAAAGAAGATCCAACTGTTGGAAATTCCAACGGACAATATTCAAAGTTATTCATACACTATATAGTGGTAAGAAATTGTAGGTTGCTTTGAAAGTTCTACTAAAAAGCTTTTGGGGGTACCCATCACGGGGTCACAATTAATATATCAGAAACCACGAAGAGTTTTGAGGATAGTTTCAAATTCTTGCTAATATTTTGTATCTTGACAATTTAACAAATTTTGGTCAAACTTGAGCTCCAAGCAAGTACACGAGATTCATTTATCTTGAATTAAATGTCTTTTCGGAGGTAGATGGGTTCATCTTCTTGTAGTAAACAATGTTGCCAGTGTGACTTTCCAACTATCAGGAAAGAACATTCTCAATTTTCCTAGTGATGATAAGATTTTGCATCATGAAAATTTTGAACACCTTTTCACAACGATCACATGAAATAGGGAGAGTGGGGAATGATTTTTCTATCCTCTATGGGCAACCCACAAGCTTGAGGTGCACCTTAGGCTTAAAGATACAAACTTTATTTTCTCCACAATGTATATGGTGAACCTTAGTGGATGCCTCATACTAGGCCTTAAAGTGTGCTTTTGTACACATTGCTGATGGCATTATTAGGGAAAAATAAAATACTATAGTACACTAGTATTAGTACTCATTTATTTGCTTAGACATATGCTCACCTCTATCCATGCGCACTACATGCTAAGAGAATAAAACGTAGGAAGGGTAAGAGGGCAGTAGCGAAGAGGAGCTGAAGGCGGATCGATGTCAGAGGAAAGTTATGATGGGTTCCTAGCACGAGGTACTCCTACAGCCACTGTACTAGTAGTAAATTTTAGGACCTATGCACGCAAAACAAATTGTGTGTTTTCTCTCTCCTTTAATGCCTCTCACCATCCATCCTCCCTCTCTCCTCCCATTTCCCCTCGCGCATCGGCCTGACTGATCTCTCCCTCGTCCATAGCATGGTGTTGCGCACGTGTTCCCTGTTAAGGCGGCTCTATGTCTCTGGCGTGTTCGGCAGCCGCATTGGTGTGGAGTAGGGACGAGGAGTACATAGGAAGGAAACCACTTTTGGTCCTTGGCAGCAAAAAAACTCGAACATTTCTTTTGAAATTTTCACTTGCTTCGGAAACTTCGGGATGGAAGGTTACTCAAAAGATCGGCCATTCGCAGTAATTCTTATCTTATATTTATGTTGTCTTATCTCTTACAGTACTGATAGCTCCAAATTTTATCACTTTTTACCATTTGTTTTCCTCTTGTTTATTGCCAAATTTCACTGAAGATTGCCCCTTTCCACTAATGTTAATGTCATAATTAGCGAATCCTTGGTTTCCTGTGATGGTTTTTAGGCAATGAACGTTTATTGAAGATCTAATAGCATTCATGGGCCAATTACAAAAGAATAAGCAAATCCCCAATTGGAGCAACTTTCATTGGAGGCATCCTAAATACTTAACTACCACTGGTATGGTCGGGGCGCGCCTGTACTACCTATCGGCGCCTTCCTTATATCAATTCAAGCAACTTTCGTGAAGGGAGAGAGGAGAGAAGAACCACGGAATGAAAGTTACAGTCACCACAAGTCATCTAGAGGGGAAGATCAGATCTGGAAGAGGAGAAGAACTTCACCTCTTTCCTTGACGATCTCCACCCTGTAAGCACACACTCCACCATCATTCCATCATTACTTAGAGAAAGAGAGAGATTGACACTTGTAATATTAGGGTTTTCTACTTTGATCTACCTCCGGTTTGTATTTGATTAGATCTTTAATCGCTATTGTGGTTTTCTTCAATAACTTTGGGATGATTTTTACTGGCATTGCAATTATGCCTTTGATTTGTTTTCCTCTCATGTCTGAGTAAACCCCCATAGGCATGGGAGATGTAGGGGATTGGTGAGATGTGTTGTGCCTCCTTTAAATCCATCCATTTGTGATTGTTGCAATGTTTTATTTAAATAGTGAAAATGAATATCTATGTTTGCCTAATGCTGGTTATCTAATTTAAGGGCCCAGGTACCATGAGCCAAATATCTCATAGGTATGAACTTGTATGCTAGTAATTCAGCAACCCTCGAGTGACATGGCCGATATCAAAGAAGAGCTAGCACTACACGAGGACAACAAGGAACCATCAAGATTAAAGCTTTGATCTGGACGCAAGACCTTAACTAATGCGCTGACCATGGCCATGGTAACAGGCAGATGGATCATTGGGATTTGGAAGAATTGGCCACGAGGACTCCTGGTCGGTATATGGGTTGCTTGCCTACTCACTTATAAATAAGAAATATCACTATCACTTATTCCGCTTATTCCATTTGGCACTTTCACTATCACTATGAAATGTTTCTCTCCGTGCCTAACTTCTCATCTGCAGGACCTTTAGACACCTTTTGCATCTTTACTTTTATGCAATTTACTTATTTCCTAGGAAAGATCCTCTATCTTTTACTCACCACTTCCACAGTCAACTTTTGCAGTCAATTCACTCAAGACCTGTGACACCTTGGGTGCGACAGAAACACCGCATAAAAACACTTTCCTAGGCTCCTTGTTGGGATCGATATAAAAACTGGAATCAATACTTCTGCAAAAACATTCTCTGACGAACCTATGTAGTTGCATGCCATCAAACATTCTACTCATACTCTTTAGCACGATGAACACTAGTATGCACAAGCCTCAAAACACACACTCCATTGCTCAATTTTAGGGTCCTTGTGCTAAATGCATGGGCTTGGGTGCAATTTTCCTTTTTATGAGGTCCTTGATGTAACTTGTACTTCCACCGACCGTGTTAGCTCTCAAGCACTTCACTCCCACGAGACCTACCATAGTTAAAATAAAATGCAACCGCCCCAATTATAACACAAACTTGACCACAGTTTCTTATACGTAATACCCAAGTTTTTAGTACTAGGATTTTTGAAGCTTCCTAGCTAACTTCATACACTTCAGTGACTTCTTGTCGATTAACGAAATTAGGCCAAACTTGAGCTCCAAGTAAGCGCGATAGATTGCTCTTTAATTAAATGTATTTTCGGAGGTAGGTGGGTGCATCTTCTTGTAGTAAACAATGTCGTCGATGTGAGTTTCCAACTATCAGGAAAAAAAATTCTGAGTTTTCTGTGTGATGACGAGATGGTTCTTTTTCGTAAAGAAAGTCTGAAGAATATGGATCTCAATGCCATAATCCAAGATTGTATACATATTTAGTGGACCAACGTGTTTTAATTACGAATCCTACATGTTTTTTAAATTTTCAAACTTGCTAGCTAATTAACTCTGCCCACTTGAATGCCTACATGCCGATTTATCGAAATTAGGTCAAACTTGAACTATAGCAAAATTGTAGGTTGCTCTGAAAGTTTTATGAAAAAACTTTTGGAGGTACCATACCCATCGGGGGGTCACAATCAATATATGAGAAACAATCGAGAGTTTTGACAACAGGTTTGACTTCTTGCTAAGATTTTGCATCATGACACTATTTAATGAAATTGGGTCAAACTTGAGCTACAAGTAAGTGCGATAGATTGCTCTTGAAATATATGACTTTTCAGAGGTAGACGGGTGCATTTTCTTGTAGTAAACAATGTCGTCGGTGTGATTTTCCAACTATCAGGAAAGAACATTCAATTCCCAATTTTCCGAGTGATGACGAATGAGGTTGTTCTTTTCTATAAATAAATGTCCAAAGAATATTGGATATGAATGCCAGAAGCCAAGTTTACTAACATATATAGTGGACCAACATGTTGTACCAATGATTACCATGTTTTATGAGTTTTCAAACTTCCTAGCTAACTCTGCCAATTTAACCGAATGACTTTATGTCGATTTATCAACATTAGGTCAAATTTGAAACTACAAGTAAACAGTAGGTTGCTTTGAAAGTTTTACTAAAAATATTTTGGAGGTACCAATCGATGGTCGCAATTAATATATTAGAAAACACCAAGAGTTTTGACGATAGGTTCAACTTCTTGCTAAGATTTTCCATCTTGACAATTTAACGAAATTAGGTCAAACTTGAGCTACAAGTAAGCGTGATAGATTGCTCTTGAATTAAATGTATTTTCAGAGGTAGATCAATGCATCTTCTTCTAGTAAACAATTTCATCAGTGTGAGTTTCCAACTATTAGGAAATAACATTCAATTCTACATTTTCCGAGTGAAGACGAGCAATGTTGTTCTTCTTCGTAAATAAAAGTTCAAAGAATATTGGATGTGAAAGCACACCAAGTTTACAGACATATATAGTGGACTGACATGCTGTACCGACGATTCCCATGTGTTGTGAGCTTTCAAACTTCCTAGCTAACTCTTCCCATTTTAATGACTTTAATTCGATTTATCAAAATTAGGTCAAATTAGAAACTACAAGTAAATTATAGGTTTTGCTTTGAAAGTTTTACGAAAAAGCTTTTAATTTGGAAGTACCCATCAAGGGGTCACAATTAATATATCAGAAAACAATAAGAGTTTTGACAATAGGTTCAACATCTTGCTAAGATTTTACATCTTGACAATTTAACGAAATTAGGTCAAACTTGAGCTACAAGTAAGCATGATAGATTGCTCTTGAATTAAATGTGATTTCAGATGTAGATGGGTGCATTTTCTTGTAGTAAGCAGTGCCGTGGGTGTGAGTGTCCAACTACAAGGAAAGAACATTCAATTCAACATTTTCCGAGTGAAGACGAGCGAGGTTAGTTGTTCTTTTCCGTAAAGAGAAGTCCAAACAATATTGGATGTGGATGCCACAAGCCAAGTTGAATAGAAATATATAGTGGATCGACAACATGTTGTACTTGCGATTCCCATGTTTTATGAGTTTTAATGCTTCCTAGCAAACCCAGCCCATTTGAATGACTTTATGTCGATATCTCGAAATTAGGTCAAATTTGAAACTATAAGTAAATTGTAGGTTTTGCTTTGATAGTTTTACGAAAAAGCTTTTTGAGGTACCCATCAAGGGGTCAAAATTAATATATTAGAAACAACCAAGAGTTTCGATGATAGGTTCAACTTCTTGCTAAGACTTTGCATCTTGACAATTTAACGAAATTAGGTCAAACTTGAGCTAGCTACAAGTAAACACCATATATTTCTCTTGAATTAAATGTATTTTCAGAGGTAAATCGGTGCATCTTCTTGTAGTAAATAGTGTCATCAGTGTGAGTTTCCAACTATCAAGAAATACCATTCAATTCTATAGTTTCCAAGTGAAGACGATCAAGGTTGTTATTTTTCCTCAAGAAAAGTCAGAAAAATATTGGATCTGGATGACACAAGCCAAGTTTATAGACATATATATTGGACCAACATGTTGTACCAACGATTTCCATGTTTTATGAGATTTCAAACTTCCTAACTAACTCTTCCCATTAGAATGACTTTATGTCGATTCATCGAAATTAGGTCAAATTTGGAACTACAAGTATTAGTAAATTACACGTGCCCTACACGTAAGACTCAGATAATAGACGTCTGACATATCATAATTATATAAAATTATAAATAGGTAAATCGGAAAAATGTAAATTTGATCAACATCTATAAAGTATGGGTGTATATTTGGTTCTTGTACTTTGTATATCATGTAGAAGTCAATGATTATTAACTATCTAAAACTTGAAAATTTGGGCAACATGGTCTAGAGAAACGAGGGAGAAGACTCAAGAATGATGGAGAAGTGTGTTCTTAGTTTTGTGCATAGCATTCATTGTGATGAAGACTATCAATAGAATCTTCTAGATGCTAGAACGGAAAAGAAGATCCAACGGTTGGAAATTGATCCAACGATCAATATTCAAAGTTATTCATACACTATATAGTGGTAAGAAATTGTAGGTTGCTTTGAAAGTTCTACTAAAAAGCTTTTGGGGGTACCCATCACGGGGTCACAATTAATATATCAGAAACCACCGAGAGTTTTGATGATAGTTTCAACTTCTTGCTAAGATTTTGTATCTTCAGAATTTAACAAAATTTGGTCAAACTTGAGCTCCAAGCAAGTAAGGGCGATTCATTTATCTTGAATTAAATGTATTTTCGGAGGTAGATGGGTTCATTTTCTTGTAGTAAACAATGTTGTCAGTGTGAGTTTCCAACTATCAGGAAAGAACATTCTCAATTTTCCTAGTGATGACAAGATTCTTCTTAAGGTAAAGAAAGTCCGAAGAATACGGATCTGAATGCCACAAGCCAAATTTTCAGACATATATGGTGGTCCGGTATGCCATACTTACGATTTCCCATGTTTTATCAGTTCTCAAATTTCCTAGCTAACTTTGTCCACTTGAATGACTTTATGCAGATTTATTGACATTCGGTAAAATTTGAACTTCTACAAGTAAACTATGTAGGTTGCTTTCCAATTTTTACGAAAAAGCTCTTGGAGGTACCCATTAGAGGGGGGGTCAATTAATATATCAGAAACCATAGAGAGTTCTGACGACAGGTTTATCTTCTTGCTAAGATTTTGAATCTTGACAGTTTAATGAAATTAGGTCAAACTTGAGATATAAATAAGTGTGATAGATTGCTCTTGAATTTAATGAAATTAGTTCAAACTTTAACTACAAGTAATAAATTGTAGGTTTATTCGAAAGTTTTATGAAAAAAGATTTTGGAGGTACCCACGGTTAATTAATATATCAGAAACCATAGAGAGTTTTGACAACTGGTTCGACTTCTATATAAGATTTTGCATCATGAAAATTTTGAACACCTTTTGACAACGATCACATGAAATAGGGAGAGAGGGGAATGATTTTTTATTCTCTATGGGCAACCCACAAGCTTGAGGTGCACCTTAGGCTTAAAGATACAAACTTTATTTTCTCCACAATGTAAATGGTGAACCTTAGCGGATGCCTCATACAAGGCCTTAAAGTGTGCTTTTGTACACATTGCTGATGGCCTTATTAGGGAAAAAGAAAATACTATAGTACACTTGTATTAGTACTCGTTTATTTGCTTAGACATATGCTCACCTCTGTCCACGCGTAGTACATGCTAAGAGAATAAAACGTAAGCAGAGTAAGAGGGCAATAGCGAAGAGGAGTTGAAGGCGGTTCGATGTCAGAGGAAAGTTATGATGGGTTCCTAACATGAGGTACTCCTGCGGCCACTCTACTAGTTGTAAATTTCAGGACCTATGCACACAAAACAAATTGTGTGTTTTCTCTCTCCTTTGCTGCCTCTCACCATCCATCCTCCCTCTCTCCTCCCCTTTCCCCTCGCGCATCGGCCCGACTGATCTCTCCCTCGTCAATAGCATGGTGCTATGCACGTGTGCCCTGTTACGGCGGCTCTGTGTCTCTGGCGTGTTTGGCAGCCGCGTTGGTGTGGAGTTGGGACGAGGAGTACATATGAAGGAAACCACTTTTGGTCCTTGGCGGTAAAAAAATTCAAACATTTCCGGTTTTTGAAATTTTCACTTGCTGCCAAATCATCGCATGGAAGGTTACTCAAAAGATCGGACATTCGCAGTAATTCTTATTTATGTTGTCTTATCTCTTACAATACCGATAGCCCCAAATTTTATCACTTTTTACCATTGGTTTTCCTCTTGTTTATTGCCAGATTTCACTAAAGATTGCCCCTTTCCACTAATGTTAATGTCGTAATTAGCGAATCCTTGGTTTCTTGTGATGGTTTTCAGGCAATGAACATTTATTGAAGATCTAATAGCATTTATGGGATAATTACACTAGAATAACCAAATCCCCAATTTTAGCAACTTTCATTAGAGGCATCCTGAATACTTAACGACCACTGGTATGGTCGAGGCGCGCCCGTACTACCCACCGACGCCTTCCTTATATCAATACAAGCAACTTTCGTGAAGGGAGAGAGACGAGAAGAACCACGGAACAAAAGTTACAGTCGCCAGAAGCCATCTAGATGGGAAGATCAGATCTGGAAGATGAGAAGAACTTCACCTCGTTCCTCGACGATCTCCACCCTCTAAGCACACACTCCACCATCATTCCATCATTACTTAGAGAAAGAGAGATATTGACACTTGTAAGATTCGGGTTTGCTACTTTGATCTACCTCCGGTTTGTATTTGATTGGATCTTTAATCGCTATTGTGGTTTTGTACAATAACTTTGGGATGATTTTTATTTGCAATGCAATTATGCCTTTGATTTGTTTTCCTCTCATGTCTGAGTAAACCCCCATAGGCATGGGAGATGTAGGGGATTGGTGAGAGGTGTTGTGCCTCCTTTAAATCCATCCATTTGTGATTGTTGTAATGCTTTATTTAAATAGTGAAAATGAATATCTATGTTTGCCTAATGCTTGTTATCTAATTGAAGGACCCAGGTACCATGAGCCAAAGATCTCATAGGTATGAACTTGTATGCTAGTAATTCAGCGACCCCCCGAGTGACATGGCCGATATCAAAGAAGAGCTAGCACTACTCGAGGACAACAAGGAACCATCGAGATTAAAGCCTTGATCTGGTTGCAAGACCTTAACTAATGCGCTGACCATGGCCATGGTAACAGGCAGATGGATCATTGGGATTTGGAAGAATTGGCCACAAGGACTCCTGGTCGGGATATGGGTTGCTTGCCTACTCACTTATAAATAATAAAGATCACTATCACTTATTCCGCTTATTCCATTTGGCACTTTCACTATCACTATGAACTATTTCTCTCCGCGCCTAACTTCTCATCTACAGGACCTTTACACACCTTTCACATCTTTACTTTTATGCAATTTACTTATTTCCTAGGAAAGATCCTCTATCTTTTACTCACCATTTCGACCATCAACTTTTGCAGTCAATTCACTCAAGACCTGTGACACCTTGGGTGCGACAGAAATACCACATAAAAACACTTACCAAGGCTCCTTGTTGGGATCGATATAAAAACTGGAATCAATACTTCTGCAAAAACATTTTGTGACGAACCTATGCAGTTGCAGACCATCAAACATTCTACTCATAGTCTTTAGCACAATGAACGCTAGTACGCACAAAACTGAAAACACACACTCCATTGCTCAGTTTTAGGGTCCTTGTGCTAAATGCATGGGCTTGGGTGCAATTTTCATTTTTATGAGGTCCTTGATGTAACTTGTACTTCCACTAACCATGTTAACCCTCAAGCACGTCACTTCCACTAATGTAACTTGTCCTTCATTTTTAGTACTAGGATTTTTGAAGCTTCCTAGCTAACTTCACACACTTAGTGAATTCTTGTCGATTAACGAAATTAGGCCAAACTTGAGCTACAAGTAAGCGCGATAGATTGATCTTAAATTAAATGTATTTTTGGAGGTAGATGGGTGCATCTTCTTGTAGTAAACAATGTCATCGATGTGAGTTTCCAACTATCAGGAAAGAAAATTCTCAGTTTTCTGAGTGCTGACGAGATGGTTCTTTTCCGTAAAGAAAGTCCGAAGAATATGAATCTCAATGCCATAATCCAAGCTTGTAGACATATTAAGTGGACCAACGTGTTTTAATTATGATTCCTACATGTTTTTCAAATTTTCAAACTCGCTAGCTAATTAACTCTGCCCACTTGAATGCCTACATGCCGATTTATCGAAATTAGGTCAAACTTGAACTACACCAAAATTGTAGGTTGCTCTGAAAGTTTTTTTTTTCGAGGTACCATACCCAACGAGGGGGTCACCATCAATATATGAGAAATAATCGAGAGTTTTGACAACAGGTTTGACTTCTTGCTAAGATTTTGCATCATGACACTATTTAATGAAATTGGGTCAAACTTGAGCTACAAGTAAATGCGATAGATTGCTCTTGAAATATACAACTTTTTAGAGGTAGATGGGTGCATTTTCTTGTAGTAAACAGTGTCGTCAGTGTGATTTTCCAACTATGAGGAAAGAACATTCAATTCCCAATTTTCCGAGTGATGACGAGCGAGGTTGTTCTTTTCTATAAATAAATGTCCAAAGAATATTGGATATGAATGCCAGAAGACAAGTTTACTGACATATATAGTGGACCAAGATGTTGTACCAATGATTCCCATGTTTTATGAGTTTTCAAACTTCCTAGCTAACTCTTCCAATTTGACCGAACGACATTATGTTGATTTATCAACATTAGGTCAAATTTGAAACTACAAGTAAATTGTACGTTACTTTGAAAGTTTTACTAAAAATACTTTGGAGGTATCCATCGACGGTCGCAATTAATATATCAGAAATCACCAAGAGTTTTGACGATAGGTTCAACTTCTTGCTAAGATTTTCCATCTTGACAATTTAACGAAATTAGGTCAAACTTGAGCTACTAGTAAGCGCGATAGATTGCTCTTGAATTAAATGTATTTTTAGAGGTAGATCGGTGCATCTTCTTGTAGTAAACAATTTCATCAGTGTGAGTTTCCAACTATTAGGAAATAACATTCAATTCTACATTTTTCGAGTGAAGATGAGCAATGTTGTTCTTTTTTGTTAATAAAAGTTCAAAGAATATTGGATGGGAATGCCACACCATGTTTACAGACATATATAGTGGACCATAATTTTGTACCAACGATTCCCATGTGTTAAACTTCCTAGCTAACTCTTCCCATTTTAATGACTTTAAGTCGATTTATCTAAATTAGGTCAAATTAGAAACTACAAGTAAATTGTAGGTTTTGCTTTGAAAGTTTTATGAAAAATCTTTTAATTTCGAAGTAGCCATCAAGGGGTCACAATTAATATATCAGAAAACAATGAGAGTTTTGACGATAGGTTCAACATCTTGCTAAGATTTTGCATCTTGACAATTTAACGAAATTAGGTCAAACTTGAGCTACAAGTAAGCGCGATAGATTGCTCTTGAATTAAATGTCATTTTAGAGGTAGATTGGTTGCATTTTCTGGTAGTAAGCAGTGTCATGGGTGTTAGTGTCCAACTACTAGGAAAGAACATTCAATTCTACATTTTTCGAGTGAAGACAAGCAAGGTTAGTTGTTCTTTTCTGTGACACCCCCAGGCTTAGGGCTAGACAAATCCTAGACCTCCTTCTGATATAAGCCTATCCTAAATCTTGGAAGCATATCGAGAAAGAATTGGTAACATTATAGTGACCCTACGACTCAAAAGTTATTACAGCAAGCTCATAACTGAGCAAAGAACCAAAATATTACAAACAGAGGTCACAGACCACAAATATCAAATAAAAAAACACAAATTATGCTATTAAGTATAGCAAACTTAAAAAATGGCCTAAGACGCGTGAAGTATAACGATGATGTCCCAATCCAAAGATTCCAGGCTGCCGACTGGGAACCCCAAGCTATTCGTCGATGTCGATGCTGTAACAAACTCATCTTCTATGGTAACACTTACCTGTTGTGAAAGTATCAACAAAGCAAGGTTGAGTACAGGGTGTACTCTACAAGACTTGTGGCTGGTGGGGTTATTTTGCATAAAGCTAACATTCTTTGTAAAAGAGGTAAGAGAAGCTCGACTAATAGAACCTTTTAAAAAGGGGTAAGAGAAAACAATTTTACTAGCTTTGATCATCTTTGATATCCACCGAATCTTTATCAGCTGAACCTACCACCTAGGATCACCCCCTCGATCCGTGAGGAAGCATCCTTAAGCACACCTCACTTCTCTTGTCAAGTTTTACGATTAGGTTATAGTTCTCTATGATCATCACGTCCGTTCCCAAGTTGTCCATAACCGTGGACACGGCTTTTCGAAAAGATTATTAGACCTGCAGGGGTGCACAACTTTACCCACATGTACCAACATCGTTAGCCCGCTTCCTTGGAAGGCCGATAGAGAGCGTTTGTACACGACCTTTACCTTACTTTCTCTAAGACCATGAGTCACGCCCTAAGGAGATGCCGCCATAACGGATCATGTCCCAAAGCTGGTCCCTAGAGATGGGCGAAGGATTCAAGATTATGGAGGTCGTGCCTCTCTTGTTCCCGACCATGCTTACCTACCTATATGAATGCACTTCCTTCACCGCCTTGGAGAACAACCTGAATACATATGTCGAATGGAACGCCCAAACTACGTGACTCATGGAATCTACTAGGCAAGTTAGTTGGTCGAGGGGGTTTCCAGGCCCCCGAGTGGCTGTACACTTGTCTTCATTCAAGAGGAAAGAACTCGGATCCTAGTGGTGGAATGTTTGGGACTGCAAAAACCATGACCCGACGTGGCCTCCCATACAAGCCTTAGAATGTTTAACTTTCATATCTGATCAAACCACGTCATCCTATCCACCTAGGTTCATTCGTATCTCTAATTCATCAACCGGATGGACCAGCGTTAACAACTAAGCTTGGCTAAGCACAACAGATATAAATAGCTCTAGCGAAGCTCATAAGCCAAACCCTAGTTATGCTAGGAGCAGTGGATCAGGGAATATAGGCTACAAAATTAACATGCATCAGATAGGATTAATCTATCTATAGATACAAGACTTTGGAATCGTATGCACATGGCAAGAATGAAATACTTTGAAATTATAGGATTATATCATGTGTGGGGTTTTGCTTGCCTTTGCCTGTTGATACCCAGGTATAGAACTTCAGGCTCATCAGCTTGACTTGTTTGTCGATAACCTTCGATGGTGTAAATCTCTATCTTGAATCTTGGACTCGCTCTCGTTGCTCAGATCAAATCCGAGGTCTACCAAGAAGAAGCAGAAACACCGGAAAGGGAAGCAACAATCAACACATGGCATTGATGCAATGCTCAAGAAAGTATGATGATATGACAAGTTAAATTATATTGAAATGAACCCTTGTACATGCTTGGTCATTTTAAACAGGTTCCCAGGGGTACAAACCCTAGAATAGGGGGAACCTCGAAATCACCGACAGGGTTCAATTGGTTCTTCTAATTAAATTTTCATTGAAAGTTGTTGAACAATGCATGGTTATGTGTGTATTGTGTAGAGCTCATTTTTCTAAACATTTCGATATATTTTTTGTATTTTTCTGACTTAAAGTGAATTAGTTATGATTTTTCTCCATTTTAATTCATTTATATCATTTTAAAAAATAACATTTTGGATATATTAAATTATTTTTCTAACTTGGACCCACATGTCAAACTTTATTAATTGCAGAAAACATTTCCAAAAATATTAAAAACCTGACATTATTTATCAAAAATAATTTATAAGAAAAATTTAAAAGAAAACAAATGGGATTATGTCGTCATGTTGATGTCAGCATGACATCAGCAATGGAGAACCTCGTAGGTGCTGCTCGAATCGAGCAACTCGGACCACGCAGGGCTTCGAGGGTGGGGGAAATCAACGCGGGCGAGCGCGGGAAGCAGGAAACTAGCGGTGCCGCTCTAGAATAATCACCGGAACCTCCCTAGCGATCACGGTCGAGTAGTGGCGGAGAAGGCACACGACGGTGGGTCGAACCAAGAAGCGAGGGAGATGATGGTGAGCACGAGCATGCTCTGAAGCTCACCAGAGACACAGTAGGTTCGTTAGTGAGGCAAGACGAACACGGACGGTGCCAGATTTGCTGATGGTGGCTAGGGCGGCCGGCAGGAACGAGGTGGCGATTGAGGTGACTGTGGGCACTCCAGCTTCCATGGAGGGTCGAAGGAGAATGAGGATGGCAAGGGGAACGTGACGGTGGCCTCAACTAGGCGAAACCAGCTCAGGAACAGCAGCTCCACTGAGCAACTTTGGCGACTAGGGTTCGACTCTCGCGCACAGGAAGAGGATAGGGAGAAAGAGAGAGGAGAAGATGAGCACGCCGGGGCTCTTCGTGGCGGCGACAAGGGCTACTTCTAGGCATGAAAGCCATCGGTGGCGTGCATCTCCACGCTGTCGAGCGCTGCGGTGGCGCCAGCGAGCTGCTTCCGTCGTAGCCGGAGGTGGATGACGACGATAGAAGGACAAAGGGGTATGCTGGGCATGGGCTTCACTTGGGCTTCAGCTAGCTGGTTGGCTTCTGCTAGCTGCTGCGCTCGGAGGCAGAGAGGAGAGGGAAAGGTGGGGATGCAGTCCAGATAGCTAGTGTTTTATATTTTTTCTTGTAAAAACCTTTTTATTTTCTGTTTTCTATTTGCTCTTTGTATTTTCAATTTAAAAATTGTTTTGGGTATTTAAAAATACTAGAACTTTTGTAAACAATTTGAAATACTGTATGGCCCTTATAATCCAGTTGGGCTCCAATAATTTTGGTAGTTTTCAAAATATTTAAAACCACTTGAAAGGATTTACAAGAGGGGCAAACATAGGGTTTTGTGATTATTTCTTGCATTTCTTTTTAGTAAATTAAATGATGCTCATGTTATGCACAAATCAACCCCTAATTACTATTAGTAGAACTAGGGGTGTTACAATTCTATCCCCCTTAACAGAATCTCATCTCGAGATTCCTAGGTAGGAAGATAGAAGGAACAGGGTTACACTAAACTTCGACGGTCTTCGCGAAGAGGTTGATCCATGCCACCATTATTGAATGAATGAAGCGCTTCATTTCTTCAAGGTTGTTGCACACACTAAGGAAGAGAGGGAATGACACCAAACCACAAACAGAGTATCTCATGGTCAACTCATCGATACATGTTTCATACTCTTCCCACTTGAATGACTACATGCCGATTTATCGAAATTAGTTCAAACATGAACTATAACTAAATTGTAGGTTGCTCTAAAAGTTTTACAAAAAATATTTTGGAGGTACCGTACCCATCAGGGGGTCACAATCAATATATGTGAAACAACGGAGAGTTTTACCAACAGGTTCGACTTCTTCCTAAGATTTTGCATCATGACACTATTGAATGAAATTGGGTCAAACTTGAGTTACAAGTAAGAACGATAGATTGCTCTTGAAATATATGAATTTTCAGAGGTAGATGGGTGCATTTTCTTGTAGTAAACAGTGACATCGGTGTGATTTTCCAACTATCAGGAAAGAACATTCAATTCTCAATTTACCGATTGATGACGAGCGAGGTTGTTCTTTTCCATAAAGAAATGTCCAAAGAATATTGGCTCTGAATGCCAAAAGTCAAGTTTACTGACATATATAGTTGACAAACATGTTGTACCAACGATTCCCATGTTTTAGGAGTTTTCAAACTTCCTAGCTAACTCTGCCCATTTGACTGAATGACTTTATGTCGATTTTATCAAAATTAGGTCAAATTTGAAACTACAACTAAACTGTATGTTGCTTTGAATATTTTACAAAAAATCTTTTGGAGGTACCCATCGATGGGTCACAATTAATATATTAGAAAACACCGAGAGTTTTGATGATAGGTTCAACTTCTTGCTAAGATTTTGCATCTTGACAATTTAACAAAATTAGGTCAAACTTGAGCTACAAGTAAGCGCGATAGAGTGCTCTTGAATTAAATGTATTTTCAGAGGTAAATCGGTGCATCTTCTTGTAGTAAACAATGCCTTTAGTGTGAGTTTCCAAATATCAGGAAAGAACATCCAATTCTACATTTTCCGAGTGAAGACGATCGAGGTTGTTCTTTTCCATAGATAAAAGTCCAAAGAATATTGGATGTGAATGCCATGGAAAGTTTACAGACATATATAGTGGACAACCATGTTGTACCAATGATTCCCATATTTTATGAGCTTTAAAACTTCCTATCTAACTTCTACCCATTTTAATGACTTTAAGTCGATTTCTCAAAATTAGGTCAAATTTGAAGCTACAAGTAAATTTTAGGTTTTTCTTTGAAAGTTTTACGAAAAAACTTCTAATTTGGAGGTATCCATCGATGGGTCACAATTTATATATCAGAAAGCAACGAGAGTTTTGACGATAGGTTCAAATTCTTGCTGAGATTTTGCATCTTGATAATTTAATGAAATTATGTCAAACTAGAGCTACAAGTAAGCATGATAGATTGCTCTTGAATTAAATGTGATTTCAGATGTAGATGGGTGCATTTTCTTGTAGTAAGCAGTGCCGTGGGTGTGAGTGCCCAACTACCAGGAAAGAACATTCAATTCAACATTTTCTGAGTGAAGACGAGCAAGGTTAGTTATTCTTTTCCGTAAAGAGAAGTCCAAAGAATATTGGATGTGGATGCCACAAGACAAGTTGACAGACATATATAGTGGATCGACAACATGTTGTACTTGCGATTCCCGTGTTTTATGAGTTTTCAAGCTGCCTAGCTAACCCTGCCCATTTGAATGACTTTATGTCGATATCTCGAAATTAGGTCAAATTTGAAACCACAAGTAAATTGTAGGTTTTGCTTTGATAGGTTTACGAAAAAGCTTTTTGAGGTACCCATCAAGGGGTCAAAATTGATATATTGGAAACCAGCAAGAGTTTCGATGATAGGTTCAACTTCTTGCTAAGACTTTGCATCTTGACAATTTAACGTAATTAGGTCAAACTTGAGCTAGCTACAAGTAAACAACATATATTTCTCCTGAATTAAATGTCTTTTCAGAGGTAAATCGGTGCATCTTCTTGTAGTAAATAGTGTCGTCAGTGTGAGTTTCCAACTATCAAGAAATACCATTCAATTCTACATTTTCCGAATGAAGACGAGCAAGGTTGTTCTTTTTCCTCAGGAAAAGTCCGAAGAATATTGGATCTGAATGCCACAAGCCAAGTTTATAGACATATATAATGGACCAACATGTTGTACCACCGATTTCCATGTTTTATGAGATTTCAAACTTCCTAACTAACTCTGCCCATTAGAATGAGTTTATGTCGATTTATCGAAATTAGGTCAAATTTGAAACTACAAGTACTAGTAAATTGCACGTGCCCTACACGTGAGACTCAAATAATAGACGTCTGACATATCATAAGTATACAAAATTATAATAGGTAAAGCAGAAAAAATGTAATTTGATCAACAACTATAAAGTATGGGTGTATATTTGGTTCTTGTACTTTGTATATCATGTAGAAGTCAATGATTATTAGCTATCTAAAACTTGAAAATTTTAGTAGCATGGTCTAGAGAACCGAAGGAAAAGATTCAAGAAAGATGGAGAAGTGTGTTTGGAGTTTTGTGCATAGCATTCATTATGATGAAGACTATCAATAGAATCTTCTAGATGCTAGAATAGAAAAGAAGATCCAACGGTTGGAAATTGATCCAACGGTCAATATTCAAAGTTATTCATACACTATATAGTGGTAAGGAATTGTAGGTTGCTTTGAAAGTTCTACTAAAAAGCTTTTGGGGGTACCCATCACGGGGTCACAATTAATGTATCACAATTAATATATCAGAAACCACCGAGAGCTTTATTGACATTAGGTAAAATTTGAACTTCTACAAGTAAACTATGTTGGTTGCTTTCAATTTTTTACGAAAAAGCTCTTGGAGGTACCCATTAGAGGGCAGGTCAATTAATATATCAGAAACCATAGAGAGTTCTGATGACAGGTTCATCTTCTTACTAAGATTTTGCATCTTGATAGTTTAATGTACTTAGGTCAAACTTGAGCTATAAGTAAGCGCGATAGATTGATCTCTAATTTAATGAAATTAGGTGAGACTTTAACTACAAGTAATAAATTGTAGGTTTATTTGAAAGTTTTATAAAAAAGCTTTTCGAAGTACCCACGGTTAATTAATATATCATAAACCATAGAGAGTTTTGACAACTGGTTCGACTTCTATATAAGATTTTGCATCATGAAAATTTTGAACACCTTTTGACAATGATCACATGAAATAGGGAGAGAGGGGAATGATTTTTCTATTCTCTATGGGCAACCCACAAGCTTGAGGTCCACCTTAGGCTTAAAGATACAAACTTTATTTTCTCCACAATGTATATGGTGAACCTTTGCGGATGCCTCATACTAGGCCTTAAAGTGTGCTTTTGTACACATTGCTGATGGCCTTATTAGGGAAAAAGAAAATACTATAGTACACTAGTATTAGTACTCGTTTATTTGCTTAGACATATGCTCACCTCTGTCCACGCGCAGTACATGCTAAGAGAATAAAACGTAGGCATGGTAAGAGGGCAGTAGCGAAGAGGAGTTGAAGGTGGTTCGATGTCAGAGGAAAGTTATGATGGGTTCCTGACACGAGGTACTCCTGCGGCCACTCTACTAGTAGTAAATTTTAGGACCTATGCACGCAAAACAAATTGTGTGTTTTCCCTCTCCTTTGCTGCCTCTCACCATCCATCCTCCCTCTCTCCTCCCCTTTCCCCTCGCGCATCGGCCCGACTAATCTCTCCCTCGTCCATAGCATGGTGCTGCGCACGTGTGCCCTATTACGGCGGCTCTGTGTCTCTGACGTGTTCGGCAGCCGCGTTGGTGTGGAGAAGTGACGAGGAGTACATAGGAAGGAAACCACTTTTGATCCTTGGCGGCAAAAAAATTCGAACATTTCCGGTTTTTGAAATTTGCACTTCCTTCCAAAACATCGGGATGGAAGGTTACTCAAAAGATCGGCCATTCGCAGTAATTCTTATCTTATATTTATGTTGTCTTATCTCTTACAATACCGATAGCTCCAAATTTTATCACTTTTTACCATTGGTTTTCCTCTTGTTTATTGCCACATTTCACTCAAGATTTCCCCTTTCCACTAATGTTAATGTCGTAATTAGCGAATCCTTGGTTTCTTGTGATGGTTTTCAGGCAATGAACATTTAATGAAGATCTAATAGCATTTATGGGATAATTACATTAGAATAAGCAAATCCCCAATTGGAGAAACTTTCATTGGAGGCATCCTGAATACTTAACGACCACTGGTATGGTCGGGGTGCACCCGTACTACCCACCGGCGCCTTCCTTATATCAATACAAGCAACTTTCATGAAGGGAGAGAGACGAGAAGAACCACGGAACAAAAGTTACAGTCGCCACAAGCCATCTAGATGGGAAGATCAGATCTAGAAGATGAGAAGAACTTCACCTCGTTCCTCGACGATCTCCACCCTCTAAGCACACACTCCACCATCATTCCATCATTACTTAGAGAAAGAGAGATATTGACACTTGTAAGATTCGGGTTTGCTACTTTGATCTACCTCCGGTTTGTATTTGATTGGATCTTTAATCGCTATTGTGGTTTTGTACAATAACTTTGGGATGATTTTTATTTGCAATGCAATTATGCCTTTGATTTGTTTTCCTCTCATGTCTGAGTAAACCCCCATAGGCATGGGAGATGTAGGGGATTGGTGAGAGGTGTTGTGCCTCCTTTAAATCCATCCATTTGTGATTGTTGTAATGCTTTATTTAAATAGTGAAAATGAATATCTATGTTTTCCTAATGCTTGTTATCTAATTTAAGGACCCAGGTACCATGAGCCAAAGATCTCATAGGTATGAACTTGTATGCTAGTAATTCAGCGACCCCCCGAGTGACATGGCCGATATCAAAGAAGAGCTAGCACTACTCGAGGACAACAAGGAACCATCGAGATTAAAGCCTTGATCTGGTTGCAAGACCTTAACTAATGCGCTGACCATGGCCATGGTAACAGGCAGATGGATCATTGGGATTTGGAAGAATTGGCCACAAGGACTCCTGGTCGGTATATGGGTTGCTTGCCTACTCACTTATAAATAATAAATATCACTATCACTTATTCCGCTTATTCCATTTGGCACTTTCACTATCACTATGAACTATTTCTCTCCGCGCCTAACTTCTCATCTACAAGACCTTTACACACCTTTCACATCTTTACTTTTATGCAATTTACTTATTTCCTAGGAAAGATCCTCTATCTTTTACTCACCATTTCGACCATCAACTTTTGCAGTCAATTCACTCAAGACATGTGACACCTTGGGTGCGACAGAAATAGCACATAAAAACACTTACCAAGGCTCCTTGTTGGGATCGATATAAAAACTGGAATCAATACTTCTGCAAAAACATTTTGTGACGAACCTATGCAGTTGCAGACCATCAAACATTCTACTCATAGTCTTTAGCACAATGAACGCTAGTACGCACAAAACTCAAAACACACACTCCATTGCTCAGTTTTAGGGTCCTTGTGCTAAATGCATGGGCTTGGGTGCAATTTTCATTTTTATGAGGTCCTTGATGTAACTTGTACTTCCACTGACCGTGTTAACCGTCAAGCACGTCACTCCTACGAGACCTACCACAGTTAAAAGAAAATGCAACCGCCCCAATTATCACACAAACTGGAACACGGTTTCTTATACGTAATACCCAAGTTTTTAGTACTAGGATTTTTGAAGCTTCCTAGCTAACTTCACACACTTAGTGAATTCTTGTCGATTAACGAAATTAGGCCAAACTTGAGCTACAAGTAAGCGCGATAGATTGATCTTAAATTAAATGTATTTTTGGAGGTAGATGGGTGCATCTTCTTGTAGTAAACAATGTCATCGATGGGAGTTTCCAACTATCAGAAAAGAAAATTCTCATTTTTCTTAGTGATGACGAGATGGTTCTTTTCCGTAAAGAAAGTCCGAAGAATATGGATCTCAATGCAATAATCCAAGCTTGTAGACATATTATGTGGACAAACGTGTTTTAATTACGATTCCTATATGTTTTTTAAATTTTCAAACTCGCTAGCTAATTAACTCTGCCCACTTGAATGCCTACATGATGATTTATCGAAATTAGGTCAAACTTGAACTACAACAAAATTGTAGGTTGCTCTGAAAGTTTTATGAAAAAACTTTTGGAGGTACCATACCCATCGAGGGTGTCACAATCAATATATGAGAAACAATCGAGAGTTTTGACAACAGGTTTGACTTCTCGCTATGATTTTGCATCATGACACTATTTAATGAAATTGGGTCAAACTTGAGCTACAAGTAATTGCGATAGATTGCTCTTGAAATATATGACTTTTCAGAGGTAGATGGGTGCATTTTCTTGTAGTAAACAGTGTCGTTGGTGTGATTTTCCAACTATAAGGAAAGAACATTCAATTCCCAATTTTCCGAGTGATGACGAGCGAGGTTGTTCTTTTCTATAAATAAATGTCCAAAGAATATTGGATATGAATGACAGAAGCCAAGTTTACTGACATATATTGTGGACCAACATGTTGTACCAGTGATTCCCATGTTTTATGAGTTTTCAAACTTCCTAGCTAACTCTGCCAATTTGACTGAATGACTTTATGTCGATTTATCAACATTAGGTCAAATTTGAAACTACAAGTAAATTGTAGGTTGCTTTGAAAGTTTTAATAAAAATATTTTGGAGGTACCCCTCGATGGTCGCAATTAATATATCAGAAAACACCAAGAGTTTTGACGATAGGTTCAACTTCTTGCTAAGATTTTCCATGTTAAAAATTTAACGAAATTAGGTCAAACTTGAGCTACAAATAAGCGCAATAGATTGCTCTTGAATTAAATGTATTTTCAGAGGTAGATCGGTGCATCTTCTTGTAGTAAACAATTTCATTAGTGTGAGTCTCCAACTATTAGGAAATAACATTCAATTCTACATTTTCCGAGTGAAGACGAGCAATGTTGTTCTTTTTCGTAAATAAAATTTCAAAGAATATCAGATGTGAATGACACACCAAGTTTATAGACATATATAGTGGACCGACATGCTCTAGCAACAATTCCCATGTGTTATGATCTTTCAAACTTCCTAGCTAACTCTTCCCATTTTAATGACTTTAAGTCGATTTATCAAAATTAGGTCAAATTAGAAACTACAAGTAAATTGTAGGTTTTTCTTTGAAAGTTTTACGAAAACACTTTTAATTTGGAAGTACCCCTCAAGGGGTCACAATTAATATATTAGAAAACAATGAGAGTTTTGATGATAGGTTCAACATCTTGCTAAGATTTTGCATCTTGACAATTTAACGAAATTAGATCAAACGTGAGCTACAAGTAAGCACGATAGATTGCTCTTGAATTAAATGTCATTTTAGAGGTAGATGGGTCGAATTTTCTGGTAGTAAGTAGTGTCGTGGGTGTAAGTGTCCAACTACTAGGAAAGAACATTCAATTCTACATTTTCCGAGTGAAGACGAGCAAGGTTAGTTGTTCTTTTCTGTGACACCCCAGGCTTAGGCCTAGACAAATCCTAGACCTCCTTCTGATATAAGCCTAACCTAAATCTTGGAAGCATACAGAGAAAGAATTGGTAACATTATAGTGACCCTACGACTCAAAAGTTATTACAGCAAGCTCATAACTGAGCAAATAACCAAAATATTACAAACAGAGGTCACTGACCACAAATATCAAATAAAAGAATGCAAATTATGCTATTAAGTATAGTAAACTTAAAAAATAGCCTAAGATGCCTGAAGCATAACGATGATGTCCCAATCCAAAGATTCCAGGCTGCCGACCGAGAACCCCAAGCTACTCGTCGATGTCGATGCTGTAACAAACTCATCTTCTATAGTAACACTTACCTGCTAGAAAAGTATCAACAAAGAAAGGCTGAGTACAGGGTGTACTCTACAAGACTTATGGCTGGTGGGGTTATTTTGCATAAAGCTAACATTCTATGTAAAAGAGGTAGGAGAAGCTCGAGTAATATAACCTTTTAAAAAGGGGTTAGAGAAAACAGTTTCACTAGATTTGATCATCTTTGATATCCACCGAATATTTATCAGCTGAACCTACCAACTAGGATCACCCCCTCGATCCCTGAGGAAGCATCCTTAAGCACACCTCACTTCTCTTGTCAAGTTTTGCGATTAGGTTATAGTTCTCTATGATCATCACGTCCGTTCCCAAGTTGTCCATAACCGTGGACACGGCTTTTTGAAAAGATTATTAGACCTGCAGGGGTGCACAACTTTACCCACATGTACCAACATCGTTAGCCATCTTCCTTGGAAGGCCGACAGAGAGCGTTTGGACACGACCTTTACCTTACTTTCGCTAAGACCATGAGTCACGACCTAAGGAGATGTCACCGTAATGGGTCAAGTCCTGAAGCCGGTCCCTAGAGATGTGCGAAGGATTAAAGATTATCGAGGTCGTGCCTCTCTTATTCCCGACCATGCTTACCTACCTATATGAATGCACCTGCTTCACCGCCTTCGAGAACAACCAGAATGCATATGTCGAATGGAACGCCCGAACTACGTGACTCATGGAATCTACTAGGTAGCTTAGTTGGTCGAGGGGGTTTCCTGGCCCCCGTGTGGCTGTACGCTCGTCTTCATTCAAGAGAAAAGAACTCGGATCCTAGTGGTGGGAAGTTTGGGACTGCAAAAACCACAACCCGACGTGGCCTCCCATACAAGCCTTAGAATGTTTAACTTTTATATCTGATCATACCACGTCATCCTGTCCAACTAGGTTCATTCGTAGCTCTAAATCATCAACCGGATGGATCAACGGTAACAACTAAGCTTGGCTAAGCACAACAGATATAAATAGCTCTCGCAAAGCTCATAAGCCAAACCCTAGTTATGCTAGGAGCAGTGGATCAGGGAATATAGGCTACAAAGGTAACATGCATCAGATAGGATTAATCTATCTATCGATACAAGACTTTGGAATCGTATGCACATGGAAAGAATGAAATACTTTGAAATTATAGGATTATATCATGTGTGGGGTTTTTCTTGCCTTTGCTTGTTGATACCCAGGTATAGATCTTCAGGCTCATCAGCTTGACTTGTTTGTCGATGACTTTCGATGGTGTAAATCTCTATCTTGAATCGTGGACTCGCTCACGTTGCTCAGATCAAATCCAAGGTCTACCAAGAAGAAGCAGAAACACCGGAAAGATAAGCAACAATCAACACATGGCATTGATGCAATGCCCAAGCAAGGATGATGATATGACAAGTTAAATATTTTTGAAATGAACCCTTGTACATACTTGGTCATTTTAAACAGGTTCCCAGGGGTACAAACCCTAGAATAGGGGGAACCTCGAAATCACCTACATGGTTCAATTGGTTCTTCTAATTAAATTTGCATTGAAAGTTGTTGAACAATGCATGGTTATGTGTATATTGTGTAGAGCTCATTTTTCTGAACATTTTGATATATTTTTTGTATTTTTCTGACTTAAAATGAATTAGTTATGATTTTTCTCCATTTTAGTTCATTTTATATCATTTTCAAAAAATTATCATTTTTGGATATATTAAATTATTTTTCTAACTTGGACCCACATGTCAAACTTTATTAATTTCAGAAAACATTTCCAAAAATATTAAAAACCTGACATTAGGGACCCACCTGTCATATTAATATTTATCGGAAATAATTTATCAGAAACATTTAAAAGAAAACAAATGGGATTATGTCATCATGTTGATGTCAGCATGACATCAGCAATGGAGCACCTCCTAGGTGCTTCTCGAATCGAGCAACTCGGAGCACGCATGGCTTCGGGGGTGGGGCAATCAACGCGGGCGAGCGCTGGGACCAGGAAACTAGCGGTGCCGCTCTGGAATAATCACCGGTACCTCACCAGCGATCACGTTCGAGCAGTGGCAGAGAAGGTACACAGCAGTGGGTCGAACCAAGAAGCGAGGGAGATGATGGTGAGCACGAGCATGCTCTGAAGCTCACCAGAGATGCAGTAGGTTTGTCGGTGAGGCAAGACGAACACGAACGGTGCCAGATTTAATGATGGTGGCTACGGCGGCCGGCGGGAATGAGGTGGCGATTGATATGACTGCAGGGACTCCAACTTCCATGGCGGGTCAAAGGAGAATTAGCACGGCAAGGGGAGCTCGACACTGGCCTCAGCTAGGCAGAACCAGCTCAGGAACAACGGCTCCGCTGAGCAACTGTGGCGACTAGGGTTCGACTCTCGCGCACGGGAAGAGGATAGGGAGAGAGAGAGGAGAAGATAAGCACGGCGGGGCTCTTCGTGGCGGCGACATGGGCTACTTGTAGGCATGAAAGCCATCGGTGGCGTGCATCTCCACGCTATCGAGCGCTACGGTGGCGCCAGCGAGCTTCTTCCGTCATAGCCAGAGGTGGACGACGACGATAGAAGGACAAAGGGGTATGCTGGGCCTGGGCTTCACTTGGGCTTCAGCTGGCTGGTGGGCTTCTGCTACCTGCTGCGCTGGGAGGCAAAGAGGAGAGGGAAAGGTTGGGGTGGAGTCCAGATAGCTAGTGTTGGAGATATGCCCAAGAGGCAATAATAAAGTGGTTATTATTATATCTTTATGTTTATGATAAATGTTTACATCCCATGTTATAATTGTATTAACCGGAAACATTAATACTTGTGTGTTTTGTAAACATAAAAGAGTCCCTAGTAAGCCTCTTGTTAAACTAGCTTGTTGATTAATGGATGATCATGGTTTCCTGATCATGGACATTGGATGTCGTTAATAACAAGATCATATCATTAGGAGAATGATGTGATGGACACACACCCGTAGTAAGCATAGCATAAGATCAAGTCATTAAGTTCGTTTGCTATAAGCTTTACAATACATAGTAACCTAATCCTTCGACCATGAGGTTGTGTTAATCACCATCACCGGATGGGTACTTTGATGGCATCAAACACCACTTCGTAACTGGGTGGTCATAAAGGTGTCATTGGGTATTCTGAAAGTATGTGTTGAAGCGCATGGAACAAGATTGGAATTTGTCCATCCGTATGACGGATAGATATGCTCTGGGCCCTCTCGGTGGAATGTCATCTGATTAGCTTGCAAGCATGTGACTGGGTCACAAGGGATGACATAACATGGAACGAGTAAAGAGTACTTATCAGTAACGAGGTAGAACTAGGTATGGAGATACCGACGATCAAACCTCGGATAAGTATAGTATCGCGTGACAAAGGGAATTGGTTTTGTATGTTAATGGTTCTATCGATCACGAAGTCATCATTGAATATGTGGGAGCCGTTATGGATCTCCAGATCCCGCTGATGGTTATTGATCGGAGAGGTGTCTTCATCATGTCTACATATTCACGAACTGTAGGGTGACACACTTAAGGTTCGAAGTTGTTTTAAGTAGATATGGAATGTGCGTTGGAGACCGAATGTTGTTCGGAGTCTCGGATTGGATCCGGGACATCACGAGGAGATCCGGAACTGTCCGGAGAATAAGATACATATATTGGGGATCATTTTCTGAGATAGCAAATGTTCCGGAGTATTTGTATGAGGATTCTAGAAGGTTTCGGAATGTTCCGGAAGGTTCTGGAAGATTTCTTGGAGTTTTCTTGAAAACCAAGAAAGGATCAAGGAGTCCTTGTGGGGCAAGACAAGGAGTCGTGGGGGAGGAGGACTCCTCCCCCCTCCCATGGCGCCTCCCTCCTTTAAATAGAGGGGTGGAGGCGCCACCCCCTGGCCCCTCCACTACTCCAAACCCTAGCCGCCTCTCTCCTCCTCCTTTCTTCTGCTCAGGCTTAGGCGAAGCCCTGCAGAATTCTCTACTCCACCACCACCACCATGCCGTCGTGCTGCTGGGATTCCGTGGAGAAGATCTACTACCTCCGCTGCTCGCTGGAACGGGGAGAGGAAGGTCTGCTTCGACTCCGCACGTGTGACCGACTGCGGAAGCGCTACCGGAACGCGACGCCAGAAGGATCGTCCACTCGATCTTGAGATCGGCAAGTGATTGACTACATCAACCACGAGATCCAATCTTGTAACGCTTTCGGATCTACAAGGGTTTGTACAGATCTATCTCGCTGCACATGTCTAATAGATTAGATCTTGGCTTTTATCTAGATTAGATCTGGGTTTTGTTCGTTCTTGCGGTAGAATTTTTTTGTTTTCCATGCTATGAACCCATCAGTGGTATCAGAGTCGTATCTATGCGTAGATCTGTTGCACGAGTAGAACACAATGGTTTTGTGGGCGTTGGTGCTCGTGCCGTCTTTTGCTTTCTGTACTTTGCATCTTGCGGTATGGTGGGATGAAGCGGCTCGGGCTAACCTTACATGTCATCGCACATGAGACTTGCTCCACGCTTGACGTGTAACTTGCTTTGCACAAGTGGCTTTGCGGGTGTATGTCTCTCCCACCATAGTATAGATCCAATTTACACTTTGCAACTTGATAGCACTTGTATCAACGTCGTGGTTCAGTTTCGTAGGTAAGATCCGTTCTTATTCGAAAGCCTCAAGCAACGTAGAACATGCAAAGAAAATTAGAGGCGTCTAACTTGTTTTTGCAGGGGTTTTGTGATGTGATATGGCCATCATGTGATTGTGATTATATTTGATGTATGCAATGATCCTTGTTGTAATATGGCAACCGGCAGGAGCCTGATGGTTGTCTTCAATTCTGTTAAGACATGCGTGTCTATTCATCTTGTAATAGCTTTGTTCCAAGTAGTTGTAATAGTTGCTAGTGATGATGGACAACCATGAAGCGGCGCCACTAACCTTGACGCCATGCTGGTGGTGATGGAGATCATGTCCGTGCTTTGGAGATGGAGATCAAAGGCGCAAGAAGAAAGGGCCATATCATATCACACTAATTATGAATTGCCTGTGATGTTAATCCTTTATGCATCTTGTATTGCTTAGATCGCGACGGTAGCATTATAAGATGATCCCTCTCACTAAATATCAAGTAATAAAGTGTTCGTCCTTAGTTGGCACTGTTGCTAAGACTCGTCGTTTCGAAGCATCTCGTGATGATCGAGTGTGATAGACTCTACGTGTGCATACAACGGGTGCAAGCCAGATTTGCACATGCGGAAACTAAGGTTAACCTTGACGAGCCTAGCATGTACAGATATGGTCTCGGAACACGGAATACCGAAAGGTAAAGCATGAGTCATATGGATGATATGATGAACATGTTGATTGTTCGCCTTTAAAGCTACATCATCTCACGTGATGATCGGACTTGGTGTAGTGGATTTGGTTCGTGTAATCACTAAAACAACTCGAGGGATGTTGTTTTTTGAGTGGGAGTTCATTTGTAATTTGGATTAGTCGAACTCAATTTATCATAAACACAATCAAAGTGAATTTGCATAGTTTGTTGTAGTCATTGGCATCCGTTCACCACCTTACGCTTAGTTATAGTTGGGATAGTGGAACTAGAGAAATTCTAGATATTTACTTTACGAACTGGTACCGTATTGTTTTGAATGTCAATTTAAAGTTTATAAGTCATATTGCAAACTTTCAACAAACTTTATTTACTCCATGAAGTTTAATAAATAGTATTAAATCAAGAGTAACAATTCCAGTGTTAGTATCTAATGTATCATGTTTGCCTCCATGATTCTTGATACTCAAAAGATTGTTTTTAATATCAAGTTTATCTAAGAGTTGAAAGCAATGTTTCCGAAACCATCATATGTGAAAGGTATTGCGATATCTAAAACAATGTATTGGTTACAACATGATAGAGTATACGTCCTCATATTTTATGAGAATTTGTGAAGGTTGGAGACGCTAGTCGTCTTAATCCTCCAAAAGGTTTTGAAAAAGAAACATTATACTCGCAATTCACCTTTATAAGCTATATCAGCTTGATCATGAAAGTTGTCACGATAAGTATGAATAGAAGATGTAAGTAAAATGTTTACTACACTAAAAGATTACTAAAGAATGGAATTTTGAAAGAATGCCAAACATTTGATGAAGGTGATCCACTTCAAAGTGCAAGTCCAAAGGTATTGGTATTTGACTATACACACTTTGTACTATGTGTCATGTGAATGACATCACTATTGATGTTGATAGATTCTTTTAAAAGAAAAGGAATTGCTGAAAGAGAATCTATAAAATATTTGGCAGAAAATAAAAAGGTTGGAGATGTCCAACTTAGGCATATAGAAGATATACATGTTATGTTTGTATTCCTTGCTTGTTAAACAATGTGGTTCTTAGGTATTGGATATCGAATTGGTTGGTATGAAGTGTCATACAGGACAACACAATTCATGAACTGCAATGGCCTAAGTAACTAGCAAGAGAAAATGTGATGATGTTCATCGAAAACAAACAAAGGGTTGTTGTGTTGCTCGTTAAACATCAAAGCTTGCCTTCAAGATTTGTTTCAATAATTGTTATTTTGATCAAGTATTATGACGACAAAAGGTTGTTCAAATAATTACCGTATTCCATAATAGATGGATAATATACAAGTCTGGTAGGATAAATAACGACCATAAAACTAATGCTAAAATGTCGCAAGACAAATGATTGAAAGATCACTTGCGAAGTGACATTGCCCTTTAAATTATATTGAAAGGGATACATGAAGAAACTCCATGTTGATGGATTTTTGGAGTCTTTGATTTGGATCAAATGACGCTTGTGATACTTTCTTGGAGATAATTAAAACTTCGTTCGTAGGCCAAAAGAGGAACAGACGACTAACTGATTGGAATTTGTGCATATTGATGCATATAGTCCATTATGTGTAGTCGTGGGCGATGGATTTCAACTTCATATGCTTTCTCCGAAGATTTGAGTGAGTATATGTATATACTTACTCAATAAGGAAGAAGTATGAAACATTTGAAAAATGTTCAAAGACTTTCAAGATGAAGTGGAAAATCATTGTAACAAGAAAATAAAAGAGTTTATGATTGGATCATAAAGAAAGATGTTTGAGTTACAAGTTTAGCAAAACACCTAAGATTTGAGGAATCGTTCCATGGATTTACATTTCCCAAAACACCATAGGAGTATGGAGTGTTCAAGATATGTAATGAAACCTTGTTTGACATGGTAAGATCAAAGGTGTCATTTATAAAACTGCCATTATATATTAAAGATTAAAAGCTTTAGTGACTACCGCTTTTACACTGAAAAGAGCTCCATCGTGATCCGTTGAAATGACACCATATAAGTCATGGTTTGGGATAAAACCCAGGTTGTCCTTTCTTAAATTTTGGTATGCTAGGCATAAGTAAAATGTTTACAACCAAAGTCAGATAAGCACGTCTTTGTAGGTTATTCCAAAGAATTTGTTGGGAATTTCTCCATAACGTCGAGGACAAAAAAAAGTTTGTCGCTTGGAACATCAAGTTTCTTGAGAAGGAATTTTTCGTGAAAAGTTAAGTGGGAGGACAATAGAACTTTGATAAGGTTGTTGAACCTTAGCTATATGTGCTAAGTAGCGCAGCGCCGGAAAGTGTCCCGGTGACGGCCACAATGCTCACAGCTCTCGTGATTACAAAAGGTGTGATCTCGGAGATTAGAGTTCCTATAGAACCGTGTGGGTCGGTAAGAATAAAATAGTAATATTTGATAAGAAAGTCGTTATTGTTTTGACAATGATGAACCGACTACATGCAAAGAAGCGATGATGGGCCCTGACTCCATAAAATGACTAGAAGTCATGGAATCCGTGATAGTATCCATACACGAGAAATCAAGTTTCTGAACTTAGAAGACCCTCCGGAAAGGCATGAAGCCTATCGGTCGTGTTTGGATCTATAAAGAAATAGACATGGATGTTTCAAATCTATGAAATAATCGACATGTCGGAAAGAGTTTATGACAATATTCAAGGAATTGACTATGATAAGATTTGATCTTTCATAGCGATATTTAGTCTGGACGGATTAATGTAGCAACCACTACATATATTTTGATATATGGTAGTTGAACAAACAAAACAAGTTCTTCTAATAGAATGGTTACCTAGGACGTGTACATGACACGATCCAAAGGGTTTTGTTAATTCAAAGGATGCTAAAAGAGTATGCAAAACTTCAATGGTTGAAGTGAGCATCGCGGAGTTGGAATCTTCAGAGACGATGAAGATATTTGCATTTTGCAAGAAATTAAGTGGGAGCGCTAAGACATATTTCTAATACATTATGTGAAGGACATATTGTTGATTAGAAATAATGTATCTTTTATTGACACAGGTTAAGAATTCCATTTCGATGAAAGACTTAGGCATAACTCAAGAATTAGGCATCAATGTCTATATGAATAGATTGAGGCGCTAATATGGTTTTGCCAAATGTACATAGATAAGATTTTGAATGAGTTCAATATGGAAACAACAAGAAAGGTTCTGGACGCACGGAAAGGACTAAATCAAGATTCAAGTGTGTTGACACGAGTTTCAAGTGTTTTGACACTTGGTGAAATCACAAGAATATTTTGATCAATCATTCTTTGAGATGTACACATCCAGATATGTCCTATGCTCTAAATGTTATGAGCATATACCAGAATGATTCATAAGATGATCATTGGACAATAGTAAAGATATTCTTATGAGCTTTGGAAGAACTAAGAATATATCATGTATAAGTGACAAATAGTTAAAGGTAGTTCATTGTAAAGTGTTACATTGATACTAGTTTTGTCACAAGATACAAATTAAATTTTCTCAATTTAGACTATGGGTGGCACAATATAATGGAAAGGATGTTCCATGATGGATTTGGATGAGTTCCAAAGTTGAGATATTGTGACGGATACTACAACAAAAGGCTAAGTATATAACTGCTATAGTAGCAGCAAAGGAGGGCATTTGTGTTAAGTAGTTTGTTATCAAACTAGGTGTGGTTCATAGCGGGATAATACTATGAAGATACATTGTATGACAATTGTATCAACATAATTTAATCCCAAGGAACTAAAGGTCTCACCAAAGGACCAAATTTATACAATGCCATCTCATTGGAGAATGAGTAATGCGTAGAGACGCAAGGACATGCAAATACACATAGACCTGGAAGTGTCAGATCCGAAGATTATGTTTACCACTAGAAATAGTGTCTATACAACACCAGAAAGCCATAAGTGTTGAATGCACAAGTTTTTTAACTAGATTATTGACTCTAGTGCAAGTGGGAGACTGTTGGAGATATGCCCAAGAGGCAATAATAAAGTGGTTATTATTATATCTTTATGTTTATGATAAATGTTTACATCCCATGCTATAATTGTATTAACCGGAAACATTAATACTTGTGTGTTTTGTAAACATAAAAGAGTCCCTAGTAAGCCTCTTGTTAAACTAGCTTGTTGATTAATGGATGATCATGGACATTGGATGTCGTTAATAACAAGATCATATCATTAGGAGAATGATGTGATGGACACACACCCGTAGTAAGCATAGCATAAGATCAAGTCATTAAGTTCGTTTGCTATAAGCTTTAAAATACATAGTAACCTAATCCTTCGACCATGAGGTTGTGTTAATCACCATCACCGGATGGGTACTTTGATGGCATCAAACACCACTTCGTAACTGGGTGGTCATAAAGGTGTCATTGGGTATTCTGAAAGTATGTGTTGAAGCGCATGGAACAAGATTGGAATTTGTCCATCCGTATGACGGATAGATATGCTCTGGGCCCTCTCGGTGGAATGTCATCTGATTAGCTTGCAAGCATGTGACTGGGTCACAAGGGATGACATAACATGGAACGAGTAAAGAGTACTTATCAGTAACGAGGTAGAACTAGGTATGGAGATACCGACGATCAAACCTCGGATAAGTATAGTATCGCGTGACAAAGGGAATTGGTTTCGTATGTTAATGGTTCTATCGATCACGAAGTCATCATTGAATATGTGGGAGCCGTTATGGATCTCCAGATCCCGCTGATGGTTATTGATCGGAGAGGTGTCTTCATCATGTCTACATATTCACGAACCGTAGGGTGACACACTTAAGGTTCGAAGTTGTTTTAAGTAGATATGGAATGTGCGTTGGAGACCGAATGTTGTTCGGAGTCTCGGATTGGATCCGGGACATCACGAGGAGATCCGGAACTGTCCGGAGAATAAGATACATATATTGGGGATCATTTTCTGAGATAGCAAATGTTCCGGAGTATTTGTATGAGGATTCTAGAAGGTTTCGGAATGTTCCAGAAGGTTCTGGAAGATTTCTTGGAGTTTTCTTGAAAACCAAGAAAGGATCAAGGAGTCCTTGTGGGGCAAGACAAGGAGTCGTGGGGGAGGAGGACTCCTCCCCCCCTCGCATGGCGCCTCCCTCCTTTAAATAGAGGGGTGGAGGCGCCACCCCCCTGGCCCCTCCACTACTCCAAACCCTAGCCGCCTCTCTCCTCCTCCTTTCTTCTGCTCAGGCTTAGGCGAAGCCCTGCAGAATTCTCTACTCCACCACCACCACCACGCCGTCGTGCTGCTGGGATTCCGTGGAGAAGATCTACTACCTCCGCTGCTCGCTGGAACGGGGAGAGGAAGGTCTGCTTCGACTCCGCACGTGTGACCGACTGCGGAAGCGCTACCGGAACGCGACGCCAGAAGGATCGTCCACTCGATCTTGAGATCGGCAAGTGATTGACTACATCAACCACGAGATCCAATCTTGTAACGCTTTCGGATCTACAAGGGTTTGTACAGATCTATCTCGCTGCACATGTCTAATAGATTAGATCTTGGCTTTTATCTAGATTAGATCTGGGTTTTGTTCGTTCTTGCGGTAGAATTTTTTTGTTTTCCATGCTATGAACCCATCAGTGGTATCAGAGTCGTATCTATGCGTAGATCTGTTGCACGAGTAGAACACAATGGTTTTGTGGGCGTTGGTGCTCGTGCCGTCTTTTGCTTTCTGTACTTTGCATCTTGCGGTATGGTGGGATGAAGCGTCTCGGGCTAACCTTACATGTCATCGCACATGAGACTTGCTCCACGCTTGACGTGTAACTTGCTTTGCACAAGTGGCTTTGCGGGTGTATGTCTCTCCCACCATAGTATAGATCCAATTTACACTTTGCAACTTGATAGCACTTGTATCAACGTCGTGGTTCAGTTTCGTAGGTAAGATCCGTTCTTATTCGAAAGCCTCAAGCAACGTAGAACATGCAAAGAAAATTAGAGGCGTCTAACTTGTTTTTGCAGGGGTTTTGTGATGTGATATGGCCATCATGTGATTGTGATTATATTTGATGTATGCAATGATCCTTGTTGTAATATGGCAACCGGCAGGAGCCTGATGGTTGTCTTCAATTCTGTTAAGACATGCGTGTCTATTCATCTTGTAATAGCTTTGTTCCAAGTAGTTGTAATAGTTGCTAGTGATGATGGACAACCATGAAGCGGCGCCACTAACCTTGACGCCATGCTGGTGGTGATGGAGATCATGTCCGTGCTTTGGAGATGGAGATCAAAGGCGCAAGAAGAAAGGGCCATATCATATCACACTAATTATGAATTGCCTGTGATGTTAATCCTTTATGCATCTTGTATTGCTTAGATCGCGACGGTAGCATTATAAGATGATCCCTCTCACTAAATATCAAGTAATAAAGTGTTCGTCCTTAGTTGGCACTGTTGCTAAGACTCGTCGTTTCGAAGCATCTCGTGATGATCGAGTGTGATAGACTCTACGTGTGCATACAACGGGTGCAAGCCAGATTTGCACATGCGGAAACTAAGGTTAACCTTGACGAGCCTAGCATGTACAGATATGGTCTCGGAACACGGAATACCGAAAGGTAAAGCATGAGTCATATGGATGATATGATGAACATGTTGATTGTTCGCCTTTAAAGCTACATCATCTCACGTGATGATCGGACTTGGTGTAGTGGATTTGGTTCGTGTAATCACTAAAACAACTCGAGGGATGTTGTTTTTTGAGTGGGAGTTCATTTGTAATTTGGATTAGTCGAACTCAATTTATCATAAACACAATCAAAGTGAATTTGCATAGTTTGTTGTAGTCATTGGCATCCGTTCACCACCTTACGCTTAGTTATAGTTGGGATAGTGGAACTAGAGAAATTCTAGATATTTACTTTACGAACTGGTACCGTATTGTTTTGAATGTCAATTTAAAGTTTATAAGTCATATTGCAAACTTTCAACAAACTTTATTTACTCCATGAAGTTTAATAAATAGTATTAAATCAAGAGTAACAATTCCAGTGTTAGTATCTAATGTATCATGTTTGCCTCCATGATTCTTGATACTCAAAAGATTGTTTTTAATATCAAGTTTATCTAAGAGTTGAAAGCAATGTTTCCGAAACCATCATATGTGAAAGGTATTGCGATATCTAAAACAATGTATTGGTTACAACATGATAGAGTATACGTCCTCATATTTTATGAGAATTTGTGAAGGTTGGAGATGCTAGTCGTCTTAATCCTCCAAAAGGTTTTGAAAAAGAAACATTATACTCGCAATTCACCTTTATAAGCTATATCAGCTTGATCATGAAAGTTGTCACGATAAGTATGAATAGAAGATGTAAGTAAAATGTTTACTACACTAAAAGATTACTAAAGAATGGAATTTTGAAAGAATGCCAAACATTTGATGAAGGTGATCCACTTCAAAGTGCAAGTCCAAAGGTATTGGTATTTGACTATACACACTTTGTACTATGTGTCATGTGAATGACATCACTATTGATGTTGATAGATTCTTTTAAAAGAAAAGGAATTGCTGAAAGAGAATCTACAAAATATTTGGCAGAAAATAAAAAGGTTGGAGATGTCCAACTTAGGCATATAGAAGATATACATGTTATGTTTGTATTCCTTGCTTGTTAAACAATGTGGTTCTTAGGTATTGGATATCGAATTGGTTGGTATGAAGTGTCATACAAGACAACACAATTCATGAACTGCAATGGCCTAAGTAACTAGCAAGAGAAAATGTGATGATGTTCATCGAAAACAAACAAAGGGTTGTTGTGTTGCTCGTTAAACATCAAAGCTTGCCTTCAAGATTTGTTTCAATAATTGTTATTTTGATCAAGTATTATGACGACAAAAGGTTGTTCAAATAATTACCGTATTCCATAATAGATGGATAATATACAAGTCTGGTAGGAGAAATAACGACCATAAAACTAATGCTAAAATGTCGCAAGACAAATGATTGAAAGATCACTTGCGAAGTGACATCGCTCTTTAAATTATATTGAAAGGGATACATGAAGAAACTCCATGTTGATGGATTTTTGGAGTCTTTGATTTGGATCAAATGACGCTTGTGATACTTTCTTGGAGATAATTAAAACTTCGTTCGTAGGCCAAAAGAGGAACAGACGACTAACTGATTGGAATTTGTGCATATTGATGCATATAGTCCATTATGTGTAGTCGTGGGCGATGGATTTCAACTTCATATGCTTTCTCCGAAGATTTGAGTGAGTATATGTATATACTTACTCAATAAGGAAGAAGTATGAAACATTTGAAAAATGTTCAAAGACTTTCAAGATGAAGTGGAAAATCATTGTAACAAGAAAATAAAAGAGTTTATGATTGGATCATAAAGAAAGATGTTTGAGTTACAAGTTTAGCAAAACACCTAAGATTTGAGGAATCGTTCCATGGATTTACATTTCCCAAAACACCATAGGAGTATGGAGTGTTCAAGATATGTAATGAAACCTTGTTTGACATGGTAAGATCAAAGGTGTCATTTATAAAACTGCCATTATATATTAAAGATTAAAAGCTTTAGTGACTACCGCTTTTACACTGAAAAGAGCTCCATCGTGATCCGTTGAAATGACACCATATAAGTCATGGTTTGGGATAAAACCCAGGTTGTCCTTTCTTAAATTTTGGTATGCTAGGCATAAGTAAAATGTTTACAACCAAAGTCAGATAAGCACGTCTTTGTAGGTTATTCCAAAGAATTTGTTGGGAATTTCTCCATAACGTCGAGGACAAAAAAAAGTTTGTCGCTTGGAACGTCAAGTTTCTTGAGAAGGAATTTTTCGTGAAAAGTTAAGTGGGAGGACAATAGAACTTTGATAAGGTTGTTGAACCTTAGCTATATGTGCTAAGTAGCGCAGCGCCGGAAAGTGTCCCGGTGACGGCCACAATGCTCACGGCTCTCGTGATTACAAAAGGTGTGATCTCGGAGATTAGAGTTCCTATAGAACCGTGTGGGTCGGTAAGAATAAAATAGTAATATTTGATAAGAAAGTCGTTATTGTTTTGACAATGATGAACCGACTACATGCAAAGAAGCGATGATGGGCCCTGACTCCATAAAATGACTAGAAGTCATGGAATCCGTGATAGTATCCATACACGAGAAATCAAGTTTCTGAACTTAGAAGACCCTCCGGAAAGGCATGAAGCCTATCGGTCGTGTTTGGATCTATAAAGAAATAGACATGGATGTTTCAAATCTATGAAATAATCGACATGTCGGAAAGAGTTTATGACAATATTCAAGGAATTGACTATGATAAGATTTGATCTTTCATAGCGATATTTAGTCTGGACGGATTAATGTAGCAACCACTACATATATTTTGATATATGGTAGTTGAACAAACAAAACAAGTTCTTCTAATAGAATGGTTACCTAGGACATGTACATGACACGATCCAAAGGGTTTTGTTAATTCAAAGGATGCTAAAAGAGTATGCAAAACTTCAATGGTTGAAGTGAGCATCGCGGAGTTGGAATCTTCAGAGACGATGAAGATATTTGCATTTTGCAAGAAATTAAGTGGGAGCGCTAAGACATATTTCTAATACATTATGTGAAGGACATATTGTTGATTAGAAATAATGTATCTTTTATTGACACAGGTTAAGAATTCCATTTCGATGAAAGACTTAGGCATAACTCAAGAATTAGGCATCAATGTCTATATGAATAGATTGATGCGCTAATATGGTTTTGCCAAATGTACATAGATAAGATTTTGAATGAGTTCAATATGGAAACAACAAGAAAGGTTCTGGACGCACGGAAAGGACTAAATCAAGATTCAAGTGTGTTGACACGAGTTTCAAGTGTTTTGACACTTGGTGAAATCACAAGAATATTTTGATCAATCATTCTTTGAGATGTACACATCCAGATATGTCCTATGCTCTAAATGTTATGAGCATATACCAGAATGATTCATAAGATGATCATTGGACAATAGTAAAGATATTCTTATGAGCTTTGGAAGAACTAAGAATATATCATGTATAAGTGACAAATAGTTAAAGGTAGTTCATTGTAAAGTGTTACATTGATACTAGTTTTGTCACAAGATACAAATTAAATTTTCTCAATTTAGACTATGGGTGGCACAATATAATGGAAAGGATGTTCCATGATGGATTTGGATGAGTTCCAAAGTTGAGATATTGTGACGGATACTACAACAAAAGGCTAAGTATATAACTGCTATAGTAGCAGCAAAGGAGGGCATTTGTGTTAAGTAGTTTGTTATCAAACTAGGTGTGGTTCATAGCGGGATAATACTATGAAGATAAATTGTATGACAATTGTATCAACATAATTTAATCCCAAGGAACTAAAGGTCTCACCAAAGGACCAAATTTATACAATGCCATCTCATTGGAGAATGAGTAATGCGTAGAGACGCAAGGACATGCAAATACACATAGACCTGGAAGTGTCAGATCCGAAGATTATGTTTACCACTAGAAATAGTGTCTATACAACACCAGAAAGCCATAAGTGTTGAATGCACAAGTTTTTTAACTAGATTATTGACTCTAGTGCAAGTGGGAGACTGTTGGAGATATGCCCAAGAGGCAATAATAAAGTGGTTATTATTATATCTTTATGTTTATGATAAATGTTTACATCCCATGCTATAATTGTATTAACCGGAAACATTAATACTTGTGTGTTTTGTAAACATAAAAGAGTCCCTAGTAAGCCTCTTGTTAAACTAGCTTGTTGATTAATGGATGATCATGGACATTGGATGTCGTTAATAACAAGATCATATCATTAGGAGAATGATGTGATGGACACACACCCGTAGTAAGCATAGCATAAGATCAAGTCATTAAGTTCGTTTGCTATAAGCTTTAAAATACATAGTAACCTAATCCTTCGACCATGAGGTTGTGTTAATCACCATCACCGGATGGGTACTTTGATGGCATCAAACACCACTTCGTAACTGGGTGGTCATAAAGGTGTCATTGGGTATTCTGAAAGTATGTGTTGAAGCGCATGGAACAAGATTGGAATTTGTCCATCCGTATGACGGATAGATATGCTCTGGGCCCTCTCGGTGGAATGTCATCTGATTAGCTTGCAAGCATGTGACTGGGTCACAAGGGATGACATAACATGGAACGAGTAAAGAGTACTTATCAGTAACGAGGTAGAACTAGGTATGGAGATACCGACGATCAAACCTCGGATAAGTATAGTATCGCGTGACAAAGGGAATTGGTTTCGTATGTTAATGGTTCTATCGATCACGAAGTCATCATTGAATATGTGGGAGCCGTTATGGATCTCCAGATCCCGCTGATGGTTATTGATCAGAGAGGTGTCTTCATCATGTCTACATATTCACGAACTGTAGGGTGACACACTTAAGGTTCGAAGTTGTTTTAAGTAGATATGGAATGTGCGTTGGAGACCGAATGTTGTTCGGAGTCTCGGATTGGATCCGGGACATCACGAGGAGATCCGGAACTGTCCGGAGAATAAGATACATATATTGGGGATCATTTTCTGAGATAGCAAATGTTCCGGAGTATTTGTATGAGGATTCTAGAAGGTTTCAGAATGTTCCGGAAGGTTCTAGAAGATTTCTTGGAGTTTGCTTGAAAACCAAGAAAGGATCAAGGAGTCCTTGTGGGGCAAGACAAGGAGTCATGGGGGAGGAGGACTCCACCCCCCCTCCCAATCCGCCAGCCAAGGAAGGGAGGGGAGTACTACTAGGACTCCCCCTCCCATGGCGCCTCCCTCCTTTAAATAGAGGGGTGGAGGCGCCACCCCCTGGCCCCCTCCATTACTCCAAACCCTAGCCGCCTCTCTCCTCCTCCTTTCTTCTGCTCAGGCTTAGGCGAAGCCCTACAGAATTCTCTATTCCACCACCACCACCACCACGCCATAGTGCTGCTGGGATTCCGTGGAGAAGATCTACTACCTCTGCTGCTCGCTGGAACGGGGAGAGGAAGGTCTGCTTCGACTCCGCACGTGTGACCGACTGCGGAAGCGCTGCCGGAACGCGGCGCCGGAAGGATCGTCCACTCGATCTTGAGATCGGCATGTGATCGACTACATCAACCATGAGATCCAATCTCGTAACGCTTTTGGATCTACAAGGGTTAGTACAGATCTATCTCGTTGCACATGTCTAATAGATTAGATCTTGGCTTTTATCTAGATTAGGTCTAGGTTTTGTTCGTTCTTGCGGTAGAATTTTTTTGTTTTCCATGCTACGAACCCATCAGCTAGTGTTCTATATTTTTTCTTGTAAAAACCTTTTTTTATTTTCTGTTTTCTATTTGCTCTTTGTATTTTCAATTTAAAAACTGTTTTGGGTATTTAAAAAATACTAGAACTTTTGTAAACAATTCGAAATACCGTAGGGCCCTTATAATCCAGTCGGGCTCCAATAATTTTGGTAGTTTTCAAAATATTTAAAACCACCTGAAAGGATTTACAAGAGGGGAAAACATAGGGTTTTGTGATTATTTCTTGCATTTATTTTTAGTAAATTGAATGATGATCATGCTATGCACAAATCAAACCCTAATTACTATTAGTAGAACTAGGGGTGTAACAATTCTATCCCCCTTAACAGAATCTCGTCCTGAGATTCCTAGGTAGGAAGATACAAGGAACATGGTTGCACTAAACTTCGACGGTCTTCTCGAAGAGGTTAGTCCATGCAACCATTATTGAATGAATGAAGCACTTTATTTCTTCGAGGTTGCTGCACACACTAAGGAAGAGAGGGAATGACACCAAACCACAAACAGAGTATCTCATGGTCAACTCTTGGATAGATGTTTCATAACATCTTTGGAGCCAATGACCATGAAACATGCCAAGGTAAAGGAGGAAACAAAAGTAGATGGTTTCCAGTTGTTAGATAGCTGGTCTTCATAAGGATTGAGACCACAGAGCTTCAGAAGAGTTTAAGCTTCTGAAAAGGAGAGCATTCAATGGAAAAAACATGACCACAAACTTTGAGAGATGAACCTATACTAAACAACTTAAGTAGAACTTCCAGGGATATATAGATACGGAGAACCAAATAGTTAAACTACTTTTGATACAGAAGGATCACTCTTCGTTCAACAGAAGGTCTAGTAGAAGGGTTGTTTTGTGGAGAGGACTCGTAGGAGTCACAGGGAACATATAACAAGAGGAACTTCTGATTAACAAAACCATAGTTGCTCTTCGAATATGTTAAGGACCTAAGGAAACTCTTTATTAATCCAGGTCTATCATAATGTTTGCCAAAGATCGTGATACCACTTTACACCACCAGATTTATAAATAGCAAGATTCTTGATGACACGAGGAAAAAGAAACTTCATTCTCAGACTTCAGTTACTTGGCACAACAAGACGCTTTCCAATGTAAAAGGGTCTAGAGGATCTACCGAGAGACATTTAGCAACACTACTTTAAATGTTCTCCTTGATGTTTGAGACACGAAACATCAAGTAAAGGTTAAACTTTGGATACAAAGGAAGCCATAAGCACAACTCCTATAATAAGTCATATAAGAAGCCTTATGAGGAGTGGTTGTTATTGCTGAATCAAGATAATGTGGCAAGGTCTTCTGGCTAATTGTGCCAACCATTACATCAATCTTGCTGGATTTTCAAAGAGACCTACATCAAAAACGTTGTTGAACACTAACCATCATATCTGCTTGAGATTCAGATTTGGTTAAGTGGAAAGACACTTCAGACTAAGCATGTCTGAATAGAAAGTTTGCAACATTTTCCACAAAGGTACAGTTACTAGATTCTCAAAACGTGGAGATTCCTAGGTAGGAAGATAGCAGGAACAGGGTTACACTAAACTTCGACGGTCTTCTCGAGGAGGTTGATCCATGCCACCATCATTGAATGAATGAAGCGCTTTATTTCTTCGAGGTTGATGCACACACTAAGGAAGAGAGGGAATGACACCAAACCACAAACAGAGTATCTCATGGTCAACTCATGGATAGATGTTTCATAACATCTTTGGAGCCAATGACCATGAAACAGGCCAACGTCAAGGAGGAAACAAAAGGAGATGGTTTCGAGTTGTTAGATAGATGGTCTTCATAAGGATTGAGACCACAGAGCTTCAGAAGAGTTTAAGCTTCTAAAAGGAGAGCGTTAAATGGAAAGAACATGACCACAGACTTTGAGAGATGAACCTCTACTAAACAACTTAAGTAGAACTTCCAAGGATATATAGATACAGAGAACAAAATAGTTAAACTACTTTTGATACAGAAGGATCACTCTTCGTTCAACAGAAGGTCCAGCGGAAGGGTTGTTTTATGGCGAGGACTCGTAGGAGTCACAGGGAACATATAACAAGAGGAAGTTCTGATTATAAAAACCATAGTTGCTCTTCGAACATGTTAAGGATCGAAGGAAACTCTTTATTCATCTAGGTCTATCAGAATATTTTCCAAAGATCGTGATACCACTTTACACCACCAGATGAATAGATAGCAAGGTTCTTGATGACACGAAGAAAACAAAACTTCATTCTCATACTTCAGTTACTTGGCACAACAAGACGCTTTCCAATGTAAAAGGGTCTAGAGGATCGACCGAGAGTCATTTAGCACCACAACATTAAATGTTCTCCTTGATGTTTGGGACACAAAACATCAAGTAAAGGTGAAACTTCAGATACAAAGGAAGCCATAAGCACAACTCCTATAGTAAGTCATATAAGAAGCCTTGTGAGGAGTGGTTGTTATTGCTGAATCAAGATAATGTGGCAATAGGTCTTCTGGCTAATTGTGCCAACCATTACATCAATATTGCTAGATTTTCCAAGAGACCTACATCAAAAACCTTGTTGAACACTAACCATCATATCTGCTTGAGATTTGGATTTGGTTAAGTGGAAAGATACTTCAGACTAAGCATGTCAGAATAGAAATTTTGCAACATTTACCACAAAGGTAAAGTTACTAGATTCTCAAGACGTGGACTACATCGTCAAGCTCCAAAAGAATGAGCTAGGTTGCGAAACCCATGTATTAGCAAGTTATCAAAATATATTTGCTCCTACATAAATTGATCACAAATAAACACAATTGAATCCTTATTTGGGAAACATTTAGGAGGATACTTATGTTTTAAGAACTTCTTCTCTTCCATGACAAATCATCAGTAGCTTAGCGTGCTCAGAGGATGTTCTCGAAATGTGAAGGTATCAACCTACCATATCAAGAATTTTTCGCACATGCTTGACTGACTTGAAATGATTCTCGAGGAGATAAATAACTCTACTCTAATTCACGGTGACATCTTTCAACAATTGCATGTTAATCGTAGAAAGTCACTTCTAACATCTAGAAAACATACTTCGACAGGACAAGAATATGGTTCTCAAAAGTTTCCAACATTGATGCCAACTGTTCCATATGGAAGTAATCTAGCATGGAAAAGATAAGGATGTCATCGACAGGCTTGATAAAAAACTTATAAAAACACTCCAAGAAGATGAACTCATATGTGATATGAACAAACAACAATATTGGTCAGACCAAAGAACATGAAGATGTACCCAGGTGAAACAACACAAATAGATACACCATCAGGATAGTCCCTGGGCCTGAGTCTGATTTGACGATAGCCCAAATCAAATCAAAGATGGGGGCGATAACATTTGCATGTAGGAAACACTATTTTTCTTCAGCGCGAACAAAACTAGACATCCCTTTACGAAGGAACTGGGTGAGGTAGAACTTTTGCCTTACAACTCTCCAAGTTGTTGTTTAAGCTCAACCAACTAATTCAGGGGTATCTAGTATGGATCCTTAGAGAAGGAGCAGTTCAAAGAAGTAGCTTGCTCAAAAACTTGATAAACACAGTCATGTGGCAACATGGTGATACTTCTACAGAGACGTCTAGAATATCACGAACCACCGTTATGTCACATAGTTCGAGAGAAAACATGCTTGTTAGGGCAAGAGGACATAGCCTTAGAGTTCGACACGAGCCTAACTATTTGACCGAGGAGAGTGTACCTTAGTAGCAGACTTGGTAACACAGTCAAACTTTTCTTAGTGATAGGTTAACCATCATGCTAAGAATGACACAAATGTCCTTATGGAGGTCCAAAGCAATAATGATTGCTAAGAATCTCAGATGGCCACATTTTTACGCACACACATCATTCTTGAGCCCGAAAACTCAAAGGGAGGGTGGGTAAAGACGTGTAGGAGCATCACTTCTTTAAGGGATCCATGAAACTCAGCATGACCTAGTAGGATATAAGAGTGTGATACTCTGAAGTGGAACAGGTAGAAGCTAATCATTGCTTCTTGATCTGTAGGTTATAACACTTTGACCTGGTCCTAGATATGAAGATGTGCTGGAGTTTGTTTCTCCTGACATCCCAAAATGAAATGTCTAACGGGCCACAAGAGTATCTTGCATCGAAATACACCAATGTGCATTTACTACTTGGACACCAACTAGTAGACAATGGTCGGAAACAACAAGGGAAAAGGAACATGCTCAGGGTAAAATCCTGAGATGTGGATGTATAAGTCAACAATCTTCCGAGGACCAATGCAGGAAAGGGAGGTGTGGCAGAGTCGCGAGTATAGATATGAGACTCACGAGGAGTACTCTTGTCGTGATATATTTGGTTCCATTGAAGAACATCTGCCATAGCATTTGGTGGGGAAGTCCTTAGTTGTCAGGATTCAATCGCGACAATGACCACAAGCTTGAAGGCTATACTAGAAGGTACTAGTCATCCTAAGGTAATGTTTGAACATTATCAACAGAGATTAACGAAATGGATCTTGGGTCAAAGGTCAGGTTCATGTACAATATTATCATCAGTAGAATCCAGCACAATCCGGGATCTTCGGTTCAAGTCCAAGGGTTAAAACCCGAGAAAGGAGTAATTATTATTTAGTAGTACAGAGGATACTACAAGGTAGCTTCCAAAAGAGTACACAACTTATGAAGTACCCAAACAAATGAAAAGGAGGCTCAGGAGGTGAAAGGAAACTTTGAGTCCTATAACAGATCACTAGGAAACCATCAACATGATGTTGTGGGCTCATAAGATAGAGAGATCATGATGGGAAGGAATCTATCAAGTAAAGCAGAACAAATGGAAACAAGGAACACACACACAACTGGCTCTGGAGAACTCAACACTAGGTCAGCTGGTTGAGAAAGGACATGCCTAAAAGGCACCCAAATTTCAAAAGATGATACGAGATAGCAAAAATTTTCAAAGTCAATACAAGGTAAGATGACCCAGAGTTAGAGCGTAACAGGATAAGGAGAAAAAGAGGCATACTAGTGTTTTCGGATATACTTTTCAGCTTTAAAATAGTTTTCACAAGCACTAGACTCAACATCGACCAATAGAAAGGTTTTCCTACAGATGGTACTGCTCTGATACCAAAACCTGTGACACCCCCGGGATTAGGGCTAGACAAATCCTAGACCTCTATCTGATATAAGCCTAACCTAAATCTCGAAAGCATACAGAGAAAGAATTGGTAACATTATAGTGACCCTACAACACACAAGTTATTACAGCAAGCTCATAACTGAGCAAAGAACCAAAATATTGCAAACAGAGGTCACTGACCACAAAGATTAAACAATAGAAGGAAATTATGTTATTAAGTATAACAAACTTAACAAATGGCCTAAGAGGCCTGAAGGATAACGATGATGTCCCAATCCATAGATTCCAGGATTCCAACCAGGAACCCCAAGCTACTCGTCGATGTCAATTCTATAAAAAACTCATCTTCTATGGTAATACTTACCTATGGCAAAAGTATCAACAAAGCAAGGCTGATTACAGGGTGTACTCCGCAAGACTAATGGCTGGTGGGGTTATTTTGCATAAAGCTAACTTTCTTTGCAATGGAGGTAGGAGAAGCTCGACTAATAAAACCTTTTAAAAAGGGGTAAGAGAAAATGATATCACTAGCTTGGATCATCTTTGATATCCACCGAATCTTTATCAGCTGAACGTACCAACTGCGATCACCCCCTCGATCCCTAAGGAAGCATCCTTAAACACACCTCACTTCTCCTGAAATAATTTACGATCATGTTATAGTTCTCTATGATCATCACGTCCGTTCCCAAATTGTCCATAACCGTGGACACGGCTTTTCAAAAAGATTATTAACTCTGCAAGGGTGCACAACTTTACCCACATGTACCAATCTCCTTGTAATGCCGGATATTCTTAGCCCTCTTCCTTGGAAGGCCGGCTGACGAGGGTTTAACTCATCAGTGCCCATTGTTATGGACTTGGGTTTTGGAGAAGGAGGGAGCACTGGAGACATCTATCGGCTAGCAAACAAGCACATATGGGACTCAAAGATTTAACCAGGTTCAGGCCTCGTAGAGGTACCTACTCCTGCTTGTCTGCTCGTGGAATTATTGAAGGAATCGAGGATTACAATGGTGCGCAGATGCAATCTGGCGAGGGTTGTGGAAACTAGGGTTGCATGTGTCCTCATCGCCGCCCCCTCCTAGCCTTTATATAGATAGTCTAGGTCTCGGGTAGCAGGTCGAGTCGGTTATAGATTAGGGTTTTCCCCTTTGAACTTTCCATCTTTAGTTTCTTCTTGTTCTTCAAGCAATAGAGAGTCCGTAGGCCACTCGAATTCTCCATTTGGGCCTTGGAGACACCGTGGGCCTCCACGTATTCAGGCTGTATATACCAAGATCGAGTACCTGTAGGGTATACCCATGTCAGTATCCCCCGAGTGTCCAGTGAATCGCAGATTCGACTGGGAACTTTATAAAGCCTTTCGAGTGCATGAATGAGTATATTTTCGACTGCTTTGTTTGTGTCATAGGGATTGTCGATGTGCGTGCCTGATTTAACCGATTTATCGGTATAAGTTAACCACCTTAGGGCAAAACAATGCAATCTACTCAAACTCGAGTCCCCGGACTCGAATCCGGCTGGTGTAATTCGACTCAAGCTACAGAGGTCTTACAGGAGTCGAATTCCAGTATATGGGTGAGAGTACTCGACGCGTCTGTCAAGGCATGATCATCGTACCTGTAGGCACAAATACATTTCTGGTAGTGCGCAGCTAATGCGTTGCCAGGCCTTATTCAGGTCTTACCTTCACACTGTAAGCGCGGCATCTGAATTTTATCATCGTGGAGACGATTTGGGTGACCCAAGCGACGCAGTCTCTTTGTAGGGAAAAATTATGAGGCGGTGTCGCCATGAGCTTCGAGTGTGGATGTTATCAACACACAGTATTTTGTACAAATAATCATAGGGTGCGCGACCAGCGCTCCCTATGGGAGTAGCCCCTGAGTGCCTGGTTGAGTCGAAGACTCGAGCATGGACTAAAGAACTTTTGCGACTGTTGTCGTCTTTTGTTTGCTTGTTTCAGTCGAATTTGTGTCTGCGCTCCCTATGGGAGTAACCCATGTCCATAGCCGAACCATATTTCAAGTGGTTGGGTTTGCATTTGACTGTCCATGTTCCTGTAAAAAGAAGAAAAAAATCATAGGGTGCGTGACCAGCGCTCCCTATGGGAGTAGCCCCCGAGTTCTTGGTGGAGTCGAAGACTCGAGCAAGGACTGAAGTAGTCGAAGTCTTCTGCTGCATAGCTTTGATGACGTCAATGCTGACGATTTCATGACCTCATTTGCCCGCTTGAGCGAGTTTGACAGGACGTGACGAGCAGTGGGTCCTACTCTCTGACTTTGATTTGACTGGGCATGCGTAATCTTTATTTTAACTGCGCCTCGTTGATTTCCGCACGTAATGGGAGCAGTGGAGGGACGGTTCGCGTTTCCACTCCTCCACGTGTCTAGCATGATGTTTGCCACGCGTCCAGTAGGGTTTTTCTGAGCCGTTGGATTGCATCTTCTAGGGGTTAAGTAGTGGTGCTGCGACGGTAATTTCTCATATGCTCTCTTTCATCCTTTGCTTCCATCGCCATTGCCTCTACTCCTCTGCTTTTTCTGCGCTCGTTTCTTCCACGACGCTAGACCAGCTCCCCTCGTTTCCTAGCTACTTCCTTCGGTCGCATCTCCGTCGTGCAATGGGGAAGAAGAAGGGAGGTGATGCGGCCGATTCTGCGGCTGCCGCTGCTGCGGCGAAAAAGAAAGGCGGCTCCGCCGCTGCGGGCACCAGCACCGCCGCCGGCGGGAAGAAGAAGGGCACGGGCACCCGCGTCATGAATGGCGTGTGGCTTCCCTCCATCATCAAGTCATCTGATCTTCGTCTTCTTCGCCAAGACGGAGTGATGTCCGACACAGTCGCCGACGCGCGTGTCCCCGGCGGTGAGATAATTCCTTCTCTTCCCGCTGGTTTTTGAGTGATGTTTTTGGCATTCATCATTCGCGGTCTCTCCTTGCCCCTACACCCCTTTTTAGGGGCCTCCTTTGTTTCTACGGGCTTCAGCTCCATCAGCTGACCCCGAACTCTATCCTCCACATCTCTTGCTTCATCACCCTCTACGAGTGCTGGCTCAGGATCGAGCCACACTTCGGCCTCTTCAAGCGCCTCTTCAAGTTGAAGCGCCAATCTGCATCTGGCTCTTTAGTCTATGATGTAGGTGGTTGCGGGATTCACGTCGACCCAGTCGCCACTTATTTCGACATCAAGCTCACAGCGTCCGTCCAAGGGTGGAGGGACAGGTGGTTCTATGTCTGCGATGTGAAGGTTGACGGGGAGCACTTCGGACTCGCACCGTTTGATCCTACGACGCCGTGCCAGAGGAGGCGCTCCTGGAAAAATGTAGTCATGCCTGGCTAATCCGCGGAGACAGATGTGCTATACGAGCGCATCTACGACCTCGAGAGTCACCTCGGCAAAGAGGAGGGAGGCTACACCTTCATTCGCACGTGGCTGCGCCGTCGCGCCTAGCCCCTGCAGGCCAGAGTACACCCCATGTTTCAGTGGACTGGCGCTGATGATCCCACTCGCGTGTCTGCCGATGGCATGTCCGTGAGTGAGGTGGACAAAAGGGTTCGACTGGTCACCAAGTACACCATCAAAGATGTGCTCCCTAGTGAGCCAGTTGTTCCTCCATTTGATGCTCCTAACCCTCCTCCTGAGGTATAGTTGTGCTACACAGTAGCTTAGTTTCTCGATTGCTTCTCTGTTCTTTCTTGCCTTTGTGCTAATTTTGTTGTCTATATGCAGGATTGGGCAGTGTCACCTTGTATGGCCCCTCTACCTGAGGGGATTATCCCTCGCGAAGCCTTGGAAGAGGATGAGTCGGAGTTGACTGTCCCCTCTGATGTGGAGGAGGAAGCCCCGAGCCCGGTAGTCCGGATACTCGCAAGCGTTCGTGCAGCGAGGATTCCGATGCGTCGTCTACTTCGACTCCGGAAGGTGCAGGTGTTGGTGCGAAGTCACCGATCCCAGCTATTCCTATGAGCGCCATGGCACCATCCTCTCGCAAAAAGATGCGACTGCCCAAGGAGTCCTCGTCAGAGTCGGGGGAGCCTACTTTTGTCTTTGACAAGTTTGATTGGTAAGTTTTCTAGTGTGTTTGTTCCTCTCTGATTTGCCCTTTGTGGTTCGTCTTTGGATTTGCTTTTTCTTGATGTGGATTTTGTCTTTCAGTCAAGAGGCGTCGTCATCTTCTAGCGACGTCCAATTTTTGAAAGAATCGGGAGTCGCGACCTCAAGGGCCAAGAAAGAGGTCGAGCGCGCTCCTTCCCCTACATTGGCGGCCCACTCCGGGCATAACTCTTCCAGCTCTCCGCATGAAGGGGAGCATCGGATGGTTGCCCAGATGACGGTACAGCAGACAACTTCGGAGTCATTGGAGGATCATATAAGTGTATATTTCCTTCTTTTCATGTTGTAGTAGATGGTATCTATTGCCTCTGCTGATCCCTTGTTGTGCGATAGCTCCTTGTGAAGGAAGCTTCTCACTTGGCGAAGCAAGTGCTTGCAATGGGCCGCCAGCATGCAATGCTAGAGACGTGTCATCGCGTGGTCGAAAGTAAGTGTTCTTCACTTTTTCTTCTTCTTCTTCTTCTTCTTCTTCTTCTTTTATATAGTCGACTGATAGTCAATCCTTTTTGTTTTGTAGCTGAGCATAATGCCCTTCTGCGCAACGCTGCCACCATGGAGAAAACACTTGCCGCGGCTGTGAAGGGTCGCGATGAGGCAATCGCGGTGCGTGACGAGGCGCAAAGGCGCGAAGAGGATCTGCGTGCCTCCTTCGCAGCCAGGGAGAAGTTGTTCGAAGAACAGCTTTTCTCGATTGCCAAGGCCCTCTCAGGTACCTTGGTCGGATATCATTGTGGTTTTTTGTTTGTTGTTTGCCGTTGGCGGTGATGTTTATATCCATGTCTTGGTTTGCATGCAGATGCTAGCAGTTTGAGCTTCGATCCACAGGCCCTCCGTTGTGACGACGCTTTGGCGGGTGTGCTTTCAGCAGTCGAGGACCGCAGCACCGCCGTTCAAGATACGCTCTCCAAGTCCAAGGGTGTTCTCAGTCGCCTCCGGGAGGAGTTGATGCCCAAGGCTGAGCTAATCGAGAACATGGACGAGCTGGTGGATTCGCTCGCCAATGGTGTTCCTTCCAGCTTCAAGAACTCACTCCGTGCGGCTGGCGCATCCATGTCGCTTGTCATGTTGCAGGCCCACGAAGTCGATATGGATCCTGCCGCGGTGTCGAAGGCGATGCCTATTAACGTGGACGGCCAGCAGGTTGTCTTTGCTCCTTTCGTGACTGCTTGTGGCAAATATGGGCCGCAGCTGATAAACACGGTTGCAAACTATTCTGAGGAGCTGCAACGCGCCAAGAAGGCGGCGAAGGCTGCGGCATCAGGGGATGGCGGAAAGTCGGTGGCATCTGACACTGCCACGGACTCGATGAAGCCCCCGAAGCCATCCTTAGTAGCTTTGTAATAGTTAACTAGTATATGTCCTTTGTTAAGAACATGCCTGCTGGCGAGTGTATCTGCTAATACTTTTGCTAGTCTTGAATGCACTTGAATCTTTTGTCTTTGTGTTGATTTGGTCTTCTTATTTGTTTCTATCTTGGCTTGTGGTAGGGTACATCAAGTGATCCTTTGAGGGAAACTCAGGACTCGCCGCCTCTTAATGATACTTTGGCACCGCCATGCTCCCGGGTAGATGAGTTGTCGCTGCTTTCGCGACTGCGTGACCGTGTGAAGCAGCTAGAGTGTGAGTTGCCCGTGCTCTGCGGTAACGCGGATGTATGGAAGTCAAAGGCAGAGAAAGCCGCCGCCCGAGAGCAGTATCTGCTTGGCGAGGTGACGCAGCTGGGCGACCAATTCAAGTGTTAGTTTGCTTGCTCTTATCTTTTCCTTGTAGTCACTCGCGATGGTGCGTTGTACTTATGTTGTTGTTGCTGCCTCGTGTAGTTGTCAGCGCGTGTCATCCGCAGGATGAGAAGGATAGAATTGACATTTGTATGCATGATCTTACCCAGGAGCAACTACAAGAGAGTGGATACTTCTAGGTAGATCATGATCGTGCGATTGCGCTAGCGACCCTATAGGATCGCGTGTCGCGAGTGCTGCACTTTATGAAGAAGTCGCAGTCATGCTTGAAGAACATTTATCGGATGATATTTCCGCTGGATGTTACTCCATCAAGCTTGCTGGCCCTCCTTGCCAAGTTTCAAGACCTGACCATGGTTCGTGAGTGCGTGAGGCAACAGTTGGTGGCCGGTGCCAAGGCTGCTCTATTGCTGGTGCGACTGCATAGGCCTGACATAGATGTTGCGGCAATTGCGGCTGGGCCGCCTGCACCACCAGCAGGTTCTGCCTGGAATATGGTGCCGCACTACCAGGCGGTGGATCGCCTAGAAGAGGAGATCGTCGATTTCTTCGAGGAGCAGACCAACGTTCTTTTGTTGCAGTAGTGGCTTAGTTTATATCCTGCACATAAGTGTACCAGTGTTGTAAAGTTTGTGTATATGGTGTATAACTGACTATTGATTATGTATAAAGAGCTTGTTAGCATGAAGTGCGTTGCACTATGCAAGTCCTTTTTGTTAGCCTGGCCATGCTCTTATCTCAGTCCCTTGTCAACCTGTTAGGTGCATTGCAGCTAGGTTGATGTTCTGTCAAGGGTTTCGATTGATGTGCCAGCTACTCAGGATATCGCGTTTTGGTTCGTAGAACAGATGTATATAGTGTGGCACAGCCCCCGAGTAGATAAATTGGAAAAATAAAGGAGAACACAGAGTTTTGGGGCACTTAGCTTTATTTATTCGAAGGACAATGTGTGGCTAAGTGCCTTATTTGTGATCTAAAAGTAAAAACAACTAAGGGTAGAAGCGTCGTAGTTGTGCGACGTTCCAGGGGTTGGAGTATGCGACTCCTGTCTCTAAATCTTGAAGGCGGTAGGCGCCACCTAGGATTACTTATGTAATCACGTATGGTCCATCCTAGGGGGACTCGAGCTTGAGATGTCCCTACTGCTTCAGTTGCAGGATCAGGTCGCCTTCGACGAAGGATCTGGGGCGTAGCCTCCTACTATGGTAATTGCGCAGGTTGTGCTGGTAGATCGTTGATCTTTCCATGGTGATTTCTCTTGCCTCGCCAAGGAGGTCGACGTAGTCTTCGAATGCGAGGGATGACTGTTGTTCGCTGTAAGCGACCACGCGCGGCGCCTTGTACCGTACCTCGGCGGGTAGCACTGCCTCGGCTCCGTGCACCATAAAGATTGGCGTGTAGCCCGTGGCACTGTTTGGAGTTGTGCGTAGGCTCCAGAGTACGGATTGCAGCTCGTCTGGCCAGCAATCTGCGGCTTGTTCGAGTGGCCAGAGGAGTCGCTTCTTGATGCCGCCGCAGATGAGCCCGTTTGCTTTTTCCACCTGACCGTTGGTCTGTGGATGTGCTATAGAGGCGTAGCTGATGTTGCTCCCTAGATTCTCGCAGAATTCTTGGAACTCCTTGGATGTGAAGTTCGTCCCATTGTCGATGATGATGCTGTGCGGTACTCCGAAGCGGTAGACGATGGATTCGAAGAACTTAACTGCGTTGTGTCCTGATTGGTGGCATGGCCACAATCCACTTGGTGAACTTGTCGACTTCGACCAAGAGGTAGACGTAGCCTCCTCGTGAGGACCTTGGGAGTTTGCCAACCATGTCGAGTCCCCATTGCGTGAAGGGCCAGGCCAATGGAATTGGCTGGAGCTCTGTGCCCGGTGCGTGTGGCTTATCCGCGAATCGTTGGCAAGCGTTGCATTTCTGGACGATGTCCTTGCCATCGCGCATGGCTGTAGACCAATAGAATCCAGCTCGTAGAGCTTTGGCGACGAGGGCACGACTGCCGGCGTGGTGCCCGCAGGTCCCGTCATGGATGTCGAGGAGAACAGTTCTTCCATCGGCCGTGGAGATGCATCATTGGAGTACTCCTGTGATGTTGCGTTTGTACAGTTCGCCATTGATAATAGCGAATGCCTTGGATCGCAGCGCGATGTGCCGTGCATCAGTCGGATCGTCCGGTAGCCTTTTGCTGAGGAGGTACGTGATGTACGGTTGCGTCCAGGATGGCTCAATCATCATGACACTCATTGGTCCCTCGAGTCCTATGTCCAGCTCCAAGTCATCGAGTGCCATTGACTCATTGGGCGGCGTAGCCCCCGAGTCCGTTGCTGCGCTTATTTTCTTCTCTGCGGCCTTTGGCTTGATGGAGCGTTCGCAGATGCGCTCGAGAAATACCCCGGGTGGTATGGGGGAGTAGGTAGAGCCTATGTTGGCGAGTGCGTCCGCCTCTTCATTGCTTTTGTGGCCCACGTGCCGCAGCTCGCAACTGTCGAAGTCTCCTTCGAGTGTGTCATAGAGGTCGCGGTACGCGATCATATTGTCATTCAGTGCGTCACACTCATGCATTGTCTGGTTGACGACCAACTTAGAGTCGCGGTATATGATGAGCCTCTTGGCGCCGCAGGCTTTTGCCATCCTCATCCCGTGCAACAGGGCCTCGTATTCAGCTTCGTTGTTGGAGGTTGCGAACTGCATTCGCAGGATATACTTCAACTTGTCCCCTTGAGGTGATGTCAGTATGACACCTACGCCTGCTCCGTCCTTCCGCTTGGACCCATCGAAGTGCATTGTCTAGAGGTAGGACATATCTGGTTTGTCCGGGAGCTGGTTCTCCATCCAGTGCACGAGGAAGTCAGGGAGGACTTGCAACTTGATTGTGTCGCGCTTTTCGTATGTGATGTCTCGTGGCAACAATTCTATTCCCCAAAGCGCGACTCATCCCGTGGCGTCGGGGTTATTGAGGATATGCCCCAACGGGGCGTCGTTGACCACCACGATTGGGTGTTCCTGGAAGTAATGGCGCAGTCGCCGGGCGGTCATGAAGACACCATACGCCAGCTTCTGGTAGTGCGGGTACCGCTGTTTTGTTGGCGTGAGGACCTCGACGAGGTAGTATACTGGGCGTTGTACCCCGTGGACCTTGTTTTCCTCAGCTCGCTCGACGACGAGCACTGTGCTGACCAACTGGTTGGTGGCGGAGATATATAGCAACATTGGTTCACTTTCCTGTGGAGTCACTAGTACTGGCGAGGTGGATAGAAGGCGCTTGAGGTCCTCGAATGCTTCCTGCGCTTCGTTGGTCCACTCGAAATTTTTAGCTTTGCGGAGGAGTTGGTAGAACGGCAGCGCCTTTTCACCCATCCGACTGATGAACCGACTGAGGGCCGCGATTCGCCCAGCCAGCTGCTGAACGCCCCTTATGTTTTTTGGCTTCTCCATGGCCAGTATGGCTTTTATTTTCTTTGGGTTTGCCTCGATTCCCCTCGCGGAGATGAGGTACCCGAGTAGTTGCCCAGATGGTATGCCAAAGGCGCATTTGTTCGGATTGAGCTTGATCCGGTAGCGGTCGAGGTTGGCGAAGATTTCGCGTAAATCGTCGATTAGGGAGGCTTCCTCCTTGGTCTTGATTACTATGTCGTTGACATAGACTTGAATGTTGTGACCTAGTTGTTCCTTGAGGCAAGCCTGCATGCACCGCTGGTAGGTGGCTCCCGCGTTCTTTAGCCCGAAAGGCATTGTGTTGTAGCAGAACACACCATAGGGCATTGTAAACGTTGTTTTCTCTTGATCTTCCTCCTTAATTCAAATCTGATTATAGCCTGAGTAGGCGTCGAGGAAGCAGAGGCGCTCACATCCTGCGGTGGAGTCGCTGATTTGGTCGATGCGCGGCAGCGGGAAGTGATCCTTTGGGCAGTGCTTATTCAGAGAGGTGAAGTCCACACACATCCGCAGGATATCCGTGTCCTTTTTTGGTACCAGCACCGTGGGCAAGCCAAGTGCTTTCATCAATCTCGCGTATGAACTTGGCGTCGAGGAGTCTGTTGATCTCCATTCCGACTGCCTGCGCTCGTGGCTCAGACAATCGCCGAATTGTTTGCTTGACTGGCCTTGCGTCGGGGTTGATGTTGAGTGCGTGCTCGGCGAATGCCCTGGAAACTCCTGGCATGTCTGTAGGACACCAGGCGAAAATTTCCCAGTGCTCACGGAAGAATTCGACGAGCGCAAGTTCCTATGCAGGACTTAAGTTGTTGGCGATGAGGGCCGTCTTGGCGAGATCTGATGGGTGGACCTTCACTTTCTTTGTGTGCACCGATGAGTCAAAGGATAGATCGGGCGAGCTTGGCCGGTTCAGGGGTGCAGACTGTTGTCTGTTGACTCTTTCAGTCTTGCGAGTTCTTCCTACATGCCGAAGGACTGGGAAATTCTGTTGAATTCCCTGTCGTAGCTGTCGGATCTCTCGAAGGTCCCGTTGATCGTGATGACGCCATTGGGACCTAGCATTTTCATCTGCAGGTAAGCGTAGTGTGGCACTGCCATGAACCTAGCGAACGCGACACGTCCGAGGATGCAGTGGTATTGTGAGGGCCAGTCGACAACCTCAAAGTCGATGCGCTCGCGCCGGAAGTTCATCGGCGTGCCGAAGATGACGTCGAGGTTGATTTTGCCCAGGGGATATACACCTTTTCCTGGGACAATGTCGTGGAATGTTGTGTCCGAGGCCTCTAGGCAAGTTAGAGGGATCCTCATTGCTCGCAAGGTACTCGCGAATATAAGGTTGATGCTGCTTCTCCCATCCATGAAGATGCGGCTCATGTCGAAGCCTCCGATATGCGCCTCGAGTACGAGGGGGCAATGGCCTGGACGGGGTACCTGAGGTGGATGATCGCGTTTATCGAAGGTGATGCAGGATTCGCTTCCGCTGAGGTACTCAGTAGTAGATGGTGGTGAGTGTGTGGCCAGGTTGACTTGGCGAGTGATGGCCTTCTGCACCCGATTTGAGGGGCGTCCCTTTTGGATCATCATGGTGCCCATGGCTCGTGGGTATAGTTCGCCTCCATGGTGCTGGTCTGGCGTAGCTACATTCGGTGGTGGCGGAGTGCCATGTGCCACGGCACCTAGAGCGGCTCCGTAGCCTTTTTCGACTGTGTTGCGGTTCATCCGAATCCCTCATGTAGCTTGAGGAACTCATGGCAATCCTTGAGGAGGTGGCTGGACTTCTTCTTTCCATCATGCTTGTCAATGTAGAAGTGTATCGTACATGGCCCCGACAGTTTGTCCTCAATGGATGTCGCGGGTGCCTCATTGCGATTGCGGCGTTGGCACACTTGCATGATTTTCCCGGCGTCGCGGTATCCACCGCTACGGTATCCGCTGTTGCGGTTATCGTCGCGTCTGTCGGCGTAGCCAGCCGCGACCATGTTGACGTCATCGCGGTCATCATAGATGCGCATGCAACGCTTTCCTCGACGATCGTGTCTGCGCTCGAGTTCCACCACCTCGCAGGAGTGAGCGCGATTCTTCACCGAATCTTCTCCATCGGCCCACCGATTCGCGATCTCCATTAGGTGGTCGATGGTCTTGGGCTTTGAGCGGCCCAGTTCCTCCCTGAGTTCTAGGCAGCGGACGCCGCCGTTGAATGCATCAATCGCGCGATCCTCCGTGATTTTCTCTGCGGAGTTCTTGAGGATGGACCATCTTTGGATGTAGGAGCGTAGCGATTCACCCGATCGTTGCTGGCAGCATCTTAGCTCTTCGATTGATGTAGGCCCTTGTACGTGCCCTTGAAATTGCGCATGAAGCCGTAAACCAGCTCATCCCAGCTGCGAATGGATCCGCGTGGGAGGTTGTTGAGCCATGCTCGGGCGGCGCCTTGCAGCTGTAGCTGTAAGCATTGCATGGCCGTGCTTCGACTGCCGCCGTGGATCCTGACGGAGGAGATGTGGGCCATCAGCCAGATCTTTGGGTCCTGTAGGCCGTCAAACTTTGGGTTCTCCGACGGGAGTTTGAACCCTTTTGGCATTCGCTTCTGCCTAATGGACCTGCTGAAGCATCTGGCACCGCAGAGGTCCACGTCTTCCTCTTCTGAGTCAGTCGACCGAGCACGTCATGCCCTTGATTTGTCAATCTTGCGCTGCGTGATGTCATCACGCACGTCGTAGTCGTGGTCATGTCGCCGTGAGAGGCGACATCGAGACAGGTCGTGAATGTCATCACTTGATGAGGGCGAGGAATAACGCTTTGCTAGCGCTTTGCCCTTCTTTGGTTCCGGTGTTGGCTCCTTGTCGAGGGCGGCCTCGATTAATCCCAGGCCCGCGATCATAGATCGGTGCATGGCGGCTCGGGGATCTCCAGCCGGCGGCTGGTTGTTGAGGAGGTACATGGTGGCCGCTGTCAGCGTAGCCTGCGGCATCTTGGGGACCACATTGCCCCATGTGTCGACTGTCATAGAGCTGAAGTCGAGGACCTTTGCAGCTTCTATGCGTTCTTGCTCGGTGAGATGGGCCATCCGAGATTGCCTCTTCTTGGCGATGTACTCGTTGCCCTTTGAGTAGGATCCTCCGTGGGAGGAGAGCCCAGCAGGACGAAGGCTCGACTCATCTGCTGCCTTTTTGCGCGCCTCAAGTTGTGTGATTGTTTGTACTTGGCACTTGAATTCTTCCTTCAGGAGCCAGTGATAGCACATCAGCAGCTCTTGCGGGGATCCGAAGGGTAGAGGAGCGCCTCGTAGGGCCTCGCGGCAGCCAGCCCATTCTTGCTCGTTGAGCCTGATCACGACGCGTTCGCCGGTTTGCTCATTTAATATGGTTGGACGTTCGACTGCTCCTCCATTGTCGACGGGGGTGCGATTGCCACCGTTGCCGCCGTTGCCGCCATTTCCACCGTTGCCGCCGTTAGGCGGGTCGGTTCCGTTACCGCGATTTCCGGTGTTATCACGGTTGGCAGAGGTATCGCCTGCGTTGATGACGGTGCACATGAAGTGTTTGGGGAAGCTGCTGCTTCCACAACTCTCAGATCCGGAACCGTAGGTTCCATCTTTAGTGGCCAGATCGCTCAGATCAGAGTCGCGACTGCTGTCGCTGATCGTGTTCTCGACTATTGTCGGGGCTTTGAGTTTGCTGAGGGTGCCGACCGATGGAGGGAACCATGATGCTGGGGCAACCGATGGTGCCATCGGCTGATCAGGCATGTGAAGCATGCCCATCTGACCGACTTGGAAGCGAAAGCTCCCTATCGCCAGGCTGACTCCATCGCCCACGGACTCGAAGGCCGGGCGAGTGGCCGGCATGTGGACAGTGAAGTCGAACGCGCCGAAGAGCTAGCGGATCTCCACTGTTACGAAGTTGTAGATCGCGGTTGATGGGGCCGAAGAAGCTGCAACATCAGCACTCCCAATTCCCATAGACGACGCCAATTTACGAGGGTTTAACTCATCAATGCCCATTGTTATGGACTTGGGTTTTGGAGAAGGAGGGACCGTTGGAGACATCTATCGGCTAGAAAACAAGCACACAGGGGACTCAAAGATTTACCCAGGTTCAGGCCTCGTAGAGGTCCCTACTCCTGCTTGTCTGCTCGTGGAATTATCGAAGGAATCGAGGATTACAATGGTGCGCAGATGCAATCTGGCGAGGGTTGTGGAAACTAGGGTTGCGTGTGTCCTCCTCGCCGCCCCCTCCTAGCCTTTATATAGATAGGCTAGGTCTCGAGTAGCAGGTCGAGTCGGTTACAGATTAGGGTTTTCCCCTTTGAACTTTCCATCTTTAGTTTCTTCTTGTTCTTCAAGCAATCGAGAGTCCGTAGGCCACTCGAATTCTCCATTTGGGCCTTGGCGACACCGTGGGCCTCCACGTATTCAGGCCGTATATACCAAGCTCGAGTACCTATGTGGTATAGCCATGTCACCGGCAGAGAGCGGTTGGACACGACCTTTACCTTACTTTCGTCGAGACCATGAGTCACTCCCTAAGGAGATGCCACTGTAACGTGTCAAGTCCTGAATCCGCTCCCTAGAGATGTGCGTAGGGTTCAAGATGATGGAGGTTGTGCCTCTCTTGTTCCCGACCATGCTTACCTACCTATATGAATGCACCTCCTTCACCGTCTTCGACAACAACCATAATGCATATGTCAAATGGAACGCCTGAACTACGTGACTCATGGAATCTACTAGGTAAATTAGTTGGTCGTGGGGGTTTCTAGGCCCCCATGTGGTTGTACGCTTGTCTTGGTTCAAGAGGTAAGAATTCGGATCCTAGTGGTGGAAAGTATGGGACTGCAAAAACAACAACCGGACATGGCCTACCATATAAGCCTTAGAATGTTAACTTTCATATACGATTATACCATGGCATCCTGTCCAGCTAGGTTCATTCGTAGCTCTGATTCATCAACCGGATAGACCAGCGGTAAGAACTAAGCTTGGCTAAGCCCAACAAATATTAATAGCTCTAGCGAAGCTCATAAGCCAAACCCTAGTTATCCTAGGAGCAGTGGATCAGGGAATATAGACTACAAAGGTAACATGCATCAGATAGGATTAATCTATCTATCGATAAAAGAATTTGGAATCATATGCACATGGAAAGAATGAAATACTTTGAAATCATATGATTATATCATGTGTGGGGTTTTGCTTGCCTTTGCGAGTTGATACATAGGTATAGATCTCTAGCCTCATCAGCTTGACTTGTTTGTCGATAACCTTCGATGGTGTAAATCTCTATCTTCAATCTTGGACTCACTCTCATTGCTCACATCAACTCCTTGGTCTATCAAGAAGAAGCAGAAACACTAGAAAGGGAAGCAACAATCAACACATGGCATCGATGCAATGCTCAAGCAAGTATGATGATATGAAAAGTTAAATTGTATTATAATGAACCATAGTACATGCTTGGTCATTTTAAACAGGGTCCGAGGAGTACAAACCCTAGAATAGGGTTAACCTCGAAATCACCTGCGGGGTTCAATTGGTTCTTCTAATTAAACTTGCATTTAAAGTTGTTGAACAATGCATGGTTATGAGTCTATTGTGTAGAGATCATTTTAACATTTTGATACATTATTTGTATTTTTCTAAGTTAAAATGAATTAGTTATGATTTTTCTCCATTTTAATTCATTTTTATATCATTTAAAAAAATAACATTTTTGGATATATTAAATTATTTTTCTAACTTGGACCCACATGTCAAACTTTTATTAATTTCAGAAAAATATTAAAAACCGTACATTAGGGACCCACGTGTCATATTAATACTTATCGAGAATAATTTATAAGAAACATTTGAAAGAAAAGAAATGGGATTATGGCATCATGTTGATGTCAGCATGACATCAACAATGGAGAACCTCCCAAGTGCTGCTCGAATCGAGCGACTAGGAGCACGCAGGGTTTCGGGGGTGGGGGCAATCAATGCGGGCAAGCGCGGGGAGCAAGAAACTAGTGGCGCTGCTCTGTAATAATCACTAGAACCTCACCGGTGATCATGTCTGAGCGGTGGTGGATGAGGCACACGGTGGAAGGTCAAACCAGGAAGCGAGGTAGATGATGGTGAGCATGAGCATGCTCTGGAGATTACCAAGGACACAGTAGGTTCATCGGTCAGGCGAGGCGAACACGAACATTGCCGGATTTGATGACGGTAGCTACGGTGGCCGGCGGGAACAATGTGGCAATTGAGGTGACTGCGGGCATTCCGGCTTCCATGGAGGGTCGAAGGAGAACGAGGACAACAAGGGGAGCTCAATGTTGGCCTTGGCTAGGTAGAACGAGCTCGGGAACAGTGGGGCCGGTGAGCAACTATGGCGACTAGGGTTTGGCTCTCGCGCAAGGGAAGAGGATACGGAGAGAGAGGAGAAGATGAGCATGGCGGGGCTCTCCGTGGTGGTGGTAGGAGCTACTTGTAGGCGTTGAAGCCATCGGTGGCACTCATCTCCATGCCTGCGAGCGATGTGGTAGCGCCAGTGAGCTGCTTCTGTCGTAGCCGGAGGTGGACAACGACGATAGAAGGACAAAGGGGTACACTAGGCATGGGCTTCACTTGGGCTTCAACTAGGTAGCAGGCTTCTGCTAGTTACTATGCTGGGAGGTAGAGAGGAGAGGGAAAGGTTGGGTTACAACCCAGATAGCTAGGGTTCTATACCTTTTCTTGTAAAAACCTTTTTATTTTCTATTTTCTCTTTGTATTTTAAATTTAAAAACTATTTTGGGTATTTCAAAAATATTAGAACTTTTGTAAATAATTGGAAATTCTGCAGGGCCCTTATAATCCAGTTGGGCTCCAATAATTTTGGTAGTTTTCAAAATATTTAAAACCATTTGAAAGGGTTTACAGGAGGGGAAAAAATAGGGTTTTGTGATTATTTCTTGCTTTTATTTTTAGCAAGTTAGATGATGTTAATTCTATGCACAAATCAAACCCTAATTATTATTAGTAGAACTAGGGGTGTTACATTTTCCGTAAAGAGAAGACCAAAGAATATTGGATGTGGATGCCACAAGCCAAGTTGACATACATATATAGTGGATCGACAACATGTTGTACTTGCGATTCCCATGTTTTATGAGTTTTCAAGCTTCCTAGCTAACCCCACCCATTTGAATGACTTCATGTCGATATCTTGAAATGAGGTCAAATTTGAAAATACAAGTAAATTGTAGGTTTTGCTTTTGAAGGTACCCATCGAGGGGTCAAAATTAATATATCAGAAACCAGTGAGAGTTTCGACGATAGGTTGTACTTCTTGCTAAGACTTTGCATTCTGACAATTTAACGAAATGAGGTCAAACTTGAGCTAGCTAGAAGTAAATTCCATAGATTTCTCTTGAATTAAATGTATTTTCAGAGGTAGACCGATGCATCTTCTTGTATTAAACAGTGTCATCAGTGTGAGTTTCCAACTATCAAGAAAAAACATTCAATTCTACATTTTCCGAGTGAAGACGAGCGAGGTTGTTCTTTTTCCTAAAGAAAAGTCCAAAGAATGTTGGATCTGAATGCCACAAGCCAAGTTTATAGACATATATATTGGACCAACATGTTGTACCAATGATTCCCATGTTTTATGAGTTTTGAAGCTTCCTAACTAACTCTGCCCATTAGAATGACTTTATGTCGATTTATCAAAATTATGTCAAATTTAAAACTATAAGTATTAGTAAATTGCACGTGAGACTCAGATAATAGACGTCTGACATGTCATCACTATATAAAATTATAATAGGTAATGTAGAAATAATATAAATTTGATCAACATCTATAAAGTATGGGTGTGTACATTTGGTTGTTGTACGTTGTATATCATGTAGAAGTCAACGATTATTAGCTATCTAAACCTTGAAATTTTTGGTAACATGGTCTAGAGAAATGAGGGAGAAGATTCTAGAATGATGGAGAAGTGTGTTTTGAGTTTTGTGCATAGCATTCATTGTCAGGAAGACTATCAATAGAATCTTCTAGATGCTAGAATGGAAAAGAAGATCCAACAACGAGAAATGTTGGGATTCGCAAGTCTTGATCCAACGGTCAATATTCAAAGTTATTCTTACACTATATAGTGGTAAGAAATTGTAGGTTGCTTTGAAAGTACTACGAAAAAGCTTTTAGGGGTACCCATTAGGGGGTCACAATTAATATATCAGAAACCACCGAGAGTTTTGAAGATAGTTTCAACTTCTTGCTAAGATTTTGTATTTTGAAAATTTAATGAAATTAGGTCGAACTTGAGCTACAAGCAAGTAAGCGTGATTGATTTATCTTGAATGAAATGTCTTTTCGGAGGTAGATGGGTGCATCTTCTTTTAGTGAACAATGTTATTAGTGTGATTTTTCAACTATTAGGAAAGAACATTCTCAATTTTCCTAGTGATGACAAGATTATTCTTTTAGGTCAATAAGTCCGAAGAATATGGTTCTGAATGCCACAAGCCATGTTTTCAGACATATATAGTGGAACAATATGTCGTACTTATGATTTCCCATGTTTTATGAGTTCTCAAATTTCCTAGCTAACTTCGCCCACTTGAATGACTTTCGGACATATATAGGGGATCAACAACATGTCGTACATGCGATTCCCATGTTTTAGGAGTTTTCAAGCTTCCTAACTATATAACTCCACTCACTTGAATGACTTTATGTTGATGTATTGAAATAAGTTCGAATTTGAACTACAAGTAATAAATTGTAGGTTGGTCTGAAAGTTTTATGAAAAAGCTTTTGGAGGTACCCATGGAGCGGTTAGTTAATATATCCGAAACCACAGATAGTTTTGACGAATGGTTCGACTTCTAGCTAAGATTTAGAATCTTGAAAATTTTGAACCCCTTTTGAAAACGATCACACGAGAAATAAGGAGAGAGGGGAAATGATTTTTCTATTTTCTATGGGTAACCCATAAGCTTTTGAGGTGCACCTTAGGCTTAAAGATAACTTTATTTTCTCCACACTGTAAAGGTGAAACTTAATTAGCGGATGCCACATAGGCCTTAAGCTATGCCTTTCTACACACTGTGGATGACCTTAGGGCATCACCTATGTATGTAAAAAAATTGTTGGTAAGATGGCTCTCAACATGATCGTGAAATGAATATGAGTTAGAACTTGCAAATTTGCATGACTGTATCACATCATCGTCCAAACATGATGTAATTTATCTCATAATGTTTTGAAACTCCTAAGTATGATATCCATTCTTCTTCGAGATCCTAAGCATTGGGAGTACGGCCATGGATGATTAGTTGAGGTGTTGGATTGAGGGAGTATGGCCTTGGATTCCTGGATAGAGAGGGAGTATGGCCTACCAATTTTCTATTATTACATGAACCATGACGAAATCAAAGCCAACATTGCGTATCTAGACATAGTTCGTGCACCAAAATTTCAGATACTTCGAAATTCCCATTCGACCCCTATTGATTTCGGTGGGTAGGGGGATTCACTCGTATTTTTTCTAGTATAGTGCTAGAAGTATCTAAACACTACCCCTCTCTCCCCTCCAGGAATACGTCAACGGCCGGAACATTCCCGCTGCACTTTAGCCGGCGTAGCTTCCACACCTAATCTGCTCAACGAACCCTCTTGTTCGCCGCACTGAGCACATCATCGACCGCCTAGGATCTGCTCCATGAATGTCGTGGTCCAGCGTTCTGCTTGTATCCTCGCCCGCCCAAGATCTGCTTCCCTGTTGTCGACACCCACTATGACCGTAGCACCTTCGGCGACCTTGACGTGACCCATGAGGATGCGGAGGAGGCCTAGACGCTGCCCCGACCGAAGTAAACCCGGATCTCCCTACGTGATTTGTTTGTTGGTAATGTACTGTATTCGTGCTAAATTTCCTAACTAACAAGTTCTTTACTTGATATACCCATTATGTACTAAATTAACCCGGTGTGGTTAGGCTTAAACTCCACGTATTGAACTGTTTTTATGTACTATTTCTTTGTGAATTATTAGTCACTTAACATATTTTTTTACATTCTCTACTATACCTGTCCATATGAAATATGATTATATAATATCTCTCTCATTCGCCAATTTACGAACTATAGTATTTCCATCGTGCTATTGTCCTGCTATCCTATACTACACGTTTACACATGTCATACTATTTGACCATCATGTACTGTCGATTTGATCCCTCTTAACCTGCGGCTCAAACTGTTTGCTGATATTATGCAAGGAGCAGTCTTAGCTTGCACACAATATCATAGAGTGAATGGCTCATATAATCTCGTAAGACCCCATCACTTTTGTTTCACTTCATGCCAACGTATATCATGTTGAAACCTATTTGTATTTACAGTTGGCCTTACCTTTATTGAGAGGAGCAACAATGGAGTACATACTCCGCCCGTCCACACGAGCAGCCGTAGATCTTGTGTAACACCTACCGTAAGGCCCCCACCCGAAGTTTGGTAGCCAAAGTTTGGTCCTTGCCACATTTTTTTGCTTGAATTTACCATTTATCTTTCTTGTTTTCATAGTTTTTTGCCAAAAATTAGCGTCAAACATTTTAGCCCCACTATGGTCTGCTTTTGTTCCATGTTCTTACTTCAATTTCCTAGATATGGAGAGGCCAGGTGTATTGCATCTGAGTTGTCTGATAATAAGAACAAGGCCACAGTAGCGATAAGATCCACACATGTATCATAGGAACTTTGTTGTTCCACACACGAGGCACTTGATGGTTCAGTTTGTTGTTCTCAGGCCACCGAACCATCGAAATTATCTGGCTATTCATGAATAAGTCAATGTATGATTGCTTGATTTATTGTTTGTCTAAAATTATTTGGCTAGTATATTCGAGGCTCACAATTGATGTGTTATTGTTGGCTGAGTTACTCTTTTTTTGTATATGATTAAATCAGTGGAAATTTCGTTGTGTAGTGTCTGGCTAGTTTATATATGAGAAATATAATGGCTTAGTTTTTGTATTCATTTTATTCATGTCCGCACATTCTAGTTTGAGCAGTCTGCATCAGGTACTTTGGTTGATTGCTCGCATTGTTATTCGAAATGAACTTGTAGTTTGTTTCCTAAGTCTGTTGTTTAAGTAACTTGTTTTGTCTTGGTCTCAGCCATCTTCAAGTAGAGCAGTCATTTCAAGATGGTCCAGTTGGTCCATTTATTCAAGACGAAATGGATGTATGAGCCAGCACTGTTAACTGCTTCCTTCCTTATATATTACTGTATTGACACATTTCAAATTCATGGTGGTGTGATCACATGGTAATGCTATTATAACTTGTTTTGTGTTTGTTTCAGGCTGCAAATGAACCTCTGAATGTGGAACAAAGATCTGCTTCTCCAAGTTTAGATTTTGTTTCACATAGCAATAGTGAAAATACCTATTGCTCATGGCACACCACTTCGACTGATCCTCTTATTCGAGCCAAAAGATTATTTGACGATGCCCTCCAGGGTGCCCGTGATATTGTTGAGAAAGAAGCCAACAAAACAGATTTACTGATCACCATAGCATGCAAAGACTTATATGAATCGAAAAACATGCAAAGCTTTGATGTAGAACATACTTAATAATCTCATTTGCAGCTCTCATGGGAAGCCAGTTGTTACATGTCTCGCCATGAAAGATCCAAAGAGACCTTTTCTGTAAAACCAGTTATGGTGTTTTTAGTTGTTTGGACTCTGATGCAACTTTTATACTTCATTTTATTACTGTCAAGTTTACTAAGGATTGTAATAATCTACTGTAATTCATAGTTGTAAGTTGTTTGAGGATTATTACAAACTGAGCATCTATTAGAATTACTACACGTACATGAAAAAATAGTGAAACTGTAAGAGGTACAACACACGATCTCCTAGAATAGGGAGAACATCCATTGTATTACACGGGCACCATAGAACTTGCAAAATTCATAGACGTTCACTCAACAAAGTGAACACATAAAGAGCTGACCTGAAGAGAATACATCAGGAGAAGACCCACACAATCCATCAATCTGACGGATAGTCGTCGTAGTAATCATAGTGGGTGGTACCATCCTCGCCATAAGGTGGCACAATCTGCAGCTTAGAATGCTCGATGATTCTGCAATACTCCGCCAGCAATCAATCGAGTTCGAAAGGAAGGTCAGTGATCCATAATCCTCCTACTCCATACCCATATACAACCCTTTGCTCCTCTTCCCATGCAAGAGCCTCAAAGTTGTAAGATCTAATCTCGGATAGGTCCGCATAGTATATGCTGCCGGCCTGCACCGTGGGTACCCTAGCGCTATTGACGCAGACATACAGATTGTCAACAACAAAGAGATCATGATTTCCGATGCGTCTGACCGGCTGAACGATACGGTTATGGGTATCAACTCGGTAAACAACTGGCCTGTCGCCATAGACCGGTCCACTCACAACGAACAACAACTTGCTGGCTCTAAAATATAGCCATCTACGTCCACATTTAAACTGTATATTATTCATAATTTTGATGAAATATCTCTCTAAACCCTGCCACTAATGCCTAATATTCAGAGGGGTATGCAATCCTTTCTTTTGTATTTTTCCTATGTAGATGTCGTTTGACGATGGGAATCACTACATTAAAGTCAAAGATACGAGATTTCCAATAACCAGAAGAAACCAGGAGACATAAAGCGGAGGCAGATGCTTTAATGACCAACTATATGACCGGAGCAAAATTTCCGGACGTATAGCTCCTGTCATATAGTTGGCACCACCACTATTAGGTCAAACAGAACAACTTTCATGAAGGGACCCCTATATAAAGAAACCTCGGGCGATGAGAAAACAAGCCAGATGTCGCCAAAAAGTCTTTGCCACAGATCACCAGCCACCTCTGGATCTCAAAACCCTTCTCCATCTCCATAGCCATATTCCACCACTTGTAATAGTAGATCTCTTCTTTGATTGGTGACACTATAAGACTATTGCTATCAATCTTATGATTTTCATTACAATGTTTGTGATTGTTGATCTCATCTCTATGTGTGAGTAATTCTCCTTGGGCTAAGGGCTTTGGCCTAGCCATGTAGCAATTGTGCATGTTATTTATCATAGATGGGATCATATATTAGTTTGTATGACATGATTATTATTATATCTTCTCTTGCCTCAATCCAAGGACTTGCCAGGTATCCAAGACCTCGAGGGTTGATCCAGGTATAGGGATTATAAGTAATGACTGATCTATAGGTTGGGAACCTTAGAGACAGAACGGGTAGTACGGCTGTATGTGAGGGATTTACATGGGATTAACGGTGACATGACTATGCATATCATTAGTTCTCTTTCTTCTATGGATGAGACTAGTAGTTTATTGCTATAAGTGGTTGCGGAGGAAATAGCAATTATGGATGCACTGCCCACATATAATTTATCTTGCTCTAACAAGTACATGCATACTTTATTTCTATCTTTTATTCCCATCAAATGTTTTGCACAGCTATAGGTGAAACCAAACGCCTTAGGTCCTCTCTCTCCATCATCGATAACAACAAAAAGACACAAGCTATTGGTCTGGTAAAAACACAAAAGGAATTCCAAAACTCCCGAAGGTCTGTTAAAGTAACTTCACTATGCATTCACTACCTGAGCATTCAATAACCTAGGTATACTAGGGAAAAAGAAGCTACACTACATCCGTAATCCAGATCGAAGTTATCAACCATTTTGAGGAGATTCTTTAGTGTACTATGATGATGAATATATTGTACTTACTGTTGTTGGATCAAAAAGTTTTATTTTTGTCTTTCTTCAATGTTTTAGATGATGAACACAAGGATCCAAACTCGTGCTCGTGCCATCTCTAGCGCTTCTTGGGAAGCCGCTCAGGAACGCATGGGGATCAAGTTCAAGGATGAGTCCCAACGTTATCGCTTCAACAGGATCAAGAACCACGAAGTGAAGGCTACCAAGTGGGCTTTCCCCATTATATTGAACCAACTAGGTATTTCTGATGACTTTAATTTACTTTGCAATAGAGATGGCCTACAAAACTTTGTGTACCATTGAATTTCTATGTTCGTTGCAAAGTACCGTTAAACAATGGCAAGGAGAGGACACTATTTCTTTCCGACTGATGAAAAAAACTACACTTTGACATTAGATGAATGGTACGCATGTTTTAATTTGCCAAACAATGATGTTCATGCCTTACGCGCATCCTTTACTGGCTTAAGTCCTTCCCCTGAACAATACTATAATGGAATGAGTTTCACTACTAGAGTGAACAAGGGGAAGAATATTCAACATCCTGCAATTCGCTATTTGTTCTATGTTATTGCTAAAACCTTGCAAGCACGTAATGAGTTCACGAGACTCAATGAGAAGGACATCCTAGTCCTCACAAAGGCTGCTTACATCAACTGCAACCTGTCACTTAACTTGGGCGCCATCCTTGTGCGCTACTTGGAGCACCAAGCCTCCCAAAGCCAAGGGCCAATCACAGGTTGAGGTGTCATCACCATGCTTGCCACTGCCCTAGGCATCAACCTAGGTGAGTTGCAACCCGTGCTAGGTGAGACACGTGTTGGTTTCTCCACTTTGAGAGCCTATGTAATGCTCACTAGGAGAGGTGGTGTTTATTATCTACATATTGCTGGAGCAAGGCATCCCTACCCCGCTCCTATCCCTAATGGTCTTTTCTCTATCAAGGAAGGATATTTGCTATATGACTTGTAGGTTGAGCAACACCAACCCGAGGAAGAGATTCTGGAGGAGGATGAGGACCAAGAGGAGGAGCAAGAAGTTCCTTACCAAGAGGAGCAGCCACAAACCTGGATCACCACATACCAAGATTTCCAAGGACTTGGAGGGACTGTGGAGAGGATGCATAGCCTCTGTTTGAACCTCAGAGAATCAACTAGTAACCTCTCAACTCAATTTGCAAACTGGAGTAATGACTTTTTCCCACCACCACAACTTTTTCCCCAGCACTTTATTTTCTAGTTCTTTCTATTTGCTTTCGAGATTTTCTATCCGAGCTTTGCCACCAATTTTCTATTCTTTAAATTCCCTCTCTTAAAAATCACATAAAAGATTTCTCCCTTTTTCCTTATTTTGCCTCTTTCTTTTCTTTCTGCCTCGAGGTCTTCATATGTTTGTAGGAGAGTGATCGACTCCAAGTTTCCAAGAAGCAAATAAAAAAGGAAGAGAGAAGTGGAACCAAACATGAGAGGTATGCCTTATGACTCCCCACTTTTGAAGTTTGAGAAACCCATGCTAGTTAGTAGTAAATGTCGAGATATTATATTGGTGGAGTGAGTCTTTGTATCGTAGTAAATTTTCGTTTGCATGGGTATTTAAATGGGTTCATTTTGTTCTAGCTATAGTAATTAACCAAGTCTTGCCTAAAAAATATCTAAACAGTTGTAATAAGAAAAAGTCTCACATTTGAAGGCTTAGGTGTTGTAGTGCTTAGTCTTGAAGGTTTATTTCTAGATACACTCAACACCACTAAAAATGTTGATTGACTTGATAGCTCTCTTTGAAAGGATTTGTTTGATTGAATTAATGTTTAGCGGTTTTGGTGAGCATGCCAAAGTTTGACTTGTTAATCATATGAAATATTTAGCTTTATGCGTGTCCAACTTCATGGGATGCCAAAAACTCCGCTGGCCTACGAACGATCTTCATGGAGGAAACTCCTAGATTTTGACTATGAGTTGATTAAACACTTGTAGCAGGAATGCTATAGTGTATAAGATTCTTGGCACTCCCGGGTAGCTGTAATAATGATGGAATCACTCCTCTGGCCATTATGAGTAATCATTATGTAAAAGGAACAAAAACCTTAGTGATGCAACGAGTGTCCATCACAGCCCGATAAACTAATAAAAATCTTTGGCATGCTCTCAATTACTTAAAAACTGAAATTCTTGAAGGACAATGAATAGAAAAGTAGTGCTTGAAAAGTCTTGATTTATTGATCTGGGAGAATTGAGATACTCTAGTATATATGCTTTCATGACAACTCTCACACTCTTAATTTACATGATTATACTTTATTATTCAAAGGCAAGCCTATGAGTTGATTACATGACATTAAGAATGCATAAAAGAATGTATAAAACCCGTATGATATACATGACATGATTATACTTTACTCATTTGAATCATCCATGCTAACAATAGTTTTGCTGCACTATAAGAATGCATAAAACCCATATGATATGCTTGCCATTACTCTATCTATGCTGAAGTTTTTCAGATTGCTAAAGTGGAGGAAACATGAGTCTACCAATAATGAGTAAGATCACCATATCATTATTTCAGTTTAAATGTTGACTTCCTTTTTGATTTTGGTTTTGTTGCTCGGGGACGATCAAGTTTAAGCTTGGGAAGGTTGATGGCTCTAGAATATAGCCATCTACGTCCACATTTAAACTGGATATTATTCATAATTTTGATGAAATATCTCTCTAAACCCTGCCACTAATGCCTAATATTCAGAGGGGTATGCAATCCTTTATTTTATAATTTTCCTGCGCAGATAATGTCGTTAGAAGATGGGAATCACTACATTAAAGTCAAAGATACGAGATTTCCAACAACTAGAAGAAACTAGGAGCCGTAAAGCGAAGGCAGACGCTTTAACGACCAACTATACGAACGGAGAAAAAATTCGGGCCGTATAGCTCCGGTCGTATAGTTGGCGCCGCCACTGTTAGGTCAAACAGAACAACTTTCGTGAAGGGACATGTCAACACCCGGATTTTTAATCCCAGATGCCTGTTATGTCATTCATCGCAATCCCAGGATTACCATTTTTGCGAGACATAACATATTGGATATCACAGTACATCATCCATTACAAACCATAAATAAGGTCTTACACAAATAAGGGTCTAATGTCCAGTCTTAATACAATAAGCAACGGAATAAATGATAAGCGTAGCGGTGGGGTCCATCTTCAGGGGCACAGGCAATGCTGACAAAGGCAGATAGTCCTAGTTATCATAGCCGTCCTGCTGGCCATCATCTTGGTAGTCTCCTTCATAGTCTGGCCATAGGAATAGCCAGGGACAGAGCCATGAGTACTCTTTAAGTACTCGCAAACTACCACTAACAAGTAGTATAGTTCTAATGTAAAGTGTTAACTCTAAGTTTAACTATAAAGTTAAGTTTGAAACCTAAGCTGAGTTCAGAAACAAAGAAAGATAAAGTAAAGTTCTAGAATCACTTAAGTTGGGAAGCTAGTGTCATAGTCACGATCCTGTTGTGGTCAAGTCAATATTCATCAATCGTTTCATAAGTCATTTTGAAAACATCTGACAATGAAATAGTATGGCCCCTCCAACTGTCCCTAACCGCGGACGCGTCTATTCGAATAGTTTGACACTCTGCAGAGGTGGTACACTTTCACCACAAGATTCGATACATCTGTCAGGGATAACCCTAAATCATCATACTTAGTATGTAGATAATCAAACCTAACCTTTCCTTTACACACTCTAGTATAAGCACCTCTCCTATGAGTATGGCCTCCCAACCATGACCATCATTCATCTTGGGCACTGCATAGGTGAAAAACATCGAGAGGTAGCCTCAGCCCAAACCTCTCCCGCGAGGGAACTAATACTAATGCATATAAACTTCCGGCTAAGCCTTACCCAATTCAGGTATTGTGGTTGTACGATAAAATTGGAATGGTATCGCATCCGAATCCAACCATCAGTTTTGTAGAAGGGTTCAGACTCATGCCTCAACATTTTCATCATCATAAACCATTTGTGTTTCTCAACACATGTCAAAACATCTCAATAGAATGAATCATCATTCCAAGGTTTTCACAATTCATTTTCACCAAGTGATCCCATCAAAAGTGACTCAAGTTTTTATCTAGCTCTAATCTACTAAGTTAAGAGTGTTAACTAAGGTGGAAAGATAGGATCAATCTCATGCCATAGAATGACATCTAAGGTTATCTAGATAGGTCAAGTTTTAGACTTTTTATGCTACCTTCAAAACAAGTAAGGGACTTTGGTAAAGTAAATAAAGTAAAAGCTTGAAAGTAAGCTTGAAATAAGTACAAGTCAAAGTGGTATAACCAAAGCATGCCTAAAGTCTCTTGCTCAAATCATCTAGCTTAATTCTAACTTGCAAACAAAAGCTTGACTTGGTTGGTGCGGTGGTTGAAGTTTTCTTTGTCCTCTTGATAACACTCCTCCTCCTCGAAAGCTTGGTATGTACTATCGTCTATAAATACATACGGAGTACACAATCACCAAGCAATACTTAACTAGTCTACTTAGCAAATTAAGGCACACATTTGATGATTTATTATCATCACAAGCATCACAAGGTTTTATTAACTAGTTTCATTCTTTTTATTTGAGAAAAGTAATTTCTACTCATTGAAAATAACTAAGATTTAATATTCACCACTTAAAATATGTGATCATGTGACATATGGGAATGTGATTTAAAGGTTGGATCATATTTAATTAAGTTTAAGTTTAATATTTAATGATTTAAAGTGACTAGAAAGGCCTATATATCATTATTTTGGTACTAGTCCAAAGTCACTGCATGCAAACCTTAATATTATTGCACACTTATATAGGTATGGTTAAATGTGATTTTTGAGAGTTGGAATCAACTAAAAAGCTATCATGGTTAACTTTATAAAAATGTTTGAATGTGCAAATGCTTCTGTCTTGTTATTTTTACTAGGAGAGATCTCTAACTCTAAATGAATTAAATCCAATGGGCTTGGATAGATCTTTTGAGTAGCTTTCTAACAAAACTTGAATCACTCAATTTGGTTCAGTAGATCTTCTGGAATTGATTTTAAACTAAGTGACAGAAGTGAGTTCAAACTAAACTAGAAAAATCTATATTTGAATTCACGGGCTAGCGCGAGAAAGGAAATGGGCCAGCCCAGTGGCGCTCTGCGGCGTAGACGGCGGCTGACAGGTTGGTCCCGCTTGTTAGCGAGACTTAAAACCTGAAACAGTACGGGGCAATATGGGCGCTACGATTAGAAAAGAGATCGACGGCTCATAGTTGTCGTCGACGACGGACTCGTCGCCGGCAAGACCGAACCCTAAACGTCCAGCGGGGGTCTATTGGGGATGTACCTGGGCTCCAGCTACTATGGCGAGGCGGGCAAACGAACTGGTGGACGATGCCGAGCTCAGGCGAGGTGATGGCAGGGGCGGCGGTGGATGGAATCGACGGCAACGTCTCCTCCTCTGTAGCAGGCTCCTCCGGCGCAATTCTGGCTAACTATGGCTCGAGCGGCTCTAGTGAGAGGTGGGGAAGGATCAGTGAGAAGAGGGGAGTGGAGTGGTGTGAGGATTTTGTGCTGGGGAGGGCTCCTTTTATAGGGCGACGAGGGGACCGAGCGGCACGACGCGAGCTCATCGGTGACGCTGATACAGGCGTCTAGAGGCATGGGCGGCATAGGCGGACGGTGACCAGCCTCCTGGCGATGCTCTACGGCGTTAATGCGATGCTAGGGGCGGTGGCATTTGGTCGGGATCGTCCCGCGCTCTGGGAGACAGAGGCGGTGCTCGACGCGGCGCACGACGACTATGGGTCGCGTGGCGGCGCACACCCGTGTCTGGCAGGGTGCTGGGGTCGAGGCGGAGTGGCGTCCGGGATTTTGTGTCAAGTGGCGGTCTACTGCGTGCTGGCGCGCGCTGAGCACGGTGCAGAGAGAATGGGTGGCGGTGCTGGGGTGTGGTCCAGGGCCTGGCTGGGCTTGGGGAAGGGGCAGGAAGGTGCGGTAGGGTTAGGCGGAGCTAATGGTGGTGCTAGAACGGCACGGTGTAGTCTGTGGCGCATTTCCCTCTTCTGGCCGGCGGTGACCCAAAATGGGCGGCTCTCCACTTCTGCTGCGGCTTAGGGGTAGGATGGTGATGACTTGGTTGGACTCAGTGGGTACAAGGGAGAGTAAAGAGGGTCAATGGGGGCAATGGCTTAAGGAGAAACAGTAATAGTTAGGCCATTTCATTTCTGCATGCCACCTGTTCGACACAATGACCGCATGAGAAAAGTTTTTGAATTTTTGGTTGAATTTTGGTGGAGTTGTTGATCATATGCTTGAGCATCTGTGGTTGCTTGGGATTTGAAAATGGAAGTCATTTGAGTGGTTTTTGAAATAGTGTTATCTTGATACCTACAATAGATTCAATTTTCAAATGCCATTTAAAATTAGTGTTTGAAAGTTTCTGGTAGATCACAAAGTGGGCCTTGGTACATCACTGCATGTACTAGCAAGGGGTCCAAAGATCCACATTTGTTTCTGTTAGGTTTTGAGTTATAGGAATCGCCAAAGTAGGCACGGTAGTTAACATGGCACAAATGACCATTTGGTTATTTTATTCATTTTGATTTGTTTTTCTTTGGGATTTGTTTGGGAATGATCTAGATGATGTTTGTTTCACCTAAGAATCATTTTACAAGCAATGGATCACTTAATCAAGGCACTTCAAAACAACTCCTATTTAAATGCACACACATATGAATGCTTTAATGTTTTTAAATGGAAAAGTTTTTGTTAACCCTAATTTTGATGATTTGGATCGTAATAACCTTGGATTAGAGTTTTGGGATGTTACAAACCTTCCCCCCTTAAACAAAATCTTGTCTCGAGATTTACGAAAGAAAACTAGGAACTAAAGAGATCTGGGAACTCTGTCCTAATGTAATATTCTCGCTCCCAAGTGGCTTCTTGTTCAGTATGGTTGCTCCATTGAACTTGGATACTCCTGGTTCTGTTGGTTCTGTAATCTTCCTCCAAGATATGGTTGGGCACTTCACGATATGTCAGGTCAATGTTGATCTCAACAGCTCGATGATCGATGTTTTTGAAAACTTCAGTCTTCTCCGGCGCTTCCAGGCATTTGCGAAGTAACGAGATATGGATTACATTATGGATGGCTGACATCTCTTCAGGCAGTTCCAGTTGATACGATACTTCTCCTCGACGGTTCAGAATCTTGAATGGTCAGATATATCTAGGGGGCTAACTTTCCTTTCAGACTAAACCTTGAGATATACAAAATCTCTGACATTGAAAGTCAGGTCTCTCCTTCTCTTGTCAGCATAACTCTTCTGTCTGGACTGGGCGGTCTTGAGGTGCTCACGGACTTTGTGCACCTTTTCTTCGGCTTCTCGAAGAATGTCGGGTCCCAAGATCTGACTCTCTCCTACTTGAGACCAATTCAAAGGGGTACGACACTTCGTTCCGTATAGGAACTCAAATGGCGCCATTTGCAAACTAGCTTGATAACTGTTGTTATATGAGAATTCTGCGAAAGGCAGGCATTCTTCCCATTTTGACCCGTACTCCAACACACAAGCTCTTAACATATCCTCTAGGATTTTTTTAACTCTCTCAGTCTGTCCATCAGTTTGTGGGTGATAAGCGGTGCTGAAATTCAACTTGGTGCCTAATCTCGAGGTAAACTGGGTTCCTCGATTTGATACTATGGTCTTGGGGATTCTATGCAGACTAACAATCCTAGCAATATACAGCTCTGCTAGCTTCAAACTTTGGTAGGTTGTCTTGACTGGTATAAAGTGGGCTACCTTGGATAGTCTATCAATGATGACCCAGATTGAGTCATTTCCCCTACTAGAAGTAGGCAAACCGGTGATCAATTCCATTCTGGCGGAATCCCATTTCCATTCCAGAATCTATAGTGGTTGCAACAGTCCTGCAGGTCTCTAATGCTCTGCTTTGACTCTTTGACAGATGTCACACTTGGCGATGTAGCTTCCGATTTCTCTCTTCATCTTGTGCCACCAAAATTGCTCTTTCAAATCTTGATACATCTTCGTTCCTCCGGGGTGGATAGAATAAAGAGTATCATGAGCTTCCTCCATGATACCTTGCTTCAGCTCCGAATCTGCTGGCACACATATACGGCCTTTGTACCACATAACTCCCTCTTCGTCTTCGGTAAATCCAGGTACCTTTCCTATACCAATACGACGTTTGTTTCCATCGATACTTTCATTTCCCTTCTAGGCTTCCTTGATTTCGCTAATTAATGTGGGTCAAAGTTCAATGCTAGCTAAGAATCCTTTGCTAATGAGCTCAGTCCTAAATGCTCAAACTCCTCATACAAACTTGGCTGCTTCTCCTTGATCATGGTGTTTAGCCTGCAAGGCAATCTGCTAAGAGCATCTGCTACCACATTGGCTTTGCCGAGGTGATAGTGAATGTCAAGGTCATAATCCTTGATTAACTCTATCCATCTCCTTTGCCTCATATTCAGCTCCTTCTGAGTGAAAATATACTTCAAGCTCTTGTGATCTGAGTAAATCTCACAGCGATTACCCATTAGATAATGACGCCATTTCTTTAATGCCAAAACTATGGTAGCTAATTCAAGATCATGGGCGGGATAGTTCTGCTCATGCTGCTTCAGTTGTCGAGACAGATACGCGATGACTTTGCCTTCTTGCATTAATACACATCCGAGACCAATCTTGGATTCATCACAATACACATCAAATGGCTTCTTGATGTTTTGCATGATCAATATTGGGGCTGAAATCAATCTCTTCTTCATCTCTTGGAAACTGGCTTCACATTTTTCAGTTCATTCAAACTTTGTGTCCTTCTTTAGAAATTGGGTCATGGGTCTGGAGATGCTCGAGAATCCTTCTATGAACTTGCGGTAATATCCCGCTAATCTGAGAAATGCACAGACTTGGGTTTGAGTGGTTGGGGCTTCCCATTCTTCGACATCTTTGATCTTGGCGGGATCAACAGAGACTCCTCCGGTAGACACAATATGTCCTAGGAATCCTACTTCTTCCAGCCAAAACTCACACTTGCTGAACTTGCCTATAACCGATGCTCTCTCAGGGTTTCTAGGGTGATTCTCAGATGTTGCTGATGCTCTTCTTATGACTTGGAGTAGATAAGGATATCGTCGATAAACACAACTACAAACTTATCTAGGAAATTCATAAAGATCTTATTCATGAGATTCATGAAATAAGCAGGGGCATTGGTTAATCGAAAAGACATAACCGTATACTAGTATAAACCATAGCGAGTAGTAAAGGCGGTCTTCGGAATATCCGTTGCATGAATCTTAAGTTGGTGATAACCAGTCCTAAGATCAATCTTTGAGAATAACTGGGCTCTAGTCAACTGATCAAATAGATCCTCTATCTTTGGCAAGGGGTACTTGTTCTTGATGGTGACGTCATTCAGTTTTCTATAATCTGTGCACAAACGGTTGCCTCCATGTTTCTTGTCGACGAATAACACTGGTGATCTCCATGGCGATGCGCTTGGTTGAATCAAGCATGTTGCTAGCATGGCATCCAACTTCTTCAATTCCACTAACTCTGAGGGGTTCATTCTATAGGGTCTCTAGGCTATGGGTCCGGTTCCGAGGATTAGTTCGATAATGAACTCAATATCCCTATTCGAGGGCATACTTGGCAATTCATCTAGGAATACGTCGGGGTATTCACAGACTACTCTGACTTGGTCAATGGTGGGCAGGGCTAGACTCTTCTTGCACTTGAATTGACGAGGTAAGGTTTCAAACATATGCTCTACTGTGACTCCAGAGCTACTAGTCATGGTGATGGCTTTCTTAGCACAGTCTATCAGTCCTTTATGCCTTGACATCCAGTCCATACCTAGTACTACTTCCAATCCTTTGGTTCCGAGTACAATTAGGTTGGCATAAAAATATATCCCATGTATTCTGATAGGCACAACTTTGCAAATTTTTCTAGCTTTTGTAGTTCAACCGAGGATTTGAACTATCATGACAGCTTCAAGTTGGTTGGGTGAATCTTACTAGTGCATGCAAATTCTTCGGTGACAAATGAATGCGATGCTCCCGAATCAAACAATAACCTTGCTAAAACTGAGTTGACAGAAAACATGCCCAACACTACATCTGGCGCTTCTTGGGCTTCCTCTGCGTTCATGTGGAAGAGACGGTCGTTGCGGTTGTGAGGGTTCCCTGGGGCAAACCTTCTCCCTAGTTGAACACGACGCTGCTGTTGAGCTGGGGCATTCACCTTGGTAGTGGCGGCAGTATTCTTGGGACACTCATTGGAATAGTGGCCCTTCACTCCACACTTGAAACAAGTTATCTGGGACTTGTCTTTTGCTACGACAGGCACAACATTGCTGCCAGTTCTGGGTGCAGTGTTGTTGTTGTTGCTCTTGGGAGGGGCACGGTTGAAATTGTTGGTGTTACCGGAGTTGTTGTTGTTTCCTCCGGACTTCACATTGCCTCTGCTACGGTTGGGGTAGCTTGGGCGAGACATTGGAGGTCGGTTGTTTCTGGTGCATATCCTGGTGAGGGGTTGGGACGGTACTTCTTGTGACTGTTGGATCCAGATTGCTGAATCATATGATGTTTTCCGTTGTCGTTTTCCTGGTTAATCTTCCTTCCATCTGAATGGCAGAGTCGACTAGCTCTTCGAGATCCTCGAAGCAGATGTTGACGAGGACAGTCTGCATCTCGTCTTGCAGTCCGTTCAGGAATCTCTCCTTCTTCTTGGCCTCCGTGTTGATCTCATCAGGGGCGTACCTTGCAAGCGACAGGAACCTGTCACGGTACTCCACCACAGTCATTCTTCCTTGCTTCAAGTCGTGGAACTCATCCCTCATTCTGGTGACTAGACCCTGCGGCACGTGGGTGCGGCTGAACTTGATTTTGAAGGCTTCCCATGTCATCACTTGACCATGGTTCATGTTACGGATACTAGTCTGCCAAGCTCTCGCATCTCCTGCCAGATAGTGGGTGGCGAAGAGAACTTTCTCGTTGGCATCCACTCCTGCTACTTCTAAGTTGTTTTCCATTGTCTGTAACTAGTCGTCAGCATCCAGTGGGTTTTCAGCCTAGTTAAAGATTGGGAGATTGGTATTCTGAAAGTTTTTGAGTTCGGATCCATGATGATCCTGATTTCAATGCCCTTGGTTGTTTTGGGCCATCTGAGCTATCTGCTACAATGTTGCTAAGTTGGCCTGGCACTCTGCCTGGCTTGCTTCACGGTCTGCAAGTAACATCTGCATAATCTGCAACATTGGGTCTTGCGATGAGCTGCTCCCTCCTGGGTTTCCACGAGTCATCTGAAGATTTATGTAGATAAAGGGGTAAGAAGGAAAGTTCTAAGGTTCATGGTTTTGGTTTGAAAGCTAAAATTTTGAGTTTGACTCAGGTTTTGCAACTAACTCCATTTCATTCATTCAACCAAAGCACACGATACAAACACACACACACCACAACAAGGAAAACAGATGGTTTTAAGAACCATTCTGCAAACTACGATACATTGGGACCGATACATCTCATGCTGCGACAGTGCTCTAGTGCATCTACTCATCGCTGATGAAGAGTCCTCATCGTCAGTGTAGAAGTCCACGACATCCTCCTCCAGAAAGTCATCATCATTGATGAGGTAAGAATCCATGTCTCCCTGGATGTATTCACCCTCCTCTTCTTCCTCATTTGCTGCAAGCTGAGCTTCTTGCTCCTTGACGGTCTTCTCGAGGTCGGCCACCTTCTTGCAAAGACGGGCGATGGTGCGATCCTTGTTTTTGCGCTGGAGGCGAAGAGACTAACGGTCCTTGACGAGCAGTGAGAAAGTCTGGGCCTTCTGGTCGGCAATGGCATGGTTGTGGTTGGCAAACTCCCTAGCATTGTCCAATTCCTTCTGGCAATCGTACAGCAGGAAGTCAAGGTTCTCCACTTGACGCTTCAACTCCGGGTTACTTGGCATCTCCATCGGCATTCCCATGAAGTCACGTCTTGCATAGTGAGCTAAACGGGTTCCTTGGATTTGGTTGATGCTAAGGGCACATAGACGTGCGAGAGCTTCATGCATTGCCCTGGATAATCCATCTAGCCAGTTGTTCTCTCTTACGGAGAACTGGATTCTCCTGGACGTTGGTGCTTCTATGCTTCCTGGAAGATCAGCGGTGAGTGGCCACTATAAATCTCCTCCTAGGGGTCCTGGAAGTTGAGCTCCAAGAAACTAATGATGTGGGCATCCCAGTAACTCTGACAGTGAATCTAGGTCCATCTCGAAGATTAGCTGACCTCCGTTTCCCAACTGGTAGAACTTGCTGAACTGAGTCTCCATCTACAAGAATTAAGGATGAGGAAGTTAGTGAAGTGAACAAGTGTGTAAAATTTTAGGTAGTAATGTAAGAATTTGAGGAACATGAATTTTTGAGAAAAAATGAATTCCCAAGGGTAAGAGAGGAAATAGTTTTTCATAAATACTCACTTTGGTTTTGAAATTAAATTTTTGTTCGGACGTCCATTCTAACTAGGGTTTCCTATGGTCAGGATGGCTCTGATACCAACTTGTCAACACCCGGATTTTTAATCCCAGATGCCTGTTATGTCATTCATCGCAATCCCAGGATTACCATTTTGTGAGACATAAATGATTGGATATCATAGTACATCATCCATTATAAACCATAAATAAGGTCTTACACAAATAAGGATCTCATGATCCAGTCTTAATACAATAACCAGCGGAATAAATGATAAGCGTAGCGGTGGGGTCCATCTTCAGGGGCACAGGCAATCCTGACGAAGGCAGATAGTCCTAGTTATCATAGCCGTCCTACTAGCCATCATCTTGGTAGTCTCCTTCATAGTCTTGCCATAGGAATATCCAGGGACAAAGCCATGAGTACTCTTTAAGTACTCGCAAACTACCACTAACAAGTAGTATAGTTTTAATGTAAAGTGCTAACTCTAAGTTTAACTATAAAGTTAAGTTTGAAACCTAAGCTGAGTTCAGAAACAAAGAAAGATAAAGTAAAGTTCTAGAATCACTTAAGTTGGGAAGCTAGTGTCATAGTCACGATCCTGTTGTGGTAAAGTCAAGATTCATCACTCATTTCATAAGTCATTTTGAAAACATCTGACAACGAAACAATATGGCCACTCCAACTGCCCATAACCGCGGACGCGGCTATTCGAATAGTTTGACACTCTACAGAGGTGGTATATTGTCACCACAAGATTCGATACATCTGTCAAGGATAACCCTGGATCATCATACTTAGTATGGAGATAATCAAACTTAACCTTTCCTTTAAACACTCTAGTATAAGCACCTCTCCTATGAGTATGGCCTCCCAACCATGACCATCTATCATCTTGGGCACTACATAGGTGGACAACATCGAGAGGTAGCCTCAGCTCAAACCTCTCCCGCGAGGGAACTAATACTAATGCATATAAACTTCCGGCAAAGCCTTACCCAATTCAGGTATTGTGGTTGTACGGTAAAATTGGAATGGTATCGCATCTGAATCCAACCATCAGTTTTGTAAAAGGGTTAAGGATCATGCCTCAACATTTTCATCATCATAAACCATTTGTGTTTCTCAACACATGTCAAAACATCTCAATAGAATGACTCATCATTCCAAGGTTTTCACAATTCATTTTCACCAAGTGATCCCATCTAAAGTGACTCAAGATTTTATCTAGCTCTAAGCTACTAAGTTAAGAGTTTTCACTAAGGTGGAAAGGTAGGATCAATCTCATGCCATAGAATGACATCTAAGGTTAGCTAGAGAGGTCAAGTTTTAGACTTTGTATGCTACCTTCAAAAGAAGTAAGGGACTTTGGTAAAGTAAATAAAGTAAAAGCTTGAAAGTAAGCTTGAAATAAGTACTAGTCAAAGTGGTATAACCAAAGCATGCCTAAAGCCTCTTGCTCAAATCATCTAGCTTAATTCTAGCTTGCTAACAATAGCTTGCCTTGGTGGGTGCAGTGGTTGAAGTTTTCTTCCTCCTCTTGATAGCACTCCTCCTCCTCGAAAGCTTGGTCGGTACTATCGTCTATAAATACATACGGAGTACAAAATCACTAAGCAATACTTAACCAGTCTACTTAGCACATTAAGACACACATTTGATGATTTATTACCATCACAAGCATCACAAGGTTTTATTAACTAGTTTCATTCTTTTTATTTGAGAAAAGTAATTTCTACTCATTGAAAATAAATAAGATTTAATATTCACCATTTAAAATATGTGATCATGTGGAAACATGTCATCACCACATATTCTAACATATGGGAATGTGATTTAAAGGTTGGATCATATTTAATTAAGTTTAAGTTTAATATTTAATGATTTAAAGTGACAAGAAAGGCCTATATAGCAAAGTCACTGCGTGCAAACCTTAATATTATTACATACTTAGATAGGTATGGTTAAATGTGATTTTTGAGAGTTGGAATCAACTCAAAAGCTATCATGGTTGATTTTAGAAAAATGTTTGAATGTGCAAATGCTTCTGTCTTGTTATTTTTACTATGTGAGATCTCTAACTCTAAATGAATTAAATCCAACGGGTTTGGGTAGATCTTTTTAGGCTTTCTAACAAAATTTGAATCACTCAATTTGGTTCAGTAGATCTTCTGGAATTGATTTTTAATCTAAGGGATAGAAGTTAGTTCAAACTAAAATAGAATAATCTATATTTGAATTCACGGGATAGCGCGGGAAAGAAAATGGGCCGGCCCAGTGGCACTCCACAGCGCAGAGGGCAGCTGACAGGTTGGTCCCGCTCGACAGCGAGACTTAAAACCCAAAACGGTACGGGGAAATCTGGGCGCTACGATTAGAATAGAGATCGACGGCTCACAGTCGTCGTAGACGACGGACTCGTCGCCGGCGAGACCGAACCCTAAACGGCCAGCGGGGGTCTATTGGAGACGTACCAGGGCTCTAGCTACTGTGGCGAGGCGGGAAAACGAATTGGTGGACGACGGCGAGCTCAAGCGAGGTCATGGCAGGGGCTGCGGTGGATGGAATCGACGGCAGCGTCTCCTTCTCTGCGGCGGGCTCCTCCGGTGCAATTCTGACTAACTATGGCTCAAGCGGCTCCGGCGAGTGGTGGCGAAGGATCAGTGAGAAGAGGGGAGTGGAAGTGGTGTGGGGAGGGCTCCTTTTATAGGGCGATGAGGGGATCGGGCGGCATGATGGCGAGCTCGTCGGTGACACTGATACAGGCGGCTAGAGGCATGGGCGGCATAGGCAGACGGTGGCCTGCCTCCTGGCGATGCTCTACGGCGTTAATGCGTGGCTAGGAGCGGTGGCGTTAGGTCGGGAGCGTCCCGTGCTCTGGGAGACGGAGGCGGTGGTCGACGCGGCGCATGGCGACTGTGGGTCGCGCGGCGGCGCACGGTCGTGTCTGGCGGGGTGCTGGGTTCAAGGTCAAGCGGCGTGCGGAATTTTGTGTGAAGTGGCGGTCTGCTGCGTGTTGGTGGCGATCGCACTCTGGCGCGCCTGAGCACAGCCCACAGAGAATGGGCAGCGGTGCTGGGGTGTGGTCCAGGGCCTGGCTGGGATTGGGGAAGGGGTAGGGAGGTGCGGTAGGGTTATGCGGAGCTAGTGGTGGTGCTGGAACTATGCGCCGTGGTCTGTGGCGTATTTCCCTCTTCTGGCCGGTAGTGACCAAAAAGGGGCGGCGCTCCACTTCTGCTGTGGCTTAGGGGTCGGCCGGTGATGACTTGGTTGGACTCAGGGGGGACAAGGGAGAGTAAAGAGGGTCAATGGGGGACAATGGCTTAAGTAGAAACAGTAATAGTTAGGCCATTTCATTTCTGCATGCCACCTGTTCGACACAATGGCCGCATGAGATTTTTTTTGAATTTTTGGTTGAATTTTGGTGGAGTTGTTGATCATATGCTTGAGCATCTGTGGTTGCTCGGGATTTGAAAATGGAAGTCATTTGAGTGGTTTTTAAAATAGTGTGATCTTGATACCGACACTAGATTCAATTTTCAAATGCCATTTAAAATTAGTGTTTGAAAGTTTCTGGTAGATCACAAAGTGGGCCTTGGTACATCACTACATGTACTAGCAAGGGGTGCAAAGATCCACATTTGTTTCTGTTAGGTTTTGAGTTCTAGGAATAGCCAAAGTAGGCATGGTAGTGAAAATGGCACAAATGACCATTTGGTTATTTTATTCATTTTGATTTTTTTTTCTTTGGGATTTGTTTGGGAATGATCTGGATGATGTTTATTTCACCTAAGAATCATTTTACAAGCAATGGATCACTTAATCAAGGCACTTCAAAACAACTCCTATTTAAATGCACACACATATGAATGCTTTAAAGTTTTTAAATGGAAAAGTTTTTGTTAACCCTAATTTTGATGATTTGGATCGTAATAACCTTGGATTAGAGTTTTGGGATGTTACAGGACCCCTATATAAAGAAGCCTCACGCGACGAGAAAACAAGCTAGACCACGCCAAAAATTCTCTGCCATAGATCACCAGCCGCCTCCAGATCTCAAACCCTTCTCCATCTCCATAGCCATATTCCACCACTTGTAATAGTAGATCTCTTCTTCGATTGGGGACATTGTAAGACTATTGCTATCAATCTTATGATTTTCATTACAATGTTTGTGATTGTTGATCTCATTTTTATGTGTGAGTATTTCTCCTTGGGCTAAGGGCTTTGGCCTAGCCATGTAGCAATTGTGCATGTTATTTATCATAGATGGGATCATGTATTATTTTGTATGACATGATGATTATTGTATCTTCTATTGCCTCAATCCAAGGACTTGTCAGGTATCCAAGACCCCGAGGGTTGATCCAGGTATAGGGAGTATGAGTAATGACTGATCTGCAGGTTGGGAACCCTAGTGACAGAAGGGGTAGTACGGCTGTATGTGAGGGATTTACTTGTGATTAACGGTGACATCACTATGCATATCATTAGTTCTCTTTCTTCTATGGATGAGACTAGTAGGTTATTGCTATAAGAGGTTGCGGAGGCAATAGAAATTATAGATGCACTGCCCACATATAATTTATCTTGCTCTAACAACTACATGCATACTTTATTTCTATCTTTTATTCCCATCAGATGTTTTACACAACTACAGGTGAAACCAAACGCCCTAGGCCTTCTCTCTCCATCATCGACAACAAAAAAAAGACGCAAGCTATTGGTCCGATAAATACACAAAAGGAATTCTAAAACTCCCGAAGGTCCGTTAATGTAACTTCACTATGCATTCGCTTCCCGAGGATTCGATAACCTAGGTCTACTAGGGAAAAAGAAGCTACACTACATCCATAATCTAGATCGAAGGTATCATAACTCCCCATCGGACTCGACGAGGTAAAAAATATTCTCTGGGAACTGGCAGCCGGAACATGGCCTACAATGGTGGGATGCATCTCCAAGGTTCGTGTAGAGCGCTGTAGCTAGACATCTCCATGAGCAGCATCACACATAGTCGAGAGGACATACCCGTATATGTCTGCGACAAAAACATCAGCGGTGTAAGAAGTCATGCTTTGGCGTTCCATGAAGTCATATGGCGAGTACCACCCTTCACCAAAGACCAGGCGACTCCCTTCCTCCGTGCTCTCATCTGCCCACCGAATGGTGTTGTTCAGATGGTTTGATGTAAACACCATCAACGATGGGAAAATCATCATAGTGATAGAAGCCACCTGCTCGGATGGTAGCTCTTCCATTAGGTGCTTGATATCGCCTAAGAAGGGGTTGTACAACAGGGTCTTGTACGGCTGCACCCTCTATCCAAGTACAAGGAGGCAATCGGTTGTGCTACCGACATAAAAGTACCTTCTAGAGAGAGAGGAGAAACAGAGATTCAATCAAGGTAAACAAACTAAAATTCAATCAAAGTAAACCATGGAGCAAAACCCTAGGCAACAAGTGGACGAAGAAACATAACTTGAAAAATAGTAGTATAGGATGTGAATGCAAAAAAAGGATTGCATATATATAGATGAATATCAAGAAAGCACATGCGAATTACCCGGCTAATCTTCTTCTCAAGGTGGCAGCCAGTTCTCACGTTCAGCAATGTGATGGCGGCTTCGTCTACCGAATACTCTTCCGACAACTAGCGCTCTAGAAAAATCTAGTTGGCTGGCGTAAAGCACTCCTCTGTGAAGCCGTACCAGGCGCTGCAGACTGTCTGGAAGGCGACGTAGTAGTAGAAGTCGTACGTCGAAAGGAAGATGTCACCTATCTTTTGGATGAGTCCCTCAGGGAGACCAGCCCATGGCGAGTCCTCCTGCTTCTTGCCGGCCATGGATGCTGGTGTTTGTGTGGTCTCGGTCCCGTCGACTAGCACACGAAGAGGTCCCCTCGGATGGGGGAGGTGGTCGTTGATGAGGTGGCTGCGTGGATGGGGGAGGTGGTTGTCGATGAGGTGGCGGCGCGAATGGGGAGGTGGTCGTCGACGAGGTGGCAGCACGGATGGGGGAGATGGTTGTCGACAATGTGGCAGCACAGATGGGGAGGTGGTCGTCAATGAGGTGGCGGTGCGGTGCTACTTATCCTTTTGTTCGGTGGACGTGGGACGGCCTCATCCTCCTTCACTTTGGTGGATGCGGGACAACGAAGGCGAGGGGGATCAAACATGGGACAACGACGGCAGAGCGTGTGAGTGGCTAGGGTTGCGAGCGAGCAGAATTGGGGATCGATCGATCAAATTTTCCTTGAGTAGAACAAGGGTTGCTCTGCCAGGTGGACCCTAGGCACCTACGGGCTCTTTCGTGGGGATAACTGACATTTTCGGCCCGGGTGGCCCATCCCATCCCACCATACCCTCAGGGCCTAAGGTCTTCAATCGCTAGTGGTATAATCCAGCCCATCTGAGGGCACGCGGCCCACCACAGTCCTGGCGCGCGACAAACTTGTTCGCTAGTGATAACTGGACTAGCCCCGGCGCCGCCTATGTCCTTTCACCGGCGGTAACGGGAGGAAGGCCAAGATGGCCTTACCGCCGGCGACCCCAATGACCACTTTGCTGGTGGTAAGGAATCCGGCAATAAGGTTTTCCCTACTAGTGATATTATTATTATTAGATGGACGCTAGCCAAATTCAAAATCTCAATCGAGCGGCAAAACCACACACCGACTTTGAAGCATTTCCTGTCACCCCATTTCAAAAACTTTGAGGCAAAATCTCCCACCGAGGAGTACCATTTTTGAATTATTATTAGATGGCCACTAGTTAAATTCAAAATCTCAATCGAGTGGCAAAACTGCACACCGACTTTGAAGCATTTCCCGCCCCTCCGTTTCAAAAACTTTGAGTCAAAATCTCCCAACGGGGAGTACCATTTTTGTATTATTATCAGATGGGTGCTAGTAAAATTCAAAATCTCAATCGAGCGGCAAAACCGCACACTGACTTTGAAGAATTTCCCGCCCATCCGTTTCAAAAACTTTGAGGCAAAATCTCCCACCAGGGGAGTACCATTTTTTTATTATTCTTAGATGGGCGCTAGCTAAATTGAAAATCTCAATCGAGCGGCTAAACCATACACTTACTTCGAAGCATTTCCCGCCCCTCCGTTTCAAAAACTTTGAGGCATAATATCCCACTGGGGCAGTACCATTTTTATATTATTAGATGGATGGTCACCAAATTCAAAATCTCAATCAAGCGGCAAAATCACACACCAACCTTGAAACATTTCGCGCCCCTCCATTTAAAAAACTTTTGACTTCAAAATTCCCATTCTACCCATTCTTCTAATGCCTTATGGGCAAGATAAAGTTGGTAGCTTGGGCGCACGATCGTAATTATGTTTCTGTTCACCTCCTTAGTCCCGATTCGCCCAAATATTCCCACTGGTCCTTCCAAAAATGTCAACCCCCTCTCCCACGCCCTCACCTCCACGACCACCACGCGCACCGGCTGGCGGCAAATCCATGGCGGCCGGAGCCGCTTGAGGTGCGGTCTCGTGCACCGCCACGGTGTGGCTTCATCGATGCTCACCCACCGGATCTGGTTCACTGGTTCTCTCTGCCACTACACCAGAGCTGCAGTGTCGTTCACCCACTAATGGCGTCATTGACCGCCATGGCTCTGCTTCCCAGCCATCGAAAGCTACCCAACCGTACCAGATCCGCTTCACCGGAGTATACCAGAGCTGATCTAGTTCAAGGAGTTCCATGTCCACCGCTCTAGACCAGCTGCTCAGCCGTCGTTGTTCACTGCATTGGATCTGCCTCAGCAACACTCTCGTCCACCTCTCTCAAGACACCATCTACCGCCCAAGATCAGCTTCCCCGACACCAATACCCACCGCAACCGCAACACCCTCGGTGAACTGGACGGCACCCGCATGGTACCGACGATGCTTTGACGCCTCTCTAACCAAGGTTAACGAAATCTCCAACCCGTTTTTGTTTTGTCAGCAGTATAGCAGGTTCAAGCCTGTCGCAGTGAATTACATTATTGTAATCGTGCTAGTACATACAAGTCACTGGGCATGCCTCTTCTTTGTGCTAGTACATACAAGGTCATTAGACATGTTGGTTTGCATTCACTGCTCTACAAATTTGAAGTCATGCACATGTCTGTTGTTTTGTCATGCACATGTTCTTAGCTACTCATACAACAGTAATTGTTCACTATCGTGTAATTCTTGCAAAATCTGAAGTCAGTGTAAAATATTAGTGTGGATTCCCTACTCTACAGTTACTAAATCTATCTGGTTCATCCTGAGATCAGTTCCTGCTATTATTTCCTCATTGGCATCATTCTGCTATCCTGTAGTAGCCATTTAAACTCTTCATACTAATTCAATTATAATTTTGTTGTTGCCATCTGGTTCTTCAAAAGCTGCATCACTAACTATTTTCTTTTTCTTGCATAGATCTCAAAATGGAACAATGAAGATATTAGTTTGCATAGCCTATTCTATAGGTTCACAAGTGATGCCATTACTTCCTTATCTGGTCCTGGTTCATCCTAAGCAACATCATAACTGTCCTCTACTATGTAGTTCACATCGTGGTTTGCACTCCTGCTCTAGAAGTTCTTTTTTGATTCCATTATAATTTCTATGTAGTTGATTCTTAGCTATGACAGTAACTACCTGCCATTGTGTAGCTCACCGCAATTTCTGAGTAACCCAACTACTCTTGCATTCCAGGAGATACCACTTCTTCCATATATATTTGCGGAAATTCTAAGAAACACTTTGTTTGAGTGCTCATTTTATTCTAGGCACACTTGTCTAATGCTTGGTTGTCCTGTTCTACAGGTTCACGAGCGACGCCATTATATCTCGCATCTGGTTTTGGTTTGTCCTAAGAAACGACACAACTATCCTCTACTATATATAGTTCATTCGTGGTTTGTCTTCCTACTATACAAGTTCTCGTATGATGCGGTTATAATTTCTACCTTGTTCATTCTTCGCTACGATAGTAACTACATGTCATTTTGTGGCTTAGCGCAAATTCTGAGTCACCCAACGTCTCTTGCATTTTAGGGTATACAACTGCATCAATATATATTTGTTGAAATGAACTGGCTAGTTTTTATTTGCTGAAATTCTAAGCCACACACACATTTTTGATTGCTCGTTTCATGGCAGGCACACTTGTTTAATGCGGTGCTTGCCTGTCCTGTTTGTTTGACGTGTTGGTCAATAATTGAACCATTGACCAGTTGTAAACTCCAGTTCATAGCTTTTGTCATATCAGTTAAATGAGTAGTTTGTCTTGTTTGTTGTATTAACTTGTTATTACTTAGTTTCAAACTGCAATTATTGCTATCTCCACCAAAGAGGGGGCTGCAAGATAATGTCTCCTCTAATGCAGATGTCACACTCAAAGGAAGATGTCGGTGATCGATTGAGAAAGAAAATTGAGGACTCTGCTATCAACTCGATTGTCAATTGAAATGCCGAATTTTATTTCCATTGAGATGATAATGTGTAATAATTTTAAGAAGTTTGTAGCTAATGTAATATCTAGAGAAATCGCATAGGCCATGTAGGAATTTAGTTGACACTGTCTTCATATGGCAGTAGTCGTTATCGTAAGTACGCCAGCTAGGTCGATTAGGAAACAATATCGTGCTTCGTTATTGGCCCGTCTTGTATTCGGCTGACGATGAACAGTAAAATATGCTTGCTTATTACACACCTTTTATGATATTGGCATGGGCTTTAGAAAGGCCAAAACTATAAAAGACCGTAAACATAATGGGCCGGCCCACATGTGGGAACATGTAACAGTAACATGCTGTAAAAGTAATAGGCCACAACAGTAGCAGGCCAGAACAAAAAATGCCATAACACTAATAGGCCACAACACTAAAAAGCAAGAAACATCAAAAGGATAGAACAGTAATAGGCTAGAGTACTAACATGCCATAAAAGTAATAGGCCACAATAGTAAAGGGCAAAATCAGTTAAAGGCCTGAATAGTAATGAGCCAGAATAGTACCGGCCCGAGAAAGTTACTCTCAAGAATAGTAACAGGCCGACAAAATTACTAGCCCAAAATAGTAACAGGCCGATTATGGCCTAAACCCTTAAGATCCGGAACAGTAAAATGCCAGATTAGTAATGGGCCATCTCAAAGAAGGACCGGTAGTAGGCGGCCCACGACAGGCTGCGAGAATAGTGATGGGCCGACAACGGGACTTAACAGTACCGGGCCGACTAGGCGCAGACTGCTAATGGGTCGCATGGTGTTGGACCAACCTAGGCTTTCTATAGGCCGAAACAGTACCCGGCCTAAAAGTTTGCGGGCCTCTGCTGGCTGCATTATTGATCCCATTTCAAGCAGTGAAGGGCAAAACAGTAACGAGTCATATTTTTATTGAGCTCTCCTCATTGGCCGACCCACTTAGTAATTACCATGCCTTCGTTGGGCCTGGCTTCTGCCATGGTTTCATTGTCCGTTAATGGCGGTAACCGGACTTTAACGGCAGCAGCCACGTGGCAGTTTGCATGACGTCAGCAGTCAACGCGGCTAGCGAACAGATCTATGACCGAACATGTTTTCGTGGCTAATGGGTGCGATCCGCCACGGTCAAAAAAACGTGGTAGATTCTTTTGTGACAGGGCTTTTATCACGAAGGCTATCCATCGTAGAAGACTTTTTAGCCACAAAAAATGGGCCTTCAACCACGAAAATCGTCCGTTGCAAAAGCCAACTTTTCTTGTAGTGGTGGGATGGAAGGAGTTCCATAGCCATGAGGATTGAATAATATGTAAGTAAATGTTAAATATTGATTTAATCATTTATTTATATTAATTTAATAAAATAAAAGGAATTAAAATGGTCAAATTCACTATTGGGCCAAAATCCCTAGGGCAAAAAGTTGATGAGGGAAAGACCACAGGGAGGAGAGAGGGGAGGTGGCCGGCTGGGCCTAGGGACCATGTGTGGGGTCCACTAGGGACATGGCCAGTGGTGGCCTGCCCCCCTCTCCCTCTCCCTTGTTTAATCTCACATGGCCTATCTAATAAGATATAAGGTCTTTTTCCCCTATATATTGAGAGGTATTTTGAGAAAATAAATACACCAATAATCAATAAAACGATTCCTCTATTTTGGGGAGACCTCTAGTTGATCCTCTCTCTCTCCCGTGACCGTGGTCCTCAGTCTAGACTGCACGAACATGAAACTTCTTGCGGTGACCCAGCATACCACTTCATGATGTAATATAGTATAGTCATTGACATAACACAAATGAAACACCATTCACTAGTATTACATCCCTAAGAGTGGTACAACAGAAACGCAGTAGGTCCAAGACATGACTATAGATTAAAACTCAACTCGTTACAAAAGATCCAGAGAACACTCTAGTTTAAAGAGGAAGAAAGAAACTTCTTATAAAGAAGAACCAAAAATGACAACTCGGAACTATCTTGAGTAAGACTATCTAAACCATTGGGCTTGCAATTGCTACTAATGTAATGCTCTACATAAGTAGGTTTTATGGCTAGACAATTTACTCCTATCTAGTCAGGAACTTCATCTTCACTTCGGTTGATGTATATGTTGACTGCATTGACTTTGTTGAAGAACTTGAGTTGTCGATGATGGTTTATTGATCATAAGTTGGTGTTGACGTCGGCTTCAATGGCTTTAGAATCTAGCAAGGGTTAAGAAGGTATGGTTGAGTATGAGCGTACTCAGCATGTTCAATAAAAAGGAGTGTTTGATGCACTATCTACAGCCATAGACCATAGGTCATACGCAATGCAGGTTTTCATAAACATTTCTTCAAAGGTTGCTTTTATTCTGAAAACTATTTCTGTTAGCCTTCATAGGATTACCAGAACTTTCATGTAGTTCCTTTCCTGCAGCGTTCGCACCTCCGTCCCAGAACAGGGAGTAACATGTCACAGTTCTTACACTCTGTAGAGGTGCATTACTTTACCCATGCAAGATCTTAAGCCTTGTTGCACATCCGGGCACGCATTCCTGTTCACACTTCCTTGGTATGAGGCCCGAGCTAAGATCCAAGCCAATCACTGCCCCTCTCCGTGACCCTGCATGAAGACATGACCCCCAAGAAGATATACCTCCATGAACCCCCATATAGGCAGATATAACCCTGGTAACCCCTTGGAGACTCAAGTGAGCAGATCATGTCCCTAGCAACCCCCATATAGGCAGATATACCTCCAACAGGCCCTCACCAATACCTCCGACAGGCCCTCACAGATAGTCTCCACGAGAAATCTACAGCCTCACGATAAGGTCATCCGTCCATGCGAAAGAATAAGATCCAGCTGACTTCTCCGTCCCATTCCAAATCTCATGGTTAACACGTATTATATGTTGCTAGAATAACTGGCGACATTCGTTGATTAAGTCCTAGATATTATGTTCCTTTACCACTAGAACTGTATCAGTAGATTAGTACCATATGGTAAATAATCCATAATCATATTATTATGAAAATAGTATTTTCTAACCTTTTTGAAATGCAGGTGATGACAATATTTGAGTTACAAGTATTTCATAGGAAATAACCAAAGGACATGAGCAAGTGTGAACTTGTCTTGTGATTACAAGATTATGTAATCACGGTCTTTGGGACAATAGAAGATGCAAAATCTGAAATTAACACCATTGGTCTGGTAAGGCCTAAGCAATATGCTGATGCATAAATAATGTAATGCACTTTGGAAAAACTAGATGTAATACCCAATATGGTGAATAAGTTAAGCTTGGTGATTTCCTTAAGATTTGGTTTATCTTTAAGTTTACTTTACAAGCAAATGTATATACATGAAACTTAAGACTAGCATGTATGATACAAAATAAGTATAACAACACATGATTACGGTTACTTGATATTATGTAACTATTATGGAACCGTTATCATAGTGTTTTTGTTTGAAGTGGTAAAATGAATAACCTTTGAAGGAAAGGTTTCTTTGATAAGGTTTGAGCATATTTAATATTTTTGTATTAGAGTATATTTATTCAAGATCTTAAAAATGATTTTTATTTATTTTTAAGTATTACTTGTATTTTAATAAACTTCCACAAAGGATTGAATGTCTTTGAATATTTACTTCAAATTTGATTTGTAAAAATTGAATTAGCATTTCTATAAAATAGTAAATTTATTTTTTATGGGCAAAATGATCTTTCTTCATTTTTAGGGCTTCCCCTTATTTTATGAAACTGCAATTAGGGTTTTAGTGTCATTAATATTTATTTGTATTTTATTTAACTTAAACAAGTAAGGTTATATTTTTCTTAGGTAGATATTTTTTTGTGGTCTCTTTGATACATTATATATATTTTCCGGATTTTTCTATATTTTTCTAGAGCTCAAATAAGTTTAGGTGTATTTTGGTAATTTCCATACTTCTATTTTCCTTTGTTAATTAAAACTTGGGTATGTCCAACCCAGCAAATCCGGCCTACCTGGCCCAATAGGCTTGGTTCAACCCTAACCCTTAAGGTCAGGCCAGCCCATCCGGCCCCTCTCTTTCCTGAGAACCCCTCTCCTCTTATCCTCGACGCCTCCCAAGCGACGCCATGGCGACGTTGTCGTCGCCCGGCCGATTCCAACTACATGGCTTGTTGTAGTTGTCGCTACTGGTTGCTGCTACTTCGCCACTCTCCGTTGTTTCTACCTATCTAGCTTTATTCGACTAATATGTCCTCATGCTCACGACCTTGACCCCTAAACCCTAGTTTCCCCTTCTACTCAAACATTGACACGACAGATATGCTCGACCGCAACCCCGGTGACTCTCATGGTAGTGTGGGAGTTCGGTGCTGGTGCCGTGCTAGCGGTGTGGTCTGGTGGTGTGGCTTGGTGCAGGTTGCAGCGCCGCCGGCGCTCCCTGTGCCACCATGCCACTGAGCCCTTTATTATCCATCACCGGTCTGCTTCCTCTCCTCAAGCTTACGTGAGGACTCTGGGTACGTTCTTCCTTCTCCTCTCTCTGTCTTCCTCTCTTCTTTCCAACAGTCAATCTCTGCCTCTATTATTTCCTCTGGACGGTATGTTAAGCATGATTTTCTCAACTATAATTATGTATAGGTTCTCTTGTTTGATTCCTCGCTTATGTGACCATATTCTCATGGTTTATTTTGGTCAAGTATTTCTATGCTCTTAATGGCTCAGGTTTACTCACTAACATTATTTTTTCTAGGTGAATAATAGACTGGTTCTAATGGCTGTTGAATAAGTGTGGTACTATTAATTCGATAGTAACTCTGTATTGAGTGTTACTTAGTTCTACTGTATAATTGCTGGTTTGTAAGTGAGCTAGTTGCAAACTTGCACTGACTAAGAAACCTATATATTAAAAGAACAGGCTTGTTGGATATATTGCTATAGAATTGGGTTCTCTTCTAGATGGATATGCTCTACAAGCCTGGCTTGCAAGTGCCCTTTTTTAATTACTATCATAGGACATTGAAGCTTTCAGATGATTCTTATAAACCTGTGATGTTATTTACTGATGCAAGCCTTTATTGGTACTTGAAATGTATTGTTGGCCTAAGATGTTTCCTTTTTATATGATGAATGCAGTTAGGAATTAATTTGTGAGCTTTCCTTTATTGTGGCAAATGATTTGGGCAACTTGATTAGCTATAAAGCCTGTAGATTGATAATTTGTTGCTCTGCTGCCTCAAAAGAGTGTGCACAGCAGTGGTTTATCACTTTCTGTCTGGCTATGTAGTTCTGTCATGTTGCCCTAGTGATATTCATCAATATTGATGATTTGCACCATAAACATGATGCCAGGACCCCCTTGCGAATGATGCCAAGTCTAAGGCCACTCCCTCTTTTACAATAAGAGCAGATACTTTCCTTGATTCTCTAGCTATGCCTAGAATGTAAAGGCTGGGGCATATCCTATTTGGTTAACAGGGAAAGATGATATTATTGGGCTTCCTATGACTCTATGATGATTTTAGCAAAGTACCTCTTTGCAAGGTTGAGAGTACCATTCCTTTCAATCCTCCTAGATGAATATCAAGTTGAAGATATTTGAATGTATCTTGTTTGGATGCTTCCCTTATTGCTCTTTGATCTTAAAGATACAAATTAATAAGAACATCTAGTACATAATATGATTTATACCCTGATGGATATCGACCTGATATTGGTGTGTGGTTTATAGCCTATTGGAGATCTTGAGCATCCATGATTTGTTCTTCTGGTCATAATTACTCTCCTTCTTGATGAGCTTGATCAACTCCTGTTTCTTTTCTGGTGGATGCCAGATCCTCCTTGCTGCCACAAATCTTCTTCTTGGTCTTGATCAGCTACTACAACTCCTCCTAGAGCCCCTGGATGGTTTCCCCAAGCAACCATGGTGCTTGTGGTGTAGCCGTGGTGCACTAAAGTGACCTGGAAATGAACTAGTGTGGTGTAGCTATACAGAAGGCAGTGTTCTTGACACTCGGGTACTACTAAGATAGAGAAGTGTGGTGGTGAGATAGTATGATGAGGAGGGAGTAATGATGTTGTGTTTCTCTTTCCCTTCTTTGTGCAAGCCTTGCTCTCTTCTTATCTTCTCCCTGGTGTTGACAACACACCTCCTTCATGCAGTGACTAAGCTGCTTATATCTGGGCCCCTCCCTTGGTTCAAGTTCCCATGATTGTGACTCCTCTTATAGATGAGATCAAGTAAAGCTAGATATTATGCTAGGTATGACTGCTTTGCTTTTTACCTTTACTGGATTGGTGGAATTTTCCCCATTTCTGTCAATGATGATGTGTTGATCTGCTACAGCTGGGCCCCGCATGGTGCAAGTTCCCACTCTTGGAACTTGTGCCTGTGGATGAGCTCAGCTTGGTCCGATATTTTCTCCTTTGTGGTCATTTTATTGTGTTTGGCAATAGCTTTGTCCTAGCCTATGATGCAAAAGGCTGAGGCAATAATACCTGACAAGAACAGATATTTACTAGTAAAACTAACCCCTAAACAAATGCTCAGTGATGACATTTTAAAGGTGCAACTCACTATTTAGTCTGAGAGCACAACTAACCCCTAACCTATCTTTTCCTTTCTCTTTTCTTTTGTCTTTGTTTTGTAGGTATCAAGCTGGGGAGGACAATCTTCAGGATATGAAGATTTAGATTATGACTTTTCTATTTTTAAATTTTTGTAATTTTTATTCTTTTATTCTTTTATAATTCATTCATTTCTTTATTGTAAAGAGAATGTAATATTTGTCCAATTTAATAAAGTTGAATTTCCTAGTGTTACTCTTATAGCAATGTGTCCTTATGTGTTTTACAATATTAGCTGCTTATTCTTTTATAACTTCTTTTTATTTGTACACATGTATTTTCTTGAATTCACCTTTATTAATGTAATATTTCATTTGTCTTGTGATAGGGCAATGTAATATATATTCATATAAAGAGTACTTTATTTTATTATTGCAATTTCTTTTCAATATTCTTTTTCTATTTAGTTATTTCCATTTACTTTACTTTTAGTTAAATACAATGCAATTATTTGTATATTATAGAAATTCATTTATTTAGTTATGTATGAAATTCAATTTCATTTATTGATTCATTTCAAATTCCATTTGAATTCAAACATAACTTTTGAATGTTCATATTTGAAAGGCTTTCCCCTAAAAAACGAAGATACAGTAGAATTCATGTCAAAATCTGTCACACTTGCCCGGATGCTTCCATCAGAACAAGGGAGATCGTGATCACTCTATAGCTTCTTTATTTTTGCGTGAAAACTCCCCGGATTTTCTTATGCATGAATGCATTGCACAAACCTGTGTCCCATCTATTTCTAGGTGCTAATCCTGGGATGTTACACTTCTTCACCATGGAGCATTGTCGTGCTGCGGGATTCGCATCCAGACGGTTACTTCCGCAACTTCTTTTGGATCAAAGGAGCGGGAGTCATCACCAGGCATCGGACCTGTGTAACTCCCACTAGGTGCTGCACTTGTGGCACTTGGAGTCGTTGGAACCACATGAGCTATTGGACTTCAACACGACTTTGAAGTCGGCATCGAAATGACTACATCAACCACATTCTCCTGACCATTGACAATGCTTTTCGATCTTCAAGGGTAAGTTGACAAAAATCCCCTCTCATTGATGCATTACTAATAGATAGGTCGTGACATTAGGGTTCTTGGCATAGGAAAATTTTATTGTTTTCAGTTGCGAACCCCCAACACGCTGGACCTAGCACCAGTTATTCCGTCCTGGGATCCAATCAGCTAGCTATGGCACTTATCCATCCATCGTGTGCTCCGGTGCCGCCGGACTTATGACCCAGTTACACGGATCTAGAAGGGAGGCCCATTCCAGAGTAAGGAAGTCTACGGTGTAGTCACCGACAAACCCGTAGCCTTGGAGTACAAGACATGAAGACTGGTTAGTATTAGTGTAGGACTCTTTAACCTATATGGCAAGGATCTTTCCCTGTATCCCTAAGTTCTGGCTCCTTTATAAGTTGGACCTATGGGATCCTTTAAGGATCGATATATATCACCTCACACAACGAACCAATCTATGTAACTCGGCATATTGCCATTATAGTGATTTATAGCTGGAGTAGGGTTCCACCACCATCGTGAGACCTAAACGTGGGTAAGTTGTGTTACCACGCTATATGAGGACCCCTCCATGGTGTACTCATCGGCAATACCATGAAAGTTGGCACCCACCATGGGGAAAGAGGCACTTCGAGCTCTACACCAGGCAAGGTCCAATCTCTTCATGGGAATCGGTGACATGGTTGCCATTGGGCGTGTTCTCTTCTTCGACAATGTTCTAATCATCCCTCAAGACGAGTTCTGGATCTTGGCAAAGTCAAACCCCACCCGCTGCTCCATTTCTGCAATCAGGGACATCCATCTCTTCATCGGTGAAACCGCCTCGAAATCAAGCTCTTCATCCCTCAAGACTAGGAAGGAAACACCACATACCAGCTGCGCTTAGAGGTAAACCTTCTCCCTGGCTTGGGTGAGGGGACAACCACGCCGGCCGGCACCGGGCCACCGAAACAGCCCTCCGTATAGGGGAGATATCCCTCACCGACGAGCTCCTTTAGGTGCTCCGTGGTGTGTTCAGAGCCCCTCCACACTCCCTTGTGGAAGTCGAACTCCTCCTCAGTGGCTTCGAGGGCTGCCTGTTTTTGGTTGTTGCCGGTAGTTTCCACCATAGTGGAGAATGGGATCACCAGCCCCTTAGGTGGGACAGGAACATCCCTTGATGGCTCCTTGGAAGCATCAGGAACCCCGTCGTTGATGGAGCGTTGTTGCTGCTCACCATTGAGTTTGATTGGAGGAAGAAGAGGAGATGGGATTTCTCTGTTAGGGTTTTCACTGGAGCTCAAAGGTTCGTGTGGTGAGAGGAAGAACAAGACCCAAGAAGGATGTGGGTAAAAGAATTATCTTCGGCCATAGTAAGTATTTATAAGTCATGGTGTCAAGATTGTATGCAAAGGATCTAATGGCAAGAGCGTTTACAACATGTGTGCGAACGTGCACGGTAATTTCGCCACGTCCCCCATTATCCGCTTAACGTTTTGGATTTCACGCATAGGAAAATCTCTATGATTAACCACTGCCATATGAGAGTTTCGAGGAAGCATAGGTTGTAGCCTACGTCACCCTACTGACAGTGGTAGGGGAGTAGTCACGTCTGAAGATTCTAGTATGGACAGATTCTATCCGACTATGAAAAAAGGACTAAAGAATAGAAGATTCGCCGGCTTACATGTTGAAGACGGAGAAGATTGCGGGGTTCTTGGGGAAGACTTTGATATATTTCTTGACGAATTTCTGGCATCACCTAGATGGAGAATTCGAGACTAGAGGGCAAGACGGCGCAAGATCTCAAAGTCCTCAAGGAGCTACTATTGGGGATATGCTAAATGGGTATCACCATTGCATGTCTCTAATCTGGCTAACCCGGGTGGCCCAGAGTTGGTAGTAAAGCCTATGGCCTGCTGGGCATCCCAGTTAGTCGGATCCAGGAGGGAGGCCCATTTAGGAGTAAGGAAGGCAACGACGCAGTCACCGACAAACCCGGAGCCTTGGAGTACAAGAAATGAAGACTAGTTAGTATTAGTGTAGGTCTCTTTACCTGTCCAGCATGGATCTTTCCGTATAACCCTAGGTTCTATGCCCCCTTGATAAGCTGGACCTATGGGAGGCTTTAGGGCAAGATAAATATCACCTCTCACAATGAACCAATCTCTATAACTCGGTGTATTGCCATTATTGTGATTTATAGCAGGAGTTGAGTTCTGCCACCACCGTGGGACCTTAACCTGGGTAAGACGTGTTACCTTGTACCCACCAACCCACTACTTCACCCACCTCTCTTAACACTCTCTGTGAGGACCCCTCCACGGCATACTCATCGGCAATACCACGACACCTCACACTTCTCCAATGTGACGTAGTCCCCTTCCCAAAGGGAGTGAACATGGGAATACATCTTCGTCTCCACGTGCTTCGATTAGCAAACATAGATCGGGACCTCCTCTTTCTTTTTACCAAAGGGATTTGACTTTGGTTGGGTAGAATGGGAGATCCTCAAGATTTTGGTGTTTCAACAACTAAGAGAGAGACATAGAACTCAACGATAGAATCTGAAATGGAATACCTAACCTCTCAATGGAAAAGAAAGGGAATACTTCTCAAGCTACAAATTCAGGAACATGGTAGCATTATAATCATGTCCTTATAAATCGAGAAAGAATAGTACCAATGAGTACACGATATGAATGCAATTTGTACCTTCACGTATATATCAATGTTAGCATCAGGTATGTCACATCCAGACTCTCCTTTAAAATCACCTCATAGAGATTTATTTGGGAAAACAAAGCACCAAAAAATTAGTTACTTAAATGACCATCTTTCTGATTATGAATCTTTGTGGGGATAAACATGACTTACCTAACATTCTATCAACACCTTGACACTAAGCTGAGAAGACTAAAGTTTCCATCACTGTTATAGAAGAAGCTATTTTCTTGGGTACAAATTCATCTGAGTCGGTAATCATTGTTAGAAATGTCTCATGTTACGTGTAAAAGCTGCACATTGTTATTCATATTGAAGTGAGGTTTTCCAGGCCGTGGGCATGAACTTTTCAGCCCATCTCCAGTAAAATTGAACATCAATTGCAGAAAATATAATGTGTAACAAGAGAAATATTTGCAAGTTTAACATGATAATATAGTGTTCCGTGCTTACTACGGGACCGTATTAAAATATTGAACATCGATTTAAAAATATATGTTTGATCATTTGACCATGTGCTTCTCCTACACTTAGATTTTATTGGCCAATGGTGGTGAGCATCTCACCTACGCCCACCAACATGCACATTACGGCGAGGCGCGAAGGTGCTCCATCTAGAGAAGCGCCGCAACAACCATGTGTAAGCACGGGTATTGCGAGGCAGGTGCCATCCACTACAGCTCTGAGGCACCCTTCTCCCTCCCGGTGACCACTTTTTGATATGCCCTATATGAATGTCCACACCACTTTTTGCATAGAAGAACACGACGGATCCCGGAGTTGCAACATCCTTTGGAGAATCTTAAGCTTCTCCACCTACTCGATGCGGAGTTTCCATGGGTTGTGCAGCAATGACACAACACCTCCATGTGTTGTGTGGCAACAACACGACGTCCTCCTTGTCTGAAGCGGGACTGTCAAAGGTGAGATGACACCATAGCTAAAGTGCATACTAAGGTTATATGCTAGTGCATACACAAGTTTTAGTATGCAAGTGATGACGAGATGTGGTGGGAGATGCCCCCCCATTCCCTATTCAAGGGATGAGCCGGTGTTTTCTTTGTTTGTTATCTCTCTTTATTTTTGAGTCTATAGGAAACACTGCACTATTAAGAGGGAGGTCTCGATAAGCTATTTGGGGGTGCTTTACACCATATACACATCCTAACACAAACCAGCTCCACACCCACCTTAGATGAGCCATAGTCGTCGTGGAAAAATAGCTCGTATTGGGTTACTGTGAAACCGGCAAGATCTCCGGCCAGGCTGGCCCTATCGCGAAGTGACCAGCCACTGCCGAACCATTCGGAATTGCCCTCTTTATGGGTATTCGATGGTGCACTTAACGGTTCAACCATCGCCGGTTCTTCCGGCCGGGACGTCGGTCCTCTAGACCTAGTGCTGGTTATTCCAGCCTGGGATCCGGTCGGTCGGACATTCCATCGATCCGCCTAGCGTGCGCTTCGGCACCGCCAGACTTATGATGGTTCTGTCACAGGAAGACCTAAACCCTAAACGGCTAGTTTTCCCCTTGAACTATATATATATCCCCTTTCTAATCTATTGAGAGGTTAGGTATTTCATTTTAGATACTATCATTGAGCTCTCTCTCTGTCTTTTTTCGAGTTTCTCTCTGTCTATTGTTGAAACACCAAAATCTTGAGGATCTCCCATTCTACCCAACTAAAGTCAAATCCCTTTGGTCGAAAGCAAGAGGAGGTCTCGATCTACGTTTGTACCAAGCGAAAGTTCATTCCCTGTTGAGTTAATTGAGTTTTCTTATTACTCTTGGGTTCGTGGGAAACGCTAGTCGGGGAGTGTCACCCAAAGGCATTCAACCTGTGATTTCCCCTGGAAAGTTTGTGAGGGTTTGTAGGCTACGTTAAAGTATGCCACGAGTAAGTAAGTTATTTATTCATGGAAAAGGATCAGATAGGAAGGTTAGCCTTTTTGGTGTTGCATAATCCTTCATGGGACCTCACACCTCTCCAATGTGAGGTATCCCCCTTCCCAAAGGGGGTGAACACAGGAATACATCTTCATATATGCATGCTTCGGTTATCCCTTAACCGAATCTCTTACTTGTGTTGTTTCCTTTGTGATAGACTTTGTGCTTGAAGTATCTTGTATCATCATCTAGGTTGCCTCACCTAGTTTGCATTTAGGCACACTTATATTCCGCAAAACCTAAAACTTTCAAAATATTATAAAGAAATTTGTAGAAAGCTATTCTCCCCTATAGGTTAACCATCTTACCCTTTCAATTGGTATCAGAGACAATGGCTCTTCTAACGGATTTACTGCCTAAGAGATAAGATGGTTTTCTCCGATTATGAGGAGGAAAAGACTTATTTGGTCAAGGAGCATCACGAACTCTTTGCCAAAAGCTCCCGTGAAAAGGCTAAGGTGGATTCCGACCTCCTTCCTCAAATAAGTTACCTTCAAGGACGTTTTACGAGGATTGGAGAGGGGTCCATTCTTTCCGTACCTTCCGTAGTACCTCATGGGAGGTCGATGGACATTGGTAAGGAGATCATTGCTGAGTCCACTCATGAGAGTGACCCAAAAAAGTCTCCATGCCTCCTATTCAATTTATGTATATATATCCTAAGGAAAAGAACATCATGCCTCATATTAATGATTCGGGTCTCGCACCCCAATATGATGGAACTCACTTCTCTCATTGGATAGCTACTATGGAATCTCATCTTTGAAGTTGTAGTGTGGAGCTTTGGGAGATTGTGTGCAAAGGACTCAATCCACAAGATCCCAATAGCCTCACCTCGGGAGAGTACTATGACCGTCAACTAAATGTAACGGCTTGTGACAAGATAAGGAGTGCCATCAACCACACACTCCATGATCAAGTTAGTGACATCCACTATGCAAAGGAACTTTGGGATAGGATTGTCGTTCTCCTAGAGGGAACATCTCTCATCCAAAAGTCCAAGTATGAAGCCGCCAAGACAGAGATGAACATGTTTATGAACCATGATGGTGAGTCCATCATGGAAGTATACATAAGACTTTTTTTCTCCGTCTAAATATTAGTGGTCTTGGTTGTGACAAGTATGATGTTGGGTTCAATTTGAATGATGAGCTCATCAAGTCCAAGATTATCTCCATGATAGCATCCACCAATAAACAGCTTTCCCTGAACATGCAACCCCTAGATTTAGCTGGCCATTTCTCTCCCGATGATCTAGTATCGGATCTTGTTGTCACGGATAATTTAGCAAATGAGGGACAAAAGATCAAGGAGATGAACCATGCTATTGGGTCCTCTCATACCTAGCATTAAAGGCCAAGCGTGTGCAAGAAGATGTTGAGAGTGAAGAAGAGAATGATAGTGATCAAATGGGTGAACTTGATGAGATGCTCTCTCAACTTGCAATCTTCACCAAGAACTTGATGTTCCGAAGAATGAGAAGTTCAACTATACCAAGTGAGAATAAGAGGACTTGCTATAATTGTGATGAGTCGGATCTGTCGTGTCTCGCCTACGCGGACATCGAGGATGTTGGACACCCCTTATTTCTTTAGTAGTGGGTAAGAAGGCATTCTGGCCTCAATGTCGGTGAAGGAACCTACTGATACGAGCGTACAACACACACAGAGCACACACATGCATTTTTATCGAGGTTCGGGCCGCCCTTCGGCTAACAACCCTACATCCTCGTTTGGTGGATTATCAGGGGTGGATCGAGGTACAAGAAGATGATCTCTATGGTGCCCGGGAGACACTTTCTCTAGATTCTACACTCCCCGGGCTTCCTCTATCTTTCTTTCCTCACTTCCTTGCCTTATCCCTATTTCTCTTGTTGAGTCCCTCTAAACTCCCCAGTCTTTTGAGTTCTTGGTCCTCCCCCTTCTCCTCATGGCCACGTTCCTCGTTTTATACACCAAGGGGTCACCACAAGGGCCGGCGTGGAGCATCACCCGGGGCGTTCCCGGGCCTCAATTGCAGGGTCCCACACGGTCTTCAGCAAGAAAGTAGCGCCTGTGGCCAATGGACGGCCAGTGGTGGTGCATAGATGCTCTCGATGGCCAAGTGACATCACAGGCTCCAAACTATCACTCGTGTCGGTGAAGCGTTGTAGTGGCACTATAGTGGACTGCGGCGACATGATGATGTCCAGCGATATAGACACATTGTCGGTTCCCAAGGCTGGGCCTGACATGCCCTGTCAGGCATAGTTGACTCCAGTTCCCGAGCCGCGCCTAGCCCAGGAGAGGGTGCTTCATGGTCCTTCGTGGGCTTGGTAGAGGCCGCTCCTTCGCCTCTCTACCCCCAATAGTGCCCTCGCCCTCCTTTCGGAGAATATCATTTTGCGTCCCGAAAGTTGGGGTGTCCTGGCAACGCGGTACCCGAGTTCCCTGATATCATCCGCGATGACTATAGTTGGTGTGCCAAATACTCAGAGGGTCTTTTTCGGCACGGATTCAACTTTATGTTTCAATACAAAAAACAGGCTAACGGTCGTCAAGTTGGGCCCCCTGTCAGTTCTCTCCGTTATGTCGCTCCTGTCGCTCCCGTCGCTTAGGTGTCAATTAGGCTTGCAGCGTTGGCGCCTGCATCCATTACGCGTCTTCTTCTTCCCCGGAGCGGCAATCTGTGGGGCGTCGTAGCCATGGCACAGAGCTGGGACGTGGACAAACCTGCTCGGCCTAGCTCTCCTCCCTGTAGGCTTGCAGCGTTGGCGCCTCCATTCCTCGTCTTCTTCCCTGTAGCGGCAATCTGTGGTCGCTGCCATGGCGCAGAGCTGGGAAGTGACGAAGCTGCTCGGCCCCGCTCTCCTCCCCATCCCGAGTCGGAGCTCGCCCTCACCGTGGAAGCACCCATGGCACGGTTGGGGACGAGAATTGGTTCACTGTGAGATCTATCACCTTGCCGACCATGCTCGGTTCTGTTTTCCTCCTCTAGAATCCGAGCTCGCCGTCGCCGTGGTTGCACCCGCACCAATTCTGCCACCTCTGCCGAGGTCTCTGTGGTAGCTCAAATTCTAGGGCTCTCCAAGTTCTGCCATGTTGGCCCTGTAAGTGTTGTTGTATCTTAAACTAGCAAATTTCTTTTGTTCAAATCTTTTGGGCTGTACCAACTTCATTGTGTTTAATTATGAAAGACAAAATATAACTGACTTCTCTCAATTTCTCGCATAGAAAAATGCACAGCTAATTTCATATTCTCGCAGGAACTGGCCCCACTTGTTGAACCGGCAGCACTGCCACGATCTCCACGTAACTACGGTGAGTTCTCGAACCGAAAGTTGCAGTTACCACGTTTCTTATGCAGTCATTCATCTTCCTCAGTCATTCCTCTGCAGTTTTTCCTGGGCGCTTCTTCTTCCTCTGTTCTGGAACCGTCGGTTCATCTTATTATTCCTCTCGGAGGTAGTTCCTTGCAGGCAGTTACTTTCACCCATTTCCTTGCATGCATGGACGATGGGAAACGCACAACAGAGACCCACTTGGTCCCTGCCCATGGCACCACGACTTTGACAGTGGTGTACACAAATGATGAAGCGACTGTGGAGACAACTCTCGCCAGGTTTGAGCAATTGCTTGAGAAAGAGAAGCACAAGTTTGTGGGGCTAGACTTGGAGTACGCCCGTGCAAATAAGCGAAAAAATCCTCCACAAGAGATCGTTGTCGTGTAAATCGCCATACATGAGGAGGTCCTCGTTTACCACTTCTGTAGGTATGTGAAATTTAAATTTGAGATCACCACTTCTGCATCCCTTGTTCCCTTACATCCCTAGAACCATCTAAGTGCAGGAGTAAACCAACTGAGATGTGTTGTCCGGCTCTGGTCGAGTTCTTGTGTAGGAAAGGGATAACTTTCACTAGCGTGGATATCACAAATGACACAATTATGCTTTCTTGTGCGTTGATAAAAATCCCAGAGGGGCACCACATCGACATCCAAAATCTGTACAAGATCAAACCATACCCAGCGAAGGATGGCATGGGTGATTTGGCAGTGGAAATCATCGATAAATCCTATGAAAAACTGAAGAAATTGAAGCGACTCGATCACGACTACTAGGAGTGGAATCCGATGAGCCAGGTGTGCCTCGAGTATGCAGCATGAGACGCCTACATGGTGTACGAGTTGTACAGTAAGCTCATTACCATGAAAGATGGGATGGTTTAGGCGGGGTTTTTCACGAGAGAGCTATGCCCTGGTTGCAAGCTAGCCCAGGAGAAGAAGCGCGAGGAGCACAGAAAGCGGTTTCAGGACGAGCAGGGATCTTGGGACGGTAGCGACATCAAGCGGCTGAAGGGGAAGCAAGTCAAGGACGACAACAAGTGGTGGTGATACATTATGTGTTTGAACTAGATTTTAGTTTCTAGTTTATTATGTGTGTGATACATTTAGTTACTTCAATACAAAATTTCGACCAATTTAACTTGTTGATGTATTTCTTGACAATTTATAATATAATCGAGCACTAGAAATATTGTGTAGTGTGCATGAGCATGATCAGTAAATATAATTGAACACTAGAAACTTTAAGGCACTCCATATAAAGGAGTAGATTAATATATAAGGTTCACCAGAGACACCACGAATATATTGTCTTACATGCCACACACAGGTAATAATTAACTAGAACAAAATAAAAGCAGGGGCTGCAACAGGAGGCCGGGACACGGAGACGCCTAGCAGGGCAGGGGTTTATCAGCAGGAGGCAGCGACAGCCTAGTCGATGGGATACAGGTCAGTCCTGACATACTCCTGGAGGAATTTGCAGTAGGCTGCGTGCCGTGCCAAGGTAATCGGCCTATGGCTTCTGCCTCTGCCTCTGCCAACGCCCTCCGCATGCTGGATCATGCTGTTGAGGTCCACGTTGATTGCTCTACCACTGAATGGGCAAAACAGTCTCCCCCTATGCTGGAAACAGATTAGCCAACACCGTAACCGCCTCAGCACGTAGCGGCTCTTGTTGTCCCTGGATTCCTTGCTATCGTCCACTTCATCATCATCCTCCTATTGATTTTTAAGAACATAACTTAGAACTCGTACATATGATTGAATTGTATTATAACTCAAGAATTGACAGCATGTATATGTAAGACAATATATCCGTGGATATCAAAGATAAAGCATCTCAGCAATAGTTTGATCGGTTCATATATCATTTCATCTCAACACAATGACAAATAATTGCATCAGAGTGAATGTAGGATAAATCTAGGGCCCTCATAAGTTTCTTCAGGGATGGAGTAGGTGAATCAAGTAACAATTGCACAACCTGTAATGTTGTTGTAAATCGCCCCAGGTTCACTAACTCATCCCTGAAAAAATCTGACACCAATGTGTCTGCCTCTCTTTTGGGGCAAATTTGAATCATTGGCCACAATAAGAAATTGAAATGTTATCGTACAAAACATTATTCAGGGATATACATAGTTAGGTACAAAAACAAGCCTCGATATTGTAATTATAAATAAAAAACCAAACAATTAATCTTCAGGTGCATGTCAAAAATACTTATGATCAAAACCATTCGTATACATATGCATCATACCAATCATTAAAAAATCATAAACAATTCAAGGATCATATATGTAGTTCCATATGAGAATATGAAATTGCGCCAAAGTACTAACAGCACAACCTATATTGTTTGTGTGCATTCCTGCCTCAGGTTCACCAACCCATCCCTAAAACATGACACCGTCATACGTGTCTCCCCTTGAACTCTTTTGGGGCAAATTTCAATCATCGGCCTTGGTGACAAACTAAAATGTAATTCTTATACACTGAATGCATTGAACAGGTAATTCGAATATGATAGTTCTATGAATGTAGATTAAAGATTAAGGCCTCATAAGTTTCTACAAGGACGGCGTAAGTGAACCAAGTAACAATTGCACAACCTATATTGTTCTTGTACATCGCCCTAGGTTCACTAACTCGTCCCTGAAAAAATCTGACACCGATGTGTCTGCCTCTCTTTTGGGGCAAATCTGAATCATTGGCCACAATAAGAAATTGAAATGTAATCGTACAAAACATTATTCAGGGATATATAGTCAGGTACAAAAACAAGCCTAAATATTGTAATAGTAAATAAAAAACCAAACAATTAATCTTCAGGTACATGTTAAAAATACTTATGATCAAAACCATTCATATACATATGCATCATACCAATCATTAAAAGATCAGAAACAATTCAAGGATCATATATGTAGTTCCATATGAGAATAAATCAAGGGCCTCATAATTTGTTTCAGAGATGAAGTTGGCGAACCAAAGTACCAACAGCACAACCTATATTGTTTGTGTGCATTGCTGCCTCAGGTTCACCAACCCATCCCTAAAACACGACACCGTCATACGTGTCTCCCCTTGAACTCTTTTGGGGCAAATTTCAATCATCGGCCTCGGTGACAAACTAAAATGTAATTCTTATACACTATGAATGCACAGAATAGATAATTCAAATATCATAGTTCTATGAATGTAGAATAAAGATTGCAGCCTCATAAGTTTCTACAGAGATGGTGTAAGCGAACCAAGTAACAATTGCACAGCTTATATTGATTGTGTACATGGCCCCAGGTTCGCTCACTCATCACTGTAAAAATTTGACACCAATGTGTCTGCCTCTCTTTGGGGCAAATTTGAATCATTGGCCACAATAAGAAATTGAAATGTAATCATACCAAATAATATTCAGGGATATATAAATGCACCATACAACGCATTCATAGATCAGAAACAATACAAATATTATATATTTAGGTTCCATATGAGAGAAAAAATTAGGGCCTCATTTTTTTCAGCGGTGGAGTCGAAGAACCAAAATACCAACATCACAACCTGTATTGTTTATGTGCATTGCTGCCTCAGGGCCACTAACCATCCCTAAGAAAACGACACCATCAGATGCCCTTGCACTATTTTGGGGCAAAATTGAATCAATGGGCTCAGTGAGGAATAGAAATGTAATGTTATAGGCCTGCTGTGTATCGAAATCAACACTCAACTAGCAAACTGAACTAGATGGCAGATGAGCAGATTCGGGTTTTGTGACTAGACGGATTGGGGTTTTGTGACTAGATGGCAGATGCATCAATCAACCGATCGAATCATATATATACTACCCTACTTCAAGAGTAAAAGAATATGTACACGATTGAGCAAATCCTATGTATGAACAGTGAAAACTGCGGCTGCGACTAGAGAAGCTAGCAATATAGTACCTCAGACTCCTCATCAGGGACCTCGTCCTCGAACTCATCATTCTCCGTGATTGCGTCGAAGATTTCTTGAACGGCGATAGGGTCATCGACGTAGATCACCGGATTGCCTCCGCCTGCCGCCTGCCCCCCATCCAGATCTGCTGCTAGCACCACGACGTTGTCGGCCACCTGCTACTCGGCAGCGACGACTACTACCGGATGCTCGGCGGCGATGGATACCACCTGCTGATCGGCGGCGACAGCTACCAACTGCTGCTCGGCAACGACGGCTACCACCTGTTGCTCGGCGGCGACGACTACTGGCTGGACGGATGAGTTCGCATCCTTGACGGCGCGGCGACAAGCGTCGTTCGTGCCCAGAGAAGACGCCTTTGTCTGCTTGGCGACGACCGAGCCATCTGCTGCTTCGCCTTCAACTGGCTTCACTTCCGGATCTTCTCCACGCGTACGCTTCATGGCGCACCAAGGGAAGGAGGTAGTGCAAACGAGGGAGATTCGACGCGCAAGGCCTGTGTAGATTGGGGTCTTGGGACTAGACAGACTAGGGTGAAATGACACGGGCTCATGGAAGAAGAAGGTCGAGGGGGGTTATAAACACAAGACCATTCGTAGTCCTCGAGTGGACACGTGTGGTGGGCGGGAGGGCGGGGGGCTACCACGATCTCCACCCTTTTTTTGGTTCCCTTTTTTTTGAAACAACCACGATCTCCACTTTAGAGCTGCATTGAAAACATGCTCATGGCAGACCTCGATTCCACTGCGTGCAAGTGGCGCGGAACTAATTTCTAGCAACGTTAGATCTACTCGAGGGGGGTCTTGACTCATGGAATTTACTAGCGGTAGGGCCCAGTTGGAAGTGAGATTGAGAGCGCTGCGTATAAATGGGATATGTCTGATTAAAATCAAGTGGCAATAAATTGCAGCGTCCCGTCGACAACCGTGCACTGGATGACCCCGTTGCCCTGTGCATGAGTTGTAGTAGCAGTAGTAGGCTTTTCAGGCTTGATTAAACTTGACATGACCGCTCGACGACTTTTTCCATGAACAGCATCGTGTTCCTTCCTGTAGAAGTCTCGCGGAGGCAGACGTATGTGTTGTCTCATGCTGTACTGTGAAGGGCATGAGGTGTGCAACGATCATCGTCGGATCACAAAGAATCAATGGTTGGTGCGCATGATCCGCGTGACAACTGTGACAACCAGTCAGGGAGTAGCAGATAGGGTGAGCAAAGTTTTGGGGTTCTACGAAAGATAGAGAGAGGGGGTGGGCAAAACTAAGTAGTACCACATAAAACCAAGGGCAAAACTGAGTAGTATAAAAATGGAAAGTGTCTTGTACAATGAAATACATCGTGGAATACATGAAATTATGCCAAGATAGATCCACTAGAGTTCATTGGATGTATGTTCTTCTCATAAACCAGGCATGGATCCACCAATGGCATTCCATGTCCGTTCGATTGCATGTATGTTCTTTCCATGAACCACACCCAATGGCAGTGCATGTCTGTTCTATTCATGAACCACACTCAGTTTCTCTGCATGTCTGTTCTTTTCATGAACCACATAAGGATCTACCAGTGTCATTGCATGTCTTTTACTTCCATAAACCACATGTGGATCCACCAGTGTCATTGCATGTGTGTTCTTCTAAACAAACCACATAAGGATCCACCAGTGTCATTGCATGTCTGTTCTTTTCATGAACCACATAAGGATGGGCCAACCAGTGTCATTGCATGTCTGTTCTTTTCATGAACCACACCTAGTGTCAGTGCATGTCTTTTCTATTCACCGGTGTCCACCTAGTCATTGGATATGTATTCTTCTCATGAACCACACTTGGATCCACCGGTGTCATTGCATGTCTGTTCCTCTAAACAAACCACATAAGGATCCCCTAGTGTCATTGCGTGTGTGTTCTTTTCATGAACCACACCCAGTGTCATTGCATGTGTGTTCCTCTAAACAAACCACATAAGGATCCACCAGTGTCATTGCATGTCTGTTCTTTTCACGAACCACATAAGGATCTACCAGTGTCATTGCATGTCTGTTCTTTTAATGAACCACACCCAGTGTCATTGCATGTGTGTTACTTCCATAAACCACATATGGATCCACCTAGTGTGATTGCGTGTTTGTTCCTTCCATAAACCACATAAGGATCCACCAGTGTCATTGCATGTCTGCTCTTTTCATGAACCACCTAAGGATGGGCCCACTAGTGTCATTGCATGTATGTTCTTTTCATGAACCACACCCGGTGTCATTGCATGTCTATTCTATTCATGAACCACACCCAGTTTCACTGCATGTCTGTTCTTTTCATGAACCACATAAGGATCTACCATTGTCATTCCATGTCTTTTACTTCCATAAACCACATGTGGATCCACCGGTGTCATTGCACGTCTGTTCCTCTAAACAAACCACATATGGATCCACCAGTGTCATTGCCTGTCTATTCTTTTCATGAACCACACCTAGTGCCATTGCATGTCTATTCTTCTAAACAAACCACATAAGGATCCACCAGTGTCATTGCCTGTCTATTCTTTTCATGAACCACATAAGGATCCACCAGTGTCATTGCATGTTTGTTCTTTTCATGAACCATAGCTAGAGTCATTGCATGTCTTTTACTTCCATAAACCACATATGGATCCACCTAGTGTCATTGCATGTGTGTTCTTCTAAACAAACCACATAAGGATCCACCAGTGTCATTGCAAGTCTGTTCTATTCATGAACCACACCCAGTTTCACTGCATGTCTGTTCTTTTCATGAACCACATAAGGATCTACTAGTGTGATTGCATGTCTTTTACTTCCATAAACCACATGTGGATCCACCGGTGTCATTGCATGTCTGTTCCTCTAAAAAAACCACATAAGGATCCACCAGTGTCATTGCGTGTGTATTCTTCTCATGAACCACACCCAGTGTCATTGCATGTGTGTTCTTCTAAACAAACCACATAAGGATCCACCATTGTCATTGCCTGTCTGTCCTTTTCATGAACGACATAAGGATCCACTAGTGTCATTTCATGTCTGTTCTTTTCATGAACCACAGCTAGAGTCATTGCATGTCTTTTATTTCGATAAACCACATATGGATCCACCTAGTGTCATTGCATGTGTGTTCTTCTAAACAAACCACATAAGGATCCACCAGTGTCATTGCATGTGTGTGCTTTTCATGAACCACATAAGGATGGGCCTACCAGTGTCATTGCATGTCTGTTCTTTTCCTGAACCACACCCAGTGTCATTGCCTGTCTGTTCTATTCATGAAGCACACCCAGTTTCACTGCATGTCTAATCTTTTCATGAACCACATAAGGATCTACCAGTGTCATTGCATGTCTTTTACTTCCATAAACCACATGATGATCCACCGGTGTCATTGCATGTGTATTCTTCTAAACAAACCACATAAGGATCCACCAGTGTTATTGCGTGTATGTTCTTTTCATGAACCACATAAGGATGGGCCAACCAGTGTCATTGCATGTCTGTTCTTGTCATGAACCACACCCAATGTCAGTGCATGTCTGTTCTATTCATGAACCACACCCAGTTTCACTACATGTATGTTCTTTTCATGAACCACATAAGGATCTACCAGTGTCATTGCATGTCTTTTACTTCCATAAACCACATGTGGATCCACCGGTGTCATTGCATGTATGTTCCGCTAAACAAACCACATAAGGATCCACCAGTGTCATTGCATGTGTGTTCTTCTCATGAACCACACCCAGTGTCATTGTATGTGTGTTCTTCTAAACAAACCACATAAGGATCCACTAGTGCCATTGCCTGTCTGTTCTTTTCATGAACCACATAAGGATCCACCAGTATCATTGCATGTCTGTTCTTTTCATGAACCACAGCCAGAGTCATTGCATGCGTGTTCTTTTCATTAACCATAGCTAGAGTCATTGCATGTCTGTTACTTCCATAGACCACGCATGGATCCACTGATGTCATTGCATGTCTGTTCTTTTCATGAACCACACCCAGTGTCATTGCATGGGTAGCCGTTAGACCGAGTCTTCTAGAAGGTACACCCTAACACAGTTGTTCTGCTTGACGATTGTTACATACCGTTCGATTGGGGAGCTTGGCCGATTGGGATGGTCTTCGTGAGAGCGATCCACGAGTAGGCTGTTCTGCGGCATGATTGGCCATGCTTGCTTTGGACAAACTAGCAACACCGGGCGCTCCCCTGTTTCGAGTGTCATGTCTCACGAGTTCAGTGGGCCACATCCCAGTGTCACGTCCCCATTACTTCTCTTCCTCCCCGTACTTCTCTTCCTTACCTCGAAGCCACTTTCCCCACTTCAATCCCATCCTACCGTAGCCACTAGCCGATGACGCCTCCATCCCAATCCCCTCTCCGGCAGCCACCCCCCACCCCTCTCGCCATGGGTTCAAGGGGAGACGGCGAGGAAACACGTCGTGACGACAGGGACGGTGATTTCGATGTGAGTCGTCTCATCTCTATTTCTATCATCTGTGGCCAGTTATCTATTTTTTGAGCTAGATCTTATCTGTTTACTCATGCGCGTATGATGTGTTAGGACAACAAGACGATGTATGGCTCCGACTATCATAGTTTAGAGGATGAAGACAGTCCTCTGGTATGTAAACATGGATATGTGCCCGCTAAATTTGTAGCCTTCGAAGGACGAAACGTAGGCAGGAGGTTTCTACGGTGGCAAGGACATCGTGCAATGATGCAAGGCGGAAGTTGCGGTGTTGTCAAATGGGTAGATCCAGAGTGGCCCAAATCGATGCAGAAAACGCTGGACAAACTATGGGAAATGACTGTCGAGTTGAAAGAATCCGTATTCATCTCACTTCTTGACAGTGTTGAGATGAAGCTATGGGAACCAGTTGACACGACCAAGCATAAGCGAAATCTCAGGTGGGTGCAAGACAAGGTTATCAAAGTCGAGAAGGAGAGGGACGCGGCGTTGGCCCTGAAGGCTAAAGCAGAGCAAGAACTGACTCAAGCAAGGAACGATCTCCACCAGGCCAAAGTCCTGCAGTACACAACTACGAGTATTGACAAGTGCATGAGGAAAAATGCAGAGAAACAATTGAAGCTGTGCAAGGAAGATGCTAAAAGGAAGGAGCAGACAATTCGATACTTGCTCTCACAGGAAGATGCGCATCGGGCCAAGATTAGGAAGATCAAGGAGATGTGTGATAACTAGTTCTATTTAGCTTAAGCTCCGTGCCTTTTTAAGTTGTAATATTTGTACTTGTTGACCTAGCGGTCTGAACTATTGGTACTGGATTCCAGGGAGGAAAAAAATTGCTCTGACCCCGCATCAATTTGTGGAAGAATTTGTGATTTAGATCAATTTCTGCCTCGATTTAGATCTATGTCCCGGATTGGGAACGTAACCGTGGACCAAAGACACCTTTTCTACTAGTGTATTCTGACACTGGTGGTTTGTTTAAACGTAATCTATGTGGATCGTGCCGCATGCAAATGGCACAACCACAATTTATAAAGTGGAAGCACATACACCCGGTTACTTTTGATCCGGGAGCTTCGCCAGATGCAGGGGATGCAGGAGCAGAGAGGCGATGAGATAGACGGGCTCAAGATTAGGCCATAAAGTGGTACCCATTTCCTCCTCATCTGGGCATTATCGGTGAGAACATTGCTGTTTATGTTGCCACGTCGTTGTGCAACATCTGAAATAAGTTGCTACTTCGTGGAGTGTGGCAGCTTAAATAATTTATTTATGTGCCACTTACATTCCGTCGTATTTGGAGACCTCCTGCCGCTCAGCAATCGTGGAACCGGTGGATCATTGTTTTCAGATAGTAGTAGCATAATCACAATTTCGGATTCAACTACTGACTCGGGCGTTTCCAAACCCTAAGTCGCGGTACATTTTACTTAGAGAACATGGGTAGATTGTTTCGCCCAGCAACGTGCCACACACAGAGCGATCAGAATTTAACAGAATTACATATATAGGTTCAAGTTCAACTCATTACTATGCATCTTCAGTGCCAGCAGCCTTCTTCCACAGCCTGGGTGCCAAGCTTTCATGTCCAATGGCTTCTTCATTTCCTGCCTTCTTCCTCTTCCTCGGTGCCAATTTTCTTAGCTTCACGTACTCTGCATCGCCGGGACAATGGGCACCAGAATCGTGTCCAACATCATCTTTCCACTCATTTTTAATTTCTTCGGGCAGCAAAATGACATCTTTCCACTCGTTTTTAATTTCTTCGGGCAGCAAAATGACTGACCCGGTAGTCATGTTTCTAACCTTGCGGTGCTTCCTGTCAAAGAAACAAGACTGTTGCATAACTGCCCAATATCTACAGAGTAAATAAAACAAAAATTACAATTCAGCACAAACATGTGAACCCCAAGAGACTTTTGCTTACCAGGAGCTAATTGGGTTCGAGCAACCACCCTGTCCAAGAATAGAAGGGCGACTCCCAGTTGCAGCAGCTTCTACATCCATTACATCACATTTCAGCTCAAACATGGCAGCCAAAGCATACCTTTTCATCAACCCAATTAGCTGACTGTCACACGTTATAGGAACCATGATGCCACGTTCATCCATGATGCTGAATTTTGCAGTCTGCTTCGGCCATAATTCAACATGATTACACAGAGCAGCAACCATACCAGATATAGTGCAGATCTGCGCAGGCGCTTCTTCCATCATGAAACAATGGTGTCCATACCTGTTTCCCTTAGAGTCGTACCTATAGAGGACTACCGTAACCAGGTAAGGGGGGGTCCGCGCAGATCCCACTTGACAGAAAACTGTGGACAAAATATGTTCGTCAGCGATGGGCTAACAAACAATTTGAGGTTCAGTAGCCAACTAGCAGTTGTAACTAGTGCGAATAGCAAAGAGAAGAGTAGATCACCCGCTTGTAGACAAAACATCTTATTTCTTGATAGCAGGATCTACCATCCTCCGAGTTGCTCGGCTCGTCGGCGGTGGAGTCGGGCTAGAGCCTCGCAATGGCGGCTATGGCATGCGCCATTGGAGCTCGGTATCAGCGACTGGGCGCAGCAACTGGGCGCAGCAACTTGGCCCAGAAGTCAAATGTCCGAAGGGATCGTCCTGCCTGGAGGGTGGATTCCGACGCTGCCGGTGCAAGGGGAAAGCTAGGAATGGATTTGTGAAATTGGTCAACGCATCGAATCCACTTACCTGCTCGATTTGCCTAAGAGGTTGCCGCATTGGCGCCCGTGTCACGGACAGATAACCGACATGTGGGTCCCGACCGTCTACTTCACGGGGCGGTTTAACGGAATGTTTATATTTGGCAGGGGGTGAGATGAGTTTGCCTTGAAATGGCCCCTCTCAGTAGTTGGCGGCCCAACTTTTCGAACGTGGTAATTTCAGGCAACTTAGGTACCGCCATGCGCTGGCCTGCCAACTTCGGTACCGCAGACGAACAAGCCCCTCCTTTCGGGGACCCCCGGGAAGGAGGGGTAGGACCGCCTTGCGCTCGTCATTGTGCTTTCCTTCTTGTCCGCACCCGCTTGGCGGGTCGAGGCGCGTCTGGTAGTGCTCGTCTCACTCATAGGTACCTACAACATAGTAGAGACTTAGTCTCCATAGGATGATCATGACATAACAACACTTGCTTGGAGCATACGGTGCTTGTATCTGGGAAACGCCCCTGTCGACCAAGCCATACATCTACTGGGTCACTGACCGGTTGGTTCTGGCCCACGCGCCGAGGCACAATGCGAGGGACCCCCGATCCCATTATGCCGAACGGAGCATGTCGAGGGATATCCCCTGGATATCGCAACCAGACAAGAACTAAGGCAGGCGGCTCGCGTCCGGCTAATAGATCGTAGCCGGACACGGGCACTTCGTACCGGCTACCAGCTGGTAGCCGGAACTAGGAAGGGTGACAAGATTCGAGGCCGGCTACACGGACGTAGCCGGGTGCAATCAAGAGGACAGGGCGACATGCCGCATAGTGCACGACACGCCCTGGTATAGCGACAAGACCCACAACTATGAAGCCATACCAAAGACTTTGCTGGTGACACAGGCACAATGGACGGATGCTGACGATAGGCTCGCATGGCCACTTTACACACGATGACCCGCACGACATGTACTTCGACAGGACACACCTTACCAGATATTGTAGATGACCAGTCGGCTAGGGCCTGCCTGTGGGACCCGCCAGCTGGACTGGCCAGTGAGACCATTGCCCCTCTGCCTATATAAGGAGGGGCAAGGCCCTCGTAGAAAGGGTTGAACTCAGGGCATTTAATACGGTAGTTAGATCACACAGCTCGAGGAGAGATTGTATCTCGTATTCTACTCATAGTCAGAGCTAGAGGAGTAGGAGTTTTACCTCACCATGAGGGCTTCGAACCTGGGTACTTCGTGTGTCTCACTGCACTAGCTCGTACCCAATCCTACCTGCGGACGCCGTCGAGAGCTTCCCTTCTAGTCCCCACACCTCTATCTAACCTTTTCAAGTACTGTCGTTCCGAATACAATGATAGTTGGCACCCACCATGGGGCTTCATGGCTTCGACCAGAGTCATGTTCTGCACGGGACCATGCAATTTATCCGGTGAGCGCGTGGCCTCCGGCCTAGTGCTTACGCTCGTGTTTCCGGCCTCCTGCGTCTTGTTTCGCCAGAACCACCTTTCCGACAAATGGCTCCATCCTGCTTTTCGGTGACCTTCCCGTCTAGGTCGCCACCGTTCCAGAGTGTTTCCCTAGGGAGGTCGTCTCCGTCTCGGAGTCACTGCTCCCAGCAGTGGCGTTTTGGTCGCTTCACGCAGCGTTGAGATCATGATGGCCGGCTCCAGCTCCTAGCCTCGCCATCCTTGGGAGCAGGGGGTGACGAGGCCAGAACTTCTGCCCCGCCACGATTGAAGAACCCGATGGAGGAGATTATTGACCGGCTCGTCACTCCGGTTAACCTCGGGGACAACCCAGAGGAGACGGAGGTGACCTTCACCATGGAGAGGTAGCTCCTCCTACAGGAGGCCATCGAGTTGGCTGCCACCAAGAAGCAAGTCGACATCACCATGCGTGAGTACGGCTACGCTCACAGCCACACTCCGGCTACCAAAGAGCCGAGACGATGCGGACAAGTGCGACGCCTGGGCGGCGAGCTAGGTGGAAGGATGGAGAGGGATGGCAAGCCGGATCCACCTCCTCTCATTGTTCGGCCTACATACAACACGCCCACCAAGAACCTGAGCGAGACCGGCACCACACCCGGGTACAAGAGCTCCTACAGATCGTGGATGAGCAAGCCAATGCCATCCGGCAGATGCACGAGGACCCCAACTTCTCTAGGGGAAGCGAGTCGCCCGGCAACAGCAAGGGTGCACCCCGTGAGACTCAACAGGCTTCCTCTCCTCCTGCAAGATCCTGTAATAGGCGCCACAACTCTGGCTGCAAGGGCCAGCTGCATCAAGAGAAGACAGTGAATAGTAACCCACCACGTCCCCCTCCACCAGACGGAGCGCCATGACCTGCCGGTTCCCATCTCTTGGGCCGGGTAGGAGCGCCGAACCCGGACTGTCCGGATGCCCGTGACCACACCGAGCTCCTAGCACAAGCGCACAACACGTAAGAGGAAGGTTCCACCAGCCGTTTTTTTTGGACCCTGCATCCAGAACGAACCCTTTCCGAATAAGTTTACCCTACAGCAGGACACCCCCAAGTACGACAACAGCATGAAGCCAGAAGACTGGCTGACCGACCATGCCACGACAGTCGGGATTGCCCATGGGAACAAGCGCATAGCGGTGCGCTACGTCCCCCTCATGCTAACCGGCTCGGCAAGGACATGGCTCAACAGCCTCATGCCCAACAGCATCAACTCCTGGCCGGACTTTGAGAGGGTCTTTTTCCACAACTTCAATGGCACGTACAAGCGTCCGGGTCACCCTCGCGACCTGGCCCTGTGTGTCCAGGGCAACCACGAGTCGTACAACGAGTACCTCGCCAGGTGGACCGAACTGCGCAACACTTACGAGAGCATCCTAGAGAGCAAGGCGATCGGGTTCTTTCTCGAGGGGTGCCGAGAAGGCACCATGCTTCACCACCGGCTACTGTGTGACGAGCCGAAAACCATGTTGGAGCTCATGACGGTCACAGACCAGTATACCACAGATGATGCCGCGATGAAGAAACCCCTCCGCATAAATGCAGATGGGCGAGCGAAACCCATGGAGCCGTCTCGCGACCGGCCAAGTAACCCGGGCGGAGAAGCCGGATCCTCCAGGCGGCATGACAACGACAACCGGTTCCATGGGGACTTCCAACCTGGTCAGCAGAAGCCCCGCAACCATGCAAGGCAGGTCAATGCTATGGAGGGCGCACCCGATGTGCCGGCTGGCGATGCAGGAAGACAGAAGCCGCGGTTCACCTCCGAACAAATGTTCGATGGCCCATGCAAGTGGCACAATGGACCCTTCAAACTGGCTACCCACACCACTCGGAACTGTAGCTAAACCCGCCAGATGAAGGACCAAGGAGGCCACCCTCGTCTACCACAGCCCACTCTAGGCGGACCACCACCACCGGCTTGGGGAGCTGGCAACGGCGGCAACAACAACAATGGCTACCCTCAGCCGCACGCCACTTACCATATCTTCAAGACCAAGCAGGATGACAAGCACAGCCATAGACGGCGCTCCAAGGAGGTCAACGCCATCATCTCCCCAGTCCCCCAATACCTGAACTGGTCAGAGACCCCCATCGCCTAGGGCTAGGAGGATCATCCGGATTGCCTCCTAAATCTTGTGGGCTACGCAATGCTGCTTGACCCTCTCATCGTCTCCAACGAGTGCATGTTGCTTCTCGCACGTCCTCATTGATGGAGGTAATAGCCTCAACCTGCTCTATTGGCCCTCCCTGGAGAAGCTCGGCATCCGTGAGTGCAACCTGCGCTTGACTACCATGACATTCCATGGTGTGCTGCCGGGGCCGACTTGCGCCCCATTGGGTAAAATCTAGCTGGACGTCATCTTCAGAACCGAGGAGAACTTCCGACATGACCTAGTATTGTTTGAGGTGGTGAACCTTACAAGATCCTACCATGCTCTCCTCGGGTGCCCCGCCCTCTCCAAGTTCATGGCTGCCACTGGTAAGGATCTCGAGGTCGGCACCGACGACAACTCCGACGACGAGCCGGGGGAGGAGTGGCATACGGCCGTGGTGGAGGTGAAGGAGTTGCTGGCCGCCAACGCCACTGAGGATGACGCCTCCCCTGCCGCCTCACTGGCGATCTTGCTGCCACACTCGAGCTGACGGTGAAGGAGATCCGGCTGCCCGAGGCCATAGCCAGCAGCAACCAGACCTTGGAGCAGAAGCTCGCGGCTGCCAACGGGACCTCCCAGAGTAAGACCCTTCATCTAGATTCGATTGCTAGATGCTCTCGTCTTTCTGCTCTTCCAACGTTTTTTTTTGCTGATAGTCGGTTTCTGTAGCCATCATGGTGTGTGCTCAGCGAGTTATCGATCGTCTAAAGAAGGCGAATGACTGGCTGAGCAAGTCCAATTCTACGCTTCGGCAACAGAATAAGGACTATCACGCCAGGACGGACTCTCTAGAGGCCACCATCAAGGAGTGCAACGGCGCCCTCGCCAGCCGGGCCCAGGCCTTTGATCTCCTCGAAGCCCAAAGCAAGGACCACGAGAAGGAGGTCAAACGGCTGATGGTTCGGGAGAAGGCTCTGGTGGAGGAGCTGATGCAGGTTGGGCACACCGCCATGGGTAATTTTTCCTCCGACTAACCTCGTCTCTCTGGATCTGGTAGCCGGATCGCGGATGAGCAAGCCAATGCCATCCAACAGATGCACGAGGACCCCAACTGCTCTAGGGGAAGCGAGCCACCCGGCAACAGCAAGGGTGCACCCCGTGAGACTCAATAGGCTTCCTCTCCTCCTGCAAGATCCCGTAATAGGCGCCACAACTCGGGCCACACGGGCCAGCTACATCAAGAGAAGATAGTGAATAGTAACCCACCACGTCCCCCTCCACCAGACGGAGCGCCATGACCTGCCGGTTCCCATCTCTTGGGCCGGGTAGGAGCGCCGAACCCGGACCGTCCGGATGCCCGTGACCACACCGAGCTCCTAGCACAAGCGCACAACACGTAAGAGGAAGGTTCCACCAGCCGTTTTTTTTGGACCCCGCATCCAGAACGAACCCTTTCCGAATAAGTTTACCCTACAGCAGGACACCCCCAAGTACGACAACAGCATGAAGCCAGAAGACTGGCTGACCGACCATGCCACGACAGTCAGGATTGCCCATGGGAACAAGCGCATAGCGGTGCGCTACGTCCCCCTCATGCTAACCGGCTCGGCAAGGACATGGCTCAACAACCTCATGCCCAACAGCATCAACTCCTGGTCGGACTTCGAGAGGGTCTTTTTCCGCAACTTCAATGGCACGTACAAGCGTCCGGGTCACCCTCGCGACCTGGCCCTGTGTGTCCAGGGCGACCACGAGTCGTACAATGAGTACCTCGCTAGGTGGACCAAACTGCGCAACACTTACGAAGGCATCCTAGAGAGCAAGGCGATCGGGTTCTTTCTCGAGGGGTGCCGAGAAGGCACCATGCTTCACCACCGGCTACTGCGTGACGAGCTGAAAACCATGGCGGAGCTCATGATGGTCGTGGACCAGTATACCACGGATGATGCCGTGATGAAGAAACCCCTCCGCGTAAATGCTGATGGGCGACCGACTCCCACAGAGCCGTCTCGCGACCGGCCAAGTAACCCGGGCGGAGAAGCCGGATCCTCCAGGCAGCGTGACAACGACAACCTATTCCATGGGGACTTCCAACCTGGTCAGCAGAAGCCCCGCTACCACGCAAGGCAGGTCAATGCTATGGAGGGCGCACCCGATGTGTCGGCTGGGGATGCAAGAAGACAGAAGCCGTGGTTCACCTCCGAAGAAATGTTCGATGGCCCATGCAAGTGGCACAACGGACCCATCAAACCGGCTACGCACACCACTCGGAACTGTAGCTAGACCCGCCAGATGAAGGACCAAGGAGGTCAGCCTCGTCTACCACAGCCCCCTCCAGGCGGACCACCACCACCGGCTAGCGGAGCTGGCAACGGCGGCAACAACAACAATTGCTACCCTCAGCCGCACGCCACTTACCACATCTTCAAGACCAAGCAGGACGACAAGCACAGCCGTAGACGGCACTCCAAGGAGGTCAACGCCATCATCTCCCCGGTCCCCCAATACATGAACTGGTCGGAGACCCCCATCACCTAGGGCCAGGAGGATCATCCGGATCGCCTCCTGAATCTTGTGGGCTACGCAATGGTGCTTGACCCCCTCATCGTCTCCAACGAGTGCATGCCGCTTCTCGCTCGTCCTCATTGACGGAGGTAATAGCCTCAACCTGCTCTATCGGCTCTCCCTGGAGAAGCTCGGCATCCGTGAGTGCAACCTGCGCCCGACTACCACGACATTCCATGGTGTGCTGCCAGGGCCGACTTGCGCCCCATTGGGTGAAATCCAGCTGGACATCATCTTCGGAACAGAGCAAAACATCCGACATGACCCAGTATTGTTTGAGGTGGTGAAATTTACAAGATCCTACCACGCTCTCCTCGGGCGCCCCGCCCTCTCCAAGTTCATGGCTGCCACCGGTAAGGATCTCGTGGTCGTCACCGAAGATAACTCCGACGACGAGCCGAGGGAGGAGTGGCGGACGGCGGTGGCGGAGGCGAAGGAGTCACTGGCCGCCAACGCCACTGATGACGACGCCGCCCCTACCGCCTCACTGGCGATCTTGCTGCCACACTCGAGCTGACGGTGAAGGAGATCCGGCTGCTCGAGGCCATAGCCGGCGACAACCAGACCTTGGAGCAGAGGCTCGCGGCTGCCAACGGGACCTCCCAGAGTAAGACCCTTCATCTAGATTCAATTGTCGGATGCTCTCGTCTTTCTGCTCTTCCAACGTTTTTTTGCTGATAGTCGGTTTCTGCAGCCATCATGGTGTGCGCTCAGCGGGTTATCGATCGTCTAAAGAAGGCGAACGACCGGCTGAGCAAGTCCAATTCTACCCTCCGGCAACATAATAAGGACTGGCACGCCAAGACGGACTCTCTGGAGGCCACCATCAAGGAGCGCAACGCCGCCCTCGCCAGCCGGGCCCATGCCTTTGACCTTCTCGAAGCCCAAAGCAAGGACCACAAGAAGGAGGTCAAACGGCTGATGGTTCGGGAGAAGGCTCTGGTGGAGGAGCTGATGCAGGTTGGGCACACCGCCATGGGTAAGTTTTCCCCCGACTAACCTCGTCTCTCTGGATCTGGTAGCCAGATGTAACATTCCTTTTGTCTGACAGCATTTTATCCCGGCATAGACCTGCTGGCGTATAACCGTTTGCAGGAGAATTGGCCAGGGGAGCAATAATTGTCTAAGATCTGGTTGGTCTTCTGAGCGAGGATGCTGCTAAGATCTGCCAAGCAACTCAAGCGGTCTTCACATTCCTATTGCCGGACGCGCTGGTTCCGGAGACGATGGCGCAGCTATCGACCAAGGTGGCAGAGGTGCCGGCTACCGTCGATCGCCTGAGGGATCTGGCGGTGCGAGATGGAGTAGAGATGGCCTTGGCCTTCATGCTCTCTTGGTACAAGGACACCCGCATCAAGAAGATCAACGGGGGCTTCCGCGCTGGTGTTGACCTTGCTGCCATCTGCCAAGCCCATCCGGAGCTCCACGCCTCCGCTATCAAGATCACCGACTACGCGGACGTCGACGAAGTCCTCACCGACTCGGATTCTGCCTGGACGCCTGATGCGGAAGCCTCGTCGCAGCCGACTGGTGGGGACGTCAGAGCCGGATCTGCCAACGCGCCTCCTCCGCCTCTCGAGACCGCCTCTAGCCAGGATCGTCCCCATGGCAAGGGCCCTGCCGCCTAGATATAATCCCCAGAATGGCGGGTGAACTTGAAGTTATTTTGTTTTATTGAACCTTGTCGTCTGTGCCGGCTGTCTCTAGCGTCAGGTGAACTTATGGGAGCTTCGTCTCCCTCTTTTATCTCATAGTAATATTTGGCTTGCTTCCATCTTGTGATTTTCTGTATGCTTTGAAGTTTTGATATTTTGCCGGTTAAACTTATCTGACTACCTTCACCCTACTGAACTCCTTTAGCCAGGGGAAATTCAACTCTAGTGGGGGCGTGCCAGCGCACCCACTGGGTGTAGCCCCCGAGATTCGGAGTAGCTGGCGCAGCCAGGTGCTTCAAATCTTCTTCTTTCTTTTCTTTAAGTCTTTAGCTTCGTCCGGCTAGGCACCTCTAGCCCGATACCATAACTTGGGAGGTGCCTGGTTACTTTCACCGGCAGCACGCCTGTAGCCGGGGGAACATCAATTCTAGTGGGGGCGCGCCAGCGCACCCACTAGGTGTAGCCCCCGAGATTCAGAGTAGCTGGCGTAGCCAGATGCTTCGAATCTTCCTCTTCCTTTTCTTCCTGCCGTTGCCCTCACCTGGGCTCCAAATATCCGGCTAAACGCCTTTAGCCAGTCGGAAACTACAAGATTCCACTGGGGGGCGCGATCGCACCCAGTGGGTGTAGCCCCCCGAGATTCGGAGAGCTTGATGAAGGCAAGGACTTTGAATCTTCCTTCTTCTTTAACTCTGACTCGATGCAGTCATACAAACAAACATATATATATTCCCACTCATTAATAGGTTAGTCGGTTAAGATAGTGCTTGTTAACCAGAGGACAGCATTTAGTTTTTCAAAAACTAGCTTCGCTTCTCTGGATACTTAGTCACTTTCCCGTGCGCTTTGCTGTTCATGCTGCGTCCTTGTCGGGGGAATGTTTGTTTGCGGTACCAAACTTGGTGGGTGAGCGCACCACGGTACCCAAGTTGCCATCAATTGCGCGGAGGGGCCATAGTAGCTTCGCCAATTGTCCAGAAGGGCCAAATGGGGGTGAATACAAATCTAACGGCCAAACGGTCGTTTGAACCAGACGAAAAATGGTTGAACTCAAATACCGCCGTTAGGTCAACTCTTCTTGGCCCGCCATGTCAGTATTCCCTGTTATCTTTTGCGGTCGTGGACTAGCTTACCCCTGCGTGGACCAGATCCCTGAGCGGACGAGATCTATTTCTCCCCTGCTCTGGTCTTCTCCCCTGCTCCCCTCCCCATAACATTTTCTCAGCTCTGGCTGCTCGTCTCAGATCGGAGCTTGCACTTGCTCTGATTTGCATCTCCGCCATGTCCGGTCAACCTCCCACGCCTCTATCAAAGCTCGCAGCCGTCGCCGTTGCATCATCCGCCGTATCGGAGCTTCGCGTCCTCGGACTAATATCTCGCCTCTGGCTAGTCCTTCTCGCACGGCGGAGCGCGTCCCGTCGGGCGATCCAGGCCGGCGACCAGCCTCGGGAAGTTGCGTGCTGCCGCGCACCCTAGGCATGGTAGCCCTGGCACAGCAATTCGACGACCACGCTCTCATGGCCACTGTGCTGGGCGTCCGTCCCGCCGTGTCGCCAGCAGAGCTACTGTCGGCTTTCAGGTCTCGTTTTGGGATCAGACGAAATGAGGTCAACAGTGAGGTATGCGCGCCGCCATTCCATTTTTTCGTCTGGTTCGAGCATAGCTCAGACACCGAGCGTGTTCTGCATTCTTCCCGTTCTTTCGAGTGTTGCGGGGAGAAAATGAGCTTCATGCGTTGGCATGTGGGTGGGACGATCGCTTGGGGAAGCTTCGTTTCTTCTCCAAACTCGGCTTTGACAGCCTCCCATTGGATGCTTGGCAGCCGGAGGTCCTCAATAAGGTCGTTAGTAGCCTTGGCGGCGAGCTGGTGGAAATGGTGCCACCGAGCGATAGATGGGTCATCGAGGTAAAGGCGTGGCTGAAAGATCCTGACACCATTCCTAAGATGTACGAGGTGCAGATTCCAAGCAGGGCAGGGCGACAGCTTTGCTGGAAGCACCCGGTCATCATCCACCTGGAGGAGGTTCTGGACTCGGTACATGGCATTCAGGGCCCCGAAGAGGCTGCCAGAAAGCGCCCTCGTCACCTGCAGTGTTGGCCTGGAAGGATCGATGGCACAAGACCGCCACCGTTTCGTGAGGGGGCACATATTTTTGGTGGGGGGACCGGGCTTGGACGAGCTGGTGGTTTTGATTTCCCTCGAGTGAAGACAGAGCTGTAGTGAATTGCCGTGGTATGTGTGGCTAATGAATTTGTAGTATGGAGAGCGTAGCAGGAAGTTATCATCGACTAAAAATGTGTAATAGTTTGAATCGATGTAGTACGTGTGTGTAATAGTTTGAAGTAGTATGTGTGTGTAATAGTTTGAATCGATGTAGTATGTGTGGGTAATGAATTTGATGTAGTTTGTGTGCGTGTAATAGTTTGAATCGATGTAGTTGAACACCGTGCTTTATAATTTCTGTGAATAACCAAGGACAACCTCATGAAAAGAGGGTGGTCTGGCAATGAGCAATGTCAATTCTGTGGATGCCAGGAAAATGTAGTCCATCTCCTCTTCAAGTACTCCCTTCGTTTCAAAATATAAGATGTTTTAGCTTTGTGAATGGAGCTTATCCAGACATCTTTTAGTGATGGTGCTTGCTAAACCTAGATGAACCTACATACTAAAAGGGGACTAGATACACTTCATTCACAAAGCTAAAACATCTTATATTTTGAAACGGAGGGAGTACAAGGTAGCTACATTTGTAACATGTTGAACTATAGGACGATTTTGCAGGCAACACAAGACAAAGGAAAAAATGGTTTACAGCACAGACAGCAGACGCAAAATCTGTAGTCTGGGATAAAAAGATGCCAGTTAACTTGATTGAACCATGACTAGTAATTGAAGGAAATAGGTACTTGATAGTATTTGCTTACAACAGTAGTATTTCCATACAAAAGGGTCTTATACCTGCACAAAAGTGGGCTAAACTTGCTACTAGTTTATAGAACAATTCGTCACCATTTCATCTACAAAAGTCATTCTTCAGTCTGAACTTAACTATTCTACACTGAAGAAACTACAGATCTCCACCAGAAAAGTTGGCTGGCCAATTGCCTTGAGAGGACATAAGTTCTTTGATTATTTAACCCTAACTGATCTATTGCCTTCCTGCCAAACTACAAGAAATTTGCATCGTTCATGCACGAGCGATTTGCGTGCGCCAATCCCGGTTCAGTTGGACCATTTGCGTCGGCGCAACGATTTCTTCGAAACTGAAATTCGACATCTCCTTCTCGGGATCGTAGGTCCGTGTGAACTTGAACCTGAATTCCGGGGCTGAGCTGATGCCCGCCGCCGGCTCCGGCTGTTAAACAATCCAGCATTCTGAGTGGAGACGCTTGGTCGCAGCCACGGTAAGGCCTTCGACGGTGCGTAGGATGGAGGATCTTTGCCGCAGATGGCGTGCTCCCAGCCTACCCCATTGAGGTAAGGTAGTCCGTGCCGAAGCGTGGACGCGAGAGTTCCTAGACCTTGGCGCTGCCCTGTTCGAGGGTGTGTATCCTCGGTGGCGGCATGCTCTCATGAACGATTTGATACGTACCTTGTTCCCATTGCCTAGAGCAGGTTGTAATTCCGCCGCGGCAACTCCACAATGCTCTCTTGGCCCTGCTTACCGCATCTGGCACACCGACGACGGTGAAGTCGTCGCCGCGGCAGATTCGGCACATTTGGGGAAATCATCCCCCTGGCAGGGCAATGGGAGACCGGCCTTAAAGTAGAGCTTCATGGCCTGCCTTAGAAGAGGCTAAAAATACCCTAGTTTCGGGGTCTGTCGCGGCGGCGGCGGCTTAGGCGGGCACATGTTACCCTAGTTGGTGCGGCGCGGAGGAGCTGCGCAAGGTGAAGTGTGGTTAGTCGGAGAAGGGGAGTGAAAGACTGACAGTAGGTTTGGACTACGGGCACGCGTGAAAATAAGCATTTCCCATTTCCTTAGAGGGTAATAATTCGACACTCGTTGCATTAACATCTCAATCTTTATTTCCCTTCTCAGCATAAGAGTGTGAACGTATTAAAAAGATCGGTCGTGGCTATCCACCTCATCGGGCAATGTACCAGGACAGGTAGGATACGGGACCGGGTTTCATTTTAGAAATGTTGACGACTATGCCATTATGTTTATACGATATTATTTATATGCCACCATGTACTGTCGGGTGTAGCAACACCATCAGAAACAGGGGATAATGACGTGGTGTCTTTTATTTTTTAAAGGGCATCAGAAACAGGGGATGCCGACGTGGCATGTTTTCTGACTGGCGGGGCCCGCCCCCTCCACCTTCGACGGCGCGCATCCTAGGTTCGAGGGGTGGTGCCTCCCACCAACACATTATTGTGCAATTTTCCATGTGGGACCTAAATTCCGGCGCTGAGCTGATGCCCGTGTCGAACACAGAGAATTCTGAAAGAACTACTAAAAATAAATACTTTGAATTCTGGAAGTACTAAATTGAAATACATTACAATTTTGTCTGAAAGGTAATACGCATTCTGATCATCGGAATACTATAAATACGGTACAAATTTATACTTCGAAAATAGACCTGAAAATGCTAGCAAATAACCTAGGATGAATATATGATTCATTCTCCCTATATATTTTGTTGTCGTCAGCTCCGCGTGCTGCAACACATGTTCAGAGAACTCTCTCCGTCTGCAGTGTGCTACCAGTATCTCGTACAGAGGGTAAGGCCTTGGTGTATGTTCCAGACTTAAGGCATACATTACCATTGTTGGTTCCACTTCCCAGGCTTGAACCTCATGATCGTACAGTCTGATAAAATTCCTGTAGTATATGCAACCGGGTTTGACTGTGGGGTGTAACCTGGTGTCAATGGAGATAGACCGATTGCAACCAACGAAGAGGGCATGACTTCCAATGTTGCCGACGGCCTCGAGAGAGTGGTTCTCCGTGTCCACCCGGTACAACACCGGTTGCCCTTTGGCGAAATCCCCGTTCAACACAAGAAGCAGATCACCATCTGACTCCGCAAGGTAAAATTTGTAGGTTCCGCGTACCTGTTCAAAGACTGGAGCCAAAATTATTTTGGCCATCGTGATAGTGCTCGCGCGCTGCTCTAACTGGATGTTGGTCGACAAGATGTCTCCATTCTCAAGTAATGCATATACTTCCCCTCAGAATGTCGTCATGCAGACCAGAAGCGTATCAGGAGGTGGCGAATACAATCCTTCTCCAAATGATCCATTGATTTGCCCCGTTGGGGTGATCTCATCGGCCCATGCAATATGATCTGGATAATTAGTGCAAACGAACACCATCGTCGGGGACTTTGTCACAACGACAGATTGCAGAAGAATCAGATGGTATGTGTGCTTGAAACTCAGTGTTAGACTTGTGAGTGATTGGGTTCAGAAGCCGAATCTGGTACGGCTCCACCCTCTGAGTAAGCATGATGACGCCACGAGAAACATCGATGAAGTAGAATCTTTTGGAAGAAGAGGGCATCAGTTAGCACTAAGATGTTTACAATGGAAAATACCAATAAATATCTGATGTGAATGTGAACCTACGATGGACGTCCATTAGATTTGTCCTGAAGCAACGACTAGTGGCGAGGTTGAGGAATGTGAAGTCGCCAACGTCTGGAAGTGTGTTATCTATCATGATCCAGTTGTTGAGATGGAATTCGGGCACCTTTAAAGTTCAGCGCCAATCGGTGCAGACTTCCCGACAAGCAGCATAGGTGTCGACGTACTCCTCTTTCTCCAGCAAATAGTCGGCGATCTTGCGAAGTGGGTCGGCGGGGAGATCGGCCCAGTTCCTCTCATCCGGCTACTGGCCATGGCTTACGTGCGGGAATAGTTTGATTGAGGAAGAAAGAAGAAACTACCACTGCAGGAGAAGAAGAAGAGGGTAACAGACGAGGGAGATGAATCGGAACTGCCACTGTGAGGAGACGATGAGACGGGAGAGAAGCGGAACTGCCAATTCAAGTTTGGATCAACGGGCTTTTTTCCGGAACTAGCGCATGGACCAGCCATGCACTGCATGCAAGTCTTGATCAAACAGACTGACATGTGGGACCTACTAAAATTCCGTGAAGTTCTCCCCGTGTATAGTGCGCTGATAGGTGGCATGTTTTCTGACAGGCGGGCCCGCCTCCTCCACCTACGATGGCGCGCGTCCCAGGTTCGAGGGCTGGTGCCACCCACCAACACATTATTGTGCAATTTTCCATGCTTTGTCGCAACCAGCTCCGCTCCGCTCCTCTCCTCTGCTCCTGCCGCCGCCACTCCGCTCAGTCGTGCACCGCTCCTCGCGTCCCCTTGGGCCGTTCGTCCTCCCCCTCCCCCCTCCCCTCCCTGCCTTGTCTCCTTGCCGCTACCCACCGCCCAGGCGCGTCTGGAAACGAAACCAAGAGTCGGCCGTTAGGTTAGGGGCCCAACGACGCCGGTGATCTGGATCCCGCTCGAGATGGATCCTGCGAGGCTTGAGAGCACGGATATGTGTCCTGTGCGGCTAGAGAGCACAGAATCTCCTTCAAGTCTGGAGAGCACAGAGGACAACGAAGCGGGGGGAGAGGTAGCGGGGTGCAGAGCTTTGGAGGTATGGAGCCCGGGAAGGTGTCGTGCGTCCACATTGAAAGGTAAGAACTGTGATTCCTTATTTGCATACCCCAATTAGCGTTTATAGTCCCGTGGTGATGCGAAGGATATGGGTTGGTAACCGAGGACGTATGTACAGCTTGTCCTTGAGCATGATTCTTTGTCAAGAAGCATGAAGGCACTGAAACATGTGGCGGTGCGGATGATGATGAGAAAGCATATCCAGACGTGGCTGCTGACCCTGATAGGATGGAGAGTAGGGAATATTTGGTTGATTTGAACTTTGAGCCTGACTATGGGACTGATGAGGAAGAGGAATGTGAAGATGTGGAAATGGGATGTAGATACGACGACGAAGACGTGGACATGCCAGTGATACACTTTGACAGGGACAATCCTACAATTGATGAGGGACTGTCTTTGATAATGTGGAGGACTCAAGATATGCAGTTGCAACCTATGCAATCAGAGTTGGGTTCGAATTTATCATTGAAAAGAGCGACCAAAAGAGATTTAGGGTGCACAGTAGGGAAAGTAATGTGTGTAAATGGAGATTACATGCATCTCCAATGGGGTGGACACCATTTCAGGTTGCAAGAGCTACATTTAGTTTCAGTCTTTCTCATATTTATTCTGCTGATAACTAGCTCTGAATTATTTGGATTCTTATCGAATGCAGATCAAAGTAAACACGAAGGAACACAACTGCCCTAATACTTCTTTAAAGTGGTAAAATTAGACCGGCGACTACCAAGTGGATTGCTGCTACTGTACTTGACTAGGTGAGGCAGGATCATAACATTGGACCAGCTGAACTCAGAGCAAAGATTAGCAAAAAGTTTAACGTTCTGATTCCTTATCAGAGTTCTTTGATGGGAAGGAGATGGCTCTAGACTTCATTCAAGGCAAGTGGAATGACAGTTTTCATATGTTGTATAGTTCCAAAGCTCAGGTAGAGAAAACATCACCTGGTAGTGTGTTTTGACATCGATTACGAGGTTGTGAAAGGGAGAGAGAAAAGGTCTCGAGGGGGGTCAGGTATAAGTAGGCAGATAAGATATGCTTCAGGAGATGTTTTTGTCTGCCTGAAGGCATGCTGGAAGGGGGTTCCTAGACGGCTGCAGGCCATACTTGGCAATAGGCGCAACTTCTTTAACAAGGAAGTTCAGGGGACATGTTGTTTCTTCTTGTGCTTTGGACACGCATAATTGGCCTCTACCCGTATCTTATGTTGTTCTTGAGGGTGAATCAAATGAAAGCTGGACATGGTTCATGCAGAGACTACGGAAGTAATTGGTCACCCTGAAGGTTGGTGATACACACCGGTGCATCCGAGGGTCTTGAGAATGCTGTTGATGATGTGTTTCCTAGGGTTGAGCATAGGGAATGCAAGCGGCACCTCGCTACTAACTTCACGAAGAAGTTCGAAGGAAAGATCTTTGAAGAGGACTTGTGGCGATCAGCATACACATACATCCCAAGCACGCATGCTACTTACTTGCAGAACATGTATGTAGTTCCAAAGGTGAAAAAATACCTTGAGGAACATCACACCAAGCTATGGGCCAGAAGCAATTTGGTGAGTTAAGCAGGTGGATTTTGTATGCAATAATTTGGCAGAGAGTTTCAATGATAAGATTTCAGGCATGAAGACACTTGGAATTGTTATTTTTGTTGGATGCAATAAGACAGTGCATAATGGTGAAGATAGATTTAAGGCAAAGAATTTGTGCAAGAAAATTTTAGGCCATAAAATAGTTCCAAAGGTGGTTATGTTACTTAATGCAAAACCAGGGCAATGAGAGCCATAAAGATGAGGGTGGTCAGAAGTTCCAGAACATTGGCTGAGGTTTATGCAGAATACAAGCATGGAAGTGAACGGAGGTACACTGTAGACATTGGAAACAAGACTTGTTCATGCAGGCAGTGGCAGATTATTGGGTCTGTCATGTCACCATGCAATTTACTTCATCTTAAAGCTTAGAGGTAACGGAGCTGAAATAGAGAACTATGTCGACAACTATTTCTCCGTGGACAAGTCTGCTGCAACTTATGCAGAAAACGTACCACCTATGGCCGATGAAATGATTGGATATGTCGATCCAGGGTTCAAACTTCAACCACCAGTTCTTAGGAGGCCACCTGGGAGGCCTAGAAAGCTAAGGATCGTAGCCTCCACCGATAAAGGTCCAAGGCTTGGTT